>JAIFGZ020000399.1:5559617-6949522 GCA_019925245.2 Oryza australiensis | reverse complement strand
AGTTTCTAACTTATTAATTAGACTAAGCATATATTTAGTCAAGTAGTACTTTATGATTTTCCTTATCAAACAAGTGGATGATTTCAAAATTTAGCGGAGCCAACGGTGAGAGAGAGAGGACTCGTAGGACTGTGGTATAATAGTATAGATTTTGAGGCCTAAATATCAATGGTTGTGGTGGTGTAACAAATCGGATGCCACCACTACTAACATTTTAAGTTTAAAGTTTAGGAAGCATTTGTTCAATTAAAATGTCTGGACAATTAACTTTGAGATGCACTGTCACCATCAAACATTGACGTGAACTTTGTGCAACATTTCTCCAAACAAGGTCGAAATAATACCAATGTTTTCCTTTATTACCTTTTATTAGAGTGGACACCACACTAAAAACAACATACATAGCCTTTTCCAAAACATATTTGTATTGTTGATATGCTTGCAAGCACACACTAATTAAGACGACTAGAAATACAAATTTTTTTATATTTAGCTGAAAAAGAAACCAGAGTACACAGTATAACAACAAATATATTTTGTTTAGATTTAGTAGTGGTTATTTTCCCAAAATTGAGCCTGGAGCCAATCAATGGTGCCCTTCTCAACACCGAACGCCTTTGCCAAAACATCATCCGAGATTGGTGGCTTTGATCCAAACACTGCATTTGCAATAGTGATGGCACCGGGGTTTTGGCTGCTAAGTGCAGCAAGTGCAACCGTGGCGTAGGATGGGAGTTAGGGTTGAATTGGAAGTGGATGAGACCTCGGGGAACACGAACACATCACCCTTGCTGAGCACCTTGGAGAATAGTGTGTTGTTTGGATTAGATGTAAATCAGAAACCGACATAAAGGGTTCCTCGAGGACAACAGGGAGGATCTGTGGCACGGGAGTGCGTGTGCGGTGGGTTCTCACCCAATGGTGCGTAGTCGATGCGTGCAATTGAGATGCCAAAGCGTGTTGAGGCCAGGAGATGCACGCATGCGTTGATTAGTGTGACGTTGGATCCAACCTTGTTTGTCTTCCTAGGAGTGTTGAGCATGGCTGCCTTGAAGAAGTGGTCCGCTTGATCACGTACTTTGGGAATCCAAGCAAGCAAATCCATTGACAAGCACTGTATAATACAAAGTTAACTTTTAAATACGTGGCATATATATTATTTTAACACATCTATCCGTGTTTCAATTACTTAGATGTTAGTTACGTTGAATAATCTCGCATGTGTATATGTGTGAAAAAACAGAGAATTTCAAATCATAGATATAAAGATAGAAAATTGTGCTGTATAACGTACCAGGCGAGTGCTTATCGGCAACACAGAAATCCTGCAGAGGGCTAGGATCAGATGCGATGGCCTGCCATGAGACCAAAGCAAGAAGAGCAGCCAGTAGGCAGAAGGATGGTGAAGCCATTTGGCTTTGGTTAACTTTTCTGCTCTCTTCTCTACTGAATTATTTGTTCTTTTCTCTGGTGGCTGAGAAGCTTAGCTAGCTAAACAGCTTAGCTAACTGCTTGTGTTTATCGTTGGGTGATGCTTTTGGCTACGGAGGATTGATGTGTTTATATAGCCACAGGGCGCGCGGGCGTGAACTTGTGATCGAACAACTGAACAAGTCAATTAAAAGCTGAACTGATGTCAGCTAGTAGACTGAAATGGTCTGCAATTTGCTGCCTGCAGGTTGAACTTTTCAGCTTAAAAATATGAATTGGCACTACTTACTAATCTGACGTGGTCGACTCTGTTTATACACATTTTGACGATGACATAGCGTAGTTACTTTTTTTTTCTCTTTTTGAATGAAGGCATAGCAGCAGTATGATGGGATATGCATAAAACGGTCAATCAGCGTGCATCATCAATCAATAGCCTGCATGCTAAGTCTTTTGAAACTATCGTTTCCAACCTTTTCAATTACTTGGTCACCACTATCTTGGGATCAAATCAATATTTGTCACCCCTCACTTGAAACATCGGATGCAATCGATCTGAGAGCAATCTATGGTTAGGTGTTGACTGACTATAATAGAGAGAGGACAATCCCTATCGGCTCATCACTACCGGTTCTACTCGAGCTGGCTGGGCGGTTCATGGTGGTTGGGTGGGTTCTCTCCCCCGAACCCACCATGAAATGATAGGGATATTAAACATCACTGTCGATTGACGTTAAAAACCAACAGTGTTATCACTGTGATTTTTACCATGAACAGGGAGAGAACCGAGCTGAGCCGAACAAAATCCCAAGCCGACCAACCCCACCCCAAAGACACCCACACCGCCCCTTATCGGTAGTGCTATGAATAAGCTGAGTTCGTCTGTCCATGCTCGAGCTTGACATAAGCATGAGCTGAGCCTATTTCACCTTCAAGCTTTCAAGCAGACTCGGTTCAAGAGCTCGATCAAGCTCGAGCTTGGGCATGAGCAGTAACATATATTTTAAATAAGGATACTGTTTAATAAAAATAATCATTTTCTAGCTAATCACACTAATATATAGAAGAGGACAAAACATGTTGCTACACGCTAGCTAATTCATTGTGTAGATACATACTAATGCATATTTAATCTATTATCTTAAGTATTAAATAAAAATAAAATTCATATATAGTCAGGCTCGTAAGAAGCTCATGCCTTTGCTCAGCCATAAATCTCACAAGCTTTAGTTTGGGCTCCGCCTCGGCTCGTTTGAGATTGAACGGAGCTTGAGTGGCTCATGAGCCTTGAGCCTTTTTTGGTAGCCATATTATTAGTTTGGGGATTGTATCCACCGAATGTTGTATTAATCGATGATCGATTGTACTTATGCCTTCGCGAGCGCCATGCCCTCCTTATATAGGTTATAGAATAGGGTTATAATGAGGAAAACCTTATCACACCCCACCCTGGCTCCACCGTGTGACAATGCCAAGGAGGGTATGCCGCAAGAGAACGACGAACCATCTCTTGCGAGAACCATGATTGCCGGTACCTCGGTCCTAGGAAAAATAAGTGCTTGCGGTTAACATGAGGAATCATTGCAATGCTATAATAAATTTATATCTTTATGTTGCAACCTCGCGTAATTTCTAAGTAGCAACCTCTCATCCCGTAAAAGCAAAGCAAAGAGCGAACTTTACCGTAGCTAGAACACCAATTCACAAGCAGCAGCTTGGGTCTTGGAACCTTCGAGCTTTAAAGCAGACCAGCATTATTATTGGTGCCCTGGTGAGGAGATTGAAGACATTTATACTTCTAAGGCCACACCCCTCTTCCTCAATATTATTTGTATTTTAAACAGTTAGCTAGGAGCTCCAGCATTATGTAAATTAAGCAGATGCACAACTAATTCAATAATATTCTAGCTGGCACATTTGAACCTTGGTGATTGCGATTGTGAGGTGAGGTCGAATTGCCTACGACTAAAGTTCTGTCAAAAACTCAGTGCAAGAACTCACCAAAGCCAACAACTTATATTCGCAGCACCTCCTTATATGTTACTACATACGTTGTATTCCCATTAATAATTTACTTGGGAACTATATTGCATATGTCATGCATGCCACTGTAAGTGTTCTGGCACAAACTTTGTGACATTCAGTTTTTTAACAAACACAAACTGTATTCCATTTATTAAACGAGAAAACCACACATGTATATTGGTAGTAGTACATTAAAAACTCACAGCTCGCAAGCATGTATAAGAAGTACAAAATCCATATCACTTATTTATGTTATATATAAAATTACAACATAGTCCATAAGCCGATATTTTTTTAGGACAACTAGTAGTGGTTGTTCTCCCGGAACTGAGCCTGGAGCCAATCTATGGTTTCCTTTCCAACTTGAAACGCCTTTGCCAAAACTTCATCTCAGATCGGTGGCTTTGATCCAAAAACTGCATTTGCAATGGTGATGACACCGAGGTTTTGACTGCTAAGAGCAGCAATTGCAAGCGGGGCTGGTGAGGGTTAGGGTTGAATTGAAAGTGGATGAGCCCCACGGGAAACACGAAGACATCACCCTTGTTAAGCACCTTGGAGAATAGCGTGTTGTTTGGGTTAGATGTGTAAGCTGACGTATAGTGTCCCCTCAAGAAGCTGTGAGTATCTCGGTGGCACGAGGATGCGTATGTGGTGGGTTCGACCCAAGGGCGCATAGTCAATACGTGCAATTGAGATTCCGAGCGTGTTGAGGCCAGGTATCTGCATCACGTTGATTAGGGTAACATTGGATCCAACCTTGTTTGTTTTTCTAGGAGTGTCGAGCATGGCTGCCTTGAAAAGTGGTCCGCGTTCACGTCCTTCGGGTTCAAGCAAGCAAATCCATTGACAAGCACTGTATCATAGAAAAGTTTTCACATTTTAAACGCAATGCATACATTATATTTTAACACATATATATGTTTCAATTACTAGATGTTAGTAAGTAGAATAATCTGGCAAGTGTCTGTGAAAAACAACATATTTCACATCAGAAATATAAAGCTAGAAAATGTCTAAAAGGGCAAGAACATATATAATATACCAGGCGAGTGTTCGTCAGCAACGCAGAAGTCCTGCAGAGGGCTAGGATCAGAGGCGATGGCCTGCCATGAGACCAACGCAAGAAGAGCAGCGAGGAGACACAAGGAAGAGGTGAAGCCATTTGGCTTTGGGTTTCTGCTCTCTTGTCTACTCAATTATTTGCTGTTTCTCTTGTGCCTGAAAGCTAACGAGTTGTGTTTATCGTTGGGTGATGCTTTGGCTGTGGACGATTGATGTGCTTATATATAGCCGCGGTGCGCGGCAGCCTGAAATTGTGGATAACTGAACAAGTCAATTAAGCTGAACTGATGTCAGCTAGTAGACTGAAATGGTCTGCAATTTGCTGCCTGCAGGTTGAACTTTTCAGCTTAAAATTATGTATTTGCACCACTAACTAATCTGACGTGGTCGATTGTGTTTACACACATTTTGACGATCGACGACGTACTAGTTATTTTTCTCTTTTTTGGAAGAAGGCATGGCAGTAGTTATAAATCTTTCCAATTACTTGGTCACCATTGTCTTTGGATCAAATCAAATTGTCACTCCTCACGAAACGTCGGATGCAATGCATGACGAACAATATTAGGAGAGATGTCACAATCTGGGTTTAAAGAAAAGGGTTTCTTGTGAGATATATTGCTAGCTAGTTGTTTCATAGACTTGTTCAAAACATAACCATGACATGTAAATAAATACAGCAATATATTGTTGTGCCACACTAGTTAGCATTTTTTTCTAAAATCTGCACATATATGGAATAGACATTGTTGATTTCATTCAAAATGTAAGAACCATGTTTTCTATATATGTAATAGTTATCAATTCATGCAGGTTAATGACAATTTTTTTCAGGACTCGAATTTATGTGCAAATTTTAATTTAGCTATATATGCATTACAGATTTGACAGTCTTTTACTAGTTTATCTAGGAGGCAACTAGTACGAATAAAAAAAACAAATGCTATCAGTTTGGAACGGCTCGTACTCATAGTCATAATGTGTTGAGCCGAGTTAGATTATTAGCTCATGATCTTAACGAGCTGAAGCTCACGAGCTGCTGATTTTAGTTTGTTAGTACAACAAATCACCATGCCTTTATATACTTAGTGTTTCTTACCTAGCACTTAGTCTTTAAGCACTTAGTCTTTAGTTTACGTCCATAACTAGCTATTTGCTATTTGTATTCCTAGTGAGTTCTTTATTTTATTCATATCATGTTAATATATAATAAAATAGTAAATATGAAATTATAAAGATGATATAAATGTGTTAATAAGCCAGCTCATGATCAGCCAAACCGATCTAGGTTTTTAGTTCGTTAAGCTTAACTTGAGCCGAGCGAGCTAGCTCGGTAAGATACAAGCTCAAATCGATCCCACCTTAACGAGCTGAGCTAGCTCGTTATTCACCCTTAGCGATGGACGGGTATTGAACGATTTATTCACTACTACAAAAACATGCATAGGTGTCGACCTAATAGATATCCGGCTCAACAAAAGCGACACTTATTAAAACAATAAGTATCGGCTTAAAGAAAACCGACACCTATATTATAGGTGCCGGCTTTTTTTTTTTAATTTGCTATAAGTGTGCTCGAGTCAAATGAAAACCGACACCTATATTATTAGTATTGATTTTTAAACAAACCTGACACCTATAATATATTATAGATGTCGGTTTTTTTAAAAATGGCACCTATAAAACGAGTAGAGCTTTGAGCTCAGGAGCCGCTAGGGTCTTTAATATCGGCCTCAGATTCTTCTACCTTATCTCTTTACACATGCATCTTGTTTTCTCTCTTCTTTTCACACACGCAGTAGGGGCGACGGGAGAAGGCGGGGGCGAGGGCGATGGGAGCAGCGGCGCGCAGGGCGCGAGATCGAGGCGTGGGCGGCGGGAGGGGCTGGGCAGTGACGGTGGGGTTGTCGTGGCATCGACATCGGTGGGGACGGGGAGCTCGCGGATATGGCGGTAGGACTCGTGGATCCGGGCGACGGCGGCCTCGCCGGGCGGCGCGAAGCGAGCCTGTCGTCGAGGGGAGGCGACAAGCGGAAGGTGGTGGAGATAAGTCTCCATCTCGACTCGATCTCCCCTCTCCTCCCTCTCTCCTCTCTCTCCCTCTCTCCCTCGGATCTCCCCTTGTGCGGGGCGGCGAGCGAGATGGTCGCGACGGGGGAGTGTACGGCGGCAGTGGTGGTGGCGGTGAACGGTGAGAGGTACGGCATGTGGCGGGGCTGGACCGTCGATGACGTTGCTCGAGTTTCTCCGCACGCGAGACGCCATTTAGGGGCCTGGCTCGACCGCTGCGGACGGTGATCGATCTCATCAGCTACCGCCGCCATCTTTCTCCTTAATTTTGCTCTCATGTCAAGTCTCTTCTTGTTTTTTGTTTGGAATCTTGAGCTGGAATAATGGATGCACCACGAGACGTAGTGAGTAGTGTTCTTCCAGCTCGCCTAATTTTTGGTTGATTTCTTTCCTAGTTGGTGTTTGTGCTTAATATATACATAAAAATTGTACAGATTGTTATGGATGTGGATGATCTTGTTATGGATGAATGTGGATGAATCGTTGTTATGGATGAATGAATTAAAATTTGTGTGGTGGATGGAAGGGACCACTGAAACTCGATTCATCGGCTCGGCTTCAAAAGCCGAGATTTTTTTTTGATTGGTTGAACTTTCTAAAGGTGTTGGTTCTTAAACCAATACCTATTCATTTTCTTATTAGTGTCAACCAATAGATGCCGGTTGGAAAAACCAGCACCATGCGGGTTTTCCCAACCGGCACCTATCCATGTTCTGCAGTAGTGGTTGGCCACCTTTTCTTGTGCTCCTTTAATTTCAATCTCCACCGTACCTTTTCCTTGAGTTATGTGTATCTCCATCACTGCCACCCTACTAGCCCAATTCAGCAGGCTACCTTTCTAATTATATACCAGGTGCTACTGCTGTCCACACCAAGGCTATCCCACCCCTCTATTGGTCTTCTCACCACCCATGTCTAGTTGAGCAGTGGGTTGTCAACTCGTTGTGTAATTCCAACCTACTGCTTGTCCCAACCACTCGTCTTCAATCTTGGGGCTCCTCCGCTCGGCCGTCATATGTCCAAACCTAGCCTAGCATTCTCTCTCTCTCTACCTATCATCACAACCCACCCATCTCCAAGCTAATTATGTTAGTCTATCATTAGCAGGGACAATAGCGGAGCTAGCAACGTCGTTAACCCTGGGATGATAAAGAGCATTTTAGGTCCCTGGCTTCTGATATTTAGGGGCATATTTTGCTGTAGATTGACAGTGGCGATACGGTGACGGAGTCCGGTAGTGTGACTGCTCTGCTAGCCCGAGAGCTGCCTCAGTTAGCCACAGGAGAAGGCATCCATATCAAGGCAGTGCATCACCATCCACAGGTAGCCAAAGGAAGAGGGTTTGAGTAGGAAAAAAACATATGCTAATCCTCTTCATATATGATGGTGTATAGTGTAACTTAAATGTCACGGAATTTCAAATTTGTATATAAAGTAACCTACAACAGTTTCTTACATTGGAATTTATGTATAACACCCTGATTTCCATGCAGCCGATGAAAACTATTTTAGTTAAAAATCCTAAGTTTAAAAATTGATTCTTTGTGTGTATCTGGAATCTAGTGTCAAAGATCTCAATTAAATCGACCCTTGTAACAACCATTGAGCTCTAAAACCCTCACCAAACAAACTGTCATCAGAATTCAAAATCAAATCCTCCTTTAAAATCCCTAATTCTCCATACATTCAAAATTGTTCAAATTGTTTCGATGAACCAAATACCAAATCATTCCAAGATGTCCTTAAAATTCTTATGTTGTCCTTATCCCCAAATCTAGTCGAAGGTGGTTTGAAAACCACAAAATATCCTTGATCACCCTCCTTGAAAATTAACGAAATTAATCCAAACAATCACCTACTTTTAGTCCAAGAAATCAAACATCATTTCAAAAACATTAGAAATTCCAGCAACTTGTCTCCTCCAAATATTCCTCCTAGTTTTGTTTCCTCCATTATATATAAAAATCCTTTGACTTTTGTTCCAAAGAAAATATCTAAATCTTTACAAATAAATCCTTCCTTGAAAGTTTCCTCTAATTTATTCAAAATTCATCCAAACTCAGTCCATAAAGTTATCTAAAAATGTTAGCTATTCCAATTTACAAAATCTCACATGATGCCCTACAAATTTTGAAATTAAAATATCAAATTTAACTTCAAATGCCAAGCCAAATTGTTGTGAGAAATTTCTCTCACGCTACTCTGGGGAGATCTGCTTAACTCCGAGTGTAGGTCCTTCTCGGCTACCTATCTTTGTTCAAGGCAATGTCGATTGGTTTGATCTCGTGCTTAACCAACAAGAAAAATAGAGATATATGTGTTAAGTATTAAGTTAGATCCTCTTGGATCGGCACGGAGTCAATTTACATATATATGCTATTTCGAAGTGTATTTAAACCAAGTGACTAAAATAGATCGGGCTACACCTGAGACAGTATTAGCCACTTAATCCAAATTTACAACAGAATAATAAATATATGCTTTAACAATCTTGGCCGATATCATAAGTCCAACCGTGAATCGGCTAATACTTCGATTTATCTTATGGAAAGATATTGATGCGAGCTAAATGCGCTTCAAACCTAAATCGGTCAATGTTGTACATCAGAAACACAAGGCGATTCGGCTTAGGGCATTTAACTAGAGCAATATCTTAATATAAGAGGCGGTTTTAATAACTCCATAACGAATATATGAGAATAACATTAAAAACAGATAAGGCCGGTGAAACCAGACAACGTCTCTAAGCAAAATACATCTAGCCAAACGGATCATAAAAGCTCTAAAAACGACTTAATAGTTCAACACACGTCACAGAAGATTAAGTATAAAAGAGTTACCGATCGATCTACATGTGGCTGATGTAAATACCTCGACGGTGGATATCGCATATAATCTAGGTCAATCTTTAGATCTAGTTTTATCGGCTGCCGATTCCCGACAGTAGCCGATGACGAGACGAGATCTAAACATTGTTCTAGATTATATGCAATATATGATAACTAGCGCGCGGCATAAATCATCGAATTTAGAGTGTCATAGTGATGGAAGCACTAAATTCGACGAGATACACCACTAATGACAAACGTTTACCTAAACTTGGGGATCGAAACGATGCGGCCGGCCGGATCGTTGTTCACTTTGAAGAAAAGGAGAGCGATGCGCCCTAAGGTTGTATTGATTTTGATTGAATCATTTGTTCTGAGGGTTTAGGGTCCTATTTATACCCAAGTACAATAAAGACTGCTAAACACGGCTGCAACTAACTACTATATCTATACGACAAAAGCGCAGGAAGCAATCCTTTGTCGCCTTTACAATAGGGTTATCCCTAAACAAATATCTAATTTACATACATTCGCCTATGGGACTTTATCCCTAGATGGCAATATCTCTTAATGCGCAATTTGGAAACCAAATCTTCTATTTTATCTCCAAATATCTCGCATCGAAACGGTTTCAACTTCTGAACTTGGAATCGGCTATCATTCAATGTTTCTTGTCCGATTCATCCTTAGCGGATTGGCTCGCGCAGCCGATCGCATCTCGGGCCTCCCACCCGGTCTCTGTTTCTTCATCAAACCAGCCGATCCGATTCTACTTCAACCTCAGCTAGTACTTAGGGATTTGGTTACCAAATTTAAGCGTTAACACAAATACACCAAAACCCTTTCAAATAATTCTCTGAAAATTATCAAAGGTTACTATTCATTTGGGCCACCGTACTCCTTTTCTCCCTAGCCGGCCCAACTCTCTCTCTCTCTCTCTCACCATAGCTAGCCCAGCCCATGTCGCCTCATGACCTAAAAGTCTGCTTTACCTCCCTCTCTATCCCTCTCCCGTGCTCGCCCACTGCTTCGCTCTTGCCACCGCCCGCCAGTTAAACGTCAAGTAGGACCCGCCCATCAACAACGCGCAAAGCGACGGCCGTCCGCCCGCGCCAACCACACGCGGTCGTCTTCTCCCCGCGTCCCCTTTCTCCCCAGTCCGAGAGGAGCACCACCGTCCCTCTCTCTATCCCACGCCGACAGCTCCGCATGTCACCGACCCGTCTGCCCCTTGCTCGCGACCACCTTTTGCCCACACTGTTGATGCCGTTTGAGAATCGCGCCGTCCTCTTCATCATCGCCGCTGATGCCGCCCGTCCCGTCTACCGACTCTCACGTGCACCGGTCCCCCACGATCAAGGAAGACCCGTACCATCGCCCTCATCAGCCACCCACGCACCGCCACTGTGTTGTGTGCCCACGCCACCTCCCCCTTCGGACCGCGCCCGTACACAGACAACGGCTTTGGATCGCTGAAAAATTTTCCCCTCCTCACCGCTCACGTTATACCTCCGTCCTTGCCGCATCGTGCAGCCACATCTTGTCCACCGCAACCCCTTCTCGCATGACTGCCGCTCGAGTCACGCGTCCATGCCAAAAGGGTGAGCTGCGTCTGTTGGCAATGAAATCACAAGAACAAAACACACACACACGTAGTTTAACTCGATGAACGCAAGAGGACTTTGGTGCTGTGCAAAACGTTGCAGCTTTTCTGGTTTTTCATTGACTCAATATATAAATCAGAGTACATGCAAAACAAACTGACTACTACAATCATGGCAAGCCGTCTCTCGATGTGCCATCCCACACCCATGGTCTTAACGCGATCCTACATGCGCAACATGAAGCCCAAAGGCCGCGCCATCCCACGTCCAGCATCCACGCCACGCACGACTCCTAATGACTTGCTCAACCATTTGCACGCCGAGCTTATTCAACAGAAATAAAAAAAACTGAACTGAGAAGAAGAGACAACAAACAGAGGATTACAAACATCAATTCTCCTCCTAATCCTGTTGTTGGCTCTTAGTACTGATGACTCCAATTCTGTCACGCTGTTCCTGAAACAAAACACGACCCAACGGCTTCGTCAGTACATCCGCAAGTTGATCTTTTGTTGAAATTTGTTCAATCACGACCTTCCCATCCTCCACTCGTTCTCTGATGTAGTGATACTTGACTTCAATATGCTTGCTTCTATCATGGTGGACAGGATTTTTACTAAGATCAATTGCTGCTTTGTTATCAATTTTCAGAACTGGCGCTCCAACCTCTGAACCCATCAAGTCTTTCAGAAGGCGAGCCAGCCATACACCTTGACAAGCTCCACTCGCTGCTGCAATATATTCCACCTCACACGACGAAAGTGCCACCACCTTTTGCTTATTTGATTGCTAGGTGATGGGATTGCCTCCCAAGCAATAGAGCACACCACTCGTACTCCTACAATCATCAACATCTCCGGCATAGTCATTGTCGCTATATCCGATCAGCTCTCCCTTTTGGTTACTCCTGTAGAACAGCCCATAATCCAAAGTCCTTGTTACATATCTGATAATGCGCTTCACTACTGCTCGATGTTCTTCATGTGGCTGCTCCAAAATCTCCCCACAAACCCAACTGCAAAAGCGATATCGGGTCATGTGTTTACCAGATACCGAATACCACCCACAATGCTTCGACGGTGGCATCAACCAACGGTGTTTCACTTTGCTTGCTCAGCTTGGCCCTGGACTCAAGTGGCGCTGCACATGGATTACACCCAGCCATGCCAGCCCTTTCTACAAGTTTTGATGCATATGTTGCTTGCCCAATCTTGATTCCTTCCTTTGTCTGCTTCACTTCCAATCCCAGATAATAAGACAACAGACCAAGATCACTCATTTTGTACAGCTTCATCATCTCACTCTTGAACTCCTTGATTCCAGTCCCCCTGTGATAATTAAATCATCTACATACACACCCCACAATAAGCCGTGCTCTTCCAGCTCCCCTGAGTGTATACTCCATGCTCTGCCGAGCTCTTTTGAAATCCAAGTGATAGCAGACTACTGTCAAGCTTCATGTTCCATGCCCTAGGGGCTTGCATCAGCCCATACAAAGCTTTCTTCAGTTTTAACACCTTGTGTTCTGCACCCGTAACCACAAATCCTTGCGGCTGAGCAACATAAACCTCCTCACTTAAATGTCCATTTAGGAAGGCACTCTTTACATCCATGTGATGCACCTCCCATTCTTCTTGAGCAGCAAGAGCTAATAATAATCTCACAGATTCTAATCTAGCAACAGGGGCAAAACTTCTTCAAAGTCAATGCCAGGACGCTGTACATACCCCTTGGCGACCAGCCGAGCTTTGTGCTTCACAATGACCGCCGTGTTCATCCTCTTCCACTCTAAATACCCATTTTAGCCCAATTGGCTTGTGCCCCACAGGAAGGTCGACGAGGTTCCATGTCTTGTTCTCCTCAATAGAATTCATCTCCTCCTTCATAGCACGCTGACAACACGGTTGTTGTTCTGCCTCATTGAATGAACTAGGCTCCTCCGCACTGGTGAACATGAGTTCTTCATCTGCAAGATCCCGATCAGCCAGCCCCGGCGTCAAGCTTGGACCCAGCACATCATCCAACAACCGAAAACGAGCAGGTACATCTTCGTCATGGTCGGCGTCCACCATATCTTGCAAGTTAGTTGGCGGCGTAGCAAATTCCACCATCCTGGGCGTTGTAGGTGTCGCGGGGAAGTTTGGTGTCGCACCCACGGGACTCGGCGTCGCACCCGCGAGACTCGGCATCGCACTTGGTGTCGCACCCGTGGGGCTTGACGCAGCGCTTGACGTCGCGTCCGGCGTCCTCGTCGTCTCTACTGCAGGGCTTCCCCACAGCATCACCTTCCTCAGCGAGGTACTCGCCCTCCACTGAGAACGTGCTGACGAAAGTGTTGTGCTTGTCTCCGGCCTCCTCATCAGCACTGCACACCGCCCAGTCCCACCAAGCAGCCTCGTCGAAGACGATGTCGCGTGACACATGTACAATATCGCGCCGCGGGATCAAAAACTCTGTACGCCTTTGCTCCTGGCTCATAGCCGAGCAGTACCATCCTCTTGCTCCTATCATCCATCTTCTTCAGATATTACTTCACATTTCTCACATGCACAACACAGCCAAAGGCACGTAGATGTTCCACAGATGGCTTCTTGCCGTGCCATGCCTCATACGGAATGCGGCCCGCAAGGCTCTTCGTCGGCGCCCGGTTCAAGATGTAAACCACTGTTAGGACTGCCTCGCCCCAGAATTCCATGGGCACTCCCTTCCCTTCAGCAAGCTTCTTGCCATTGCAGGCCACCGTTTGATTTCGTCGCTCAACCACGCCATTTTGCTGCGGAGAGTATGGCGATGCCAGATGCCGTCGCACACCCTGGTCTGCACACCATTCACCAAATTCAATAGATGTGAACTCACCCCCATTGTCTGTGCGCAACACTTTAAGGATTGTGCCCGTCTCCACCTCAACCATCGCCTTCCAGTTCTTGATGATTCTCGGAGTTTCATCCTTGCTTCGAAGCAGATATAGCTACATGTACTTGGAGTAGTCGTCCACAAGCAGGAGAAAATGGCACCGCCCACCTGGAGTCGCTGCGGTGTGATTGGGCCACACAAATCACCATGGACGAGGCTCAGCTGCTCCTCTACACGATACTTCACCGCCGCCGAGAACGGGGTCCTTCGCTGCTTTGTCGCCACACAGCAATCACAGTGCCTCCCAACATGCTCAACGCTGGGCAACCCGCGCACCATATCTTTGCGCGCTAGCATCCGGAGTGCATCAAAGTAAGAAGATGTCCAAACCTCTCGTGCCAGCACCAATCCTCGTCGTCACGCCGCGCCACGAGGCAAGCTGGCCTCCACCGGCGCAAGCCGCAGCAGGTAGAGACGCGCGGCGGAGCTCTCCACTCTCGCCATGAGTCGCCGCCGCCGATCCCAAATTCTAAGGATGCCGTTGTCGATATGGACCGGGCAGCCTCCCTCATCCAACTTCCCAAGACTCACAATGTTCGCCGTGAGCCGCGGGATATAGTAGACGTCCTCCAACTTCCGCTGCTCCCCGGTCTTCGCCTCGAATAGAATAGTCCCGTGGCTTTCGATAGCCACCATGGAACCATCCCCAAATCGCACGGTGCCGCGGACGCCAGTGTTGAGCTCGGTGAAGACCTCACGTGTTCCCGTCATGTGGTTAGTTGCCCCGGTATCCAAGTACCAGAGCCCGACATCTTGCTTTTCTCCTCCATCGAGCTGCACCAAGACTTTCTCTTTGAAAAGATTCACCACTACGGGCGTTGCCGCTGGCAACATGTCCGCGCGCCGCCGCTAACTTCGGTGACAGCGCAGAGAAATAGGGCAGGCGCCTCCTCTTCCTCGCCCTGGGCCAGATTGGCCTCCGCCTTCTTGGGCTTCGAAGGGCATTCACGTGCCCAGTGCCCCATCTTCCTGCAATGGCGACATTGGTCCAACGCGAGATTCTTTGCTAGCGCCGAACGGCGGCTTCGGTCCGCCGGTTTTCCTCCCCGCACTTGTTCCTCGCCATCCCCATCCGCGCCCACGCTTGCCTAGGCTCCCGTTGCCACCGCTCCCACTGCTTCATGCGCGCCATCCACTGCTCCTGTGTGAGATACAATTTGCCGTCGACGCGAGGTGCTAGTGAAGCATCATCCTCGGCCGCGCGATCTTCCGCCGCTCGCAAACACCCGCTTGCGTCCTCCAGGGTGAGTGTGGCGAGGTCCACAGTGACCTCAATGGCGACAGCCACCTGCGACAAATGTTTAGGAACAACACGAAGCAGTTTCTCTATCACCTTCGTCGACTCGATCTCCTCCCCAAGAGTCTCCAGCGTGGCGACAAGGTTTTGGAGCCACATTGTGAAGTCATCAACACTCTCGCCGTCATTGAACCGGATCATCTCGAATTCTCGGTGCAGCCTTTGAGCCTTCGTCTTCTGTACTGCATCGCTGCCAATGCGACGATCCTTGATTGCCTTCCACGCCTCCAGCACGGAGTCCTTCATGGCCAGAGACACCACCATCTCCGGGGGCACGACACTCGTTATTGCATCAAGCGCCATGGGATCTTCTTGCAGCGGGACGCCGCCCGGCTCAATCACTTCCCAGAGGTTCCTCGCCTGCATCTTGATCTTCATCAGTAGTGACCACTGCGTGTAGTTCGTCTTCGTGAGCATCGGCCAGTTGGCCGGCCCGCGGACTTTCCTATCCACTCGGACAACCTCCTCCTCTTGCTATTGCCGCCAGGGATCAGGCCCTTTCCACGGGCGTCCTTCCCAGGAGAGGACGGAGGTGTACTCTTGTCGTCGTCGCCAACCATGAGCGCGTAGCGGATTGCTTCGTCCCGATTCCAGCGGCGGTGCCGCGCCGCGATAGAGTCCAGGCCATACCGTAGTCGCTCTGATAGCAATTGTTGGCAATGAAATCACAAGAACAAAAACACACACACACACGTAGTTTAACTCGATGAACACAAGAGGACTTTGGTGTTGCGCAAAACGCTGCAGCTTTTCTGGTTTTCATTGACTCAATATATAAAGCAGAGTACATGCAAAAACAAATTGACTACTACAATCATGGCAAGCCGTCTCTGAATGCGCCATCCCACACCCACGGTCTTAACGCGATCCTATATGCGCGGCATGAAGCCCAAAGGCCGCGCCATCCCACGTCCAGCATCCACGCCACGCGCGACTCCTAATGGCTTGCTCAACCATTTGCATGCCGAGCTTATTCAACAGAAATAAAAAATCAAACTGAGAAGAAAAGACAGCGAACAGAGGATTACAAACATCAACGTCCACCCTCGCTGCCGCACCGCGATATCCCTAGCTCATCCTGTGGCTATCGTCGTTACCGCGCCATCCAATCGCGACGTCGGTCGACAGAGCACACACGCCGTCCTCACTCTGCCTTGCCGCCCCGTATGAAGTCCATGCTGCCTCCCATGCCGATGACGCCCAGCCGCTGTGTTTGCCTCCTCGCCGCCCTGGCTATAAAGCCAGTGCATCGTGCCTCCCACCTTCTCCCTCCTGCCCCACCGAAGCGGCCATCAATCTCCTCTGTCCCGTCTCCTCCTGCCAAGCTGCTTCACCCCAACTCCGAGCCACCACGGCAACGCCATTCCTCGCCACTGTCATGCTCTACCTGAGCAGCGACCTTTCCAATCCACTCCAATTCGCCGCTTCCAGCCCTCAATCGACCTAGCCTCCATCACCACCAATTTCTCCGTCCCAATGTGACCCCATTCCACCACTTCCTCGAGCCCCCAAATCAGCCCCACCGTCATCCACCATTATAGAGCTCGAACCTATGCGCACCGCTCAATCTCCGCTGCCTGTGATCGGTGCCTTGATGCTCTCTATCCTTTCCAGAGCTCCTCGACTTGTCGTGCTTGCCATCGGAGTCACTTCCTCCCTCGCTGCGTGTCGCGTTGCTTGGCGCGAGAAAGAAGAAGAGAAAGAGATGAGATGAGAGAAGAAGAAGAGAGGAGTGGAGGCTGATAGGTAGGCCCCACGCCAATCCCACTTCCTTAATCCCATTTCACAGTAATGACCTCCTAATCCTCTCCCTCTCTCACAATTGCATGTGGGCCCATTACAGTTTCTCTCTGGTTAGAAAAATCATACATCCTTTGAGTGACTAACATGTGGGACGCACTATCGTCTCTAAACGTCTATGCACTCGGTTCACATGGGCCGAGTCACTGACCGTCGGGCCCCATGCCTGTCTCTCGTGGACCATGAGCCGAGTACATCCATCCACCTCGCCACGTGCTCGGTAGACCTGGTCTACCATAAGCCCGTGGCTCGGTGTCAATGACAACGGGCCCCGTGAGGAATATTCCCTCAGAATATTCTCCTCAATTTTTGATAAATCATCTTTCCCTTTTCGAAAAATCAATTAAACTTCGAAAATTCATATCTCTTGAACCGTAACTCCGATCGACTCCATTCTACTTCCTAAATTTTTATAAAAATGAGATCTATCTATTGGCACTATTAGTTTATAATGAATATTATTTATTTGTAGGGTTTTGTGTGGTTTTCTCTTGTTGATCGTGTAGTGGACGTCTCAAAATTTTGACAGATGCAAGGATTGTGAAGATTTGAAGATCAAGACGAAGTCAAGCCACTATTCGATCATATGCTCCTAGTTTATAAAATGTGTTGTTTGAGAAATGCATGAATAGTGTACACCGTAGTTTGATCGGCCTTGATTTTCGTACAACCAAATGGACCTACCTAGTAGTCGCATTATTTTACCTAGGATATTGCAAACCGTATTCCTTGTCGCCCCACCAATGAGGTACTCCTGTATGCATGTCCTTTGGGCATGTGTGTATCTGACAACCCTTACCCTTCACTATTATAAGTTGACTTTGGGAAAACACGAGGTTGGATGATTTAGAGAACCCGAAACTTGGTATCGGTGGATTTTGAAAAGAACACACTTTACGAAAGTCGTGATGTGAGGTTCGCCTGCATGGTGCGGCCTCATATTCACATGTAAGGACAATTCCTCCGGGAATTCCATCCAAGCATCTTATAGTGCGACCACACGGTAGTCCGGGATACCCCTAGAAAGTGTAAATCGTTGATTTATGTCTATCTTGTATGCCAATAGTTATGGAACGTCAGGGGGTGTAGAATACGGTTGCGTGATCAAGTTTCATAAACCACTGAATTATCGCCTCTATACATGGCACATGGTGCCAGGCAGTAGGAGTAGGGAGACATCACCGGTGTTCCTAAGTGGGAGGACATTGGCATGCACGATGCATGGTTCGTTGGAGCAGCCCAACGATGTGTCATGCGATATTCATGAGTTAGCCTTGGAAAGGCCTTGTCATGAACTTAAGATCTTGATGCCGACGTGTGTGGTGTAAGCTTCGTGTCATGTGGGTAAAGCGTGCAACCTCTCGCGAGTTTAGCCAAACTTGTTGAAACAGTCGTGCCCATGGTCGAGGGCGATGTGAGGTGATTCTCTTAGCATAGATTTGTTTGCCGTGCTTTGTGAAATTGATTTATGGGATGGGAATCGTTACTAGAGTTGAGTCCGAGTGATCGACGGATAACACAGGCGGTTTGAAATGGGCTGTGTGACCCGAGATGTCGGAATGGCATCATAGAGTAGGCTTCTTGAGTGGAAGCAGGATGATATAGGATATGGACGGCTTAGGAGCCAAGGTATAAGATGAACAGGGCGCTTGGTTGAGACGATGTGAAACAAGGATAAATTATAAGAGATGTTTGAAACTAATAGAGAAAATAGAATAAAATGAATACAACTAAATCTTAAATACCACTTGAGTTGTTGCAAAGCAACTTAAAGTAGATCGAGACGATAAGTCTCCTTCCAAATGGTTTATAAAACCCACACTTAGGTTCCATGATGCTTCAGGTTCCCATGCTTCTTGTTTTTGGATGAAGGTTGTTACTTAGGGATTACCCGAGGTTGCAACATAAAGGAATATATTTATTATGGTATCATAATGATACATCATGTTACCACGGTACCGGCATATGTATCCTAGGACTGGTCACCGTAGGAACATGGTTCCGCGGGAGACGATTCGTTGTTCTCTGCGGCGCACCCTCCCTTGGCATTGTCCATACGACGGGTAGATCGAGTGTGACATTATGATACTATAATTATAAATGTTTTGGAGAATTTAGGAAGCATTAGCCAAGGGCCTGTGCGTCCAACGGAAAAATGAGTTAAGTTTCTAACTTATTAATTCAATAAGCATATAGTTAGTCCTTCTAATACTTTTAATGATTTTTCTTATCAAACAAGTAGGTGATTTTGAAATTTAAGTAGAGCCAACAAAAAATGGGAGAGGACTCAGTAGGGACGGTGGTGTAATAATAGTATAGATTTTGAGGCCTAAATATCAATGGTTGTGGTGGTGTGACAGGATCGGACGTCACCACTACTAACATTTTAAGTTTAGGAAGCATTCGTTCAATTAAATTGTCTAGATAATTAACTTTGAGATGCACTCGTCACCATCAAACATTGATGTGAACTTTATGTACCATTTCTCCAAACAAGGGCGAAATAATACTAGTGTTTTCCTTTATTACCTTTTCTTAGAGGGGACACCACACTAGAACAACATACATAGCCTTTTCCCAACAAATATTGTATTGTTGATGTGCTTGCAAGCACACATAATTAAGACGAGTAGAAATACAAATTTATTTTATATATTGCAAATAGAAACCGATACTCAATATAATGACAAATATACTTTGTTTAGATTTAGTAGTGGTTGTTCTCCCAAAACCGAGCACTCGGAGCCAATCAATGGTGCCCTTCTCAACCTGGAACGCCTTTGCCAAAACATCATCGAGATCGGCGAAGCTTTGATCCAAACCTTTGCATTTGCAATGGTGATGGCACGGGGTTTTGGGCTGCTAAGTGCAGCAAGTGCAACCAGCAGGCGGATGGGGGTTAGGGTTGAATTGGAAGTGGATGAGGCCCTCAGGGAACACAAACACATCGCCCTTGTTGAGCACCTTGGAGAATAGTGTGTTGTTTGGATTAGACGTGACGAAACCGACATAGAGGATTCCCTCGAGGACCGTGAGGATCTCGGTGGCACGGTGCGTGTGCGGTGGGTTCTCACCCAATGGTGCGTAGTCGATGCGTGCAATTGAGATGCCAAGCGTGTTGAGGCCAGGGATCTTGCATGACGTTGATCGGTGTGACGTTGGATCCAACCTTGTTTGTCTTCCTAGGAGTGTCGAGCATGGCTGCCTTGAAGAAGTGGTCCGCGGTCACGTGCTTTGGGTCCAAGCAAGCAAATCCATTGACAAGCACTGTGTCATATACAAAAGTTAACTTTTAAAAATAAGGCTTATATACTATTTTAACAGATCTATACGTGTTTCAATTACTAGACGTAAGTTAAGTTCAATAATCTCACCTATATGTACATGGATGAAATTAAAACAGATACTTTCATATCATAGGTACAGAGCTAGAAAATGTATGAAAGTGCATGTATATATACCAGGCGAGTCCTTATCGGCAACGCAGAAGTCCTGCAGAGGGCTAGGATCAGAAGCGATGGCCTGCCATGAGACCAACGCAAGAAGAACAGCTAGGAGGCAGAAGGAAGATGATGAAGCCATTTGGCTTTGGTTTTCTGCTCTCTTTTCTACTGAACTATTTGCTGTTTAAATTCTCTGGTGGCTGAGAAGCAAGCTAGTTAGCTAACTGCTTGTGTTTATCGTTGGGTGATGTTTTTGGCTGTGGAGGATTGATGTGCTTATATAGCCGCAGAACTGCAGGGCGCGGCAGCTTGAACTTGTGAATAACTGAACAAATCAATTAAGCTGGACTGATGTCAGCTGTTGGACTGAAATGGTCCGCAAAATTTGTAGCCTGCAGGTTGAACTTTTCAGCTTAGAAATATATATCTGCACTACCAACTAATCTGACGTGGTCGATCGTGTTTACACACATTTTAAAGACGACGTAATATAGCATCCCAATGGACACAGTCCAAGTCTAATTTGGAAGAAGACACAGAGTTGTTATGATCTGATCAGCATATTAGTGAAGGGTCCAATTTGCGTGCATCATCGATTGATCAATGACCTAGCTGTATGCCGAGTCGTCACTCTATATATCATTTCCATCCTTTTTAATTACTTGGTCACCTTAAAAAGGCCTCTGGGGCTCTGGCCGCCTGCGTAGATGCATTTGGCTGCCCGCGAAATCCTTTTTCTAAGTAGTGATTAATTGTCACCCTCACGTAATAACCATGTGGTTGCCCTGCATGCATGACAAACAATATTAGGAGAACCGTCACAATCTGGCTTAAGAAAACATTCTTGTGAGCGTTTAGTCAAGATTTGTTCAAGCTAGCTTGGTTTTTTTTAAAAAAAATCTGCATGTATATGGAATATATATTAATTGTTGATTTCGTTTAAAAATAGCACCGTACGTACCCTTATATATATTTTCTGTGTAGAAGTTACCTATGCATGCAGGTAAACCGACCATTGTTTTAAGTCTGCATGTATGTGTGTGCATATATGTATATACAGACAACTCTCTCATGCATGTTGCTAATTAACCCTAACAATAATTAATATGTACCCAACCGCACGCAAAGTGCTACATACTTTAGTTATGGAGGTTAGAATTAGTGTGCAAATTTTAGCTATTCATACATTAGGGATTTTACATAACATCTTTTATGTACTACTACTTACTATCTTGGAAGCAACCGTTGGCATCTTTATTTTGTTGGGGCGGCACCCTCTCTCCTTGTGCTCCCCTCGCCACCTCTTCCGGACCGGATACGATTGGATAGCTCTCTTTCCGTTTTATGTCCAACATTTTCTTCATAGTCGAAATCAGGTAAAGGTAAAAGCATCTCCAACAACTTTTCTAAATTTTACTATTTAAATCATCATTTAAAAAATTATTTATGTAAACATTATTTTTATAATTTTTCACTCTTCAACAGTTTTTATATCTTATGCGTATTCTAGAGAGTCATTCTTATCTTTTATTTTTGGCTAGGAAAAATTCAAAATAGAAAATGACTATATTTAGATGACCATTTAGAAATCTGTTGGAGGGTAGTTTCTCACTAAAATATATATTCCTAGCATTTAGAAAGAATACAAAGAGTCTCTTGAAGATGCTCTAATTAGGAACACATATCTATTCTTTATCTCTAATACTAGGATATTAAGCCTACCCTCTTTGGAGAAACCATTTTCGGTTAAAATGCCAAAATTTACAATAGTCCCGGTTTGAATAGTAGGGACTAAAAATATTTTAGTCCCGGTTTAAAAAGGCAGCAGATCTCTAGGAACATTAATCCCGGTTCGTGACATGAACCTAGGGACTAAAGATCATCTTTAGTCTCGGTTCAAATATTTGTCGAGAGGTTGTCGAGCAATCGGAGATCTTTAGTCCCAAGGTTGTTATTAAAAATCAACATTTGTCCCGGTTGTTTATATCAACCGGGACCATTAAAAAATTTATCTCGTTTGCCGCGCCTATCTCCTCTATCCCTTATCTCCTCGAGCTCTTCCCTCTCCCTCTCCATCTCTCGGGAGATCTCGAGATCTCCCTCTCCTCAGCCGTCGCTCTCGAGCTCTCCCTCTCCCTTGATCTCTCAGGCTGCCCTCTCTCCTCTCTCTCGGAGCTCTCCCTCCCCTTGATCTCTCATCCGTCGGCCCTCTCTCCCTCTCTTAGAGCTCTCAGGCGATCTCTCTCTCCCTCTCCTCTCTCTCGAGCTCTCCCCTCTTGGAGATGTGGGTGGCGACGGTGCGAGCGGTAGGCCGGGCGGGCGCGGGCGGGGAAGGGGCGGGCGGCGGCGGCCGCGGCGGCCACGGGGCGGTGACGGTCGGATCTGCGAGCCGCGCGTGGCTCGGAGGCCGCGGCGCGGCGGGACGGCGGCGGCCGATCTGGCGGAAGCCTGGCGTGGCTCGGCGGCGGCGGCACGGCGGCTGTCGAATCCGAGGAGAAATTTGTTGTTTTTTAGAATTTTATGATGTTCAAACTCGATTTGATATATGAATTTGTGATGTATGTTCATATAATTTGTGATTTTGGATCTGTGAATTCGATTTGGGCAGAAAAGAAAAACAATAAAAAACAAAAAAATATTTGGAGATGTCGGGGTGGGCGCCTATATATGTTTAGTCTCGGTTGGTATAATCAACCGAGACTAAAGACCGATTTTTAGTCGTGGTTATTTTACCCAGGGACTAAAGATCATATCTTAGTCCCGCTTTCATAGTCTTGGTTCGGTAATCGAGACTAAAACCGGTTATGAACCGGACAATTGAGGATTTTTCCGCAGTGCTAGCCGGGATGTAATTAGAGTGTAAAAGGAACTATTAACAATATATCTAGGAAACGAAATATTATTAATGGGCCCATATATAATGATGGTTAATTCATCTTTTATCATGTTTATAAGTGGAGTCATAATAAATTTTGCTAGATGTTTGATAGTAAGGTGTATATAAACAGATACTACTCATCCTTCCTTGGATATTGTCAGGTATTCATTTTGTTCTGCAGCGTATGTCCCATAAGCCATGGGTTGGTCGGTCGGGCGAGTAATACCTATCTTGTTTACACTTTGATGCCACCCATAGTTAGCCAAATATAGAAGGCTTTTGCATGAATAAACAAACACATGTTAGTCTTTATTGTCGAAAATCAAATTTGTATACAGCGCATAGTTTTTTTACATTGGAATTTATGATATTATATCTATAAACGTTTTGGTCACCAAGCTATATTCTTACAAAATGTCTGTAGGATTATATTTGATTATTTGGGACGCATCATCAATGTCAGACTTTTGCGAGGATTTTACGCAACATTTCATCCACAAAGGCAAAATAATACTAATGTTTTCCTTTATTAGAGGGAATACCATATGAGAAGTACATAGATAGTCATTTCCCAACAAAAAAACTGTGTTGTTGGGTTGTTTACAAGCACACATAATTAAGTAGTCTAGAAATACAAATTTATTTTATATGTTATATCACATAACTGATTCACGGTATGCCAATAAATATACTCTATCTCGATTTAGTAGTGATTGTTCTCCCAAAACTGAGCCTGGAGCCAGTCTATGGTGCCCTTCTCAACCTGGAATGCCTTTGCCAAAACTTCATCGGAGATTGGTGGCTTTGACCCAAAAACTGCATTTGCAATAGTAATGACACCCGGATTTTGACTGCTAAGAGCAGCAATTGCAACAGCGGGCTGGTGAGGGTTAGGGTTGAATTGGAAGTGGATGAGTCCCACGGAAACACAAAGACATCACCCTTGTTAAGCACCTTTGAGAATAGTGTGTTGTTTGGGTTAGATGTGACGAAGCCGACGTATAGTGTTCCCTCAAGCAACGTGAGGATCTCGGTGGCACGAGGGTGCGTATGCGGTGGGTTTTGACCCAAGGACGCATAGTCAATGCGTGCAATTGAGATTCCGAGCGTGTTGAGGCCAGCTATCTCCGCATCACGTTGATCGGGGTGACGTTGGATCCAACCTTATTTGTTTTCCTAGGAGTGTCGAGCATGGCTGCCTTGAAGAAGTGGTCCGCATTCACGTCCTTGGGGTTCAAGCAAGCAAACCCATTTACAAGCACTGTATGCAGAAAAATATTAAATTACAACAATGAGGCTTGCATGTTATTTGAACAGATCGATACATGTTTCAATTACTAGATGTTAGGTTAGTTGAATAATCTCGCATATATCTATGTGTAAAAACAGAGAACATATCTTGGACACAGCTGTAAAATGTCTCAAAGTGCATATATAATGTACCAGGAGAGTGCTCATCAGCAACACAGAAGTCCTGCAGAGGGCTAGGATCAGAAGCGATGGCCTGCCACGAGACAAACGCAAGAAGAACAGCGAGGAGACAGTAGGAAGAGGCTGAAGCCATTTTTCTTTGGGTTTGTGCTCTTCTCTACCGAATTAATTGTTGCTCTTTTCTCTTTGGCTGATGGTTTGGCTACGAGGATGGATGTGCTTATATAGCCGGCCGGAGCATGCGACAGGTGAAATCATGAACAACTGAACAAGTCAATTAGACTGAACTGATGTCAGCTAGAATGAAATGGTCTGCAGCCTGCAGGTTCCTGCAGGTTGCAGGTTGAACTTTTCAGCTCAAAAATATGTATCTGCACTACTAACTAATCTGAAGTGGTCGATGGTGTAGATACATTTGGACGGTGACAATGTAAAAGTAGTTATCCTTTTCTTTACTAAGACCATTGTAGTAGTAGTTGTGATCTGATCGATCTGCAGTTTTGCACTTTGAAGGTCAATTTGATGCCTGCATGGCTGAATCATCGATCAATGACCTTGATGCCAAGTCGTCATACTATCCTTGCAACCTTTTTAACTACTTGGTTGCCATTTTCTTGGCGTCGAAATGAAATTGTTACCCCTCACGAAACTTCGGTTATGCAGGACAAACAATATTAGGAGAACTGTCACAATCTGGCTTAAGAGAACGCTTGATGAGTTGTTAGTCAGCACAGGTTCAATAATCTCTTGGATTGCTGGCCACTTACTTTGCTAGTTAACTTTGTTGACTTATTCACAACAAACAACCGATGTAGCCCATACGCGAAAACAAAAACTCGTCGAAATAAAATCTAAAAGACTAAGGTGGCGACACGTCGAAAGTAATTGTATTGCTTTGTGGAGATGATTTATAAATATCCAGGTATACATATTTATACCCATGGGTAGATACTAGTTCTGGTTGGACACGACACAAACTTTCCTAGAGATAAAAGAAAAAAACGTAAAGTCCTCATCGGACACTAAACATAATTTTCTAAAGATAAAAAGAAAACTAAGCGGCTCTGCCTAATTAATAGATAAATTGTCAATCACATCCTTCTTGAGCTCGGCCTCTTACGGGTAAACTTTCTTTAATTCATAAACCGAATTTACTAAGAATCCATTGCTTGGTGGTGATAATTTTCATCAGCCAATTCCAAGACTCTGAAGCCGATATTGACTTTAGGCCGATGACGACTTGGGGCTTACCAAATTTTGACATTAACACATGCCTCCTAATTTTGGAGTATGAGGATTCATGCTTCAAAATTATCTTCATTTTTAGCTTTGATAACTCCAATATTCTTCTTCCTTAGCATCTTGCAATTGGCTTTCATGAGCCGATATCTTCTGCATCAAATGTGGTAAACTCTCAAACTCTTGGAAGAAAAACTTTTCTTTGACAGGCGTTGATAATCCTTGAAATGTCATTTACGCTAATTGCCCATCACTTAAGTTCAAACTATAATATCAGCTACGAACATCACGAAATCTTTGAATATATCTCAAAACTGATTCATCAACTTGTTGCTTAATCGATGCCAAATCTGATAGTCTCATCTCATCAACTTGAACAAAAAAATTCCGATGAAACTACTTCTCTAGATCAGCCCATCTTCGATATAATTATGTGGCAATGATGTAAAGCCGATCCAGACAATGATAATGGAAAGAACCTAACTTTGAGCTTCTTCAGTAGATGCTTCATCACATTGAACCAAGAATCAGGTGATATGTTCAATATATCCATCACTATATATAAGATTTATTGGTTCATTTAAACCCTTTTAACTATCTTCAGTCTCGTACTGTTCCAATTAGGTCCGATCTACTAGGTAGTGGATTGTTAAATAGATTTATCCACGCTCATTAGATTTTATTCAAAGTTTCATCGGAGTTCCAGCCTAATGAATTATACCGATATAATCTAAATTATTATGTTACAATCTCTAAGTCTTTGCATCGGCTCATGTTCAGATCTATATAATCAATAGTTAAATTAATCTTTATTAATTTCATATGATATCATCTCGGCTTGATTCGATCTATCAATATTGCTTCTAATATAGAGAAGTTAGCTCTTATTTGGATTATTCAATTTTCCATTGATTTATATAGCTGTTGATCCTAACCCTATCGACATCGGCTAGACAACACGATTTCATCTCGACTCGTTGGCCGATTGGCCCCTAATCCAATACGATTGTTTTTCCTATCTTGTTGAATTACAGGATCAAATTAATTGGCATGTCCTGAACCCGATTTTAGGACATGCACTAGAGTTAAACAAATCTTTCGGGGGCTTCGTGTGTTGGATAAATTTTGTAGCAACAAAAACCCACCGAAAATTTTTTAAATTGCATATGCTGCCGTTATGATGCTCGCTGTCACCGTTTTTTTGCAGCTCATTACCGTGTCATTCATCACAATCTCAAAGACATTCAAACTAATGGATTTTGGATCTCATGCAGCGAGGCAAAAAAGATCAATAATGTTAGAAAACGATAGATGAACGGTGCAAAAGTGAATCCCTTCTTATCTTATTGATCTCAATATGTCCTTTTATAGTGAGGATTTGTATGTGTACAAGCCTAGGATTCTCCTAGGATTTAATTTAAGCCTCTAAATGTGGTTGTTTATGTGATACAAATGCTCCATAATATGGCTGTTATAAGTCACTTGATTGCTACCATTGTTGCTCTTTGATGAGCCTTTGATGAGATCAAATATGGCCTCATGATGACTCATGATGATTTTGTAACACTCCCCTTTTGATCGAGTCCATGTTGAGATCAACTTGTTCTTTAATTTCTTTGAAAAAAAACTTGTGGGAAAAAAATAGAAATAATATAACGATGATTGCTCTATCATCAACCTATAAGGTTAAAGGAGTAATCCATGCCGTGTTTTATCTGTAGAAAAACCCCAGTGGGAGAAAACAAGAGATAAGGCATAAGTTTGCATCTATCATTGTCTCATTAAAAACTTTATATGAGAAAACCCGGATGGTAAAAACTCATAAAAGGAAAAAGAGTACAATGTGAAGCGTTTTAACGGGGTCCATTATTCAAAGAGTCTCCCCCTGAAGCTTGCATGTCTACGAGTAGTCTCATACCAATTCCCTTAACATCTCTCGAACGAGGAAGTGGGTAGGGATTTAGTGAAGGTATCTCGGATTATCACAAGACTTTGTCGGTAAGATGTTTATTTCTCCATTTTGCTAAAGCTCATGGGGATAAAACAACTTAGGGGCAATATGCTTGGTGATATTGCTCTTGATGTAGCCTGTTTGTATCTGTGTAATACAAGCAACATTATCTTCATAGATAATGATAGGTGATTACGAGGAACCGATACCACAAGATTATTCAATGTGGTTTATCATCTGCGAAGCCACATGCATTCACGTGATGCCTCAAACGGTGCGATGATTTCGGAATGATTTGTGGAGGTAGCCACTAATGTTTGTTTAGATGACTTCCACGATGTGGATGTTCCTCCATGGAGGAATATAAAACTGTTTGTGATCGGCATTGTGGGGATCGGACATATAGCCGGCATCAATGTACCCAACCAAGCTAGGATCGCAGTTTTCGAAAAAATAAGCCAAGATCCTTAGTGCCATTTAGGTACTTGAGGATTTGTTTTCCTCCAGAGTCCAATGACGCTTAGTTGGAGCAAAGCACTATGTCTTGTGTCACGCCCGAAATTTAGCCAAATTTCTAGACTATTTTGTGTATTAAATCCTGTCTAGGGATCGGCCAGAGTACACAAAATGACAAATCAATAAACGAACCAAACGTAAAAATAAAGCGTAAAATACTTACGAGAAAAGGCATTTAGTCCTCACACCGAAAGAAAGCGACGGCGGAAAAAGACGATCCTAGCGGGCTTGGCTCCACTCCATAGGCAAACTCAGCGGGGTCTTAGCCTTAGTCTTCTAACTCCATTTTCGACTCAAAAGCACACTACATACAGGAAAAGGGAAATAACAAGATTGAGTACAACCACCATACTCGGTACTCACCACACGGAAAAATGCGGACGTGCAAGGAGACAAGAGTGGCTTGGGCTATTTTGCATAAATACGGTTGTAAAACCTTTCTAGTTTAAAATAGTAAAATAGTTAATTATTTAATCAAGATTAATTCTTCCACTAAATAACGCTAGACCACGTTGAACAGGCCCAACCAATCCACCTAAACTAAACTAGTTCCTTTTTGTCCAATTATTAAAGGTGAGACTAATCATAGTGAATCTAGTTGATCACCCATAACCGGGGGCACGGCTATTCGAATAGTTTTACTCTGGCCAGAGGTGTACAACTGTACCCATAAGACACGATTGCACACATGTTGCCATGCCCCGAAGCACCACCATGGTATTGCAAGGGGGAAATCGTGACATGACCCTTCGCATAACTCCCCTGACCAAGCGACACCACACCTCAGGTTTCGCCCCTACCTTTATATCCAAGGTAGGCAACCCCCTCTCATGCCTAGGTAAATCCAGTAGCCGCATAGACCTTGCCCGGTCCATCCGAACTCCATCACGCCCACCCTTGCCTAGATGCGTCGGTCAGGAAAAAGCTACACTACAAGTCCAGTCGTTGCCCTTGCTGGCTCGTGGTAAGTACTCTAGTCTTCCAGGGTTTTCCATGAGCCGGTCCTTAACTGCTACGGGTGCGACAAGATAAACCATGCACCCACAGCCCACCATTAAGTCACATTCTAATTCAACCTTTATTCCAAGGTAATACTGGTCCAAGACCATCATTTCATTTGACTATCAGTTAGTAGTATAGTCCTCCCATTAGGTGAGATAGTGTAATTAAGCATGGCTAAGAGTAAATAATTCTAGCAAGATCAGGTAAGTGATGCGAGCTAGTCAAATTAATCACCCAGGTGGACAATGAATGGGTAACCATTAAACAAGGCACAAGCGAATAGATAGGATGTCCGATTCCGTGTAATTAGCAAAACATGCAATTTTATTTGCAAACAATAAATATTTTATAAATTAGGATCAACATGCGTCAAGGAGGAATGTGACTTGCGTTGCTTTCTTCGGTGATCTTCTTTTTCTTCGCGACCGCAAACTCCAAACGGCGAAGTCTACACGGCGCACACAAAACGAGGAAAAAACCTAATAAAAATCAAATAAACGGTACATAGAAAGTAAACAAACATGTAGTTTTATATTTTAGATGAATTTTCCAATTTGAATGACCCAATTTGGAGTTCGAATGGATTAGATATAAATTTTAGAAGTTTTGGGCCATTTAATCAAATTCGGAAAAGGCCGGGTGTTGACACGCGGGCCCCATGACTCGATGTGGCACGAGAGGGGGTGGTCGCCATGGACTAAATCCAAGGAAGCAAGGACGCGGACGGAAGGGAAAGGAGATGATCCGGACTTTTTTTTGGGAGGAAGGATGGACTTTAGTGGAGAAGGAGGCCTATGGGTCGGCGGCCCAAGGGGAAAAGAAGTGAGAGGAAATCGAGGGAGCCAAAATAGACTTTACAGACCAAGGGTCGGTCTAGGCGAAGAGAGAGAGGAAACGAAAGAGGGAGGTGAAATAGACTTTTTTTCGGGGGAGAGAGGAGGAATGGGCTGCAAGGGAGGCTAGCTCGGGAGCGGGTGATGGGCGACCTCGAGGCGAGTCCCGACCGGACGGCCGAGTCTAGCTAGGGCACCGGCGAGCCCCGGCTTTGCTGGCGAAGCCGGCCTCGTGGCGGCAATTGGTCACGGATGTGGCCGGCGAGGTGGGATGGGGTGGCGGTGGCGCGGCGGCGGCGCATGGGCCCGAACGGGGCGACGGGCGACACGTGCACGCGCGACGAGGTGTGGTGGCTCGGACGGCGACGCTGTGGCGATGGCTTGGGCGTGGCCAAGAAGAGCTGGAACGACGGCGCAACGTGGGCGGACGGCGCGGGGTGAAACCCGGCCGTTGCGGCGTTTCGGCCGTGCACGAGGCGAGAGCGTGGGGAGAGTTGGGCGCAGCCGCGGCACATGCGTGAAGTGGGCGAGTGGGCTGGGGAGGAGAGCGGGAGGTGTCCGGAAATCGTGAGACGTGGGCGAGGATAGGCGTGGCCGGAGGTTAGGGAAAGACCCCGACTGTGGGCCCCAACCCCACATGTCGGCGGGAGAGAGAGAGGGAGAGAAGGAGAGAGAGAAGAGAGGAGGCTGGGCGAGGACACGAAATAGACTTTTGCCAAGGGGTGGGCCGAAGATTTGGGGCTGGACCAGGGGAGCAAAAATAGACTTTTCGGGAAATAGACTTTTGAGGAGCGGGCGACGGACAGGCCCAAGAGCGGGACAGAGATTTAAATTTGTTTTTCGGTTTATTTAATCGGATAAATAACATTTTATTTTTATAAATACTTTAAATGCTCAAATAAATTCAAGAAAAATCCACGAAAATTTGTGGACACTCAAAGTATTTAATAAAAATATAAACAATTCATTCTTGATTGAATAATTTATTTAAATAATTACTTAAATGCTTTTTTATTATTAGAATTATTTTTGGATCTCCAAAATTTCACGGAAAATTTACGAGAGTATGTTAGGGCATGGAGAATATGAAAAAAACATTTCTAGCCATGATTTTTAAGTAAAAATTTTATTTTCTTATTAAATTCATTTGATAACTTTATTTTTATTTTAATAATTTTTAGAAATACATTATTTAATGATTTTTAATCCCAATCGAAAATCGAGGCGTGACATTTTGTGGATGTAACATCGTGCCCAGGGCTTAATAGGATTAATAGAATACTCAACTTTTTTTTGAAAGCTCATCTCCAAACAACTCTGAGGTTAAGCGTGCTTGGCCTAGGGTAATTTGGGGATGGGTGACCAACCAAAAAGTTTTTCTCGGGTGCGCATGAGTGAGGACAAAGTACGTAGAAAATGCTGGTGTTGATGCGGGCGGTCTAAGGTCCTAGAGAGCTTCCATATGTAGGCGGGCCCGGCTGGGAAGGGTGGGGAGTTACAAGTGGTATCGAGCCGACTCTCATGGTTTCACGGGCGCGTGGCGGAGTCGGTTGCGCGAGCATGATGCGCATGGCGCGTGGGCCACTGAGGGACACGACATGGCACATGCTCCGGCACTGGACGCACGGACGTGGCCAAGAGGGGATGTTCCTGGCCTAGGGGTTGATCGACGAGGACATCGATCTTCTAAGAGGGTGTGGATGTAACATCACCGGCCCCGAGCTTAATAGGATTAATAGAATACTTATACCAATAAGTTGTGATTTTTTTCGAAAGCTCATCTCCAAAGAACTCGAGGTTAAGCGTGTTTGGCTGGGGTAATTTGGGGATGGGTGATCAACTAGAAAGTTCTTCTCGGATGCAAATGAGTGAGGACAAAGTGCGCAAAAGGGCTGGTGGTGGTCTATGAGGCGAGTCTAAGGTCCTAGAGAGCTTTCATATGTAGGCGGGCCCGGCACGGGAAGGATGGGCGTTACATCTTGCCAATAGATTTACCGCAAATGCAATATCGGCTTTGTACTATTTGCAAGATACATAAGTGCTCCAATGAGACTAAGATAGGGATATTCTGGTCCTAATATCTCCTCTCCTTCCTCCCGTGGTCGGAAAATATCCTTTTCTTTATCGAGAGATCGAACAACCATGGGAGTTTTATTTGGATGTGCTTTGTCCATATTGAATTTCTCCAATAATTTCTGAATATATACAGATTGATGCACTAAAATTCTTAAGTGAAGGCGCTCGATTTCCAAACCTAAGAAAAATCTGGTTTTACTCAAATTCCGCCTTAAGATGGTGGCGGGCTTCATTAATATATTGTGTGTTGCCAATGATATTCAAATCATCTACATACACTGATATAATGCAAAATCCTGTGAAGGATCTTTTGATAAATATGCATGGGCAATCATCATTGTTGGAGTAACCTTTTTGCGAAGATACTCACTCGGTTAGTTTGTACCACATTCTACCCGACTGTTTGAGACCATAGAGTGATCTTTTGAGCTTTACACAATACATTTTGCGATTTGCGTTTCCATTCGGTATAGAGATCCTATCAGGGACCTTCATATATATGTCTGAATCTAGTGACCCATATAAATATGTTGTCACGACATCCATCAACTACATAAATAGACGTTTTTGTATTGCCAGTGATATCAAATATCAGAACGTAATTTCGCTCATGACTGGAGAATATGTTTCATTGAAATCAATGTCGGGTCCTGCTGAACCCTTGTGCTACAAGCCTCGCCTTATATTTCACCACCTCATTGTTCTCATTCCGCTTCCGGGATGAAAACCCATTTAAAAACCATGGGGAAGGTTTTGGAGGTATAGGTATTACTTGTGAGAATACCTCTCTTTTATTGAGGGAGGCTAACTCTGCTTCAATTGTTTCCTTCCATTTGTTCCAGTCCGAGCGCTTTTTGCACTCTATCATAGATTTTGGATCTGAATCATTTTGGATGGTTTCTGCAACTGATGAGGCAAAGTATATATCGACAATTGTAGTCTTACAGTTGAATGATTCTCCAGACTCAACATAGTTTACGAAAATTTCATTTACCCCAGTTGACGGCTCAGTATTTCCGACCGCGTCGGGCGTTTCCAATGTCCCATCATCAAAAATTGAGTGCACTTTTGATGTGGGAAGTGAATGGATGAATTCACTTGGTGTATCTTAATTTGAGGTTGAGTTTCATTTATTGTGTTAGAGGATCCTTTCCTCTGTTTCCTCGTGCGCTTGCAAGGATTTGCCATACTTCTCCCACTCTCTTTTGAGGAAGGGAGTTGAATAGTTTTATTTGGTACCTCTATTCTTTCTGGCACATCCTTGCAGGAATGTATGATTTTGTGACACTTTTACTCACAGTAAATGAGTCTGGCAAATTATTTGCAGCAACCTGCAAATCAATGATCTTTTTAACCTGAAGGTCAGATTCTGTGGTACGAGGATCCTCCTTTAGGATGTCTATGGCATCCCAATTTATTTCCTGGCATTCAGTGTGATACTTAAATTCTCCCCCTAATGCCAGAAATGTTCTTCATTGAAGATACAATCAGCGTACCGAGCCGTGAGTAAATCCCCTGTAAGGGGCTCCAGGTATTTAATAATCGACGGAGATAAATATCCCACGTAGATCCCTATTTTCCTGTGAGGGCCCATTGTTATACGCTTTGGTGGTGAGATTGGTACGTATACAGCACAACCAAATTTCCACAGATGGGAAATACTAGGAGGATCACCACGAACCAATTGCAGTGGGGAGGTTGTATGGTATGCAATTGGGCGCAATTGTACTAAGTCATTAGCGTGTAAGACTGCGTGACCCCAACATGAGGTTGGTAGGTTATAATTTTGCAATAATGGTCTGGCTATGAGTTTTATTCTCTTGATAAGAGATCCGGCTAAACCATTCTGTGTGTGAACATACGGTACAATATGTTGAACTTCAATTCCTAAAGCCATACAATAATCATTGAAAGCATTGGAAGAAAATTCTACAGCGTTGTCTAATCTGATTGATTTTATCTGGTGTTCAGGTTGACTTGCTCTAAGTCTGATGACTTGTGTAATCAATTTTTCAAAGGCGTGGTTCCGTGTCGATAAGAGACACATGGGACCATCTTGTGATGCGTCTATTAGAACCATGAAATACCTGAATGGCTCAGACAATGGTTGAATGGGGCCACAAATGTCTCCTTGAATGTGTTCAAGAAACTTTAGTGGTTCAGCCATTATTTTAAGATGTGAGGGTCTTAAAATTAATTTCCCAGTTACATATGAGGTGCACAAAAAATCTGAGGCTTCTGGGAATTTTCTATTGCTCATACCATGTCCACTTGAATTGCTCATGATTTTTCTTATCATTCCGATATCAGGATGGCCAAGGCGATCATGCCAAGTTTTAAATGCATCCACATTTTAAAAAATCACTTTGTATGCAACATATGGTACATGTTTGATGTATGTGTAGTACAATCCGGACGAGAGAGAAGGCACCTTTTCAATTGTTATTTGTCCATATCCGAGCAACTTTGGTCAAGAGGAGAAACTCATTGTTTTCTTCATATGTTTCCACATGAATACCATTTTTCCGGATATCTCTATAACTTAGTAAGGTACGTGTTGAATCGGGATACAATAATGCCTCCTCGATGTTTATTTGTGTACCCATTGGAAATATGATAGTGGCCCTACCGGAACCGACAATCATAGCATCGCGTCCCGCGATGGTCAAAACTTGTTGAGTTTGAAAATTTTGACTTCCCTAAGTATAGTGTTAGTGGTACAGCTGTCCACTAGGCACATCTCTTCTTCCATCGGACTAATTCCCATAATAATCTATATAGTGTATAATTTAAATTCATAAGAACAAAATATAGAAAACCACATAGGAATGTATTAAGATAGCATGTGTGATTATTACAATTGTAAATAGGGGTAGCAACATCATGTATTTTATTACAACGGTTACTTTTGCAAAACTAAACATTAGAGTAATAGTGCCTAATTAAGATCTCCATAAATGTTGTTGGAAGCATATTCTACGAGCATGTCGTCGATGTCCAAAGATCCTTCCTCTTCAATTGGCGGAGTCTTGGTTTTGCTTGGTCCCGCTCCTTCGGGAATGGGGTCCATAGCTCCGAGTCTCCGGCACTTGAGAGGCGAAGTGTGCTTCGTGCTTTTGGTTGGTACGTGTATGACCCATAGACTTCATGTATAGATCAACAAGATGTTTAGGGGTCTGTATTTGTTAGCAATATGATTGTAGCACCCATACATAGCAGTAGGTTTTATTGCCATTATCATTATTATGCTTAGAATTGCCTTTTCCCTTTTTAGTGTTCCCACGTTGCTTTTTGGCTCTCTTGCGTTTACCCTTTCCCGAGGAATTTCCAGTCTGTGTGTTCCCATTTTGAACTTGTTTCTTCTCATTCGAATGTACTTCGGTTTGAGTTTCATACGGTGAGCTCATGGTTCTTTTCTGCACTTTGTTTCAATGTCGAATGAGTGAAGAGTAGACAAGTGAAATTCTTCTCACGGTATTGTTGAGTGATGATCCATTCGATGGGAGCATTGTAGACAAAGTCTTCTCAATTTTCTCCTCTTCGAAGGTTCTTTTTCACAAAACCGGAGCTTAAAGTATATCTCATGAACAACATGGTTGAACTCGTCTATAGTTTTGAAATCTTGTAGGCGTAAGTGGTTCCACTCATGCGTTGCCTCCGGGAGGACGATAGCTTTATGATGCTCATATCGACTTTTAAGAGCAGTCAACAAAGCGCGTGGGTCCTCCTCATACATATACTTCATTTTCAAATCCTGATTGATATGATTCCTTATAACTTTTAAGGTGGAGAATTTTGACATGTTTGAGGGGGAACACTCCCATCTGCTGTTTCATCTATACATCTGTATAGTCCATTAGTCAACAGATTGACGTTGACATCCATTGCCCAAGCAGGGAAATTGGAACCATCGAGATCGAGAATATCGAATTCTTTGGTTGCCATCTCACCTGTGTTGTGATAGCCAAAATTTTGAGAAATTATGGTACAATTGCAACGAAAAATAAAATAAAGTAGGGCGAGAACGAGTAAATTTGCAAAGTAAATGTATAACAAAGGACATGGAAATGCTTAAACAAACCCATACATATTTACAATGACGAGAGAGTTATAAAGTGCTGATGGCAAATGTAAAGTCTCTGCTTATTTGCTAAAATTAAAATGACGAAAGTCAACAACTTATAGCATAAATGCAGAAAATATTAAGATAATTGGGTGGTGGGCCGAAATAATTAGTATTTTGGCCCACTACCTATATTTTGCCCGCCGCCTCTGCCAGGGCGCCACTGCCTCCGACGACGTGCCGATGCTGCCCTACAACCACCGCCGCCTCCCACGAGAGGCGCGATGCGTGTCGGCCCGGGGCGCCGCGCCGCCGGCCGCCGTGGTGCCGCCGGCCAGACACCGCCGGTTGGGCGCCACCGCCGCCTTGCACCCCACTGGACCTTGTTTCCCTCCTGTGCTCAAGCCTCCCCTCACCCGAGGGTGGAGGATGGCTAGGCTTGTCGCAGCCGCTAGTCTTGGCTGGGACATGCCTGGTCTTGATGACGCGGCGGGATCCGGGGAATGGAGGGGTTGGTGGGGGGCAGAGCTCTCGCTGTTGCCCCCTGCTGCCATGTAGAATGGTGGGGCTCCGTGGCATGCAGCGAGGGTTCCTCTAGGGAGGAACTCTGGTGGATTGGCTGGTGTCGGTGTGTGCAGCGGCGTCTCCGGTGTGTAGTCTGGCGATGGTGGTGGAGAAATGATGCGCCGAAGATGATGTGTCCAGCCGTGGTTCGGGCAAAAAGCCGTCACCACATCGGGCATCTCTTGCTGCTTTCGTACCCATGAAGTCCACCCATGGGACTCACAGTGGTGCGATGCCTCCACCAGAATTCGTTATGGTGCTGTGCACATGTCCGACATCACCGGAGACCCTCCGCGAGTCGCGAGAGTGCTCGAGACGGTGCTTCCGGCTCTCGTGTTCCTGCGGGAAACGACGCCGTCGTCGTGGCGTCGTCCTCCACATCTGGCGAAGCCAGGAGGAAGAGACGGGGGACCACGGCCGGCAATGCCGGCACCACAGCCCCTGCCACGTCGAGGACGGTGTGCCGGAGCCCGTAAGATCCTCTCAAGCTGCTGCAAGAGAGGACGAAGGTGGCGTGCACGGAGGTTGCGTGCTAGGGAGGAGTCGACAGTGAGAGGAACAGGATGAGCCATTTCTTACCCTACACATGCCGGTGAGTCTTTTCACTATTCTTGCTTGGTAGAGCTGCGATAACGTGTTAGAAAATGATAGATGACAAGTAAAAAAGTGAATCTCTTCTCATCTTATTGATCTCAATATGTCCCCTTTTATAGTGAGGATTTATATGTGTACAAGCCTAGGATTCTCCTAGGATTTAAGGAAGATTTAAGCCTCTAAATGTAGTTGTTTATGTGATATAAATACTCCATAATATGGTGTTACAAGTCACTTGATTGTTGCCGTTGTTGCTCTTTGATGAGCCTTTGATGAGATCAAATATAGCATTATTATAACTCATGATGATTTTGTAATAAATAACACTGTACATTCGCCAACCGACAACGAGGACTACGTACTACGTGTGGAGTTGCCGGCCAATGTGGCACCTTGTTTTCGTTTCCATGCGGAGTGATAAGGCCGATCTTAATGGAAGTTTTATGTCTTGGTTTCCAACATATTCAGATTTTGAAAACAGTGTAAAAGAGTTTCATCCCCATAAAACTATCTCTACTCTCATAATACTCTTATCATCTTTTCTTTTATTAATATAATATCATGTCAGCATATTTAATGCTCATAAAACTATATGAAATCTTTGTTGAGATCGATCTAAGCTCAAGGTGGCAGGATCTAATGACTCGAACTTAGAATAACTCTGTAAATAAAATCTTATTTAAAGGTATTACCATCCACACTACATAAGGTCAATCGGATATGAATTTCAGAATACTTAAGAGTTTATACTGCATGCATACTAGTCCTATAACCTTAATATAGGCGATACAGACATATCGATAACCTTATTATAATCAGGCTAGTTAATAAAGTAATTATTAATTGGTGATATTTGCAGAGATCAAGTAAAATACATATTAAGTGCATACCTATCCGATGGTGATCTCTGATAGCAATGGTAGGTGTGCCGATCGATCGGTCAACGCATGATCCATTCGTACGGACACAGACTGACTGATGATGAGAAAGACGTGACCAAGATATACTACCTTCGTCTTTTAATATATAATTATATAATATTAATGATTTTTTATAAAAGTTATATCATTCCTCTTATTTTAAAAATTTATATAAATAAAAAATTAAGTATTTAAAAAATATTTGATGATAAATCTAAATCATAATAAAATAAATAATAATACAAATTTTATAAACAAGATGAATGGTCAATCGTATCTTAAAAATTAAAAAAAAGAACAAAGGATGCATTTACTTTACAGCATATTCAACGATATTTTTAAATGGATCTCTAAACTCGTTTTTAAGAATTTTAATGGAAAATTGTCTCCAACACAGTGTCTAGAGGAATCTCAAAAATAAAAATTCTGTAAATTAGCTTTTTCGTTCTGTAGACTAAAAAGTGCTCTCCGGCAAATGGGACTGCGCCTGCCGGCAAGCCCGCGATGAAGTAATGGAGGTCATGGCGTCATCCGCCCTCGCGCGCTGCCTCCCCGCTACGCCGCGCCATCCGCCGCCACGCGCCGCCTCCCCGCTCTGCCGTGCCATCCGCCACCGCCGTCGCCTTTCTGCTCCGCCGCGCAATGCCGTCCGTCATCAAGGTATCGAGCACTCATCTTAGCATCTATCACGCCTGTAATTAGACATTACTGATCAGGAATATGCTTGTGTTGTTTACTGGCCGTCAGCCTGATCATTTGTTTCACATGAGGCTCATCAGCTAGAACGGGGTTCTTCATGTGGTATATATCTACTACTTTGCTAGCCTAGCTAACCTAGCTGGTTGTCACTGAGACTTACAGTAATTTGTATGTACTGTGTTTGTTGGGTCTCTGCCTGTCTTGGTTTATCAAAAGAGATCAAGTGTGTTAAGTGGGTCTCTGCCTGCCGACCTTGCCGAAGCGGCGCCTGCCTGCGCCCTGCCCACCCTGCCGCCGCGCCGCTTCGGCCTGCTGCTGCCTGCGCCCTGCGCACCCTGCCGCCGCCTGCTCCTGCCTATGTGCCGACCCTACCGCCGCACCGCTTCGGCCTGCTGCTGCGTCTCAGCCCGCGTTAAGTTAAGCTGACATAGTTAGTTAAGATATTAAAAAACAATCAAAAAATTCATCATTATAAATTTTTACGCAAATACTCTATCTATATTTTTAAAAGAATAGATTTAAAATTTTATTTTTAGATATTATTGGATATGCTCTTAGCACCTGATACAAAACATTTTCACCTATCACTATGTAGACTTTTTCAATATTTACATGGTTAGTGTGCACTTTTCTTGGGAATGGTTCATTCTGGAGAACTTTCGGTTCGTAACCCTCGGTAGTCCGGTTGTCAAACGGGACTCGAATCCGGAACTAGAGATGGGCGACCTTTAGTCTCGGTTAAATAATCGGGACTAAAGATGCATCTTTAGTCTCGGTTAAATAACGGGACTAAAGATGCATCTTTAGTCCGGTTGAAACACCAACCGGGACTAAAGATGGCGAGCCACGTGGCCGGCTCCGCCATATTTAGTCCCGGTTGGTGGCTTCAACCGGGAAAGATTTTTTTTTTTTATTTTGCCCTTTCTCAAAGCGATCTTGCTATATATATATTACACACATATATTATATTCACATAAATATATAATTTATACACATTTAAACAAACTTAAGAAAGGAAATATACATATATTACCAAAATATGTACAATATTCATACATGTTTCCTAGCTAGCTTATAAAAAATTATCTCTAATCTACTTTCTTTGTGGTTTAGCTACTAAAACTAATGAAGAACTCCCCGCGGGATCAACGACACCTTTCGTTAATAAATCTCATCAAATCTTCCTGAGCGGCTTGTATGAAAGTCTTGTGGGGGAGGTCGTCTCTTACTCGCATAAGCTGTCATTAATTACAATAAATGAGAAATAAATATATGAAGTGAATAAGAAATCGAGACGTAATGTATGAATTGGTGTTATACGTACATCTAGATCATCGGCAGTTTAACTTTGGTCACAAATCGGTGAATGTAGCCGCAGACGTAATATCCACATAGGTTGGTGCCACTATGACTTTTTGCACACTAAAGAGAAACGATGATATATTTAATATGCATATCATATTTTCAAACATAATAATGATTCAACTCAAATTAGGAGCGAGGCATGTTACTCACTTTGGAAACTTCATCTTTACGAGTTTATCTTTCCAATTTCCGCGAACATTACCCCGAAATCGTTCCCATGCCCTACGTGCAGTTGAAAGTTAGCACGTAATTATCCGAGAACCGCATATATGCAATAAAAAGTAAGATGACATTACCTGTTAAACAGTTCAAATATGTGGGAGTACGTGGACTCTGGTTTATCCATTGAGTCAAAGACATGGATCTTTAGTGACCCATGTCAAGTACTAATAGAATCCGAGTGGAATCTATAAATTGGTTTAGATGACACATATGAAACTTTATGTATGCACGGGATTGAAATTGGTTCGGAAAGAAAGAAAAAACTTACGCAGTATTATAGGGCAGAAGGATGAAGGACCGGAAGGGTTGCTTCACAAGTGCGTTGTATATGTTGTCCACTGTGTCATTAGAAAACTGATCAACCAATGGGCCATTGATTTTCCATGGATCCATGAATCCATGCTTGGTGCATTCGTGCTTGTTGCAGTATTGGATCGCCATTCTACAACGGTTAAAAAGAATTTTAGTCAGCTAAATTCAAGGGGGTAAGAAACTAAATAACCGGGCGATACTTACAAAACCCGCGTGGTTAGAAGTGAGACGTCAAGGGCATCATGTTGGTACAGGTCGAATATATCTTCGAATCGGATATAAAGGTAGTCATCTCCATCGAATTAGTCGGTTGAATATTTGCATGTTATCATGTCTTCACCCTTCTTTGGATCGTTGCATGTACCACCGATGGAAGCGGTACATCGAGTTGGAAGCATTTTCACGAGATCCGGCTTGACGAGAGGCTTCCCAAGGTTGAACTTGTATTTAAACGGAGCCTTCGCCGGGGTGCATGCCCGTGTAATTGATCCATATTAATTCCACTTCTTGAATGAATTGTCTTAAATCGGTCTAATATTTGGGATCGTGCTTGAACTCCATAGGCTTCGTGGCTGCATGCCAAGCGGGGTACATCTTTACCCGCTTTCTCCCCCTGCTTGAGGCCGACCGCTTTGGTGCGGGTGGCGGCGTCTTCTCAATTCTCTGAGTCTTTCTTGGACGACCGCTTGATATTGACGGCGCGCTCTTGGATGATGACCGTTTAGGAGTCGGTGCTCGTTGTGGCGTCGGAGGAGGGTTGGAAGGCGGTGGAGTTGGAGACGGCCGTTTAGGAGTCGATGCTCGTGGAGGCGACGCAGGAGGCGGAGGCGGCGAAGGAGGCGGAGGAGACGGCCCACGTGGAGGCGAGGGCGGTGGAACGATAGGAGACGCTGTTCGTCAGGGAATTTTATGTAGATTTTCCTCCGGAGAAATATTCCATGAGCCGTTTCTCCTAGCGTCGTCTCCCCGTCTCCTCCGGGGATATCCAGCTCCTGATCTTCATAGTCGCGTTCCACCTGTTCAATTTCAACCTTCGAGTACGAAGGTGGAACGGGCCGGGAGTGGTAGGTGCCGTCTCGGGCTACTGGAATAGCCATGCCCGACGCGACCTGTTGAGAAGATTGTTTATTAGTTAATAATGAACTTTGATTGACAAGTTATTCAAGAAAATATACATACAACATAAAAGTACGAACATACCTTTATTGTTATGTTTTCAGCGGGATGTGCAGATCACACGGGGTCCGCTTGTGTGATATCATCCACGGGGCATGGCGGACCCGGTTGAGCTTGTGGGGCCAGCTCGCCTTCATTTCCGGTAGACGCCTGTTGCTTTGCTGTTGTTGGAGTTGTGCGGTTGTTCTTGGATCCATTGTTGGCTAACCCACGCTCCGCTCCTCGGCCAACCTTACGGCCACCCTTTCGTCGACAATCGATCGATCTGCGAGAGCCTCATTTCCATCTCGCGAATCTAGCATCATTCTCTCGCTTTGACCTCATTCGGCTCCTGTATGTGGCGATGTCAACTTGGAACCCGTATTTCCGGGGACGACGCCTTCTCCTCGCGTACGCCCGGGTGCTTTGGGTTTTGGAGGCCGAGCGTTAGCTCGTCCTTCTCTCTATCGGGCCTGAACGAGCCCGAGGAACTGGCCTGCACCGCCTCCTCTAACCTCCGCCCGGCTTCTAGAATTTCATCATCAAAGATCACTATGCCATCGATGGGATTTAGAGAGTCGCCGTGAGCATAGAACCAGTTCTTTGATCGTTCGGCCAGGTTTGTTGTGCACGGAACGATATCTCGTGCTTCTAGGTCGCTTCCATTTTTTCCCATTTCTCCATTGCTTTTATAGCCGCTGACCCAAGCTTGTGATGGTATTTCTTTTTGCTGCGTTGGCCTTGTTCTTTTCTATGATTGATTGCGCTTCTTCACCGGTCTTGTGCTCAACAAAAGTATCCCAATGATCTCGAGCTTTGGGAATTTGTCAAAGTACGGTGTCCGGCCCTTCGGGATATATTTCTTGTGTAGCTTGTTTCTTGTAGTTCTGAAGAGCTCGCCATTTTCTTCAACGTCCATTCCTTGACCCTTGCACGATGCGAGTGCAGGATGGTGAACGTCTGCGACATTGTCGTCCACAACATCTCTTTCTCGAGTGCGGGAGATAGCTCTTGCTCCTCTCCTCCTTTGGTAGACCGCCTCCAGTTGGCAATGCTTATGGGCACGTCATCCCTCACCACCCATCCATTTGTGCGCCACAAACTTCCTTGCGGCGTCCTGCAGGGCAATTGGTCGACCGTTAGGTGCCACCTTCGTTATGACATGTCGACCCTCTATTTTCTTGCTCAAGCCACGTGGCCTCTTCATCCCGGCGGAGGCGGAGGCGGAGCCCTCATTCCTCTCCTCGTTCCTCGCTCGTCTCGCCCTCGTTCCCTCCTCGTTCGGTACTCATCGGATCTTCGTGTCCCTCCTCGTTGTAAAACTCTGTTCCTCGTGCGATCTCATCAAGGAGAAACTGTTCCTCATCACGATCCGCCATTTGATTGATGTGGATTGAAGACTTAATCAAATAATTCTGAAAAAATTATTGTCAGTTAATACATGTACCAATTATTTAGGAATATCATGTATGTCTACGAAAAAAACATAGTCAGAAAAAAAGAAGATGGAAAAAATAGATGAAATCCGATAGACACCAGATCCAATTGTGCACATCCACAATGTTGATATTTTTTTAGAAGTCACTTCCTGGATTACATCTACACCGAACGACCGAACGAACGACCGAACGACCAAATGACCGATCGAACGACCGACCATTCGTTCAATCTATCGTTCACGTCTCCGTTCTGTCGTTCGTTCGTTCACCCTCAACCCTAAACCCTAAACCTTAAATGCAGTTCCCTAAACCCATCCCTAACCCTAACCTATCGTTCGTTCACGTCCATTCGTTCACGTCTGTGAGTACGATCATCTGGAGGAGAGGAGAGAAAGAGATGATCATGTATGTGAGGAAGATAAGGTCGAGAGGAGAGGAAGTGGAGAGGAGAGGACAGAGAGGACGTTGCATGCCTATGTACGTTGTAACGACCAAACGATCGACCGACCGAACGAACGAACGACCGAACGACCGACCGACCGAACGAACGACCGAACGAACGAACGAACGCACGACCAACCGACCGAACGAATGAGTGTTCTTTCGTGCGTCCATCCGTTCGTCCACGTCCGTACGGCTGTCCGTCCGTTCGTCCGTCCACATCCGTTTGTTGATTTTATCGTTCTCATTCGTTGAAAAATACAAACTTCACAAGTCACATAAACATTCAAATTTAAATCTATTCATGCATTTAAATTTAAATACACATTCAAAATTCTAAATTCACAATATTCATGCATTAAAATTTAAATAACCAGTCCATTTACATATAAAGTCCATACAAATTTACACATACACATCGAAATCGAGATTCACAAATTTACGAGATACACATCGAAATCATATTCAAATCCTCCTCATTCATTCACATTCACAAAATTCAGAAAATTCACAAAATTCATTCACATTTATATTCATTAAACATATAGCACGCGGCGGCAACGCGGGCGGCGGTGGCGGCGACGGAGACGACAATGGTGGCGATGGCGATGCCATCGACGGCGGCGGCTAACCCTAGCGCGCATCACGGAGAACAAAGGGACGGCGGCGCCGCTGCGGCGGCGGCGACGGCGACGAAGACCTTGGCGCGGCGGACCCTCGGCGACGACGACGGCGACGAAGACGGTGGAGACGGCATGCTGCGGCGGCGTCCTTGTGCTCGGCGACGGCGAAGAAGACGATGCAGTTGTGCGAAACGGCTAAGTGTTTGGATCCCAGTGAAGCCCTTGCTATATATAGGTACCTGCTCTATTGTCTCGTTTGAAGCCACCAACCGGGACTAGAAATGATATAGTCTCGGTTGGTGGCTTCAACCGAGACAATAGAGCATACCTTTTGTCCCGGTTGAAGCCACGGACCGGGATGGCGGGCAGCCACGTGTCCTAGGTAGGTGGGCATCTCTAGTCCCGGTTTAAGCCACCAACCGGGACTAGAGATGTTTTTCCGCCAGCTGAAATTCACCTCTAGCACCTAGGGTGGTTTAAAAAAGCGGGACTAATTATTACAGTGCCCAATTATATTTTGTTATATTCATATATAATTATAATTAACATATGTTCATATATTCATATATAATTAACATATGTTCATATAATTAACATAAAATATTATAAATTAAAATAATAACATATAATTAATATTTGTCATATTCCAAACTATTTAAAATTTAAATAATAATATATATTTAACATATGGCCTATTTGAAAAAATAAATTAAAATAAAACATATAATTAACATTTGTCGTATTTAAAACTATTTTAAACCATAAACCATAATCTTTTTTTTTGCTTTTCTCTCTTTGCTTCATAATCTTTCTGTTTTGCTATTTCTATCTATTTCTTCGAAGAGAGCAAGACAGAAAGATTATGAAGCAAAGGAAAAAGCAAGAAAAAGACCGTGATCCGGATCATGAAATGTTGAAGAGACCAAGATCGGTGAAGAAAGCTACTATGATCGATCATGACATGTTGAAGAGACCAAGATCGGTGAAGAAGGCGGGAAGAAAACGTCGGGGCCTCTCCACGGATCATCAGGAGCAACTGGATACGGATGTGGACGAGATGACTAAGATAAGCTATTTCATTGATCCCGAGTCATTGGAGTGTGAGATTTGATTCATGTCTCTCGAAATAATGGAGCCCAGCCAAAAACATAGGTAAATGCAGTTTTGCCTTGCATCATGCATATGGTTAACCATGCTCATCGCTGAGAAAATTTTATAACAGTAGCTTCTTTCGGCTGCAAGACTGTCTTTGTTTATCTGTTATTGATCTAACCTTTTTTCATGAACTAGCTGGTGGCCTTATTGCACAAGCCTTTGGACTGATAGTTACCTGCTTGAGGAGGAAGCTTTCTTTTCCAGTATCTCCTTCCCGAGCTTCCATCCCCAGCCATTCTGCTCTACTGTCATGCAAAGCAACGTTTTTACAAGGTATGATTCTTTTCTTTCTACTCAGATCAACGCAAGAATGATGCTCTCTTTTTTTCTAATCGAAAAGGAATGATGCTTTCTGGATTTGTGTTGCTTAGACACTTGTTTCTTACCATGCAGAAGAGCTTGGTGTCATCTTTGAAGATGATGTGCTAAAGTATTGGGATGAGATGAAGCAATCGGAGAACAAGGTAGAACAAAGTGAGAATAGATTGTCACTGCTCTATTACAGTGATGAGAACGGAGCATCCTCCAAGAGCATGAGAGACGATGTTAGATCAGAGGAGGCATTGATGTTCCAGCTCGTGTCGTTGTCCTTCTACATGCCAATCACGCAGCCGCACGAGGGTTTAGGGTTTAGGGTTTAGGGTTTAAAATAGGGTTTAGGGTTTTAAGGGTTAATGGTAAAAGGGTTTAGGTTTAAGGTTTAGGGTTTATGGTTTATTGTTTAAAATAGTTTTAAATACGACAAATGTTAATTATATGTTTTATTTTAATTTATTTTTTTTCAAATAGGCCATATGTTAAATATATATTATTATTTAAATTTTAAATAGTTTGGAATATGACAAATATTAATTATATGTTATTATTTTAATTTATAATATTTTATGTTAATTATATGAACATATGTTAATTATATATGAATATATGAACATATGTTAATTATAATTATATATGAATATAACAAAATATAATTGGGCACTGTAAATAATTAGTCTCGGTTTTGAAACCACCCGGGGCTAGAGGTGAAAATATCTTCTCATGTTTACAAACAAATCTAGAGATGAAAATGTATATAAAATAACCGCAAAATACGAAGTGCTAAGATTGTAGATAGCACAAGGCATGTAGATAGCAAAATGTATAAAAAACAACCGCAAATCTATAAGAGTAAGAAGTTGCTAACCTTGTAGATAGCAAATATTTGTGTATTATCACCAAAGAAGGTGCTAACCTCGGCGGCACCGGACCTCTAGCGAGAAAAATTTTGAAGATGTACAAGTGTGGCGCTCGGGATGGAGGAGGAAGGAGTATATAAAGAAAATCTCTAGTCCCGGTTGGTAACACCAACCGGGACTAGAGATCCCATCTCTAGTCCCGAGGCAACGGTATAAAAATTTCAACGGCTCTCTAGGACCTTTAGTTCCGGTTCGTTTCAAGAATCGGGACTAGAGATGACGGTTCAAATGTTGTCGGCGCATGTCGAGCGGCGGGGACCTTTAGTCTGGTTGGTGACACGAACCGGAACTAGAGGGTAGCATATCTAGTCCCGGTTGGTGTTACCAACCGACTAAAAGTCCCCAAGCACTCGACACACGCCGACAACATTTGAACCGGACTAGAGGTGATATTTAGTCCCGATTCGTGACACGAACCGGGACTAATGTTCCTAGAGGACCGTTGAATTTTTAAACCGGGACTAGAGATCACCTCTAGTCCCGGGTGCAACTCAAACCGGGACTACCGTGCTTTTGTCACTTCAACCAATGATGGTTTCTCTAGTAGTGGTTACTTCGGGCGACAAACGCGATTCGGATTCCCATTCATGACGTGGCTCTTGTCTATTTCCGCGTGTGAATGATCGCGCTGCTCATTTCAAACAAAATTAGCTTGTAGAGGAAAAAAATAAATATTCAATTATTGTCAATAAATATTCAATTATTATCAATAAATATTTGAGTAAAAAGTTTTAAAATTAAAATGAAAAGTTTCAAAAAATAGCGCTGAAAGTAAGTTTGAAAATTTGGGTAGAGTTTTAAAAATTTCTAGTAGATTTTTTAATTTGACTTGAAAGTTTTAATATTTGGAATGAGTTTGTTAATAACTTTTGGTTAATTTTTTTAAATTTGGGTCGGCAGTTTCAGAATTTGAGTAAAAAGATCCGAAGTTCCTCTCTTTGTATAAATCTGAAGTTGAATTCAAAAAATCCATCCAATTGCTAAAGAAAAAAGCTAAAATTGAAAATTTGCCCCAAGGACTTGAGGGCTGGTCTACTATCTCTCAGGCCTAGCAACTGACACTCGTTTTCCATGCACATTTATCGAGAAAAATAAACATAAGTCAGTTGTTGAATTAAATGAATAATCTAGATTGATTTTTACCATGCAGACCACTCTGTGTACACTCCCATCTCCACCTCTCCTCCAGCCTCTATGTGCCTCGCAGCGATACTACCGGAACTAGCCTAGCTCGGTGCAGTACACCTATTGTACCAGATAATACCATCGTCGGTGCCAAAGCGACTCCACCGCTGTGTCGGCCATTTCCTACCCTATGTATTTGGAGATAGTGAAAAGTAGAGACGAATATGGTAGAAAATTGTCGATCGTATCGATAACATCTTCATAAAATTAATATAAAACTGACATTGTTTTCGATAGTTTCTTCTAGCCATATATAAATTTAGTTTTTTGATTTTTTTCTAATGTTGTATTAAAAATTGATACTAAATAGTTAATTCATGAGTATGAAAAATTTCTGACCGTACTGTAATCGTTCCCATAACATTAATAAAATAATGATCGTTTCATCCCTATGTCTGAGGAGTCCACTATCTGTGTCACCCTACTCGGTCCTCTTCCCACTGGGCCGTATGTCCCTACCATGGATCCAACTCATCACTCGGCTTCAAGCTTTAGTGTTGCATACTCTCTCTCTCTCTCTCTCTCTCTCTCTCTCTCTCTCTCTCACCTGTGGCTCGATTTGGTGAGCCTAGCAACGGACAGGGAGAAGGCATGTAGCGAGGCGGAATCGAAGGGCATTACGGACGTAAGACACCACACCAACATTAGCCAAAGGAGGAGGAATGGTGAGAATAACGGACGCAAGCTAGTCCTTATTATATGTGTTGATTTAGTGTTAACTTAATTTATTCCAAAAGTCAAATTTGTATGTAAGCATGGTTTTTACATTGGAATTTATGATGTTATATTTATAAATATTTTGGTCAAGAAGCATTCTTACAAAATTTCTATAGAATTATTTTGGGATATGCCATCGCTGTTAAACTTCGGCGAGGATTTTATGCAACATTTTCACCGAACAATGGAAAAACAACACCAATGTTTAATTTCCTTTATTATAGGAAGCACCACATGAGAACAACAAACACGGCCATTTCCACTACTACGAAAACAATCTTTCATGGTGTTTAGAAAAACTTTTCTCTAGCGGCTACGAGGTGAAACCGCCAGCTCAAAAGATAGGGGGGTGGGAGGTCTCGGGCCGCCGGCGAAAACACATCTTCGGGCGGACCAATAAAGCTGGCCGCGGCGAAGATGCGGTATTTTATTTTCTCTGCGGCCATCTTAAGACCCCGTCGAAGAGAACATATCATATCTTCGCGGTGGTAAGGTGAGTGGCCGCTAGCGAAGATTCCTACATCTTCGCGGCGGCCCACTTACGCCGCCGTCACCCCTAAATATTTTCTATGACGGTTCTATGCAACCGACATATGTTGACCATCAGGAAAAATACCATCACCTATACCACCAGTCCAGCTAGCAGCCATGGCATTTGAACACGATTTTCTCTCTCTTGTGAACAAATACATAGGGGAAGGTTTTGATCTTCAATCTTTTGAAAGATCTACTTGCACCGAGGTTACATATACTTTCTCCTACTCTATTTGTAAAGTTTTTTTATTGGTTATTTGTTGAGATTTTGCATAACAAAAAGTATGTGACACGGGGAAAGAAAAGTATTTTTTATTTGTTATTTGGAGCTTAAAATGGGCAAACTTTGTAAAAAATATTGTGCATGATCGATGTTCCATATATATATATATCTAGTTTTGATATGTTTATTTGTAGCAGATCTATATATTAGTTAACTTGAGAGAACGCGAGAAGAAGAGAAAAAGAGCTATTTTTTTATTTTTTTCTAGTTGTTTGTAGTTTGTAGATTTTTGGCTAGCTTTAATTAGCTTGTCTAGATTATAGTGGTTATAAATATTAATTAGTATAATTTTAATGTGACATATTATCAAAAATATATAAAGTGACGAAGTTGTACATATTTTTTCGCAAATAATGCAAGATGGCAAACAAAGCATGGATGTATAGGGAGAGATACCGGTTCTCATACATTGAAGGAGTTGAGATATTCATGAAAGCTGCTAAGAAGAATGCTGCATCTAAGAAGACGAAGAAAATTAGATGTCCATGCTTACATTGTAAGAATCAAAAAATTTGGATCGACCCATCTATAATCGAGCAACACTTGGTGATGCATGGATTTGTTGCAGGATACACAAATTGGTCACATCATGGAGAGATCCCAAGCAAACAAGTTCCCAACCGGCGATAGTACGGGATGAAGTGTTCAACGGGACGAGGATTTGATGGTAGTAGCGAGAAGAAGGAGAAGAGGAAGTAGAGCCCATTGATGTTGATGATGATGTTGGTGGCGATGATGGTCAGCACAGTATAGTTGATGATGTCGATGATGGTAATGTTTGCGTAGATGATGGTAATTTTGATTTGGAAGAGATGTTGCGTCATGCTAAACCTGAGGTTGTAGCTGGGTCCGCTCGTGGGTTGGAGAACTTCGAATCATTACAAAAGGCAACGAAGGTTCTTTTGTACGATGAGGCAAATGGTTGCATGAAGGATTTCACATTGTTGCGGACGGTGCTTGAACTTATGAGATTGAAGGCCAGAAATGGTTGGTCGGACAGTAGTTTCAACGATTTGTTGGTTCTGTTGAAGAAACTGTTTCCGCAACCCAACTCCCTGCCAACCAGCACCTATGAAGCGAAGAAGCTTATTTGTCCTTTATCTCTGGGTGTGCGAAAGATACACGCGTGTGTTAACCACCATCTTGTTTCGTAAAGAGTACGAGGATTTGGACAGATGCCCAACGTGCAACACTAGTCGATACAAAACAAGCCGTAGCCAGTCCGAGGGTCGGGATGGTTCCCAAGACGAGGTAGAAGTCAACAACAAGATGAAGATCCCCAGTTGGTCATGTGGTACCTTCCGGTGAAAGATTGATTGAAGCGTTTGTTCTCGAACCCGAGGGATGCCGAACTGATGCGCTGGCATCATGAAAAGCGGAAAAAGGATGGGATGATTCGACATCCGGCCGATGCTCGACAGTGAAAGGAATTTGACAGAAAGTACCATGAGTTTGCGAGAGGACCCAAGAAATGTAAGGTTTGCATTGAGCACCGATGGAATGAATCCATTTGGTGACTTGAGCAGCTCACACGGCACGTGGCCGGTACTCCTAACCATGTACAACCTCCCTACGTGGCGTGTCGAAAAGGAAGTATATTTTGTTGACCATCCTTGTACGGGGACCACGACAACTGGCAATGACATGGATGTGTTTCGGAGCCTTTCTTTGGAGGATATGGCTGATCGTGGAATCATGGGGTCCGGGTTTGGGACGAATTCATGCGAGAATTACTTCACGCTTAATGCAATTATCTTTGTCACCGTCAACGACTTGCCCACACTATTTTCCCTATCGGGACAGCTCAAGGGAAGACAGGCTGCGTTATTTGTGTTGATGGTACGGTGTACGGTATCTTCGGGGATCGAAGAAGCTAGTGTACATGCGGCACCAACGTTACTTAAGAAAGAATCACCCGTACCGCTCCAAAGCTGAATATTTCGACAACACGTTAGGACGGTGATCCACCGAAGCATGGAAGGGTGATAAAGTGTTCACAATAATGAAAAAGCTCAAGGTTGTTTTTGGGAAGGCCAAAAAGAAGGAAACCAACAAGCGGAAGAGAAATGAGGCCAAAAAGCCGGCAAGCGCTAGCGGGCCATTCAAGAAGCACTCCATTTTCTTTAAGTACCTTCCGTCTTGGCAAGATTTAGAGACACGTCATTCTATCAATGTCATGCACCTAGAGAAAAATGTCTTCGATAGCACCATGGGTACTTTACTAGACATATCTAGCAAGACAAAGGATGGGCTGAAGTCCCGTAAGGACCTCGTGAATATGCATATAAGAAAAGAGCTTCACCTTGTAGATGAGGGTAACGGAAAAGTGTATCTTCCGCCGGCCTGCTACACCTTGACAAATGAGGAGAAAAAGGCAATGTGCAAATGCCTACGTGGGGTGAGAGTGCCTACTGGTTTCTCCTCAAACATTAAGCGGCCGGTGTCGATGAAGGATTTGTCATTTTCGGGCTACAATTCCCATGATTGCTATGTAATGCTCACGGTATTCCTCGCTATCGCCATCGAGCAATCGAACCATTACACGTTAAGGTGGTCATCACAAAGCTGTGTTACTTCTTCAATGCAATCTCACAAAGAGTAATTGATCTTGACGAGTTAGGTCCTCTCCGCACTTCCGCTATAGAGACCGTGTGCGAGCTTGAGATGTGTTTCCCGCCATCATTTTTCAATATGATGGAACACCTCATAGTTCATATTGTGCCTCGATTATTGCACTTGGTCCCTGTACACGCATCGAGATGTGGCCATTCGAATGGTACATGTCCATTCTAAAAGGCTACGTACAGAACCGTGCCCACCCAGAGGGATCGATGATAGAGGGATATACTACCGAGGAAGTCGTTGAGTGTTGCATTGATTACCTAAAAGAGGGAAAAGCAATTGGTTTACTGGTACCTCGACATGAAGGTAGATTATCTGGAAGAGGGACAAAAGGGTAGAAAAGAATCCACGATGATGATTACAAGAAACTGAAAGAAGCTCATTTCACTATGCTGCAACAGCTCGCGATAGTGGAGCCGTACATAGATCAGCACCTTAAGGAATTACAAGCAATGAATACGGGCGTTCGATGCATGGATCATGAAGCGACACAAGGTTGCCTTTACTGAATGGTTCAAGAACCTCGGCCTACCGATGGCGATACTACGGAGGAAAAAACTATTAAGAGGTTGGGCGACGGGCCATCAAGTGTTTACACCTCATGGCAAGCATATGATCTGAATGGGTATACATTTTATACCAAAGCGAAAGACCAAAGGAGTGCATGCCAAAACAAGGCCTTCGAGTAGAGGCAATCGACATAACTGGACAAAAGAGCACATACTATGGATTCATAGAAGAAATATGTGAAGCTGGACTATGGATCCAACATGCAGATTCCACTATTCCGGTGCCAATGGGTGAAACACCCATCTGGCGTGGTTGTCGACATTTTTGGCCTGACCATCGTCGACCTCGTCAACGTAGGGCACAAGAATGACCCATGGGTACTTGCTGATCGTGCCGCTCAAGTTTTCTATGTGACTGATCCATCTCAGTTGAAGAAAGATATAGTTGTCTCAGGAAAACAAAAGATTTTGGGAGTTGACGATGTCGAAGATGTTGAGGCATATAATCAGTACGAGAACATGACACTCTTCACGGACTGTACAAACAACATTAAGGTCGCGGAGGCAATGATTGGTGATTCCCCGAAGCCATACATGAGGAATAAGAGAGTAGGGAAGAATGTGAAAGGCTAATCTATATGTAATTTCAGCACCTTATGATGGATGATGATTTTTGTACGGATGATTACTGACTCTTTTTGTAATTAGTTCTATGGATATTTTTACATTTAGTTGTGGAAAAAACTAAATATTGAAATGGGCCAAAAGTTTTTCTCTAGCGGCCAAGTAAGCCGGCCGCCAGGGGAAAAGGTTTTTGCTAGCGGCCAGGTAAGCCGGCCGCCAGCGAAAAAGTCCACCGCCAGCGAAAAAGGTTTTTGCTAGCGGCCAGGTAAGTCGGCCGCCAGCGAAAAAGCCGCCGCCAGCGAAAAAGATTTTTGCTAGCGGCCAGGTAAGCCGGCCGCCGAGAGAAAATGGTTTTCGCTATATGTAATGGGCGTGCGAGAGTCTCAATTTTCCTAAGTCCCGAAAGCGCGAAAACCCTTGATTTTCAGCCGCCGGCGCAAAATTTCAGCCGCTCCTCACCGCCGCCCCTCACCGCCACCGCCCTCCTCCTCACCGTCGCCGCCAGCGTCCTCACCGCCCGGCCGCGTCCTCACCGCCGATGGCCGCCTCCTCATAGCCGCCGGCGGCCGCCTCGTCACCGCCGCCGCCACCGGCAGCCTCCTCACCGCCGCCGTCTCCTCTTCTTCCTCTGCTCGCCGCCTCCTCCAGGTACCCCTCTCGCACGCGTGTTTTAAGTCTTTTGATGACGTGAACTACCTTGGAGATTGAAAATAGTGGTTGTGTATCCATGCTGGTTTGTTGTCTGGTTGTTCTTTCTAGCAGGGAATATATGAATGCAAAGTTAGATGAGAGGATTGATTAACTGCATTGTGTAGTCTCTCGCTTGTGCAATGTACATACAAACAAGTTCAAGGTTAGGGCATCGTTCTGCAGTCTGGTGTAGCTTTGTAAACAACAAATGGTTTTCGACTTCCTGATTTCTTATGGCCATGGAGAATCCCTTGGTGCATTTCTGATCTCTGTTGCCAAGTCCGATCTCTGGTGCATTTCTGATTTCTGATCTCTGGCCATGATTGGCCGATGGCTCGTTGTCTTGGCAATTATATTAAGCAATTTAGATTATTGTTGTGGCAAATGCTATAAGAGTATGGTATGTTTTTCATGTTAGTAGTCGCCACTTCATGGTGATTTCATAAAGATTTTAAAACAGTATCTAACAAAAGAACTGATACACATGTCCAAAAGTCGAGAAGTGAGCACCTAACATTTGCGCTACCCTTTCCATCAGGTAAAATGAACATATATTTATAGTCGTGGGGATAATTTATAAACAAATATATGTGTTACCTAAGGTTACTGGAAACTGCCATGTATACACCATAGGCAACACCTAGTTGATACAATTGGAATATCCTCGCTTTCCCCTGCAAAATCCTTACTAACAGCCTTTCATGCCTTTATCAGTGCATTGGTCACACCAGTTCCAATCTGAAAGGCATTGTTTGGGCAATTGTGGAAGAATTTAGCAATAGATCCTGCATTTATGATGGAGTGATCCATTCCCTTCTTCACATGCTTTAATTTCTACTATGAATCAATACTAAACTCCTACAGTTTTAACGATACTGGATGAATTTCATTTTGAGTTCATTCTCTTGCAGTGATTATATGCAACTTTTCTAGATCTGATCAATGCAATTTTGGAGTCATGCCATGATTTTTATGATCATATGCAGTGGGTGGCATTGGTTTGCATATGCGATCGATCTATTTGTGCACCTGTTTTATTAGCATGTTCTTTTTTTCAACTGATCTTGAATCTTGTGAAAATGCACTGTTAGAATGTATATATATATATATATATTAAATGATGTAGGATGCTTATTGCTGATTTGACATACCTATTTTTTGCCGATTTAGATCTTCTGTTGGATTTTTTGGGTATTGGGCCATTTAGCACCTGTCCTTTATTTTTGGTGCTGTGTCCTCCCATTCTATATGTGCTACTATGCATATACCTGTATACGCTCATATGTCAAATAGCTGTTTGTGCAACTATAGTAATTTGTTCTTGATATAATGTCAAACTACCATATGTCAAAGTGCTACTGACCTACCATTACATGGTTGCTCCTTCACTGCTTAGTCCCTAGTTGTTTGCTGGTGCCTTACATGCATTGTATCATGCTAGTGGTTGTTTTTTCAAAATATAAAGCTTCATACATATAGCCGATATTTCCATTAGCTTTGATTGCATTGCTCCAACTGCATGAAAGTCGTTTTAGGTTTTACATGCACTATTATTGACGTCAAGCAGGACTATGGACAAAAATTCATCATCTTAGGCTTTCATATATCGGTGCCACCTGACGATTGTGAAATTGTTAAGGCTGCAACCTGCAGAATGTAAAAAATAATATGGCCTCCGTAACATGGGAAATTTTTTCCCATGTGGGTATGTCAAGCTTAAATATGTTCCGAATACTAATTTGTATGTCTTCCCTTTCCATCGAGCTCATGGTAGAACATTATGGCAACTAGTGTTGTTTGTTATGTTGCTCTTTACGATCTGCTTATATGTTAGTAATTTGTATACCTAAATTAGGGGTTAAGTGCTGGAAAGTCATTTGTTGCTTGCACCTCGAGAGTATCACATTGATGCTGTATGCAATTGATTGTTTAATTTTACACATCTGTAAAACAATCAAATCTGCAGGAATCCAAAAAAGAAAGAGAGAATTTTGTATCCTTGCCTTGTTTATGATTGCTCCCCACAGGCAAACCCTACAACTCGCGATAGTGAAGCTTATTTGTGGGCTTTGGTTGTCTTGTGGACATTGTAGCCGTTTGATGTTGTGTTGTTTACTGTATTTCCATGTCTGCCTAATTCCCAGTCAAAACACCGGGCACTTTGTTATATAGGGCCTGTCTGCTGCTTGCCACTTGTACTTGTACTTGTACAGAGCTCCCATGTTTTCATTTGTACTTGTACTTGTTATATAGAACAAAGGCATCAGGAAAAGATTCTCGATGTTGCTGCTTATGTATCTATAGCACTTGAATCTACGCAGGACAAGGAATGCGTTTACGCGTCATACGCCTTTGAGTAAGTCTTCGTATCAACTACGAGTATATACATATAATCACGGCTGGACTAACCATTTCTTTTGCAGCGACCATTGGATAGTATTTCTTCTCTATCCAAAGTACAATGAAGTCGTCGTCTTGGATTCTCTTGATAAAGACAACAATACATATCAAAAATGCTCAGAATTATCGATCTGTAAGTTATGTGCATGGACATTTCTTATTCTTATATATTCTCATGACGTGTTGTTATCTTTGACGAATTTAAATTAATTATCTCTGCAAACAGTGTATATAAAAGGTATTACCAGAAAGGCGGACAACGAAAAAACTCCAGACAACGCATAGTCATCCGCAATAAGTGGCCGGTAAGTAAATTTGGATGCCAAACAATACTACTTAATTTTTATAAATGCAGGTGTTTTTCTATTTAATTAACTAATATACTTATTGATGCTGAAAGTGTCATAAGCAACCGGTGGGAACCGTACTATGAGGATATTACACCTGCGAATACCTTAGGGTCAATGGGAGATATTGCACGAATTACGACGATGTAAGTACAAACCGTCAATAGTCTTGTTAAGTTAATCACTAACTTGCATTACTGTGAACAATTTTGTAATTTGTCATGATCTCGATGCAGCTTCCAAAAATTCCAAGTCTGAAAGGGAGCTCGATGATAAATCCATTGAGAACATAAACGGGACATGTGCTACTTCATCCACCGTGAGTGCGCACATCAGCTTGGGAGGTTTTTCGACCACGATTGAGTTTTGGCCCTGCCGGAACGAATATAGACAGATTTCACCCGTATGTATATCGGTCGTGTTGTAAGACATTCAACTACTTGTATATGTGGTGTCATTCCAATATATGTGGTGCTTAGAAATTGTGTATATATATATATATATATTAATCTTCATATATTATTTCCGCGTGCATGTATATTAATCATCAATGGCGGTGCACGAAAGAGAACATACTTTATCGATAGCTCGATTAGTTATATCATCCACGTGTGACTCTAAAATACATGAACTAAGGTAAGAAAAATAATATATAATATTGTTTCAATTTTTTTATAAATATTGCATCTTCGCACGCGGGCCATGTGTCAAAAAAGGACGATGTCCTATTTTTTCGGCGGGCCATGTGTCTTTTCCGAAACCGATGGGCTTTTTTCTAGCGGGCTACGTGTCATAAAAAGAGTGTAAGCCGCCAGAGAAGAATTTTTTTGCTGGCGGCTGCCTTAAGCCAGCGGCCAACGAAGATATGGCTTCGCTGGCGGCTGACGTGAACTGGCCGCCATAGAAAATTGTTCTTCTCTGGTGGCCGACATAAAGCGACTGCTAGCAAAGATATTTCTTTACTGGCGGTGTATAACCGCTAGCGAAGATCTTGATCTTCACTGGCCTTTGCTTTTTGGCGGCCCCAATTGCTGCCAGCGAAGACCCAAAATGGCCGCCATGAAAAATTGTTTCCGTAGTAGTGTTTCCAACAAAGAAACTTTGTCGTTGGGTGTTTGCAAGCACACATAATTAAGTAGTATAGAAATACAAATTTATTTTATATGTCATACCACATAAATGATTCATGGTATGCCAACAAACATACTCTGTTTATATTTAGTAGTGATTGTTTTGCTAGAATTGAGCTTGGAGCCTGTCTATGATGTCCTTCTCAACCTGAAATGTCTTTGCCAAAACTTCATCTGAGATTGATAGCTTTAACCCAAAAATTACATTTGCAATGGTGATGACACCGGGGTTTTGGCTGCTAAGAGTAGCAATTGCAACCGTGGGCTGGTGGGGGTTAGGGTTGAATTGGAAGTGGATGAGCCCCACGAGAAATACAAAGACATCACCCTTGTTAAGAACCTTTAAGAATAGCGTGTTATTTGGGTTAGATATGACCAAGCCGGCGTAGAGTGTTCCCTCAAGTATGAGGATTTCGGTGGCACGGGGGTGAGTATGCGGTGGGTTCTATCCCAAGGACGCATAATCAATACGTGCAATTGAGATGCCGAGCGTGTTGTGGCTAGAGATATGTATGACATTGATCAGTGTGACATTGGATCCAATTTTGTTTGTTTTTCTAGGAGTGGTTCGTGTTCACATCCTTTTGGTCCATACAAGCAAATCCATTGACAAACACTGTATGCATCAAAATATTAAGTTTATAATTATCAGGCTTTATATGTTATTTGAACACATCTATACATGTTTCAATTACTATATGTTAGTTAAGTTGAATAGTCTCGCATGTGTTCAGATCGTGGATACAAAGCTAGAAAATGCCTAAAACGGCAGATATAATATACCAGGTGAGTGCTCATCGGCAACGCAGAAGTCCTGCAGAGGGCTAGGATCAAAGGCGATGGCCTGCCATGAGACCAACGCAAGAAGAACAGCGAGGAGACACATGGAAGAGGACAAAGTCATTTGGCTTTGGATTTCTATCTTCTCTCTGCTGGGAAGCTAACTAATTGCTTGTGTTTCTCTTCGGGGTGATGGTTTGGCTATGAAGGATTTATGTGTGAACTTGTGAACATCGGAACAAGTCAGGCTGAACTGATGTCAGCGACTGAAATGGTCTGCAGCCTGCAGGTTGCAAGTTGAACATTTCTGCTTCAAAATATGTATCTGCACTAGTAACTAATCTGACGTGGTCGATGGTGTAGATACATTTGGATGGTGACAATGTAAAAGTAGTTTTTTTTTCTTTACTAAGACCATTGTAGTAGTAGTTGTGATCTGATCAGCACTTTGAAGGGGCCAATTTGATGCCTGCATCATCGATCAACGACCTTGATGCAAGTCGTCAAACTATCGATCGTTCCAACCTTTTTAATTACTTGGCTGCTATTTTCTTGGCGTCGACATAAAATTATTGTTACCCGTCACGAAGCCTCGGTTGTCATGCATGACAAACATTATTGGGAAAATGTTAGGAGAACTGTCACAATCTGTCTTAAGAAGAAAACACTTTTTTGTGAACGGTTACATTAGGGATGAAAACGGACGGAAACAGACGGAATAACCTCATTTCTACTTTCGTTTCTATATTATTTAGCGAAAATGAGATCCGGTTTAGAAAATATGGGTTCAGAAACAGAATCGAGATATACGGTTGCACGGAGACGATCGGAACCCAAAAATTAAGTCGAAATTTACATATCTTCTAACCACGTTTTGTTTGTTCTTTTGATAATTAACGAGATAATTAAGATAATTCTACCACCCAGTCGGAATTATAAGATAATTGATATGAACGGTCTGTGATGACATACAACCATTCACTTCAAATCAAAAGGATCCCGACGGATGGAGGATATGGTAGGTTTTGTTTAGATGGGTCTAGATGGCTGGGCCTTCGAGATACAAACATTGATGGGCATGAAATTCAGGTTAAATCCGAATACAATCTAAAAATATTCCGATCAAATACGGAATTTCGTTAAAATGGACGGAAAAAATATCATTTCTACTTCCATTCCGTTTCCGGATTTTCCAAAAATACGGAAACGGTCGGATCAAATGTAGAAAAATGGGCGGGTCGGGACGGGAAAATTCCGTCTATTTTTAACCCTAGGTTAGACAGGGCATGTTCAATAATCTTACATTGCTATCTACTTTGCTAGTTACTCCTAAATTTATTGCCACTTAGCTAGTTAACTTTTTATTGACCTGTTCACAACAGAACCATCACATGTAAAAACATACAGCATTATATGTTATCGTTCCACACAGGTAAGAATTAATTGTTTCTTAAAAACACATACAGAAGAGATCGATATTGTTTATTTTGTTCAAAATATAAGACCCATATGTTTTTTATGCAAAGTTGTTCGTTAATGCAGGTTAATTTTCCATTGTTTTCAAGCCTGGTAGACAAACACAAGCCCATTTCCTAGTATTTATATATACTATGACGCCGACCAATATATTACATGGGCAAATATTATTAATAATATATATATATTAAAATTTACATATTTATTTAAATAATACATTATTATTAAATTTTTACAAAAGTTATATACAAACTTTGTTTTAAAGTTCTAAGGATACAATTACCTACTTTAATTTATTCAGTGTTCCAAAAAAACAAAATTTAGTTAATAAATAAGGCGCACAATTTTCGAATAACTATAGTATACACTATACACTAGTATACACCGTATTAACATATAAATTAATAATTTATAGGCCATACACCCATCCGATGGTGATCTCTGAAAGCAATGGTTTGTCGATCGATCGGTCAACACGATCCATTCCTACGGACCCAGACTGATCATGAGAATGACATGACCAAGAGATTATAATACTTACTTTAGCATCTAATACACATATATAATAAAAAATTCATCCATTACTCGGATATGTACTTGGTCACCACACACTTTTCTAGGGAGTGGTTACTTCAGGGTGGCATGTGCGTAGTCGGACTCCCATTTGTAACGTTGTCCGTTTTCCGTATGTGTGTGCATGATCCATTATAAAAAACGATTTTCATAGACGATCAAAATAGGTTTTCTATAGGCAAAGGCGATCGTCTATTTTTACAGGTGGTCGGCCGGTCCACCTAAAAAATGTATCTTCACAGACGTACGTCTTAATAGTTCGCCTGCGAGAATGTCTTCCGAAACAAACAGAGCCACAACATACCGCCTATGAGATTGGACTACGCTGCTTGCGAAAATGCGTAGCTCGGTTTCATTTCAGTACTATGGCCGTCTGGAAAAATGTTTGCGCCAAAATATAAATTTGTCCGCCAAATTTTCTAGTATTAATTTTTAATCAATAATGTTGCAATTAATTAATTAATACATAAATACATCTAGCAGCTAATAAACCAGCTAATAAACATGTAATACAGATATAATACACATATATTGGATGCATTACTAAAAAATGTCGATCATACAATACTATTTATAATACTGTCATTTTGAATTATATTGTTAATTACACAAGCACATGGCTCTACTCTCAAAGAGACTTGTATTCTTCGCTCATCGCTAGGCTGCCTTTGAGGTCGCAGAACATTCCATCTTTATGGCAGCACTCGTGATGGATGAAATGGCAGAGGTCTCGTTATATGTTTTTAATGCCTACCTTGTCAAAGTTAGTTTGATGTTCGATTCTAGGCAACTGCATGCACGAAAGCACGATAATATGCATATCAATTAGATGTGCATTCCATCATTGAACTTATATTTTGAGTTGAGAGACTTACATTCTCTAGGTTGGTCTTGTATCTCCCATTAACTCGAGGAACTCATATGTGTAATATCCACGAAGGGCACTGCCTTTAGGTTGCTTGTGATACTTCATTATCACATACACATAGAATAAATTATTTATACATGAAAGTAAAAGAATTTAAATAAATAAGTGTGCAGAGTATGTTTAGTAATTATATTACCGGCCGGTATGTATGCACTAGTACCTTCTCCCTTATTTGCGTTGTTCCCCGCCTTTTGCTTTGTAGTAGTTGTACGCACTATACACATAATAGGATATTAAAGTTCGTATTAATGAACAAAATTTAATAATTATGAACACTTCATGAATAGTACACATGAATGGATAATAATCACTTACTATTGTAAGATTGTTAGAATTTAAATTGTCTGTACGACTTATAATTATAATCGAGGGATTGAGGATTGTAATCATTCCATAATTTGGACAGAGCAAAAGCAAATGTAATGATCTGCTACATAGTAACGATGGTTCGATTAGTCATAGATGAAATAATGTAGATATATACGAGAGATATATCGGACTTACTTAAAGTTGTATGCGGCAACTTAAAGTTGTATGCGGCCATTATGACTCTTTTATCTTAAAAGTTGAGGAATGCTCGTCCAATATAGATGGCCATAATAAGCAACTTGGTTTTGTGCAAGCCCTTCTTATATTCCTTTATCTTTTCGGACATCTTGTTCTTTAGCTGCTTGGAATTTTCTTGGAGAGTGATGGTATGTTGGGTTTGACATATCCTTGTAGGGTCCAGTAACCGATGGATTGCCGTGTCTTCTCGGCATCCATGTATTGCATCCTACAAAAGAAAAAGGGTTATTAATCATTTTTGATATTATCTTATCTATTTATATATTTGTATGAATGCATGTTTATACTCATAGGCACCATGTAGCAACAAAGTTCAGTCCATATTTTCCTGGCGGAACATGACGCGAAGGTCAGCGAAATCGAGCCACGAAAAACCCTCATCGCCCATGAAAGCTTGGGGCGGTGTTCGAACCGTTATGGACATAAGCCCTTTTGTAATGACGTTCATGTACCATTTATGTAACCTTCTGTTCTCCCATGGACCTTCTTCAAGCGCATAATTGGGCCAGAAGGTCGTGCCATTTTCAAACTTCGTCGATACTTCATCGGTTGCATTGTATTTCTTACCAGTAAGTTCATTGGCCTTTTTCTGATCAACCGTGTGTTCCTTGGCACCTTTTATCCCACCTCGGAAGGCGGTCATCATCCACTTCTTCTTTTGCTTATTCTCTGACTTGGAGTTGTGGCTTCGTAGCACTTTAGGCACTTCGGACTTATCATTACCGTTGTCATCGTCCTTGGGTGCGTCTACGTCCTCTTTGGCGAGGGATGGGTCTTCATACAAATCAAGTTCTATTTTTTCCCATTCCATACCCGTTGTGCCTTTAGGACCGTGTTGGACATATGATACAAGTTGTATTTCCGATGCTGGTCCATGTGCCTCTGCCATAATCAGTACTGTTGCCGATAGAGGTGTTTCTCCTAGGCTCTTTGCTTGTTCACTTGCAGGTTGTTTAGCTTCAACCTATGCATCACGTGGTGCTCCTCATGTCCCTTACTATCTCTGTCAACCTCATCATTTACTGGTTTCTTTTGTGGAGGTCTTGGCAATTTCGGTGGAGCGTTGGCGTATGTCCCAAATATTATATCTTTTTTGTGCCATAATATTATATTGTCCATCGCATCCCCAAGTACGATTATACCATCAGGTGTCGAGATGTCTATTTCGTCCGTCTCAAACCGTTCGTTCATAATTTGCGGCTGCACTTTTGCATAATCATCTGGAATAGTATCCTCGTGAAAAGTGTAGCCAGGGATAGCCATTCCTCTCGCAGCCTCTAGGGTTTTGCCAGCTCTACCAATAGGGACATGCAACCTATACGGTGTATCCGCCGTTATATCATCAAAGGGATAGTCTGGATCTGGTATCTTCGAGGAACCTTCAGGTTTAGGCAATAAACCTTGGGTGATATAAAATTCCATCATTTCTTTCTTTAAAAGCGCTCTCTCTTCCTCTCTCAAGAAATCCTTGTAGGCTTCATGTTTCTTGTATGAAGAGTCGTCCTTTCTAAAGCCTTATTTCCAACTGAGCTTAGAGGACACCCCTCGAACCCAACCCCCATGCTCAGGATTGCCCAGCGCCCTGCTAAGCGCATCCTTCTGTCTCTGTGCCTTAAATTCTCCCTTCTTCTGTTAGATAAATGTTGTATTTTGTCGGCTATTTGCTGGAGCTTAGGGTTTTCAAATATAACTCCACCCTTATCGTAATCTTGGGGGTTCTATATTTTACCCAGTTCTTTGAACGTTCCTCCCATTCTTCCATTGGAACCAGTACCCCTGCATTTCTCATTTCCTCCTTCTCCTTTCTCCACTACCAACCTTAGGTGTGTACCCACTAAAGCCCAAGCGATGGTGCCATTTGTTTCTCTGGGTCAACTTAGACATCTTCTTACTCTTCTCCATCTCTTCCGGCGAGGTCTTGAATTTAACAAACTCCTCCCATTGGGACAGCGTGATTTTCCCATACTTCTCAAAAGGTGCCTTACTCTTCTGCACATAGTTGATGTTAAGCGAGTGTTTCCATCTGCGCCACGTATTATTCATTGTCTGCATCGTGCCATTCTTTGTCACGACTTTGGATTCCTCTAGGAATTGAATCCTTTTCTTCAACTCATCCCAGAGGTCTTTTCTTATCCCTTCGATACATTGTCCCAGTCCTTGATTGTGATTGGTACATTGTCTCGACAATGGCACCACACCGGGAGCGAGACTTGGTGCGCGCGCATTAGGGGCCGCGGTTCCCTTTTGGGGCTTATATGGGTCACAACAAATATGTCGTCGATTATCCTATTGATGATCCTCTCTCTATCCTCCTTTTTTAAGTTGTGAGGACTCTCTGCTTTTTTGGAGCCGAAGGTCGTAGCTAGGACATTTTTCGTTTAGGTGGCTTTTTTTGCCTGACGTCGAGACCTTCATGGGGGCATTTCCTACGAGATTAATACACCATCGATTTAGTACCAAAGAAACGGCTAGACGAGATAATTTGCATGACATCATTAAATTGCAAAACATACTGCTTTCTCGGGGAGGGGGACGTAGTCTTTGTTGCTTTGATCACTGTTGGCGTCTTTCTTCCTCCTTTTAGAGCATAGGTATGGGCCACTTGGCGATGAGTACGTGTCGTCCCCCTTGCCTTCGTCATTATCCGAACCCTACGAGGCCTCCACGGTGGCCTACGAGGACTTCAAGATGGCTTGTCGAGGCTTCTCGTCGACTATGGGTTGTTCCTCTCTATCTTGATTCTCTTTATTGCTATCAGCCATCATTAAGTACTAACGCCAAAATTGAACAGATAAAGTTTTAATTTAAACAAATATTTATAATAATGACACCAAAAATTAAAATCACAAATATACATCAAGTAAAAATTACTATATCATCCAACAGAACCCAAAATTCACCCCAGATATATATCATCGAACATAACCCAAAATTCACCCAATTCTTCGTCAACATATCTCAATTCACCGTCAACATTCACATAAATATCTCATCAAGTGTTCACACAAATTAATTATACACTGTAGCAAATTTAAGTAAAAAAAATAACCAACACGTCCACCCCAAATTCACCCAAATATATACCATCCAACAACAACCCATAATTCAACAAAAATATCTCAATTCACCAAAATTCACCAAACATTAGCCACATATCCATACATATCACCCATATCACCCCACACCTCAATCACACATATCACCATCATATCCACACACACACACACACACACGATATATATATGCATTCCAAAAAAAGTCCATATTGTTGTCCACATTCACCAAAAATCACCTTGATCGGTGGCAAGGCTGAGGTTGATGACAAGGACGATGATCGGTCGAGACTGAGGTTGACGACGATGACGATCGGCCAGGGACGAGGTTGACCTGCGATGAGAGAAGAGTCGTCCGTGGGTCGGGAAGACGCAACAACGGTGTGGTGAGACAAAGAGATGGCATAAATCTAGGAGGCGGCGGAGACGAGGAGGCGGTGTAGGTCGGGGAGATGAGGAAGCGGCGCGGGTCGGGGAGGCGGTGGTGTGCGGCGATGGAGACGAGGAGGTGGCATCGCGCGGTGAGGAGAGCCAGGGAGGGGAGGAGACGAACCGGCGGCGGCCGGGATCGGGAAAGAAGGTTTCAACAAGGAGACGAAGAGGCAACGCGACGACTGGATTCATCAAATAATGTGGCAGCGACGACGGCCGGTGGCCGCAAGTCGAGGACAGGACAAAGGAGGCTTGTGGTCGGAGTCGAGCCGAGTGGAGGAGGCGGTTCTAGGCGGGCAACGGTGGCGACATCATCGCGAAAAATTTTGACAGCCTAACGATGTGAAAATTTTCTAGGGTTCCTGCGTGGACTTAGAGAATTTCGCATTGGAGTAGTCGCCTTATGTAGGCTATCGATCTTCACATAAACTATTTACAACTATTTTCATAGGCCGTCGGATCATCTACGAATATTATTTACAATTACCTTCGCAGCCGGGATGACCACCTGCGAAAATAGTATCCTATATAGCTATGTGTTATTTTCATAGGAGAGCCGACCGCATGTGACAGATAGAGATGGGCTCACCTGTCAGTGACTACTAAATCCATGAATTTTTATAAAATACAAAAATGTGGGGGAAAATCCTATTAAAAATTACAATAAGAGTGCATAGTAACTTAAAAATGTATGGAAAATCTATAAATTGTGAAAAAAATACCAAAATGATATAAAAATCCTATAAAAAGTGGTAAGTCCATATTGTGTTCAAATAAAATAGATTAAGAGTGGGTTATACCTTTAATATTCATAGAAAATCCATAAGAATTGTTACAAAAATACCAAAATGATGGGGAAAATGGTAAATCCATATTGTGTTGAAATAAAATACAATAATAGTGGATTATACTTTGATAATTTGGATAATTCATAAATTCTTCAAATTAATTACAAAATGAGTGAAGATAGCCCTTACATATGACCATTACATAACAATCCATAAGAACATTAGGGATATAAATACGTTATCCTCTAACGTATTTATGAATCATATACATACGTTATCCTCTAACGTTCTTCCCACTCCATCTTCTCGCATGTACGGCTTCACGGTATTCTTAGTAGTTGCTTCTATAAGCTTAATCTTACTTAGAAATTGAGTATACGGGGGCTTGCTATCGACTAGTTGTAATCTTCGACATCTTCGATCCCATCAACTCTCACGATCTTTTGCTTTTCGGGTAGAACTATTACTTTTTCACATTCTCGGGGTCCGTTACATAGAATACCTGTGCCACGGATCAGCGAGTACCCACGGGTCATCCTTGTGACCTACATTTCCAAGGTCAACAACAGTAAGCTCGTATTTGTCAACATAAACACTGTTTGGGTGTTTGACCCACTAGCACTTAAACAAAGGGATTTGCATTGTGAGACCATAGTCGACTTTCCAAATTTCTTCACTGAACCCAAATTATGTATTTTTTTGCCCGAGGCATCCATCGTTGTTATGAGTGATGGTCTTATTATCCTGGGATTTCCTATAAAATGTGTATCCATTAATGTCATATCCTTGCCATGAATTGATCGTACTTGCTGGACCACATGACAACCTCTTCATGGTAATTTCATCGGTGGTTTCTCGATCAGGTAAATTAAGTTATCCCAACCAATATGCGAGCAATGCTTGTGTTCTTTCATGATCCACTCATTTGTGTGTCCCTTCTTCTTAGCTCTTATGATTTTGAGGTGTTGCTCGATGTATGGCTCAATTATAGCAAGCTGTTGAAGAACGATGTAGTGAGCTTATTGAACTGATTTGTAGTCAAGGTCAACAAATCTCTTCTTTCCTTTCGCCCCTCCCGCCAATCTACCCTCGTGTCGAGGTACCGGTACTCAATTTCCCTTTCCATCTTTTAGGTAATCGATACAACACTCAACGATCTCTTCTGTACTATATCCTTCAATCATTGATCCCTCTGGGTGGGCACGATTCTGTACGTAGCCCTTGAAAACAGCCATGTAACGCTCGTGCGACCACATTTGATGTAGATACAACGGGTCAAGTTCAATTATCTGAGGCACTATATGAACCATGAGGTGCTGCGTCTCAAGTTCACATTGGGTCTCATGTAAAAATGAATGAAGAAGTGCTAACTCTTCATGATTGATGACCTTCTATGATAATGTGTTAAAAAAGTAGCACAACTTTGTGATAGCAACCTTTACATGTTATGGTTTAATGCCCCTTATAGCAATGGCAAGAAACACGGTGAGCATAACATGATAGTCATGTGAATTATAACCGGATATCGACAAATCTGTCATGGAGACTAGTCGCCTAATGTTTGATGAGAAATCTATGGGCACTTTAACACTCCGAAGGCACTTGCAAAATGCCTTCTTCTCCTCAGGTATTAGTGTGAAACTGGCTGGAGGGATATGTACTTTTCATTCTTCTCTCCTTCTGTCGGATGTAGCTCTTCCCTAATTCCCATATTTAATAAGTCAATACATAATTATAGACCATCCTTTCTCTTGCTTGGTATGTCTAGCGTTGTTCCGATGGTGTTGTCAAACACATTTTTTCTAGATGCATGATATCTATGGCATGGCGAATCTCTAGATCTTTCCAGTACTGTAGGTGTATTTCTTGCGTTTCTTGTGTTTGATGGGGGAGGGAGCTCATCATTTGGTTTCTTGTATTTTGTTCCCTTTGAACATTTTTTGGGCCCTTTTCCAAACACACACTGTTTTTTTTTCTATCATGGCACATATTTGCTTCCCGGTTTTAGGTTTTGGTGAAGGATCATTCTCTTGATACCATCGAATTATGACATCATCTTGCGGTATTTATGATCTTTGCATAAGAAACGTCGGTGTCACATGTAAACAAGCTTGTTGGAATCTGGGAGGTACCTATAGTAGGTTGTATTCAAACAAATCACACATCCTGTTTTCCCTTTAATATGCCTCGAAACTGAAAACATGGCGGGTAATCATTAATGGTAATGAAAATGATGATCTTCACTGTGAAGTATTGTCTTAAATACTCATCCCACACATTCATCCCAACTTTTCATAAATCTTCCATATCTTCCATCAATGGTTCAAGAAATACATCAATATCAATACCAGGCTGTCGGGAGCCTTGTATCATAACATAGAGTAGAACGTACTTTTGCTCCTCACAAAGCCAGGTAGGAAGATTGTACATGGTCAGAAGCACTGGCCAAGTGCTATTATGAGTTAGTCATGTCTCCAAAAGGGTTCACTCCATTAGTACTCAGTGTGAATCTAATATTTGATGGGTCTTTAGCAAGTTCTAGGTACAATGCATCAAAGTTTTTCCACTGACGAGCATCCGTTGAGTGTCGGAGCATCCCATCTTTCTTGCGCCCTTCTTGATGCCAACGCATTAGTTCCGCATCTCGGGGGGTTTGAGTACAAACGCTTGATGCGATCTTTCACAGGAGGGTACCACATCACCAGTTGAGGGATTTTTTCGTGTTTTTCCCAAATGAGTCAGCCAATTCTTTGTCAAAAAAATCAACATCTGGGAAAGTGTTGTTAGTTGGTCTATACTATCTAGCACTGCATGTTGGGCATTTATCCAACGAAGCGTACTATTTCCTGTATAGGATGCAGTGGTTCATGCACGCATGAATCTTTTCCAGACCAAGAGACAGGGGACATTAGTTTCTTCGCTTGATGTATGTTGAAAGGTAATGAGTTAGGAGGTACCATGATTTCTAAAAGTTGCAGTAAGCTATCGAAATTACTATCAGACCAACCACATCTGGCCATCAACCTCATAAGTTCAAGCATTGATCTAATGTTGAGAACTCCATGTCACAACCCTTTGACTCATCGTACATAAGGTCCTTCGCTGCCTTCTGCAAAGCTTCAAAATTATCTAAACCCCTAGCCAACCCCATTAGCACCTCAGGTTCTATATGGCGTAGCATTTCCTCTAAACCAATAATATTATCACCACAACTTTCACCATGAGCAGCCTCCATGTGATCAAAATCCGGCTGATTTTCTTTGTCATCAGGATCCACTTGTTGCTCGCCATGATGGGTCTATATCGTGTATCCCTTCATAAATCCACGCATCACTAAGTGGCCCATTATTTTCGTACCATCTGCCCATACTTTTTCATTCTTACAATCAACACATGGACAATGTATCTCCATTGTATTGTTGCTGTAAGCGTGTGCCTTGACAATATCAATAAATTTAGATATTTCATCCGTATATGACGGCAAATATCTCGGCATATGATACATCCATTGCCTATCCATATCTCTGAAAATATCTCATTTACAATTATATTAAAAATTAAATAACTAGGGAATAATGATATATACATTTAACGTAGATATATTTTTTCTACTATGTGGGGAGTGGGGAAAATAGATATATTTCTCTCTCTCTCAAATATAGATCTAAATGATTGGGAAAGTGGCAATATACATATAATTTGGCTAATGAAAGTATCACATTTAATCTTAAAGGGATGAGAGCATAACATGACATCAAGGTGTATACATAGATCCACCACAATCATAACATAAAAAAGCATAAAAAGAAAAAAATACACATGGTGCTTTCACTATTTTACATGCATAGATCCATCACAATTAAGACCTACAAAAATAAAAAAAATCATAAGAAGAGAGGGGATGCATGGATCTAACAACTATAGAAAAATCCACTCAAGATTTCGAGTTCAAAACCTTCCCCTATATTTTGCTTGTTTTGGAGAGAGAAACTTCGTGTGAACTGTACAGGGCTCGAGGAGAAAGAAGACTATATAGGTTAATCTTTCCAGGCAAACGACATAAGGTGTCGCCTACGAAGATATCTCTTCGCAGGTGGAGCTCTTAATGCATTTGCCTAAGATAATAAACTATTTTCCCAGGCGGACGTCTTAAGCCTCCACCTACAAAGATATATCTTGGTAGGCGGCACCTTAGCCGTCCGCTTGTGAAGATGTATCTTCATAGGCAGACGTATGGTGCCAAAAAAATTTACCTGCCTATGAAGATAAAAGCACCTCGTCTGCAAAAAATCATTTTTCTAGTAGTGATTGTACTGCTCATTTCAATCGAAGTAGCTTGTTTTAAAAAGAAAAAAACTGAACTTTCAATTAGTGTCTATAAAAATATGAGTATCATGTTTCAAAATTTGATTTGAAAGTTTCAAAATTGAAATTTAAAGTTCCAAAAATTTAGTTGAAAGTTTCAAATTTTGGGTAGTTTTTAAAACTTTTAGTAGAAATTTTTGAACTTTGAGTCAAAGTTTTAAATTTTGGATAGAGTTTTTAAATTTTCAATTAAAGTTTTTAAAATTTAAGTTGAAAGTTTCAAATTTCTAGTAGAAAGATTCAAATTTTCCTTTCTTGTATAAATTTGAAGTTGAATTTAAGATTTCAATCAAATTGTTAAAAAAACTAAAATTGAAAATTAGCCATAGGACATGATCAGGTCTGCAGTTTCTCAAGCCCAACATCTGTCGCTCGTCTTTCATGTGCACTTATCGAAAAAGGGAATCATTGCGCTTGTGAAAACAAATGAATAGTCTAATTGATTTCTACTACTTTGTAAAACACTTCCTATTAACTACTCTCTCTACTCTCCATCTGCACCTATCCTCAAGGCTCTATGTGCCTCTATCACTTGGAATGCCATTAAATCTAGCCTAGCTCAGTGTAGCCTACCTTATAATGTACCAGGTAGTATGATGAGGAACTAGGCCCGATTTTTGATAACATTTGATTTGGCGGAAAATTGATACACACGATTCGAACCCTACAATCGCAGCACCACGTCTCCTCTGATTATCAACCGTTCGCTAATTTCTACATGTGAATTGAAGAACACAAGCAAGAACAAGGTAGATTGCAACTCAATTACATATGAATGATCAAGCACTCAAATTTGGGGCTTTACAAACCAACCTAGCAGCGAAACTGCAATTGACAGAATAATTTAAGCAAAACCTGACTCTAAACTATGACGGCTAATGAATAAATATGCTTAGGGACACCCTAGGATTAGCACTAGGGCACCACCCCCTTTTGCCCATGACACAATCAAAAGGCCCAAGGGCTAAATCAGACTCGACTGAATAAGGTAGGTGGCTTGTTTTGCAGATTTCGACAGGTCGAAAGGAATCTTGATGTGGGACCAGAACCATCTGAAAGTAGACTCCATAAGCTTTCCAACGAGTACTCATGTTCCCTAAGAGCCCTTCTCGATCAACGACTAGGCCCATTTGAAGTTGATGCGGTCAGGAGGCCCGAATACGAATCCAAAACATGTAGAATTTTATCTCTTGTCTTCTATGGGCCAAAAGTGACATGGTAATGTTGGAGTAGAAACCGAAAATGTCTTGGTTTGGTACCAATCTACTTTTTTTATTATCCATGCATTGTATGTGCTCGGTCTCTTTCTTTTTATCCAACCAAGTATATCTCTAAACGAGAACACACAAAACTCGTGATACAGTAACGCTTGTTCAAATATATAACACGCAAAATCTCATATAGAAAATATGTATATTTGATCGATAAATCCATGGTACTATTGTCAGCACCAATGCCGGCACCCCATCGCTCCATCAGCCATTTCCACCCCTCATGTCTGGTGGAGCTAGTGGGAAAAAGTCGACTATCGCCGTAAATCTCATTGCCGGCCTTCTTCCCACTGTAAATCTCATTGCCGTATGTTCCTACCGTTGATCCTACTCACTACTCTTCTTAAAAGTTTGTGGCTCTTCCTACCACCGCATTTGACCAAACATATGCCACCAAACTGATCTTTAAGCTGATTCGGTAAGCCTAGCTATATATTGGCACAAAGCATGCAGCGAGGGCAAAAATCGAAGGGCACTACAAAAATGGCACAACTCAAGGAAGACACTACCAACAATTATCGAAAGGAAGAGGGATGGATTGAGAATAATCGAATGGATGCTAATCCTTGTGAACTTATTATTTTGGGGGGGAATCAAATTTCTACAATAGTTTATTGCTTTGGTCAATTCAGGAAGCATTCATATAAAATGTTTGCATAATTGACTCTGGGATACATCCTCGTTGCCAACTTCTACAAGAGATTTACGCAACATTTTCTCCAAAGAAGGGCAATATAATTAATATACCAATGTTTTCCTTTATTAGAGGGAATAATGTACGAGGTGAACATACATAGCCTTTTTCCAAACGAAAATTTTGTTTGTTCGTGACTCAAAAGGAAGAATTTGGAACGTTTGCGAGCGCACATAATTAATTGGTCTGGAAATACAAATTTATTTTATAGATTGTAACACAGAACCTGATACATGGTATACAAGTAAGTATTCAAATTTAATTAGTAGTGGCTGATGTGGGTTAGGGTTGAATTGGAAGTGGATGAGCTCATCAAGGAACACGAACACATCACCTTTGTTGAGAACCTTTGTAAATAACGTGTTGTTTGGGTTTGACGTGACGAAGCCGACATAGAGAGTTTCCACAAGCACTGTGAGGATCTCAGTGGCACGAGGGTGTGGGTGTGCGGTGGGTTCTATCCCAAGGGTGCATAGTTAATGCACGCTGTTGGAAGATCTGGTTGAGTCCTGCGCACGCAAGAAGGAGATAAAATCCAGTGTGAAGCTAGCTGTTTCGGTTTAGGATAAGATTAGTTTTTCTCTTCTGTTTCCCAAGTGTTATCTCATGTAATCACTATCGCATGTAACAAGAGCCTAGCTATTTGCGTGCGCCGTTATCGCATGTGATGCGGCATTGGTTGTTCGGTCCTCTCTATATATTGCCACGGCGTCGGCTGTTGACGTCAATTCAATCAACACGAAAGCACGCCTGAGACAAAGGGCAGTGTTTCCCTGCCATACTTTGACATGGTATCAGAGCCAAGATCTTCCTCCACATAGATTTCTCTCGCCACTCAGATCAATCTCGGAATTGCTCTCGCCATTCACATTTATCCCATGGCCAGCTCCTCCAAATCAGCCGCACCTCCCACAAATCCTTTTAGCGGCGTTTCCATCTCGGAAAAACTCCACAAAGGAAATCACACAATTTGGAAGGCTCAGATCCTTCCTGTTATCCGTGGCGCAAGGCTCGAAGGTCACCTCACCGGCGTCAAGAAGGCACCCCGAAGAATTCATCACTTCGGAGAAAGATGGCAAGGAAGTCATCATCGCCAATCCGGAGTTTGAAGACTGGATGGTGAAGGATCAACAAGTTCTCGGGTTCTTGCTCTCCATGGTAGGAAGAGAGGCACTTGCGCAAATTACAATGTGCAATACATCCTCCTCCACCTGGAGTGCAATCGAGAGCATGTTTGCATCCGTAACAAGAGCTAAATCGATTAATACTCGCATCGCTCTTGCAATCGTGAAGAAAGGGGATCTCAGTGTCACAGATTATGTTGGAAAAGTCCGGGCACTTGGAGATGAGCTCACCGCCTCCGGAAAGAAGATTGAAGAAGAGGAACTGGTGTCTTACATCATCACCGGCCTCGATGAAGAATTCGAACCCATCGTGTCATCTCTAGTCGCAAGGACTGAGGCCATCATGGTAGGGGAAGTTTACTCACAATTGCTGCATTTTGAACAGCGAATGGCGCTCCGTCAGGCTACACATGGAGAGCTGCCTTCGGCCAACTTGATGCACAGGGGGCACGGTCGGCCACATCCACAGAACCGTGGCTGCGGTTTTTAGCACCGTGGTCGTGGCGGAAGAAGAGGACGTGGCTTCAGTGCCGGTGCAAATACATCTCCTCAACAGCGTCAATCTAACAACAATGCTGATGGCCGGCCTAAGTGCCAACTCTGTGGCAAGCGAGGTCACCCGGTAATGGAATGTTGGCACCGCTTTGATGAAAATTTTGTACCAGATGAAAGATATGCAGGTGCAACAGTGTCATCCTATGGAGTTGACACCAATTGGTACATCGATACTGGAGCCACAGATCATGTCACAAGTGAGATGGAAAAACTCTCCACGAAGGAAAAATACAAGGGTCGAGATCAGATCCATACAGCTAACGGAACAGTATGAAAATTACTCACATTGATCATTCGCTTGTTAATACTCCTTCCCATGATCGATATCTGAAAAATATCCTTTATGTGCCTGATAACAAGAAGAATCTTGTTTCTGCACAACGTTTAGTTTCTGACAATTCCACATATTTACAACTCCACTCAAAATATTTTTATCTCAAGGATCAACTCACGAAGAAGACTCTTCTTGAAGGAAGATGCTAGGGCAGGCTGTATCCCATTCCATCAAGTTCCCCTCCATTAAGTCAGAATAAAGAGGTGAATGCTGCCACTGCTCCCTCACTTGAGCACTGGCATAATCGCCTTGGTCATCCAACCCTTCCTATTGTCAAGAAGGTTGTTCAGAGTCATAGGTTACCTTGCTTAAATTTTGAGTCAAACAATGTCTCTATTTGTGATGCTTGTCAAAGGGCGAAAAGTCATTAGTTGCCTTTTGGAACATCAATTAGTGAAATCAATTCTCCTTTCGAACTTGTTTATTCTGATGTCTGGGGTGCAGCTCCTATATCAATAGGGGGAAAGAAATACTATGCGAGCTTCATTGATGCCTACAGTCGTTTTACTTGGATTTATCTATTAAAATTCAAGTCAGAAGTCTTTCAAAAGTTTCATGAATTCCAGAATCATGTTGAGCGCTTCTTTGATCGGAAAATTAAAACCATCCAAACAGATTGGGGTGGTGAATATCAGAAACTGAATTCCTTCTTTCCTAAGATTGGAATTGTCCATCATATATCATGTCCTCACACACATCAACAGAATGGCTCTGCTGAGAGAAAGCATAGACATATCGTTGAGGTGGGACTCTCCCTATTAGCTCATGCCTCTATTCCTCTCAAATTTTGGGACAAAGCATTCTCTTCAGCTGTTTATCTTATAAACCAAACACCCACCAAAGTACTCAAATATTGTAGCCCTCTAGAACAACTGTACAACAAAACTCCCGATTACACAAGCCTAAAAACCTACGGGTGCGCTTGTTGGCCAAACTTAAGACCTTACAACACTTGCAAGATGCAATATAGGTCCCATCGGTGCGCCTTCATTGGCTATAGTGAAAATCATAAGGGCTACAAGTGCCTAGATGTTGCCACATGACTAGTATATATATCTCGAGATGTTGTTTTTGACGAAAACATCTTCCCCTTCTCTCAGCTTCACCCCAACGCCGGCGCCAAACTCCTCTCTGAGATCAATCTCCTTCCTTCCCATCTACTTAGTCCAAGGAGTATAAACAGTGGAGATCATGTGAATAATTTTTCCACTGACATTACATCTTCCAGTGAGCTTGCATCTTCAGGTTACGAGGAGGCTGCTGATCCAGAGACAAGTGTGGCCCCATCTGTTTCCATGCAAGAATTTGATGCAGCCGATTCATCAGGGGCACACGCAGTCGATCCATCAAGGGCAACCGATTCATCAGGGGCAGCCAATCCATCAGGGGCAGCCGATCCATCTGCGTCGCCGGCTTCACCTCTTTCCAGTACCCACTCAAGCGCCACTGTTGTCGCATCGGCTGGACCAACTCAGTCAGGCATTGCTGTTTTTGACCCCCTTTCAGAATCGGTAGCACGGGAGACAGCGGCGCCACCGCACAGCAGCAACGCATGGGTCCGGTTACTCGAGCTCAGAGAGGTATTCAAAATAAGAAAGTTTATACTAACATCACTATTCGATATGGTTTTTTGGCTGCAGCAGGAGAACCTAGCGCCCTTGAAGAAGCTCTCTCTGATCATAATTGGAGACGAGCTATGGATGAAGAATATCAAACCCTCATGACCAACGGCACGTGGCGACTTGTTCCACTAAATCAGAAGAACGTCATTGGTTGTAAGTGGGTATACAAAATCAAGAGAAAACAAGATGGAACTCTTGATCGATATAAAGCTAGATTGGTGGCAAAAGGTTTTAAACAGAGGTACGTAATAGACTATGAAGATACCTTCAGCCCTGTTGTTAAAATGGCAACAATTCGAATCATTTTAACAATAGTTGTCTCGAAGGGATGGTCATTGAGACAACTTGATGTTAAAAATGCTTTCCTACATGGGGTTCTTGAAGAAGAAGTTTATATGTATCAACCTCCTAGATATGAAGACAAACATCATCCAAACTATGTCTGCAAACTTGAAAAAGCCCTGTATGGATTAAAACAGGCTCCAAGAGCATGGTTTGCTAGATTAAATCAAAAGCTATGCAATCTTGGTTTTCAGGAATCCAAGGTTGATACCTCTCTCTTCTTTTATAATAAAGATGGACTAATTATGTTTCTGCTTATCTATGTAGATAATATAATAGTGGCATGTTCAAGTTCTGATGCAATACCAATTCTCTTAAGAAATCTTCAGGAAGGAGACTTGCACTATTTTCTTGGTATTGAAGTAAATAAAGTCTCAAATGGAATCACCTTGTCACAAGCTAAGTTTGCAAATGATCTTCTGGTAAGGTCAAAAATGGTGAGCTATAAGCCTGTTAATACACCTCTTTCAACTAGTGAGAAACTTAGTATATATAAGAGGAGTCAGCTAGGACCAGAGGATGCTATAAATTATAGAAGTATAGTGGGTGCATTACAGTATCTTACTCTAACAACACCTGATATAGCCTTTGCAGTTAATAAAGTCTGTCAATTTCTGCATTCGCCAACCACAGATCATTGGTTGGCAGTCAAGAGGATACTCAGGTATCTAAAACAGAATACAAAGACTGGAGTCACAATTGAGAAATCAAGATCTCTAGATGTGAGTGGATATTCAGATGCAGATTGGGCAGAAAGTGATGATCGGCGCTCCACAGGAGGCTTTGCAATTTTCCTTGGAAACAGCTTAGTCTCTTGGAGTGCATGTAAGCAAGTCACAATGTCCAGATCAAGCACAGAATCAGAATACAAGGCTATGGCAAATGCCACGGCCGAAATTATGTGGATTCAAGGTCTATTGAAGGAAATACAAGTCACTAATTCACCTTTTGCTACACAATGGTGTGATAACCTTAGTGCAAAATATCTTTCCTCTAATCCAGTTTTTCATGCAAGGACTAAACATATTGAAGTGGATTATCACTTTGTTCGTGAAAGGGTGCAGCATAAATTACTTGAACTTGGGTTTGTTCCTACTGGTGATCAAATAGCTGATGGATTTACAAAGCCATTGTTGGCTGGACAGTTGGAAAAGTTTAAGTGCAATCTCAACTTGAGTATGTTGTGATTGAGGAGGAGTGTTGGAAGATCTGTTGAGTCCTGCGCACACAAGAAGGAGATAAAATCCAGCGTGAAGCTAGCTGTTTCGGTTTAGGATAAGATTAGTTTCTCTTCTGTTTCCCAAGTGTTATCTCATGTAATCGCTATCTCATGTAACAAGAGCCTAGCTATTTGCGTGCACCGTTATCACATGTGATGCGGCATTGGTTGTTCGCTCCTCTCTATATATTGCCACGACGTCTGCTGGTGATGCCAATTCAATCAACACGAAAGCACGCATGAGACAAAGGGCAGTGTTTCCCTGCCATACTTTGACATGCGCAATTGAGATGTCGAGTGTGTTGAGACCAGGAATCTGTATGACGTTGATTAGGACGACGTTGGACCTAACCTTGTTTGTTTTTCTAGGGGTGTCGAGCTTGGCTGCCTTGAAAAAATGGTCCACATTCACGTCCATTGGGTTCAAACAAGCAAATCCATTGACATACACTGCATACATCAAAGAACTAACTTGTGAGCTCAAGGCTTATAAAGTGGTATTTCAACGTAGATATACATTTTATTTTGCTACAACAATCTCGCATATATAGTAGTGAGTAACAGAGTTTAAATTTAGACCATATATACAAAGCTTAATGTTATTGGATGAATGCAAAAAAATCTTTCTGTTATCTTAAAAGATAGGTACAAAGCAGAAAATAAAATTTCTGAAAGAGCATATATAATATACCAGGTGAGTGCATATCGTCAACTCAGAAGTCCTGAAGAGGACTAGGATCAAAGGCCATGGCCTGCCATGAGACCAACGCGAGAAGAGCAGCGAGGAGACACAAGGAAGAGGATGAAGCCCTTTGGCTTCGGATTTCTGCTCTTCCTCTTGCTGAATTATTTGCTGTTTCTCTAGCTGCTGGCACGCTAAGCTAGCTAGTTAATTAACTGCTTCTTTGGGTGATGGTTTAGCAATGGAGTTTTGATGTGCTTATATAGCCGCAGGGTGTGGCTTGGTGAACTTGTGAACAATAGAACCAGTCAAATAAGATGAAGTTATGATGTCAGCTAGATTGAAATGGTCTGCAGCCTGCAGGCAACAGGTTGAACTCTTCAGCTTAAAATATCTTTCCTGCTCTACTAGTACTAACGACGTGGTCAAAATTGTGTTTATACATTTTGAGAATGCCATAGTAGTAGGTTTTTAAAAAAAAGAAAAGAAAGACGTAATGGTTTATGTGTGTTCTGCAAATTGAAGGGGGCAATTTGTGTACATCGATTAATCAATGACCAGCATGCCAAGTCGTCAAACTATTGTTTGCATCATTTTAATTACTTGGTGACCACTGTCATGGCACCGATTCAAATTGTTATTCCTCACGAAACATTGGATGCAATGTATATAAATCTGGATGACAAATAATAGGAGAACTGGCACGATCTGGATTACAAAAAACGCTTTCTTGTGAGCGGCTTAGTACGTCCAGACAAGTTCAACAATCTATATCGAGCTAGCTAGTTAGCTTAATTGACTTAATTGATTTGTTCATAACATAAATGGCCATCACACGTTCACGCATGTAAATTACATACAGAAAATATATTATTGTGTCACACTAGCTAGCTAGATGTAGCACCTTTTTTTAGGAAAACTCTTTACATTTGAAATAGATATTGTTGATTTATTTCAAAATTAAATAAATATCAGACCATTACTTTTTGTGTAAATGTTATCTTTTTAATCGACCAATTTTCTTAGTCTGGTATACAAACAGCTAGCACATCTCGACATAATTATCCCTAACAATAGTAGGTACCCACTGCCTGGCTGCAAAGTGTTATCATTGCCAACACCAACGGCATGATGGAAATCCTTTAGTTGCATAAGGTAGAATTCGTGTGCAAATTTTAACTACTAATTATGCATTAGGGATTCTATATGGGTGGTTTCTTACTGTTTTATCTAGGATATGCAAGGTATGTATGGCACACACTATCACTACCGAAAAAATGATTTTTCTAGACGAGATCCGCGATAGGTTCCAGGCGGATCATAAGTGGTTGCGCCTGAAAAAACCGGTCCCCAAGAGGCTGGTTGTTGGACTGCACGGGAAGATGAATTTTTCTGTGCGGACAATTTAAGCGACTACACAGGATAATGCGCATTATCCCGTGCGGCCCACTTCAGCGACCGCACAGGATAATACGCATTATCCCGTGCGGCCCACTTAAGATCCAGCACGGGATAATACATTTTCCCGTGAGGGTGCTTAAGTGGGCCGCACGAGATAATACATTTTTCCGTGCGGTTTTTTAAGTGGGCCGCACACGATGATGGGCCATAAATATCTACCCAACCCGACTGTAGCCATTTTAAACTTGGTGTTTCTCTCTAAAAAACCAATTATAGAGGGGAAGATTTCCAACTCAAATTCTTTAATTGCAATCAATACAAAAGGTAACATGCTTGATCTTTTCTTTCATTTGCTTCCATTTTTGTAGAATTTTATTGGTTGAATCCGAAGATATTTGAACTTTGTTTGACTTGGTCTTTCTCTCTCAAAAATAGGTAATTTATTAGGGGAAGGTTTTCGACTCGAAATCTTCGATTGAAATCAATATAAAAGGTAATATGTTTGATCTTCTCATTCATTTGCTTTCATTTTTGTAAAATTTTATTGGTTGATTGTGAAGATATTTAAACTTGTTTGAATAGGTCATTTTGAGCTATTTTTGTAATTTGTAGGTCAAATATATTGTTTGAATGATAAATTTTTTTGGTAATTAATAGTGTATTAATATTATTTTTTGCTGTGAATTAGTGTTTAGTTGTAAATTAGGATTTAAGTTGGCGTTTACGTAGAAAAAACATGCAATATAATATTATTTATTGCTGTGAATTTTTTAGATGGATCGACATGGATGTATGAGACGCGGAGAACTCATCCGGTGTTTATAAGAGAAGTATCAACATTTATTGATAAGGCTAAGACACACGCTTTGAGGGAGAATAGGAAGGATATTTTTTGTCCTTACTTGGATTGCAAGAATCAGAAGATATGAAAAGATCCGAATGTAATTTTGGGACACATAATTCAGCGTGGATTTGTGAAGAAATACACAGTTTGGACTTATCACTGGAAAGTCGCCGCTCCTGAAGAGATTCCTGAAATTTACTTCGATGAGGCAGAGAATTTTATAATTGAGGACATGTCCCCTGAATTGACGGATGATTTTGGTGGTTCTCGTTTTGACGATGCAGAGATTGATATTGATATTGATCTTGAGGATATGCTGCGGCATGCTTGTCACGCCCCGATTTTCGATCGGGATTAAAAATCGTTTAATAATGCATTTATTAGAAATTATTAGAAAAAGGTAAATTACTCAAGTGAATTCAATAATAAAATAAAATTTTCCTCTAAAAATCATGGCTGAAAATATTTTTGTAATATTCTCCATGCCATAAAATACTCTCAAATTTTCCGTAAAATTTTGGAGCTCGAGAAATAATTTTACTAATACAAAAACATTTAAGTAATTACTTAAATAAATTATTTAATCATGAATGATCTTTTTATATTTTTAGTAAATACTTCATATGTTTATATATTTTTAAGATTTTTCTTGAAATTATTTGAATAATGGAAGTATTTATAAAAAATACAAATATCATTTATCTCGTTGAATAAAAAGAAAAACAAATAAAAATGCCTTTCGTGTTCCTTGGCTGCCTTCGGCCCATCCACCAAAAGTCTTAAATACGTCCCCTGCTTACTCGCCCGGCTCCCTTGCGGCAAGTCCATTTTGTGTTCCTCTCTTCTCTCTCGTCGCGTGGGCCCCGCAGTCGCTCCTCTCTCTCGAGCCGTCGACGTGTAGGTCCCACCTGTCGGGCTCATCCCCTTCCTCCGCCACACCTCTTGCTCCAACCGCCCCTTGGCCGTCCATGTAGCCACGCGTCTCCCCGCCGCCCGCACGTCTCGCCGCCTCCCCCACCCTCTCGTACGCACCCCACTCCGCCCGAACCACGCGCCACCCCACTCCCCGCGAAATGTGCCACCGGTTGCCGCCACCATAACCCGCTCAGAGCGCCCCCACTCCACCGCCAATTTGGGCTGCTCCCGGCCTCCCCACCGCCTTCCCGTCATTTTAAATCGATCCTCGGGCTCCCCTCTTCATTTTCCCCCAACCCCCGTGCTCTCCCATGCTTCGGAGCTCCCTCTCCACGCGAAACCGCATCACCGTCGCTCGCCGGCCATGTTCGGCCTCGCGCCGCCGCCACTCTAGTCGCCACCGAGCTTTTCCATTCACACCGTTGACTTCTCCGCGACACGACGCAACATGGCCTTCGTCCCGTTTCCTCCTCCGCCTGTTGTAGCTCGTTTTCCCCCGCAAACCCGAACCACACCGCCGTTCGCCGCCTTCGGCCGCTCGATTCGCGCCCTCCGCTACTTGCGGAACCTCCACACAACCATCGTCGTGCTCGCCGCCTTTCGGGACACGCCGGCCGCCGCTTTTCCCCAAGCATTCGCCCACCATCCCACCGGTCACCGTCATCTTCTTCATCACCGGTCGTTCATCGGTGAGAGCCTCCCTTTTCCCTCTCGCCTCTCCTTTCTCCCTCTCCACCGCTGTGTGTCGCCGCCTCGCGCCCACGCGCCCTTTCCACCGCTCGTCGGTGGTCTCCCGGCCCCGAGCGCGCCACGTCACCGCGTGCCACCTCCGTTGGTCGTGCGCATGTCGTGTCCGCCTGCCGCCGGTCGTGCTCCTGCCGCCTCGCCTCGCGCTGCATTGCACCGCGTGAGCACTCGCCGTCTTTTGCTTGCCCGGCCCCGTGCGTCGCCGCGCGCCGCCGCCACCCCGCGCCACCCCTTGCCGCCACGCCACTGCGGCCATGCCTAGCCGGCCGGTTTCTTGGGCGGTTGGACTCACCACCCGCCGGACCGGCCTTGAAGCCAGCCCACTTCCCCCTCCCAAGCCGGCCCATCACCCCTCCCGGGCCAACCTCCCCCATGCAGCCCATTCCCCCCTTCCCTCCTCAAAAGTCTACATCACCTCCCTCTTGGCCCCCTTTTCCTTTTCCTCTCTCTTCAGCCCAGACCAGCCCGTGTTTGTGCAAAGTTTAATTTTCGTCCTTCGACTCCCTCCTTCTCCTTCCCCACTTTTGGGTCGTCGGCCCATAGGCCTCCTTCACCACTTAAGTCCATTTTTCCTCCCCAAGAAGAGAAGTCCAAATCATCTCCTTTCCTCTTTGGCTGACAACCCATAGAACTTCTCCATCTCTAAAGTCCACTTCTCCTCCTTGGCCTAACCCCGAAAGGTCCAGTTCACCTCCCCCTTCCCATCCGCGTCCTTGCCTCCATGGACTTGGTCCACTGTGAGCCCACTTTGTGTCGCTGACTCATGAGGCCCGCGTGTCGGCATCGGCCCTTTGCTGATGTCAGCGGATATCTATTCTTTTGGGTAATTAATTAAATATTGCACAATAAATCGAATTTAACTTTCAGAATTCAATTAAGTGGACTAAAACTTCTAAAATTCATATCTAATCCATACGAACTCCAAATGGGGCCATTCAAGTTGCAAAATTCATCTAAAATTGAGCTCTACATGTTCGTTTACTTTCCATGTATTGTTTATTTGATTTTTATTAGGATTTTTCCTTGTTTTGTGTGCCAGCGTGTAGACTTCGCCGTTTCGGGAGTTCGCACTCGTGAAGAAGAGAAGATAAGCTGAAGAAACAAGGCAAGTCACATTCCTCCTTGACGCATATTCATCTTAATTTATAAAATATTTATTGTTTGAAAATAAAATTGCATGTTTTGCTAAGTACACGGGGATCGGGACAACCTATCTGATCGCTTTGCCATGTTTAATTGTTACCCGTTCATTGTCAACCTGGGTGATTAATTTGACTAGCTCGCATCACTTACGTGATCTGGCTAGAATTATTTTTGCTTAGCCATGCTTAATTAAACTAGCTCACCTAAAGGGAAAACTACACTCATAGCTGATAGTCTCATGAAATGATGGTCCTGGACCAATATTACCTTGGAATAAATGTGGAATTAAAATATGACTAAATGGTGGGCTGTGGGTGCATTGTTTTTGCTTGTCGCACCCATGGCAATTAAAGATCAGTTCATGGGAAACTCTGGAAGACTTACAGTACTTACCACAAGCCAGCATGGGCAACGACTGGACTTGTAGTGTAGCTTTTTCCTGGCCGACGCATCGAGGAAAGGGTGGGCATGATGGAGTTCGGATGGACCAAGGCACCAGGGAGGGCTGCCGGATTCACCAAGGCACCAGGGAGGGCTGCCTACCTTGGACATAAAGGTAGGGGCGAAACCTCAGTGTGATGTTGCTTGGTCAGGGGGAGTTATGCGAAGGGTCTTGTCACGATTTTCCCCTTGCAGTATCGTGGCGATACTTTGGGGCATGGGAACATGTGTGGAATCGTGTCTTGTGGGTACAGTTCTACACCTCTGTCCAGAGTAAAACTATTCGAATAGCCGTGCCCACGGTCATGGGCGATCGACCAGATTTACCCTGATTAGTCCCATCTTAACAAATTGACTTAATGTAACTGGACTAGTTCAGGTGGTTTGGTTGAGCCTGTTCAACGTGGAGATAGCGTTGTTTAGTGGAAGAATTAATCTTGATTAAATAATCAATTGTTTTATTGTTTTAAACTAGAAAGGTTTACAACCGCATTTATGCAAAATAGCCCAAGCCACTCTTGTCTTCCTTTGCACGTCTACATCTCTCCGTGTGGCTTGGTTAGTACGGTAGTTGTACTCAGCCTTGCTATTTCCGACTTTTCCCAGAAGTGTAGTGCTTCTGAGTTGAAGGAGTTAGAAGACCAAGGCTCAGACCCTAGTTGAGTTTGCCTGTGGAGTGGAGCTGAAGCCCCGCTAGGATCGCCTTTTTCCGGTGTTGCTGCTTTCTTTCGGGTGTGAGGACTAAGTGCCTCTTCTGTAAATATCTTGCGCTTTATTTACGCTTTGGATCTGTTTATTGATTTGTCATTTTGTGTACCCTGGTTGATTCCTGGACAGGGATTTAATACACAAAATAGTCCAGAAATTTGGCTAAATTTCTAGGCGTGACAAGTTGGTATCAGAGCCATCTCGACTGTAGGCTGAGCCAAAGGGTCAAACCCTAAGGACAAGTTTTCGAAAAACCTTATCTGCGAAAATGTCTCTTCCCTCCCTTCAGAGCTCTTTCCGAAACAGTTTCTCAAATTTTTCCCCTTTCCCCTTCAACTCTCTAGCTGTCAAGCCTGGAGCACCAACTGAAGCTTCAAGCAAGAAGGTCGAGCCGAGCAGTCCAAAGTTCGTGCTTCTCGAGGGTCACGTGAAGCCTTCCCAGAGTTTACCTAAAACCCAATCCTTCCCCGGAGAGTAGTGTCGTTAGCTGTTAGATCATGTGATTGTTTACTGTGTGCAGGTGTATGGTTCATATTAGTGGTGGGGATGTGACCATACTAGATTTTTTGCTTAATCAACTTGAAGAGTAAAAATACACCCACATCAGATCAGTAGGTAAGTGGGTTAAGGTCTTATCTTTAGCAACCCCCTCTTCCATCCCTTCTTCTGGGCAGCACTTGGTCAGTTCCAGGGAATATGTTTTCAACTGCAACAATATCAGTGGCAGTGTGTTGAGGTCAGAAATCTTTGGGTCGGATCAAGTCACCATCTACAGCCTGTGCCGGAAACCCCTCTCATGTTCAGTTTCTGGTTCCCCAAGGTCAGATGTTGAATGCGCAAGCAGTAAATACAACAGATATAAAGTCAGATACGGAAGACGTAGCAGAGGTACCAATGGTCGTAGATGCAAGCTCAGAATTGGAATCAAGATCAAATCCAGTACATTTCATTGCTAGCACCTATACGGCCACCGTCAGTATGTAACAGCGACCCCAACAGACCAGCACATGTCAGCCGTCAACCACTTCAGAGTCCATAGGTGTTACCTAAGGTGATTATGGTGTACAAGGACAAATTTTGCAGTGTTCGACCGCGCTAGGAATTTGTATGCTAAGACACCGACTGATGATGAGGTCTTAATCAGAAGAGAAGTGAAATTTTTGAATCAACTACTCGGCAAAAATTTTGGTGCACCGCAGTCCAACTTTACGAAGAGAAAGCTCACACGTTTCTTGTGTGAGGGAATAAGTCATGTGCTTAAGGACCGTTAACAGAAGTCAATACTAGCAAAGACAATGGAAGACTAAATGACATCCTTGAAACCCATCCGTCAACTCCTAGTCAACAATAACAACAATAATAACGTTTTGCTCTCGATCCAACTCCAACTACTATGGTAGCCAACAGTGGTAGAACAACATTGTTAACCGAGTTTTCGAGTCCCTGCATGTTCCAGTTCCTATGTGAGCATGCACAATCAGAAGGATGTATCTCGTGATCAATCCAGACTGGATTGTTTTAATGATCTTGAGCTAAGGCATCGTCACAACAAATATCCGTTTTCGGAACAGAGAAAGTCAGTCCTCTACTATTTCAAGTGTGGGAAAGACAAGTAATTTCTCGAAAGGTGGTCCAATGCAAAGTATCAACGTTGTCAAGTTACCGACACTGTCCGTCAACGTCTCAACTTCCCCAGTTGCCACACCCCAGCACAGAGTGGTCATGTCCAGCCCTAGGACATCAGAAAAACAAGAGTCACCAACCGTCATTGGAGTGTGAAGTTTCCATCTCAACAATTTGTCACTAAGAGCACTAGCAGAAGCTCTATTATTCCACCGGCAACCGCTCTGAAGCTACAGTACCAACATCAGCAGGGCAAGCAGTGCTAGGAAAAGCAGTTGTCTGGTCCAACTACAAAGAAGATAGTGCAGATCCCCAGTTTCACCTGCCAAACAAGGTCTCGCGCAGCAGTTCCCCCAACTGTCGTCAACATCAGCTAGGCACCCCATGTTGTTCCAACTCAATGACCTAGCGAGCAATCACATAAAAGTGGCACCAACAATAGGAAGGTTCGGTCTATTTCAAGCTACCAAGAAGGTTGACAATTCTCCAGGAAAATACAATCAATAGTCAAGGCAGTGTTCTTGTTGGAACCCCGGTCAGAAAGCAATGTCAGGACAAGTCTACCGTGTTAGGACCACATGAAGAAAAGGTCATATCAATCAAAAATTCTATTGACAAAGGTCAGCAACAAACTTCAAGTATTGGATGTTCATGAACCGCTCATGACACCCAGAAGTTTCATGGCAGTCATGTAATAAGAAGGGAACGTTGGGCAAAGCATGAGTTAGCCTATCCACTACAAAAAAAATCAACTCGGTCAGGATCTTGAAGGGCAAATTCCATACTGGTTAACAGTTCTGCTAGCAGTGGTCAATAGTCGTCTATAATTGTTTGGTGTTCAAGTACCTTCTTGTGTACAGAAGACTTATACAACTATGTACTTGAAAGAGGAAGTCGAATAAGAGTACGAGGCAGACGATTTTGTTTCTCTCAGGGTTCATATTCAGTAGTCAAAAGGGGGATTGACTGGTGTATCTGACAATGTCACAAGAAGCCTATAGTTCCTTTATTGGGTCATTGCAGTTTTGTCAAGATCGAAAATCTAACTGGCAACAAAGCAAAGAATTGATCAATCAGTAAAGAGAGAATGGTTAGACAACAGCGGTGTTCCTCATGGCGAGATTTATTTGAAGGACAATGTAAGTGGTACCTCATTAGAACGAAGAGCGTAATGATACAGTTGAAAGCGACATCATAAAAGGATTATCAAGACTCTCTGATGTTGGAAGTTCTCTAGAGAATAATAAGTGGTAACTGCACCGTAGTGGTGAATATGAGTTAATAATGAATTCTTTATTTCAAGACCACCGTTATAGTCTCTGGAAAACCACCTCGGTGTTTCCTAGGAAGATGACCACAGAATTGTTTCATCACCCCTGTCTAGAGTAAATGGATGCAGAGATCAAGTCATACAATACAGTCCGTAGAGCATGCGATAAGAGAATCATTCCTTGTGAATTAGTTCTACTCAAGGTATGAAAATGAGCTTGTATTGGTCAGAGAACAGAAACTCTAGGCAACATCAAGGGCAGTTTTCAGCAGACGTGCAGATTTTGGTATGGTGTGGAGAAAGCAACTACAGAACTTATATTCTATCAACCTAGAAGGGTCAGTAAAAAATAAGCAAATAAGTGGAATGCTATATTGTGGGGTTAACCTTTTGAGATTGATTCGTTAAGTAATCAGCGTTTCTTTCAAGAAAGGAATATCAACTATATGTTATGTTCTGGTAGAGGGCAACGAAGTCAGGTCAGAAGCGGAACGGTCAGGTCAGCAGTTACACCCGATGGAAAAGATAGCCTAAAGTCAATATGTTCAAGAGCTGCATGGAAGTTATTCTTATGTGGGACCTCCTGTTGTCATCATTTGAGGATCAAGTTCCAATAGTCCCTGGAATGAAAGGGGCACAACCTTTGCTTCATTTCGATCGACCGATGGAATATCTGGTTTTCAGTGTCAAGATTCTTCGTAAGTCAAAGAGATGTTGGTCAACCTCAAAGAATGGCAGTGAAATTATTCACAGTCAGGCGAAAGATTAACTGCTAGTTTTAAAGACGAGATCGAGGATGAGTTTGTTAAATCTGGTAACCGTTTGTTTGGAGGATCAACCACGCGAAGCAGATTGGGTTGTAAACTGGGTCAGTTGCGAGCCGTTAATAGGATTTCAACAACCCCAAGTGAAAAGGTTCAAGTCTAAGGCACACTAAAGCTATCGGGTCAACAGTTCAGTCTAAAGAGGCAGCATTCAGGAATAGTCACAATCTGGATGAAGGATTGATCGAGCAACCTTTTCAAACGCTTGGTTGGTTGGATCAAGAGCAGATCACAACAAGTTCAGAGTATGTGTATTCATGAAAGTCAGCTGCGAGGTCCCGAAAAAGTCCACAAACTCCCAGTCAGCAGAGTGAATTCTCGCTTGTCCGGTTTGTCAATATTAATGGTGCGATCTAAGGAGGGTAAGTACTTTGAGTCTCCATGTAACTGGTCGGGTCGAACGGAAGGACCAGCTAGTTTGGTTTTATAAAGCAGGAGAACAACAGGGTTGAATCCAGTTAGTTCAGTCATGCAAGTTTGGTTAATCAATCGTTGCACAGTTGGCGATCAATCGGGCGGATGAGTCGAAGAAAAAAAGAAACCGTAGAGGTTAGCCACCAACCCAACCCCAACTCCCTACCTTCTTTCTTTCTATCCCCTAATCTCGAGACGAGATTCCTGTAAGGAGGTAGATTTGTCACGCCCGATTTTCGATCGGGATTAAAAATTGTTTAATAATGTATTTCTTAGAAATTATTAAAAAAGGTAAATTACTCAAGTGAATTTAATAATGAAATAAAATTTTTCTTTAAAAATCATGGCTGGAAATATTTTTGTAATATTCTCCATGCCCTAAAATACTCTCTCAAATTTTCTTAAAATTTTGAAGCTCGAGAAATAATTTTAATAATACAAAAAGAATTTAAGTAATTACTTAAATAAATTATTTAATTAGTGAATGATATTTTTATATTTTTATTAAATACTTCAGGTGCTCATATATTTTTAGGATTTTTCCTAAAATTATTTGAACAATGAAAGTATTTATAAAAATACAAATATCATTTATCGATTGAATAAAAAGAAAAACAAATAAAAATGTCTTTCCTGTTCGTGGGCTGCCTTCGGCCCATCCACCAAAAGTCTTAAAAATGTCCCTCGTTCGGCCCAGCTCGCCGGTCGCTCCCTTGCGGCAAGTCCAGTTTGCGTCCCTCTCTCTTCTCTCTCTATCGTGTGGGCCCCGTAGTCGGTCCTCTCTCTCCGAGCCGTCGACGGTGGGTCCCACCTGTCCGGCTCATCCCCTTCCTCCGGCCACACCACTTGCTCCAACCACCGCCTTGGCCACCCACGTCGCCGCGCGTCTCCGCGATGGCGCCCGCGCGTCTCGCCCTCCCCACCCTCTCATACGCACCCCACTCCGCCCGAACCACACGCCACCCCACTCCCCGCGAAATGTGCCACCGGTTGCCGCCACCACAACCCGTTCAGAGCGTCCCCACTCCACCGCCAATCCCGGCCGCTCCCGACCTCCCCACTGCCTTCCCGTCACTTTAAATCGATCCCCGGGCTTCCCTCTTAATTTTCCCCCAACCCCCGTGCTCTCCCGTGCTTCGGAGCTCCCTCCCCACGCGAAACCGTATCACCGCCGCTCGCCGGCCATGTTCGGCCACGCGCCGACGCCACTCTAGGTGCCGTCGACCTTTTCCATTCACACCGTTGGCTTCTCCGCGACACGACGCAACACGACCTCCGTCCCATCTCCTCCTCCGCCCGCCATAGCTCGTTTTCCCCGCAAACCCGAACCCCACCGCCGTCCGCCGCATTCGGTGCTCGATTCGCGCCCTCCGCTGCTCGCGGAACCACCACACCACCACCGTCATGCTCGCCACCTTCCGAGACACGCCGACCGTCGGTTTTCCCCCAACGTTCGCCAACCATCCCGCCGGTCACCATCTTCTTCTTCACCGGTCGTTCACCGGTGAGCGCCTCCCTTTTCCCTCTCGCCTCTCCTTTCTCCCTCTCCACCGCCGTGTGTCGCCGCCTCGCGCCCTCGCTCTCGTACCCGCGTGCCCCTTCCGCCGCTTGTTGGTGGTCTCCCGGCCCCGAGCGCGCCACGTCGCCGCGTGCCACCTCCGTCGGTCGTGCTCTTGCCGCCTCGCCTTGCGCTGCATTGCGCCGCGTGCGCACTCACCGTTCGTTGCTTGCCCGGCCCCGTGCGTCGTCGCGCCGCCGCTCGCCACCCCCGCGCCGCCGCTTGCCGCCGCACCACTACCGACCGGTTCGCTGGGCCGGTTGGACTCGCGAGTCCGGTTGGACCAAACCGTTCGGTCAGACCGGCCTTGAGGCCATCCCACTTCCCCCTCCCAAGCCGTCCCATCACCCCTCCCGAGCCAACCTCCCCCATGCATCCCATTCCCCCTTCCCCCCCTCAAAAATCTACATCACCTCCCTCTTGGCCCCCTTTTCCTTTTCCTCTCTCTTCGGCCCAGACCAGCCCGTGTTTGCACAAAGTCTAATTTGCGTCCTTTGATTCCCTCCTTCTCCTTCCCCACTTTTGGGCCGTCGGCCCATAGGCCTCCTTCACCACTTAAGTCCATTTTTCCTTCCCAAGAAGAAAAGTCCAGATCATCTCCTTTCCTCTTCGGCTGACAACCCATAGAACTTCTCCATCTCTAAAGTCCACTTCTCTTCCTTGGCCTAACCCTGAAAGGTCCAGTTCACCTCCCCCTTCCCGTCTGCGTCCTTGCCTCCATGGACTTGGTCCACGGTGAGTCACCCCTTTGTGTCGCTGACTCGTGGGGCCCGCGTGTCAGCACCGGCCCTTTGCTGATGTCAGCGAATATCTATTCCTTTGGGAAATTAATTAAATATTGCACAACAAATCGAATTTAATTTTCAGAATTCAATTAAATTGCCTAAAACTTTTAAAATTCATATCTAATCCATACGAACTCAAAATTGGGCAATTCAAGTGGAAAAATTCATCTAAAATTGAACTCTACATGTTAGTTTACTTTCCATGTATTGTTTATTTGATCTTTATTAGGTTTTTTCTCATTTTGCGTGCCAGCGTGTAGACTTCGCTGTTTTGGGAGTTCACACTCGTGAAGAAGAGAAGATCAGCTGAAGAAGCAAGACAAGTCACATTCCTCCTTGACGCATATTGATCCTAATTTATAAAATATTTATTGTTTACAAATAAAATTGCATGTTTTGCTAATTACATGGGGATCGGGACAACCTATCTAATCGTTTGTGCCATGTTTAATTGTTACACGTTCATTGTCAACCTGGGTAATTAATTTGACTAGCTCGTATCATTTACATGATCTCGCTAGATTTTTTGTGCTTAGCCATGCTTAATTAAACTAGCTCACCTAAATGAAAAACTACACTCATAGCTGATAGTCTCATGAAATGATGGTCGTGGACCAGTATTACCTTGGATTAAAGGTGGAATTAAAATATGACTAAATGGTGAGCTGTGGGTGCATGGTTTTTGCTTGTCGCACCCATGGCAATTAAGGACTGGTTCATGGGAAACTCTAGAAGACTTACAGTACTTACCACAAGCCAGCATGGGCAACGGCTGGACTCGTAGTGTAGCTTTTTCCTAGCCGACGCATCCAGGCAAGGGTGGGCGTAATGGAGTTCGGATGGTCCAGGCAAGGTCTATGCAGCTGCCGAATTCACCAAAGGCACCAGGGGGGCTGCCTACCTTGGACATAAAGGTAGGGGCGAAACCTCAATATGATGTCGCTTGGTCAGGGGGAGTTATGCGAAGGGTCTTGTCACGATTTCCCCCTTGCAGTATCGTGGCGATACTTCGAGGCATGGCAACATGTGTGGAATTGTGTCTTATGGGTACAGTTGTACACCTCTAGCCAGAGTAAAACTATTTGAATAGCCGTGCCCGTGGTTATGGGCGATCAACCAGATTCACCATGATTAGTCCCATCTTTATAAATTGACTTAATGGAACTCGACTAGTTCAGGTGGTTTGGTTGGGCCTGTTCAACGTGGAGATAGCGTTGTTCAGTGGAAGAATTAATCTTGATTAAATAATCAACTATTTTACTTTTTTAAACTAGAAAGGTTTACAACCGCATTTATGCAAAATAGCCCAAGCCACTCTTGTCTCTCCCTTGCACGTCTGCATCTCTCCATGTGGCTTGCTGAGTACGGTGGTTGTACTCAGCCTTTCTATTTCCCCCTTTTCCCAGAAGTGTAATGCTTCTGAGTTGAAGACGGAGTCAGAAGATCAAGGCTCAGACCTCAGTTGAGTTTGCCTGTGGAGTGGAGCTGAAGTCCCGCTAGGATCGTCTTTTTCCGCTGCTGCTGCTTTCTTTCGGGTGTGAGGACTAAGTGCCTCTTCTGTAAATATCTTACGCTTTGGATCTGTTTATTGATTTCTTATTTTGTGTACCCTGGCTAATCCCTGGACAGAGATTTAATACACAAAATAGTCTATAAATTTGGCTAAATTTCTAGGTGTGACTACGCTAACCCAAAGGTCCCAGAGAAAGCAAGAGAGTTAAACAATTGGGAGGCATTGCAGAAATCGCGAAAGATCTTTTGTACGATCAATCAAAGGGATGTGAGATGGATTATACAGCGTTACGGTCGATGCTAGAACTTCTTAGATTGAAGGCCAGGCTCGGATGGTCTGATACTAGTTTCAACGACTTGATGAGTCTCCTGAGAGCTATGCTTCCTAAGCCTAACTTGTTGCCAGCTAACATCTATCAAGCCAAGAAACTGATATGTCTATTATCACTTGGTGTTGAAAAGATCCATGCATGTATTAATCACTGTGTACTTTATCGCAAGGAATACGCTAACTTGGACAAGTGTCTAACTTGTGGGGCGAGTAGGTACAAATGGATAACAGTGTCGCCGATAGTGATGTTGTCGAACCAAATGCATTGGTCGAGCCAGGAAAAAAGACTCTGACCATGGTGATGTGGTACTTTCTAGTGAAAGATCGCATGAAGCGATTGTTCTCGAACCCCATCGACGCCGAGTTGATAAGATGGCATCAACAGGGTCAAAAGACAAATGGTATGATTCGACATCCCGCCGATGCTTGACAATGGAGAAACTTTGATTCGAAGTACCCAGAATTTGCAAATGATCCGAGAAATATTAGGTTTGCGTTGAGAATGGATGGAATGAATCCGTTTGGTGACCTAAGCAGCTCGCACAGCACTTGGCCTGTTCTGCTCACCATGTATAACCTTCGGACATGGTTATGTTAGAAGCGAAAGTACATTTTGTTGACTATCCTTATACAAGGGCCAAAACAGCCTGGCATCGACCTACATGTGTTTCTTGAATCTTTGATGGAGGATATGCAAGAAATGTGGGAAGAGGGTCTACGATTGTTTGATGCGTACCGCCAGGAGTATTTTACTCTGCGTGCTATCATATTCGTTACTATAAACGATCTACCAGCCAATTTTTACCTCTCTGGACAGATTAAAGGAAAGACCGGATGTCTGATATGTCTGGACAACACATCGTACATATACCTGACGTCGTCAAAAAAGTTAGTTTACATGCGTCATCGTCGTTTCTTACCACAGAAGCATAGGTATCGTGCGATGGCTACCTTTTTTTGACAAAACTATTGAGAAAGGTACTGCCCCCGAAGAAAAGGATGGTTCCACGATGTTCAAGCTAACAAAGAACATAAAGGCCGTGTTCGGCAAGGGAAAGACAAATTCAAGCAAGAGGAAGAAAGAAGTAGTAGAAAACACGTTGCCCTTCAAGAAACATTCAATCTTTTTCAAGTACCTGACATACTAGAAAGACCTGGAGATTCGTCATGCCATCGATGTCATGCACCTCGAGAAAAACGTGTTCGACAGCACCATCGGAACTTTACTTGACATTCCTAGTAAGACAAAGGATGGATTGAAGTCACATAACGACCTGGTTAATTTGGGCATAAGGAAAGATCTTCACCCGATAGATCTAATGAATGGTAAGATTGAGATTCCACCGGCTTGCTACTCAATGACACTACAAGAGAAAAAAGCTTTCTGTAAATGTCTTCGTGGTTTGAAAGTGCTGACTGGATTCTCATCGAATATCTGAAAACTAGTATGAATGAAAGATTTGTTGATTTCTAGATACAATGCTCACGATTGTCATAAGATGCTTACAATATTCCTCCCTATCACTATAAGGGCGATGAAGCCATTGCACACCAAGGTAGTGATAACAAAGCTATGCTATTTTTTTAATCGAGTTTCACAGAAAGTTTTTTATCCAGAAGAATTAGGACCCCTTCAGAAATTCACAGTCGAGACATCATCGTACTTCGACATGATGGAACATCTCATTGTTCACATTGTCCCTCAAATTATTGAACTTGGTCCTCTATACCTATATCAAATGTGGGCGTACAAGCGATACATGACTGTTTTGAAAGGGTATGTCCGTAGTTGTGCTCATCCGGAGGGCTCGATGATAGAGGGTTACACAACTGAGAAGGTTGTCGAGTGTTGCCTAGATTATATGAAAGATGTCAACCCCATTGGGATACCGATGCCTCGACATGATGGAAGGTTATCTAGGAAGGGGACTGTGGAAAGAAAATGCTTCTATGACAACGATTACAAAGCGGTATCAGATGCACACAACAGTGTTCTTCAACAACTCGCCATCGTTGAGCCCTACATTGAGCAACACTTTTTTGATATCAGAGCATGCAATTCTGGGCAATCCGATGAGTGGGTTTCGAAAGAACAAAAGCACAGTTTCCCCAATGGCTAAAGGATCAAAAGCTACCGTCTGATGAATCACTCGAGGAAAAAGCAATAGAAGGGTATGACATCATGGCTGGCCCAACAAGCATTGTGACCTCATGGCAAGGGTATGACATCGGCGGATATTCTTTGTACACAATCAGCAAAGATAGGAAAAGCTCAGCACAAAACAGTGGGGTTCGTGCCGAAGCATTGGACTAAAAGGGCAGAAGAAATTTTACTACGGGATCATACAAGAAATCTGGGAACTTGACTACGGTTTAAACATTCAGATCCCTGTTCTCATATGCCAATGGGTGAAAGACAGCATGGTAGATAAATTTGGATTTACGTGTGTTGAACGGAGTAAAATTGGACACAAGGATGATCCATGGATCCTTGCCGAGCGTGTTGCACAAGTTTTTTATGTGAAAGACCCTTCTGATAAAAAGATGGACATTATTGTATCGGGCAAGCAACACATCATTGGTATTGACAACATTGAAGACGCGTCTGATTATAATCAATACGATGCCATTTCGTTATTCACAGATCTTCCTACGCGGATCAAACGCATTGAGAGTGTCCTCGACAAATCAAAGTTTCTCATCCGGGCGGAAGGATGTTAATCCCAAAATTATGAAACGTTAGTTTGTTTTTTGTGTACAATATGCTTTTGAGAACGAATGTATCAAACTTATGGTGTTACGAGTGAATGTGTGGTTCTATAACGAACTTATGGTATTTGTGTGGATGATTAATATGTTAATTAATTAATATGTGGTTAATTGATATTATTAATATGTGATGAATTTACATTGATTGCATAATTAAATATAGAATCAAAATTAATATGTCCATTGATATTTTTTAGTTTTATAGTTTTATATGGAATAATTAATAAATTGAATTATGTTAGTTAATAAAATAGTCTTTACATTAATTAATAAAATTAATATGTGCATTTATATTTTTTTGTTTTATAGTTGAGCAAACCATATAAGTTGTCATGACAATTTCTAAATGGAATAATTACTAAATGGAATAGTTGATATTTTTTTAGTTTTATAGTTTTACATGGAATAATTAATAAATGAAATAATTAATATGTTAATTAATAAAATATGTTAATTAATATAATATGCTAATTGATATTTTATGAGCATTGATATTTTATGTGCGGGTGGTTTAAGCGGCCCGCATGGAAAGATTGTTTTTCCATGCAGGCGCTTAAGCCGCCCACACGGGAAAATCCCCGCCTATATACAGCCGCGCGGGCTCCCCACATTTTCTAAGTCCACAGTGAAAACAGATCTAGCATCGCCAGGCTGCCGAAATTTGGAGCAACCGCCTCCCACCGCCACATCCCCACGCGCTGCCGCCGCTAGCCGCCGCCCTACGCACCGCCGAGAGCCACCGACCGCCGCTAGCCGCCGCTCTCTCTCTCTCTCTCTCTTTCTCTCTTTCCACCGCTCTCTCCAACCGCCGACCGTGCGCCACCGACCGCCGGCTGTCGCCGATCGCACGCCGGCCTCGTGGACCGCCCGCCGGCCTCATGACCACCCGGCCCCATCGCATCCTCCTCCTCCTCCACCACATCCGCTAGCCACTCCCAACGCCGCTTCACAAAAGGTCAGAATGGTTGCCTTACTGTCCATGGAGTTTTTGTGAATTGTTGTGAATGGAAAGTGATGGATGGATGGATGGATGGATTTTGTGAATTTTTGTGATGGATGGATGGACAGGCAAGTATAATTGAGAACATGTTTATATGCAACCCTTGAATAATTCCTGATTAAATGATATATTGGATGGATGGATGGATGGACAGGCACATAGCTGCTTAATTTCCTGATCTTGGTGATTAAATGATATATTGGATGGATGGATGGATGGACAAGCACATAGCTGCTTATTCCTTAAATGTATTGTGCATGTAGATCTTTTAATGTTTAGTGGGTTGATGTGGCCATGTTTGCATTTTAGTGAGAAAAATAGGACATGAACTGTTTTCTTGACATGAAAAAATAACTATTAAATTTTTATGTTTGAGTTTCCTTTTGATGATCAGTGACATGACAATCTATACTGTAAAAAGTGAAGTCAATCTTGATGGCGATTACTGAGCCTTTTCTGACTATCTTGATGGTGATGTGTATATAGGAGTCTAGTATTTCTGCAATATTTGTCGAGATAGTGGGAATTATTCTAGTAATCTAACAGTACTACTCATTTTGGATAAGACTATGGCTATATTCCAGTTTATACCAGCCATACGTGTTTTTACTTTGCCTCTATCGGAAATGTGAAATGTAAATGTGTGGTGAAATGTGAAATGTAAATATGTGATAAACCCTAAACCCTCTTTTTAGCTATGGACTTGAACATTTTTTTATGGAGGAAGTATTTTATAGAATTAATTTTGGCATCTATTAAAAATTAATAGATGAAGTGTGTATTCCTTGTTATTTAATATCTTCTCCCGAGTGGAATTGTAGTAAAAATTAGACATTGTCATTTAGTATATCATTTAGGGATAAAATGAGAAAAAAGTTTAACTGTACACTGGAACTGTATATCATTTAGGTATGTGAATTATTTATTATGCAATTAACCTCACTATATGTACACTGGAACTGTAAATGGAGTGTAAATGTTTGATGAATTTTCTCGGGAATTTTTTGTGTAGCAAAATTTGACTGTTTGGGTGTTAATGGACTATAAATGGACTGTAAATTTGACTATAAATGGACTGTAAATGCTTGATGTTTTTTTACACTTTTTGCAATGTGTATCACTATGAAAAAGTGAATCATTTTGATAGTTTACACCGAAAAAATAAGCCAAAAATTTAGGGATAAAGTTTAAGTCCCCTCTCTCTTGTCATCCTCTCTATTCCACCTCTCCTCTCATCCACTTCATCCTCCTCTCTTTCTCCCTCTCTTTCTTTTAGAAGTTAAAATATAGTCAATATATAAAAACATAGAGTAAATCAAAGAGAAGAAGAAGGAAAAAAATTTAATTTTTTTCCGTCTTCTTCTCTTTGTTTTTTTATCTAGGTCGGCATTATCGCATATTAGGGCATGTCCTTAACACTAAATAATCTATCAGAGGTAGAATTATTTGTGAGTTTTTGATGAATTAAGTCTCGGTTTTTAAGTATGAATAATAAATTATTGTAAATAAATTATTTTGCTTAATGATGAACTGGAGCCATTCGGACATGTTGCAAATTGCAACATCCAAACAAGGTTCGAATTATTTAGGCGTGTTGAAGGCTTGGTGGCAAGTGAAGGTCTCCGCATCAATCCTTGTGTCAAAGGCCACAACGGAGGCCTTTTGCTTGCCACCTAACCTACCACAACGCCTGATGCTACTACATATATAGTCTTGTTGTTCTGAGAGCAAAAAAATAATACATTTGATAATTTAGAGTAGGTTAATAAACCATTCCTCATATACACCATATTACAACTATCTACTCCCTTCGTTCATAAATTTCAAATTGTGTGTTATGAACAACCGTAGATCAAATGTCGAACGAGAAAGCACCCTCCGAGGCACCCAACATCGAACCAACGCAAGAGGCTTCGAGCAAAGGCACATGGTAGACACCAAGCGATCCTTTCGAGATCGAAGTTACGCCAGCACCACCGGTTGAAGAAGACCCGGACTACATCCCTATTGAGCAAGCAGTAAGTCGAGCCGTATTGTTATGAACTAATCCATCTACCTCACCAGAATGCGTTTAACATTTTTTGATGTACGTATAGATGGAAACAAGACGTCGGTCAAAAAAGAAAGGCTGCCAAGTCTGCCGTCATAGCCGAAGTCGAGATGGACATAGCAACGTCCGGTCCGGTAGAAACTGACACATCCGCAAGCGCTGGAGGATGTCAAAAGAAAAGACGTGGTCAGAAAAGTAAGAACCAACCCCCAAGGAGACGTACTACATCACCTCTCTGAACCAGGATGAAAGCCAGTGGAGCTGAAGGTGGCAATGACAAAATTTAGCAGCACTTGCGGGGTACTGGCCAGAACCCACGACCCTTTAAATGTAGATTCCTGAGAGCAGGTGGTTGACAACCTGAAGAACTTTATGTGGAATGAGTTGCAGAAGTGGCTTGTCTATCCGCCTATTTCAGAGGCTCTAGGAAAAGAGTTTGCCTTGAAAACAATGGTGCATCGGTGGAGGCAGTGGAAGTCGGACATGAACACTAACTATGTGCAAAAGAACAAGTCTCCATTCGAAGAATACGGTGGTATTACGCCCACCGAATGGGACAGGTTCATGGCAAAGATGACAAGTCCGAAAGCCTTAGCGCACAGGAAAAAGATGTTCGATCTAACTAAAAGGAACAAATACCCGCACCGGTTGGGATCGAGCGGCAACGATGGCCGCGTAGAGAAGTGGCGAGCAACTGAAGAGAAGTTTGCCGCCCAAGGCAAGCCCCTGCTTGTAGATGCATTCAAGGAAAGAAGAAAAACTGGGTTTGGGCATGGAGCACGAGCCAAGTCATTGACGAGGGAGAGATCCTTTTCGAGGATCCGGATATCGAGCGTGTGACTAGTAGTCTGAAGGACATTGCAGAGAAAGAAAAAAAGGGAATTCATTGCCAAGAGGGAAAAAGATCAACTAACAACTACATTAGGCAACCCTGAACATTCCAGACGAGTAAGGGGTCTATCGTCAAGGACGAGCTGGAAAGAAGGGTTTCCAGAGGAAGCTACGAGTTACAAGAAACGGGACAGGTACAAACACAAATTGGAAGATAAGATAGCAAAACAAGTTGAAGAATATTTCTACTCTCTTGTTGCTCAAAATCGCCAAGTCTTCCCAAACTTGTTCCAGCATTCCAAAGAACCAACAGTACAGGTGCCAAGCAGTGTCAGATTAGTAGACACGACACCTTATCCAGTAGATAACATAACTGCTCTGACGCCGTGCAGCCTACTCGTGCCGATAGGAAGGGCCGGAAAGAGAAAGGAGGTGGGTACAGGACTTGCGATACTAGGGCGTCAATTTCACAACACGCCAATCCTTGAAGAATATGCAAGTGTGCAAGTGGCCAAGGTGCATGCAGAGCATATAGTTTAGAGCTAGATATTCCAGCACCGAAAGGGATAGAATTGCTTGGGGATGCAGTGAATCAGTTTATACTATGGCATCGACGAGATATTCTGCTGGTCGGTCCATCGCCTTCAACACATGTCCCGCCGGCTTCTCAGATTGCTGCTGCGCCTGCACCACCTTCTCCACCAGGGCCAGATTCGCCACCTAATCGGCCTGCTTCCCCACCTCCCTCCTTTCCTAAACCAAAAGGTCCTGATTCGCCACATCTGTCAGTCCCTGAAGTCCCACAAAACAACCTTTATCCGAAGTACAAGATATTCATCAATCTCCTTCGACACCACAGTCAGCATTGGCGCTACCTGAAAGGCCTCTTCTGAGAAGCACAAGTCTTCCAAGTCCGACCAAGCTTGAACCTCATCGGCTTATCCCAACAATGGTTAGGTCAACTTATGATAAGAAAGAAATGGTCGTATACGAGGGAAAGTTAGTGTTCCAGGCTTTCAGGGTGAGAGCGCCGACTGAAAAGGAGCAAGATGAAACTCCAAAGTTGTCGGATTCAAAAAAATCGGTGAAACATCAAATGGAGGACCTGCAAAACTGGACTTCCGACGAAGTGCCAACAAAGTACGAGTACGGGAAGTCGTTCCTACCGTGGCACGTCATGGAAGACCTACCATGGGAAATGAGGCTGATGCATGACTAGTATCTAAAAGCGACTAATAAGGGCCTTGGCATGATTACTGTGAAGGTCTCGGATCACGCTTTCATTAGTGGACCAAATGGGATGCTGGTGATCGATTTCAATGACCTTCACGCATTATCCAAGCTGGATAAATTGGATATAAATCTCGTTGCTGCGTTTTGCCTGTAAGTCAATCGCATTTAATGTCATAAATGAATTCATTTGCAAACTAACTTCTGATAAATTACCCACTGCATTACTTAGGATGTAATTCCACGACGCTGAAAAGGCCAACCATCCAATAGGACACATCAACCCAATGAGAGTTTGTTGGATGGAACACACGGTAAATATTCGTGAAGATTCTGCTGAGCTCAAAGGTAAAACAAAGTCTAAAAAAGAAATGATCATCAAACAAATGCACAAGCAAAAGATGGTCACCATAGCACTGTACTTGGGTAGAGCTATGGTCGCGCACAAAGACAAAACTGTCCTCATGGTCTCTTATGCGCTGTGATATGTAATATTCTTCCGTACTACTCATATTTTACTACGATATCACCTACAATTAAAATATCTTCTTTGCAGCGATCACTACATATTCTTTTTGGTATATCCGCGGGACCACTTGGCCGTAGTGCTGGATCCGGCACACTACAAGGAGGATACATTCAAAGAGTTTCTCATTATATTAAATTTGTAAGTACTGTTATGCACCATTTACTAAATATTGGTTGTTGTACTCTCGAAGACATAATTGACTCAAACAATTATTTTTTCTACATAGAGCACACAAACATTACGTAGACCATGGTGGACCGATCAATAATTCACAAAAGAAGAATCTTCTTGTGAAGACACAATGGCCGATAATTACATGTCCGCTATATACTGACATTTCTCTTATACTTGTTTAATTTGAAATATTGACGTATACAATTTTATTCAACACAATGTTATAAGCAATCACCAGGCACTAACCTATGCGGTTACTACATGTGTGAGATGCTTAGAATCTACGGGAGATACACTACAAAGTTTGAAGAAGTAAGTGCAGAGAAAATATCTTTTTACACATTAAGATCGATCTTGTATAATTTTTCTAACTATATCAATGTGTATATCTTAAACAGATCCAGGCCGTTCCAGTTGTAGCGAACCGGTTCGACAATCGAACCATACTCAACTTGTGTGCAGATATTTGCCGCTTCATCCGTCGCGATGTCTGAAACCATTTGGGTGATTTCTACGATCCGAACAGCCAACTTGCGACGGAGGATACCTTCAAACGACTTAGAGAGTGGGAAAAAGAACATATATAATCATTTCTAATTAATTAAGTCTATATTTATGAGACGATACATGATACTATGTATATATGAACATGCATGATGCGTACATTTATATCTTTTTATGAGAAAATAATTAAATGTCTTTTAATTCTTCATATATATACGTGTGAATTGTTGTATATATATATATATATATATTCTACGTACGACAACATCGATCGATCGATAATATATATTATTGAGAGAGAGAGAAGAGAGAGGAGAAGAGAGAGATAGAGGCAAGACAGGAGAGAGCTAGAGAAACCTTAAACAACATGCAGCTCACATAATATAATGCGCACAAAAAGATCAATCTTTCCGTGTGGTCAACTTTATGAACCGCACGGGAAAATCAATTATCCCGTGCGGTTGGGTAAAGTGGCCCGCACGGGATAATGGATCTTTCCGTGTGGGCCGCTTAAGCCGACCACATGGGATAATTGATCTTCCTGTGCGGTTAGGCCGCACGCACGCGAAAATGGTATTTTTCCAGACCATCTTGGACGTGCGGGCATGCCTTCCGCACGGGAAGATACCTTTCGGCTTACACGCAATAATCATTTCTCCAGTAGTGTATGTTGGCCTCTCTCTCTTCTTGTACTCATATCCACCTTCACCACTCTCCGAGCTGATCAGTGCGCCTCCATCAACCACTTTAGTTTTTAATCTTTTTTGAATCTAGATGTTTAATTTTGAATCGTGTTCTCACAATTCATGGATTCCTAAATCACTTTAAATCTCTCTCGTTGATATAAAAAGTTTCTAAGAAGTCGACCTTACTTATAGAGTATATACATAGATGGAGATAAATTTGATATATTGTAGAATAATTTTCCATGATTGTGAAAAACAGATGATTAATTATGTGACATTTGTTTATATATTATACGAATGCCCTACTAATTCTTTATATCTTTCAAATTGTCGCTGAATTATGGTTTTCTTTTGAAGATGCTTCAGCTGTTGGTAAGTTCACGAGGCAAGATTTAAAGCTTGGTTGAATGCATGTGAAAATTGAATGAATCTTCAGACTTGCAGATAATTGAGGTTTTGAACTTATGTGATCATGAGAAGTATGTATGTGAAATGTAAGGGAAAGGAATTCTGATAATATATGTATATATCTTTCCCTATTATTTTGAAGCGGGCATGGCTAGTAATTGTCTGAGCTAGCCAATATTACGATTATATATATTTTTGATAAACCCACATCGATGATGGGTTGAAAATACATCCCACCATAGATAAACCTCATCCGTGATGGACGGGACGGAAACTCAAGACCGACATCAATGGGTATTCGTAACAGATCAAACTATCCTGTCAAACTATCCTGTCAAAGGTGATCGAATCATCTTTGACGGGTTAATTTTTTAGCCAGTCATAGATAAGTCATCCATGACGGGTTGTAGATGCATGCATAGGGTGCACCTCATCGGTGACGGAATTTAGTCAAAGTCCCGTTTAATCGTCGGTGATGGCTTCTCGTCCTGACACAGATGTGATTTCACATCATTGATGACTAAGCCCTCCGTCTACATAGATGACATGTTTCTTCACTAATGATACATCACGCCTTTCCATTAAACCTCAATTCTATTTAACTTCTAGACTCTTTGCTTATCTAAAACACATCTCCGAATTCTAAAGCCGAGTATATGATCCGAGATACGAGAAGACGAATGGGAGAAATGCCACGTACAGTGCCCTCCTTCTGTTTTAGGCCCATTTATCATTCCCTTCTCAGGCTCGGCCCATCCACCGTTTTCATTTCAGGAGATGATGCTTCCAGTAAACATGGGCCTCTTTTGACACGTCACGAGCCCATTTAACAGTGTTTGATGGGCGTCCAGGGCGAAGTATCGGAGGTTCCGGCGCCGACGACGGCGAAGCCACCGGAGCTTCTGCTGCGTCGGCGGCGGCAATATATTGCTACCTCGGCAACAACCGAATTGAATCCTCTAAACTGTGCAATAATGAAGCTCAACTGAAATCATTTTTTATCGTTGACAATGAGCTGAACTACTGCAAAGTCGGGTGAGCATCTCGCGGTGAGCATGTCGGTACACCAGGCGTTGATACAGGGCCCTCTTGGCCGGCCAATGCGGCGACGGCGAGCACTTCCGGCGACCACAACCAGATGAAATTGTATAACGCTCAGAGCCCGAAAACAGTTTTAGGGCTAAATTCAACTTACGGCGTACAACCATTTTGGGACCTCGAGTTACAAACAGCTCAAGGGGTCAAGCATCCAATAACTGAGACTTGAGGTGCTAAATGTTTAGTTTCAGTATCCGTATTAGTCGAAGTCACAGATACGTAGGCTTATAAAGAAATAAAGAAGCTACATATTCCTATGAATATTGACTCGGCAAATGCGTAGCAAATTAATGATCACATTATCGCCTTAGTTCCGTGGCAAATTTCTTTTGTAGCAACAAAGAGAAAAGGGCACCACTTCCATTGTATTACATTTATTGAACATGAGCAAGTAAGCATACGTACAACATATTACGACATTATTGATCGGACAAAAGCCCATTTATTCTACGTACTACAATGTAGTATAAGTTTCATATCACACTTGCATCAATTAATTAGGGAGAACCAATATGCGATAATCAGTAGTCGTTGTCCCAGAACTGAGATTTGAGCCAATCGATCACCTTCTTTTCCACCTGAAATGCCTTGGTCAGAACATCATCAGAGATCGGAGGCTTTGAACCAAACACCGCACTCGCAATCGTAATAACTCCAGGGTTTTGACTGCTGAGCGATGATTGGGCAACTGCTGGCTTATCGTGATCTAAGTTCATTTGGAAGTGAATCATTGCCTTAGGGAACACAAACGTGTCACCCTTATGAACCACCTTAGAGAAAAGCCTGTTTGGGTTAGATGTGACGAAGCCAACATAGAGTGTTCCCTCGAGCACGGTGAGAAGCTCAGTAGCACGTGGGTGTATGTGAGGTGGATTCACACCCAAAGGCGCATAGTCGATACGAGCCAGTGAGATGCCAAGGGTGTTGAGCCCCGGAAAATTTATAACGTTGAGGTTGGTGACGTTTGAACCAACCTTGTTCATGGTACTCCTAGGCATGTCAAATTTAGCCGCGTTGAAAAAGTCGTCCGAGTTCACCTCCATTGAGTTCTTGCAAGGGAATCCATTTACCCGCACTGCTCACATATTGGAACAAGTTAGCAGGTATAATTAAGCTTCATATATAGATTGTGAATATACATGTTATATTTTTCATAATTAGAAGTAGTAAAAATTCGTTTAGTGCCATCATTCAGGCATAATTTCATATGAGAGCAGTGACTTTCTTCACAACATTAGAATTAACACCATTTAAATTAAGTGAACACACATACACGTGCACATATATACTTCTTACCAGGTGACTTCATGTCTGCAACACAGAAATCTTGGAGTGGGCTAGGATCAAAAGCGATGGCCTGCCATGAGGCCAGCGCAAGCAGAGCAGCTAGGAGAAACAATGAAGAGGAAGAAGCCATTGTGTATATCAGGTATACTTAGCTTTCTCTCCCTCAGTGAGATGCTTTTGGCTACTGAGGCGATGGATGTGATTTTATAGCTGCAAGGGGTGGTTCAAGAGAGCGCAATTTACCGAGAGAAATTGCTTCGCTTAAGTGAGTAATAACAGAACAAGTCAAGTACATGGACCACGCCGATTATATATAATTAATCGATTGAAAAGTACTCTGGCTGCTAGCACTTAATTGCTGATTATATAAAATATTTCATCTGTTTTAATTAATTGATATATCTGTTTAGATTTATAGATACATATCTGTCCACTAACTAATTTGCATGTGCTTGACCGTGGAGGTGGTCGGGACAACGTATAATACTGAACAGCAATTTTGATCATTTCTTCTATCATGCATCAACCATCGTGTTGGATTACAATATTTCATCGTGTCTAATTAATTAAGTACGACGTTCATATCAAAAACAAGATATTTTAATTCATAACTGGGTTGGATATATTAATAAAAGAACAACTAGTACCAAAAATAATCCGGGAATATGTCTATTCTTTCTCCAACAAACTATGTATAGCTAGCACGTACGCATCAATTTAGGCGACACGGCAACCAAGACCTACGTACGTATAGATTATTTAGTTTTTTCCAAAACAGACTCGGGTAAGAGAATAAAGTGCAGCCTTTTTGTATGCTATATAAAGAGTTCAAGGCCACCCATAACTTCAATTCATGCAACATTTATACATATTTCATCCATGGATGTACATAGAAGGGTTAAGTTGACCACGTAATTAAGTAAGATTAGATATGCTATATCTTGCTTGTGCATGCACCTAACCTACACCTGTGGCTGCAGGTATATGCATGCAATATCCATGGACATTTTTTGATTGATATGATCACTAGCTCTAACGTTTCCAACATTCGCTTGCTTTAGTCATCACCATATATAATTTCTCTGGGAGTTTTTTTTTCCAGAGTCCTCTGGGAGTTTGCTTGCACGTAATCCAGGAGTGAATTAATTAAAAAATGCATACCTAACCAATTATTTTATGAACGGATAATCGAGGCAATCACAAATTGTTGGAGGAGATATATCTAGGCAACATCCTCATCCTTTTTTCCTGACCTATTTGTTCTGTTGCTACAGTATGCAGCTAACATTGATTAATCACCGACTAAATTAATTATTAATTGAAGGAGTGTGTGTGACTGTGTGTGTGTATATATATATATAGTACGTGGAAGTGATTTTAATTCCTTTCTGGTCGAATACTAAATTAAATTTGCAGACGTTAATTAGTTATATATACGATGTAAAGTAAACTGTAAACGATGTCGCTGCTAGGGGATGATCGATGAAAAAGAAAATAATGCGTCAGGCATCTCGATTGGTCGGTCATTGCACATGTACACTATAATTATACTATAATTATAATATAATATGTAAATTAAGGTCATCACAACCTACATATATAGGGATTACACTGAACTCCCCTTTTGCACCTAATACGACTTCAGCAATATCTTATATTGTCGTTCATCTGATGATCTGTCATGACTTTGTCATTATTTTTTGTATTGGGAGTAAGTTATATATTGCTAGATTTACGCGTCTTAATTAGTTCAGTAAATCTGGTAAGTTTGCACGAAACACTGTTAGGAAACACGGTAACTGGTGGTGGTATAGAAGTTGTTTATATCACGTTAACGATCTAATGAAGTACTCCAGTAATGTACGTACCATTACTTGCGAGTTAATCAACCGATTGATCGATAAGACCTGGCCAGTTCAACTGTTGAACAGTATGTTCTAGTCTTCGTTTATCTATACCAGTTTAATTATATTGGTTACTCCCCGTTTTATATTATATAAGTTGTTTGAATTTTTAATCAAATTATTTTAGGTATGATCAAATTTATAAAAAATATAGTAATATTTTAAATACAAATAAATATATTGTCAAAAATATATTAACGTTAATTTTAATCAAATTGTTGTAGATGTTATTATTTTTTTCAATGTAAGGAGAGTAAAGGGGCAGCGGGAGCAGGAATGGGTGAGTGGCTGCAATACTGGAGAATCGTACAACTATTCCGGTTTATAACTTTTTTTCTCGTTTTTAAATCGGACTATGAAAACGGGACTAAAGATGTTTTCTTTAGTCCCGGTAAAATAACCTGTACCAAAAATAAATCTTTAGTCCCAGTTGGTGTTACCAACCGGGACTTAAGATACGCAGCACCCTAACAACATCCCAAACCCATTTTTTATTTCTTTATTGTTTTCTTTGCCCAAATCAAAATCACATATCAAATGTCCCAAAATCTCCTCCACATCCAAATTCACATCACAAAATATCACAAATTCACATATACATCACAAAATTCACAAAACATCACAGATTTACATATACATTACAAAATTCACAAAACATCACCGATTCACAAAATCACATATGAACATCACAAAAAATTTTAAAAAAAATTTTACAACACGCCGACTGAGGGGAGGCCGCCACCCGCCGCGCGCCCGCACAAGATCCGATCGCCGCCGCCCACACCAAATCCGATCGCCGCCGCCCGCACCGGATCCGGTCGTTGCCTCCCGCCGCGTGGCCGCCGCCGCAGCCCACGCCTGCCTCCGCAGAGGGGTGGAGGAGGAGGCGCCGCCCCGGCCGGCCTGTCGTCGCAGCCCACAGCTCGCCCCCACGGCCGCCGCAGCCCGCCGCCTCCCGCGAGCATGGTCGCCGCAGCCGCGGCCTCCGCGAGCGCGGCCGTCGCAGCCCGCCGCCTCCGGCCCCCTCGGTCGCCGGCCGCCCGCGCGCTAGAGGAGAGATGGAGAGGGAAAGATGGGGGAGAGATGGGAGAGAGAGCTGAGGGGAGAGGGAGAGATGGGAGAGGGAGAGAACACTTAAATCTAGACTTAGTAAAAAGTTGAGCAGTGCGTACGTGACGACCGAGGAGATAAAGACGAGCGATTTTTAGTCCCGGTTGGTAAAAAAACCAGGACGAATGTTAATTTTTAGTCCCGGTTGATAACACCAACCGGGACAAAAAATAACGAGAATCTCGTATGAGCTGTAGAATTTTTTGAACTGGGATTAAAAATAAAATATGGTTCCGGTTGGTGTTACCAACCGGGATTAAAGATTTAACCAGGACTCTTGTGGATTTTGGCACTTCAATTAAAGATGGTTTCTCCAGTAGTGCTGTTAGGCGAGCTATTTACCCTAAATAGCGAGCTATGCGCTCTCTATATATACATAGTAGTTGTCTAAAATTATAATATTATGAAGTTTTTTTAGACAACATGTAAATATTATATCCATATGTCCAATCTAAAATTTTGAAACGATGCTGATGTGATTTTTCTTTTGACGAGACCAATGTTAAAACTTTTCCAAAATTAACCTAAAATATGTCGAAAACAATACATTTCCCTAACGAGAAAGGGAGCAGAAGATTACTATTTATTGGATATTTGCATGGAGAAGCGCATCAAAGTATTGGTTACTATAGTTCACCCTATAGGATGGATATGATCATCGTCAAGAACCACGTATTGATTACCATGTTAATTAAAGCCAAATAATTGACGTGAGCTGTGCAGCAAAACTAAAACACACTAAGCTTGCAGAGTTGGCGCAGCGGAAGAGAAATAAACGAAACTATATATGCCTTGGTTGCCTGTCCTTCTTTTCATATATATACAATATATATTGCAACAAAGAAGTTCATCCATCAATACGGAACTAGCTAGACTAACCTGTTTTAATTCCCTCTGGCTTTCTAACGAACAAATCACATACAACCAATTAATTCACCTGTCAAGACAGAAGCAGAGAGCTTCATGTACATGTAAAACCGAGTAAATATAAATTATATAATTAAATACCATCATTCACAATAACTGACAATTTCTTTCATGAAGTTCATGAACGACCATTCTTTTATATTAATGAGGAAAAAAGACGTCACCGTGTACATATTGTATAACATTTATTAAACATGGACAATCAAACGTACTGTACTAACATGCTAGTATGACATCAACCGGGCAAAAGCCCATTTATTATACATATTATAACGCACAAAGGAACAATCAATAAACATGACATAATCAGTAGTTGTTGTTCTCCCAGAATTGAGATTTGAGCCAATCAATCACTTTCTTTTCAACCTGAAACGCTTTGACCAAAACATCATCAGAGATTGATGGCTTTGATGCAAACACGGCACTTGCAATAGTAATAACTCCTGGGTTTTGACTGTTGAGTGCTGATTGAGCAACCGCGGGTTTATTGTGATCTAGATTCATTTGAAAGTGAATCATTGCCTTAGGGAACACGAATACGTCACCCTTATGCACCACCTTGGAGAAAAGCATGTTAGGGTTTGACGTGACAAAACCAACATAAAGTGTACCCTCAAGCACAGTGAGGAGCTCAGTAGCACGAGGATGTACGTGTGGTGGGTTGACACCCATTGGCGCATAGTCGATGCGAGCCAACGAGATGCCAAGGGTGTTTAGGCCCGGAAAATTCATGATGTGAGGTTGGTGACATTGGACCCGACTTTATTCATAGTATTTCTTGGCATGTCAAATTTGGCCGCGTTGAAGAAGTCATCCGAGGTCACGTTCATTGGATTCTTGCAAGCAAATCCATTTACTATCACTGTTTGCAGAGAAAGAAGATAACATGTATCAGTAGATCTTAAATATACATGTTAAAGTTTTGAGTAACCACAACAAACCATATTTTTCTCTAGTGCCACCATATGCAAAACATACAATTTCCAATGAGCAGTGATAAAATGGTACCAAACAATAGTACAACAGTTAAATGAAGTGCACACACATACACACCGGGTGAGCTCATGTCGGCGACGCAGAAATCTTGGAGTGGGCTAGGATCAAAAGCGATGGCCTGCTGCCATGAGGCCAGCACAAGAAGAGAAGCTATGAGAAACAAGGAAGACGAGGCCATTGAATTTCTCCCTCAGTACTTCGCTAAGTTATTTGTTACCAATTCTTTAATTTTCTTGTGTTTATCGTTTGGGTGAGAGATCCATATGCTTTGGCTATTGAGAAGATGCATGTGATTTTATAGCCGCATGGAGATGTCTATCGAGAGGGAGGCAGTGGTGCGTGCCGACAGAAAAATAATTGGTTGCGTGCAACAGATCAAGACACGTACATATACGTGGAGCTGATGACCAAAAGTGATTGGAAAGTACTCTGGCTGCTAGCTAGACCTACTTGCTCGTTAAATATTTCCTCCATGTTTATCAGCTTGAACAAGTTTCCTCTGAATATTAATGTCTGTCCTAACTAACTAATCTGCCTTATCCTTGCTAGTGCCCTACAGTCAGCTCTGTTTGTTTGAAGAGTGACTTTACAGTTGTATATTTTTTATATAAAAGTATCTTATCCCTGATAGGAGATACCAAATTTATATTGAAAATTTTAGTATCTCTTGGTAGCTCTCAAGATGGTAAAATGTTTATTGTTTGAAAGACTACTAATCTCTACCTTATGCTTATTACTACATGTAGTTACGGCTCGGCTTTGTTTCATTAGGTAGTTTTGTGATTTTATTTTTTCATTTTCGTCGTTCACTTCTTATTATTGGTCGCTAATTATTGTTTGGTTCTATGATGAAGTGAGATGAAAAAAGGCCGGACATCTCATTTTTGGGAGGTCTTTGGTCGCAAGTTAAATAAAGAGATAGGACATACTCTAACAAAAATAATTGTATAATTGGGACAAGATAATCATCTAAAAACTCAGACCAAGCCATTTCACTCTCTCGACTGACCAATCCATCTCACTTTATCTCTCACACACATACAGATCACGCCATCCCATCTAAAAATATATAATCGTTCTATCTCTCATAAAAAAAGATAGTTATGGTTATTCAGTATAACAAACCATTTTCAATGATATAGGTGATCTAAAAGAAAGACACGGACGTACATATGTAAAAATGGATGACGGTCATGAATAGCTCGTGAAAAAAAACATTTTTGCAGGCAGCCATCTTAAAAGGATCACACATAAAAATTATAATTTTTACATGTAATTTGTTACAGTATTTTGACAAGTAGCCCACCTAATATGATTATCTATGAAAATATGGGGACATTGTGCAGCGCCGTTCAGATACACCTCCTCGTTGTCACATCCCCTCGATCTCTCTCTCACCTCAAACCTAGCACCTGATCTCTTCTCCTCAGCTTAGATATGGTGCCCCTAGCTGGTCTGCTACCGGCAACCCTTTCTGCTCTATCTATGTCTGACGAATGGGAGGGCCAGCGATGGCAACAAAGGGGAGGGGCACCAGCGATGGAGGAGAGGGACCTCTGCAGCTTTAGATCTAGTGGTGCCATCTCGGTAGCATCGGATCCGGTAGCGACGGTGTTTGGGAGACGCAGTGGCTCAGTGACAACAATGACAATGGCTACGACAAGGGCTATGACAATGACAAGCAGTGGAGCGGTATGAGCGTCCTACTACTTTCGTTGTGTGCGTCCTCTTGTCAGCTGCGCTAGCTCCTCTTACCACACAGGCGCCATCACCGCCTCTCACTCACCCCGTGTGTTTTCTTTACTAGTGATTCCTAAAAAATAAAAGGGATTGCCCCAACCAATTCTACCTTGTCTCCAAACCAAGCACATGAGTGGATCCAAGAAGGAAAATCTTATCTTAAAATTATTTCTTCCACTATTCAACCATATGGTCAAACTTATAAACATTTTTTTTACCATTTCAGTAAGTCATCAAGCAAACCGGTGTTACCTGGTGAAGGACCAGAAAGACTGTCAAAGACGTTGATCGATGTCTAAGATATATAGCTAGCTAGCTAGCATATTAACTTCATGACTGGGATGGTTATATTAGCATATACATATGTGAGACCACATTTTCCTTACGAGACTCCTGCCTTACGAAGCAACGCGTGGCATGTACGCAACACAAAGAAGCATATATGGATCAGTTAATAAACTGATGTGTCTTAAATTACGAAGCACGCATCTTCCCTACTGGACATTGTGCTACCGACGCTCAATGTGCCCTAAACTAGGTTATCTCCCTTCATTCCAGCTTTCATTATTTCTATGACACAGACCGAATTGACTTGAGCAAAATTCGTTGATATATCTATTTGTTTAGGTGCGTTTATATTTTTGGGAATTGCTATTTTAATCTTTCTGTACTGTGGAGAATTGAGAATTGCTATTTTAATCTTTCTGTACTGTGGAGAATTGAGTTTGTTTACAAATATACTGGTAATTTCCTTTTATTCAAAATGTTTTCTAATTATTTTGGGATATCACTCCTGCATAACATCATTAGGAGCCGGTTTTGCACTCGGCACCAATCATCCGGCACCATTGGTGCCGGTGATAGAACCGCCGCATTTGTACTCCCCACGATTCAAAAATAAAACATCGACTCACAAAATTGACTCATCGAGCCGATGCTTTGAGCAGCTTCGGCTCCTTCGAGCAGCCCCTAATCCCCATCCACAACACAAAGCAAGGCTTCAATGTTGATTTAATTGATTTTCCATCCATCACATATCAACACCAACAATCGCCATCCACAAATCGCAGATCAATAGATTCAATTATTATTCCTAGTCCATCACAAATCAACACTAGCAGGATGAAGAACTATACAAGATCAAGAACTCACTGTCGCTTGTCGCTCGTCCCAGCGGAGCCACTAGCACGTCACTTTTGCCACCATGTTCCGCCAGCGGCTTATGTGAGGAGAAATATCGCTGGAACGGTGCATAGGGACGACGGCTAGCAACAATGTTGTAGGCTAGCTAGCCTCCTCAATGCTAAGGTCATCGTCGGGGTCATCGCTACCAGATCCGGCAGCACGCAAACTCTAGGTGACCGGATCTGGTGGTTCCTGAGCTCTTGAGAAAGGAGAGGACGATGGGCGGCTGCAAAGGATATGAGGATGGGGAGAGGGGTGATGATGGAGGCAAAAGCAGGAGGGGGTGGTGATGGTGAGGAGGAGGAAGAGTGAGGAGAGGATGATGGTCGGCGATGGAGACGGAGCCAAAGGTGCTGGTTTTTTAAAAAACTGACGCCTATAATTATATTATAGGGTGACGGTTTTATAAAAAACCAATACTTATATTATTAGTATCGATTTACATATATATACGACACCTATAGTTGCTAAAAAGTATTGGTACTATAATTTTTTGTCCGTAGAGATGTAATTAGTGTTGATTTTAAATGAACTAAGGTCTCTATTAGAGGTTTTGTTGTACTGATATATTAATGGGTTGTATAGGGATTAAAAACGAGATCTCACTACTAGTAATATATGTATAAATATAATTGATCTTGATGTACCACTCCCAACCAAACGAGTAATAATAGTGGATTACGACATTCAATGACAGAGAAAAATCATTGGCTATATTATCCACATTGTTTGGTGAATTGAAGTTAGTCAAGTCGCTTGGAAACAAGAATATCATCGTTGAATCCATTTTCATGAAAGCGAAGACAATAAAAGTGTACTACTCCTAGTAGCTCCTGTCACATCATTGATATATCTCTCTATATATATATATATATATATATATATATATTGATGATCGATCATGCACGTGAGCTCAATTATACTACTATTAGTACTGTATCTTGCTTGTACACCTAACCCAACAATTTCTGACAGATCGACGCACATATTATTGAATGAACACTATACATAGCTCTACTAACATTTTCTAATGTTCATTTGACCACATTTTCTGCTTGCTTGCACTTCGAAGAAATCCTGGAATGCGACTAATTAATTAATGCTTACCTATAGCAAAGAATCTTACTGTACAAATTAAATGATCACAAAGGAGATCATAAACGGTTTGAGCATAAGTAGATACTCTCTTCTTCCCAAATTAATCGTGCGTGTAATAGAAACCAAAATTTCTCTAATTAATCATCATCTAACTGTTTGAACACAAATTTCATCCGAACACAATTAATACAGCACGGAAAAATATGTGCATGCTAAACAAAACATGTAACTATACAATATTAATTATGTTTTAACCGATGTATGCATTATGACAGAATGTGTACGTATTGTATATGTGACCTCTTGATCGATGTGATTTAAATTATTTATAAGATATAAATATTATATGAATATGCATGGTTCTTTATCCTCTCCCGACTAATCGGTATCGTATCTATTGCTACATTTCAGCTACTTTATTTTATGCATATACTATTGTTTCATCACCGACAAACTTATAAATTGTTAATTCAAGGGTCGGGATCGAAGGCAGATGCTGTATAATTGCTAGTATTTAATTATGCATTCGAGTGCGGGGATATATCGCTAAATATTCACTTCATCCAAAAATAAAATTTTGATTATATGAAACATATCTTAATATTATAAATTTATAAAATTTAAAAAATAGATTATTTAGATTCTTAGTAATATAATATGTTTCATTCAACTAAAAATTTTTATATTTGATGAGGGCGAAGTATTTGTGTTTTTATATTTTGACGAGGGCGAAGTATTTGTGTGTTGCAATAGATTCTTAAAAGATCCTATTATACATTTTATATATGAAGTTTAATTCTTCATTTTTTTGCAAAAATTAAATTTCAATATATCATAACCATGCACCGTTCAATGAATAATTCTTTGAAAACAACACATACATGAAGATTTTTTTCTGACAGATGGTAAATTCATTGTAATTAACCACGTACCAGGCTTCAATGATTAGTATTCGTGAATACTTACTAGGCCTAAATGGTAAATCAATTTACTTTTCTTTAATTAGTTACGGAGACGGATGTAAATTAAGAGCAAAGTCACGGTCCAAAGCCTCCCGGGCGTACGGGTGTTCGACCGCTGACGGTAGGCAATAGTAACTGCCGGCGAAAAAAACAGGTGACGCTATGAAAAATCGTTTTTTTTATAGCGTTCCCAGCGTTGATCGGTCAGTGCAAAAGTATAGGTAGTTGCATTCAACTGCATTAATTAATCAATTGTAGATAAAGCGAATATATGGCTGGGGCTTACAACTAATATAGTGCGGGTAATAGTTCGGTATAATGATAGGATGCATGATTCCATCCGCTCAGATTTAAATTTTGATGTCCGTAAATATTAATTTTGATGTCCATACATTTTTTTACATATGAAAGATCTAATATATTTTTATCGTTTCAGTGATTTAATTTTTTAAGAAAATTTTAAGTTTGATTAAAATTTATAAAAAATATAGTAGCATTTTTAAAAACATATTATCAAAACATATTCAATGCTAAATTTAATAAAACTAATTTAATTTTTTTAAATATTGCTAAAATTTATAAATTTGATCAAATTTAACCAAGTTTGATTAGAAAAAAATAAAAACTATTTATAATATGAAACAGAAGGAATACTTTTGTTGTCTAAAATATGAGTAAAGTAATCAATCATCTAGTTCTATGTTTGATTGGTAGCTTGCACGAAACCAAGAAACTAAAGAGGTAACATGAAAAAGTTTGTCGCGTCACTCGCGTGCAGTTTAAACCATTACATGCGTACGTGTTGATCAATTAATTGACTATTAAGACCGCCTGTTCAACTGTTCAACCATATGATCTATCGAATTCTAGATATCTACCCTAGTCATCCATTATTGATTTGTTCATATCTCAACATATGCCTCAACTGTTAGGCCGGTCCTCTAGTAGTAGTCAGTAGACAGTAGCCACACAATTATTAAGGTGTTACAAATTACATTACAACCCTTATCAATTACATTCTATCAATTTTCTCAGGACAAACATTAATCGTCATTGTGTGGAGTACTAGGACTATTAGCACAGTCTCAATGCGTAAAAGTAGACATGGTTTCCATAACAGTTATATCAGAAAAAAACCATTCCTAAAAACTACCTCACAGAGTGCTGATTTTTTCGTAATAAATATCGTCTTCCTTTTCTTTTTCTCTCTCCCAACTCCATAGGCGGATGGCAGCGAGCACGCGAGCGCGGTGGCAGGGACGAGTGCACGCGACGTTGGCGGGCTAGCATGGTGGCACCGGCGAGCTCATGCGACAGCCAGCACACAAGTGCATGGCACCAGTGGGCGAGCACGGTGGCGGGGACGAGCGCACGTGGCGGTAGCGGGCAAGCTGGCGGCACCAGCGGCCGAGCACGACGGCTCCAGCCAGCGCGACGACGTCCAATCGTAGGCCTCACATGTGTAGAAACTACCGGTTTCCTCCCAACGCTGAAATCATCATTTCCTCCTGCCTTGTTGCGAGGGAAGACTTGGTTTCTCCTGGAGGAAACTATTTCCTGTGTTTTTCTTCTCTTTCCTTATTAATTAGACCGATATGTTATCATTTTGCCTAAGGGCATCTCATTTAATAGAGATAGAAACCATCATAAATGTCTCATTGGGAGTACCTGTGTTGATAAAGGTTATGTAGGAAGGGAATAAAACAATGTATTACTTCCTCTGGTTTTCTTTATGTGATGTTTATGACAGGTTCGATTAAATTAAGAAAGCTATGAATTGACTTGTTTGCCCTTCACTCTTACCCCCTTGCACTACTGCGTTTCGTCCATGCCACGTGTTGACGGCAGCCAGCGGACAAGCACTCTTCGCCTCTGCCTCGAGTGAGTCCGACGGCGGGACCATCACTCCACCAGCCCTCCCGACAACTACACAACAGACCAACGACGACAGCGAGGCAGTCATCGAGGAGGCTCAAGACAGGTAGACATGGAGCGAGGCGGGATGGGCAGCCATGGAGAAAGGCAAAGCAGGCGGCCATGGAGCAGGGTGGTGTCGGCTGCAGATGGTTGTCGGTGGCTACAGCGCCATCCCTGCTGCCTCGGATGAGTTAGTCGATATCCCGGACAGCCAAGCATCGGGCCGGTGACCTTGGTATTATTCCTGAACCTGATCTCCAGGGCCATCTCCAGGAATTGGAGGCCCATGTACTAAATGCAAAGTGTGGCCCTTAAATATTAAAAAAATATATTCAATATAAGTATATTACTAAGATATATTTTCAGACTATGTCATTTCACACAATTATTTAGAAATACTTCAAATATTAATGTAAAAATAAATACAGTACTAACCTCATCTTCGACTAAAAATCATCATCCGTCTAGTATTTACTGAAATGAAATCTTCAATTATGTCTTTGTAATTAATCTTCTCCAATACATCATTTTCAAGTGGTATTGTCGCCAATCCATGTAAAAAAACTAGTAGTGCACCCTCGGCAATATTCGATTGCATCACAAAACAACGAAAAAGAGGAACACATGAATCATGATGAGTGCCTACCGATGAAGCATACTTGAAACATACATGAATCAGTGAAGTGAACAGCTGAATGGACTGCCTGGCCTCCTGCTGTGGTCCTGCCTACAGGCTGCCGCAGTAGGGGTGGCGACTAGCGCCTGGTTTGGCCGCCAAACTTTGCAACAGCCGACGCCCGATGGGAGAAGGCAGAAGGGCGTGGAAAGGGCGGCGTTTGGAGATGCGAAGGAAGGGTATTGTTCCTGAGAACAATGTGTGTGCATTTTTCCCTCCTGTGTATGCTGCTCATTTCTACACACACTCGAGATGGCTATTGAATATATTGTCAGATTCAGAGAGAAGATCGAGTGGGACTAAATTTAGAAATAACATTTGATCAAATTCAAAGAGAAGTTCAGACCAAATTCAGCATTCTATTACACGTAGCATCTCTTTAGCAATTGGGTGTCGATTTTTCCTGCAATATGACAACATGCTTGATGGCCTCTGCATCTTCTTGTTGGGAAAAATAATCAGTATGTTGGAAAAAAATCTCCTTTTGAAGAATGCACTGCTTCCAGTCCTTTTCTGAATATTGAGCAGTGCAACTGTTGTCTTTGAAGAATGCTCCTGAACACCTTGCAGCAGCTGCTCTCAGACTTGTCGAAGCATTGCTCCAACTCCTCCAACCTATCGAGAGCCACCTCCTCCGTCTCCGGCGAGGCCTTCTTGGCAAAGGCTGCAAATGTCGACGTCTTCTTACAGGAGAATGTCGCAGTTGACGACATGGACGCGACAGCCATGAACATGGCCGATGGCGCCACGACGCTCATGGAGGCGGTGTCCATGAGCTCGACGGCGGCCATCTTGGCCTCCTAGACGATGGTGCCGAGGATGAGGGCGCCGAGTGCTTGGTAGCGGTGGGACTTGATGACAGCCACGAGCCGCCCACGTGTTGGGGACTGTTAGACTATATTGTTTTGTGTATGGTTGAGTTTTATCTCCATGACTTCCAAACCTAATCCTCTCCTGATACTGTTGCTATAAGTCGGTTGAGTGGACGAGTCTATATATGTACACACTCCGTGGTTAATCTAATCTACGTTGAGTTTCTCCGTCCATCATGGTATCAGATTGATCTAAGCTTCCGCTCCTCTCTCCCACTCTTGTGATGCCATGTCGTCGCCACCACCACCAAACGCCGCCAGCACTGCTCTTGACGACACCATCCAGGTAGTTGCTGATGTCGTGCGAAACTCCTTTACTCCTTCCTCTAGCTCCGGCGTCGACCCAGTCACTGGCGAAGCTATTGCCGCCGTCGTTGCTCGGTGCGTCTCCAAGGCTGAACACGACGCGTTGTCCACCGCCCTCATGTCCTTCCTCTCCATCGGCTCCTCTGCCTCCGCCGACTCCAGCCGGTCTACCTCCGCCGGCATGACGGTCCCTCCAACTCCACCTCCAGCGTCATCTTCTCCGCCTCCGGCCGACACGACTTTGCTTCCGCCCAACTTTGACGCCATCTTTGCCGCGGCACGCCTCGCCGCTGGGCCAGCCACCTACGGTTGCTACGGCACCGTCGACGCCTCCCCGTCGCTTCCCTCCTTTCCCAGCGATGCTCCTCCGCGGCCTCCTGCATGACCGGCGGTCCCGGTCCTCGACGCCGATGCTCGCACCGTCCTCCATGCACAAGCCATCGACGTCCTCAACATCAAAGCTCTCGTGCCCGTGACTCTCGACGCGGCGTCCGCTAACTTCACCCGATGGAGTGGTCTCATCCTCGTGGCCCTCGGCAAGTATGCCTTGACGGACCATGTTCTCTCCGATGAGTTCCACCCCGATGACGATGAATTGCTTCTGATGGATTGCGTCGTCATTAGTTGGCTATACGGCTCCATCTCTGCCAACATCCTCCAGGAGGTGATGTCTCACACGGCCACAACACGCTCCGTCTGGCAAGCGATCGAGCTCCAGTTCTTGGGCAACAGAGAGCGCCATGCTCTCACCCTCGAGACGGAGTTTCATACGTTCACTCAAGGTGACCTCTCTGTCACCTACTACCGCCGCAAGATGAAGGCCATGGCGGACTCCCTCGGCGACCTTGGTTACCCTGTCCAGGACTGGTCTCTTGTCCTCTCCACCCTCAACGTTTTGAGCTCTAAGTTTGATTACATCCAATCCCTCATAACTATGCAGCGACCTTTTCCGAGCTTTGCCGACGTCAAGTCCCAGCTCCTGTTTGAGGAACTCACCAAGACGGGTCATCCGTCCAGCTCTTCCACCGTTCTGCTCAAAGGCGCCACCAACTCCAAGCCGACCTACACTTCCAACCCCGCTCATGCAACCGGTTTCGGCGCCAGCATCTCTGCTGGTGGGAGCGGCACCTCAGCATCGAGCGATGGCGGCAACAACTACTGCAACAGACGGTGTCGTAGCTGCGGTGGTAGCGGCGGCAACCGTGGCTCCTCTAGCGGTGCACACCAGGGCAACGCGCCACGCCAATAGGAAGCTCCGGCCGGTGCTTGGCCCACTCCGCACAACCCGTGGGCCGGCACAATCCACATGTGGCCGAGCCCACTGGGTCACGGTCTCCTTGGCCCACGGTCGAGCGGGCCACAATTCGTTGGCGCGGCTCTGACTGGGCCGAATGGCAGCCCACCGCCCTCCCTCACTGGGCCAAGCTCCTTCAACCCGTGGGCTGGGGCACCACCCCAGCAGGCCTTCCCAAATCAGGCCGCCCCTAGCCAGCCGGTCACCCCCACCGGTTGGTTCCCAGGAGCTCCCTCACATTGGGATCAAGCCTTTCTCGCCAGCGCGTTCAACACCACTACGTTGTAGCCACCGTCGAACAATGAATGGTATATGGATACGGGTGCCACTGCACACACGACATCGGACGTCGGTACCCTCTCTTTTACGCACCCACCCACCTCTCGTGATCCCTCCCACATAATTGTTGGCAATGACTCCCATATTCCCATCACATCTGTTGGTCATACTAACATCTCCCATGGTCGCAACACCTTTACTCTTAAAGACATCTTATGCTCTCCCGCTATCATTAAGAATCTTATTTCTGTTTGCCGTTTTGTTATCGATAACTGGTGCTCTGTTGAATCTGATCCCTTTGGCTTCACTGTGAAGGATCTGCGTACCAGGACCGTGATCGCTAGGTTTAATAGCTCCGGCCCGTTGTATTCCCCCCGTCATGCATTGCCAGCTCCATCCTCCCCATCAGCACCAGCTGCCTACACCGCCACTACCTCCAGCACCCCCTGGCATCGCCGTCTTAGCCACCTTGGCTCCGACGCCTTCGATCGCCTCCGCTCTGTGCTACCCATCTCCGCAGATGGATCCTCCGGCCTCTGTCATGCCTACCAGCCCTTTACCTCCTCTTTTACTAGGGCCATGGCCACTTTTGAACTCCTACATTGTGATTTGTGGACGTCTCCAGTTGTTAGCGTTTCTGGATTTAAATATTACTTAGTCATTCTTGACGATTGCTCTCATTTTGTTTGGGCTTTTCCGTTACGCTTCAAGTCTGATACGTTTACCACGCTCTCATATTTTTTTGCCTATGTCAAAACACAATTCTCTACCACCATTCACAACATTCAGTGTGACAATGGCCATGAGTTCGACAACATCACCGCCCGTACCTTCTTTCTCACCCATGGGGTTCACATGCGGATGTCTTGTCCTCAAACATCTCCCCAAAACGGTAAAGTCAAGCGTACTCTTTGTTCCCTTAATGACATTGTGCGCTCTCTACTGTTTTAGGCCAGCCTCCTAGGCTCCTTTTGGGTCGAGGCCCTATATATAGCCACCACCTCATCAACCGACACCCCACCAAGACCCTACAACACCACACCCCCTTCTTCGCCCTATACGGAGTTCACCCGTCCTATGTACATCTCCGCGTGTTTGGTTGCAAGTGTTATCCTAACCTTTCCGCCACCGCCCCACACAAACTTTCCCCACGCTCAACTATGTGCATCTTCCTCGGCTATCCACTCCACCACAAAGGGTACCGGTGTCTCGATCTAAGCACCAACAGGGTCATTATTTCCCGTCTTGTCGTGTTTGATGAGCACTCCTTTCCATATGCTGATATTTCCTCCACAGAGAATGCTGCTGATCTTGATTTTTTGGAGGATTTTTTTTTGCCCCTATGCAGGCTCCAATCAGCCGGCGCGTCTCCTCCACGGCTACCGGGGCGCCAACTAGCTCGGCGCCTGCTCCGGTACATACCGGCGCTCCACCGGCCTCGGCACCACTTGGCTCCCCGACGGTCTCCACCCCTCGGCCGGCGCACTCCCCTCTGGCGGGGGCATGGCTCCTATGGCCCACTCGCCGGCCTCCTTCAATAGGTCGGTCCACGACGTCGTGGTACATCACACACCGGTCCACTCACCTGGGATGGCCCGCTCGGCGAGCAGGTCCACACCGACTCCTCAGCACCCGGCGCCTCTGCCCCCAACTCCGTGGCTTGCCACCGTTCCAACGCGGTCCCGGTCTGCCCGCGGTGCTCCTGCATCGCGCCCGACATCGCCTGCTCCACCGGTTGTGACAAATGATCACATCATGACCACACACGGTAAACCTGGCTTGCGCAAGCCGGTTCAGTGGCTCAATCTCCATGCCACGACACTCTCTCCAGTTCAGCGTACTTATCGAGCCGCCCTTGCCGACCCCAACTGGCGGACCGCTATGGAAGATGAGTTCGCAGCCCTCATAGCTAACCGCACCTGGGATCTCGTTTGTAACATCCTGAAAATCGGAGAACCGAAATCGGAACGTAAAAATCGGAACTTTCAAAAACCTTGGCTTATTGCTTCTTCTTGGGTTTGTTGCTTCTTATTTGCCAGCTCAGTTGCATAAATTTAGTCGTGGCCAATTCCCTTTTCGGTGTATTTGGAGGTTTCGGAGTTGTCAAAACGGTGGTGCGAAAGCCGCATCGGGGTTTTAAAAAGGAATTCGAGGAAAGTGCGGATTTGTGAAAACGCGTTTCGGGGAATATAAAATAAAATTTTTGGTTGGGAGTCGTACTCGAAATCCGGGAAAGTTTTGGAAAAATATGGGAAAGGATATTGAAATTTGAAAGAAAAGAAAAAGGGATTTTTAAAATAAATAAATATGAAAAATATTAGCGGAAAATAAAAGTGGAGGAAAGTTGAAAATATTATGTGAAAAATTATTTTGAATGAGGGGAATTTATTTTGGAATTTTTAGAAGAGAGAAAATAGAAATGGAAAATTAAAATGGGAAAATCGGGAAAAATCGGAAATGGCACTGTTCATTGCGCTAGAGGTGCTCGGCCGGCCGGCCGCCGCCGCGCGCGCTGCGTCGCCTCGCACCGTCGCGCGCCCGTGCACGCGCGCGCCACGCGCCGCCGCCGCGCCCAACCGCGCCCGGCCCCTACCCGCGCGCACCACGCGCCCGCGGCACGCGCGCCGCGCCACGCGCGCCACGCGCCGCCGCGCCGCTCGACCGCGCCGCGGACCCGCGCGCGCGCCGCCGCGCCGCCCGCGTTGCGTCCGGCCGTACCAGCCGCGCCCGCGCACACGCGCGCTCGCCGCCACGCGGCCGAGCCACGCCCGGCCCTACGCCGCGCGCACGCCGCGCGGACCCCGCCCGCGCCGTGCGCCGGCCGCCGCGTTGCGCCCGCCGTGCCGGCCCTCCCCGTGCGCCGCCGCGTGTCACCGCCCGCGCCGCGCCGAGCCGGACCCCCTCCTTCCACCCCGCGCCCGCACCGAGCCCCCCCCGCGCCTATAAAGGCGGTGCCCGCCGATTTTGCCGCACCGCCGCCGATTTCCCGCCGTTCGAGCGCCGCCGCCGCCGTTAGCCGTCGCCGCCGTGCGCAAGTCCATCCCCGTGCCCCCTTGCTCCTCCCCGAGCCGCCGTCGCCGTAAGCCCCTTGCGCCGCCCTTGTTCCTCTCCGCCGCCTCTGTTTTGAAGCCCGGTCGAACACCTTGCGAGCGATGAATAGTGCAGAGAAAAAGAAAAGAAAAAAAAGAAAAATAGGGTAAAATTTGGGAAAAATTTTGGAAAATTTGGAAAATATTTTGGGATGACTTGAGTAAAATTTTGGGCAAAAATAAATTATTTTCTCACATATTTTCTCGGTGCAAATTTTGAAAAATCGGAATCGGACGTTTTCCGGAATTTCATTTCGCATCATTTTTAAATCCGGATTCCGTTTAATTTTTCCCGCCATTGAAATAGGTTTCGCTTTTGTACTCAACCCTCAAATTTCGAGCACGAATTTTCTTCGCTGATATTTTCAAACGTAATTTCCAAATTTATTGCGATCGCCGACTTGCGAAAACCCTAGGTCATCAACTCGATTCCAAAACCCGGATTTTCCTCGCAACCCTTGTTCTAACTCGAGTAGAATCTTCGGCAAAACTTTTGGAGTTGTTTTCGTGGCTTTTATGGTTCTTTTCGATCTCTCGGTATTTTGTTGAATTCTAACTGAATTCAATTAATCTTTCGCACGTACGGGTAGTGCACGAAGAAACCTAGCACGACCCGGAAGACCCCACCCCTCAAGTGTGCGAGCAAGGCAAGTCTTCACACCCTTTGAACATATCGAACCCAGTTGCGAAATGATGTTATTTTAAACTCTAAACATGCATGCTTTACAGAGTACCTATACTTGTTATGCCATTCCTTGCTATTGATTACCTTTAGAATTACTCATTGTAACTCGCGATGTGATACAAACAACCGAAGCATAACTTCGGTAAACTGCTTAGCCACGCTACACTTAGATTGTGCATACTCATGACTTTATGAAAAAGCTTTGTGCTTGGGCAACTACCTTAGGGAAGGTAGTTGAGATTCGGCATGTGGAGACATGAGCGCCACATGGCCATGAGAATGATGAACTAAGTTTGATGAAAATTGAAAGTACTATACAAATGTTTTAGACTGGGCGGCCGGATGATTTGGGTGGATTCCGGAAAAGGCAAGTGCCGACCACTGGTCAATGGGACGAGCCATGAGATAGCCGGAAACGAGCCGGTACAACCGTACTTCTCGAATGGGTATAGACCTAGGCGACTAGATAGCCGAGCGGAGCGCGTATCCTTGCATAGATGGTTCTCTATGAAGTGGTTATGGGATGAGAATGAGGCTGCGGCCTTTGTTATGAATGGTGGGATTAAACGATGTTAATTAAACTTAAAGATTTGGAAAGTCCTCCCTTACCCGGGTGCGCGAACTCCTCTCACTGCTAGAAAAGGACGGCTAGAGTGCATGAGGGCTTAAGTTCATGGAGCGGGTGCCAAAGCGAGGTTATCGAAAGGCTTTGCCGTGACCGTCTCATGTGTTGAGGCGTAGGCTCATTTGTTGGGCCGTCGCGGAGTACGGGTAAAGTGTACATCCACTGCAGTGTGAGTGAATCAATCTATTCGAATAGCCGTGCTCGCGGATATTGAGCATCGTGACAAGACTTTCGCTTGGCTAGATTTTAAACTTAAAACTGCTGGGATGGGTATGCATGATGGTTTCATTCGCTGGTGGATCAACTTCTCGAGAATGCGAGAAGGGGTGGACTCCCCAGAAAATCATGACGAACCGGAGGCGGGAAGCCATCCTTGGAATCACGATGGATGGTAGACAGAACCGTCGCCGGGTTAATGAACTGTGAAATTAAAACTTGATTTGGCTAGTCGATAGGCTTGTGAAAAGAATTGTGAAAATTGGCTTTACGCAAAAATAACCCTAGCCATGTTCCTTGAATAACCCTATCATATGCATCAATTCTGTGTTGGCTTGCTGAGTACGGTTGGTACTCACCCTTGCTATACGCACAAACCTCCAGCTGATGGAAATGAAGAGCCAGAAGACCCCTACGCGTATTACCCGGGGGGCGAAGGAACTGACGGCGCATACTAGACCTTAGCCCGGTCGTTGCCTGTGGCAATTGACGAGCCGCTGCCTCTTTCCGCTGCCTTATCTAAATTCTGTTTTTATGTTGTATTCGGACCAGAAGGTCCTGTGGGATGAACAATGCCTTCGGGCCTATTAATGTAATAATGGTATTGTAAGACTATTCGTGCATGTGCACTTGATTATCCAGATCTGTATTCGTGGGTACCAACTACTCGATCCGGGAAATGGTACTATGAACACGAAAGATTTCCGTCTCAAAAACGGGGTCCACGAGCCGGTATCGAGCCATGCGACCGTAGGCTAAGACCAAATGGCGCCCTACCTCTAACCAGTTGGCTAAAGGGAATATCCCTACATAGGATCGGTTTTAAACTATTATTTTCGAAAATGCAAATATACCTTTTCTACATCTGTATTTCCTTTTTACCAAATGATTATAATAGCTCTCTCCCGCTAACCCTAAAATTGCCTATAAAAGCAGATGTCAAACCACGACGGAACCTGGGAAGTCACTATCCCGCGAGACGAGGGGTTTGTGGTACAACTTCAGTCCTACTATGGTGTTTGAGATACCGGAACCACCCACCTATCACACCAAAAGGCATGGCTCGAAGTGTATCCAGCTGGGAGGCGGCTGTATCCATAGAAGCCCGCATGGGGAGTGAGACATCCTCGCTTCCACACTCGCTACCACCGGGACCTAGCAGAAGCAGCTATTCAGGATGCAGCTCGCGAGGCCTTCCTTCGCCTTAATGCGGAACACCGTGCCGAACTCACAATGACAGAGTTCGTGCATCATCCTTATCGCGAAGAGGGCAACCCAGTCTGCACTGTGGAGGCTACCCCGCTGCTACAACCCGATGGTCACGCGTCTATCACGTTGGGCGGAGACGCGCAGACGATCGTTACGAGGAGGCCCCGCTCGAGATCAACGATCGCGAGCACGCCTCAATGATCGGTCACGCCACCAAGGCCGTGGAGACCGATAAACATGCTTGCAGACTCACCGCAGCCAATGGTGCCCAAGATCGAGCAACTCTCGGACCGCTACATGGCGGGAAGCTCTGCGTAGAGCTGGAAGAGCAGCTCGGGAAGAGCAAGCAGCAAATCAACCAGTGGAGGAGCAGTGCACACTCATCTGTCTCTGTGCCGGTACTTCCGCCGAGCTTGTGCCATCACCTCCCGCCCCGTGCCCGACCATTATTACCTTATGACTCCAGCATGCTTGGATACCTTTCAAGCCATGATGGAGCAAGCTTTATGTTGAGCACGTGAGCACGCACCGTACACGGTGGACACCACGCTGCCGCGTCCATGGGACCCACCCCGAGCTCCGTACCGGTACCATCCGAGCCGGGATCGGAGAGGGTAACCCCATCCGGATCTACACCGACACGGAGTCCGAGGCGAGCCCATGGAGATCAAATGGGAGTCTAGCAACACCGACCCAATGGAGGAGGAAGCTCCCCCTCGTCGCCTGACTCACACGGGAGGCCCCCTCACCCGCCAGACCGCTCGTAAGAGTACGCGGCCACCAAGTCGGAAGATTCGGCATGACTCCGAGGCCACCACCTCTGAGCCATGGGGACTTCGGTTTGCTTCAGCGGCGGACCACCCACTTCGGCGCCCGGCTCTTGCGGATGGTTGGATGACTAGGCGGGAGGACCTTCCCGGCTCGGCGGCCACGAACCACTCTCTATTTCCCTTAATTAGTTGATGTAGTTGGACGATATAATTATTGTTGCTATCGGCATGAAGGATGTGTGTGTACAGTCCGTGTACCCCTATATGTAATATGATGAACCCGAGCATCGCTTTGCGGTGTCTTAATTCGTATGCTTATTATTATTTCACCTGTCTTGATTGAAGATCATTCGAAAGAACTTGAAGAAAAATCCCCGGGAACTATAACCTAAACTAGTCCGATCTCTTAACTCATCTACCTTCTTCGGATGGCACATCGTCGCAGAGCCGCAGCAACCAACGAGAACCCGCGGAACCCAACCCCTCCACCTGGCGGAGGTCATGGCTTTGCGGACCCGGCTACTCCAAGCGATTGCTAATAATCAAGGAGGTCGAGGAGGATCGAGTCTGGGAGAATTCATGAGAGCTAAGCCGCCCACTTTTTCCACGGCCGAAGAACCTATGGATGCCGAAGATTGGCTAAGAGTGATAGAGAAGAAGCTAACCCTCGTCGAGTCCGAGAAGCGATAGAGTTGTCTTCGCTACTAACCACTGGAGGGCCCATAAGTGACCGGTGGGACACCTACAAGGAAACACGAGCTGAAGACGCCGGCAAACCAACATGGGAGGAATTCACGGCTGCGTTCCGTGAGAATTTCGTGCCACTGCGGTTATGAGGATGAAGAAAACGAGTTCCGCAGGCTGCGTCAAGGGAACACCTCGGTACAAGAATATCGAACAAGTTCACCCAGCTTGCCGTTACGCCACCAGTGACTGGGACGAAGAAGAAAAGATAGACAAATTCATTGAGGGACTAAATGACGAACCGAGGGGACCAATGATCGGGCGGGATCACACCGGTTCCAAAGCCTCATCAACAAGGTCGTCCGACTTGAGCATGACCAAAAGGTGGTAGACAATAACCGCAAGAGGAGGCTCGCTATGGCTCGCCCATTTCGAGGAACGCCACAACGCCCCAAGGGAGCCACCCCGTCTGGATGGAAGCCAAACGTTCCGGCAACCGGACGTTCTCCCGCCTTCGACCATGTCAACAGGTCAGCTACACCTCAGCTTCGTACACCCACGCCAACCCTAGCCGCCCCAGGAAGGAAGAATGTGAGGTGCTTCAATTGCGGAGAATTCGGGCACTACTCCAATAGCTGCCCAAAACCACACAACACCCCGTGCGCACGGCGCCAATGCAACGCCCGTCAGGAACCCCCCCTGCGGCGGGACGAGGTCGTTCGGGACCCCGCTACCCAACGAGGCCGCCACCGGGTTTCGACGTGGTCGGGTGAATCATGTGCGGGCTGAAGAAGCTCGGGAGGATCGGAGCGTATTGATGGGTATGTTCTCTATCAACTCTACACTAGTTAAAGTTTTATTCGATTCTGGAGCCTCGTATTCATTCATATCTTCCCAAGTAAGCAAACAACACCACCTACACCAAGTAGCACTTAAGAGGCCTATGTTGGTACACTCACTGGGGAGACATAACCGTACCCCATGCCTGCATTAACGTGCCCATACGGATTAGAGACGTGGTGTTTCTCTCAAACCTTATGGTGTTATCGCCCCAAACCATAGATGTCATACTCGGAATGGATTGGTTGACCAAAAATAATGGAATTATAGGCTGCAGTCGAAGGGAAGTCACGGTATCCACCCCATGGGGATCACCGATGAGCATAACTATGGATCAAAACCCAAAGCTATGTGATCAAGCTGCGGGAGTGTTCACCATGCTACCCCTAGGCGGAATGCCGTAGTACAAGAATACCCGGACGTGTTTCCGAGGAATTGCCAATGCCCCGGATCGCGACATAGAGTTTATCATCGATCTAATGCACAGGCGCCCCCATATCCAAGAGGCCTTATCGAATGCCGGCCAACGAGTTGGAGGAACTCAAGAAGCAAATAAGAGAACTACAAGAGAAGGGATTCGTACGCCCGACTCTTCTCCCTGGGAGCTCCGGTACTCTTCGTCAAGAAGAAGGATGGGAGCATGAGAATGTGTGTGGACTACCGATCGCTGAATGAAGTCACTATCAAGAACAAGTACCCGCTACCTCGAATCGATGACCTATTCGATCAACTTAAGGGTGCGCGGTGTTCTCAAAGATTGATCTATGGTCGGGATATCATCGAGTTGAAGATTAGAGTGGAGATATTCCTAAGACGGCGTTCTCTACACGATACGGCTTATACGAGTTCACCGTGATGTCCTTTGGATTGACCAATGCCCGGCATATTTTATGAACACGATGAACAAGGTATTCATGGAGTACCTGGACAAATTCGTAGTGGTATTCATCGACGATATACTTATCTACTCCAAGGACGATGAGGAACACGCGGAGCATCTACGACTAGTACTGGAAAAGCTACGAGAGCACCAGCTGTATGCAAAGTTCAGCAAATGCGAGTTCTGGCTCAAGGAAGTCGCTTTTCTTGGCCACGTGGTTTCAGCCGGAGGAGTAGCAGTAGACCCCGCCAAGGTCGAAGCCGTTATGGAATGGAAGGCACCCAAGTCGGTGACGGAAGTTCGGAGTTTCTTGGGTTTGGCCGGTTATTGCGACGGTTTATCGAAGGGTTTTCCACGTGGCCCGACCTATGACTCAACTTCTGAAGAAGGAAAAGAAGTTTGAGTGGAACGAGAAGTGTCAAAAAGCCTTCGACCAACTAAAAGAAAAGCTAACCACTGCCCCAATCTTGACCTTACCCGACAATCGGAAGGACTTCGTGATGTACTGTGATGCATCCCGGCAATGATTAGGAGGAGTGTTAATGCAGGATGGGAAGGTCGTAGCGTATGCTTCGCGACAGTTACGACCTCACGAGGAGAATTATCCCACACACGACCTGGAATTAGCCGCGGTTGTTCACGCATTGAAGATCTGGAGATACTATCTGATCGGAAACCACTGTGATGTGTATACCGATCACAAGAGCTTGAAATATTTCTTTACACAGCCTGATCTCAACCTACGACAGAGGCGATGGTTGGAGTTGATCAAGGATTACGATCTAGGAATCCATTACCATCCCGGCAAGGCAAATGTAGTGGCCGATGGCAGCCGCAAAGCCCAATGCAACCACGTGGGATTGAGAGGTATGGCCAATGAGCTCCAAGAAGAAATGGCTCGACTTAATCGCACTTGATTCCTCACGGAGAAGTAAACTCACTGGAAATCCAACCCCTTCGAGGACTCAAATAGAAGAAGCCCAAAAGGGAATGAGAAAACCCGGAAATCAAGGAACGCATGGCGCTGGACGCGCTAAGGAGTTTTCGTAGATGACAAGGGAATCTGCGGTATAAGAAAAGAATCTGCGTGCCTAAACGAGGCGGTTTGAGAGGATTGATCTTAAAAGAAGCCCACGAATCGGCATATTCGTTACATCCTGGAAGCACAAAAATGTACCAGGATTTGAAAGGAGAATACTGGTGGCCCAATATGAAGAGAGATGTAGCCGAATACGTAGCCGTGTGCGATGTGTGCCAAAGGGTGAAGGCCGAGCATCAACGACCAGCGGACTTACTGCAGCCACTCAAGATCCCCGAATGGAAATGGGACGAGATAGGCATGGATTTCATAGTAGGACTACCTAAGGCTGCGTGGTTACGATTCCATTTGGGTAATAGTAGATCGGCTCACCAAGACTGCCGCATTTATTCCCGTGAAAACTAACTACAACAAGTGCCAAGCTAGCGGAACTATATATGAGTAGGATTGTATGTCTCCATGGTATACCAAAGAGGATTATATCGGATCGTGGTACCCAATTCACATCTCTTTTTTGGAGCAAGGTCCACGAGGCACTCGGCAGTCACCTCGCTTTCGTACCGCTTACCACCCGCGGGCGACGAACGGGCGAGAGGACGAATCAAGTGCTAGAAGACATGCCGAGAGCTGTGCGTTGGATTTCACCAAGGATTGGGAGAAATGTTTGCCGTACGCCGAGTTTTCCTACAACAATAGCTATCAAGCCGGTCGAGGATGTCGCCAAATGAAGCTCTATTTGGTCGCGTGCCGAACCCCATTAATGTGGTCGAAACCGGGGAACGAACCGTATTCGGGCCTGACATAATCAAAGAGGCCGAGGAAAAAGTTCGCTTGATTCGGGACCGATTACAAACGGCTCGATCCACGACAAAAGAGCTACGCGGACACGCCGAAGAGAATTAGAGTTTAAAGAAGGTGACTACGTGTATTTGAAGGTCTCACCACTACGAGGAACTCAGAGGTTCAAGGTCAAAGGGAAACTCGCACCAAGATACGTGGGCCCATTCTTGATAAACGCTAGGAGAGGAGAAGTGGCCTACCAGTTGGAGCTGCCCGAGAACCTCTCTGATGTCCACCCAGTGTTCCACGTGTCACAATTGAAGAAATGTTTGCGAGTACCAGAAGAGCAAGCCCCTTTAGAAACCATCCATGTCCACGGTGATCTCACCTACCCGGAGCATCCAATCAAGATACTAGACGAGGCGAAAAGAAGACACGGACCAAATCATGGCGCATGTACAAGGTACAATGGAGCAATCACACGGAAGAAGAGGCTACCTGGGAGAGCGAAGAGTTCCTGAGGACAGAATACCCACACCTACTCAGCAACCGGTAAGAAATCTCGGGGACGAGATTTATTGTTAGGGGGGTAGGTTTGTAACATCCTGAAAATCGGAGAACCGAAATCGGAACGTAAAAATCGGAACTTTCAATTTGCCAGCTCAGTTGCATAAATTTAGTCGTGGCCAATTCCCTTTTCGGTGTATTTGGAGGTTTCGGAGTTGTCAAAACGGTGGTGCGAAAGCCGCATCAGGGTTTTAAAAAGGAATTCGAGGGAAAGTGCGGATTTGTGAAAACGCGTTTCGGGTAATATAAAATAAAATTTTTGGTTGGGAGAAGATAAATTAAGACACAAAATAAATAATAAAGTTCCGGGAGTCGTACTCAAATCCGGAAAAGTTTTGGAAAAATATGGGAAAGGATATTGAAATTTGAAAGAAAAGAAAAAGGGATTTTTAAAATAAATAAATATGAAAAATATTAGGGAAAATAAAAGTGGAGGAAAGTTGAAAATATTATGTGAAAAATTATTTTGAATGAGGGGAATTTATTTTGGAATTTTTAGAAGAGAGAAAAATAGAAATGGAAAATTAAAATGGGAAAATCGGGAAAAATCGGAAATGGCATGTTCATTGCACTAGAGGTGCTCGACGCCGTCACCGGCCCGGCCGCGCGCGCGCGCGTCGCCCGACCGTCGCGCGCCGCGCCTGCCGCCCACGCGCCGCCGCCGCGCCTAACCGCGCCCGGCCCTACCCGCGCGCGCGCCACGCGCGCCACGCGCCGCGCCAAGCTCGCCGCCCGGACCCCGCGCGCCCGCACCGCCAGCGCCGCCGCGCGTTGCGTCCGGCCGTACCAGCCGCGCCCGCGCACCGCGCGCCCTCGTCGCCACGCGGCCGAGCCACGCCCGGCCCTACGCCGCGCGCGCGCGCCGCGCCGGACCCGCCCGCGTCGTGCGCTTCGGCCGCCGCGTTGCGCCGCTGTACCGGCCCTCCCGGACCCTCCTTCCACCCCGCGCCCACACCGAGCCCCCCTTGGCCGCGCCTATAAAGGCGGTGCCCGCCGATTTTGCCGCACCGCGCCGATTTCCGCCGTTCCGCCGCCGCCGCCGTTTAGCCGTCGCCGCCGTGCGCAAGTCCATCCCCGTGCCCCCTTGCCCCTCCCCGAGCCGCCGTCGCCGTAAGCCCCTTGCGCCGCCCTTGTTCCTCACTCGCCGCCTCTTTTGAAGCCCCGGTCGAACACCTTGCGAGCGATGAATAGTGCGGGAGAAAAAAGAAAAGAAAAAAAAAGAAAAATAGGGAAAAATTTGGGAAAAATTTTGGAAAATTTGGAAAATATTTTGGGATGACTTGAGTAAAATTTTGGGCAAAAATAAATTATTTTCTCACATATTTTCTCGGTGCAAAGTTTGAAAAATCGAATCGGACGTTTTCCGAATTTCATTTCGCATCATTTTTAAATCCGGATTCCGTTTAATTCTTTCCCGCCATTGAAATAGGTTTCGCTTTTGTACTCAACCCTCAAATTTCGAGCATGAATTTTCTTCGCTGATATTTTCAAACGTAATTTCCAAATTTATTGCGATCGCCGACTTGTGAAAACCCTAGGTCATCAACTCGATTCCAAAACCCGGATTTTCCTCGCAACCCTTGTTCTAACTCGAGTAGAATCTTCGGCAAAACTTTTGGAGTTGTTTTCGTGGCTTTTATGGTTCTTTTCGATCTCTCGGTATTTTGTTGAATTCTAACTGAATTCAATTAATCTTTCGCACGTACGGGTAGCGCTGAAGAAGCCGGCAACGACCCCGTGAAGACCCCACCCCTCAAGTGTGCGAGCAAAGCAAGTCTTCACACCCTTTGAACATATCGAACCCAGTTGCGAAATGATGTTATTTTAAACTCTAAACATGCATGCTTTACAGAGTACCTATACTTGTTATGCCATTCCTTGCTATTGATTACCTTTAGAATTACTCATTGTAACTCGCGATGTGATACAAACAACCGAAGCATAACTTCGGTAAACTGCTTAGCCACGCTACACTTAGATTGTGCATACTCATGACTTTATGAAAAAGCTTTGTGCTTGGGCAACTACCTTAGGGAAGGTAGTTGAGATTCGGCATGTGGAGACATGAGCGCCACATGGCCATGAGAATGATGAACTAAGTTTGATGAAAATTGAAAGTACTATACAAATGTTTTAGACTGGGGCGGCCGGATGATTTGGGTGGATTCCGGAAAAGGCAAGTGCCGACCCTGGTCAATTAAGGACCGAGCCATGAGATAGCCGGGAAACGAGCCAGTACAACCGTACTTCTCGAATGGGTATAGACGAGCGGAGGCAGTATCCTTGCATAGATGGTTCTCTATGAAGTGGTTATGGGATGAGAATGAGGCTGCGGCCTTTGTTATGAATGGTGGGATTAAACTGATGTTAATTAAACTTAAAGATTTGGAAAGTCCTCCCTTACCCCGGGTGCGCCAGAACTCCTCTCACTGCTAGAAAAGGACGGCTAGAGTGCATGAGGGCTTAAGTTCATGGAGCGGGTGCGCAAAGCGAGGTTATCGAAAGGCTTTGCCGTGACCGTCTCATGTGTTGAGGCGTAGGCTCATTTGTTGGGCTGTCGCGGAGTACGGGTAAAGTGTACATCCACTACAGTGTGAGTGAATCAATCTATTCGAATAGCCGTGCTCGCGGATATTGAGCATCGTGACAAGACTTTCGCTTGGCTAGATTTTAAACTTAAAACTGCTGGGATGGGTATGCATGATGGTTTCATTCGGGGTGGATCAACTTCTCGAGAATGCGAGAAGGGGTGGACTCCCAGAAAATCATGACGAACCGGAGGCGGGAAGCCATCCTTGGAATCACGATGGATGGTAGACGAACCGTCGCGGGTTAATGAACTGTGAAATTAAAACTTGATTTGGCTAGTCGATAGGCTTGTGAAAAGAATTGTGAAAATTGGCTTTACGCAAAAATAACCCTAGCCATGTTCCTTGAATAACCCTATCATATGCATCAATTCGTGTTGGCTTGCCGAGTACGGTTGGTACTCACCCTTGCTATACGCACAAACCTCCAATGATGGAAATGAAGAGCCGAAGACCCCTACGCGTATTACCGAGGGCGAAGGAACGACGGCGCATACTAGACCTTAGCCCGGTCGTTGCACGTGGCAATTGACGAGCCGCCCTCTTTCCGCTGCCTTATCTAAATTCGTTTTTATGTTGTATTCGGACCATAAGGTCTGTGGGATGAACAATGCCTTCGGGCCTATTAATGTAATAATGGTATTGTAAGACTATTCGTGCATGTGCACTTGATTATCCAGTACTGTATTCGTGGGTACCAACTACTCGATCCAGGGAAATGGTACTATGAACACGAAAGATTCCCGTCTCAAAAACGGGGGTCCACATCGTTCCCCGTCCGGCCCACTCAAATGTCATCACGAGAAGGGATATTCAAACAAAAGTTTCAGTCTGATGACACTTTATACAGATACAAGGCTCGCTGGGTCCTCTGAGGCTTCACTCAGTGCCCGGGGATGGACTTCGATGAGACGTTCAGTGCTGTTGTCAAGCCAACAACCGTTCGCACTGTCCTCAGCCTTGCAGTCTCCCGTGGGTGGCCCATTCATCAGCTAGACGTCAAAAAAGCCTTTCTTCATGGCACTTTCCAGGAGACCGTATATTGCACCCAGCCCCCTGGCTTCATCGACTCCACCCGCCCTAACATGGTATGTCAGCTGAACAAGTCCCTCTACAGACTTAAGCAGGCACCCCGGGCTTGGTACAGCAGATTCGCCATGTTTCTGCTCTCCATCGGCTTCACCGAGGCCAAGTCAGATACATCTCTATTCATCTTTCGCTGTGGTTCTGACATGGTCTACTTGCTATTATATGTCGACGACATCGTGGTCACTGCCTCTTTTGCTCGTCTGCTTTAGTGGATCATCGCCTCCCTGCAGTCAGAGTTCTCCATGAAGGACCTCGGCGGCCTTCATCACTTCCACGGCATCACCGTCGACCAGAGGCCTACCGGTATTCTTCTGCATCAGCGTCAATATTGTCTGGATATTCTGGAGCGTGCTGGCATGGCTGATTGCAAGCCTTGCTCCACACCTATCGACACCAGTGCCAAGCTCTCCTCTACAGATGGAGCACTTGTAGCAAATCCCACTGATTTTCGCAGCCTGGCTGGGGCACTACAGTACCTCACCTTCACTCGCCCGGACATCTCCTATGCAGTGCAGTAGGATTGTCTTCATATGCACAATCCTCGTGAGTCCCACTTGATAGCTCTCAAGAGGATCCTGCACTATGTCCGTGGTACTTTGGATCTTGGGCTATATATTCATCGCTCCCCCAGCACCGATCTTGTCGCTTACTCAGACGTCGACTGGGCTGGATGCCCTGACACTCGTAAGTCCACTTCCGACAATGCAGTCTTTCTTGGTGACAACCTGATCTCTTGGTCCTCCAAGCGCCAGAACACTATATCTCTTGGTGTAGAAGCCGAGTACCGTGCTGTTGCCAACGCAGTGGCAGAAGCTAGCTGACTACGTCAGTTGTTGTGTGAATTGCACTCCTCTCCATCCAACGCCACCCTGGTGTATTGTGACAATGTGAATGCGGTCTTTCTCTCATCCAACCCTGTCCAGCATCATCGCACAAAGCATGTCGAGATCGATCTCCAGTTTGTGCGCGAGAAGGTTGTCGTTGGTGCCATTAGAGTGTTGCATGTTCCTACGTCTTCTCAGTATGCGGACATCTTTACAAAGGTCTGCCCTCTTCGATGTTTCACGAGTTTCGGTCCAGTCTCAACATTCGTTCCATCGATGTTGCGACTGTGGGGAGGGGGGGTGTTAGACTATATTGTTTTGTGTATGGTTGAGTTTTATCTCCATGACTTCCGATCCTAATCCTCTTCCAATACTGTTGCTATAAGTCGATTGAGTGGTTATGAATGAGTCTATATATGTACACACTCCGTGGTTAATCTAATCCACGTTGAGTTTGTCCGTCCATCAGGGACGTCCTGCCTAAGCTCGAGGACGACCTCCTGGAAATCTTGGTGTGCATCAGTGAGGAGGAGGAAGGCGTAGAGGAGGTGGTCAGCAACGGTGGTAGCTCAGCGGAGCATGTCATGCAGGTGGAGGAGCCCTGGACGCCGTCAGCATAGCCGACATGAGGAGGAGGCGTCCATAAAGATGGAGGAGGAGGAGGAAGAGGGCAAGGATGGAAATTCATGTACGGGAGGAGGGTGTCTGAACTGCGAGCGTCAAAAAAGACCCTTTGAGTATGAATTGAAACGTCAAATAAAAAATGAAGGGATTAGAATATAAATGATATGTATTTTGATAAAGAGAAATTTAATATTGTTACCCCTAAGCCTGTGTAGAATGGGCCGGATGATGAGGTGAAGGAGAGATGGAGTTATAAAGAGAATGGATGAGTGAGAGCCAACTCATGCAAAAAAGAAGAATCTCAGCACGAAGAATCATGCAAAAGAACTTCCCAAGAGAGAACAATCTGAACTAAAAGCAAATATATAAAATAAGATTATTTTAGAGTTTAGAGGTAATAAACTGTGTATGCTATCTTCTAATAGATGGATACAAAATATGGATAAAATTAGTGGTATTAATTATATTTACCGTTAATTAAAACTACTATAAAGAAATTATGCGTTCTGAATTCTAAATGTTACGTCCAAATAAACATTTGACACCCTCTCTACCCTGGGCACTATCATTGAAAATCAACATATATATATTTGCTCCAGCGTATGCACGGGCCGGAAACTTTTCATGAGAGAGACATAAGGATAGTGCGTGTATATAATTAAAATCAACATATATTATTACATGTACATGCATATATAATAAACACAATTCTGCCGTTAAAAAGGTAAATAAGCCGGGAAAAGGTTACCTAGACAACTCTTGTTAATTAAAAGGTGGTTGAGAGTGGAGGTTGGTTGAAAATAAGATGATAACAAAATTAAATTAGGGGTGGTTGGAGAGAAGAGTAAAAAAATTATAAGTGCAAATACTTTGATATCTCTTCTATTCTCTATTTTTTACAAAAAAAAATGAAGATGTTTCTTCTGGTTGTTTGGTACTTCGTCAGTCTCCCAACCTCGTCCCGTGTCCTGTCCGATTTCTCATCAGCATGCCATGGGCGCAGCCGAGTCCGATCCGGCACACGGGAGTTGCGTTACATAGTCCAACGAATATCGATTTAGATCGGGATTCAGTAGATCATATATTACATAGAACGTTGCATTTATAAATTCTGATTTTGGGGGATTTATATTGAGTAGATCAGGTCTACACCGAGCAAAGAATGGAAGGCAACAACAGCCAGCAGATCGGTGGGAGAAAAACAAAGATTAGGGGAATAAAATCAATGGCAGTGAACTTATCAATCAATGGTATTGATTGAAGATGAAGAAATTTTAACTCCTTATAAAAGGTAAAAAGTGATATCAAAATTTTTAATATAAATTTAGTAATGTTTACTATCGAAGATGTAAAAAGATATCAAATTTTAATATGTCTTTTAATGATGACCTACTTGAGTCCACGCCATCTCCTTATCGTGCTACTTAAGCTCCCACTACCACTCCCTTCTCAAGCCGCCGTCACCTTTTTCTTATTGCCTATGCTCTCGTTGTTGCTCAACCATTCAAGCTCATCGTCGTAGCCTCGCATTGCTCATCTTAATCTTGTAGTTGTAGTTGAACTATTATCTTTTATACAGTTGAACAAGCAACATTTATTCCAAATTAGAAATTTTAATTTTGACCTATGTTTTTTTAACTGAGAGAATAAAAGGATGGTATATATTACGGTCTACACTGGCTATATGGTCAATCAAAGTAGCACCGGTGATTGTTTCTTTCATTTGCAATGCACAAAAATAATTGCTAATAATTTTACATATTATATTTATTTTATGAAGAATGAATGATGTATGACATAATAACATTAATGGTGGTCATACAGGCCCTACAAATAATTTATCATCCCGTCAGCATTATCTAAGTCCGGAGGAATTCTTTATTTATTTTCCAACAGTTTACATAACGATAGTACTATCCAAGTACGAGAATTAAATTATAAACAGTAGTTATTTTTGAGGTTGGACTTTAAAAGTAGAGATGGGCGCTCAGTACGTGTGTCTCAGCGCTTGGACGTTGCGGCAGTAATTAATTTTATCGCTTGATCCGTTTAATTATCCGATCGGTTATTTCCCCTATCCTACATATAGGTCGTTTGATGTTCACGAAAATATATCTATATCTATACTAATATAAAATATACCAGTTCATCCAAGCAATTAGCAATTAACCAACATTGATCACATGACGGCATGGGACCCATTCTTCAGAACCCACGTTGTCTAGAGAGAGAAACACTGAATCACGCGCAGCATCGTTCTCCCCATCGCACGGCCGCCATCCCACGCGTGCCCCAATCTGCCGTTGCGCCTTCCCCATCCGCCGCCCACGCCGCCGCCGTGCTTCTCCGCTGCGCGCCCCATCCGCCGCCGCGCCACCGCCGTGCGCCCCCATCCGCCACCGCGCCGATCCCGTCCCCATCTGCCGCTCCGACGCCGCGCACGCCTCCCCTGCGCTGATCCCGTCCTCATCCGCCCCTTCGACGCCGCGCGCTGCCTCCACCGTGCTGATCCCGTCCCCATCCGTCGCTCCGACGCTGCGTGCCGCCTCTCCCCGCGCGATCCTGTCCCTATCCGCCGCTCCGACGCTCCCCATCCGCTGCCGCCGCTCCGCCCCCTCGCATCCGCGCCACGTGCCCCTCCCATCCTCCACACCTCACCGTCACCGGCGTCGGCCAACTCAGCGAGCGCGTATGGGAGTTCATCGGCGACGCACCAACGCTCCTGCGCTGATCCCGTCCTCATCCGCCCTTCGACGCCGCGTGCCGCCTTCCCCGCGCTGATCTCGTCCCCATCCGCCGCTCCGACTCTGCATGCCACCTCTCCCAGGCCAATCCCATCCCCATCCGCCGCTCCAACGCCACGTGCCGCCTCCCCCATCGATCGGCGACGACAAACTGCTGTGGATCCACGCCTCCCCCATCCGCCGCCGTCGCTCTGCACCCTGCACCTGCCGCCGCATGCTCCTCCATCCTCCACGCCTCACCGTCACTGGCGTTGACCAACTCAGCAAGCGCGTATGGGAGTTTATCGACGAATGCACCAACAACAGCCAGCAGTAGCACGAAGATCGCCAGACAACCGAGGCTAAGGTTAGGTTTTCTCTCTGCGCGTCGCCTCTCTGTTCGTTCGTCATGTGAGGATTTGGCTTGCTTATTGCGCTGCGATGTGGGTCTAGGGTGTTCTTTTAGGGTTCAGGGGTGAGGAGCTATGCTTGTGCAAACCTGCTCTTCCGAAATTCGATTAAGATTCGTCGCAAACGTTGAACGATCAGAGGTTGTCGCAAACGGAAGTGGGTAAGGTTTAGGGTACTGCACAAACGGTTCCTGCTCCTGCCCTAACATGTGGTGATGATTTTGGTGTCTCAAACCATACCCCTGTTAGCATCTCTGTTATGTGTATTCTTGTTTCCTATATATTGCCTTGTCATTCCGGTGAAATTGTGATGCATCCTTTTAATCCTCTATTGGTTTTCCTTTTTTCAGAAAGAAATGGTCTTTTTTACACACAGTCGAGTTTGCGTAGTATGTTTCATACCTATTCTCATCTTGTGAAGAGTAAGTACCTTTGGAAGAGGGCATTATGCCCCTGGCCTGTGCAATTTATTAAAATGGTATTCTGCACTTAGATTCATATTTGAGAAGTTGTTTCTTGAATAATAAATAGGATCCTACAAACTAGCCCACCTCGATCAAATTCAAATTTATTTGAGATCCACAAGGAACATTCTTAGGATGGACCGATGAGGATGGACCGATGTGTGCTCATAACCTTTTGATTTTTTTCATCATGGTACCCTGATAAAGGGAGAAATTAATCTATCAAAAAACTGTACAAAGTATTAGATTGGAGTAGTTGTCTTGTTCTTGCAAATTACATGTACTATGTGCACTGGAATACAGTTCAGATTGTTAGGGCTTTAACAATTTGATGCATCAAATGAATTTTGTTCTTAAATACTATTTTATCACTAAAACAAGAGCAATTCCTGCTATGTGCCCAACTTCTCATATATATGAAATAAAGAGTACTGCTTTTTTGGGTGCATATCTATCCCTTCATATTTTTTACTACAAACCAAGATTTCTTATTGAGCCACATCATCAACAACTTACAAGCCATTAGATTATAATGTGGAAACAGTTTCAGGCCTAGATTGGTATTATGGTTTTTACTGTGAACTATATAGCGAGATAAAAGGAGTCATTTACCTTCACAAGGCCAAATAGGCTAACTTATGAATTGTTGTGTACCTTGAGGTTATTTCCCTCTGTGACCTCTGTGCTGTTTTGGAAACATAAAACTACTAAACTTAGTCATTTTATCTGTAAGCAGTGCCTAATGTATTATCTATATGTACTTGGTGCCCATATTTGATAGAAAATATTTATTAAATTGAGATAAATATGCTCTTGATCTCATCTTTTGTCTTTATTAAATCGAGATAAATATGCTATTGGGATATGCTGTTGATCCTAATTTGTTTCAAACAAAAACATGAATATTTTTGTATATCACATTGTTACATAAAAATAGCTAATGGAACAACTCAGTTTAATTTGTAGTTGGATCAGGTAACATGCAGGAGCCAGTGACATTCGCTGCAGATACCATTCTTTGTGTATTCAGATGTTGCTGTCCATATAACATATGACTGTCTATAATCCTGCCATGAGACTCATTTTCACTCTCCTGCTTACTTTTGTTGAAACAATTAATTTGATCAGTTCCAAATTCTTTACCAGGTGCTGATGTACAAAACATGACTCCCGCATAACTTTTTTTGTTTATGACATCCAGGTGCTCCTGAGTTCTGATTCTGGGAGGAATTTTTAGTTTTATGGTTCATGTTATTGTTTTCTAAAGACTTCAGCCTTTTTTCACTTGATCTGCAGGTTGGTTTCTGATCTGAATCTGCAAAATAGTGGTTTGTATGTTGCTCATCTAATACACTATCAGATGAGTTACTGTCATCATTGCTACACGAACATGACATTGCAGGTGATAATTGACCTTTTAATTTTGCTCTGCAGGATCCAACATGGCACCACTAGGATCTTCTAGGGAAGATACAATGCGTCCTGCAAGTTTGTACTGATCCATTATATATCTCATTTGTTGTTCGATGAGAGTGCAGCTCATATTCCTGAGATGAGAATGCCATCACATTAGCTGTTGTCATGTTTAGCTTCAGAGTTTGTTTTGGCACAAAAACTTTATTGGGCCCAATACTCTTTGCAGACTTTCTCTTAGGGTTGAGAATGGAATCAATTTTTATGTTGATTGCGAGCATAGGAAAATGGTTCCATTCTGAACTCGGGTCATCTGAACTTGCAAGTTTCTGAAAATCCACTCATAACTCTGAAAGCTTCTCAATGGAAAGTGATTTTGATACTACAGCCTTAGCATACAATACATCTTTTTGCATAATAGATTTTTGAATAGGCCCATCTCCCTCATCAATTTGATTTTGTGCAGCTTGTCGACGAGCATCTTTTACCGCTACCTTCATGTTAGACTTTAACTGTTGCCCATGCTCCATGGAAGCTCTTTCTTGGCTGATTCCTATCATTGGTTGATTCCCACTGTCCTTGGGTAGGCCAATGCATTGGAAAGGTATGTATTATTTTGTGTCAATAACATGTCGTGTATTTACTGTGACCTAATATATCCATTGTGCTTTTTTGTAAACATTTTATGCGGCGTTCTCCTTGAATCAATCACAAGGGCAGAATAGTTAGTTTGCCAACTGCAACACATCGCATGCTGTTTGAACTTTGTCAGACCTCATATGACATGTATTTTGCATAACCAACCATGCTATTTGTATAGGATGCACTTCCTGTGAAAGAACAAGTGTCTGATGCAAAGTCGAAAGGAAAGGAAGCATTTGCAAAGGGTGATTACCTGACAGGCATATACTTCTACACCTTGGTAATTGCTCAACACAATTAATGTATGCTCGATATAGATTTCAGTTATAATCTGAAGCTGATTTTCAATTTTAGAATTTATTTTTAGGATTAATTTCAGTGGTCTGCTCGCAACTTGCATTGCCCAGCTCTCTTTTCATGATGGTTAAGAAAAGTAAAAGATCTACTTAAAATCTAAATTCAAAACTAGCTTTGTGTTATATTTGGATCAGTATAAGGCTACACAATAAATAACTAATTCTGAAAATATCAGGCATGAGAAACATGAAGGGTCTTCAGTAATTCTAAATACATAAAGGGAATTGTATAAATACAAGGCTACACAATAAATAACTATAAACTAGACAGACAGCACAGATTAGAGAGAGATCTAGATTGATAAATAATTATGGCATCAATCTTGTTTAATCCATCATGACAAAAACATTATCTACTGTGTTTACTTTGGGTGACGTTCATACCCACCGTGTATGTTATTGAACTTGCAGGAAGGCCCCTTGGGCTATACCCCAACCAAAAAATGGGCATGACAAGGCTTTCTTTTCTTTTGTTTTGTTTTTTGCCTTGCTGAATTTGTGGTAATTTATTTCGTCTCGTATGAGTGATTGATGGATTTATGCCTTCGGTTAGAACATAAATAATTTTCCATAATAATGAAGAGATTTTCCTTTTTTATTGAGAATTCATGGTTGAGAGCTTCTCATATTTGTAATAATTTTGGTGTTTGTAACAAATTTATAGCTTAAATTTTTCAAAGTAACTACAACATGTATGTATGTTTTAGCAATGTGGATTCCATGTGCACGCTTACTAGTAGTGAGTAATTTTACACTTTTTAGAGGTACAAAAGGTATCAACACTTTTTACCTCCTAATATCATATATATCAAAAGATACCAAATTTTATATAAAAAATATGATAACCTTCTCAACGACGCAGTAAAATCACTCGTGTGTGTAAATGTAGTAGTATGCAGTACTAGGCCTAAAATGATGGATGGCTGCCTGGCCCAAACAAATTTTACGCCTAAAATGTGGACTCTTCTTGGCTTTAATGATGGACTCTTCTTTGGTCTTTAATTTGTTTGCCTTAGGCAGCAATCCATCATTTTTGGCGCAGGAACAAGCCCATCCATTAGAAACAGCCCATGGAGACGAGTGGATTCGTAGTCTTGAGAAGGTACTAAAAGATACTATATTGTTTATATAAAATTTAGTATGTGTGGAGATTATGGCGATCGAGTATCTACATGGCAAGTTTATCCGACTAGAGGTAGAGATAGATTGCGTCTGCCATATCTGTAAACCAAACATAACTTGGGTGTTACGTTGCCGATTGAGATAAGACAACGGCCCATAGTCACGGTTTGGTAAGATTGAGGAAACCGACTTAGAGTAAGATAGGGTTTTCGATCTGTAAACCCGCCTCCCAGGACTATATAAGGGGGGTAAGGGGCGTCCCTTGAGGGATATTCGATAGGAGGTCAGCTTCTAGCTTTCAACTTTAGATCACGAGATCAATAAAGACACTCGGCGGATCGAATCCACCGAAACAGGAGTAGGGTATTACCTCACGAGAGGACCTGAACCTGTCTAAATCTTCTTTTCCTTCTAACCCATTGTGTTTGGCGATCTTGACTGCACCCCCAAATTTCTATTGCCGAAATCGAGTTTCGACAGTTGGCGCGCCAGGTAGGGGCCCGCGCATCAAGACTTCTTCAACAATCTCGCTGGCAAGCGCGATGGGATCTTCTTCAGGCATCGGCGACTTCGCCGCCAACGACTTCAACAAGTTCTCCTCCGACTCGGATTCGGACCAGTCGGAAGGAGAAACCCACTTGGCGCCGTTCGGGCTCCCAAACAACGCCAAGATCTACGACGAAATCTTGGATTCCAAGATGCAGTCCATCCACTCTGACGGAAGAATTCACTCGGCGCCGTTCGGGCTACCGAACGCCGTTGAGATCTGCAGCAGCCTTCTCATCTCCCCGACGGAGCCAATCTACTCGGAAGAAAACCTCTCTGCGCCGTTTGGATTACCAAACGCCGCTGAGATCTACTGCAAGCTCCTTTCCCCCGAGTCAAGATCGACCCACTCGAAGGGACCCATGTCGTCAAGCTCCGACTCGGACTGGAACGATCCAGATCCGAACCACCCGAGCTCAAGGAAAGTCGCGGTCATCCTTCCACCGTTCGGGTCATGCTCATCCTCGGAGCTCGACGAGTACCTCAGCTCCTCAGGTTTTGACAACCTTTACGGCATCCCCTCGGACAAAGCTGACGACTCCGACCGTGACAAGAACTACGAGCCGAAGTGCTTTGACGTCCTCATGGCTGAGGTGGCCGAGACTGACTCAGCCATGGCCCGTAGGCTCGCGGAAGAAGAACGAGCCAGACTTGAGCAAGAGCGCAAGCTGGCAGAAGAAGAGAAGAAGCGCAAGGAGGAAGCCGACAGAAGGAAGCAGGATCTGAGGGCAGCCGGACGATCCGCTCAGGAGGCTATACTTCAGACGTGGGTCCGCAACACCAATATCTTCCAGACGCCACAGCAGAATGCTGTTGCTGCCCTCACACTCCTGGACACCGTCATCGAGACGGCGCCCCCCGACGTGACTCCAATCTTGGACAAAATCACGACCATCATCGCGGCTACGGCCAATAGTCATCCCTCCACCTCAGCACGAAGACCGACTGAGTCCGTGGCTGAAACGCCCGACAGAAGCCGACTCTCGCCGCTAAGGTCAAGGGACTAGAAGAGGCCCGAACCAGGACCGGTCGACAACCAGGCCAAGAGGCCCACGCCACAAGTCCACGCACAAGCATCGGAGCAAACGGCCGACTCCGTGAGAAGCAACATGGACGTCTACTCGTCCACCACCGCGTCCGTCGCAACAACAGCTCCAGCTACCGAACCAGCCTGCTGAGGACCCCGCCGAGTGATCTGCAGGAAGTCCTCGATCATCGCTACCAAGAGAGAGATCAACGCACTCGGGAAGATCGGAGGGGATCACCCGACAGCAATGACAACGGAGTGCCAGCTTTCACTCGGGAGCTTCGCCGAGTGCATTGGCCGAACGCTTTCAAGCCGACCGGAATCGAGAAGTACGACGACAAGACCGATCGGCTCGTGGAGCGAGCTAAGAGACCATTTCATCGCCAACTTCCAGGGCACCTTCGAGAGGCCTGGAACCCACTTCGATCTCTACAACGTCGTCCAGAAGCCAGACGAGTCATTGAAAGACTACATCCGGCGCTTCTCCGAAAAGCGCAACAAGATCCCCAACATCACCGACGACATCATCATCACCGCCTTCTAGAAGGGAGTCCGTGATTAGCTGTTGATCGGAAAATTTGGGCGCAAGCCACCGAAGACGGTGAAGCAGATGTTCGAGACAGCGAACTCCTACGCCAAATCCAGCGACGCAATCAAAGCGGCGCGCCAAGATCGGCCTGACGAAAGGGACGACAAGCAGTCGGGAGGAAGCCGACACCCTAAGAAGGATAACGACAATAGCAATCATGGCCAGAGAGATCGCAAGCGCCGGTCCGAGGACTTGGTTGCCACAGCGTCCAGCTCTCAACGCTGTCCCCGAGTTGCGGCCTACGACGCGATCATGAACGATCATGAACGCTCAGTGCACGCATCATCGACAAGCAATTCGCCGAGCAATATGCGGCACGGTTAAACAAGAAGCCAACTGGTGAAGCCGGTCCATCGGGAACCAAGAAGAACAACCCGACTGGAAATTCAGAGCCTTTTTCAAGACCCCGTGGGCGAGCTGAGTCACATCTTCGGGGCCGCAGGCTTATGAGTCCAAGAGGAAGCAAAAGCTGATGGACCGCGAGGTCAACACGGCACAAACCGAAGTCCCACAACATCCACGATGGTCGGAGGTGGCCATCACGTTTAATCGCTCGGATCATCCTGACCGAGTGGTTCACCCGGGGCGGTATCCCTTGGTACTCGACCCGGTGGTTCGGAATATCAAGGTGAAGCGCGTCCTCATTGATGGGGGCAGCATCCTCAATATCCTGTTTTCCAAGACCTTGGACGAGATGCAGATTCCAAGATCCGAGTTGAAGGCAAGCTCAGCCCTCTTCCACGGAGTTATCCCGGGGCTGTCATCTACGCCACTCGGGCACATCGCCCTTCCAATCACCTTCAGAGTTCGGGAGAACTTCCGGACGGAGAACATCACCTTCGAGGTGGCTGACTTTGAGACGGCCTACCACGCGATCATTGGAAGGCCTGCGCTCGCCTAGTTCATGGCGATACCACTCTACATTCACCTCTGCATGAAGATGCTCGGCCCCAACGGCGTCATCACCCTGCATAGCGACGTCAAACAAGCCTTCACCTGCAACAGAGAGAGCTGCGATATGGCCCAATCTTGTGAGAGATCATGTGGCTAGAAAGAAATCCGACTGGCTGCATCAACATCTGAAGAGGGTGAAATTCGTACAGAGAAGATAGCCAAGTCAGGGACAAGGCGACGCCAAAACAAAGAAAATCTTCCTTGATCCAGTAGGTAAGATAACTTCAAGGACTTAAACGATACCATAGCCGCAATGTTCGGACGCGAGCTTTCATTGTCGGCGATTAGGTTCTACGCAAGATCCAGACCACCAAGGACCATCACAAATTATCTCCACTATGGGAAGGACCATACATAATCGCTGAGGTGACTAGGCCAGGAGCATTTCGACTAAAGCGCGAAGATGGATCTATGGTGGAGAACTCCTGGAATATTGGACATCTTCGACGATACTATGCTTAAATTGCCGTAAGTTTCATGTTATTCTTGACTGCCAACCTCAAGCAAGATGACTTCTTGAGTTGACAGTCGGGGGGCTGCAGACGTGTCAATAAAGTATGGTTTTCTTCGACAACTTGTTTATATTTGGTTTATCATTGTTTAATGTTCCTTGATTTGAGTTCAATAGATAAGGACTGAGAATTTTCTGATGATCTAATCAAGCTTAGGCTTGGTGACAGTCGGACGAAAATTACTTAAGAAATTTTCTATGAAGACTCGGGTCAAGGCATTAACATAAATAAGCTAGATATCTACAAGTTCACATCAGAGTTTACAAGCAACATTCACACAGTCATTGAGATCCAGGCCTCTGAAGATTGCAGCCTGGGGATCTCCTCCTCTTTTGTTGATCGATTTAAAGAACATAAATGAAGACAAAGAAAAGACAGATTGAAGACTAAAGTCAGAAGACCGCTTCAAAGCTCACCAGCATCAGTGGTCGAACCCTTGGCTGTCGGGAGATCTTCTTCACCATTGGTTTCCATGCGGGGTCTCTTGGTCGGGCATCGGGGCTCCTTCACTAGGACATCCTCACCGGGAGGTGGGAGCTTCTCACTCGGGGTGCTCTCACTCGGGAAAGGGCCCCGGATTCTTGTTCGCAGGCCTTGTCGCCCGGCGCAGAGATGATTTTGGGCCTTCACTCGCCGGTGGGGTCTATGTTCGAGGCCTCCTACAAAGAGAAAGATGGGAGCAATCGGGACAAAGGCAGAGAGCTGGTGAACAGTGCTGCGAAAGAGAAAATTTTTGGGGAAGATGAAGTGTCGAGGATGACCTCGAGGCTTCGTAAAAAGACTTGAGGGTTTTTTGCCAAGTTATCTCGCGATTGGGCCGAGACCATGAGAGACTTGCGGCCCAGCTAAGGTGTGGCTTGACACGTGTCCTTAGGGACTTAAGTGGATGGACTTAAGCAGATTTGCCCTGGCAATATGCACGTGTCACATAGCCCAATACCTTTAAAATCCTTTCATACCGCGGTTTTCATAACTTCATGAGAAGTTGGCACGATGCAATTTGAAAGGTGACAAATAGTTAAGCTTTTCATGGCTGTCCCGATGACAGAACTATTTGGTTTTAAAGCATTTGATTAAATGATTATATCAATGCTATTTTTCCACCTTGGTGAAGATCTTTTTAGATTAAGACCAATATTATTGCAGGAGCTATTTAATATTTTGGTCATATTTTTCAGATGACTGAAAATTTTGTTTACCCATGAGGGCCAATTAAATTATTTGTTCCGAGATAACTTGGGCAAGTTAACTCGGATAAGCACGAGTTTGCGAGTATTTTTTACCCATGAGGGTTGACTAAATTATTTGTCCCGACATGACTCGGGCAAGTTAACTCGGATAAGCACGAGTTTGCCGTGTATTTTTTACCCATGAGGGTTGACTAAATTATTTGTCCCGAGATGACTCGGGAAAGTTAACTCGGATAAGCATGAATTTGCCGAGTGTTTTTTGCCCACGAGGGTCGATTGAGCTATTTGTTCCGAGATGACTCGGGCAAATCAACTCGGATAAGCATGAGTTTGCCGAGTGAATTAATTTCTTACCTATAAGGGTTGATTAAATTGTTTGTTCTGAGACGACTCGGGCGAACTTACTCGGATAAGCATGAGCTTGCCGAGTGATGTGATTTTTTATGATTGCTTTAGCTTGAGCTAAGCATTTCTATGAGAATTATTTGTTCCGAGATGACTCGGGCAAATTTCCGGGATGACTCGAGAAGATTAGCTCGGATAAGCATGAGCTTACCGAGCGAATTAATTTCTTACCCGTGAGGGCTAATTAAAATATTTGTTCCGAAATGACTCGGGCAGATCCACTCGGATAAGTATGAAACTTGCCGAGTGCTTTTCCACCCAAGAGGGTTGGTTGAATTATTTGTTCTGAGATGACTCGGACAAATTCACTCGAATGAGTACAAACTTGACGAGTAATAAGATTTTTATGATTGTTTTAGCATGAGCTAAGCATTGTATGAGAATGATTTTTATAGTTCTTGACTATACGTTTAGTCTAATCTTGACTAATCATATAGTCGGGGGCTACACCTAATTAGGTGCATCAGGAGATGCACCTAGATATTTATTTTTGAGAATTTTTTGGATATTTTCCAGCCCTTCACAGTCTTTGGAGCCACTCGGGAAGATTCAGGCAGAGATATTGGAATCACTCGGCATCGAAGCACTTGGCCAAAGAGGTTTTTGGCTGCGTCTGTTTTGGTTTGAGGCTGAGTTGTATCGTCGACTGAAAAGGACTCGGGGGCTACTGTGGAGATTATGGCGATCATGTATCTACATGGCAAGCTTATCCGACTGGAAGTAGGGATAGATTGCGCCTGCCATATCTGTAAACCAAACATGATTTGGGTGTTACGTTGCCGATTGAGATAAGGCAACGGCCCATAGTCACGGTTTGGTAAGATTGAGGAAACCGACTTAGAGTAAGATAGGGTTTCCGATCTGTAAACCCGCCTACTAGGACTATATAAGGGAGGTAAGGGGCGTCCCTTGAGGGATATTCCGATAGGAGGTCAGCTTCTAGCTTTCAACTTTAGATCACGAGATCAATAAAGACACTCGGCGGATCGAATCCACCGAAACAGGAGTAGAGTATTACCTCACGAGAGGGTCTGAACCTGTCTAAATCTTCTTTTCCTTCTAACCCATTGTGCTTGGCGATCTTGACTGCACCCCCAAATTTCTATTGCCGAAACCGAGTTTCGACAGTATGACTCGGTTTCTTCGGTATTAAAAGTTACTAAACTTGGATAAAAATTCTAAAAATTTATTACCTTTCAAATACTGTAAAATTTCAACACGAAAATATCAAGCGTGTACGTGCGTCGTTTCTGGAGTATTTTCTCCGATGGAACTGTCTAAAATTCAGTTGCCTGAAGTTTTCCAAAATTTCGGTCACATTTTGGATGTAGAGCTAGTGGTGATGGATCTGCTCAAATTTTTAAAATGGTATTTGGATTCATGTAGTAGGCCCATTACAGATACCAAGCTTATTTTGGGCTTTTGTTGTGTTTCCTGGGTTTGTGGGACTTCTTTATCTTTTGGCTTTAAAACATTGTAAACTACCATTAATTTCTGTTGCGGGCCTATATTTGGGTTGTTTTGTTCGAGCGGGTTTCATTTATTTATTATTATAAAAGTAGGGTCATTCTTCTTTATCTCCTTCCACTAAGCACAACGCATTTGTACGCTCTGCGTTCATTACCATTAGATAGCCCATATCTAATTATATGGGTATGGCATGTTACAACTTACGAGCATGCTACTAAAAAAATTGTGTATATACTTTTGGCCAACCGCATGCACAAAGAAAACACCAGGCCTCATGTATCGTGTTAAAAATCTAGTCATAATACGGTACATTTTAATCCAAAAATTTAATAAAATAAACATGACATACACAATAGAGAGATCCTAGCATGATGATAAACATGAATATGCTAACAAGAACAATAGCATCTAAAACCATGTTTAACACCGAGATGAGAATAGTAATATACCACAAAAATGCTCCAGAAGATGATGAGGCATTGGTATTGCCTCCGTTGGTGTTGACATTCTCTGCCTCCTCCTTTGTTGACAGTGGTCGACATGTTTGATGTAGAGGAAGAAAATCGTGATGTAGAGGAAGAAGATCGTGATGCAGAGGATGCAATGCTGAGTAGTCGTGCAAAGAACGCTCCCCAAAAGCTTGAATCACCTGCCTACCCATGCAGGCACTCAAGCAAATAGAGTTTCGGAGGCCTTCTCGTTCCAGGTACTCGTGCGTGCAAGTACTCGGAATCGAGGAAAGCAGAAACACAACGCATAGAAATAGAGGTTGAGGGAGTATCTATCAAAATCAGAGAAGACAGGAAACCGGAGAGTGTTACTCCTGTCTATCCTGGAGGTGGGAGATAACCTGTACGAGAGAGAAACGTTTCGGGAGAAATCAATCCGATTTACTACTCCGTCCGTTACCGAAGTAATGTTGCTCGTCGGTTATGCTTTCGTTCATCAAAACAAAACGTAACAAGGAATCGGTCATGTCTTGGCACACACTGCCATGCCATGGCCGGTTAGCCTGCTCGGCTTGGCTCGGCACGCACACGTGTGTGACAGTCCCACCACCACCTCAACCGTTCAACAGGTGCTCTCTTCTAGCAGCCTATTTAAGTCGAGGTATCTTCACGTTGGTTTTCAAGGTGGTATTAATCCCCTTAACATTAATTGTGACCACATAAAGTTTATTAGAATTAAATTGGGCCTAGCCCATTTACTCTAACATCCCCACCAAATTTCAGGGCTCACAGTAAATGTTCTCAGTTCTGCACCTGTTTTTTATACCAGTGTTTCGATGGAGACGTTAAGTTGAACTTCCACCTAGAAAAGGAGCTACACCTGACCACAACTGAACAATAGACTAGGCCTTGAATTGTCAGTTTTGTGTAGTTAGGTTTTACTCAATTTTTTAACTGATACTAGGTTGCCTTTAGCATCCCCTCTCTTTGGAGCATATAAGTCATTCTCCAAGCCTTTTCATGAATATCTAGAGATCACCCAAATCTCATAGACTGTGACTAGCAGCCGGACTCATATAAATATGTTCTTTCTAAGATGTTCTGTAGGCTAACATCTTTTCTTTAAGAAAAGCCACTCGAATCATATTAAAATATGCACCAACATGCCATACAGATAAGGAGAGAAGTACATCAAAGAAATGGGTCGTTTAAGGGTCTCTCCTCCTGGTTACCCAATAGCTTGTTTCGCCATCCTAATTAACGGGATCTCCGATCATATAGGACATATTACCACTATTGTGTAACTCAAGTGGGCCTCAAGCCCATCTCTCTTGATGCACTTTTTATCACATTACGCGATAGACCCTTAGTGAACCGATCAGCAAGATTTTTAGCAGTCTGACATAGTCCAATGCTATCACTCGAGAGTTTTTCACCTTTCTACCAGATTTTAGTCTGCTCTTTACATGCCTAAATGACTTCATGTTATCCTTCGAAGTGTTCAGCTTAATAATCACCATTTGATTATCACAGTTTATCAGGATAGCTCATACTGGTTTTTTAACCACAGGTAAATCCATCAAAAGCTCATGAAGCCACTCTGCATCAACAGTGGCAAATGTCTAATGCTGTGAGTTATGTTTTTATTGTTGACCTCGTTAAGATGGTCTGCTTACAAGACTTTCAAGAGACAACGTCACCCCCAACTGTGAATACATATCGACTTATGGCTTTTATCTCATCAACATCATAAATCCACTTTGAATCACTATAGCTCTCTAGTACTTTTGGGTACCAGACATAGTGAATTTCATAGCTCATAGTGTCTTTTAGATAGCGCATTACTCTTTTCAGAGCACGCCAATGATCAACTCCTGTATTTGAAACAAACTGGCTCAACTTGCTCACAGGAAATGAGATGTCAGACCTCGTTGCACTAGCTAAATACATCAGTGAACTAATGATCTGGAAATATCTTAGTTGGTCCCTTGTTATTCTTCAGTTTTTCCTTAGTAACACACTAGGATCAAAAGGAATAGGAGTTAGCTTGCAGTCACTATAACCAAAGCGACTCAAGACTTTGTTCACATAGTGGGATTGCAGGAGTATAACCCCACCATCATCTCTTCTCAGTAGCTTAATGTTGAGAATAATATCAGCTACTCCCAAATCTTTCATCTCAAAGTTTTTTTAAAAAAGTCCTTGACCTTCTCAATCACATTGAGGTTGGTCCCAAAAATCAATATGTCATCGACATATAAGAACAAGATCACTCCATCCCCCCACCATAGTGATAGTACACGCATTTGTCAGCTTCGTTCACAACAAAACCAACAAATGTTAGAGTTCTGTTAAACTTTTCATGCCATTGCTTAGGTACTTATTTAAGGCCATACAATGACTTCAACAACTTAGACACAATTTCCTCTTGACCTTCTAATACATACCCATTTGGTTGATCTATATAGATCTCCTCCTCCAACTCTCCATTAAGGAAAAATGTTTTAACGTCCATCTGATGAACGAGAAGACCATGAGAGGCTGCCAAAGCAAATAGTACTCGAATCATGGTCTAACGAGCAACTTGTGAATAAGTGTCAAAAAAATCCTTGCCTTCTTTTTGGGTATAACCCTTGGCCACAAGCCTTGCCTTGTACTTTTCAATTGTACCACTAGGCCTAAGCTTTTTTTTGAAACCCACTTGCATCCTATAGGTTTGCACCTGTATGGATGCTCGACGACTTCCCAAGTACCATTAGACATAATAGAGTTCATCTCAGTGTGTACCGCTTCCTTCCAATAGTCAATGTCAGGAGATGAATATGCCTCTTCTATGGTTCTAGAAGTGTCATCCACAAGATATACAATATTGGCACCAAAAGACTTTGTAGTCTTTTGTCTCTTACTCTTTCGATTAGCTATATTGCTATCCTCTTCAGGATTTTTCACAATTGATCATTATGTTCTATTGGAACAAAAGGCTTAGGGGATAAAATATGTTATTGACTAAAAGTGATAGGTGCATTTTTTATGGAAAATTCATTCAAAAAATTGTAGCATCTCTGGACTCAAAATTTGCACAAACGCGTATGTCTAGTAATCTAGAGTTTACAATTAAGAATATATATCCACAATCCACGGTGGATAGCATAATCAAGGAACACACAATCCATGGTTTTTGGTCCAAGTTTGTGTTATTTGACTATAGACAAATTGACCTTAGCCAAACATCCCCATGTGCGCAAATATGAGAGATTTAATCTTTTGTTTTCTCATTCCTCGAATAGTGTTACTTCTTTATTCTTAGTTGTAATTTTATTCAAGACATGACATGCAGTGAATATAGCCTTATTCTACCATTTATTGCAAAGCCTCGCAGTGTCTAACATGGCATTCACCAACTCAGTTAGAGTGTGATTATTTCTTTCAGTAACCCTGTTTGATTGGGGTGAATAGGGAGGCGTCCTCTCATGAATAATTTCTGACTCTTCATAGAATGAAGTAAACTCATTTGAAAAATACTCTTCACCTCGATCAAACCTTAACCGTTTGATTTTCCTTTCAAGTTGGTTTTCTACCTCAGCCTTATATATTTTAAAGTAATGCAATGCTTCATCCTTTGTTTTCAATAAACACACGTGACAAAATCTAGTGCAATCATCTATAAGTGTCATGAAGTATTTATTTCCTCTTTTTATCAACACGCCATTCATTTCGCATAGATCGGAATGAACAAGTTCTAGAGGTTCCAAATTTCTTGCATATGATGCCTTGTGAGACTTGCGAGATTGTTTCGATTGAACACAAGTTTGGCACTTAGAACCTTTGACCAAAGTGAATTTCAGGATTAAACTCATGTTAGCTAAGTGCGTCATACAACCAAAATTCACATGACAAAGTCGTGAATACCACACATTGGACTCGTCATCATTGCTCACATGGTTCACAACATGTTTACATGCATCATCCAAAGAAAAGCGGAACAAATGATACAACACATTTATTGGACTCAAACACAAGTTTAAAACCATCTCTACAAAATAGAGAGCCACTAACAAGACTCTTCTTAATTGAGGGGACATGCTGCACGTTCTTCAGTTGCACAGTCTTTTCCAGAGTAAACTTCAGACCGATCATACCAACACCATGAACAGCTGCATGAGAACCATTCCCCATCAGAAAGGAGGATCCTCTCCCGACTTGATAAGAAGAGAACAAGGAAATATCATCATACACATGAATATTAGCACCAGTATCAACCCACCAAAACAGGTGAATGAAAAACAGAAATAACTATAGGTAAAAATTTATCATACCCCGATGTTCCTCCTCCATCGCTAATAACCATGTTTGTAGCCTTTTTGTCCTTACGATCAGGACAATCTTTGGCCCAATATCCAGGCTCACCGCACAGAAAGCAGTTGCCCTTTGCCTTTCCCTTGTCTTTCTTCTTAAAAGTGGTTGTAGTCTTGGGTTTGACATCAGGTTTGATCTTCTTGTTGTGAGATGCATGAGGGTTCTTCTTTTGCACCAAATTGGCACTAGAACTTATCTCAACCTTTTTACCACAGTTGTCCTTTGCCCTCATCTTCTCCTCAACACCCAAAGAGCCAATGAGATCAATAACATTGAATTCTTGCCTCTTGTGTTTTAGAGAAGTGGAAAAGTTTGACCAAGAAGGTGACAATTTGGCAATAATGCCACCCACCACAAACGTGTCTGGCAACTCGTATATGTTGTTCTCAAGTTCCTTTGCTAACACCTGAATCTCATGAGCTTGCTCTACTATAGAACGGTCATCAACCATTTTGTAGTCATAGAACTACTCCATAACATACAGCTCACTGCCAGCATCGAAGACTCCGAACTTGGCCTCAAGTGCATCCCACATATCCTTCCAGAAGGCATATGCATATACATGTCTACTATGTTGTCAGCTAGTACACTTATCAATGCTCCATGGAAGAAGCAATCCGCAGACTCGAACTTAGATCCTCCTCAAGTGAGAGAGGTCGTTCGATCATTTTGCCCCGTGAAACAAAGAAAATTGCATAGTTGTCAACCACAATAGTGCACTTTCCTTCTATCTCTTATAGTTTGAACCATCAAATGCATAAGGTTTTAGTGATGCAGCAAAACCAACTACCAAAAAAACCAATCAAGTTTTTGGATAGTTGAAAATCTCGTCATAATTCGACATATTTTAATCAAAAAATAATAAAATAAACATGACATATGTAATATAGAGAGATCCTAACATGGTGATAAACATGAATATGCTAACATGAACAATAGCATCTAAAACCATGTTTAACACCAAGATTAGAATAGTAATATACCCAGAAAATACTCCAGAAGATGATGAGGCATTGGTATTGCCTCCGTTGGTGTTGACATTCTCTGTTTCTCAATTGAAAGTACCATCGCCGCCTTCTCCTCTGTTGACAGTGGTCGACATGTTTGATATAGAGGAAGAAGATCGTGATGCAGAGGATGCAGTGCTGAGCAGTCGTGCAAAGAACGCTCCTCAAAAACTTGCACGTACTCAAGTGAATAGAGTTTCGGAGGCCTGCTTGTTCCAAGTACTCGTGCGTGCAAGTACTCGAGGTTGTGGGAGTACTGATCGAAATCAGAGAAGATAGAAAACCGGAGAGTTTTACTCCTGTCTATCTCGGAGGTGGGAGATAACCTATGCGAGAGAGAGACGTTTTGGGATAAATCAATCCGATTCACTGCTGCGTCTGTTATCGAAGTAATGTCGCCCGTCGGCTACGCTTTCGTTCATCAAAACAAAAAGTTACATTGGGAGAGAGGAATCGGTCCTGTCCGTCCCGCCATGCCTCGAGGCGTGCGTGCGTGTGTGGCAGTCCCACTTTGATTAATTACAGTTGCTTTATATAAAACACAGCCATAGCCCAGAAAAACTCTAAACAATAGACAAACCTCTTGGGAAGTGTTAACGACCAAATTTGGTAAGCCAACCATCGGATTTAGAACTAAAACCGAAGCGGATTTGGAGGAGATCGTGGTTCTCGGAGACAGAGTGCGCATCGGCTGAGACCAAATCGGCTAAGGTCAGATCTCTCAGGGCAGTGTGTGTTTTTTGCATCGACAGCAAGGCAAACCATACTTGGTCGTAGCACTACAACGGTCACCCTCATCTCAATCGGGCGGAAACCCTCATCTGTGTCGGGTATGGCGTCCATCACGACACAAAAGGTCACTGATGTGAGAAGTCATCTCTATCGGGCAAAAGCCCGTCACCAATGTAATTATCTTTGTCGGGCCTAGACTAAAGCCCATCACTGATAGGTTTGACCCAGAAGTCCAGTCAAACAAGGGCCCGTCACCGATGATATATTCTTAAACAGGCCATAATTAATGCAAGTCACGGATGACTAACAACTCAATTGGGCTTTAACTTAAGCCCGTCACGGATGGTGTCATCTTCATCGGGCTTAAGTTAAAGCCCGTCACTGATGGGTGTTTCCCAAAAAAATTATTTTTTGGTTATCCTCATGCCTTTTCTAGCCATGCCCGCTGCAAAATGAGAGAAACAGAGATATATATACATATATATTTCCTTTCCCAGCATCTCCATTCATATATACAATTATTCATAGAAAACCCAATTCAGAAACCACATATGACATTCACAGATTTTACACATCCATTATTCACATATTTCAAAATAACATCTTCAAGTGCTAAGCATCAAAACCTCCCAAACCGAGTTATAAATTGGAATAAATTTTTATTTAGCAATTACAAATAATACATAAACACATTTGACCATATTGTAATTTACAATATAAACATAAGTATTACATAATTACATGTCTTTGACATTAATGTTAAAATGTTCAACAATGTTCATCATTTAACTTTAACCATGTAGTCTAAACATTCCTTTGAGGTGCACTATGTCGCAGACGATGAAGCCCGCTATCTCCTTTCTAATCTCCTCAAAGCTGGCGGATGCAGATTTGGATATATTTTTCTACATGTATATAGTTCGAAATTAGTCGATCTATTTATACACACAGACACACACTTCGAAGTAGTTAGTATATATCACAATTGAGATCACAAACCTCAAATTTGACCAAAGTCTTCATGTTTTTGTTGTACAGAATCCACATGTTGTGGCACACATGGAATTCGCACTAGTCGCCAACTTGTTTTTTGATCGGAAAGTCCTTTTTTGTGGATGAGGTTTTTTTGTCCTTTCTTATGCAAGCCTCCTTTGTAACGTCCTGAAAATCGGAGAGTTTAAAAACCAGAAATTAAAAATCGGAACTTACAAAAACTTTTTGCTTGTTGCTTCTTGATCGTGTTTGTTGCTTCTTATTTGCCAGCTTGGTTGCATAAATTTATAAGTGAACGATTCATCTCGGTGTTTGAGAAAAACCAAATGATTTGGATTTCTGTTGGGGAGAAAAATCTCGGAGTTTAAAGTTGGGAATTTTAAAATAAAATAGGAAGTGGGGTAGAATCATAAAAATGTGTGTTTGGAAAATAAAATATTATTTGGTGATTGTGAAAAATTAATTAGAAAATAAAATGGGCAATAAAATATTTTAAAGGATTTATGTAAAGTCTAGAAATTTATTTGGAATTAAAAATGGTGATTTATGAATTTAAGGAAAAGGATTAAATCAAATATGGTGATATATATTTTTAAATAAATAAAATTGGGTGAAAAGTTTGAAAATATATTCTTAAATTAATTTTGGGAATACTATATTTTTATTTGGAATTTTTAGAGTGAAAGAAAATAGAAATTGGAAAATAGAATTGGAAAATCGAAAAACACACTCTTCATTAGGTCACGGGTGCTCGACGCCATACCGGCCCGGCCTCGCGCCCGCCGCGCGTCGCCCGCCGTCCGCGCCCGCGCCCGCACGCGCCACGCGCTGCGCGCTCGTGCCGCGCCCGCGCCCGGCCCGCGCATCGCCGCATTCGCCACGCCGGCCCCGGCCATCCGCGCGCCGCGTGCGCCACGCCGTACCATGCGCCGGACCCCTATCCTTCTCCCCGTTCTTTCCCCCCACGGCCGCGCCTATATAAGGACCCCTTCTTCACCTCTGTTTCCCCACATCGTCGCCGTCCCTCGCCGATTTTTCCACAGCGCCGTCGCCGCAACCCCGCCGCGTGCGCCGCCGTCGCCGCAAGCCCCACCGCCGTGCGCCGGAGCTCCACTGCCCCTCCCCGAGCGTTGCCGTCGCCGGTAAGCCGAGCCGCCATCCCTCCCCCTCGCTTGCGCCGGTCGTCGGCCGAAACAGAGAGAGAAAAGAGAGAGCAGAGCCAGTCGAACAGTTGGCGGGTTGATAAGAAAAGAAAAAGAGAAGAAAAGGGAAAAGAAAAATAGAAAAAAAATGGGGAAAAATTTTGGAAAAATAGGAAAAGTGTTTAGGAAATATTTGGGAAAATATTTGGGCAAAAATATATTGCTTTCTCATATATTTTCTCGGAGCAAATTCAGAAATAGAAATCAAACTTTTCGGAGATTTCGTTTCACGTCGTTTTAATCCGGATTTTGTTTATTTCTTTTTCGCCATTTGAAATGTGTTTCTTCTGTGCTCGAACCTCCGAAACTTCGAACACAAAACCCCTCCGTTGGTATTTCTAAATTTATTTTCTCAAATAAATGCGATTGACATTTTGCAAAAACCCTAGGGCATCAACTCGATTTTAAACTCGGATTTTATCCTAACAACTCTTGTCCGAAGTCGAGTAGAATTTTAGGCTAAACGTTTGGAGACGTTTTATGGTTCTTTTCGATCTCTCGGTATTTTATTGAATTCTGATCGGATTCAATTGATCTTTCGCACGTACGGATAGCAACCGAGGGAGCAAGCACTAACTACGTTGAAGACCCCGGCCAACAAGTGTGCGAGCTAGGCAAGTCAACACATCCCTTTGAACATATTGATCCTACTTTGAGAAATGATGTTGTTTTTAATTACAAATTGCATGCTATACACAAATGAGTACCTATACTTGATATACCCTCTCTTGATATTGATTATCCTTAGAAGTATTCTTTGTAACCCTCGATGTGATACAACCGGAGGGTGTAAAATGCTTAGCCACGCTTATACTAGACTCTTGCATACTCATGATTTTACAAATGAGCCTCGTGCTTGGGCAACTATCTTTGGGAAGTTAGTTGAGATATGGCAAGTGGAGACATGAGCGCCACATTGCCTCGATCATGTTGAAGATAGTTTTGATGAAAAAATGAAAATACAAACCAATGCTTTCAGACTGGGGCGGATGGATGGATTGGGTGGTTTTCCGGGAAAGGCTAGTACCGTCCCTGGTCAATTAAGGACCGAGCCATGAGACTTATAACTTAGAGCGAACCAGTACAACCGTACTTCTCGAATGGGTATAGACCTAGCAGAGTAGATAGCTGAGCGGAGGCAATATCCCTGCATAGTGGTTCATGTGTAAGTGTTGAGTTAGGGACCTACCAAGGGTAGTGTGCCCATGATTGTGATAAGACGAAAGGCCTTTATGTGAATGATAACTTGAACCTAACGATGACTTAAAGATTAAGTGAGTTTTCTCCCTTACCTCGGGAACGCCAGAACTCTCACTGCTAGGAAATGACAGCTAGAGTGCATGAGGACTTAAGTTCATGGAGCGGGTACTGCCAAAGTGAGGTTATCGAAAGGCTTTGCCGTGACCATCCCATATAGAGGGATGTAAGCTCATTCAATGAGCAGTTGCAGAGTATGGGTAAAGTGTACATCCACTGCAGCGTGAGTCAATCAATCTATTCGAATAGCCGTGCTCGCGGTTAATGAGCGACGTGACAAGTTTCTCCCGTGGCTAGACTCTTAAACTCTAAAATGATGGGTTGGTTTGCATAATGATTTTGTATTCCGGTGGACTTAACTTCTCGACCTGCGAGAAGGGATAGACACCCTAGAAAACCATGACAAACCGGAGACGGGAAACCATCCTTGGTATCACGATGGATGGCAGACAGAACCGTCGCCGATTTAATATATTCTGGAACTAAAACTTGACTGGCTAGATGTTAGGATTGTGAAATGATTTGTGAAAATTGGCTTTGTGCAAATGAACCTTGGCCATCCTTTGAGTGACCCTATCATGTGCACCATTCCGTGTCGGCTTGCTGAGTACGTTGGGTACTCACCCTTGCTATACGCACAAACTTCAGATGAAGGAAACGAAGAACTGGAGGACCCCTATGCTTACTACCAGGAGGAATGAAGACAATGGAGCGCGCTAGGTCTTAGTCCCCAGTCGTTGCCTGTGGCAATCGACATGCCGCTGCTTTCCGTCTGCTAGTCTCATCTAAACTCTGATTTGGTTGAATTCGGACCAGTATGTCCTATATGTATTGGATATTGCCTTCGGGCCTATTATTGTAATAACTCGATGTAAGACTATTCGTGCACTTTGCACCTGGTAATTCAGAACTGTATTCGTGGCTACCAAACTACTCGATCCAGGGATATGGTACTATGAACACGAATGATTCCCGTCCTCAAAAACAGGGGTCGACAGAGCTGGTATCAGAGCAGTGCGACTGTAGGATAAGACCAACTGGCGCCCTACCCCTGAATAGCTGGTTAAAGGGAAATATCTCTACATAGGATTATTTTTGCAATTACAAACTATTTTCACAAAACAAATATGTTTTCCCTCATACTCTTATCCCCCATCTCCTTTGCTCAAATTGTTTTGATATTATCCCTCTCTGACCCTAAGTTACCTTCAAAAGCATATGGCAGGCCATGGTCAGAAATGGAATAAAAGATGGGTATACCCGAATCCTGACCCAGGAAAGGAAGCTGGGCACAACAAGAGAAAATCACTAGATTGGGATATAAGTTGTGATCGCAGAATGATCGTCACAGGCACGGTGTTTACACCCGAGGATGCCGCAAGAATTCCCCGACACCTAAGGAATAACACCTTCCGTGGTGCGCGTCAGTTAACCCGACATCTCCAGCTTTACGGACCGCCCAAAACAGAACACGACATACTGGAAGAAACGTCCTCTGAGGATGATGAAGAAGAAGACATGGGAAGTGATAGCGAAGGAGAGCAGAAACCCATGGCGTGTACTCGGTGTGGAGAAATTGGGCACTATGCAAGAATGTGCAACTACCTTTGTAGCTGTGGTAAGGACACCCACATGCCAGAAGAATGCCCCGTGAGGGACATGACGTGCTTCATGTGCGACGGGACAGATCATGTACCTAAGGACTGTCAACTGATGAAAATGTTTGATCTGCTGAGGAAGGATCAAAGGATGTTCATACAATCCGCAACTCAACTCTTGGAAGGTACCACTAATAAAGGAGATGTTTTGGATTCTAAGACAGCCCCAACTCCGGTAAGGGCCAATAGTGGTGCCAAAGGATTGTTGCATACCCAGAAGAGTGCACCCTGTAACAAATCGGATATGGTCTGTTTCAACTGCCGTAAGTTGGGACACTTTTTCAATAAATGTCCTCTCCTGAGACTGGCAAAAGAAGACCGACGTTGCTTCAACTGTGGCAGAATAGGACATGAGGCCAAAAGTTGCCCACTGCCCAAGCCCTCAGTCTCAAGATGACTGCATGACCTACAACATCAGTAGACCACAAGGATCACCCCCTGCCAGCACCTGGATCATGCGGATGGCTGGATGACTAGTTGGACACTAGCAGCAGCCCTGATCTTGGTTTGGATGGAGTTAAGACAGCAATGACCAAGCCCCCTACAATTTTATGTATGAGACCCTAGAACGATGTCAGTAATGTTGTATTGTGTCGTATGGACTATACAAGTCCAATGTATCCCTCTGATGTAACATTTAAGAACTAATAATGAAGTTCTATGTTATGTCCTAAATGAGTTTATTCCACCAAGCTTGCTTTGAAAGATCACTTCAAACAACTCAAAGAAAATTCCTTAGTATCGTGACGCTAGCAAAGCGAGTCTCTTACCTTATCCCCATTGTTCAGATGGCGCACCGTCGCAGAGCCCCAACAGTTCCCGAGAACCCGCCAGAGCCTAACCCTTCCACCCTAGCAGAAGTCATGGCTTTGCAAACCCAATTGCTGCAAGCTATCACCAATAACCAAGGACAGCGCGGAAGATCAAACCTCGGTGAATTTATGAGGGCAAAGCCGCCGACATTCTCCTCGGCAGTTGAACCCATGGACGCTGAAGATTGGCTGAGGTTAATAGAAAAGAAGCTGACTCTCGTCCGAGTACGGGAAACTGACAGAGTCGTCTTCGTCACCAATCAGCTAGAAGGACCCGCAAGTGACTGGTGGGACACCTACAAGGAAACACGGGCTGAAGATGCCGGTGAACCCACGTGGGAGGAATTCACGGCCGCCTTCCGTGAAAACTTCGTACCTGCTGCAGTTATGAGAATGAAGAAGAATGAGTTCCGTAGGTTGCGCCAAGGCAACACCACGGTACAAGAGTACCTTAACAAGTTTACCCAGCTTGCCCGTTATGCCACAAGCGATCTGGCAGACGAAGAGGAAAAGATGGACAAGTTTATTGAAGGACTGAACGATGAGTTAAGAGGACCGATGATCGGTCAGGACCACGCTAGCTTTCAGAGCCTCATCAATAAGGTTGTAAGGCTTGAGCATGACCAAAGGACAATTGAAAACAACCAGAAGAGAAGGCTTGCAATGGCCGGCCCAATTCAAGGAACGCCCTAGCGACCCAAAGGAGCAACCCCGTCGGGTTGGAAGCCCGCCATTGCAGCAACCAATCGTCCTGCCGTACTCGGCAATGTCAGCAGGCCGCCTGCAACTCCGTCTCGCACTCCAGCACTTACCTTGGCAGCTCCAGGAGCCAGGAATGTCAATTGTTTCAATTGTGGAGAGCCTGGGCATTATGCCAACAGCTGCCCTAAGCCACGCAACACCCCCAACCGCACCGGAGCCAATGCCATTGCAGTACGAGGAACCCCTGCCCCGGCACCTGGACACAGTTTGTTCAGAACACCCCAACCTAAGGAAGCTGCGACCGGATTCCGCCGTGGTCAAATCAACCATGTGCGTGCTGAGGAAGCTTGGGAGGACCAAAGCGTGCTAATGGGTATGTTTTCTATCCATTCCGCACCAGTTAAAGTTCTTTTTGATTCTGGAGCTTCGTGTTCATTTATATCGTCGAAAATAAGCAAGGAGCACAATTTGCACCAAGTAGACCTTAAGAAACCCATGGTAGTACACTCACCCAGGGGAGATGTGACCATACCTCATGCGTGCATCAATGTGCCCATTCAGATCAAGGACGTGGTATTCATGTCCAACCTTATGGTTTTGCCGCCCCAAACCTTGGACGTTATACTAGGAATGGATTGGTTAACCAAGAACCAAGGGGTACTAGACTGTAGACGAAGAGAAATTACCCTATCTACCCCATGGGGATCACCAATGACAGTAACCATGGACCAAGACCCTATGCTCTGTGACCGAGCTACGGGAATATTCACCATGCTACCCATAGATGGAATGCCAATAATCCAGGACTACCCGGACGTATTTCCTAAAGAATTACCAGGAATGCCCCCAGACCGAGACATAGAGTTCATTATTGACCTCATGCCTGGTACCGCCCCCATAGCTAAGAGACCCTACCGGATGCCGGTGAATGAATTGGAGGAACTTAAGAAGCAGATAAGGGGACTGCAAGAGAAAGGCTTCGTACGCCCTAGTTCTTCACCGTGGGGAGCCCCAGTATTGTTTGTTAAGAAAAAGGACGGAAGCATGAAAATGTACATAGACTATCGGTCATTGAATGAGGTTATCATTAAGAACAAGTACCCGTTACCTCGGATCGACGACCTGTTCGATCAACTCAAGGGAGCCCGAGTGTTCTCAAAGATCGATCTTAGATCCGGATACCATCAGCTGAAGATTAGGACTAAGGATATACCCAAGACTGCGTTCTCTACACGCTACGGCTTGTACGAGTTCACAGTAATGTCTTTTGGACTGACCAATGCCCCGGCCTACTTCATAAACCTCATGAACAAAGTATTCATGGAATATCTGGACAAGTTCGTGGTAGTGTTCATCGATGATATCCTCATCTACTCCAAGGATGACGAAGAACACGCAGAACACCTAAGTAGACTTGTGTCCATCGCTTGGAGCCTATAGAGGTCGAATAGATCCTTGAAGTCGATGACAATATAATTTTCTGGCCCAAGAAATGGTTGTCGATCGTGATGGCCTATTATGTCATTCTCCCTATTCGTCCTCATGGCATTTGATCTCTCCATGTAGTAGCGGTGGAGCTCCATGCAAGCGTCCCCATCATTCCTAGCATGTCATCTCCAACCAACCATATGATTAGTTGGAACGACGCCGGAGCAATGCTCTTCTTACGTGCTTCCTGCCCCTTGCCCATGTCTAGCTTCTTTGGAGCCAGAAGCGAGGCCTACACCTTGTCTTTTCCTCTTCCTCTCCCCCTTGCAGCGAGGCATGCACCTTATTTGTGTCCAAAGAATCTCAAGATCATCAATAACAGGCTCCAAGAACACATCAATATCATTGTTGGGTTGTTTCAGTCCTTGGATTAACAAGCACAACATAGTGTATTTTCTTTTGAAGCAAAACCATGGCGGTAGGTTATAGTTTGTAATCAAAAATGGCCAAGTGCTATGGTAACTGCTCATGTCTCTGAAAGGATTCATGCCATCCGTACACAAACATATTCTCATGTTTCTAGGGTCGGCTGCAAATTTTGGGTGTCTTCGATCGATATTTCTCCATTGAATCGAATCTGTAGGGTGTCTTAGCATACCATCGTTCCTTCTCTTCATGGCATGCCAACGTACTAACTCTGCTTCCTTGGGGTTGACAAATATTCTCTTGAAATGGTCAATGATAGGTAGATACCACACAACTTTTGTTGAACCACCCCGCTTTGACTTTTTCCCTTTGACAGCATTTTTCTTTCGCTTGTATCGAGAAGCCTTGCAGACAAGACAAGCATCTAAGTCCGCATATTGCTTGTGGCACAATATGCAGTTGTTTGGACAAGTGTGAATTCTACGAACCTCTAACCCCAGGGGACACAAAACCTGCTTTGCTTCATATGTCATCTCGGGCAATGTGTTCTCATCAGAAGGCATGGCCTTCAAAATTCCCAAAAGATCTGTAAAACTCTTGTCTATCCATCCACTACTTGCCTTCAGCTTCATTAGGTCCAAGATAGCTAACAATTTTGTGTGTTTTGTCTTGCATCCGGCGTATAGAGGCTTCTCCGAGTCACTGACCAACCTGCTGAACTTCATGGAATCTCTCTCGTTGCAAGCTGGGTCCTCAACATTACGTAACATGTCTTGTAGCGGATCGTGATCCACATCAACCATTTCATCGCCCAATGGAGAAGGTAGAAACATGTCATGCTCATCTTCATCTTCTTGATTTTGTGCACCACTTCTGTCTGCAATTGCACCACTGCCTGATCCTTGCTCTCCATGCTTCACCCAACATGTATAGCCCTTCATGAGTCCTCGTTATATCAGATGAGCGTGTACGTCCACTCTGCAAACAAACATATTCTTATTTTTGCAATCTGCACATGGACAACACATGTAATCGGTCTTTCTTCTTTTTCTATCCTCCTCCGCGGCATTTATAAAATTTAGTACACCATTTCTATACTCTTTCCTATGACGTCACATAGTTTTGTCATATATCCAACTTCGATCCATCCCTGAGATGAAAAAAGTGAAAAAATATTAGATAAATATTTTGTAGGTAAGTATTTACTAAATTTATGAGAATTGACTACTATTTTTCAATTACTTTTGTACTTTCTGATTTACTTGGAAAAAAGAGACAAAAATCACCCCCTCTTCCTTCCTCCAAAATAGTGAACACTGGGATAACCATTACACTAGGTGATTAGGGCATTTATAATGTGCAGTAAATATCTGTAACGGTCAACAAACTAACAATGGTGATGTATATTTCTTTATCTTTGTTGGGCCGACGTATAAGCCCATCACTGATGACATTCATTGGTGATGGGCCTAATGGTTATCTCAATCGAGCCTCAAGTTAGAGCTCATCACCGATGATGAACATCAGTGACGGGCTTCTGTTAGGGCCCAACAAAGATATCATCGGTTTTGTTTTTCGTGTCATGATTTGAGCCCGTCACTGATAGATATCATCTGTGACAAGCTCGAGTTTTATTCATATCTAACATGTCTGTGCGAGTATATCTGACAAATTCATTTGAGATGACTTCGTTGTGACGGCCCGTAGAATCGAGATATGTGAGAGACCATCATATATGAAAGGATCTGTAATAGTGTAGGCTGACGGCTAACCGGTGAAGTTGATCTTTTTATCTTTTGGTTGAAGGACAAGTCCTCTCAACGAAACCTGGCCATATCTATATAGAGCATATAATAGCTCAGGGAAAAGGTTAAAGGTTTCTTTTCAAGAAAAGAGTGATAATGGAAGGGTTGCATACCTAAAAAGCAGATAATAACTAAGAGAAAAAAGTGACAGTTTTCTTTTCAAGAAAAGAGTGATCATGCATGGAAGGACGTTGAGGGTGCAAGCTATGCAAAACTAAATCTGGAGGAGTTGAGATTAACTTATAAATTAGCAAGTAAATCGATTTTTTGGTGCTTTTCTTCCTTTTATAATTTAAATAGACTTTATTAATTAATTAGTTTGTCATTAATCTTAGTATCACATAAAAAACTAATAGACTTCTAAGACATAATATAACCAACATATTTAGCCACATGCATGGATGGATGATAATTAAAAAAGGCTTTAATAGAAATGTGGTGAGGTTCACGGATTCTATGGCCTTATCTTAGTAGGTGAAAGTGAACTCAGTTACGGGTGTGTATATGTGGTGGTGTGTGTAATCGAGATGAATGTGTATGTGTTATGGTTGTGCATATATAGGTATGCATTCTCAAAGTAATAAAAATAAATAACATGTGTGACGCACCCATTGACGATTTAGTAATTAGTACTAGCTAGTTCGTAATTTCCTCACTGCCTTTAGCGTTTCCGACATTTACTGGTCACCATATTGAGCCAGTGGTGGTTACCTGCACGTATAATCCAGCAACGGATGTATAATTCAAAAGGAACTTAATTTTATGTTTTTTTTATTTTTCTAATTTTTGTCTCTCATTTTCTTAATACGTACGTACGCTTTCTAGACTACTAAACGATATATTTTTTAACAATCTTTTTAAAAAAATTATTTTAAGAAATTATTTGAAATTAATAGTAATTAATTATGCGTTAATGGATAATCTTTTTTCCGGAGAGATGGAGCTCCTAACTTCATCATTCGAACTCAATCTTAACATGCACACAACAAGTTACGAGTGCATATAGAAGACTCTATAAACTAGAAAATTTCTTTTATCAAAGATCACTGTAAAAGTTATCTATCACAAACAGTTCTTTCAGATAATGGAAACCTCGTTTTGTTTAACGGAAGCTATAGTTAATTATTAAGACCCTGTTTGGTAGGGATTCTTCTCGATTCTCAACAGAATCAGTAGAATCCCTGCCAAATAGGTTATTTTACAACCGATTCTGAGAAGAATCACTCTAAGTGATTTAACAGTTTTATATAGGGTATGAGAATCATCTAAAAACAGTTTCTCTTCAGAATCACCTGAAATCAGTTTCTCCCAAAAATCATCTGAAAATCACCTAAAATATTATTCTAATTATTACTTTATTATATCGATTTTGATTCTCTCCATAATCTGATTCAGAATAATCACAGAATCCGGAGCCCTATCAAACAGACCTAAGTAAGTTTGTAGGACCAAAGGCTATGAATAAAAAATGATAAAATGACATAAAAAGGCACCAACTAGATAGAGACAGCATTTATTTGGTAACCTATTTAATTAGAGAATCTTACATGAAGAAGTCGTAATCCATGCATTCTTGTCTTCTTGTTTCTCTGCTGCTACAATATGCATCTACTGTGTGTATATATAGAGACAAAACATATTTGTGAAAAAGAATGTACACCAGGATCGATCAAGCACCAACTAATACTGTTTCCCTAGGTGCAGTAGCGAATTATTTATTCTGTTCCATTGACCGTTCATTCTCAGTGATAATTAAACTTCCAATTATTAATACGACCTGTTTGGAAAAACTGCCAACCTATTCATACATACAGAGATCGATGTGATTTATTCTGAGCATTAAACACACAACATATATAGTGCTAAAATTGCTGGAGTAGTTGCAGCCAGCAGGAGGGGCAATGCAACAAACGCTGCGTTTAATTAAGTTAATTGCTTGATATTTCTCATAATATCCTAGTGAAGCAAACTTTTATTTCTCAGTTATTGTCTCTCGGTTCCAACGAACAAATCGCCTTGTCAGGCAGAAACATATATAGCGAATATCCAAGTTCAAAGTAACATGCATATAATTTTTTTCATGAACTTCAATAGGCTTGCTTTTCAATTTATTTGAAGACTGCTATAAATCAAATGTTCGATTTGATGCAAATTGTCGAATAGTGTTATACCATTTTATTAAGGAATATTTTATCTCTTGTTAAAAATTTTTTAACGAAAAATGTTTTAGATGTTTCACTACCAGAGAAAATGTTTCAGCAAAATACAATATCCAAACTTAGTGATTGCAACACCAAGAAATTAATGTATACAACATTGAGTCAAACATCGAATACTTGTTATTGCATTAGTGAAACATCAACAAAAACTTATTGAAACATTTTATTAACAATGTGTGCAACATTTAAAAAATAAAAAAATTGTCGAAATATAGTCATGTGATATCTTGTTATAAAGATTTAATTGTAACGAAACCAATTAGTTTAAAATTCGGATAAATAGTTTAAAATAAAAATCATTTAAATTTTGAAAATGCTTGCATGTGCAGCGTGGGAAGCTCAGCGTGCTGTCCGATCTTCTTGCTCGGACATCCGATCATCAGCATTCTCGAATTTACATACGAGGGAAAAGAATAACACAGTCCAATATATTCCATGTACTATTAGTAGGGACTAAACAAACATACTGCTTTAGCATATCATGACAACAATATCAGCACACAAAGCCCCATTTATTTTATATATGATAGTACAGTGCATCAGGTGCAATGTAGTATTCTGTCCTTAATGGTACAACCAACATGACAATCAGTGGTTGTTTTTCTAGAATTGGGCTTGGAGCAAATCTATGATCTTCTTGTCCACCTGAAAGGCCTTCATCAAAATATCATCTGAGATAGGTGGGTTCGATCCAAACACCGCATTGGCAATAGTAATAACCCCAGGATTTTGACTACTGAGTGCAGCAATGGCAACCGCTGGCTTGTGTGGGTTAGGATTGAATTGAAAGTGCACGAGTCCCTCAGGGAACACATACACATCACCCTTGTTGAGCACCTTGGATAATAGCCTGTTGTCTGGGTTAGACGTAACAAAGCCGACATAAAGTGTTCCTTCAAGCACCGTGAAGATCTCGGTTGCACGAGGATGCGTGTGCGGTGGGTTCAAACCCAAGGGTGCATAGTCAAGACGTGCTATTGAGATGCCAAGGGTGTTGAGACCAGGAAGCTGCAAGACATTAATCAAAGTGACGTTGGACCCAACCCTATTGTTTGTGTCTCTAGGCTTATCGAGCATGGCTGCCTTGAAGAAGTCATTGGCACTCGCGTTCATTGGATTCTTGCAAACAAATCCATTTACTCGCACTGCAGGTTTAGAAAAAATAATTAGCTTGCGGACCAACTATAACTTTCAGTTCTGGAGTAGCATTTCCGATATGCGGCTTGATCTTGTATACGCAAGAAATTAGAATATCGCTGAAATTAAGAACATATCAATGTACCTGGCGAATTCAGATCAGCAACACAAAAATCTTGGAGAGGGCTAGGGTCTGAGGCAATGGCCTTCCATGAGGCCAACCCAAGAAGAGCAGCAACAAGCAGGAAGGAAAAGGAAGAATAAGCCATTAGATTTCTCTAATCAGATACCTGTGTTTACGGTTTGCGTGATGCTTTGATCATAGGGGAGATGGATGTGCTTATATAGGCGTGGAGAGGGAGAGATCATGCAGTTTCCAGTGTGTGATCTTGTTAGATTGAAATTGTTCTCCAGCTGCTCTCTCTGTAAACGTACTTGCTGATTAAATATTCTCACTCTGTTTTACAGTTTGGTTGACTATATTTACATATAATATCACAAAACTGCAGTAGTTTTGTGATAATTTTAATATTAAATCTATAACGTTTTAATATCATGTTTTAAATATGTAATTTTATGTTAATTTGATAAAATACATATAGTTTTTAAGTAACTAATAGCCACCCGATGCAAGAAGGATACGAAATTAATTTACCGTTTATTTTGGCATACGTCATCCAACAGCAGTCGCTAACGATTAAACCCTTTAGTGATTAATTCCTGAGCTAATCAACTACAAGTGTCTAATATTGCTCAATTGTTAGAGGAGCGTGTAATCGTCATGATAAACCATATTAGGCTCATAAGGGCGATCTCTATAAGATACTCCAAATTAAGTTTTTCGCTTGTGAGTAGCTTCTCACGTTGAAATTAATATATATACACTAAAAATGACCATTGTTACCCTTCTGGAACAGCTTTACAGTAGTCCATACACTGTTGGAGAAACCTAATATTATCCCGGTTCGTAACCCCTGTAGTCCCGGTTCTCGAACCGAGACTACGAAAGCGAGACTAAAGATCGACATCTTTAGTCCTGGTTGATAACACCAACCGAAACTAAAAATAGTGGTGTCATGTGGTGGCTCCGCCATCTTTAATCCCGGTTGGTAGATTTTTTAAATTTTTTAATTTTTTTCGCTAGCTGCTAGCTTGCTGCCTTTTAATTATATATTATATATACTCCCCTCTAGCTAGAGCAAAAGTTTGAAGACAAGTGAAGCTGGCTTGGGCTGGAGGAGAAAAGAGTATAAAAAAACAACTTCATCTTTAGTCCCGGTTTGTGTTATCAGCCGGCACTAAACATCAAAATAATCTTTAGTCCCGGTTGGTAACACTAACCGAGACAAAAAAGTAGCATCTTTAGTCTCGGTTGGTGTTACCAACCGGGACTAAAGACATGAGGCGCCCTGACAGGTTCTGAATCGGTTCGTGGCACGAACCGGACTAAAGTTCCTAAAGAGACGTTGCCTTTTTAAACTTACACTAAAAATATTTTTTAGTCTCGGTACAACTCTAACCAGACTATTGTGGTTGTTGCCGCTTCAATAAAAAATGATGTCTCCAGTAGTAATACTATTCTATACTGATGCATTATAGTATTGATTCAACGGTTTAGATTAGATCTATACTACTGAAAACCACACTAATAATATAGGTATACGCGTGTAGTATACGGTATAGTATAGGGGTATTTTGGGAAAACAAATAATGTTATTTTTGTAATTTATCACATGGACATCAATATTTGTGTAAACATCACTACTCAAAATTCATCGTATCGGTCAGTTCTTAAATTGATCGAACAGATCAAATAAAAAAAGAACGACCGAGCAGATCATTGAAAACTACCCGATTAGAACAACGGAAAGTAATCTATTGATCTAATTACCCTTTGATGGCATGGGGTGTAATTATAACAATTATTGTGTATTTATAATAATACCTATGCTGATGAACAATTAATTTCATATATACTACCGTGCTCTTACTATTACTATTGCTAATAGTATGAAATACCCTGTTGCTGTAAAATATCGTACAAAATGTCATGGATACAGTATATGATATATATATATGATGTATCCATCCTTATTCTCGTCCTTGCCGCTGCCATATATGCCCCATCCTATCCGTGTGTCTAATCGATTTATATGAGCAACCTATTTTTTCCTTATTAATCTTATGTATGTCAAAATATATATTTTAATACAAGATATAATTTTATAATATATTTTTAAAAAAATCACGTCCACCTGTGGGTCCTGTTATATGTGCTTTGGCAAAAAAAAAAGTTCGGTTGAATTTAGAAAAAAACAAGGGTACGAAATTGACTGGTTTGACTGGTTGGATGACAATTTTCTGGCTTAGGAAAAAAGTTGAAAAGATGTTAGCCATACTTTGGCGAGTGCCGGCCGTTTAATTGGGTAAGCATCTGGTGTACGGTCCTGTCCAAATATACTCGCTCTGATATTGATTAATATATTTTCTTTTCCCCGCAAAAAAAGATGACAATTTTTTAATATAAATAATTCTTCTGTACTGTTGAGAAGATACTAAAATTTTTCACAGTTATTTTTTCCCGATTTCATTGTTAATTTTTTTTGCGGCACAGTATGTAATTAATCTGCAAATCCAATTGCTATAATTCATTCTTTTATTCTTAATTCGAATTTGAGTTATTTTATATCGTGTGTATGTGTGTATACATGTATATAAATATGGTCTCACAATTCATGGGTTTATTTTTTTTCCCTGGTTAAGGTATAGGCAGAGATATAGATTTGATGTGCCACCTAACAACGGTCGATTAAATTAGGTGGTATGGAGGTCATCTTCATCGTTTCCTATTGATCTACTGAAGTCAGTGAGAAAATTAAGGAACCAATTAATGAAATCCAGAAAAGTTCTAGTCAAAATAACACAATGAGGCATAGCCGTGTGCAGCCAACACACCTGATAGACCAGGATTTTTGTATATTTTAGGACAAGGAATCAATATGTACGCATCCATCAAATCAAGCATGCATCAGGATAATTGCATCCATGCATATGTCGTATGGAAACGGCTGGCTTAATTAGCTTATACTACATCTGGCTTATGTACCACCTAACGTAATTAGCTGGATTGCAATATGATATCATGCATATTTTTGGTTGATCACTACGAAATACACCCTGTCCAGTCCAGTGTTTTCAACTTAACGAATCACCCGAAAAGATCAATTATCTTATATGGTCAGTAAAATAGACCGCACAGAATAATGGATCTTTTCATGCGAGCCGCTTAAGCTGATCGCACGGAATAATTGATTTTTTCGTGTGGTTGGATCGCTCACACACGAAAACGTTTTTTTCTCAAACTATCTTGGGCATGTGGGCATGCTCTTCGTATGAGAAGATGTTTTTTTTGTCTATATGCAAAAATCGATTCTTTAATAGTGTTATCAATTCTTCAATAGTGTTATCAGGTTGTGTTAATTACCTGCACGCAATCTAGACTACAAACTAATCCATATACCTAACAGCATCCTTTCATAAGGTTGGTGACGTCCGGTCACGTATAGCGGCTAGTTAGGTTGGTGTACAGGAGTTGGTTGGGCACGCGGCGTGGCGTTTGTGTGTGTTTTTTTATTTTGCTAGGTTATTGCCTTTCAGGATAATAATTTTATAATTTGTAAACATCGCATCACCTTATACGTTTATTTAAAAAGAAAAATATACTTAACAGCTAACAAAGCATGCATTTGTTCTTCAAATTAAGGATGTGCATGGAAGCCTATCATAAACCATGTGTTGGAGACGTGATAAAAAGCTCTTATTTTTTTTAATGGTACAATTCTAATTCTAATTTAGTTCATGTTTGTTTTAGCTTTCTGTGTAGCTTTCTAACTTTTGTTTTTTAAAAATTGAAAAGCTAAAACAAATAGCTAGCTTTTCGAGCTGGTTTTCGAAAAGCTGAAAAACTAGTTTCAAAGTTAAAAAGCTGACTAAAATAATAATAAAAAATTATCAGCCAGTAAGCTAGCTTTTCATAAAACTAGCTTTTCAGAAAAGAAAAGCTAGAAAACAGAATCTCAAATAAACACAACCTTACTCACAATACATACTTATTTTCCATGCATTATCTTGCTCCTGTAATCAGAGACCGTAGACAGAACAACTTACTGTGAAAAATAGGTCCGCGAAAAAAAAGGTCCCTGAAAAAAAAAAGACGTGCGTAAGTCGGCTCCGAATTTTCTGTTGTTGGATGTTATATCTGCAAGTATTCCACGAATGCAACTAATGCATATACCTAACAAAACATATGCATACATTTAATGTTGAAGGATGGATATTTTTCCAAGCGATAGGGATACATACGGGAAATATATATTATGTCAAAACGAGTTAAGTTATAAAAACTCATAAAAATTATAATCATAAATATATAAAAAGAATACTATCTATAATCTATAATAACTATTTATAAAGCAAGTAGTGTTTCCACCCAAATTTTGTTTTGCCTGGCTATTTTTTAGAAAACCCCTTGAGTTTTTGTGAAATTAACCCACAGACTGTCTAGCTATTTATAAAGCAAGTAGTGTTTCCACCCAAATTTTGTTTTGCCTGGCTATTTTACAAAAAACCCCTTGAGTTTTTCTGAAATTAACCCACATATTGTCTAGCTATTTAAAAAACCAGTTAAAGAAGAAAAATAGATTATTTTACAGAAAACCCCCTGAGTTTTTATAAAATTAACCCGCAGTCCCAATGCTAAAAAGAAAAGAAGGGCTTGGATGAAAAAAAGACCTCCTGCGTCCCTCTCTTCCGTCCCCATCCGCGTCGCGCCTGCGCCCCTCTCTCCCGTCGCCGCTCGGAGCTCCCGCACCGTCGCCTGGACCTTCGCCCTCCGCGTGCTTCCCTCCCTGTGTCGTCGTCCCGTTGCAACGCACGGATATTTTGCTATCTATATCTATAACTATCTATAAAGCAAGTAGTGTTTTCACCCAAAATTTTGTTCTGCCTGACTATTTTATAGAAAACCCTTTGAGTTTTTTTTGAAATTAACCCGTAGTCCCAATGCTAAAAGAAAGGAGGGCTTGGATGAAAAAAGACCTCCCGCGCCCCCCTCCCCCCCTCCCTCCCTCCCAATGCCCCTTCCTCCCACCCTCATCCGCGCCGCACCCCGCGTCGTGTCCGTGCTCCTCCTTTCCATCGTTGCTCGGAGCTCCCGCGCCGCGCTTGCGCCCTCCTCCCGTCCCCATCCGCGCCGCGCCTCGACTTCACCCGTTGCAACGTACGGACACAATTGCTAGTATGTTTTAATATAGATATAAAATTCATTCTTATAAAATCTTAAATCTAAACTCAACTTCATTTAAAAACAACAAAATAACAAATTTCAGATTTTCTGTTACTATATTTTTTCGAAATTTACCTTTTTTATTTCTAAATAAAGTTTAAATTTAAGATTTAATAAGAATTTATTTTATAGCTTTACCTAGTATTTTTCTCATGTATTAAAAAAATTTTATCTACGATTTTTACCAATTTTTTTTGTCAAATATGTTCTCTGAAATGAAAAAAACATACAGGGTGGAAAGACCAACGTGTGAATGTGTGCACTCCCGTTCCATGCAAACACGCTCTGCATTCGAGGCACCACGCTCCTGCTGCTCGCTACGATCAGATCACACGTGGCTGGATGATGATGGTGTCTTTTGATTTTCTACCCTCAACTTCTGTTGATTTTCACCTATTTATTATTTGATGGTGTAATAGAAAATTTCTTTGTTGAAAGTTTACTCTAACTTTGTGCATGAAATTACTGAATAGAAAGTTTCAGACCAACCTTTTCTCTTTTTATTTGCCTTGTGCTGACGAACTTGGGTCGAATCCAAGTGATGGCCTGCTAGGCATCAACTGAAAAAAAGGGTTCTCGCGGTTGTTTGTTCTTTTTTTTTCTTTTTTCAAAACCAAAGATTTATGTGTAAAAGTTTCTATATACCAAATGTTTTTTACCAACATAAGTTAACCCATTTACAAAAACTTATCTATAAATCCTATATAAATGTCACCATTAACTGTAATTATGTACATCCACGTCATAAAAATATGTTGGTTGTTGAATTTCATGTGAAGGGCTAAAAATTTCATACGACCATCACATCACATCGCCTCAATCCAACCAGCCCGATTCTATGTAGATTGATAATGTCAAATTTATTTTTGTATTGTTGATATAGCTAGCCTAATAACTTGTTAGAAATTTCCCTCCCACTAACTGCAATTAATATTTTCTGTTCCATCCATGTTCAACCACATCATCAAGGAATAAAAGCATTTTTATTCTCAATAAAAGCAATTTTCTAAACACTACTGGAGAAATGATCTTTTGATCCATCTGCCAAAATCCACAACAGTCCTGGTTCCAGTAGGAACCGAGACTAAAAGTATTTTTTGTCCTAGTTAAATCTTTAATCCCGTTTGGTAATGTCAACGATGACAAAAATTTATTTTTAGTCCCGGTTCAAAAAAAATTTTAGGCCGTGTCAAACCCTCATTATTTTTAGTCTCGGTTGCCGGGACTAAAAGTCAACTTTTGTTTTGGCTTTTTATATCAACCGGGACCAGAGAAAAATCACATCACATGAAGAGTGCTCGGCCTTTATCTCCTCGTCTCCTGCGCGCGAACAATCGCCTTTATTTATCTCCCTCTCCCTCTCTCAGGCGCAAAGTAGTACTCCCTCCCTCTCCCTCTCCTCTATCTCTCTCTCACAATTGCGACGAGATGACGGCGGGCGGTGGCGGGTCGGGCGGTGCGGGTGGCGGTGGGCGGTTGGGCGGGTGGTGGGGCGGGACGGGTGTCGGCGGGTGGCGGGCGGGGTGGTGCGGGCGGGTGGCGGGGTGGGGCGGTGCTCGGCGGCGACGGGCGGGCGGGTAGGGATGAAAGTGGGTACGGGAAAAACTTGTACCGACCGACACCGAACACCAAAATTCCGACCGAATACCGTATCCGCGAGAAAATAGGAACGTTAAAGAAAAGGAAAATGGGAAACGGAACGGGAACGGGAACAAAAATGGTTGGGGTGTTTTCCCAATAGTAATTGCAGATCCCGTATTTGTCCGTAAAAATTCTCTCGGGAAATTCCCGTTTATCGCCCATCTAAACCAATTTCAGCCCACCAATCCACCCCACCCGGACCGGCCACCACCCACCACCGGCCCAACCCCTTCCGTCCCAAGACTCGCTTCCGCCCTAACCCTAGCCAGCACGCCAGCCACAACCAAAGCCAGGCTAGCGCACCGCACCCTAGCCCCAACCCCGCTAGCCGCCAGCCACAGCCGGACGCGCACTCTGACCCCAGCCGAGGCCGGCTCGCACCCCGACCCCGGCCGACTCCGGCCACCGTCGCACCTTCCCCCGTCGCTGGACCTTTCCCGGGCCGCCGCTAGGTCTTTGCCTGATGCCGGCCGCCAGCTCTGCTCTGCCCAATGCCGGCCGCCACCTCTGCTCTGCGGGCTCTGCTCTGCCCGACGCCGATCGCCAGCTCTCCTGCAGCCGCCTGTGTTGAAGCCATCGATTCTATCTCTTGGATTCTGAGAAAAGAGAATCTGTGATAGTCTGTGAGAATCTGTGATGAGAAAAGAGAATCTGGTATTTTCACAGCCTTTATTCATTGTGTTGTTTGTTCTGGTCAGAATTACATTCAGCTTGGATGCTCATTATCATTCAGGTTGCTCCTGAGGTCGTGGAGAGCTCTGTGATACCAGGGATCAGTCAGAAGCAACATGTGAGATGTTATTTATAGTCATATCCTACAACTATGATTCGCACTTGTTTTCGAGAAAAAACTCACCCATATTTTACATCTTTACTTCATATCAGGATCAAGCAGGATAGTGTGGTTCATACTTGGCTTCAATTGATGTTGAAAGGAAATTCATGGATGTTGGGATCACAACTGTATTACCAAATCACTTGAACACACTCCACCTTCAGAAATTTATAGTGAAAACCAGGACTCTCCTTCTCGTTTGCATTTCTCTGATATGGAAAGATGTGATTTGAAGGATTCTACAAAAGCGCCAGAGTATAATTCTTCACACAATCTACTTGACAAAGGCATTATTTTGAGTGGACAATTGGAGAATGAATGTGGATTAAATTTTGTGCAAAAGGATGAAATTTTGTATAAATTAATTTTTGAGAAAAGAGAATCTGTGATGAGTTGTGATGTTGATGTTTTTAAATTTGGACTTGTGATGTAATGTCATGAGATTATGCATGGTTGTAATTGTTGCATCTATTCTTTGATGTGGTTATATGTGTGTCGACGTTCCCGTTTTTTTAACCAATTCCAGATCGTAATTGATATGCTCCCGATCGTTCCCGACCATTTTCGTTGTCCCGTATTACCGAATTCATATTCCCGTCCGCCTTTTCCGTTCCCGTTTCCGCTCCTGCCAAAAAAATACGGGAACGGGAAGGGTTAAGGTCTTTTTCCGACCGTTCCCGACCGTTTTCACCCCTAGGGACAGGGCGGCTTCGGCGGCAGCGGCCCGACGGCGGCCTAATCTGGCAGAGGCAGGCGCGGCTCGGCGGCCGTGGGTGGCAGCGGCCCAGCGACGGCCGGATCTGGCGGAGGCGGGCGCGGCTCGGCGTCAGCCGGATCCGAGCCCTCTTCCTCTCTCAGCTCTCACTCTCTCTCATAGGCAAAATTTGTGAAATTTTAGAAAATTATGAATTTTTTTATAATTTTGTGATATATGTGAATTGTGATGTATGTTCATATTTGATATGTGATGTGAATTTGATTTGGGATTTGGGATATATGATGTGAATTCGATTTGGGGATGTTAATTTGACCGATTTCAGTATGGGGATGTGAATTTCAGCAGCCAAAAAATGAAAAAAAAACATTTGACTGATCTACTTAACTACACCGTGCATTTATAAACAGTCAGGAACCAAACATAAACAATACTCCATAATCCTTTACTCACCCAGCTCATTTCTATGTATATATATTGACTGAGGCTTGAAGTTGACACATCCACAATCACACCACCTTGCTCATCTGTCCACTTCAATCTATTACATTATTCCTGCTGTGATAAACTGTTCTGTTGCTTTTCACAGGCTCCTACCTGCCCGTATAGCAATTGCTAGACCATTGTGTCAATTTTCAGGTAAACCCCATAGCCCTATATACAAAGTCTATCCCATTTACTTTGTTCTATTTGGATTTCATATATTTACATGAAAAAAAGTCTTATACAATTTTTTTAAGTTTATGGAAACTATGGGAGTGCATACACATTCTTTTTTTTAATAATGGAAAAAAACTTGCACTTTCGGCCTTTGCACTAGGTACACACGCTGTCAGTCTATTAGATTTTATGTTTCATATATTTTTGAAGGATGTTCAAACCAAAGCCATCTTAGGTAGTCACTCACATATGTCCTGACTTCATCATGACTTTGATTTATTCTATTCTTGCACTTTTTACACGAACATATCTCACTATCATGTGGAAGGTTCCGATAAGCAAAATAAAAAATTCCTCAACATCATCTTCATATGCAGTCTCCCGTCTTGCTTTTTTCATCCAACTTTGATCCATCACCTTGTGTGAGGAGCTGTAAAATTTAAAACAGATTAGGTTTAATTTTAAAAACATTTAGATTACAGCTTATGTTTGAAGCTGTCAAACCATGACAGCAAATAACAAGAAAACTCGATCAAACACCATCTACAGCATGCACTACTGCATGATTGTACATATACATAGATATTCTTATGAGCCTTTAGCAACCACTGCATGATGCATGATTGTACACAAACACCTTTAAGAAATGGATTTTAGAAGTTTTATTCCTCTGCTCAACAGATACAAAGGTTTCTCTCTTCACAAAAACTTTCATAAAAATTTTCAGTTCTTTAATTACCATTTCTTTCAAATTACGCGGCAGTAGCAGCAATATAATAGCACAACTATATATGCCTGCTCCTAATATAGCTTTTCATCATTGTGATCAAATCAACCTAGTAACTGACATCGAGTGAATAATATGAATATGTTGTCTAAATGAACATTTTATGAACTATGACATTTCTCAATCCAAAAATAGGACAATTTGATTGCTGAAGGACTTGTGCTGCAAGCCTGCAGCTAGGAATTACGAGCACAAAATGCCTGTCTGTTCATATGCACTAGTACAAACAGCACAATGTTCAAAAGAGATAAGACAACAAAAATGAACTTCTCACCTTCAAAATTTGCTTGCACAACAGCACAAATGCAACGGCAGCGACCGTCTCGTGGGTGGAGGGATGGGTGGCGCGGCGCAGCGCGTGGAGGGAAAGAGCTACGACACACGTCTCGTAGGCGGATGGAGGGCCGGTGCGGCGCATGGAGGGAGGAACTACGGCGACACGTCGTGCGGAGGAAGGGATCTCAGTGCTTCTCGTGGGCAAAGGAATGGCAGCGGCTGCGGCACGGTCGCACGACGCCATGGTGGCGGCTGCGGCACGGTCGCACGACGCCATGGCGGCGGCTGCGTGGGCACACAGCGCCTCGACGGCGACCGCTAGGGCCGAATTCGAGTGCTGCGGCGCCTGAGGCTGCTAGGGTTCCATCGATTATTTTGGGCATGAGATTGCCGATTTTGCTTGTGGTTTCTAGTGGCCGGATCGCTATATGGTTTGGCTGTAGGACTATATGCATATGTGTAGGGGTGGGCAAAAATAACCGAGACCGAAGAACCGAACCGAATTGACCGAGACTAAAACCGAAAAGACCAAACCCGAAAAGACCGAATTAAATTTCGGTCTCAAGAATGCAATAACCGAAATAACTGAATAAACTTCGGTCTTGGGCCTCGGTTACCCGAACTAACCGAAGTGACCGAAGTTCGGTTTGTTGCCTGCTGACCTGATGTTTGCTCATTTGTTGTTTATCAATTGTTATCTGGAACTTTTAATTGTTGGCACTTGTAAGTTGTATGTTTGTTTAAACTTGTTTAATTGTTGCTTGCAACCACTTTTATGTTGGAAAATGACATCATGTTGTTTAGTGAACTAGCTAATTTTCTTGAAATGTGATCTATCCTGAAAATTTTGGTCCTGATCGAAGACCGAACCAAACTAACCGAAGACCGAAGTGCTCAGTCCTGACTTTTTAAAAACCAAGTTCGGTCCTGACTTTCTGAAGACCGAACTAACCGAAGACCGAAGACTGAAGACCGATCGGTTCGGTCAGATCGAACGCCCACCCCTACATATGTGGTATGGCCTGAGGTTGTATTACAAACATGATGCTATTTCAACGGTATGGTTGTATGACTCTGAATTTACTAGGCTGGGTTCAATTCTTAGGAGGCACATTTTTATCTTTTTTAATTCAGTTGTACACAGCTATAATTACTAGGTTTGTATTTTTTTACGTTGCACGTCTCTAATATCTTGCCAAAGTTATAATTACTAGGTTTGTATTTTTTAGCAATACAAATATATTTATTCATCCTTCTCAATGATTACAAAAATTATTTTTTAGCATGCACGTCTCTAATATCTTGCCAACATTATAAATACTATGTTATATGCTACTTGTATTTTTTTACCAATTTAAACATATTGTTTCTTCATCCTTCTCAATATTACAAAAAAATAGATTCATCTTTACGTGTCTATTAATGGTCATTTCCTTTTCTAATCAAAATTCATCTTTACATGTCTATTGATGGTTATTTGATACGCTTTACGACTTATCTATATGCTATTCACGGTTGAAAGCATGTCAAACTTTATATCAATTCGGTATGTTTTTCTAATCAAGTCATAAAGCATCTATACCTGGCTATGAACAATTGTTTGAAACACTTTATAATGTGTCTAGGGGATAATGATGCTTCAAAGCATGTCTAACTCTGTGTCAGCTTCTAATGGTTATTTGATACGCTTTACGACTTATCTACATGCTATTCACGGTTGAAAGCATGCCAAACTTTGTATCAATTCGATACGTTTTTATAATCAAGTCAGAAAGCATCTATACCTGGTTATAAACAATTGTTTGATACGCTTTACAACATGTCTAGGGGATAATGACGCTTCAAAGCATGTCTAACTCCATGTCATTCTGAGACGACTTTAGCGTGTTAAAAAATATGTTTATATGACTAATGACACTATAAGCGTGTCTAATATCATAACAGTCTAACACGTTTTTGAAATCGTGTCAAAAAACGTGATGATATAGAGACGCTTTAGATTACATTACTAATATAACATATCTAGAGGGGGGTTTCTAGTAGTGAGACAACAGCCGCCACTTGGAAGGGAGAGGAGACTGGATCTGGCAACCATCGGTGGGTTGGTAGTGGAGGTGTCTTTCGTCACTTGAGAGGAAGAGGAGGAGGTTGGATGTGGTGTTTGTTGATGCTGGAAAGGCGAAGGTGGTGGAGGTTGCTTAGATGGAGGCAATGGCGATGTTTTGGTGGGGGAGGCCATGCCAATGGTGACGCTCGAATGGGGCAGGCAGAAACAACCACTGTTGGAGAAACACACACTAGTCCCGGTTGGTAACCCCCTGTAGTCCCGATTGTGAAACCGGGACTACGGATCCGGGACTAAAGATCGTCATCTTTAGTTCCGGTTGAAATAACCGGGACTAAAGATGGTGGCGCCACGTGGATGGCTCCACCATCTTTAGTCCCGGTTGGTGTTACCAATCGGGACTAAAGGTTTTTTAATTTCTTTTTAATTTGCTCCTGCTATAGTTGCTAGCCTGCTGCATACATATTTTACACACATATATTTATACATATATATATAACATGCATATATATGTATAAATATATAATTTACACACATATAAATAAACTTAAGAAAGGAAATATATACATATATTACCAAAATATGTACACATATGTACAATATCCACATATATTTCGTATGTTACAAAAAATATCTATTTTGTGGATCCAGTGGTTAAGTTACTTAAATAAAAGTAGAACTCCCTCGCGGGATTAATGATCTGCTCGTTTATAAATCCCATCAATTCTTCCTGAGCAGCTTGTATGAAAGTCTTGTGGGGAGGTTGTCTCTTACTCGCATAAGCTGTCATTAATTCGAATAAACGAGAAATAAATATATGAAGTGAATAAGAAATCGAGACGTAATGTATGAATGGCTGTTATACGTACATCTATATCGTCGATAGTTGTGATATCGGTCACAAAGCGGTGAATGTAGTCGCAAACGTAGTATCCGCATAAGTTGGTGCCCTCCGACTGTTTTGCACACTAAAGGAGAAACAACGACAGATTTAATATATATTTCATATTTTAGAACAAAGTAATGATTCAAAACAACTTTGGAACATGTTACTCACTGGAAAGTTCATCCTAACGTAGAGCTTATCTTTCCAATTTCTGCGAACATTCTCCCAAAGCCGTTCTCATGCCCTACGTGTAGTTGAAAGTTAGCTAGTAATTATCCGAGAACCGCATATATGCAATAGCAAGTAAGGTATATGGCATTACCTATTAAACAGTTCAAATATCTTTGAGTACGTGGACTTTGATTTATCCATTGAGTCAAACACATGAATTCGCGAGTGATCCATGTCAATTACTAACATAAACCGGTGGAATCTGCAAATTGGTTTAGATGACACATATGAAAATTTATGTATGCACAGGATTGAAATCAGTACGGAAGGAAGAAAAAACTTACGCAGTGTTGTAGGGCAGAAGGATAAACGACCGGAAGTGGTTCTGCACCAGCGCATTGTATATGTTGTCCACTGTTGGATCAGGAAATTGATCAACCAATACGCCGTTGATTTTGCGTGGATCCATGAATCCATGTTTGGTACAGTCGTGCTTGTTGCAGTATTGGATCCCCATTCTACAACGGTTAAAAAGAATTTTAGTCAGCTAAATACAAGGAGGTAAGAAATGAAATAACAGAACGATACTTACAGAACCCGCGTGGCTAGAAGTGAGACGTCGAGGGCATCAAGCTGGTACAGGTCGAATATGTCTTCGAATCAGATATAGAAGTGGTCACCTCCATCGAAGAAATAGTGCATCTGCCCATTACCATCTCTCAACCCTTGTTGGATTCTTGCATGTACCACTTGTGGAAGCGGTACATCTGTGTAGGTAGCTTTTTCACTTGATCCGACTTTACAAGAGGCTTTCCAAGTTTGAACTTGTATTTCATCGGAGCCTTCGCTAGGGGAGCACGGTCGTGTAATTGATCCATTGAAATTCCAACAGATTCCATAAATTGTCTTAACTCTGATCTAACATTTGGAACTGTGCTGAACTCCAGAGGTTTCTAAGGATGTATGCCGAGTTGGGGTACATCTTTGCCCGTTCTCTTCGCCTTGCCAGCAGCCTTCCGAATAGTCCTATCGTAGTCGGACTGCGGTTGAGGTTGTGGTTCAGGCTGTGGCGTTAGGTACGTCTTCTTGAAGAAGTCCTTGGTCTCTTGGGGGATTTCAGGAGGCTTCTCAGGAGACTTCTTTCTGAAGTGGGCCTTGACTTCAGCTTGGACGACCTCGTGCAGCTCCTCTGGAGTCATGTCGTACGTTGTTTTCTTTGGGGCTGGTGGGAGCGGGTCAAGTTTAGGCCTCTTGCTTCTTGGTCCACTGGTTGACATTGACCGCGTGGCTCGAGCTTTGCATTTAGGAGGCGAAGCAGGATGAGATGTTGTCCGTTTAGGAGTCGGTGCTCGTTGTGGCGACGGAGGAGACTGAGAAGGCGGTGGAGTTAGAGACGACCGTTTAGTAGTCGGTGCTCGTGGAGGCGACGCAGGAGATGGAGGAGGCGGAGGAGGCAAAGGAGGCTGAGGAGACGGTCCACGTGGAGGCGACGGCGGTGGAACGATAGGAGACATTGTTCATCCTGGGAATATGATGAAGGGCTTCCTCCAAAGAAATATTCCGTGAGCTGTTTCTCCTAGCGTCATCTCCCCGTCTCCTCCGGGGATATCCAGCTCGAGATCTTCGTAGCCGCGTTCCACCTGTTCAACTTTCACTTTTGAGTACGCAGGTGGAACGGGCCTGCAGTGGTAGGTGCTGTCTTGTTCTACTGGAATTGCCATGCCTGACGCAACCTGTTCGATAAGATTGCTTATTAGTTAGTAATGAACCTTGATTGTCAAGTTATTCAAGGAAATATACAACATAAAAGTACGAACATACCTTTATTGTTATGTTCTTGAGCGAAATGTGCAGCTCACACGGTGTCCGCTGCATGATATCATCCACGGGGCATGGCGGACATGCTTGAGCTTGTGGGGCCAACTCGCCTTCATTTCCTGTTGACGCGCAGCTGCTGCACTGCTGCTGGAGTTGAGCCGTTGTTGTTGGATCTGGCTGTTGGCTAACCCAGTGGCTCCGCTCCTCTGCTAACCTTTCGTTCAGCCTTTGGTCCACAATCTGATCAATCTGCGAGAGCCGCATCTCTATTTCTGCAAACCTCACATCCGTCTCTTGCTTCGACCTCATGCGGCTCTTGTATGTGTCGATGTCCACTTGAAACCCGTATTTCCAGCGAACGACGCCTTTTCCTCGCGTTCGTCCCGCATGCTCTGGGTTCTGGAGTGCGAGCGTTAGCTCGTCCTTCTCTCTGTCGGGCCTGAACGAGCCCGAGGCAGAGGCTTCTAGCGCTTTCTCTAATCTTCACTCGACTTCTTGGATTTGAGTGCCGAAGATAACTGATCTATCTCCGGGATTAAGCGATCCCCCGTGAGCATAGAACCAATGCTTTGATCGTTCGGGCCAGTTGGCTGTGCCCGGAACGATACCTCGCGCTTCCAGGTCGGCTTCCATCTTCTCCCATTTTTGCATTCCCTTCTGATAGCCACCCGACCCAAGTTTGTGATGGTATTTCTTCTTGGCTGCATTGGCCTTGTTCTTCTCAATTAGGGCTTGCGCTTCTTCCCCAGTCTTATGTGCCACGAAGGCCTCCCAGTGATCTCTGAGCTTTGGGAACTTGTCGAAGTCTAGGGTCTAGCCCTTCAGGACGTATTTCTTGTGTAACTCTTTCTTATAGTTCTTGAAGAGCTCAGCCATCTTCTTTAACGTCCAATCCTTGACCTTTCCCTGATTGGAGTCTGGGATGGTGAACGTCTACAGCATTGTCGTCCAGAGCATCTCTTTCTCTGTGTCCGGGAGATAGCTCTGCTCATCTCCTCCTGTCCTTGATCGCCTCCAGTTGATAACGCTGATGGGCACATGGTCCCTCACCATCCATCCGCTGTGTGGCACAAACTTCCTTGTGGCGTCCGCTAGGGCACTTGGTCAACTATCCGGTGCTACTTCTGTTATGACGTGTCGACCCTCAATGCGTTTGCTGACTTCGCGTTGCCCGCGTGCCCTCTTCTGTCCAACTGATGAGGAGCCCTCATTCCCCTCCTTGTTCCCCTCCTCGTTCCCCTCCTCGTTGAGGTATTGATCTGGATCCTCGGTCCCCTCCTCAGTGTAAAACTGTGTGCTACCGTGTGTGATCTCGTCAAGGAAACTGTTCGTCGTCACGATCAGCCATTTGATTGTTGTGGGTTTGAGGACTTAATCAAATAATTCTAAAAAGGAAAAAATTATTCGGTTAATACATGTATCAATTATTCAGGGAAATCATGTATGTCTACATAGAAAAAACATAGACAAAAAGAAGAAGATGGAAAAAATAGATGAAATCCGGCAGACACTACGTTCTATATTTTCCTTCTTTTTCTCTTTTGTTTCTCAAACCCTAACCCAAACCCTAACCCTAACCCTATACATGGAGAGGAGAGGATAGAAAGAGGACGTTGCATGCCGAGCTATGCTCGTTTGACCGAACGAACGACCGAACAACCGACCGACCGAACAAAACTCATTCGTTTGTTCGTTCGTTCACGTCCGTCCGTTCGTTCGTTCTATTGCCTAGAGAAAGAGAGGAGGATGACGTGAGGGAGATAAGGTGGAGAGGAGAGGAAGTGGAGAGGAGAGGATAGAAAGAGGACGTTGCATGCCGAGCTACGTTCGTTTGACCGAACGAACGACCGTCCGAACGAACGAATGACCGAACGACCGAACGAAACTCATTCGTTCGTTTGTTCGTTCACGTTCCTTCATCCGTTCTATCGTCTGGAGATAAGAGGAGAGGAGAGAAAGAGAGGAGGATGATGTGAGGGAGATAAGGTGGAGAGGAGAGGAAAGAAAGAGGACGTTGCATGCCGAGATACGTTCGTTTGACTGAACGAACGACCGACCGACCAAACGAACGAACGAATGACCGACCGACCGAACGAAACTCATTCGTTCGTTCGTTCGTTCACGTCCGTTCGTTCGTTTGTCCGTTCGTTCGTCCGTTTGTTCGTTCACGTTCGTTCGTCCGTTTGTTCACATTCACAAATCGCATTCACAATTTAAACATAAAATCCATTCATATATAAAGTCATCCATTTAACATAAAAAATCCATATCTACATAAAGTCCATTTATACATAAACATTCCATTCCATTCAAAATTCTAAAATTCACAATAATTCATCCATTATAATTCACAATTCACATTAAAAATTCACAAATCACATTCACAATTTAAACATAAAGTCCATTCATATATAAAGTCATCCATTTAACATTAAAAGTCCATATTTACATAAAGTCCATTTATACATAAACATTCCATTCCATTCAAAATTCTAAAGTTCACAATAATTCATCCATTATAATTCACAATTCACATTCAAAAGTCACAATTCACATTCACATCAAAATTAATTCACATAATTTCACATTTTGATCCACCCAAATGTGAGGCAGAGGGCGGCGGCGGCGGCATCGAGGGAGGCAGGGGGCGTCGAGGGGAGGCAGCGGCGGCGGCGGCGGCATTGGGGGGAGGGTAGGGGCGCGGCGGCGGTGCCGTGGAGGGGGGCGTGCAAGGGCGTGCGGCGACGATGGCGGCGGCGATGCCTCCCAGGCCCCAAAACCCCGAAACCCTAAACCCTACATACACACACACACACACACACACACACACACACACACACACACACACACATATATATATATATATATATATATATATATATATATATATATATATATATATATCATCACAAAGAGGACGCGGCGGAGGCGGCTAACCTGCGGTTGCGTGTCCCCGACGATGGTGGTGCGGCGGCTTCCGGCTTCCGGCCCGCGGCGACGAAGACGGCGATGAAGACGGCGGTGCGTCGGCGTCCTAGGGTGTTCGGCGACGGCGACGAAGACGATGAACGGTTGCGAAAATGGCTATGTGTTTGGATCCCAGTGAGGCCCCTCCTATATATAGTCATCGGCATCTTTTGTCCCGGTTGAAGCCAACAACGGGACAAAGATACTTAGTCCCGGTTGGTGCCTTCATCCAGGACAAAAGATAAGACCTTTAGTCCCGGTTGGAGCCACCAACCGGGACTAAAGATGGCTCGGCAGCCACGTGGCCCAGGTAGATAGGCAACTTTAGTCCCGGTTGAAGCCACCAACCGGGACTAAAGATGGTTTCCCACCCATCCAAATTCACCTTTAGTCCCGGTTTGTTTTATAAACCGGGACTAAATATTTTAACAGATGCCCTATATTATAATGTATTTCCATAGTGCCCTATTTTAAATTTAAATAATAATATATAATTAACATATGGCCAATATGAAAAATATTTTAAATTTAAATAACAATATGGTATTAACATTTGCCATATTCAAAACTATTTTAAATTGTAATAAGCATATAGAATTAACATTTGCCGTTCCCATATATAATTTAATATATATTTCCTTCTGTGCCTTACTCAGAGTGTAGCTGGCTGGACTTAGGTATTGGGTTTCTTTCTCCTTTGGTTGCGGGTGAAAGCCGTCGCGTGGTGCCATATGTTTCAGATCGTTACATGCCTCAAGTGTATCTTTTGATTTTTCGTATACACCTAAGAAGCCCAGCAGGTTTACGCAAAGGTTCTTGGTGAAGTGCATCACGTCGATTGCGTGGTGGACGTCCAAGACTTCCCAGTAGGGCAACTCCCAAAAGATTGACTTCTTCTTTCACATCGTCGCATGACCACCTTCACTTGCTATAGGTTGGTTGCCTGATCCCTTTCCAAATACTACTTTGAGGTCTTTCACCATGGCAAACACGGCCTTTTCATTGCGATGCTTTGGCTTAGTACGATGGTCTGCCTTTTGATCAAAATGTTTGCCCCTTCTCCGGACAGAGTGGCTTGCAACAAGAAAGCGACGATGACCCATGCACACTACCTTCTTATAGTGTTTTAGGTACATACACTCGGTCTCATCCATATAGTGGGTGGAAGCGTTGTACCCCTTGTTTGACTACCCGGATAGGTTGCCAAGTGCAGGCCAATCGTTGATGGTAACAAACAGCAACCCTCGTAGGTTAAACTGCTCCTGTTTATCCTCATCCCACATGGGAACACCTTCTTTCTTCCACAGCAGTTTTAGATCTTCGATCAGCGGTCTAAAGTACACATCGATGTCGTTACCAGGTTGCTTCGGGCCTTGAATACCACATCACCTTAGCAGGAACTCTTTTCTTCGAAGGCCATCCGTCAACTTCGCCTGAATCATCTTGTCTGATCTTGTATCAAAGTGCTTTACAAACCGGACATGCTTTTAGGTTCTCGTACTCCTCACCGCGGTAGAAGATACAATCGTTAGGACATGCATGTATCTTCTGTACCTCCAGTCCTAGAGGACAGACTAACTTCTTAGCCTCGTACGTTGATTCCGTCAATACGTTTCCCTCTGGAAGAATGTTCTTCACGAGTTTTAGTAACTCACCAAATGCCTTGTCACTGACACCATTTTTGGCCTTACATTGCAAGAATTCCAGCGTTGTATCCAACTTTTTTTGTGTCTCTGTTCACAGCCTGGGTACAAGGACGTTTTGTGATCCGCCAACATACGCTCCAATTTCTGCACCTCCTTTTCACCTTCGTAGTCCCCCTGTACGTCGGCAACATCTGACCAAGGTCATCAGACCCGTCGTTTTCTTCAGCGTCTCTGCCCGATTCGCCTGCTGTATTCTCTTTAAATCCATCGTATTGACCACAGTCCGGAATGTTATCGTCGTCTTCTTCATCTTCTTTCATTGCAACCCCCACATCTCCGTGCGATGTCCAGCAATTGTAGTGAGGCATGAATCCCGACTGAAACAAGTGGGCATAAATAATTCTTGATGTAGAATACTCCTTCTGTTTTTACACTTTTTGCATGGACAACGTATGAAACCCTTCTGCTTGTTGGCATCGGACACACTAAAAAAATAATGCACGCCTTGAATAAACTCTGTCGACCGTCGATCTGCGTTGTACACCCATTGCCGATCGATCTACATGGAATGCTCAAAAATCGTAAGAAAAATCCACAAAATTCAAACCATTTAAATATTATTACAATAATTATATATATGTAATCAGACAATAATTATATACTAGAGGAGGAAGAAGAGGAAGAAGGAGTATAAAAAGGAACCAATGTAGAGTATATCAATAAGACATAAACGGTCTTTTAAAGTGGTAAACATAAAATTAATTAATTATTTTAAAAGTTCTTTCTAATGTACGTAGTGTACATATTTCTAACTACTTTAACGATTTTAAAATTACCTTACTTTTCTAATCTACTTTTTTCCTTTGTCATCTATTTTATAACTTTTTTGTCCAAAAGATTCTGTCTCATCATTTTTCATAAACATCTTTTAGATAAAATTGTACGTAATAAATTCCTACAAATGTAACGTGCTAGGCGTACTTTTCTTCCTCTTTATTTTGCCAAACATTTTTCTCAACCCAATGTAATGTGCTTAGTAAAATAATTAGTCCAAACAAATTTTCTCTCTCTTCATGTTTGCATAAAAATCTAGAGATGAAAATGTATAGAAAACAACCGTAAAAAGCGAAGTGCTAAGTATAGACTATAAGAAGAAGAAGAAGTTGCTAACATTGTAGATAGCAAAGATTTGTGTATTATCACTAAAAAATCACAAAAAATTTTGGCAGCACCTCCCCTCTAGCTAGAGCAAAAGTTTGAAAACAAGTGGAGCTGGCTCGGGTTGGAGGAGGAAAAAAGAGAAACCCCATCTTTAGTCTCGGTTGGTGTTACCAACCGACACTAAAGATCAAAATTATCTTTTGTCCCGTTAGTAACACCAACCGGGACAAAAAATAGCATCTTTAGTCCCGGTTGGTGTTACCAACCTGGACTGACAGGTTTTGATATGATTTGAACCGAGACTAAAGATGATCTTTAGTCATAGTTCGTGTTACGAACTGGGACTAAAGGTCCTAAAGAGCCGTTGTCTTTTTAAACAGGGACTAAAAATATATTTTAGTCCCGGGTACAACTTCAACCAAGACTATTATGAATTTTGGTACTTCAACCGAAAATGGTTTCTCCAATAGTGAACAGAGTCACTTAGGGTAGACGCAAAAGATCTCGATCTTGATCGCATAACTTTGTGTGACAACATTGCTTTGGAAGGAAATAATGCTAATACTAGAGTAGAGGAGACTAACAAGCTTAAATAGCCAGGTCATGGATCACACCGAACTAGGCTTTTGGCTCGTTAAGGTTAACGAGCCAAGCCGAGCTGGCTCATCATCCATCCTAAAGAATATTTACCGGATTATATTTTGAAACAAATTATTTACTTAACGTTTCCAAAATTACTTTTTTTCAAAAGTCTGCATTGCTCAGTACACGTTTCAAGCTATTTGTTAAGTTTATTTATAAAAATATTTTATTTATCCCTATAAGCAAGTAATAACCCGCATAACCAATCCCCTCAATAATCTGTTTTAAACTGAACTGACCTACATGTTTTCTGAATTATAGGCATGCCTGGTTGTTTTTGTTAAAAATATATATTACGATTTTCATCTTTATAGTTACGAATGTTAAAGGGATACACGATGAATCAAATATATTAAATTAATATCCCAAATCATACATGATGTAACACATATATGTGCATAGTGTTTCACATGATTTGTAAGCAAACCAATGGATCTAAATTATTTCGTAGAAGTATACGGTAATAACAAATGAACGTATTAATAAACCCTTTTCAGTATTATCAATTACTATGAACCATATCAAACATCAGTAGTTTAGTTATGGTTGTTCCATTAGTACATATCATATAATCTGTGACGGGCCCAAATATGTCTGGCGTACTTTGGCCATCAGAACGAAGTCATCTCAATCGGGCCTGAATTTGCACCATTGTAGATGTACTCGTATAGTCCCAAATACATATAGTCCGTCACCGATAACATTCATCTGTGACGGGCTCCAATGTACGTCCAATTGAGATGACCTAGTATATCCTAATCGGGCCCACATATCGAGCCCATCAGAGATGAGTGTCATCGGTGACGGGCTCAACATATGGCCCGATTGAGATGACTATATAGCCCGTCACCGATGACTCATATCGGTGTCGGGCTTTTATTGACGCCCGTTAGAGATAACTATGCGCCCGTTACAGATGTCGTTTAATTGGCCCGATTGAGATATAGTTCGGACACACTATAAATACATCAGCAACCACTGTCTGAAGATATCCAACTGTTCACTTTTTTGGTAGGAGGTTAAAGGAGGCGAATTTTTGTTATTTTTTTAAAGAAAATAGAAAAGTATTAGAAGTAAGTATAAAAGGTTGTAATATTTTTTTTAATTTAGTAGTATGATAACTAATGTTTTGTTAAATTTTGGAGCGATGGATCGAAGTTGGATGAATGCGACAACCTTGAAGCGTCATTGCAAAGAGTATAGAGATGGTGTTTTAAGTTTTATGAACGTCACGGAGGAGGATAGGAGAAGAAGAAATAACAAATACATGTGTTGTCCTTGTAGAGATTGCAAGAATGAGATTGTGTTTAGCGGAGAGGAGGTACACTCTCACTTGATACAACGAAGATTCATGAAGGACTACACATGTTGGGTGAAGTGTGACACCCCAAGCCACAAAACCCCGAGATATCACTAAAAACCACTATGCGACCAGCTGTTGTGCTAACAGGAGAATAAAATTTCAGCAGCACCTTCTCTGTAATTTCAAAAATGCGAAAGCAAAATCTTGATATCATATAACGCAATCCAAAACCATAAAGAGCATCCTAACATGCATGAAAGGTAAGGTTCTAATTTCCATCATCCATTCTAGACATCCACCACCAAGACTCAACAACAAGCCTTAAAGGCATAACATGGTTTTTACGATTAGCAAAAGAGATAATTAGAGAATGATGTTGTGTGTATCCGTGCAGCTACGCCCCTCTCAAAAGATCTACCTTCGATACCTGGATGGAAAAAACAAGGGTGAGATTCGAACATCTCAGCTAGAGAACTTGTTTTGACAAGCTATTTAAATCATAAGTTCCTTAAGCAACGATTTAACATAATCATTCAGGATATCGGAAGAAAAATAGAACTTCTAGAATTTTAAAAGCGCAACTCCACATAGATAAGGTAAACATGATACTTTCTCACATCCAGGTAAGTATGAAAATATTATTCATCTTCAGAATATGCAATGAGTATGCATATTAAGACAATGCCATGTCTCCTGCCTGCATACCGAACAAGGTATGGAGCTGCATCCATCGATGATGTATCGGTACGGTCATGACCATAGGTCGATGACATAACTTGAAATGCATATGAATGATGTAAGATGCATTCATGACATGATTCAGTATTCTCACAATATAAACATATAACTATAACTTCCTTCAACAATGTGGATGAACCACATATATCTTGATGAAAACAATAATAGCTTCATATAAAGAAAATGATTCTCAAATTCCACATGATGAATAAATTAAATAGCAAGATTCAGTTATAGAAAATAAACAATGGTTCTTTGCATCAAAGTGTAGGTGATAAAGATAACAAGCCAAAACGGTAGCAAACCACCGCTACATTCACTTGCTTGCAACTTGATAGAGATGAGCGCTCTAGGCACGATCTGGAGCAACACCACCTGTTAAATATCTCATATTCTCAGCATACAACAAGGAAAAACATATACAATTAATAGCCAACTCGCACCTACGTCCAACACCCCAAATAGGCAAACAAAGACAAAAGCACACATCCTGAAATATTCAACTAGAGTAGCAGATCTTATATTTTTTATATCTCCTGATTCTGATGGATGTAAATTCTCAAATTTTGTTGTGAGTAACATAACTTTATAAGATACCATTATTTAGTAGTAATTGTCCTCAACAAAAATCATTTAGGTCATCAAACATTCAGTTTAAGTTCAGTCTGTAAGTCTGTCAGAAACTGTAGAGCATTCACACAAAAATAGTCATAACTTTTGCTACAAGATTCCAATGAACATGTTATTTACAGATCTAGAAAGATTATAAAATTATCTACAACTTATACAACTTCTACAAAGTCTGATTCGGCCTCTAAATAGAATTAATCTACTGTTGAACGGATAGTGCCCAAAATCACAGGAATGAAAAATAGTCAGAAAGAAATATTCATAACTCATTAACCACAAATCCGATTGAGGTGTTTTTTACGGCCATGGAAAGATCCTTAAATCCCCTACAACTTTAGAAAGACTTTTTTTTGGAGCCACTAATATACCCAAAACAGCCGATTTTTGAGACTGCATAGATTGACGAGTTTCAGATCAAGGATGAAGCTGCATTTTGGGAGTCTCTCCTCTAATCCCATCCTCTAACCATGGATCTAACCCACAAAACATCATCCAATCAGAGAGATTAGGGTTTCTCACCTTGCCTTAAGTTGGAGCAGCAAGACCCTAGGTTCCCCACCTCCTCTTCTCCCCCATCCTCTTCTTCCTTCTTCTCCTCCCTTCCTCTTCTTCCTTTCCCCTCTCCTTTCTCTACTTTGTGGGCAAGAGTAGCAGCCAGCAAGAAGGGGAAAATGTGGCTAGGGTTAGAAGAAGCTAGGGTTAACTACCCTTTTATACTAGAGTTCTCTACACACCCATCCAACGGTCCACAATTACTTGGGTCACCGAAGGGGCAATACTTAGCCGAATTGGGCGAGTGAGTAGTCAAACGGACTCGTCTCGATGCGCTCTACGCAACCACAGTCTCTGATCGTCCATCCGAGCAACGGATTTAAAAGTCAAATTTTACCCCTCTCGGGAGTAATTAGTCAACTCTCTTTATTTTTTCCTTTTTTTTTATTACCGGTATTACATGAAGCATGGAGAGACATAATCGGGTAGTGGTGCAGCTATAGACAGCATCGGTGCAGACAATCATGAAGATGAAGATGAGCGTGACATGTTTATTACATCTCCATTGGGTGGTGAAATGGTTGATGTGGATCCTGATATGCTGCAAGAGATGTTATGTGATGTTGAGGAGCAAGCTCAAAACGAGAGAGATTCGATGAAGTTTAGCCGGTTGGTCAGTGACTCCGAGACACCTCTATACGCTGGATGTAAGGCAAAGCACACAAAATTATCAGCTACCTTGGACCTAATGAAGCTGAAGGCAAGTAGTGGATGGACAGACAAAAGTTTTACAGAACTTTTGAAAATATTGAAGGCCATGCTTCCTGAAGAGAACACATTGCTGGAGATGACATATGAAGCAAAGCAGGTTCTGTGTCCCCTAGGGTTAGAGGTCCATAGAATTCACGCTTGTCCAAATGACTGCATATTGTACCACAAGCAATATGCGGACCTGAAAGCTTGTCCTGTGTGTAAGGCTTCTCGATACAAGCGAAAGAAAAGTGTGGGGGAGGGAAAGAAGTCAAAGCGGGGAGGTCCGACGAAGGTTGTGTGGTATTTACCCATCATTGATCGCTTAAAGAGAATATTTGCCAACCCGAAGGAAGCAAAGTTAGTGCTTGGCATGCCGAAGAGAGAACGAACGACGGTTTGCTAAGGCACCCTTCGGATTCGATTCAATGAAGGAATATTGATCGAAAGAACAAAGACTTTGCTGCCGATCCCAGAAACATGAGGATATGTTTGTGTACGGATGGCATGAATCCTTTTGGAGATATTAGCACTTCTCACAGCACTTGGCCCATCCTTATTGCGAACTATAACCTCCCGCCATGGTTGTGCTTCAAAAGGAAATATATTATGTTGTGCTTGTTAATCCAAGGTCCGAAACAACCGGGCAATGATATCGATGTATTCTTGGAGCCTGTTGTCGATGATCTTGAGATTCTTTGGAAAGAAGGTGTGGACACTTGGGATGCATATGGTCAGGAGAACTTCAAGCTACGAGTTCTACTGTTCTGCACCATTAATGACTATCCCACACTAGGTGTAACATCGTGAAAATCGAAGAAACTAAAATCGGAACGTAAAAATCGAAACTTGCAAAAACTTTCGCTTGTTGCTTTTTCCTCCGGTTTGTTGCTTCTTATTTGCCAGCTCAGTTGCATAAATTTAGTTGCGAGCAATTCCTCTCGGTGTTTTTGAAAGATTTGGAGTTTGTCGGAAAGAAAAATTCGAAATTCAAAATTAGGAATTTTAGAAGAAAATCGGAGAAGGAATGCGGATTTATGAAAATACAAATTTAAGAAAAAGGGGATTAATTGTTGATGGTGGAAGATTAATTAGGATATAAAATAGACAATAAAATATTTGGGGGATTTACTCAAGAATCGGGAAAAATATAAAATTCTACTATTCATTGCGCATGAGGTGCTCGACGCCGTACTCGGCCCCGGAGCGCGTCCGCCGCTGCGTCGCCGGCCGTACGCGCCCGCGCCGCAGCGCCACGCGCCGCGCGCACTCGCGCCCGCGCGGACCCCGCCGCGCCCGCGCCCGCAGCCCGCGCGCCCGTACCCGGCCCCGCGCCCCACGCCCGCTCGTCGTGCCACGCGCCCGCCACCGCGTCGGACCCGCCCGCGATTCTCGCCTCGCGCGCCGCGCGCCGCCTGGACCCCGCGCACCCCGTGCGCTCGCCCACGCGTCCGATGCCGTACGTGGCCCCGTTCGCGCGCCGCGCCCCTCTCGCCACGTCGCAAACGCGCGCGCCCGGCCCGGCCTCCCGCGCCGCCGCATGGCGACCGCCGTACCGCGCCCGCGCGCCGGCCCCTTCTCTCTCCCGCCCCCCTCCTGGCCTCCGCTATTTAAAGGGGCCAAGCCACCTTGAGCCCTCACCTCGCCGCCGTTCCCCATCTCTCTCTCTCTCTCCGGCCCCCTTCTCCCCCAAGCGCCGCCGCCCTAAGCCGCCGTCGCCGCCGTTGCCGTACACCGCCGACGCCCGCGCCCCGCCGCCCTAGACGCGTGGAGCGGCCGTCGCCGTAAGCCCCGTCGTCGCCCTTTTCCCCATGCGCTAGCGCCGGCCGCCGCCTCTGTTTTTGCCTGGACTCGGTCGAACAGATGGCGGGCGGTGAGATGCGCGCAGGGAAAAAAAAAGAAAAAAAAAAAAAAAAAAGAAAAAGAAAAGAAAAAGAGAAAAAGAAAAATAGGGAAAAACTCGGAAAAATTTTGGAAAATTTGGAAAAATATTTTGTGAGGACTTGAGTAAAATTTTGGGCAAAAATAAATTATTTTCTTGCATGATTTCTCGGTGAAAAATTTGAAAATCAAAATGCGACTTTTCCGAAATATCGTTTCGCGTCATTTTCAAGTCCGGGTTTCGTTTAATGCTTTCTCGCCATTTAAATGTGCTGCTCTTTTGTGATCGAATCTTCAAAACCTCGAGCACCAATCCCTCCGCGGATATTTTCATATCTATTTTCTTGAACAAATCGCGATCGTCGCTTTGCGAAAACCCTAAGTCGTCGACCCAATGTCAAAACTTGGAGTTTTCCCTGTCGATCCTCGTACAAACTCAAGTAGAAATTGAGGCTAAGCGCTTGGAATCATTTCCGTGGCTTTTATGGTTCTTTTCGATCTTTTGGTGTTATATTAAATTCTAATCGAATTCGATTGATCTCTCGCACGTACGGATAGCACCTGAAGAGGCCGGCATCGACCCCATTGAAGACACCACTCCACAAGCGTGCGAGCAAGGCAAGTCATCACACTCTTTGAACATATTGATCCCAATTATGAAATGATGTCGTTTTAAACTCTAAACATGCATGCTATACAGAGTTACCTATACTTGTTATGCCATACCTTGCTGTTGATTACCTTTAGAATTACTCCTTGTAACTCTCGAAATGATACAAACAACCGGAGAATAACTTTGGTAAACTGCTTAGCCCTGCTAAACTTAGATTCATGCATACTCATGTCTTTATGAAAAGCTTTGTGCTTGGGCAACTACCTTAGGAAAGGTAGTTGAGATGCGGCCTGTGGAGACATGAGCGCCACATGGCCATGAGAATGATGAACTAAGTTTGATGAAAATTGAAAGTACTACACAAATGTTTTAAAACTGGGGCGGCCGGATGATTTGGGTGGATTTCGGAAAAGGCAAGTGCCGACCCTGGTCAATTAAGGACCGAGCCATGAGAGAGCCGGGAAACGAGCTAGTACAACCGTACTTCTCGAATGGGTATAGACCTAGCTGATTAGATAGCCGAGCGGAGGCAGTATCCTTGCATAGATGGTTCTTTATGATGTGGTTTGTGTGATGAAGATGAGGCTGCGGCCCATGTTGTGGATGTTGAAATTAAATTGATATTAATTGAACTTAAAGATTGAGGAAGTCTTCCCTTACCCCGGGTGCGCCAGAACTCCTCTCACTGCTAGAAAATGACGGCTAGAGTGTATGAGGGCTTAAGTTCATGGAGCGGGTACTGCCAAAGTGAGGTTATCGAAAGGCTTTGCCGTGACCGTCTCATGTGTTGGGACGTAGGCTCATTTGTTGGGTTGTCACGGAGTACGGGTAAAGTGTACATCCACTGTAGTGTGAATGAATCAATCTATTCGAATAGCCGTGCTCGCGGATATTGAGCATCGTGACAAGACTTTCGCTTGGCTACACTTTAAACTTAGAAATGCTGGGATGGGTTGCATGATGATTTTATTCGCTGGTGGATCAACTTCTCGAGATGCGAGAAGGGGTGAACTCCCCAGAAAAACCATGACGAATCGGAGGCGGGAAGCCATCCTTGGAATCACGTAGGATGGTAGACAGAATTGTCGCCGAATTAATGAACTATGGAACTAAAACTTGACTTGGTTAGTTGTTAGGCTTGTGAAAAGATTTATGAAAATTGGCCTTACGCAAAAGAGCTCTAGCCATTCCTTGAATAATCCTATCATATGCATCACTTCCGTGTTGGCTTGCTGAGTACGGTTGGTACTCACCCTTGCTATACGCACAAACCTTCAGATATTGGGAATGAAGAATCGGAGGATCCTTATGCCTATTACCAGGAAGGCGAAGAAGCTGGTGGCGCTTACTAGGTCTTAGTTCCCGGTCGTTTCCTGTGGCAACCGACATGCCGTTGCCTTTGTTCCGCTGCCTTATCTAGTTTCTGTTTTTGTGTTGTATCCGGACCATGAGGTCCTATGTGGTGAACATTGCCTTCAGGCCTGTCATTGTAATAATTTCGTTGTAAGACTATTCGTGCATGTGCACCTGGTTATTCAGTACTGTATTTCGTGGGTACCAACTACTCGATCCAGGGAAATGGTACTAAGTACACGAGAGATTCCCGTTCCAAAAACGGGGATTCACAGAGCTGATATCAGAGCCATGCGACCGTAGATAAGACCAACTGGCGCCCTACCCCTGACTAGTTGGCTAAAGGGAAGTATCCCTACGTAGGACCATTTCACAAACTATTATTTCTGAAAAGACAAACATACTTTTTCCTATACCTTTATTTTCCTTTCTTTACCCAAATGGTTTTTGATGTTATCTCTCTCTTCCTCTAACCTTAAGTTGCTTTCAAAAGCAGATGTCGGACAATGTCGGAGTCTGGAAAATCACCATCCCACGGGATGAGGGATTCGTGGCACGACTTCAGTCATTACTATGGTGTCTAAGGTATCCAGAGCCACCCACTTACTAGATCAGGAGGCACGGCTCCGAGGGATATCCGGTATGGGAAGCCGCAGTCTCAGTGGAGGCCCGCATGGGGAGTGAGACACCTTTTTGCTTCCACACCCGTTACCACCGAGATTTAGTGGAAGCAGCTATTCAAGACGCGGCCCGAGAAGCATTCCTTCGCCTCAATGCTATTCACCGTGCTGAACTCACAGTGACTGAGTTTGTGCACCACCTCTATCGCGAGGAAGGCAATCCGGTCTGCACCGTGGAAGCCACCCCCTGCTGCTACAACCCTATGGTCACCCGTCTATCCCACTGGGCAGAGACGGCAGATGACTGCTACGAAGAAGCTTTGCTCGAGATCAACGACCAGCAGCAACGCCTCAATGATCTGGTCGAGGAACACCAGAGCTGCGGGGATCAAATCAACGTGCTGCAGACTCAGCTACAGGCCAATGGTGCCCAATATGAGCAGCTCTCGGACCGTTACATGGCCCGAGGGAAAGCCCTGGTGGAGCTGGAGGAGCAGCTCAGGAAGAGCAAGCAACAAGTCAACCAGCTGGAGGAACAGCTGCGCTCCCGCCCTGTCCATGCTGCAGGTACATCCACCGAAGTTGTACCAACACCTCTTGCCCCTGTGCCTGACCACTACTACCTCATGACTCCAGCATGCTTGAACACTTTTCAAGCCATGATGGAGCAAGCTTTTATGTTGAGCACAGAGTCAGCACCGTACCTGATAGACCCCACTGTTGCCACCTCCATGGGACCCACCTCGAACTCCATGGCAGTGCCATCTGAGCCTGGTTCGGGAGAGAAGAACCCCATCCAGATCTACACCGACTCCGAGTCTGAGATGGAGCCTATGGAGATCAAGTGGGAGTCCAGCGACACTGATCCCACAGAGGAGGAAGCTCCCACTCGTCGCCTGACTCACACCGGAGGTCCCCTCACCCGCAAGACCGCTCGGAAGAGTACCCGGCCACCAAGCAGGAAGATCCAGCATGACTCCGAGGCCACCACCTCTGAGCCATGGGGACTATGATTTGCTTTAGCAGAGGATCACCCCTTCCTGCACCTGGCTCCTGCGGATGGTTGGATGATTAGGCGAGAGGACCGCCTCAACTTGATCTTGCTTTGGATGGTTTGGCAGCAAGGATCACACTCTTTCCCCCCCTAATAGCTAAAGGCAGTAGTACGATGTAGCTTTCGCCTCATGGCATGTGGGACTGTGCATGTACAGTCCATTGTACCCCTTGGATGTAATTTTATGGACCTATGTATCGTTTTATGGCATGCTATTAATAAGCTTATTCTACCATGCTTGTTTGGTTGAAGATCATTTAAAAATAACCTGAAGAGAAATCACCTAGAAACCATAACCTTAATGGGTCCAATCTCTTAATTCATCTATCTCCTTCAGATGGCGCATCGTCGCAGAGCTGCAACATCCAACGAGAACCCACCGGAACCTAACCCCTCCACTCTAGCGGAGGTTATGGCTTTGCAAACCCAGTTACTCCAAGCAATCTCCAACAACCAAGAAAATCGCGGAGGATCAAGCTTAGGAGAGTTTATGCGAGCTAAGCCGCCTACAATCTCTGCGGCCGAAGAACCAATGGATGCCGAAGACTGGTTGAGGGTGATAGAGAAGAAGTTGACTCTCGTACGAGTATGAGAAGCTGACAGAGTCATCTTTGCCACTAACCAGCTGGAAGGTCCCGCAAGTGACTGGTGGGATACCTACAAAGAGACTCGGGCTGAAGATGCCAGAGAACCGACATGGGAAGAATTCATGGCTGCTTTCCGTGAGAATTTCGTACCAGCCGCGGTTATGAGGATGAAGAAAAATGAGTTCCGCAGGCTGCGCCAAGGAAACACCTCGGTACAAGAGTACGTAAACAAGTTTACCCAGCTTGCCCGTTACGCCACAAGTGACCTGGTGGATGAAGAAGAAAAGATGGATAAATTTATCGAAGGACTGAACAACGAGCTGAGAGGACCAATGATCAGACAAGACCACACTAGCTTCCAAAGCCTCATCAACAAGGTTGTAAGGCTTGAGCATGACCAAAAGATGGTAGAAAATAACCGCAAGAGGAGGCTTGCTATGGCCCGCCCATTCCAGGGAGCGCCTCAGCGTCCCAAGGGAGCCACCTCGTCCGGATGGAAGCCAACCGTTCCAACAACCAGTCGTTCCCCCGCACCCGACCACGTCAACAGGCCAGCTGCGCCCCAGTTCCGTACACCGACGCCAACCCTAGCCGCTCCGGGAAGAAGGAATGTGAATTGCTTCAATCGTGGAGAATTCGGGCACTACTCCAACAATGCCCCAAGCCACGCAACACTCCCGTGCGTACCGGCGCCAATGCAACGGCCGTCCGAGGAACCCCACTCCGCCGTGGGACACGGTGCCTTTTAGGACCCCGCAACCCAATGAGACCGCCACCGGATTTCGACGTGGCGGTGAATCATGTGCGTGCTGAAGAAGCGCAGAGGATCGAACATGCCGATGGGTATGTTCTCTATCAACTCTACCCCGCTTAAGGTCTTACTTGATTCTGGAGCATCGCATTCATTCATATCTTCACAAGTAAGCAAACAACACCACCTACACCAGGTAGAACTTAAGAGACCCATGTTGGTACACTCGCCTGGGGGAAGCATAACCGTACCCCATGCTTGCATCAATGTGCCCATACGGATTAGAGATGTGGTATTCCTTTCAAACCTTATGTTACTATCGCCCCAAACCATTGATATCATACTCGGGATGGATTTGTTGACCAAGAACAATAAAGTTATAGACTGCAGTCCAAGGGAAGTCACGGTATCCACCCCATGGGGATCACCAATGAACATAACTATGGACCAAAACCTGATGCTATGCGAGCAAGCTGCGGGAGTATTCACCATGCTACCTCTAAGCGGGATGCCAGTAGTGCAAGAATACCCGGATGTATTCCCCGAGGAATTGCACGGAATGCCCCCTGATCACGACATAGAATTCATCATCTACCTAATGTCTGGTACTGCCCCCATATCCAAGAGACCTTACCGAATGCCGGCTAACGAACTAGAAGAGCTCAAGAAGCAAATCAGAGAACTACAAGAGAAAGGATTTGTACGCCCCAGGTGGGGAGCCCCAGTACTCTTCGTCAAAAAGAAGGATGGGAGTATGAGGATGTCTGTGGACTACCGATCGTTGAATGAAGTAACTATCAAAAACAAGTACCCACTACCCCGAATCGATGACCTATTCGATCAACTTAAGGGTGCACAAGTGTTATCAAAGATTGATCTTCGGTCGGGATATCATCAGTTGAAGATTAGAGCCGGAGATATTCCCAAAACGGCATTCTCTACGCGTTATGGCTTATATGAGTTCACAGTAATGTCCTTTGGGTTGACCAATGCCCTGGCATATTTCATGAATCTGATGAACAAGGTATTCATGGAGTATCTGGATAAATTCATAGTGGTATTTATAGACGATATACTTATCTACTCCAAGGACGATGAGGAGCATGCGAAGCATCTACGACTGGTACTGGAAAAGCTACGAGAGCACCAGCTGTATGCAAAATTTAGCAAGTGCGAGTTCTGGCTCAAGGAAGTCGCTTTTCTTGGCCATGTAGTCTCAGCCGGAGGAGTAGCGGTAGACCCTGCCAAGGTCGAAGCTGTTACGGAATGGAAGGCACCCAAGTCAGTAACGGAAGTTCGGAGTTTCTTGGGATTGGCCGGATATTACCGAAGGTTCATCAAAGGGTTTTCCACAATAGCCCGACCATGACTCAACTTCTAAAGAAGGAAAAGAAATTTGTATGGAACGAGAAGTGTCAAGAAGCCTTTGACCAACTAAAAGAAAAGTTAACCACCGCCCCAATCTTAACCCTACCTGACAACCGGAAGGATTTCGTGATGTACTGTGATGCGTCTCGGCAAGGACTGGGAGGCGTATTAATGCAAGATGGAAAGGTCGTAGCGTATGCCTCGAGACAGTTACGACCCCACGAGGAAAACTATCCCACACACGACTTGGAATTAGCAGCAGTTGTTCATGCATTGAAGATCTGGAGACACTATCTGATCGGGAACCACTGTGATGTATATACTGATCACAAGAGCCTGAAATACTTCTTTACTCAGTCCGATCTCAACCTACGTCAGAGACGGTGGTTGGAATTGATCAAGAATTACGATCTAGGAATCCATTACCACCCCGGCAAGGCAAATGTAGTGGCCGATGCGTTAAGCCGCAAAGCCCAATGCAACCATATGAGATTGGAAGGTATGGCCAGCGAGCTCCAAGAAGAAATGGCTCGACTTAATCTGCACCTGATTCCTCATGGAGAAGTAAACTCACTGGAAATCCAACCCCTTCCGAGGACTCAAATAGAAGAAGCTCAAAAGGGAAATGAGGAAACACAGGAAATCAAAGAGCGCATGGCCGCTGGACGCGCTAAAGAATTTTTGGTAGAAGACAAGGGAACCCTGTGGTATAAGAAAAGAATCTGCGTGCCTGAACATGGTGGTTTGAGGAGGTTGATCTTAAAAGAAGCACACGAATCAGCATACTCGTTACATCCAGGTAGCACGAAAATGTACCAGGACTTGAAGGGAGAATACTGGTGGCCCAATATGAAGAGAGACGTAGCCGAATACGTATCCGTATGCGATGTATGCCAAAGTGTGAAAGCTGAGCATCAACGACCGGCAGGCTTGCTGCAGCCGCTCAAGATTCCTGAATGAAAATGGGACGAGATAGGCATGGATTTCATCGTTGGACTACCCAAAACTGCAACTGGTTATGATTCCATTTGGGGTAATAGTAGATCGGCTCACCAAGACCGCCGATTTATTCCCGTAAAGACCAACTACAATAGCGCCAAGCTAGCGAGCTATACATGAGTAGGATTGTGTGTCTTCATGGTGTACCAAAAAGAATTATATCAGATCGCGGTACCCAATTCACGTCCCATTTCTGGAGCAAAGTTCATGAGGCACTCGGAAGTCACCTAGCCTTCAGTACCGCTTAGCACCCACAGACCGACGGGCAGACCGAAAGGACAAATCAAGTGCTTGAGGATATGTTAAGAGCTTGTGCGTTGGATTTCACCAAGGATTGGGAGAAATGTTTACCGTACGCCGAGTTCTCCTACAACAATAGCTACCAGGCCAGTCTTAAGATGTCACCAAACGAAGCCCTATTTGGTCGCCGATGCCGAACCCCATTGATGTGGTCAGAAACCGGTGAACGAGCCGTATTCGGGCCTGACATAATCAGAGAGGCCGAGGAAAAGGTTCGTCTGATCCGGGACCGATTACAAGCTGCCCAATGTCGACAAAAGAGCTACGCGGATACTCGACGAAGGGATTTGGAATTCAATGAAGGTGACTATGTGTATCTAAAGGTCTCACCACTACGAGGAACTCAGAGGTTCAAGGTCAAAGGAAAACTTGCGCCAAGATATGTGGGCCCATTCTTGATAAGCGCTAGAAGAGGTGAAGTGGCCTACCAGCTAGAGTTGCCCGAGAACATCTCCGATGTTCACCCAGTGTTCCATGTGTCGCAGTTGAAGAAATGCCTGCGGGTGCCGAAGAGCAAGCTCCTTTAGAAACCATCCATATCAACAAGGTGATCTCACATACCCGAACATCCAATAAAGATACTGGACGAGGCGTAAAAGAAGACACGGACTAAGTCATGGCGCATGTACAAAGTACAATGGAGCAACCACACCGAAGAGGAGGCCACCCGGGAAAGCGAGGATTTCCTAAAGACCGAATACCCACACCTACTCAAGAATAAGAAATCTCGGGACGAGATTTATTGTTAGGGGGTAGGTTTGTAACATCCCGAAAATCGAAGAAACCGAAATCGAAACGTAAAAATCGAACTTGCAAAAACTTTCGCTTGTTGCTTTTTCCTCGGGTTTGTTGCTTCTTATTTGCCGCTCGCTTGCATAAATTTAGTTGCGACCAATTCCTCTCGGTGTTTGTGAAAGATTTGGAGTTTGTCGGAAAGAAAAATTCGAAATTCAGAATTAGGAATTTTAAAAGAAAATCGGAGAAGGAATGCGAATTTATGAAAATACAAATTTAAGAAAAAGGGGATTAATTGTTGATGGTGGAAGATTAATTAGGATATAAAATAGACAATAAAATATTTGGGGGATTTACTCGAAATCTAGGGAATTTTTGGAATTTAAAAAATAGTGAATTATGAAATTAGGAAAAGGAATTTAAATAAATATGAAAAATATTTGTGGAAAAATAAAAGTAGAGAAAAAGTTGAAAATATAGTATTAAAATTATTCTAGGAATATTGGAATTTATTTTGAATTTTTAGAAGGGAGGAAAATGGAAATAGGAAATTAGAAATTGAAAATTGGGAAAAATATAAAATTCTACTATTCATTGCGCATGAGGTGCTCGACGCCGTACTCGGCCCCGGCGCGTTCGCCGCGCGTCGCCCGCCGTACGCGCCCACGCCCGTGAGCGCCACGCGCCGCGCGCACTCGCACCCGATCCGGACCCGTCGTGCCCCGCGCCCGCAGCCGCGCGCCGCACCCGCCCCGCGCCCCACGCCCGCCGTCGCGCCACGCGCCCGCCGCCGCGCTGACCCCGCCCGCGATTCGCGCCCCGCGCGCCCGCGCCGCCCGGACCCCGCCTGCACCCCGTGCGCTTGCCCACGCGTCCGATGCCGTACGCGGCCCGTTCGCGCGCCGCGCCCTCTCGCCACGCCGCAAACGCGCGCCGCCCCCGGCCTCCGCCGCCGCATGGCGACCGCCGTACCGCGCCCGCGCCCCCCCTCTCTCCCGCCCCTCCCTCGGCCTCCGCTATTTAAAGGGGGCCAAGCCACCCCGAGCCCTCACCTCGCCGCCGTTCCCCATCTCTTTCTCTCCGGCCCCTTCTCCCCGAAGCGCCGCAGCCCTAAGCCGTCGTCGCCGCCGTTGCCGTCGCCGCCGACGCCCGCGCCCCGCCACCCTAGACGCCGTGAGCGCCGTCGCCGTAAGCCCCGCCGCTGCCCTTTTCCCCCATGCGCTAGCGCGGCCGCCGCCTGTTGTTGCCTGGACTCCGGTCGAACAGATGGCGGGCAATGAACAATCGCGCAGGAAAAAGAAAAAGAAAAAAAGAAAAGGAAAAGAAAAAGAAAAGAAAAAGAGAAAAAGAAAAATAGGGAAAATTTGGGAAAATTTTTTGAAAATTTGGAAAAATATTTTGTGAGGACTTGAGTAAAATTTTGGGCAAAATAAATTATTTTCTTGCATGATTTCTCGTGAAAAATTTGAAAATCAAAATGCGACTTTTTCGAAATATCGTTTCGCGTCATTTTCAAGTCCGGTTTCGTTTAATGCTTTCTCGCCATTTAAATGTGCTGCTCTTTTGTGATCGAATCTTCAAAACCTCGAGCACCAATCCCTCCGCGGATATTTTCAAATCTATTTTCTCGAACAAATCGCGATCGTCGCTTTGCAAAAACCCTAAGTCGTCGACCCAATGTCAAAACATGGAGTTTTCCCTGTCGATCCTCGTACAAACTCAAGTAGAAATTGAGGCTAAGCGCTTGGAATCATTTCCGTGGCTTTTATGGTTCTTTTCGATCTTTTGGTGTTATATTGAATTCTAATCGAATTCGATTGATCTCTCGCACGTACGGATAGCACCTGAAGAGGCCGGGATCGACCCCATTGAAGACACCACTCCACAAGCGTGCGAGCAAGGCAAGTCATCACACTCTTTGAACATATTGATCCCAATTGTGAAATGATGTTGTTTTAAACTCTAAACATGCATGCTATACAGAGTTACCTATACTTGTTATGCCATACCTTGCTGTTGATTACCATTAGAATTACTCCTTGTAACTCTCGAAGTGATACAAACAACCAGAGAATAACTTCGGTAAACTGCTTAGCCCTGCTAAACATAGATTCATGCATACTCATGTCTTTATGAAAAGCTTTGTTCTTGGGCAACTACCTTAGGGAAGGTAGTTGAGATGCGGCCTGTGGAGACATGAGCGCCACATGGCCATGAGAATGATGAACTAAGTTTGATGAAAATTGAAAGTACTACACAAATGTTTTAGACTGGGGCGGCCGGATGATTTGGGTGGATTTCGGAAAAGGCAAGTGCCGACCCTGGTCAATTAAGGACCGAGCCATGAGATAGCCGGGAAATGAGCCAGTACAACCGTACTTCTCGAATGGGTATAGACCTAGCTGATTAGATAGCCGAGCGGAGGCAATATCCTTGCATAGATGGTTCTTTATGATGTGGTTTGTGTGATGAAGTTCAGGCTGCGGCCCATGTTGTGGATGTTGAAATTAAATCGATATTAATTGAACTTAAAGATTGAGGAAGTCTTCCCTTACCCTGGGTGCGCCAGAACTCCTCTCACTGCTAGAAAATGACGGCTAGAGTGCATGAGGGCTTAAGTTCATGGAGCTGGTACTGCCAAAGTGAGGTTATCGAAAGGCTTTGCCGTGACCGTCTCATGTGTTGGGACGTAGGCTCATTTGTTGGGTTGTCACGGAGTACGGGTAAAGTGTACATCCACTGCAGTGTGAATGAATCAATCTATTCGAATAGCCGTGCTCGCGGATATTGAGCATCGTGACAAGACTTTCGCTTGGCTAGACTTTAAACTTAGAAATGCTGGGATGGGTTTCATGATGATTTTATTCGCTGGTGGATCAACTTCTTGAGATGCGAGAAGGGGTGAACTCCCCAGAAAAACCATGACGAATCGGAGGTGGGAAGCCATCCTTGGAATCACGATAGATGGTAGACAGAACCATCGCCGAATTAATGAACTATGGAACTAAAACTTGACTTGGCTAGTTGTTAGGCTTGTGAAAAGATTTATGAAAATTGGCCTTACGCAAAAGAGCTCCAGCCATTCCTTGAATAACCCTATCATATGCATCACTTCGTTGTTGGCTTGCTAGTACGGTTGGTACTCACCCTTGCTATACGCACAAACCTTCGATATTGGGAATGAAGAATCGGAGGATCCTTATGCCTACTACCAGGAAGGCGAAGAAGCTGGTGGCGCTTACTAGGTCTTAGTCCCCGGTCGTTGCCTGTGGCAACCGACATGCCGTTGCCTTTGTTCCGCTACCTTATCTAGTTTCTGCTTTTGTGTTGTATCCGGACCATGAGGTCCTATGTGGTGAACATTGCCTTCGGGCCTGTCATTGTAATAATTTCGTTGTAAGACTATTCGTGCATGTGCACCTGGTCATTCAGTACTGTATTTCGTGGCTACCAACTACTCGATCCAGGGAAATGGTACTAAGAACACGAGAGATTCCCGTTCCAAAAATGGGGGTCCACACTAGGCAATCTTTCTGGACAAACTGTGAAAGGAAAGAAGGTCTACTTCGACTGTATGAACATACACGCAGCAGATGGCTGAAGAAATCCATAAAGATGGTTTACATGGGTCATAGGAGATAGCTCCCGCTACGCCACGCCTTTAGAAGAAAGAAGAAAATTTTCAATGGTAGGAGAGAACTTGGAACTGCTCCTAAGGATTTGTATAGAGAAGAGGTCCACTACATGGTCAAAGACAAGTAATGAGTTTGGGAAGAAAAGAAAAAAATTCCATATTTTGGCGGCTACCATACTGGAAAGACCTTGAGGTCTGGTATTGCATTGATCTAATGCACGTAGAGAAAAACATTTGTGATAGTTTGCTCGGGCTACTACTTAATATGCTTGGAAAGACAAAGGACGGCTTGAGTGCTCACTTAGATCTGCTGGAATTGAACATTCGCATTGAGTTTCAGCCTATTACGGATGAAAAGACAGGAAGAGTGTACCTCCTACCAGCTTGCCACGCATTGTCGAAGATGAGAAGATTGCAATGTTGTCATGCCTGGCTGATATTAAGGTTCCTTTGGGCTATTCAGCAAGGATTAGTAAGTACGTTAAATTGGAGGATCTAAAACTAGTTGCAATGAAAGTCTCACGATTGTCACATGCTGATCACACAGATCTTACCAGTTGCTATCAGATGTATTCTACCCCCCAAAGTCTGTCACACAATTCAACGGCTTTGTGCCTTCTTCAATGCAATCGACCAAAAGTTTATAGATCCCGAAGATCTAGATCAGATGCAGGCTGATATTGTCAATACCCTGTGTCACTTGGAGATTTATTTTTCACTATCTTTCTTTGATATCATGGTTCATCTCACTGTTCATCTAGTGAAGGAAACAAAAATATGTGGCCCAGCTTTTCTAAGGGAGATGTACACGTTCGAGAGGTATATGGGAGTTCTTAAGTCGTATGTTCGAAATAGAGCCAAACCGGAGGGAAGCATCATTGAAGGGTACACGACGGAGGAGGTTCTTGAGTTCTGCATCGACTACATGGCCGAGACTAATCCTATTGGAGTTCCTACGTCTCGCCACGAAGGAAGGTTGGCAGGCCTTGGCACAATAGGAAGAAAAAGAATTGTTCCTGATCAAGCTACCTATGCGCAGGCTCATTTCGCTGTGCTACAACATATGGCTGAAGTAACTCCATATTTTGAGGAGCATCTAGCGAAGGTCCCACAGAACAACATGGGTCGATCAAACATGTGGATCAACAGAGAACATAGTACTCGCTTCAATGAATGGTTCAAGGATCGTATCGCATGGTCGACCGATGGCCCAAGTGAGATAATACGAAGGTTGGCAAGGGGCCCAAGCTGGGATGTTGACACATGGGAAGGGTATGATATCAATGGATACACATTCTACACCGTCACACAAGATGACAAAAGCACAGTGCAGAATAGTGGAGTCCGTATAGATGCATATCAGGATAAAGCTGAATTGAATACATATTATGGCTGAATAGAGCATATTTGGGAGATGAACTACAAAAGATTCAAAGTCCCTTTGTTTCATTGCAGCTGGGTGAATATCCGAACCGGTGTTAAAGTCGACAATGAAGGATTCACTTTAGTGGACCTGGCCAAGGTTGGATACACGGATGAACTATTCGTCCTAGCCAAGCAGGTCGAGCATATTTTCTATATAAAAGACCCCGCAAACAAGAAGCTGCATGTCGTTAGGGATGGCAAACGAAGAATTGTTGGGGTTGACAACGTCGTCGATGAAGAAGAATACAACCAGAATCTTCATGTGAGACCTCAGATCGACCTTGACGATGATCCCGAGACGAAGTGGCATACGCTCCCTTTGACCATTCGAAAGGCATATCCTTGTAAATAGAGTCTTTGTAGTAATATAATTTATAAATTGATGTAGTAATGAAGTATTTTGTACCGATGCCTTAATGAATAATCTGCATATCTTTCATGCCTTAATTTCATATGGGTTTTTTTAAAAATTTAATGGCAAATTTACACTATTTAAATAATGCATATGTTAATTACAATAATTTTGTAAAATGTAATAACAATTGTAAACTAATTTAATATGGCATATTTTAATTTCTTATGGTTTTTTGAAATTTAATGGTAAATTTACACTATGTAAATAATGCATCGTTAATTACAATAAATTTTTAAAATGTAATAACAATTCTAAACTAGTTTAATATGACATATTTTAATTTCTTATGGGTGTTTTGAAATTTAATGGCAAATATACACTATTTAAATAATGCATCTGTTAATTACAATAAATTTTTAAAATGTAATAACAATTGTAAACTAATTTAATATGGACTATTTTAATTTCTTGTGGGTTTTTTGAAATTTAATGGCAAATTTACACTATTTGAATAATGCATCTGTTAATTACAATAAATTTTTAAAATATAATAACAATTGTAAACTAATTTAATATGGCATATTTTAATTTCTTGTGGGTTTTTTGAAATTTAATGGCAAATTTATACTATTTAAAATTTTAAAATGTAATAACAATTGTAAACTAATTAATTTAATAATGCATCGGTAATATGACATATTTTAATTTCTATCGGCCCTAATGTTAATGCCCGATGCGGATGTCTGTCTTCAGTGTTGGGCCTAGTGTTAATGCCCGATGCAGATGACACTCATCCGCATCGGGCTTCTTACAAGAGCCTGTCACGGATAGGTTCATCCGCATCGGGCATTAGTACTATGCCCGTCAGAGATGTTAGATGACCTAGGGTTACTTAGTCCGACAGCCGCATCCTCTCCTCCGCGTCTCTCAGTCCAGATCTGCCACATCCTCTCCTCCACGCCGTCGCTTGCTCTCCTCCACGCCGTCGCCTCCTCGCCGCCCCGTAGATCCACGCTGCTGCCTCCTCCTCCACCACATCTGCCGCCTCCTCTCCTCTATGCCTCCTTCTCCACGCCGCCGCTTGCTCTCCTCCACGCCGCCGCCTTCTCGTCGCCTCGTAGATCCATGCCGCTGCCTCCTCCTCCACCAGATCCACCGCCTCCTCTCCTTAACGCCTCCTCCTCCACGCCGCCGCCTGCTCTCCTCCATTCCACCGCCTCCTCGTCGCCTCGTAGATTCACGCCGCTGCTTCCTCCTCCATGTCGCCGCCTCTCATATCCACGTCGACCGCCTCCTCGTCGAGCCCGTTGCCGCCATCCTTGACCCCGAGCCGGGCCACCCATTCCCGCCATCCTCGACCCCGAGCACGGCCGACCGTTGCCGCCGTCCTCGACCCCAAGCCCTCCCTTCACGCCGGCCGCGTCGACCCCGAGCCCGTCGCCGCCTCCCTCGAAGCCGGCCGCGTCAACCCCGAGCCCGGCCGCACCGTCGCCGCCTCGACCCCGAGCCCAGCCTCACCGGTTAGTACTCCTCTCCTCCATGTGATGCTTTACGGTTCCCGACGGCGGATTCTTGAACTCCATTGTTGCTAGATCATGTCTGTGCCTGGACTGGGTGTGATTTGATCGATCTTAGTGATGCAGATTATGTAAAGCTCTTTACAATACATGGGGCATGATTGGTGTACATGTGGAGTCTTTGCTTGCTTTCTGGTCTTTTGGTTAACATGTGTCTTAATTTGTGGTAAATTTGGCTGTTAGTTGCGTTGATATTTGTTAGGGTTGTCCCTAAGTGAAAGTTGAGTGAGTGATTAGTTGCAGTGAGGTATCATAGGTTAGTTTATTTGCATCATGTGCTAGTTTCATGAGAGATGGTAATTGGTAAGTGCAGGATGTTATTCAGATGATCCTATGGACTTTTCATACTGTTCTTTAATTAGCTGCCTACACTATAGTTTCATTGCCTACACTATAGCAGTATTTGGGTGAGAAAAATTCCAGAATCTTTTATTTTATCGTTGTCATTCCTGAATCCTGATGCTTATTATTAATTACTATATTGATGCTTATTATCAATATGCATGTCTGTCTTGAGTGATCAATAATTAAATTTTAGAACAGAATGAATAGATGGAATATGTCATGCCCCAGCCCAATCATGTGTGATGGCAGCATGTTGCTTTCCTCACCTTTCTTCTCTCCACTTCCTTGGATTAATTAGGGAGAGCTCATGCTATTTTGAGCATCCTCAATGCATCTGTTTTTATATTTTTATATCTTTTCAAGTGATGTTCCTTTCCTCACCTTTCTTCTCTCCACCCCCCTGTATTTCTTCTCTCCTCTTCCTGGCCAATGATGAATGCTCAAGAACAGACCATAAGGACAAACCATCGACACTTGTTCTTTTTTTGTGGGCACTACACTTTCTTTTTTTATAAGAACAGACCAGCTACACTTGTTATTTTGTTTTTGGGAAGTACACTTGTTTTTTTGGAAAAAAATAGCCCATCGACACTTGTTCTTTTTTTGTGGGCACTACACTTTCTCTTTTTTTGGATAACAACAAACCATCTACACTTGTTAATTTTTTTGGGTTCTACACATGTTCTTTTTTGCAAAAAAAATAGCCATCTACACTTGTCTTTTTTTTTGGGGGCAGTACACTTGTTCTTTTTTTGATAAGAACAGACCATCCACACTTGTTAATTTGTTTTTTTGGGTTCTACACATGATCTTTTTTGCAAAAAAATAACCATCTACACTTGGTTTTTTTGGGGCAGTACACTTGTTCTTTTTTTGATAATAACATACCATCTGCACTTGTTGTTTTTTTGATCTACACTTGTTCTTTTTTGGAAAAAAACAGCCATGGACACTTGTTCTTTTTTTGGGGGGCACTACACTTCCTCTTTTTTTATAAGAATAGACCATCTACACTTATTATTTTTTTTGGGAACTACACTTGCAAATGATTGTAATTGATGCACAATTTTTGAGCAAAACTGATGCCACATCTAATACTTTCACTTTCCAATATTGATGTTATCAATATGTAAAAGTTTAGTAATGTTTTTTCGATAGAAAATGTTGGTGACTACTAGTGGGACCACAACGAGCCGGGCTCCAAGGTCCCAGAATAAAATTCCTAAGGAAGTGTATAGAATAACAGAGGTGGACGATCAGGGATTTTCGACGGCTCCTGCGAAAGCTGTCAAAAAGTTCTCAACGATCTGCGGAATCCTAGGGAGGCGGAACTTCACAATTCTGGTAGACCACATCGATCAGGTCCCATAGGCAGAAAAAGATGAGGCCTGGAAAGAGTTCAAGGAGAGCTTTGAGTACCCAGAAGAGGCCGAGGAAAGACTGAAGCGGCAGGCTATCTGCAAGATGGGCAACTTGTGGAACAATTTCAAGACCACGCTCGTCACCAACTACGTCCTCAACCCATCCTAGCCAGAACCATTTGAGAAGTACCCATTCATCACCCAGGCCGTGTGGGACGAGTTCCATGCCGCCAAATCAACCCCTGAGTCTCGGGCAAAAAGCGAGGCCTATAGCGCGTTGCAGGCAAAAAAACCTTCACCCGCACCGCCTTGGCACGGGAGGATACGCTGGAAAGCAGCAAGAATGGCAGAGGGAGGATCAAGTTGCCGCGGAATCTAACACCCCGTCAATCCTTGGTGATATCCCGACTACCCCGAGCAAGGAACTGAGCAAGGGCAAGGGCGAAGAAGAATAGTGATGGAACACTAACATTCCCAAACCCCAAAGATCAAGCGGTGTAAGATAAACTTGTAAGTTTAACACATAAAATATGTTTCAATAGGTTGTATTGTACTCTTCATTTAATTCATCCTAACTGTACGGCAGGTTCAGCTGACTGCTGAGAGACAGTCCTCCCAAGAGGTCTGCTCACAAAGACGTGAGGATGACATTCTCACAAAAGCTTTGGGAACCGAAGAACACCGTGGACGGACAAGGGGCATTAGCTCCAATGTCCCATGGATGTATGGGTTCCCCAATTCGCGTGGCAGTACAAGAAGCACAAGCTATCAAAGACAGAGAAACAAGCACACCTTAAGGAGCAACTTCGGGAGGAGCTTAGACTCGAGCTCGCCGAAGAGTTCAATGAGAAGTTGGCACGAGTAGAGGCTCGGGTGGAGAACTATGAGAAGATGATCGCCGAAGGTGAGCGCGTTGCCGCTCCCAGAGTACAAGTGAGCCCCACGCAAAGGCGTAGCAGCTACACATCAACTGAGGTGACGGAAGAACAACCACCAATCCCCGCCGCAGTGGACCACATAATGGTATAAAACAACAAAAAATGCATATTTTGTATTAGCACCACAGTGCATCCTAGTCGTAATGACACGTACGAATCTATCGCAGGAACCCACATCGTGCACCCTAGTCGTTAGGGTGACCCAATCATTTACAATTCCGGCTGCAGAGGGTCCTGCATTCAAGCCTACGCCCGAAACCCGGGTTCATGGGGCGCAGCTGCTAACCGGACATGCAAAAGTCCAAGTTGACTTAGTGAAGCCCGATTGGGTGGGCTTCACTCTCCAGCACCCACCAAATGATGAGGTTCTGACCCTTGGAGCTGCACATGTGACCTTTATCCAATGGCCCAAGCAGAACATTCAGATCAATGTAACTCCTAAGCCAGCACCAAATTCTCAGCCGGCACCGTCGCGTGCACATACAGATATTGTAGTTGCTCCTCAAGCCGGAGAACTTGTAGTTGCCCCTCATGCCGTTGAAGAAGATCTCTAATTGCAGTATGATACAGATTTTGGGGACGACGGTATGGAGGTGGACAGCAGGCCGCACCAACTCCTCCTGCCAAAAGGTTAAAGAGGGCGAAATCTTCTCCACCCCAGATTGACACACGTAGAAAAGGTGCTGGAAAGGGGAGAGGAGTAGGAAAGGTGCAAGGGACCAATCTGGCTCTGAAGAAGCTTGATCTTGGCAAGGCACCATCAGCTCTTGTAAAGCCTTCGGCCGAATTCACAATAGGTATGCCATTGGTTGGAGACGACACCTTATCCAAGATGGGGCCTGCATGCTATGAGTTGCACGGGTACTACATGGAGAGGACCAACACAAAGAGGAAGCATAGAGACACCTCCATGTTGGGCCACCACGATAGTCAGCCATTCCTCGGCCCTGCTAGCTTCATCGTCGTAGACTTCAAAGATCTATGGCACCTCTACAGGGTGCGAGCGATCGACACCAACCTCCTTAAGTGCTACTCCTTGTAAGTATTTATGGGTACGAGATATGATAATAACTGTCCATATATTACGCTAACCCGGACTCTGGTCTTGCTTGTAGGTTAACCTAGAAGCATGTCCAAAATAAAGCACCCTTTGTTGCCTTTCTCGATCCAGCTATCTTCAACGAGACAAATATGCAAAATGATCGAGCCAACATTGTGGAATATATCAAGGACTGCTTATATGCCCGTCAAGACAAGGACTTTATTATGTGTGCCTACAATTAACAGTAAGAGTGTACCCTACTTAGGATCAAATGCGCGACTCGTATAGCTGTAGTATTTACCTTGCAATTTAATAATGTCGCAGGAGTCATTGGATTCTTCTGGTAATAACGTCGAAGTGGAGTTTGGTACACTATCTAAACTCCAATATCAAGCCACAAATATACAAATGGTCGGGCATCGAAGCTGTCTTCAACGAGGCATGGGACCAATACGTGGCAAAAGACGGGAGGCATAAGGATGGGCATCCCAAACTCGATCACAAAAAAGACTTCCCAATTAAATAATAAGTGGGTGACCAGTGTGGGTTTCATGTCTGCCATAACATGCGGACCTTAGCGGACAAGGTGACATTGCTCAACCTTGAGGTGTGTGATTCAATTGTTTATATACATAGGACGACAACTTTCCAAGTATGTGGACTAACTTGGCGTCTCACATGCAGGATAAACTATCAAACATTCCATATAACAACTTCGATATCATTAGAGAGAAGATAGCACAATTCATACTAGATGATATATTGTCTCCGAAACGAATGTTTAGAGTAAAGTCCTAGGTAGCTCGACTCTGAATGGTAGAACATTTGCAACGCTTTTGCGACAAACATTTGATTTTTGTAAATATTCTTTGTAATACAATTCTGCACGTTGTTTCTGTATATACTTGCTTTTCTTTGTAATACAGTTGTGCAGGGTTTGATGCATGTCGATGATTTGGAGAGCAAAAAATGAATGTGAATGGCCATTTACACTTGTTCTTTTTTTTGGAACAAGTGAATTGAATATATGTGATGTGAATCTGGTGGATGTGAATTGGTTGTGGCTGTGGCTGTGATGTATATATATATATATATATGTGAATGGATTTGGCTCTGGCTGTGGCTGAATGGGGACTGGAATGGCTAGGGCTGTGATGTTATATATCTCTTGTCATTTTTTGCAGCGGGCATGGCTAGCAAAGGCCTGAGGCTAGTCAAAAAACAAAATTTATATTTTTTGATAATAAACTCATTACTGACGGGCATTATGAAAAAGCTCGATAGAGATAGGACATCCGTGACGGGCCCAGTATTACAGCCAGTTAGAGATATGTCATCCGTGATGGGAAACAAATCGGGACTATATTTGACTCCATGGTTGGTCAACCCTATCGGTGTCGGCCTACTAACTACGGTCCATTAGAGATGTGTTGTCATCTGTGACGGGCTTATATTTAGGCCTGATTGAGATGTGTCATCCGTGACGGGCTCCCAACACACCTGGTTTGACTTTCAAACTCATCTTTGATGGGGTGTTAGTTTGGCCCGATTGAGATAATGTGCATCTGTGACGGCCTTGTGCCCGTTAGATATATTTTCTCACATCAGTGATCTTTGCACAGTGACGGGGCCCAACCTGATAGAGATGAGGGTTAATGTCCGTTAGAGATAGCCAATGTCGGTGTAGTGTTCTCTCAAAACTGAGCTTGGAGTCAATCTACATCCTTCTTGTCCACTTATACGCCTTAGTCATAACGCCATCCAAGATTCTCGGTTTGATCCAAATACTGCATTAGCAATTGCACCAAGGTTCTGGTTGCTAATTGCAACGAGCGATGGCAACCGCTGGCTTATCATAGCTTGGATTGAACTAGAGGTGAATGAAACCCTATGGAAACAAAAACACATCTCCCTTGTTGAGTGTCGTGTAAAATGTTTGTTTTTTTGTTAGATGTGACAAAGCTAACATAAAGTGAGTCCTCGAGAACGGTTAGGATCTCGGTAGCACGGAGATGCATGTGTGATGGGTTTTGTCTCGAGGCGCGTAGTCGATTCTTGTCATGGGGATGTCAAGAGTGTTGAGACCTGCAAGTTTCATCACATTGATTAATGTAACATTAGATCCAGCCTTGCTCTTGGTTTCGTCCACATATCGGTTTGTCTAGGTTAGCTGCTAGGAAGAAAGTCATCAACATTCACATCCTTAGCATTCTTGCAGGGCAACCCGTTGATACACACTGCATTGATCGAAGAACATACATGTGTAAGAAAGCTAGCTAGAATTAGAACCATATATATGGATGATCTGTTAGATGCAATTGCATGAGAGTGATGAGATGAAGCTATAGTACTCTACCTGGCGAGCCCTTATCTGCAATGCAGAAGTCCTGGAGAGGACTTGGATCAAAAAGAATTTGGAGGAGGATGCCATCTTAAGTTGATGCAATTTCGCTATTGATCGATCTACAGATTCTGCAGAAGTAGTAGTAGTCGATGCTTGATGTCAAAAAATTCATACTATAGCCATACACGTTAACACTTCTGTGAGCATGAGATGATTTTGAATTTGTCAATGAAAAAGACTGAGCTAAACGACTGGTTCGTCTCCTCTGAACTTGTATGGACTGCATCTGCAAGAAACTATTTAATTGGGGATACTTTAGTGCATATAGATCCTCTGTGGTACTACTGATACACTAACAATGGTTGATATGTGGACTAAGATCGGTGTCTGCTACTACATCAGCATTAATATAAATATAGACAATCCCACTGAATATTAGTGGATGGATTCAAAGTTATCTATCTGCTATGCAGGGTGGCCGACTAATAAATTAGATTATTTTTCTGCATGTCATGCATGCATGATACTAATGATGTTTTGCTGGCTAGGTCATCAGGTTCAGATAAACATACGAAAGATGGTGTTTCGACCGCATAAACATGTACGCGTTAATATATATCATTATCCTTAATTTTGACCATGTTTGCTCTCTGTGCAATGTACTTCTTACAGTCTCATAATCTGATCATTTTAGACGATGATACGGTTTTTCAAATTATCTTTTGATTTTTTATTATAATATATACAATAAATAAATCTATAATTATTTTTAAGTTATTTTAAACAAAATAATTAAAAGTTCGATCTCCATCTAGTTCAAAACATCAATAATAATCATGGAAAGAGTTACTGTTCCTTTCATATGTTTGATTGATATGGTCATTTAATTTGTCATTGATATCCGCGTATTCAGGCCACTATCGGACTTAGACTGAGCGTTTGAGACACTCGACGAAGCCCATAATACACTCGGCAAAGACTTTGTCAAGAGTAGCACTCGACAAACCTCTCTTGATAAAGACGGAGTCGACAAAAGGCTATTTACCGAGACCAAGGATACGGACACTTGGCAAACTCTTTGCCGCACTCGGCAAAGACCAGAGACTTTGCCAAGTGCATCGTACTCGACAAAGGATGTACTTTTTGCCGAGTACGGGGCACTCGGCAAAGACTTTTCTCTTTGTCAAGTGCACCATACTCGGCAAAGTTTTTTCTCTTTGCTGAGTATGGTACACTCGGCAAAGAGAAAAGCCTTTGCCGAGTGTCCCGCACTCGACAAAGAGAAAGCCTTTGCCGAGTGCATTGCACTCGGCAAAAAAGAAAAGCCTTTGCCAAGTGTGTTGCACTCGGCAAAAGTAAAGTTTTGTCGAGAGCCTTTGTAGGACACTCGGCAAAGGTTAAGTTTTGCCGAGTGTCCCTCTTTGCCGAGAGTCACCCTCGACAAACATGGATGTTTGCCGAGTGTTCGGTTTTGTCGAGAGTCACTCGACAAACACGTTGTTTGCCGAGTGCCTAAGGTTATGTTCTCGGCAAACCTTTAGGCCCTAGGTAAATGTCAGAATTTCGGTAGTGGGTACATCCATTTGTGTCTCGGAAATGGCTCTGACTAGTCAAGTACTAGCACACACGTACGGTAATGTAAAGCGAAGTTGACAGCAACAACGTCGCACTTAATTGCTGAAATCAACACGCTCTGTTGCATTGCCTTCAGCTGCCTGAGAATGTTTCAAGCTAAAAATATGTCGCTTCCGACTCATGCAGGCCTCTCCAGGACTAACCCTAGCTGCATGCGTTCTAGTGGAGGGGAAAGAAGAAGAATACACAAAACAGCACATGATCATAAATTGAGTATTAAATTTTTAAATTTGAAAAATAAATTTATATGTTTTTTCAAAGAAAATAAAGAACCTGTTCAAACAGGCTGGACAGCTATCGCAGTTTGGAAATCAGATAGACCATTATCATATGATTAATTGAGAATTGATTATTATAAAAATAAAAAATAAGGTTATTTTTTAAAAAAATTATAAAAATATACCGTTTAACCGTTTCGAAGTTTGCTAACGAAAAATGAGAAAGCTGTAGTTCGGAGTTGTGGTCTATAACGGGCCTAATTCATAATCTTGATAACTAGTTGTAAATGACATGTTTTCAAGCCCTTGTTATTTTGGACCAACGTAAAAAATTATGAGATTGATTATATAATTAGTGATGTAAGTAAACATATTGTTCTCCTGGTAAATGTGTGTAGCATATATATATATTTTTTATATTTTTATATTTTTTATATTGTTCTCCTGGTAATTTTATATTTTTTGAATTTTTTTACTATTTTATCAGATAGGTCAAAAATGCAATAATCCAACGATTTCTGGAGTATATATTTTATTGCATTTTTACCTACCTGATAAAATAGTAAAAAAATTCAAAAAAATATAAAATTTGGTATACAAGGCCATATTAATATGTAGAACAATTTGAACGGTTCGGATTTTCAATTTGAGTTTTCAAATTAGAGATTCGGCCACGCCACACGGATGGGGGCGTGCGGCGCGCCACACGTAGCTCATCTCTCTCTCTCTATATATATATATATATATATGTTGATAATTTGGTATGATAAATCTCTGCCTTAACTATGTGTTTGATGCAGTCAGTGACATTAATGGATTTGTTTATAAGGATGGAAATGACATGAAATCCGCCTATGAAATCTTCCTGTAGCCATTTAATCTTGAAAGGCCAAACGATTCACTATAAAAAAGAATTTTGCATGACATCACTCTTTTATCTTTACTGTCAGATTAAAAAGACAAATGTTTGTAAAAATGTATTGGAGAGATTTAGGGTCACGGGCCACTAGCCAAAATCTATTTTCGCTAACGGACTCTTAAGAGAGCCGCCTCAAAAAATAACTATTTTTAGGCGGACCTCCGAAGATTAATTTTTGTTGGCGATAGATAAAGAACACCACTCATAAAAAGTTTCGCCATATTAAAAGGCCCTACGGCTCATGGTGCCCACTTCACCATCCTCCCTTGGCTGCCTCGCCCCTTCTTCCTCCCTCGCCTCTCTCACTCCCTCCTTCCTCCGGCCCTCTCTCCACCACCATCGTCGAAGCGAGCCGCCGCCATCACCTCGCCCCACGAGAAAGTCGCCATTGCTGAATATCGTCACCGCATCGGTCAACGAGGAGGCCAAGGCCGTCAGATCTGGCGACCTTGGCCTCCTCACTGGTGGATCCGGTCGGTCTGAACAGACAGCGGATGGGACAACAACAAGGAGGAGCAAGAACAACCAGCGGTGGGACTAGAGAGATTAAGGTGTTGGTTCTACAGACAGAACCGACACCTATAATCTTCAAAAAAGATAAAAAATACGATTGTATTGTACCATGCGAAATTTGGAATTTTTCATCATCAATCAAAACAAGGAGAACAAACGAGGCAGATCAAAATCTCAAAATATAAAAACCCATACAACATATGGAAATGATGGTTGAATCAACTGTAACAAGCATAGTATCTCCCTGGAATCCCCCGAACGAAACTAGTCATTGAAATCCCTCATAGTGTCAACCGCAAGCAAGGGGTTCGGATAATCCGACACCTACCTTGGGGTGGAAATGGATGCCCCAAACCTCGGATGGCAGGGCCTCGAGCGTGGCGACGAAGGAGCTGGAATCCACATCGAAGGCGCGAACGTAGCTATTGAAGAAGACAGCAACAGTGATGGCCGACGGTGCTCGCAGGGTCTTTGGCAAGCGAGATGACCCTGAACGCATGGCCCATGCTGGGACACGGAGAAGGCAAGGTCGTCGGGGCTCCAGAGGCAGACGGTCTTGTCGAGCAAATGAGATCCTCTAACTTAAGTCACCTGACTTTGAGTCACTGACAGTGGGCCCATATCTAGATCGGCCCACCTGTCACTGACTCAAAGTCAGGTGACTCAATGTCAGAGGAACCCTTTCCCTTGTCGAGAGCACCTATCAGGAGAAGTGAAATGGGGCGATGGTCCACCACAGGTAGCCACAACGCTGGCCAGATAAACACCTCATGGGCCTCATCCATTGACGAATGGCTAGGGGTGAAGGAGGAGGTGCAGGAGTAGGGGGAAGAAGAGGGACGACACACGGAAAGGAGGAGAAGAAGGAGGAGAAGGAGGGCAGCGGATGGAGGGGAGAAGGAGGAAGAAGAAGAAGGTAGGGATGAGAGAGGAGTGGACGAGAGGGACGGGACGACGTGAGTATATAAGACGAGGCCGGTTTGCTTTGTCAGCTCTCAACCGATTTTTTCTTTGTACAGATGTTGGTCTTTTTAAAGAACTAAAAGTTTTTTTATAGAATCGACACCTTGTTTAAAGGTGTCAGTTTTATATTTTTGGTGTCGGTTTTATATTTTTTTATCCTATGAAGATGAAAAACGGTCAATAGGTGCCGGTTTAAAAGCCGTCCCCTTTTAGAGGTTCTGTGCTCTCAAGATGGAAGCAACTAATTAATTAATCATGTATAATATTATCTGGTTCGAATTAAACAAATTGAAGCAGAAGCTAGTTTCAAATATATAAAACATAAATAGTTAAAACTTTATAAAGATTATTGACAGCACAGAATTTAGGACGTTAAGAAAGAAAAAGATTATTGACAGCACTGATTGTAGTATGTTAAGAAAAAAAATCAGAGGTAATACAAATTAAAGTATTGATTGGCACCACTGTACGTTTCCTCTGCAATTTGTGGTCCACCATGTGCAAGGTCCGGCTGCTGCTGATTGAACCCTAGAGAAAAATATGCTACTTTGTTTAAATTTTACTCCATTTGTTAAACGCTCCAACTCCATTCATGGATGAGTTATGATTTCTCACTTATTTTCTCCTGGTTTTGTTCTACGTTGTTCACAGTATCTGCTCGCTGCCCAAAGCCTACAGAAAGCCAAATAAAAATGTTACCTGGAGAGAAAGTTCCATGGAATGTTTATTAGTATTCAGTTTCATTTTACTCTCATATATCTCAATCAGAATCAATTTATAATTATTTTGCAAATTACTAGTAACGCTCCTCCATAATTTGTGCTCCTCCATGTGCAAATATTGTTGATTTCTGCAGCTCGGTGATGCCTAGAAAAATAACATACAACATGATTAATTAGTAGTTTTCATTTTCATTATATATAATGTTAAAAAGTGTCACGTGGCTCAAATATGTTTGGATAGGTACATGCAACTTTACCTATTGAGCCTATTGATTCCTCTGCACTTCTCTGAGACTGATTCATATTTTTTTGCTTGCAGACTGATATATATATATATATATATATATATATATATATATATATATATATATATATATATATATATATATATATATATATATGGGCTACCCCATCCCGTATGGCATGACCGAATCTCTAATTTAAAAACTCAAATTGAAAATCCAAACCGTTCAAATTGTTCTACATATTAATATCTTCTTGTAGACTAAATTTTACATTTTTTTGAAATTTTTTACTATTTTATCGGATAGGTCAAAATGCAATAAAATAGATACTCTATAAATCGTTGGATTAATGCATTTTGACCTATCCGATAAAATAGTAAAAATTTTAAAGAAAATATAAAATTTGGTCTATAAGGTTGAACGGTTCGGATTTTCAATTTGAGTTTTCAAAATAGAGATTTGACCATACCACACAGGATGAGGCTGTGCGGCGTACCACACAGTAGCCTAACTATATATATATATATATATATATGGATCGAAAATTGTAATATAGCAAGATTCAGTTTCTACATATTATGTCAAGTAATCCAACTATTGTTGTGGTGGGATCAGGAAGGCCCACATATCAACCTTGCACACCAACTCTTTACTTTACGTAGAAGACAATCAAAGGTTCACGTATCAGTAAAAAATATATACAGAAAGTGATGGTAATAACAGGTTAAAAATATTTTTTAATTAAAATCTTGTTGTAACCCACATGCAATGCTAGTATAATAGAAATATGAATCTCTCATGTTACTGCAGCTGGATTCTTTTGAGAAATCAACATATATACATAAAAATTTTTGTACATTGCACCTTACTTGCAGTCAATTCTTTTAGCTAACGATTCTGAGACAAAATGGACAGATTTGTTATTGTATTTACATATGATTCAATAAAAACTACATGGCTTCAAAGTGAATTAACTCTTTCATGACTTTATTGGCTAACAATACGTTTAGTAAAGCAAAAACTCGAAAGCTCGCATAGATTATTCATGGTCGCACACCTGAAGGTCCAGTAGTTGGTGCATCCATCTTTTTCTATGCCACCATTGGATCCTTGAAGCCATTTTTCTAGGGATCGCATAAGACTTCATTTTGGGGACTTGAAAGTATAGGTACAGCGCCGGTAATGCTAGAATAATCATTATTGGAGAAGTAATGATCGATCTGTCAAAATCCATAATAGTCCCGATTTCAATAGGAATTGAGAATAAAACATTTTTAATCCCGGTTCTAAAGCGCAATGAAATCCTATAATTTTTAGTCCCGGTTGGTGTTACCAACCGGGACAAAAAGGTTGTTTTTAGCCCCGGTTAAAAAAAATCTGTATGTTGTTTTGAGACCCATTATTTTTAGTCTCGGTTGGTGTTACCAACCAATGTTACCAACCGGGACTTAAAAATTAACATTTATTCTGGTTTTTATATAAACTGGGACAAAAATCCCCTCCTTCCTTATCTCCTCGTCCTCCGTACTGTCCTCCTTCCTTATCTCCTTCTCCTGCCTCTCCCTCTCAGCTCTCTCCCTCTTTGCCTCTCCCTGTCAGCTCTCTCTCCCTCCCTCTCCCTCTCTCCTAGCGGCGGGAGACGGTGGCCATGCAGCGGCGCGGCCTCGCACGAGTGGGCGGTTGTGGCCCCACGGGCAAAGGCGGGCGGCGACGACCCCGTGGGCGGGCACGCGGGTGGGTCGGGCGGGCGGCGGCGGGCTGGCCGGATAAAATCAGATCTGTGATTTTTTTATGAATTTGATGTTTTTTGATGTATTTGATGATATACATGTTGTATTTGATATATGATACATGTATTTGATTTATGATCTTGTGATTTTGTCGTTGATTTTGATATGTGATTTGAAAATGTATTTGATCTGTGGAGAAAAAATAAAAAAAGCATAAGTGATATTCATTACTATTGATGTGAATTTGGGATCTTTGATTTCAGCATCTGTGAATTTGATTTCGGCAGGAAAAAACAATGAAAAAGAAAAAAATAAATCTAGGGAAGTGGGGATGTCGGGAGAGCACCTATATCTTTAGTACCGGTTGGTAACACCAACCAGACTAAAGATTCATTTTCGTTCCGTTTATTTAACCTGGGATTAAAAATAAATATTTTTAGTCCCGCTTTGGTTGCCCTGGTTCAAAATCCGAGACTAAAGAGGGTTACAAACCGGGACAAAAGACGGCTTCACTAGCAGTGAACACTTTGACCTTTCATCGTTGTTTTGCTTATGCCATCTGAAAATAAATTTAAGTTTTTTTTCCAATAATTAGTGTAATCAATCGCTACAACGGGAACCATCATCTCAATCAGGCGGCAACCCTTATCTGTGTCGGTATGACGCCCGTCACGGCCCAAAGGTCGGTGATGCGAGAAGTCATCTCTAACGGGCAAAAGCCCGTCACAGATGCACTTATCTTTGTTGAGCCTCAACTAAAGCCCGTCACAGAATGAGTGTCATATGTGACGGACTTAAGTTAAAGCCCATCACTGATAAGTATTTCCCAAACAAAAACAATAAATTCTATTTTTTTGCTAGACTAAGGCCTTTGCTAGTCATGCCCGCTAAAAAATTAGAGAAACAAAGATATATATTTCTATATATTCCCATTCCCAGCATCTCCATTCATATATACAATTATTCACAGGAAACTCAATTCACAACTCACATATGACATTCACATATTTCACATATTCATTCATATATACAATTTATTTTTGAAATGGAGGAGAATGAATCTTTGAATTAATACAATCAAAACAAAAGTGACATTATCTCATACATCTCCCATTAACAGTGACCAATATACAACCAATACATGACATGACATTCATCTCAGATTCAATACATGACATGGCATTCATCTCAGATATATACATGAGGGAGCACGACAACACATGAGGGAGATGGACTTACTTGGAGCATGGTGGCGCTTGGTGACCGGGCTCGGGGACGGCGGCGCTCTGGCTCGAGATGGTGGCGCTCGGTGGCAGTGAGGGAGAACGACGGTGTCGGCCTCGGGAGGGCACGAGGTACGGTGGCGACGGGCTCCGAGAGACAGCGACGGTGATAGGGTTCACAATGTGAGGACTTAGAAAATTTTCTCATGTGTAGATCTGAATCGGCATTCGAGCTAGGTTAAATGATTTCGAAGCATACCTGTAATGGGCTTAAGTTTCATCAGTAACGGGTCTAATTGTTATCTCAATCAGGCCTCAAGTTGGAGCCCGTCACCGATGACATTCATCGGTGACGGGTCTAATTGTTATCTCAATCGGGCCTTAGGTTGGTGCTCATCATCGATGAGTGTCATCGGTGACGGGCTTCTGTTGGGGCCCGACAAAAATATCGTAGGTTATCTTTGTCAGGCCTTGATTTGAGCCCGTCACCGATAGGTATCATCCGTGACGGGCTCGAGTTTTTTTCACATGTAATAGTTATGTACGAGTATTTCTTTGTCGATCTCTTTTTAGGCCCGTTTGAGATGATTTCGTTATGACGACCCGCAAAACCTAGACATGTAAGATATCATCATAGATGAAAAGATCTGTACCAGTGAATGATGAAAATATAATGTGTATAATTTTAGATTTTGAATTACGGCGCCCATGTTAAAATATAGATGACGTGCGTGCGCATGTTTGTGCATGTGTTATGCACAAAGTGTAAACACAAACTATGCTAGCGATTTGTGTGTGAGTGTGTTACATTTACAGAAAGTGAAAAATGTGTGTCTGTGTGTGTTATATACACAAAGTGGAAACACAAACTGTGCTAAAAGGGATAAACCATTGTTCGCTCGTTTCTTCTAAGCTATTATATATAAAATATTGCAACCCTAATAGATGTACATCCTTCGGCTCTTTCCTGTACCTATATATCATCCTCATATCTTACGAAGCTCTGATGCAGATTATCTATGCTGATAGATTGAGAGTGTACAATATAATCCATCCAACAGCTATAGACAACGAGCTAGATTAGATGAATCTTGCAAATCAACAAAGAAATAAGAGGGAAAAAACAGCTAATGGCAAATGCATTTGTCTCAAAGCAATGCAAGATCAAATAATCGATTTTCACCACCGTACCAAAAGGTTGAAACATATCCTGAAATCATGTGCTTCATCTATCGAGAAATAGAAGCAGTCATGGAGTTTAAAATTTGTCCAAGAATATATGCAATTTCCTACTTGCTTTCTCATTTCAACTAATTACAACCATTTCACATTTAATTTCTCTTTATTTTCTCATCTCAACTATTTGCAACTATCTCTCACCTCAGTCTTAATCTCTCCAAAAAAATTCCAAGAGTGCTCTTGGACGGAGGGAGTATTGCGTCTCAAGACTCTCTGGAGTAGATCACACCTAAGCCAACAGATCTAGTTAGGAACACAAGCAATGTTCTAGTAGCAAGATCACACCTAAACCAGCAAATCTAGCTAGGAAATCATGAAGGCTGCACTATCTCTAGCTAATAACACTGTTAACCCAACCTAGACTAAAAATTCAGAAAGTATGGTAAGAAACCATCATAGGTAGAAAATATAGATGCCAGACTAAAAATTCAAAAAGTACGGTGAGAAACCATCATAGATGGAAAATAGATACCAGACTACAAAGTGCCATGAGTGGCTTTTTGGTCGATTCTTCTCCTCTGAATAATGGAGACGCTGGGGGCAAGCTTCTTTGGTTTTGAGGATGCTTGGTGTGTTTGGTTGGGGGAGTTTTTGAAAGGGAATGGGAGTTTAAAGGGATGGGGCTATTAACTACTTTGTTAATTTGGTTAGATGACATGAGAGTTATGGTAGGATGAGGATGGAGAATTGAGGGAGTAACTTCCTACTTTTTAATACCTAGGTAGCGGGTAGGAGTTGAGATGGAATTCCCCCTTTATGATGTCTAGGAAAATTTGAACCATCCATCGTAACTTGAGATCTAGAATCCACATAAACTCCCTAGTAATTCTCATCAGTCTTACCAAACAAGAGACTGAGACTTAAAAGCCAAATTCCCATTTCAATCTCACCACTAACTTCCTGCCGTACAACTCCAAATCCACATCCTGAAAGTCGCCTTAATTTATATGTTAGTTGTTTGTGTTTAGTATGCTATTCAGGTGAGCTTAATAAGACAGATTCCATATTTTGTTTATGAACTTTTGAAATATTTTACAGTTGTGGTGGTCATTTGTATGTAGGATCGAAGACCAAACAAACTTACCAGAGGGGGTGAATGGTAGGAAAAACCAAAACTCAAAAATTTTTAGAAAAAATAAAAGTGACCCTTGAATCAATGGAGATCACGACATAGTATTGTCGCTGCTGCTCAAACTGCTCTTCTGTCGTCAGTCAGACCGCCGTTACTACACCGATTAGACCGCCTAAACACCTGCGGTCAGACCATCGCTTTCCCACCGGTCAGACCGCCGCCTAGCCCGCGGTTAGACCGTCGAGATCAAGAAACACCGGTAGATGACAACTCGAAGATGTAGATTTGAACTTTCGACTTTATTGCATCAACTAGTGTTTACAAAGTATAACAACAACACTCATCAAAATCTCGAACTAAACTTGAAACCCTAACTTTCTCTCAACTTGTGTCTCTCTAAAACCGATACCAGAAGGCCACACCCTCCCTCTCTATTTATACCACAAAAACCTCCTACTCAAAGTAGGTGTAGAACTCCTATTCCCAATAGGACTCAAGAACTCATATTCCCAATAGGACTCAATCACTCTCTTCCACTCCTATTCTCAATAGGACTCAAGAACTCCTATTCTCAATAGGACTCAATCACTCTCTTCCCTTATCTCAATCCATCTTCTCGAATCCGGACTCCCTTCCAAATTCGAGTCCTCTTTCCATACATACACGATTCCTCTCGTATACCATATGGATTCTCCATCTTCCACGTGCATTGTTCTCTAGCCTGAGCATCCCGCGTGATATCCTTGATCGTTTGGACCTCAACTTCTCCTAAGCCTAGTCCCGATCCATCACCGGCTTTACTCCCATGGCCTCAAGCAACACCTGCACATGAACAACAAAAAACTCCATTCCGAGTACAAGTTTGCACTAGCTTGACTCACATCAGCACACAATACTATCATATACAAATAGAAACCATCTAGAAGTCATATCCATAAAGAAATCTAGAAATCCAACGAAACAACCCGAAACCGACTTCCTACCAGAGTCACTGGCGGTCGACTGCTCTGCAACCCGGCCGACCTCCCGACACTTCCTGGTCCGACCGACGACACCCAACCGGTTTGACCGACCACACATGCCGACTGTACTATGCATCAACCAAAAACACTATTTACTATATTTTCATAAAACACTTACCTTTGACAATTGTTCATCACATAGATTAAATCATCGCATGACTGTACAATCTCTCCCTAATGAACACATTGGCAACGTCTCAAAATGCAATTTGGTATTTTTGAAAAACGAAAAACAAAAACGAATCAAAAGCACAAATGGCTCACAAAGCATGTTTTCAAACGCAATGAAAAAAACTCTCCCCCTTTTTAAAAGAAGGAATTTTCTCTCACGTATTGCAAAATCAACTATTTTTAATATGAATTTTGTATATCTTTCTCCCCCTTTGACAATGAATTCATCAAGAAATTTAAAAGAGAAAAACATAACTAATAAAGCATAAATGTCATGATAGTCACTTGTAAAACCACTTCTTTTATTTTTTTTATTTTCTAATTTTTTTAGAGAGCTTTGAAGTGTACCAAAAGCAATTCAAGGTCATGTTTTGCAAAACAAGGGAGATAAATTCATCAACTAGTTAACAACCATGCATTATAGTATAAACATGAATCAAAGATATTACAATTAAGCTCAACTTAGCAATAAAGATTCATGATTTCAGACGATTTATAATGCAATATATTCACAAGCACATAGGTTGAAAGAAAAACCCCTATATATAAACCTATTGCATTTATCACTCTTTCTCAAATTAGCTCTAAAACCAAACAATCAAGAGAATTTCTGAAATTTATTTGAGCCTTTCTGTTTTTACTCATTTTTTATCTCTCAATTATTTCGGCACGTCCTTATCGTCAAAACTGTTTCCAAGGATTCGGCACCCATTATTTTTGCTCACATCGAATACGTCCTTGTCGTCAAGACTGTTTCCAAGGATTCGGTATTTATTTTTTCTCTCATAGAAATATTTTTTTTTCTCTTGAACAATGAACAATTAAAGAGCAATTTGAGGAATAACAGTCCAACAAGCACATATATATAAGCATTAGTCATCCAAGCTATGTACAAGCTTCAACATTGCATATTTTATTAATTCAAGTAAAAGAATTAGTGTCTTGCATCATCTCACTTAAAAACAATATCTAAGCCTCATCTCACTTAAAAACAATATCTAAGCCTTATATAAAGACTAAAATGCACACAAGCTAACATAGCAACAAATAAACCTCAATTATTTTGCTAGCATGCACAAGAATATACTAGAGGTATAAAACAAAGCTCTTCTTTTTCTCATTTTTATTTATTTTTAGATTTAAAAACAATGCATAAAAATAAACATGAATGCATAAAAAACATAAACTCCCCCTCAAATTAACCTCCAATTCTTCCCAAAGAAAAATCAAGAAGAAATCAAAGATTTTTGAAGAAGACATCCTATTGCCAATGATATCACCGAGGTTCTCATAAATTGACATATATCCACTTGTACTAACGAAAACTACTACCTCAAATACTAGCATATGAAAAGCTAATAATCAAGAGAGTAGAACAAAATTATGTCAATTCAATATTACCTTAATGTTACCGTGAAAAGCAATCGTTGTCTCCACATTGTACACACATGGGAAGTATGCCATCAAAATATCTATAAACGAGAAGATGTCGAGGCCTCCGTGTTGGGATTAGAAATAAAAAATTTTGGAATCCAACACTGAGTCACACGACCAGTAGAACCAGTAGGTACATATGCACAAACAAAATCAGAACCAGACTTACCTGAAACCTTACCTTGTCGCTTGACAAAAGTCTGATTTGAATTATGCACAAAACTACCCTGAGGCCGTTCTGACCACCGCTGTACCTGCGGTCTGACCAAGCCTGGCTGTCGGTGTGACCGCTGGTCAGTGTCGATCTGACCGTGCTCCTTGAACTAAAACCCGATTTTTGCCACCGTCGTTTCGCAAAAGCAATTTCTCTTTCTTTTTTCTATTTATGGACAAGTCTAAAACAAAATCCAACCAAATGTCCATCTTTTCCACAAAACGAACAAGTGTATTTCTCACGATGATATGATCCATTCAAAGAAGTCATGATGCCAGCAAATTTAAACACAATGTTCTTAGATTTAGATTTAATCAAAATTTCACCACTTCTAGAACCAACACCTAAAACAACAGGAGAATATCTAGTATGATGAGCCTAAGGATCAAAACCTAAACCACGATTATTTGTGCTAACTTTAGATTGATCAAGAATCATATTGAGGTTCTTTTTACTATCAGAAAATTTTTGCAAAGAACTTCTCAAGTAAAAAAACCTCTTGAGTAAGAGTAGCATAATTTTTACAAGCATCCAAAACACTCTTTTGTTTTCTACAAGTCATGCAAGACATCACTTCATCTTGTTTAACAATTTCCTCCATGTGCTTAACACGACCCAAAGTATCTTTTAGTTTCATCTCATTAGCAACACATGTTAAACAAGGTTTGGTACTAGATTGCTTAATCCTCTTAGAGCTAATCAAATTAAACATCAAGCTAGCAAACAAAGTAACTTGATATTTATTTAAAGCTCTTTTTGTTAAAAACAATTCATCAATCAATCTAGTGTTCATGGCAAAGCTAAGAGCAACACAAGATTCAAATTTTTGAATTTTCTTAGGTTCAACATCAAGCTTCTTGGCATAAACATCTCTAATTTACTTAATTTCAGCAAATAAAACCCATAAGATTGACATTCATCATTATCAGATACAAGAGATTTTATTCTACTATTTTCAGCATCAAGAGATTTAATGGTAGCTTCATGTTGACTAATCTTTTTTTCAAACTTAGAAATTTTGTAACCAAGTCTAGCAATAACTTCTTGAAGATATTCAATACTAGGAGCAGGACTTACCTCATTGTCATCTTCAGAAGCTTCATCAATGCTACTAGCCATGAAACAAACTCCAGCAATGGTCTTCCTCTTGTCATCATCTTCATCACTTTTAAAATCAACATGACTTGATTCTTGAACCGCTGCATATGCTTCATCAATTGCCTTTTGGTGGAACTTCTTCATCTTCATATTCTTGAATTGCTTCTTACTTTGCTTGTCATCCTTGGCGTTCTTGGATTCATCTTGATCTACTTCCTTTGCACCTTTTCCAAGCTTGGGACATTGAGAACGAATGTGATTTGGCTGTCCACATTCAAAGCAACGAATTGGTCCACCTTTTCTCCTGAACCTGAGATTACTTACAGCTCGAGAAATTCTGTTAGCAAGAGAAACCAAGTCATCCTCACTGATTTCCTCCAGTTGATCATCGGACAAGGTATTAAAAATAGAAAGAGCCGTCATAGGAGAAATATCCAAAGAAGATCCAGATGAAGACACCAAAGCAGTAGGTTTAGAATCAGTAGATCTAGAATCAGTTCTTTTACAAGGAATATTCATCTCATAGGTTTTCAATTTGGTGTAAAGAATATCCAAAGTCAAAGTGTTCATGTCAACCGATTCCTGAATAGAAGTCACTTTAACATCCCAAATTTTCATGGCAAGACCGTTCATAAAATGACGAGCAACCTCAGACTGAGAATAATTAACATCATAAGAAACATCAACAGATCTAAGATCACTCAAAATTTTATTGAAACGCCCCAAATAGTCATCCAAAGATTCTCCAGGATTCATTTCAAATTTAATGTAGTCCTTTTTGAAAACATCTTTTCGTAACTCCTTAATGTTTGAAGATCCAGTATGAAAATCATTCAAAGCTTTCCAAATCTCATTTGCAGTTGCTAGATGTGAAACACGATCAAAGTCGGAGCGAGAAACTACATGAAGAATAATATTGTGAGCTTTGCAATTATTTTAAAAATCTAATTTGAGAGGACGAGTATCAATGCGTTCAGGGATTTTAAAAGGTTGTGCAACTTTTAGCCAAATATCATATCCTTGAGATGTTATGTAAGATTCCATCTTTTTCTTCCAATAATCAAAATCGGTTCCATTGAAAATATGAGGTTTGTTTGAAAACTTTTCAGCCATGGCAAATACATTAGAAAAGCAACAAATATCAAATCAAGAACGAGGCTCTGATACCACTTGTAGGATCGAACAAAACCAAACAAACCAACCAGAGTGGGGTGAATGGTAGGGAAAACCAAAACCCAAAAACTTTTAGCGGAAATAAAGTTACCCTCGAATCAGTGGAGATCACGACGTAGTATTGTCGCTGCCGGTCAAACCGCTCTCCTGTCGTCAGTCAGACCGTCGTTACTACACCGGTCAGACCGCTGCTTTCCTACCGATCAGACCGCCGCCTAGCCCACGGTTAGACCGTCGAGATCCAGAAACACCGGTAGATGACAACTCGAAGATGTAGATTAGAACTTTTGACTTTATTGCATCAACTAGTGTTTACAAAGTGCAGTAATAGCACTCTTCATCAAAATCTCAAACTAAACTCGAAACCCTAACTTTCTCAACTTGTGTCTCTCTAAAACCGATACCAGGAAGCCACACCCTCCATCTCTATTTATACCACAAAAATCGCCTACTCAAAGTAGGTGTAGAACTCCTATTCCCAATAGGACTCAAGAACTCCTATTTCCAATAGGATTCAATCACTCTCTTCCACTCCTATTCTCAATAGGACTCAAGAACTCCTATTCCCAATAGGACTCGAGAACTCTGTTCCCAATAAGACTCAATCACTCTCTTCCCTTATCTCAATCCATCTTCCCGAATCCTTCTCGAATCCGGACTCCCTTCCAAATTTGACTCTTCTTTACAAACGCACATGATTCCTCTCGTATACCATATGGATTCTCCATCTTTCACGTGCATTGTTCTCTAGCCTGAGCATCCCGCATGATATCCTTGATCGTTTGGACCTCAACTTCTCCCAAGCCTAGTCCCGATCCATCACCGGCTTTACTCCCATGGCCTCAAGCAACACCTGCACATAAACAACAAAGAAACTCCATATCCGAGTATAAGGTCACATCAGCACACAATAGTGTCACATATGAATAGAAACCATCTAGAAGTCATATCCATAAAGAAATCTAAAAATCCAACGAAACAACCCGAAACCAACTCCTACCCGGAGTCAGCCGGTCTGACCGTCGGGTAACCCGATCAGACCGCCCAGACACTTTCGGTCTGACCGACGACACCCAACCTGTCTGACCGGCCACACATGCCAACCTGTACTATGCATCAACCGAAAACATTATTCACCGTATTTTCATAAAACACTTACCTTTGAGAAATGTTCATCACATAGATTAAATCATCGCATGACTACATTGTATGTAGATGCAAATTGGATTAATGGACAATCTGTTTGTTCACTCTATCCCCATATTGCTAAAAGCTTTAGAACTTGAATGGAAAGACCCTCTTCTACTTCATTAATAGAGAACCACTCTAGAATTTAGCGGTAGTAAGCACATATATCCTTTCTCTCTTTCAGTTGCATGAATAACCAACTGTTTTGGCTTCTTTATACTATAAAAATTATGTTTTAATAGCATGATATCTCTCACAAACTGCCTTCAGGAAGAAATAGTGTCAGGTGAAATTGGGTAAGTACGGTCAGTTCATGGTGTTCCCGATCCTATCCCATATTTTCCTTCAAAGATGGTACTATGTATGGATAGTGCCAGAGATAACATATTACTTATCACATAATCATATTTCATTTTATTCTTAGAATTGAATTTGAGAACAGAGAAATCTTTTTTTATCTCTAATTCATATATATTAAACGTAATGATGAAATTAGAGTGTAAAACAAACTGCGCACAGGCCTGTTGCCTAGGCATGTGTGAAGTGGGCGACCGCACAAGGGCCAAAACATTTCCTTGTTTCAGTTGAAGGCAATGTGTTCCAACATTTTTTGGGACCTCTCACTCTGTTTTTTAAAGTTCTTCTCGTCTTGCTCAGCTAATTTGGCTAGAACATACATGTTTTCTTTAGATTCAACAGGAGTTCGATGATAACCATGGTGACCTCAAAAGAATTGTAGCTAATGATAACAATGTGAACGCATGTTTTAAGGACTAAAGATTCCATTTTTTCGCGTAGTAAAAGAAATCGAATCAGTGCATCAGGACACTGTTTTTGTTCCTAGGTAGAGCGCGCCCACTATTCTGGAATGTTGAGTAGAGGGCCACGGTGGTAACCATCTCCAACGGATTATAAAAAACCCGGCATTAAGTGAAACGGTAGGTCTAGCCCTAGTGCTTTGTGCATCCTTGTTAATATAGACATGTACGCCTTGACTATGCAATGATATATCAAGAAACAAATCTTCAATATAACTTATGAGCTTATCAAATAGTGATTGGCCAATCTTTTATATTGTTTATAAGTGGACTCCTAATATTTTTTTATATGTTTGATAACACAGGACATACTACTCGATATGTACAACTCTTCCCATATCCTACCCTACATTTTTTTGTGGATTCGGATTCAAACATGTATTGTTCCATGTTTCCATTTTTCTCTCCCTTATTTTTCCCAAAACACCTTTGGGTCGAGTAGGTGAGCAGGAAATATATGTCCTTTTCACCCCTAAGTGTCATGTACATGTACACCCTGAAAGGACCTTGATGTCGCACATGGGGGGAGGGTGAATGTGTGTTCCTAAGAATCACTTAGCAAACTATATCAAATACTGCCACAGAAGTGTCTGTTGATGGTCGTTAAGTATCGATTTGGACCGCCAATTATCTCGACAAATAAAAGAGAACTAGCATTTCTTACACACATATTAGTTTCAAATAACGTGTTCCACTTGTTCTTGGAGAATATTATGAATGCAAGGATTTTCTATCAAATGAAGGAGAAAACGAGCTCGCATACAAAGAAATAGACTTCCAGCCAATCACGAGAGTGCACACGGATTGAAGGGCCCACAAGTCAGCCCAAACCGACATATTTGAGGGCAATCCACCATGCACCGTCCTATGGTCCCACATGTCAGCCTCTAGGAGGAAGTCAGTGGAGAGAGGCGGTGGGACTAGTTCGACCAAACTAGGCTCAGCCCCCTCACCTCCACCTTCCATGTGGCAGCTCCTCATGGGCTCCTTTTGGCGGTTATGGGTGCTAACCGCCATAAACAACCATCATTGGAAACTACAAAAGGAGAATAAGTTCATACTCTCAACACACACTCAAGAGGCAATCTCTCACTCTCATTTGCTTTACACTCTAGAGTACTGGAGTTTAGGCTAAGAGTAGCTCTAGTATTTGGTTTCCTAGTCCTTTAGGAGATTCGGGTATGTCTCTAGTGCTCTTCTCTTTTTGTAAGACTTTGAGCTTACTAAAGAATTTATCTTCTTTAGTTATCGGTGTTCATAATTCATATATTGCTTTGTTAATTATATATGCTATGAGTAGTTTATATTTCTTTCATATGCTATATATATGTTTAGGCTAGCCGATCTATGCCATAGCATTGGTCCAATAATCTTAACAAGTTGCACTAGTTCTTACTTACCCATCCGAAGGGTGTGAGTCCCAAGGAAATTAGTTGTATTATTTAGCAATGCAAGCATGGTGCTTGGGTTGATTAAATGCTATTGGATGCAGGTGTGCCCCATGGGTTGTAGAGGTAGGCGTAGATGGTGACAGCCATGTCCGTCCTTTGTAATCCTCCACATTCGGTTAGGATGTAAGAGTTTGTAAAATGTTGTGACCACGCTAGCAAAATAGTAGGGAGCGCTCTCTTAGTAGTGTCTGGATGCTTATATATATATAACCATCATAAGTATAGAAGTACATAAGAAACCACAACTCTCTTTTTTCTTTCTTCACAATATAGTTTATCCTTTATAGAGATGATTCTTCTGTGTATCCCACTACCTCTATATTATCATTTATCTCTGCTTAGACTGATTTATTAATCATACTATGATTGTGATCATATTGGCCCATTCTTTAAACCACTGCCTTCCCTGCGGAAAAACAAATAATAATACTTGAATACTCACGGGTGAAATGCTACAATGGTATTCGTGCATTTATGGATTTATCTATGATCGTAACAAATACCAACGATGTCCGATCCTAATTACCGGAGACTATATGTGGACCCCCGATTTGAGTCGGGAATCTTTCGTGTTCATAGTACCATTTCCCTGGATCAAGTAGTAGGTACCCACGAATACAGTACTGGATAATCAAGTGCGCATGCACGAATAGTCTTACAATACCATTATTACATTAATAGGCCCGAAGGCATTGTTCATCCCACAGGACCTTATGGTCCGAATACAACATAAAAACAGAGTTTAGATAAGGCAGCGGAAAGAGGCAGCGGCTTGTCCATTGCCACAGGCAACGACCGGAGCTAAAGTCTAATATGCGCCGTCAGTTCCCTCGTCCTCCTGGTGATACGCGTATGGATCTTCCGGCTCTTCAACTCCATCAGCTGGAGGTTTGTGCGTATAGCAAGGGTGAGTACCAACCGTACTCAGCAAGCCAACACAGAATTGATGCATATGATAAGGTTATTCAAAGAACATGGCTAGGGTTGTTTTTGCGAAAAGCCAGTTTTCACAATTCTTTTCACAAGCCTATTGACTAGCCAAATCCAGTTTTAATTTCATAGTTCATTAACCCGGCGACGGTTCTGTCTACCATCCATCGTGATTCCAAGGATGGCTTCCCGCCTCCGGTTCGTCATGATTTTCTGGGGAGTCCACCCCTTCTCGTATTCTCGAGAAGTTGATCCACCAGCGAATAAAATCATCATGCAAACCCATCCCAGCATTTTTAAGTTCAAAGTCTAGCCAAGCGAAAGTCTTGTCACGATGCTCAATATCCGCGAGCACGGCTATTCGAATAGATTGATTCATTCACACTGCAGTGGATGTACACTTTACCCGTACTCCGCGACAGCCCAACAAATGAGCCTACGCCTCAACACATGAGACGGTCACGGCAAAGCCTTTCGATAACCTCACTTTGGCAGTACCCGCTCCATGAACTTAGGTCCTCATGCACTCTAGCCGTCCTTTTCTAGCAGTGAGAGGAGTTCTGGCGCACCCGGGGTAAGGGAAGACATTTCCAATCCTTAAGTTTAATTAACATTTGTTTAATCCCACCGTTCATAACAAAGGCCGCAGCCTCATCCTCATCCCATAACCACATCATAGAGAACCATCTATGCAAGGATACCGCCTCGCTCGGCTACCTAGTCGCTAGGTCTATACCCATTCGAGAAGTACGGTTGTACCGGCTCGTTTCCGCTATCTCATGGCTCGGTCCTTAATCGACTGGGTCGGCACTTGCCTTTTCCGGAATCCACCCAAATCATCCGGCCGCCCAGTCTAAAACATTTATATAGTACTTTCAATTTTCATCAAACTTAGTTCTTCATTTTCATGGCCATGTGGCGCTCATGTCTCCACATGCCGAATCTCAACTACCTTCCCTAAGGTAGTTGCCCAAGCACAAAGCTTTTTCATAAAGTCATGAGTATGCATAAATCTAAGTATAGCATGGCTAAGCGGTTTACAAGTTATGCTTCGGTTATTTGTATCACATCGCGAGTTACAAGGAGTAATTCTAAAGGTAAACAATAGCAAGGTATGGCATAACAAGTATAGGTAACTCGGTAAAGCATGCATGTTTAGAGTTTAAAATAACATCATTTCGCAATTGGGATCAATATGTTCAAAGGGTGTGAAGACTTGCCTTGTTCGCACGCTTCTTGAGTGGGATTTCTCGGGGGTCGTGTTCGCCTCCTCGGTCGCTAATCATACGAGCGAAAAGAAAAAGAAAAATGGATTCCAGCTTAAAATCCGATAAGAACGAACGAAGAAGCATGAAAAATCATAAGGAACTCTCCAACTATTTCCCTATGACCCTACTCGAGTTACGGAGGATTTTTATAGCAAAATCGGCCGTAGCGACGGGTTTCGACTCTTTAGGGTTTTTGTAAAAAGGGGTCGATAAAACGGCGAAGCGGAAATCTTGCGAATGTTGTTCAAGAGGTTCGTTGATATATCTTTGCCGAGTCCAATGGTTAAGTATAGTTTAAAGAAAAGAAAAGTAATATTAAATCTTCAAGAAAGTTTCACGTAAACGGAAGTTTCCAAAAATCGTATATAGAAAATCATTTTATTCTGAGGAAAAATACCTGAGAAAACTATATATTTTTGCACAAATATTCCCCAAAATTCCCTAAAAATAATCCCCAATTTTTCTAGAATTTTTCCCTATTTTTTCTAATTTTTCTCCCTTCTTTACTTTTTTTCTTTTTTTTCCTTTCTCTAGCCTAAGACTCGTACATTTCTCTCTCCTCTACCCCCTCGTCTACCCCCGATCGGGGCGCTCGGGGGCCGACGACGACGGCGCTGGTCCGGCCGGCGCGGTGACGGCGACAGCTGGACTTTGGGCGAAAATGGAAACATGGGACACTTATTGACCGGCGGCGAGCGGCGGCGCACTCCGTGATCGTCGGGCATGGCGAACACGGCGGCGACGCGGTTCGGCAAAACCCGCGCACTCGTGGCGTTCGACGCGTTCCGGTGGCGGCAAAGGAGGGAAAGGGGTGAAGTGGTGTTGGCACGGTGTGGGAGGATGAGAGGAAGCTTGGGACCATTTTATAGCATGCGGGGTGCTCGGGAACGTCCGGCGCCGATCGCTGCCCGTACACGCGTGCGTGCGCACGTCGCGCGTTGTGCCCCACCGTGGCCGACGTGTGCGTACGGCGAACGTGGCGCGGGAGCGTGCGTGCGCGACGTGGCGAGGACGCGTCGTGGTGCGGATCGTGCGTGACGCGGCGAGTGCGGCGACGGCATGGCGTGCGACGGCGTGGGCCGGCGTGCGCGTCCGTTGCCGCGCGGCTCGGCGAGCGGCATGGCGCGGCGCCGCCACGCGCGCCGGGCGTGGTCGGCGTCGGCACGGCGCGGCTACAAGCACGGGCGACGCGACGGCGAGCGTACGGCGATTTTGACGCGGCGCGGACGGAACGCGCGCAACGCGCGGCGTCGCGGCAATGTGCGCGTGGTACGGTATGACCGCGTCGAACACTTGGCGGCTAATGAACAGTGCGCTTTCTCTTTTTCCCGATTTTAATTTTCCTATTTTCCATTCCCATTTCCTTTCACCCTAAAAATTCAAAATAAATTCTAATATTCCCAAAATAATTTTGAAATTATATTTTTCAAACTTTTCCCCCACTTTTTATTTTTCAAAATATATTTTTCATATTTTTATTTCTTCTTTTAAAATCAATAAATTGGGGTCTTTGATTAATTTCTAAATCCATATTTCCTTTTCAAAATATTTTTATCATCCAAACCCAAATATTTATTATTTTTCTTCCACCAGTTAGGGTTTAAACCAAAATGTATTCTTTTCAAGAATCTTTCGTAAATCCACAAAATTATGTATTTACCCTTCTCCAACTATATATTTTGAATTATTACTCCCACCTAGGATATCAAAACTTAGGGTTTTTATCCAACTTCACATCAAAGCAATTTGAAAAGAACTCTTATGCAACAGAGCTTGGCAAGTAAGAACGAAAAACACGATAAGAAGCAATTAATCCCAATGGTTTTTGTGAGTTCCGATTTCCACGTTCCGAATTCTACTCCTTCGATTTTCAGGATGTTACAAACCTACCCCCCTAACAATAAATCTCGTCCCCGAGATTTTCTTACCGGTTGCTGAATAGGTGTGGATATTCTGTCCTCAGGAATTCTTCGCTCTCCCAAGTAGCTTCTTCTTCTGTGTGATTGTTCCATTGTACTTTGTACATGCGCCACGACTTGGTTCGTGTCTTCTTTTCTGCTTCGTCTAGTATCTTGATTGGATGCTCTGGGTAGGTAAGATTACTTTGGACATGGATGGTTTCTAATGGGGCTTGCTCTTCTGGTACCCGCAAACATTTCTTCAGCTGCGACACGTGGAATACTGGGTGGACATCGGAGAGATTCTCGGGCAGTTCCAATTGGTAAGCCACTTCTCCTCTCCTAGCGCTTATCAGGAATGGGCCCACGTATCGTGGTGCAAGTTTCCCCTTGACTTTGAACCTCTGTGTTCCCCGTAGTGGGGAGACCTTTAGATACACGTAGTCACCCTCTTTGAATTCCAATTCTCTTCGTCGAGTATCCGCATAGCTCTTTTGTCGTGATTGAGCAGCTTGTAGTCGGTCCCGAATCAGGCGAACCTTTTCCTCAGCCTCCCTGATTATGTCAGGCCCGAATATGGTTCGTTCACCGGTTTCTGACCACATCAATGGGGTCCGACATCGGCGACCAAATAGAGCTTCGTTTGGCGACATCTTCAAACTGGCTTGATAGCTATTGTTGTAAGAGAACTCGGCGTACGGCAAGCATTTCTCCCAATCCTTGGTGAAATCCAATGCACGAGCTCTCGGCATATCCTCCAAGATTTGGTCTCGCCCTTTCGCCCGCCCATCGGTCCGTGGATGATAGGCGGACCGAAAGCGAGATGACTTCCGAGTGCCTCGTGGACTTTGCTCCAAAAATGAGATGTGAATTGGGTACCACGATCCGATATGATCCTCTTTGGTACACCGTGAAGACATACAATCCTACTCATATATAGTTCCGCTAGCTTGGCGCCGTTGTAGTTAGTTTTCACCGGTATAAATCTGCGCCTTGTTGAGCCGATCTACTATTACCCAAATGGAATCGTAACCGTCGTAGTTTTCGGTAGTCCCACTATAAAATCCATGCCTATCTCGTCCCATTTCCATTCGGGAATCTTGAGTGGCTGCAGCAAGCCAGCCGGCCGTTGATGCTCAGCTTTCACCCTTTGGCACACATCGCACACGGCCACGTATTCGGCTACATCTCTCTTCATATTGGGCCACCGTATTCTCCTTTCAAATCCTGGTACATTTTCGTGCTTCCGGATGTAACGAATATGCCGATTCGTGGGCTTCTTTTAAGATCAATCCTCTCAAACCGCCTCGTTCGTGCACACGATTCTTTTCTTGTACCACAGATTCCCTTGTCATCCACCGAAAACTCCCGAGCGCGTCCATGCCATGCGTTCCTTGATTTCCGGGTTTCCTCATTCCCTTTTTGGGCTTCCTCTATTTGAGTTCTCGTAGGGGTTGGATTTCCAAGTGAGTTCACTTCTCCGTGAGGAATCGGTGCATTGAGTCGGCCATTTCTTCTTGAAGTTCGCCGGCCATACCTCCCAATCCCATGTGGTTGCATTGGGCTTTGCGGCTCGCCGCATCGGCCACTACATTTGCCTTGCCGGGATGATAATGGATTCCTAGACTGTAATCCTTGATCAACTCCAGCCATCGCCTCTGTCGTAGATTGAGATCAGCCGAGTAAAGAAATATTTTAGGCTCTTGTGATCGGTATACACATCACGCTGGTTCCCGATCGATAGTGTCTCCGATCTTCAATGCGTGTACAACCGCGGCTAATTCCAGTCGTGTGTGGGATAATTCTCTTCGTGGGGTCGTAATCGTCGCGAGGCATACGCTACGACCTTCCCATCCTGCATTAACACTCCTCCCAATCCTTGCCGGGATGCATCACAGTACATCACGAAGTCCTTCTGGTTGTCGGGTAAGGTCAAGATTGGGGCAGTGGTTAACTTTTCTTTTAATTGCTCGAAGGCTTTTTGGCACTTCTCATTCCACTCAAACTTCTTTTCCTTCTTCAGAAGTTGAGTCATAGGTCGGGCTACAGTGGAAAACCCTTCGATAAACCGTCGGTAATAACCGGCCAAGCCCAAGAAACTCCGAACTTCCGTCACTGACTTGGGTGCCTTCCATCCCGTAACGGCTTCGACCTTGGCGGGGTCTACGGCTACTCCTCCGGCTGAAACCACGTGGCCAAGAAAAGCGACTTCCTTGAGCCAGAACTCGCATTTGCTGAATTTTGCATACAGCTGGTGCTCTCGTAACTTTTCCAGTACGAGTCGTAGATGCTCCGCGTGTTCCTCATCGTTCTTGGAGTAGATGAGTATATCGTCGATGAACACCACCACGAATTTGTCCAGGTATTCCATGAATACCTTGTTCATCAGATTCATAAAGTATGCAGGGCATTGGTCAATCCAAAGGACATCACTTGTGAACTCGTATAAGCCGTAACGTGTAGAGAACGCCGTCTTAGGAATATCTCCGGCTCTAATCTTCAACCGATGATATCCCGACCGTAGATCAATCTTTGAGAACACCGTGCACCCTTAAGTTGATCGAATAGGTCATCGATCTGGGGCAGCGGGTACTTGTTCTTGATAGTTACTTCATTCAGCGATCGGTAGTCCACACACATTCTCATACTCCCATCCTTCTTTTTGACGAAGAGTACGGGGCTCCCAGGAGAAGAGCTGGGCGTACAAATCCCTTCTCTTGTAGTTCCCTTATCTCGCTTCTTGAGTTCCTCTAACTCGTTGGCCGGCATTCGATAAGTCTCTTGGATATGGGGGCAGTACCAGGCATTAGATCGATGATAAACTCTACGTCGCGATCCGGGGGCATTCCGGGTAATTCCTCGGGAAACACATCCGGGTATTCTTGTACTACGGGCATTCCGCCTAAGGGTAGCATGGTGAACACTCCCGCAGCTTGCTCACATAGCCTTGGGTTTTGATCCATAGTTATGCTCATCGGTGATCCCCATGGGGTGGATACCGTGACTTCCCTTCGACTGCAGTCTATAATCCCATTATTTTTGGTCAACCAATCCATCCCGAGTATGACATCTATGGTTTGGGGTGATAGCACCATAAGGTTTGAGAGAAACACCACGTCTCTAATCCGTATGGGCACATTAATGCAGCATGGGGTACGGTTATGTCTCCCCGTGAGTGTACCAACATAGGCCTCTTAAGTGCTACTTGGTGTAGGTGGTGTTGTTTGCTTACTTGGGAAGATATGAATGAATGCGAGGCTCCAGAATCGAATAAAACTTTAACTGGTGCAGAGTTGATAGAGAACATACCCATCAATACGCTCTGGTCCTCCTGAGCTTCTTCCGCCCGCACATGATTCACCTGACCACGTCGAAACCCGGTGGCAGCCTCGTTGGGTAGCGGGGTCCTGAACAGACCTCGTCCTGCCGCAGGGGTGGGGGTTCCTCGGACGGGCGTTGCATTGGCGCCAGTGCGCACAGGGGCGTTGCGTGGTTTTGGGCAGCTATTGGAGTAGTGCCCGAATTCTCCGCAATTAAAACAGCTCACATTCCTTCTTCCTGGAGCGGCTAGGGTTGGTGTGGGCGTACGAAACTGAGGTGTAGCTGACCTGTTGACATGGTCGGAAGCGGGAGAACGTCCGGTTGCCGGAACATTTGGCTTCCATCCAGACGGAGTGGCTCCCTTGGGGCGTTGTGGCGTTCCCCTGAAATGGGCGAGCCATAGCGAGCCTCCTCTTGCGGTTATTGTCTACCACCTTTTGGTCATGTTCAAGTCGGACGACCTTGTTGATGAGGCTTTGGAAACCGGTGTGATCCTGCCCGATCATTGGTCCCCGCCGTCATTTAGTCCCTCAATGAATTTGTCTATCTTTTCTTCTTCGTCCGCCAGTCACCGGTGGCGTAACGGGCAAGTTGGGTGAACTTGTTCAGATATTCTTGTACTGAGGTGTTCCCTTGACGCAGCCTGCGGAACTCGTTTTTCTTCATCCTCATCACCGCAGTGGCACGAAATTCTCACGGAACGCAGCCGTGAATTCCTCCCATGTTGGTTCGCCGGCGTCTTCAGCTCGTGTCTCCTTGTAGGTGTCCCACCGTCACTCGCGGACCCTCCACCGGTTAGTAGCGAAGACAACTCTATCGGCTTCTCGGACTCCGACGAGGGTTAACTTCTTCTCTATCAGTCTTAGCCAATCTTTGGCATCCATAGGCTCTTCGGCCGTGGAAAAGGTGGGCGGCTTAGCTCTCATGAATTCTCCCAGACTCGATCCTCCTCGACCTCCTTGATTATTAGCAATCGCTTGGAGTAGCTGGGTCTGCAAAGCCATGACCTCCGCCAGGTGGAGGGGTTGGGTTCCGGCGGGTTTTCGTTGGTTGCCGCGGCTCTGCGATGATGTGCCATCGAAGAAGGGAGATGAATTAAGAGAGCGGACTAGTTTAGGTTATGGTTCACGGGAATTTTTCTTCAAGTTCTTTCGAATGATCTTCAATCAACGTACAAGGTGAAATAATAATAAGCATACGAATTAAGACATCGCAAGGCGATGCTCAGGTTCATCATATTACATAAGGGGGTACATGGACTGTACACACACAGTCCTTCATGCCAGGATAGCAATAATAATTATATCGTCCAACTAGATCAACTAATTAAGGGGAAATAGGAAGTGCTTGTCGAGCGGGAAGGTTCTTCCGCCTAGTCATCCAACCACCCGCAAGAGCCGGCGCCGGAAGTGGGTGGTCCGCCGCGAAGCAAACCGAAGTCCCCACGGCTCGGAGGTGGTGGCCTCGAGTCACGCCAAATCTTCCGACTCGGTGGCCGCGTACTCTTGCGAGCGCCGTGGGTGAGGGGGCCTCCCGTGTGAGTCGCGACGAGGGGGAACTTCCTCCTCCATTGAGTCCGTGTCGCTAGACTCCCATTTGATCTCCATGGGCTCGCCTCGGACTCCGTATCGGTGTAGATCTGGATGGGGTTACCCTCTCCCGATCCCGCCGGAGCTCGGGGTGGGTCCCATGGATGTGGCAGCAGTGGGGTCTACTGGTACGGTGCGGTGCTCGTGCTCAACATGAAAGCTTGCTCCATCATAGCTTGATAAGTATCTAAGCCCGCTGGAGTCATAAGGTAATAGTGGTCGGGCACCGAGGCGGGAGGTGATGGTACAGCTCGGTGGAAGTACTGCAGCGTAGACAGGGCGAGTGCGCATGTTCCTCTAGCCGGTTGATCTCGCCGCTTGCTCTTCCCGAGCTGCTCTTTCAGCTCTACTGAGCCTCCTCGCCATGTAGCGGTCCGAGAGTTGCTCATACTCGAGCACCATTGGCTGCAGTGAGTCTCGAGATGCTTATCTCGGTCTCCACGCCTTGGTGGCTGTTGACCGATCATTGAGGCGTGATCGCCGATCGTTGATCTCGAGCGGGCCTCCTCGTAATGCCGCTCGTCGCCTTCTCGCCCAACGCGATAGACGCGTGACCATCGGGTTGTAGCAGCAGGGGTAGCCTCCACGGTGCAGACCGGGTTGCCCTCTTCGCGGTAAGGATGATGCACGAACTCTGTCATTGTGAGTTCGGCACGGTGTTCCGCATTAAGGCGAAGGAAGGCCTCGCGAGCCGCATCCCGAATAGCCGTTCGCGAGGTCCCGGTGGTAGCGGGTATGGAAGCGAAGATGTCTCGCTTCCCATATGGGCTTCTATGGATACAAATGCCTCCCAGCTGGATACTCTTCGAGCCATGCTTTTTGGTGTGATAGGTGGGTGGTTCCGGTACCTCAAGCACCATAGTAGGGACTGGAGTTGGACCACCAACCCTCGTCTCGCGAATGCTGACTTCCTGTGTTCCGTCGTGGTTTGACATCTCGCTTTACAGCAACTTAGGGTTAGCGGGAGGGAGCTATCATAATCATTTGGTAAAAAGAAATACGATGTAGAAAAGATATATTTGCATTTTCGGAAATATTAGTTTAAAACTGATCCTACCGTAGGGATATTTCCCTTTAGCCATCTCGGTTAGGGGTAGGGCGCCATTTGGTCTTAGCCTACGGTCGCATGGCTCGATACCAGCTCTGTGGACCCCCAATTTGAGTCGGGAATCTTTCGTGTTCATAGTACCATTTCCCTGGATCAAGTAGTAGGTACCCACGAATACAAGATGGATAATCAAGTGCGCATGCACGAATAGTCTTACAATACCATTATTACATTAATAGGCCCGAAGGCATTGTTCATCCCACAGGACCTTATGGTCCGAATACAACATAAAAACAGAGTTTAGATAAGGCAGCGGAAAGAGGCAGCGGCTTGTCCATTGCCACAGGCAACGACCGGAGCTAAAGTCTAATATGCGCCGTCAGTTCCCTCGTCCTCCTGGTGATACGCGTATGGATCTTCCGCTCTTCAACTCCATCACTGGAGGTTTGTGCGTATAGCAAGGGTGAGTACCAACCGTACTCGCAAGCCAACACGAATTGATGCATATGATAAGGTTATTCAAAGAACATGGCTAGGGTTGTTTTTGCGAAAAGCCGCCACAATTCTTTTCACAAGCCTATTGACTAGCCAAATCCAGCTTTTAATTTCATAGTTCATTAACCCGGCGACGGTTCGTCTACCATCCATCGTGATTCCAAGGATGGCTTCCCGCCTCCGGTTCGTCATGATTTTCTGGGAGTCCACCCTTCTCGTATTCTCGAGAAGTTGATCCACCAAATAAAATCATCATGCAAACCCATCCCAGATTTTTAAGTTCAAAGTCTAGCCAAGCGAAAGTCTTGTCACGATGCTCAATATCCGCGAGCACGGCTATTCGAATAGATTGATTCATTCACACCGCAGGTGGATGTACACTTTACCCGTACTCCGCGACAGCCCAACAAATGAGCCTACGCCTCAACACATGAGGCGGTCACGGCAAAGCCTTTCGATAACCTCACTTTGGCAGTACCCGCTCCATGAACTTAGGTCCTCATGCACTCTAGCCGTCCTTTTCTAGCAGTGAGAGGAGTTCTGGCGCACCCGGGGTAAGGGAAGACATTTCCAATCCTTAAGTTTAATTAACATTTGTTTAATCCCACCGTTCATAACAAAGGCCGCAGCCTCATCCTCATCCCATAACCACATCATAGAGAACCATCTATGCAAGGATACCGCCTCGCTCGGCTACCTAGTCGGCTAGGTCTATACCCATTCGAGAAGTACGGTTGTGCCGGCTCGTTTCCGCTATCTCATGGCTCGGTCCTTAATCGACTGTGGTCGGCACTTGCCTTTTCCGGAATCCACCCAAATCATCCGGCCGCCCCAGTCTAAAACATTTATATAGTACTTTCAATTTTCATCAAACTTAGTTCTTCATTTTCATGGCCATGTGGCGCTCATGTCTCCACATGCCGAATCTCAACTACCTTCCCTAAGGTAGTTGCCCAAGCACAAAGCTTTTTCATAAAGTCATGAGTATGCATAAATCTAAGTATAGCATGGCTAAGCAGCTTTACCGAAGTTATGCTTCGGTTATTTGTATCACATCGCGAGTTACAAGGAGTAATTCTAAAGGTAAACAATAGCAAGGTATGGCATAACAAGTATAGGTAACTCGGTAAAGCATGCATGTTTAGAGTTTAAAATAACATCATTTCGCAATTGGGATCAATATGTTCAAAGGGTGTGAAGACTTGCCTAGTTCGCACGCTTCTTGAGTGGGATTTCCTGCGGGGTCGAGTTCGCCTCCTCGGTCGCTAATCATATGAGCGAAAAGGAAAAAGAAAAAATGGATTCCAGTTAAAATCCGATAAGAACGAACGAAGAAGCATGAAAAATCATAAGGAACTCTCCAACTATTTCCCCCTATGACCCTACTCGAGTTACGGAGGATTTTTATAGCAAAATCGGCCGTAGCGACGGGTTTCGACTCTTTAGGGTTTTTGTAAAAGGGGTCGATAAAACGACGAAGCGGAAATCTTGCGAATGTTGTTCAAGAGGTTCGTTGATATATCTTTGCCGAGTCCAATGGTTAAGTATAGTTTAAAGAAAAGAAAAGTAATATTAAATCTTCAAGAAAGTTTCATGTAAACGGAAGTTTCCAAAAATCGTATATAGAAAATCATTTTACTCTGAGGAAAATACCTGAGAAAACTATATATTTTTGCACAAATATTCCCCAAAATTCCCTAAAAATAATCCCCAATTTTTCTAGAATTTTTCCCTATTTTTTTTCTAATTTTTCTCCCTTCTTTACTTTTTTTTTTTTTTTTTCCTTTCTCTAGCCGGCACTGTGCATTTCTCTCTCTCTACCCCCTCGTCTACCCCCCGATCGGTCGGGCGCTCGGCTGGGCCGACGACGACGGCGTGGCGTACTCACCGGCGGTGACGGCGACAGCTGACTTTGGGCGAAAATGGAAACATGGGACACTTATCGACCGGCGGCGAGCGGCGGCGGACTCCGTGATCGTCGGCCGATGGCGAACACGGCGGCGACGCGGTTCGGCAAAACCCGGCGCACTCGTGGCGTTCGACGCGTTCCGGTGGCGGCAAAGGAGGAAAAGGGGTGAAGTGGTGTTGGCACGGTGTGGGAGGGTGAGAGGAAGCGTGGGACCATTTTATAGCGTGCGGGGTGCTCGGGAACGTCCGGCGTCGACTGCTGCCCGTACACGCGTGCGTGCGCACGTCGCGCGTTGTGCCCCACCGTGGCCGACGTGTGCGTACGGCGAACGTGGCGCGGGAGCGGCATGCGCGACGTGGCGAGGACGCGTCGTGGTGCGGATCGTGCGTGACGCGGCGAGCGCGGCGACGGCATGGCGCGCGCAGCACGGCGTGGATCGGCGTGCGCGTCCGTTGCCCGCGGCTCGGCGAGCGGCATGGCGCGGGCGCTGCCACGCGCGCTGGGCCAGTGGCTGGAGGCTGCACGGCGCGGCTACAGCACGGGCGACGCGACGGCGAGCGTACGGCGATTTTGACGCGGGCGCGGGACGGAACGCGCGCGCAACGCGCGCGTCGCGGCAATGTGCGCGTGGTACGGTATGACCGGCGTCGAACACTTGGCGGCTAATGAACAGTGTGCTTTCTCTTTTCCCGATTTTAATTTTCCTATTTTCCATTCCCATTTCCTTTCACCCTAAAAATTCAAAATAAATTTAATATTCCCAAAATAATTTTGAAATTATATTTTTCAAACTTTTCCCCCACTTTTTATTTTTCAAAATATATTTTTCATATTTTTATTTCTTCTTTTAAAATCAATAAATTGGGGTCTTTGATTAATTTCTAAATCCATATTTCCTTTTCAAAATATTTTTATCATCCAAACCCAAATATTTATTATTTTTCTTCCACCGCTTAGGGTTTAAACCAAAATGTATTCTTTTCAAGAATCTTTCGTAAATCCACAAAATTATGTATTTACCCTTCTCCAACTATATATTTTGAATTATTACTCCCACCTAGGATATCAAAACTTAGGGTTTTTATCCAACTTCACATCAAAGCAATTCGAAAAGAACTCTTATGCAACAGAGCTTGGCAAGTAAGAACGAAAAACACGATAAGAAGCAATTAATCCCAATGGTTTTTGTGAGTTCCGATTTCCACGTTCCGAATTCTACTCCTTCGATTTTCAGGATGTTACACTATAGTCGCTGAGTTCTGCGCTGGCAGAGTTGACCGACTAGATACTCTGGTCCATGTTTTTCTTCCTACAAGTAGGAAGCAGGGAAGAGCAGTTTGAGCAATGGAATTGATGGAACTAGCACAAAACAAAACACAAGGAGAGAAATACACATAGAAGGCGCAGTAGAAATAGGAGGAGATAATTATTTTCTTAAAGTTCGAATCTTGCAGTCCTGCTCTCTATTGAGGAACTTCAGGAGTCAAATCTCTTTCGATCCCAAGCATTACCAATCAAGTAAATAGGAAGAAGCTTTAGTCTCCAGGAAACCACCTCAGTGCTCCTTGTTTCCAAGTGATCACAAAGATCCGGACTTTGGACAACAAATTCCATCAAGTTTGCTCTACCAAGCAACTTTCTAGCAACCAACTCAGTTTTCCACTTCAATACTACTTTCCTTGCGGAGGAGAGGATGAACATTCACAAACCTTGTCGTGTTATCCACAAAGATCGGATACTCACAGGCAACACCTAGCCGGCTAGAAGGAGAACCTCCAAGAGTAACAATTGCATGTCAAAGGCATGTCGTCGATCCACAAGTGCTCAACACAACCTTGGCTCACAAGATCTCTACATCCAAACCCTTATCTCTCTCTCTCTCAAGAAGAATGGCTTAAAACCCTAAGAAAAGAAGGTGGAGAAACCCTAAGAGCATAGGTCGAAAAGATGAGACAGCCACCTACCAAAAAAGGAGCGGTGCAGGAGTTAAATACTCGCATTCACCCAAAACTATTTGTCACTCATAGATTCAAATACAACAAAATCTGGTCTTAAAGACTAGAGTATCTTGTCCACTTGTTCTACCAGCCAAACAAAAACTATACCAGAGCCTCCGGTCTCAACTACCGGAGTCTCTGACCTAGTTTTTCTGGCAAACAGTGAAGGTGGATCGAGATGTTCGGTAAGCAACTAGTGAAGTGCAAAGTGTCTCTCACTAAGAAAACAAAGCAAATTATTGACCACTAGTCCACCAACTAAAGCCTTTTGACACGTACTACTCTTGATAGTGCGGCATTTCTATAGCTCAACAAGTAAAAACAAATCTTCTTCTAGTTTTTTTATTCTTGCTTGATTTTGAGGGGTGTCTTTTCATTGTTTTGATCACCTTGGAGACTAATTCCTGTATTTTTCTTCAATTTGCACATTAGTCCCATAATTTGTCTTGTCATCTATCAACCAAAACTCACGAGGGGGCCTGAGTACATAATTACATACCATGCATATGCACAATCACACTATTCTTTTTGAAGAACTTTGACATGCTTTCTTTTTAGAGTAATGAGGAAAAAGGACACCACAGTCCAATGTATTCCATGTACTATTAATTAATTAGGATAAACAAATCAACATATATCATGACATCAATCAGAACGAAAGCCCATTCATTCTACGTACTACATATGACATAGATCATCAAGTCCATGCATGTAATTGTCCCATAATGGTGCAACCGATAGGACAATCGTCAGTTGTTCTCTAGAACTAAGCTTGGAACAAATCTATAATCTTCTCATCCACCTGAAATGCCTTGGCCAAAATATCATCCGAGATTGGTGGATTTGATTTGAACACTGTATTTGCTATAGTAATAATCCCAGGATTTTGGCTACTAAGTGCTGAGGTAGCAACTGCATGCTTATGGGGGTCAACATTGAATTGAAAGTGAATGAGTCCCTTAGGAAACACAAACACATCACCCTTATTGAGCACCTTGGAGAAGAGCTTGTTGTCTGGGTTGGACGTGACAAATCCAACGTAGAGTGTCCCCTCAAGCACTGTAAAGATCTCAGTTGCACGAGGGTGCGTGTGTGGTGGGTTCAAACCTAAGGGTGCATAGTCAACACGCACTATTGAGATGCCAAGTGTGTTGAGACCCGGTATCTGCATGACGTTGATCAAAGTGACGTTGGATCCAACCTTATTGACCGTCGTATCTCTTGGCTTGTCAAGCATGGCTGCCTTGAAGAAATCATCTGCACTCACGTTTGTTGGGTTCTTGCAAGCAAATCCATTGACACGCACAGCTAACATAAAAAAGTAATTTAATTAGAACATATAATAGGTACCAAATAGTACATATTTTGTTTCAGTCCCAGCATATATAATATAATTAACACATATAGTTTCAGATGTGCTTCTTGCTCTTCTAAAAAAATTACACTCTCTGAAACTAAGCACATATACATATATACCTGGCGAATTCAGATCGGCGACGCAGAAGTCTTGGAGCGGACTAGGTTCTGCTGCAATGGCCTGCCATGAGGCCAACCCAATAAGAGCAGCAAGAAGCAGAAAGGAAATGGAAGAAGCCATTATATTTCCCTGATCAGATGCTTGTGTTTCCTGTCTGTGTGATGCTTTGAACGTAGGGGATGGATGTGCTTATATAGCCGTCGATGGAGGGCGAGCCTGCAGGTCTGATCTTGTGTGTGCACAGATCAAGAACAAGTCATGTGAAACCGTCCAACAGATTGAAATGGTTCTGCAGACGCTGTCTATAACGTGTTAACTAAATATTGCTAAAATATATGTTGTACCTGGTTTTCATGTTTTCTTAGAAAACGTAATCTCCCCCTAATCCCTTGTCCCCCTGAAATTTTTTGTATTTTTCCGAACTTTATTCCTTCTCAGTATATCCGGCAGAGCTCCTGCCGCTGTTCTTTCAAAAAAAAAAATCTCTGATGATCTATTAACTAACTTCATGTTTGACTGTATATTTACATACATATACGTAGACGATTGAGTAACAGTTACTCATCAATTAACATTTGTATATATATAGTCATTTTGCATTGGCTTGATCCAACAATTGTCCATCATGTTATAATAATTAGTGAGTTTAATTCTAGATTTCAGGCCTCTGAAATTTAGTCACTTTTATTTTCTCATCCCTTGGATGATGACCCAATGGTTCTCATCACTCCACTATTACTTTTTACTTATCACTCCCGATTGACTGAACAATAAATTGTTCTAATTAACATATAAAAATTTTAAATTACATGAAATTAATTTATAACCCATAAAAAATTACAAGCTTATTTCTAATCAAGCAATCATCACCTCCGGCCGGTATGTAATTTTTGTATCAAAAATATTTTTCATGGCAAGTCTAGCAAGATGGAAGATTTCAAATAGTTTTTCATATGCATAACCTATCATCTAATATTGCCAACAGATGTCAGTTCGAATATCTCTCTATCTCGTTCTCGTTCTATCTCGTTCTCGTTCTGTTTGTTGACATCAGCCCTAGGTCAACACATGTCCAAAACACTCTTGTCTAATTACTGCAACCATAGATGTATTTGGTATTCATCTAATATTGCTTGTTCAAATGCTGCTATTATATATTATTTGTATTATCTAATCATTTTTTCTGTCCAGGCTATCTGGTTCTAAGGCATGTGTAGTGCTCTGAATTAAACATGAGCAAGCCGGCTTTCTAATTAAACCCGGATCAAATGATCTGTCATCAAGAGCAGGCCTCCCAGTCTAATTGATAGGAAGATTTCTTCGCCTTCTGTGAACAGGGTAGCATGATTAATTAAACTCACAGGATTTGCGAGACAGAGAGATACTATATACCAATGGATCCGGTTTCGTGAACAAAGAACGCAGAATCATTAATTTTTGCACCTTGATCGTAGTCAATAATTAATATAGCACTTGAAGATCCCAATTTTCCCGTTTGCCTCCTTAATTTAGCGTTAATTTCAATAATAAATTTGCTTGTTGCTCACCGTTTTATTTTCTTGACATCGAGACGGGTTAATACTTAGTTACTAATTCTACGAATGCAATATTGTCCATGCTTTAGCAGAATATTATAAGCTTCCATGGAACTTGAGAATCACTTGCTCTGGCTCGATAACTTCCAACAGTCTTATAACTTGTTCGGTGAGAATAGCTATTTAGCTAGCTCATCCTATTAATGAAAGGTATTTTTCATGTAAAAAGGATTCCACGAATGTTGATAAGCATGCGTAACAAATTAGGAGTCTATAATTGTACACGCACGCAAGCTATCATAAACGCATTAGAATATTGTGTGGATTAATATAACCTATAGATTAATTTACCAAGAGTTCAGCCTTTCTTGACCTTTTCAACGAAACGTATATATATAGTACCCGATGCTTTTGCATGACAATTTGTTATACTAACTCCATGTTTATATGTATGACGCTGGCTAGTTCAAATTAAGGATACTTGATAGTAAGATCACAAATTAAGTATATATATATATATATATACACACTAGCAACTGTGCTCGTGCGTTACAACGGGTGAAGTCGGGGCGCGGCGCGGATGGGACAGGAGGGAGGGGCGTAAGCACGCGGAAGCTCCGAGCAGCGATAGGAGGGAGAGACGTAGGCACGGCGCGGGGCGCGGCGCGGATGGGGACAGGCGGAAGGGGCACAAGAGGTCTTTTTTCATTCAAGCTCTTCCTTTCTTTTCAGCATTGAGACTGCAGGTTAATTTTATAAACAATCAAGGGATTTTCTGCAACATAGTCAGACGGACGAAAATTTTGGGTAGAAACACTACTTGCTTTATAGATAGTTATAGATATAGATATAAATATATATACTTTGTATGCGTACGTACCTATACAAAGTGTATACAAATAGGTTGAATAGTAGGCCTGCTAAAAAAGTCCGATTTAGTGTGTGTGAACGAATTGGACCGGCCTGCTAAATAATGAAGCCCATAAAAAATTACAAAAGAGAAAGTCTAAAAACGTGCAGCCAAATTTGGTAACGGGTCGAATTGATCGCACAGGCTGGACCGAAAAGAAAATTCCCAAAAACCAATGAGCTGAAAACGAAAGTGGTCGTACGTATAGTGGGTCGTGCGCCTGGTCGTCCATTAGGGATTTCGGGCCTGATTCGTGTTAGGCGCGAGATGGCCTCAGAATTGGATCAAATCCGAGGTGGATCGCTACTTGGGCCGCAACCCTCCATTTCAAAAAACTAAAAGGGTTTTGTGCAATATAGCAAGACAAAACAAAATAATTTTGGATGAAAACACTATTTGCTGTATAAATAGTTATATTATATATAGATAGTTATATATATATATATAACTTACAAGTCCACGGTTGCAATTGCAACACTTAGTAGCCAAAATCATGTTTAACTTTTGGCAAGATTGGTTATGCTATATATATTATTTTTTCTTACCTTAGTTCATGTATTTTAGAGTCACACGTAGATGATATAGCTAATCAAGCTATCAATAAAGTATGTTCTCTTTCGTGCAGCCGCCATTGATGATTAATATACATGCACGCGAAAATAATATATGAAGATTAATATATACATATATATAAATATACAATTTCTAAGCACCACATATATTGGAACGACACCAGATATACAAGTAGTTGAATGTCTTACAACCCGACCGATATACATACGGGTGAAACCTGTCTATATTATACTCCTGCTCCAGTTAGACAGACATTCGTTCTCCGGTAGGGCCAAAACTCCATCGTGGTCGAAAAACCTCCCAAGCTGATGTGCGCACTCACGGTGAATGAAGTAGCGCATGTCCCGTTGTATGTTCTCAATGGATTTATCATCGAGCTCCCTTTCAGACTTGGGAATTTTTGGAAGCTGCATCGAGATCATGACAAATTACGAAATTGTTCACAGTAATGCAAGTTAGCTCGGATCAGGCTGCGAGACGGCACCACCGTGCATCATATGCTGGCTCCATTATCTATGGCATTCCTCACGAGCTGCTGCCCTAGCCTGGGATTCTATCTCCTCCTTATAGCGATCACGCTTCTTGTAGGTATGAGCATCCTCTTTGAATCCATCCTTCCAGCTAGTCTTTGAGGATACTCCCGAACACGCCGAGTGCTCCGGGTTGCCCAACGCATAGGTCAGCTCGTCCTGGTCTCTATCTCGCACGAACATCCCGCCTCTTGCTGCGCGACGATGTTCTTCATCTTGACACTACCTCCTAGAGCTTTGGATCCTTGAAGACTACATCCCCTCCGGGTGAAGGCGGTGTTCTTGCACGCACCCGCCTCCTGGTTCGTGGGTTGTGATTTTTCATAGGAATCGGTTTCCCACCTTTTTCATCTCTTCATCTTGTTTTGTCCATTTCTTAACCGCTTGACGGTAACCGGTCGATCCCAAACGATGAGGATATTCATTCCTTCGGCTAGTTCGACATCCTCTCGGCTCTTCTCCTTTTCCTCCGCCGATGTCTTCGTGGCAACGAACTCATCCCACCGGCGGTGTTATCTTTCCATACTCCGTGAACGGCGTGCGTCCCTTCGAACATATTTCTTGTTAAGGTCTGTTTTCCAGTTCCGCCATAGCTTGCCCATGGTCTTGAGTGCATAGTCCTTTGCTGCATCGTCGTCTGTCCCTTGTGGATACTCAAACTTGCTTTGCAGCGACGTCCAACAGCTGTTCTTTCTAGTGTCAGGAACTTTCTTCCAATCCTTCCATGTGATCTCCACGATATCCCTAACTATCACCCCGCATTGGTTGCTATACTTGGAACATGAATCTTTGGGTGATAGGGGTTCCCGTTCTCATCGATCCGCGCGCACGCCGACTTCTTTCAACAACATGTTCTTCCCTCGCCGCCCCTTCTTTTCTTGGGTTTACTTGAAGCTGAGACGCGCACGATAGTTCCAGCTTCGGCTTCCGCTTTGGGTGCGGCTTGGGCTTTCCTTTTAGATCGGCGTGGAGCATTCTTCTATATTTGCATTCACGTGACATCGTTTATAATCCATATATATACTTAATACGATCGGAACTAATCATATATAATATGTTACATACCACCGGTTCGTAGGGGATGTAGTCCGAGTCGACTTCTTCATTGTCGCTCCCACCCTTTTTCTTCCTTGCAGGAGAAGGATGGGGGTCACTTGGCGAGTGATACGATCCACTCCCTTCCTCACCGGATCTTGACGGCGATGATTCCTCCGCGACTACTTGTGTGCAAATATCCTCCTCGACCATCGGTGGGGTTTGCTTGCCCTTGTCACCCGAGGGTTGCGCTTCGGTCGGTTTTTCCATTGATATCCTTTTAAGGTGAGTTTATATTAGATATGGAATGAAATCGTTTTACTGTCCTAAGTGTAAATTACAAAGTACTAAACCACAAAGTACTAAACCACAAATTGCAAATTGGCCGTGTCAGATACAGATTATTAGTATAGATGACTCTTTTTACATTCAAGTAATATCAAGACCGTGTCAGAAAAAATATCAGATTTGCATGTCATCGTGATCATGAATAACATAAAATTTTTTCAGTTATAGGTAAATTCTCAAGTTCTATTACAAATGGCAATTCTCTCCACACACTATTCAGCTAATAATAACTGTCAACTTAATATGTGTAATACATGGTTCAGCTAAATTTCAAGGGTCACTGAAATTCCAGTAACTTCGTAATCCTCTTGGAAATTTCATGAGACAGTGCCTGTATAAGTACAAATGAAAACATGGGAGATCTGTACAAGTAGAAGTACAACACAGCATACAACAGCAATGTGATACTCTCAAGGTGCAAGCAACAAATGACTTTCCAGCACTTAACCCCCTAATTTAGGTATACAAATTACTAACATATAACCAGATCGTAAAGAGCAACATAACAAACAACACTAGTTGCCATAATGTTCTACCATGAGCTCGATGGAAAGGCAAGACATACAAATTAGTATTCTGGAAAATATCACCAAGGCAGGACCTAGTGGCATTTCAAAATTCCACTGGATTATTCGAGTTAGTGCGCTAAAGAAGTACACAGTTGACCAATGATTAACAAACTTCTATCTAGAAAATGTTGTTACCAAGCCAAATGCCCAAATATATAGTAAAGGAAATAAAATGCAATATATTGTAGAGCTCAAGTCACACCCACATGACACAGCTCATCAAAATATTTTAATTAATGAAGCACATAAGAAGTTCCAAACTTCAAGAACTGATCTAAGCTGCAGCAGAGAGAATCATGATGGGTTATGGGTAAAACAAGGAGAGATAAGAAGACATGCTTCATGTAGAAATTAAACTGTTAAAACTCCAAGAACTGGATCATGCAGTGCATGTGGATGCAGGAAAAAGTACAAACCGACCGAGCTGTAAAAATTCTCTTACCGGATGTCACTAAATTACTAGCTTGCTCTGCAGCGCTGCAGGCACAAAGCGAGCAGGTTTACTGGTAAAAACAAGAATTCTAGATCCCAATGCAGTGGCTGTTTGTTTAGGCTCAATTCGTTTCTGTGTTTTAATTTACTTAATTACCACAAGATATGTCTAATAGACATCTGTATTTTTTTTACTGCCTGAATTATTATAGTACTACATACTAGTAGTATTTAGTTTACACAGCACATGGTGACTTGGTGAGTACAGACTAATATATAAAGTATGATACGATTCACTCTTAGCTGTAGTTTACTTGGGTAATTACACGCATCTATAGAACAAAGGCACTGCTCCTTGGGTAATTACATGCGTCTATAGAACAAAGGCACTGCTCCTGTGTTTTTGAGGTACATGGAGGTGGAGCATGACATGTTGATTCACAGGCCTATGGTTCAATTTTCTGCGGATGAGTCAGTTGCTTGCCGCATGATGACTAATGAGATACAATTCTTTGATCCAAAAGATTTCACAAAAGGGTTTGTATACAAGCTAAGGATGCCTGGTATAGCTGCTTTGCAGCTAGCAAGTGCACCAGGATCTCATGTTGCTGGATTTGTTCCTGAGGCAAAGGTCTGATTTATCATAAACCACTTTGACCATTCTTTCACAAGAAACTAGTCTTACAAGCTGATTGTTTCCTTCTTTCTCTTTAAGTAGGGTGTTCCAGCTAGTGTTCAGATTTTCTCTTGTGACAATGATGCACAGAGCCAAGCTGTTGCACGCAGGAGCCAAGCTGTTGCATGCATGCCATGTTGGTTCTGACTTCTGAATGCTAACTACTCAAAATTTGTAACGAATTGATCAAACAATTCCATAATCACACACACTCCATCCATGCTTTTTTTTCTTTTTGAATTACACAGGCTGACTGGAAGCCAGAAGTACCTGAAAATTTTGGTGACATTGCTGACCTCACAACATCGTTGGGTAGCATAAAAATGGAAGAAACGAAAAAACAAGGTTCTTTTGACTCTCTTATATTCCATGTTAGTAAGTTCTGGTCAATTGATTTTCATACTTCACTTTCTGTATAGTTTCATTACAGGGTTCTAAATCAGCACAAAAATCAAGCAAGGCCCCTGCAAATATAGCAGCAAAACCTACATCATATCAACCATCTCATGCGAAGAATTCTTCATTCATCCACTCATCAATCATCCACTGCATCAATCATCCACGCGTGCGAGAGGGGTACCTGGAGGAGGCGACGAGCAGAGGAAGAAGAGGAGACGGCGGTGGTGACGAGGTTGCCGGTGGCGCCGACGGTGAGGAGGCTGCCGGTGGCTGCGGCTGTGAGGAGGCGGCCGCAGTTTGCTGTGAGGGGGGCCATCGGTGAGGACGCGGGCGGCAGCGTGAGGAGGCGGCGAGCGGTGGCGGTGACGAGGCCGGGCGGCAGCCTGGAGGAGGAGGGTGGCGGCGCAGTGAGGATGGCCGACGACGGTGAGGAGGCTGCGGCGAACGGTGGCGGTGAGGAGGCTGTGGCGAGCGGTGGCGGTGAGGAGGCTGGCGGCGACGGTGAGGAGGAGGGCGGCGGTGGCAGTGAGGACGGCCGGTGGCAGTGAGGAGGAGGTGATGAGTGGTGGCGGTGAGGAGGCGGCGACTGAAAATTTTGGCAGCCTGGCGGCGGCTCAAGGGTTTTCGCACCTTCGGGACTTGGAAAAATTGAGACTCTGCACGCCCATACATATAGCGGAAACCATTTTCGCTGGCGGCCGGCTTAACTGGCCGCAAGCAAAATTCTTTTCCCTGGCGGCCGAATTAATATGCCGCTAGCAAAAACCTTTTTCGCTGTCGGCCCGATTACCCGGCCGCTAGCAAAAATCTTTTCGCGGCGGCGGCTTTTTCCCTGGCGGCCGGCCTACCCGGCCGCTAGCAAAAATCATTTTCGATGGCGGCGGCTTTTTCCCTGGCGGCTGGCTTACCTGGCCGCTAGCAAAAATCATTTTCGATGGCGGCGGCTTTTTCCCTGGCGGCCGGCTTACCTCGACGCTAGCAAAAACCTTTTCCCCTAGCGGCCTGCTTACCTGGCCGCTAGAGAAAAACTTTTGGCCCATTTCAATATTTAGTTCTTTCCACAACTAAATGTAAAAATATCCATAGAACTAATTACAAAAAGAGTCAGTAGCCATCCGTACAAAAATTCATCATCCATCATAAGCTGCTAAAATTACATATATAGATTAGCCTTTCACATTCTTCCCTACGCCCTTATTCCTCATGTATGGCTTCGGAGAATCACCAATCATTGCCTCCGTGACCTTAATGTTGTTTGTAAAGTCCGTGAAGAGTGTCATATTCTCGTACTGATTATATGCCTCAACATCTTCGACATCGTCAACTCCCAAAATCTTTTGTTTTCCTGAGACAACTATATCTTTCTTCAACTGAGATGGATCAGTCACATAGAAAAATTGAGCGGCACGATCAGCAAGTACCCATGGGTCATTCTTGTGCCCTACGTTGACGAGGTCGACGATGGTCAGGCCAAAAATATCGACAACCACGCCAGATGGGTGTTTCACCCATTGGCACCGGAACAGTGGAATCTGCATGTTGGATCCATAGTCCAGTTCACATATTTCTTCTATGAATCCGTAGTATGTGCTCTTCTGTCCAGTTGTGTCGATTGCCTCCACTCGAAGGCCACTGTTTTGGCATGCACTCCTTTGGTCTTTCGCTTTGGTATAAAATGTATACCCATTCAGATCATATGCTTGCCATGAGGTGTAAACACTTGATGGCCCGTCACCAACCTCTTAATAGTTTTTCCTCCGTAGTATCGCCATCCGGTAGGCCGAGGTTCTTGAACCATTCAGAAAAGCAGCCTTGTGTCGCTTCATGATCCATGCATCGAACGCCCGTATTCATTGCTTGTAATTCCTTAAGGTGCTGATCTATGTACGGCTCCACTATTGCGAGTATTGCAAGATGAAATGAGCTTCTTTCGTTTCTTGTAATCATCGTCGTGGATTCTTTTCGCCCTTTTGTCCCTCTTCCGGATATTCTACCTTCATGTCGAGGTACCGGTAAACCAATTGCTTTTCCCTCTTTTAGGTAATCAATGCAACACTCAACGACTTCCTCGGTAGTATATCCCTCTATCATCGATCCCTCTGGGTACGCACGGTTCCGTACGTAGCCTTTTAGAATGGACATGTACCGTTCGAATGGCCACACCTGATGCAGGTACAGAGGACCAAGTGCAATAATCTGAGGCACAAAATGAACTATGAGGTGTTCCATCATATTGAAAAATGATGGCGGGAAACACATCTCAAGCTCGCACACGGTCTCTATAGCGAAAGTGCGGAGAGGACCTAACTCGTCAAGATCAATTACTCTTTGTGAGATTGCATTGAAGAAGTAACACAACTTTGTGATGACCACCTTAACGTGTAATGGTTCGATTGCTCTGATGGCGATGGCGAGGAATACTGTGAGCATTACATGGCAATCATGGGAATTGTAGCCTGAAAATGACAAATCCTTCATCGACACCAGTCGCTTAATGTTTGAGGAGAAACCAGTAGGCACTCTCACCCCACGTAGGCATTTGCACATTGCCATTTTCTCCTCATTTGTCAAGGTGTAGCAGGTGGGCGAAGATACACTTTTCCGTTACCCTCATCTACAGGGTGAAGCTCTTTTCTTATCTGCATATTCACGAGGTCCTTACGGGACTTCAGCCTATCCTTTGTCTTGCTAGGTATGTCTAGTAAAGTACCCATGGTGCTATCGAAGACATTTTTCTCTAGGTGCATGACATCGATAGAATGACGTATCTCCAAATCTTGCCGATCGGAAGGTACTTAAAGAAAATGGAGTGCTTCTTGAATGGCCCGCTAGCGCTTGCTGGCTCTTTGGCCTCATTTCTCTTCCGCTTGTTGGTTTCCTTCTTTTTGGCCTTCCCAAAAACAACCTTGAGCTTTTTCGTTATTGTGAACACTTTATCACCCTTCCATGGTTCTGGTGGATCACCGTCCTCAACAGTGTTGTCGAAATATTCAGCTTTGGAGCGGTACGGGTGATTCTTTCTTAAGTAACGTTGGTGCCGCATGTACACTAGCTTCTTCGATCCCTGAAGATACCTGTACACTGTACCATCAACACAAATAACACAGCCTGTCTTCCCCTTGAGCTGTCCTGATAGGGAAAACAGTGTGGGTAAGTCGTTGACGGTGACAAAGATAATTGCATTAAGCGTGAAGTAATTCTGCATGAATTCGCCCCAAACCCGGACCCCATGATTCCACAGATCAGCCATATCCTCCAGCAAAGGCTCCAGAAACACATCCATGTCATTGCCATGGTCCGTGTACAAGGATGGTCAACAAAATATACTTCCTTTTCTGACACAGCCACGTAGGGAGGTTGTACATGGTTAGGAGTACTGGCCACGTGCTGTGTGAGCTGCTTAAGTCACCAAATGGATTCATTCCATCGGTGCTCAATGCAAACCTTACATTTCTTGGGTCCTCTGCAAACTCATGGTACTTTCGTCAAATTCCTTCCACTGCCGAGCATCGGCCGGATGTCGAATCATCCCATCCTTTTTCCGCTTTTCATGATGTCGCGCATCGGTTCGGCATCCCTCGGGTTCGAGAACAAACGCTTCAATCGATCTTTCACCGGAAGGTACCACATGACCAACCGGGGATCTTCATCTTGTTGTTGACTTCTACCTTGTCTTGGGAACCATCCTGACCCTCGGACTGGCTACGGCTTGTTTTGTATCGACTAGTGTTGCACGTTGGGCATCTGTCCAAATCCTCATGCTCTTTACGAAACAGTACGCAGTGGTTAACACACGCGTGTATCTTTCGCACACCCAGAGATAAAGGGCAAATAAGCTTCTTCGCTTCATAGGTGCTGGTTGGCAGGGAGTTGGGTTGCGGAAACAGTTTCTTCAACAGAACCAACAAATCGTTGAAACTATTATCCGACCAACCATTTCTTGCCTTCAATCTCATAAGTTCAAGCACCGTCCGCAACAATGTGAAATCCTTCATGCAATCATTTGCCTCATCGTACAAAAGAACCTTCGTTGCCTTTTGTAATGATTCGAAGTTCTCCAACCCACGAGCGGTCCCAGCTACAACCTCAGGTTTAGCATGACGCAACATCTCTTCCAAATCAAAATTACCATCATCTACGTAAACATTACCATCATCGACATCATCAACTATACTGTGCTGACCATCATCGCCACCAACATCATCATCAACATTAATGGGCTCTACTTCCTCTTCTCCTTCTTTTGCTACTACCATCAAATCCTCGTCCCAGTTGAACACTTCATCCTGTACTATCGTTCGGTTGGGAACTTGTTTGCTTGGGATCTCTCCATGATGTGATCAATTTGTGTAGCCTGCAACAAATCCATGCATCACCAAGTGTTGCTCGATTATAGATGGGTCGATCCAAATTTTCTGATTCTTGCAATGTAAGCATGGACATGTAATTTCCTTCGTCTTATTAGATGCAGCATTCTTCTTAGCAGCTTTCATGAATATGTCAACTCCTTCAATGTATGAGGACCGGTATCTCTCTCTATACATCCATGCTCTGTCCGCCATCTATGCATTATTTGTGAAAAAATATGTATAACTTCGTCACTTTATATATTTTTGATAATATATCACATTAAAATTATACTAATTAATATTTATAACCACTATAATCTAGACAAGCTAATTAAAGCTAGCCAAAATCTACAAACTACAAACAACTAGAAAAAAATAAAGTTACTAGCTCTTTTTCTCTTCTTCTCAGCGTTCTCTGCAGTTAACTAATATATAGATCTGCTACAAATAAACATATCAAAACTAGATATATATATATATATATGGAACATCGATCATGCACAATATTTCTTACAAAGTTTGCCCATTTTAAGCTCCAAATAACAAATAAAAATACTTTTCTTTCCCCGTGTCACATACTTTTTGCTATGCAAAATCTCAACAAACAACCAATAAAAATGAAAAAAACTTTACAAATAGAGTAGGAGAAAGTATATGTAACCTCTCCGTGCAGAGATCTTTCAAAAGATTGAAGATCAAAACCTTCCCCCTATGTATTTGTTCACAAGAGAGAGAAAATCGTGCTCAAATGCCATGGTCGCTAGCGGACTGGTGGTATAGGTGATGGTATTTTCCCTGGTGGACAACATATGTCGGTTGCATATAACCGCCATAGAACATATTTAGGGGTGGCGGCGGCTTAAGTGGGCCGCCAGCGAAGATGTAGGAATCTTCGCTAGCGGGCCACCTCACCTTACCGCCAGCGAAGATATGATATGTTCTCTGGCGGGGTCTTAAGATGGCCGCCGAGAAAATACCACATCTTCGCCGGCGGCGAGCTTTAGTGGGCCGCCCGAAGATTTGTTTCGCCGGTGGCCCGAGACCCCCACCCCTATCTTTTGAGCTTGCGGTTTCACCTCGTAGCCGCTAGAGAAAAGTTTTTCCAAACGCCATGAAAGATTGTTTTCGTAGTAGTGTGATGACCAAGCAAATTGTACACGATGTATTTAACCAATGTTTTAGCATGTGAATCGCGCATGACGGAGTACGTTCAAGGTTCTCAGCGACACGTAATTAATTTCATATGGGGTATAATGAAATAGCAGATACTCATGATATTGTTGCTTACCTGAATCCCTAATTTAATTAAAGTACATAGTGACTTCATCATCCTATAATAAATAATGGCGAATCATAAATCAATCCCAGTAATTAGTGAGCCATATATAATATATATTACTTGTAGGATCGAATACCTAAAACTAAGCGAATCAGAGAGAGGTGAATGGTTGGTATACCCAAAAACCAAACTTTAGCGGAAATAAAAGTTACCTTCGAATTTCGATGTAGATCGGTCTGACCGAAGTTGTTGCGTCGGTCTGACCGCCTATATACCTCTGGTCTGACCGGTGGTGTAGACCACCAGATGTCGCTGAATCGCCAAAGTCGCCTTCCACTGTGCGCCGGTCTGACCGCCGTACTCCTATTAGTCTAACCGGTGAGATGTCGCCGGTCTAACCGCCGGTGTTCCTCCGGTTGGACCGCACCCGAAAAAACACAAATCGAAGAACTCTCAAAGTAGATTAAAAATATATTACTTCTCTCTGTGTTTACAAAGTGCAACAACAGCACTCCTCACAAAATTTTGACAAAACTCGAAACTCTAACTTTCTTGCAACTCAACTCTCACTAAAAATGCGTACCAGTAGGCCACACCCTCTCTCTCTATTTATACATGAGGTAGGCAGCCTAAAGCTACGAATCCAACTCATACAAGAAGTCCTAATACACTAGGAAACCTTCTTGTACAAGAAACGAACATTACAAACTCCAATTGTAACAAATTTGAACTCCATCCAAAATATAACTCCACATCCCATACGCACACAATATCTCCATCGTATGCCATATGAAATCTTCACCAACCATGTGCATCATGCTTTAGCTTAAGTATCCCACATGATATCTGACCGTTCGGACGTCACCTTATCTTCAAGTTGACTCCCAATCCATCACCGGCAATACTCTCCCGAGGCGTAAAGATTACCTACCCATGAATCAAACAAAGAAACCATATCTGAGCACAAGCTATCTTCAACTTGACCCATTCTTAGCACACAATAGTATTACATACGCATAGTATCATCTAGAAGGCATAAACACGAAATAAACACGTATATCTAATGAAACAACCCGAAACCGACACAGATTCGGCCTGGCCGACCTCAGCTGACCGGTCCGACCGCACGAAGACCTCCTCGGTCCGACCGGCTACACAAGCTCGGTCTGACCGGACCACAAAACAGCAGTCCCTGTTCACCATCTGAAAATTCCAATCATTTCCAAAACCACTTCGTCAATAATCTCTAAATATCAAAACCAATAATCACAGATGCCAATTGTTTATCACCATAGAAGAATCAAACACACTTTGATTTTACATTACTATGTCTGGTTTGTTATCTTTTAGCCTGTAGCACATACATAGACATGAGGATATATACTTCTGAAAGTTGAACAAGGCAAATGGCATTTTTCTCTATTAGGTTAGTCAGCAAACTCTACCTGCTTAATGACCATTTTTAAAAATTAATTTGTACTTTCTAATGAGGGTTTGGATTTTTCATCAAAATCCAAAACCTCCACCTAAGTAAAACCTTGAGCAACAAGTCTAGCTTTATTCTTAATAATTAAACCATCCTCATTTTGTTTATTTTTGAAAACTTACTTGGTTCCAATAATGTTATGTCCAGAAGGTGGTTAACTAAAGTCTAAACTTTGTTTCTCTCAAAATTTTAGTGCTTCATGCATGTCGTTAATCCACGATTCATCAGTTAGTGCATGAGTAATGTCTTTGGGTTCAAAAGAAGCAATAAATACAGAATTTGCACATACATCACGAGTAGTTACCTTTGGCCTTGTAGTCCGTTCACCTATATTACCAATTATTTGTTCCGGCGGATGTCGTCGTTGAATGTCCAAAGGTGCAGCAACTTCTGAAGTTGATTCATGTTCTGTACCCTCACTAGTTGTAGCTTCTGAAGAACCATCTTGATCAGCATTGACAGAACCCAAGGTGGACGGCCCCTGTCGGTCTAACCGACGGCTGTCGGGCGGTCTGACCGGCCAGGTCGACCTCATCTTCGTCGTCGTTGCTTTCGTCCTCAAAAATACGACCGTCCTCCCCCTGAACCTGTGACAATGTACCTGCAAGTTCTGGTCTAGTACCTAGACTAGCCTCATCAAAAGTGACTTCACAAGTCTCAACACTTTTGTTAGTTTCCAAAACAAGTATGTGATAGCCACGAGAATGTGTGGGGTAACCAAGAAACATTCCATCAGTAGAACATGCCTCAAACTTATCCAAATATCCTGATTTCAAGACAAAGCACTTGCAACCAAAAACACGCAAATGTGAAACTTTGGGTTAATGTCCAAAACGAAGCTCATAAGAAGTTTTTCCAAGTTTTGATCTTAAGAAAACACGATTGAAAACATAACATGCAGTGTTAATAGCTTCGGCCCAAAATTTTATAGGAGTGTGATATTCATCAAGCATTGTTCTAGCCATTTCAACCAAAGAACGATTTTTCCTTCAACAACACCGTTTTGTTGTGAAACACGAGGAGAAGAAAATTGATGTTTAAGACCTTTTTCAATGCAAAATTGTTCAAAAGAAGCATTCTTAAATTAACCTCCATTATCACTTCTAATTCTCTTCAAAGAACTAGGAAGTTCACAATTCAATCAAAGATATAAACTTTAAAAGTGTCCAAAAACCTCATCCTTAGTTTCCATGAAGAAGACCCAAGAATATCGAGAAAAATCATCGACAACAACCAACATATACCACTTTCCTCCAACGGATTGCACTCTAGCTGGACCAACAGTGTCCATATGTAAGAGTTGTCCCGGTGCATCCGTCACCACAGAAATAATAGGAGCATGTGAAAAAGCAACCATCTTAGCATGACGACACGATGTACAAACCAAATCAAGATCTTTATTAAGTTTAGGCAAACCTCGAACTAGATCCAAACCACTTAACCTAGTGAGATAATCAAAACCAACATGTCAAAGTCTACGATGCCAAAACATCAAATCTTTGTTGAATTTCACAACCAAACATGTTACAATAGGTGAAACAGGATTTCCAAAATCAGCTTTAAACACTCTTCCATAGCGAGAAATATTCAACACAGAATCACCACAAGAATCAAATACTTTACTTCCAGTTTTCTTAAAGTGAACCTCAAAATTCTAATCAACAATTTGTGAAACCGAAAGCAAATTATACTTTTAAGTCCTCAACCAAAGCTACTTCTTTCAATTCAAACTTTTCACTTACCTTGACAGATCCTGTAGCAAGAATGGCACTAGTAGAAGCATCACCAAAGATAAACGATTCAGTCTTGGATGCCATCTTGAGGGAGGAGAATCAATTTTTATCACTGGCCATGTGCCGCGAATAACCGAAATCTATGATCCACACGTTCTCCTTCCTCGCTACCAAAGCCTACACACAAGACGACATCGAAGCCTCAGTACTGGGGTTAGATAAAAGAAATTTAGGAATCCAGTACTGAGACACACAACCAGTTGATCCAATAGGCATATATCCACGTGCAAAAACAGTTTTAGAATTTTCAAAAAAATTCCTCTGAGGCCGGTCTGACCTCAGTTGTACCGTCGGTCTAACCGTTAGTCGGTCTGACCGGGACTGTGCAGCCGGTCTGACCGGGCGCCGGTCTGACCGAGATACCCACTGCGGTCTGACTGGTCTTCCTGAGGGAAAACCAGATTTTTGCCACTTTGATTTTGCAATAACAATTTCTCTTTCTTTTTTTTGTTTACGTGCTAATCTGAAAAAACCAACAAGATGACCATCTTTACCACAAAAGGAACATGTATACTTTTCCCTAGAAGTTGATGATTTTGAAATATTAGTTTTAGTTTCTTTTAGTGTAGCAGAAAGAGAGGGCATAATTCCAGCAGATTTAAAAACTGTTTTCAAAACATTAGGTTTTGTCAAAATTTCACCATGTTCAGTCATATTCAAAACATTGGGTTGATTTTTGGTGAAATAATCATGAACATCAAAACCTATACCCTATTGTAGCTAGTCACTTTAGATTGTCCAAAACCATGTTAAGTTGTATTTTGCCATCACAAAATCTTCGCAAAGAACTTTTCAAATACGAAATCTCTTTTTCCAAATTTGCATAATTTTCACAATCTACCATGACACCTTTGTGTTTATGACATTTGAGGCAAGAAAGCACTTCATCAGATTTTACAATATGCTCCATGTACTCAACACGAAGCAAAGCATCTTTCAAACTCATCTTGTTTAGTGTGCATGTTGAGCAATTCAAAACGTCATGTTGTTTTAATCTCTTAACACTAATCAAGTTAAACAACAAACTAGCATAGAAAGCAACTTGATATTTTTTCAACCACTTTTTAGTTAAAAACAACTCATCCAAAGTGCATGTGTGCATAGCAAATCCAAGGGCAAGAGAAGATTTTAATTTCAAATCATGTGAAACATTGATATCTCTAATTTTTGAAATTTCATGTTGTTAACGACCAAATTTGGTAAATCATGCATCGGAGGGAATCGGGTTTTTCCGAAAACAAAGTGTGCACCAAGTACAGACTAAATCGGCTAAGGAGTTCGTCGGCTGATGACCAAATCGGCTAGGGTGATCGTCAGCCGATACCGAATCAGAAAAGATAAGCCGATGTAGCCCATTCCGGGAAGAGAATATTGGAACCGTCTTCGGATTCATTTGAAGGGTTTCATGAGGATTGCCATACGTGGATAGAGTCCAGGAAAGACAACTATATCTATTAATTAGGTTATTTTAAATAGTTTCCTTATATAATGTTGGTAAGAGTTTGTTTTAGGTAATTATCTGTAATTTGAATTGTAATAGAGATAGGAATCATGTCCGTCAAGGACATATCTTGTATCTCGATACAAATACGGCCCAGGAACTTGTAATTTAACAACAATCAGTTCAATACAACTTTCGGTGCATCGCAACCCTTTTCCATTTAGTTATTTCGACGAGTTCTTGCTTCTAGTTGGGCTGCATCGAGTTCGATCTCTAGTGAAAGGTAAAGCTTGTTATGGCGGCTTGCGCTATTAGGATTAGTGCTTCCATCATTATGATACTCTACTCATGTTTACGTAAAACGTCAAGTTATCATATATACTATATAACCTAGATCGATAATACGATCTAACCCTAATTGGCTAGCTTCTATTGCCACATAACAGCCAATAGGGTTAGGTATCATCGTCGACTTAGATTATATAGTGTATCCACCATCTCGAAAGGTTTTCATGGATTTGCTTAGATCTTATGTTTCTCTTTACGCTTAATGCTGCATCGGTTGAGTCCAACCTATTAAGTAATATTTAGAATCATAATATCTATCTTATCTCATAATCACTGTTAGAGATAGCATCGGGGTTTCAGCCGATCATACCTGTTTTAGCTATCTTGTTTATTTTATGATTACTTGATACATTAAAACTGTCCTTTATGTTAAGATCTCATTGTAATTAAATATGTTAAGCTTGTTATCGATCTGTTAGGTTATCCTAACACTTGATCGATTCATGTTTAATGTATTTAATCTATAATGATATCTTAGTATAAATTAGTGTCGAAGTACTAGCCAATACGCATTAAATCCATGACATCGGATATGCTATAAATAAATATAATCTGCATATTAAGGTACGTTTGGACATAAGTGGTTTATACTGTCTCGGTACGCTACCGTTCTATCCCAATCACTTAGTTTAAACGTATTTTGATATTTGGATTATGTATCATTAATATCTACAGCCGATCGATTAGATTTAATCTCCCCTAGCCGATTCAGTGCATACCACATTGGCTTAACACCGAACGATACGTCATCGGTCACCAGCCGATCGGCTATCGTTTACAGACAAACACTTGCTTTCTTTCTTTGTTCCTTGTTGGTTGCAGGATCAAACCAACTGGCACGCCTACGACCCTGAGAAACAATACTTTGAACCTGCACTAGAGTAAAGCAAACCTCTCGGGCCGCGTGATTTTCCAAGTCAATACACTTTCTGTACGATTTGGGATCAACACATGCATCAAAACCTCACAATTTTTGCAATCATCATCATTAGGAATAAGAGATTTTAATCTAGCAATTTCAGCATTTAGAGATTCAATTATAAACTTTTGTTTTTTATACATCTTCTCACACTTCTTATTTTTTTACTTAAAACAAGAATAGCTTACTCAAGAGAACTGTTGATGAGAAATCTTTCCCACGCGCTGGCCTGGGAGATCTGCTTAATTTCAGTGCAGGTCCGTCCTTGGCTACTTGTGATGAACTAGGCGTGCCAATTGGTTTGATCTACTAACCAATAAGAAGTAATAAATAGATACATGTGTTAAGGTTAAAGTTAGATCCTACCGAATCGGCTCAGGGAATCAATTTACATATATTGGCTATCCCGAAGCACATTTAAAATAAGTGACTGGGATAGATCGGCTATGCCGAGGTAGTATAAATCACTTAATCTAAATATACATCAGGGTAACAAATATATGTATTTATAACCTAACCGATGCTGCAGATCTAATGTGTATCGGCTATTACTCCAATGTATCTTATGAAAAGATATCAATCTAACCTAAATGCGTTAAAGCTAGATCAATCGGCTATCGGCTGATGCCAACAGACTGATACTGGCCTAAGGCATTTAACCAGATTGAGATCTTAATATAAGAGGCAACTTTAATATATCTAATAGTAAAGAATGCTAAAAGACAATTAAAACAGGTAAGGCCGGCTGAAACTCCGGCTCTGTCTCTAATGATAAACATCCGGCCGAATAGATCTTAATAATTCCAAAAGCGACTTAATAGGTCATGATGATGCAACATTAAGTACAAAAAGAAGTATTAGATCTATATGAACCGATGTAAACCTTTCGAGATGGTGGATACAACATATAAACTAGTTTAACATCTAGATCTAGCTCTATCGGCTACTGTCTCCCGAGAGAAACCAGCCGACGATGAGATAGATCCAGATATTAATCTAGTTTATATATTGTATATGATACATTGCGCAGCTTATAACATTAAATCTAGAGTGTCATGACGATGTAAGCGCTAGATTTGATGATACAAACTACTAACGACAAGCATTTACCTTATTCGGTGGTCGAGATTGACGCAGCCCGAAGTGGGATCAAGAACTCGTCTAAAAGAAAAAGGTTTGGCAATGCGCCGAGATTATATTGATGTGTGTTATTTTACAAAGAGCCCTCGGGTCTTATTTATACCCAGGCATAACAATATCCGTGTAAGACACGGTTTCTATCTTACCTACTGTTTAAAATACAACAATATCTCAGGATACAGCCCCAATGTCACATCAAAAGGAATATCTAAGCAAAACCCTATTTTACAGATACAATTACCGTTATAGGACTCTATCCATAGATGGCAATATCTTAACGAACATTTAGGAATCGAATCTTCCTTTTATCTTCAAGCCTCTTTATTGGAAATGGTTTCATCTTTTTCCCTGAATCGGAATCGGCTATCGGCTGTCCCTATCCGATTCGGCCTCAGCCGACTGGCCTCCTAGCCAATTTAATCATGGCCGATGCGGTCTCTGTTTCCCCCGCAGATCACTTTCCTAATCCGATTCCGCTTCAAATCCAACCTTGAACTTAGGGATTTGGTTACCAAATTCGGTCGTTAACAAGAACTCACCTCATTATCCTCATACTCAGAATCCGATTCACCACGTCCCATGAGACAAACACCGGAGATGTTCTTGTCCTTCTCCTTATCTTCATCGCTATCAAAATCTATGTCGTTTAATGGCTCAAAAGCGGCATAAAGTTTACTCGGCACCTTCCTCACCACCTCCTTGGATTTCTTTCCTTTGGGCTTATCGTCCTTGGTCTTCTCTCCACCTTTGTCTTCCTTCTTGCCTCTCCCAAGCTCAGGACAGTGGGAACGAATGTGATCTAGAGCACCACATTCAAAGCAACGAATTGGTCCACCTCTTTTCCTGTACCTAACATTATTCATAGCTCGAGAAATCTTGTTAGCAGCCAAAGCCAAGTCATCCTCCTCGAACTGTTCGAGTTGCTCATCGGACATGGCATTAATCAAAGCAAGAGCGGTAGAAGTAGACGAAGAAGCACCAACATCCAAAGAAGTTGAAGAGGAAACCAAAGCACTAGACTTAGTATCAACTTTTCAAGAAAGAATATTTATCTCATGAATTTTGCGTTTTGTATAAAGTGAATCCAAAATCAAAGTAGACATGTCAACAGACTCTTGAATAGAAGTAACTTTCATCTCCCAAATAGACATATCAAGACCATTCAAAAAGTGGCGAGAAACCTCAGATTGTGGGTAATTTGTATCATAAGCAGAATCAACAGATCTAAGATCACTCAAAATTTTGTTAAATCTACCAAGATAATCATCCAAACTCTCTAGGTTTCATCTCAAATTTTATGTTCTCCTTTTTGAAAAGATCTCAACGAAGTTCTTTAATGTTATTAGTTCCTTGATGAAAGTTTCTCAAAGCATTCCAAATCTCGTTGGTGGTATGAAGATGTGACACACGATCAAAATCCGAACGAGAAATCCCATTCAAGAAAATATTAAAAGCTTTGAAATTGTTATTAAACTCAGTTTTCAAAGCATCAATATTAATAGTGGAAGGGTTACGCGGAGGCTACGATAGCTAAAAATAAAAAAATCTACCGCACAAACCAGGAACCTTGCAAGTAAGGGTCGATAGATCGTTACCGATTGGAGTAGAGTGCAGCGGAAATAGCCAATCAGGAGCTATCCGATCCGGAACAGTGCTGGACGATCACAGCTGATTCACTGACAACCGATTCCCCACACAGCCGATTCGTCGAATCGTCTGACCACAGCCGATCCAACGTAGCCGATTCGCCGATGCCGGAGTAGATCCAACCTCAGCGGATTCGCCGAGTCGCCCAACAGCACATGCCTCGCTCCGATGCGCCCAATCGCAGCTGATCTGGCCGATCGCAGCCGATTAGCACCGCAACGTAGCAATGCCTCTACCGGTATCCACACGTCCAGGGACAGAACGCCTGACACCCGTGTGCTAGCACAAGATGCAAGGCTACGGTTTGGCTCGGGAGTGGGGAGGGTTTCCGTGGAGATCTCAAACTCGCCGACTTCTAAAGCCGCCCGATTAGATTGATTTGGTTCAAGTGCGATCACACAGCTCTCCACCCCTCGTCCCTTTATATAGAGTTGCCGACTGGGCCTATATGCCCATCGGGACTCTATTTTGAATCAGATCCTATTCGAATCTCATAGAGTTGGCCGTCCGGACTTCGCAAGCCCATAGGACTCTATATTAAATCGAATCTTATCCGAATTGAGCCATATTCAAGTCCAACTCGAATGTCTATTCTATCCCCTTAAGCGTGCGACGCTGTAGGTTCAGGTATACTCAGTTTCGGCTCGAGTCCAACTCAGCCGACTGTCAATAGTGGCGCCTAGCAGCACATATTGTCACCATAGTATACAAGAATATAATATCGACTCTGAACCGGTAATGTGTACACAAATCCCTTTGCCTCACGATACCAATTAACCTATAGGCAAGATGTGTGTCATCCCTTCAATAACTTAACTATTCACTCGAACCGTATTGGATTATCTGTCTGTTGATTGACTCCTCAATCAACTCGGCATGGCCATGCACTTCCATAATCCATTACCTCGAGGGCCCCAGAGATATCTCTCCAAAGGAGGGGCAAATTCCATCTTGATCACTCACATCCCACTCCATGTTTCATAGCAAGCCCGAAGACTACTTTTATAACTACCCAATTACAGAATAGCGTTTGGTAGTCCCAAAGTAGGCTACTGCACATGTTGGAATCCATGATGATCTCAGGTCTAAGGACTTTGCACCAACACTACCTGAGACCAACTAATGGCACATTAATTCCTGTAGTGTCTCATGGTGGGTCTATCCAACAATGTGTTCTCTAACACATATGTCCATGTTTATTGATTTGGTATCTCCATACCCATGATCTATGAGACATGATCATCAATCAATAAACATGCCGATCTTAGAATCATATCTGTTCCAACAATATAACATATGATCGGGATCATTTAGAAATAGATTCATACATAAAGAGTCTCATAAATAAGTCACGTACTTATTGATCAATACAAGATGTCTATTTCATGGAACTGAATAACACTTTATTCATAAATACATAAACATTGACGTGATATCCAACATCTCCATGTTGCCTCTAGGGCATATCACTAACAATCTCCCACTTGCACTAGAGTCAATCATGTAAGTATCTAATACCCATTGCTCTTGTGTGCGCCTCATGTTTCGACTGAGGGAGAGGTTTTATCAACGGATCGGCTATGTTGAGATCCGTGTGCACTTTGCATATCTTGACATCACCTCTGTCCACAATCTCGCGGATGAGATGATATCGCCGAAGTATGTGTTTGGACTTTTGATGTGATCGGGTCCTTGGCTTGCGCAATGGCTCCACTATTATCACAATAGAGAAACATTGGACCAGTCATACTAGCCAACACACCTAGCTCAGAAACAAATTTCTTGATCCAAACAGCCTCCTTTGCAGCTTCTGAAGCAGCAATGTACTTGGCCTCCGTTGTAGAATCAGCAACAGTATCCTGCTTGTAACTCTTCCAGCTGACTGCGCCTCCGTTCAGGCATAACACGAACCCAGATTGCGATCTATAATCATCCTTGTCCGTTTGGAAGCTAGCATCGGTGTAACCACTTACAACGAGCTCTCTTCACCTCCATAGACTAGGAACATATCCTTAATTCTTCTCAAGTACTTAAGGATATTCTTTACGGTAGTCCAGTGACCTTCACCTGGATCTGACTGGTATCTGCTCGTAGCACTCAAAGTGTACGAGACATCCGGACGTGTACAAAGCATGGCATACATGATGGATCCTATTGCCGAAGCATATGAAACCATACCCATCTTATTTCGCTCATCATGTGTCCGAGGACACCGATTCTTGCTAAGATTAATACCATGTGACATGGGAAAGAAACCTTTCTTGGAATCGTGCATGTTGAACATTTTCAACACCTTGTCAAAATATGTACTTTGGCTTAATCCAATTAGCCTCTTGGTTCTATCTCTATAGATCCGAATGCCCAATATGTATGCTGCCTCCCCTGAGTCTTTCATGGAAAAACTATTTTTCAATGAAGACTTGATGGATTCTAGCATAGGGATATCATTTTAAATCAGTAATATGTCATCCACATATAAGATTAGAAATACAATTGCACTCCCACTGACCTTCTTGTAAACACAGGCCTCCTCTTCATTTTTGATGAAACCAAACCCTTTGATTACTTTATCAAAATGAATATTCCAACTTCGAGATGCTTGCTTCAATCCATAAATGGATTTCTGTAGCTTGCATATCTTTCCAGGCGATTGTGGATCGACAAAACCCTCAGGTTGTATCATGTATACATCCTCGCTTAGGTTTCCATTTAGGAAAGCCGTTTTGACATTCATCTGCCATATCTCATAATCGAATATGCAGCAATCGCTAGAATAATCCGAATAGACTTAAGCATTACGACGGACGAGAAGGTTTCATCGTAATCAACACCTTGAATCTGTTTAAAACCATTCATCACCAATCGCACCTTATAGATGTGAACATTTCCATCCATGTCGGCCTTTTTCTTAAAAACTCATTTGTACTCAATGGTTTTGACACCATCAGGTGGATCAACCAAGTTCCAAACTTGATTGTCATACATGGATTCTATTTCGGATTTCATGGCTCCAAGCCACTTGTTGAAATCGGGTCCCACCATCGCTTCCTCATAGGTCTTAGGCTCATCGTTGTCTAACAACAATATATCACGTTTTTCCGCACTGTACTGTCGGCGCACGCGACGTGATCTTTTAGACCTTCGTGGGGTGGTGTATCTACAACAGTGGCGCAACATCTTGTTCCTCCCGTTGTGGTTCCATGGTAGCCGAAACATTTTCTCGGTGTTTCTTGAACTTCTTCAAGATGCACCCTGCTCCCACTAACCCTTCTTGAAAGAAACTCTTTCTCCAAGAAGACACCGTGTCGGGTGACAAACACTTTGCCTTGTTCCCGATTATAAAAGTAATATCCCTTAGTTTCCTTAGGATATCCCACAAAGAAGCACTTGTCAGATTTGGGTGTGAGCTTGTCAGACTGTAAACGTTTTACATAAGCCTCACATCCCCAAATTTTGAGAAAAGACAAACTAGGGGTTTCCCTGTCCATATCTCATATGGTGTCCTTTCAACCGACTTAGATGGAACTCTATTTAGTGTGAACGCATGTTTCAAGAGCATATCCCCAGAAGAATAACAGAAGATCACTTTGGCTCATCATGGAGCGCACCATGTCCAACAAGGTACGATTTCTCCGTTCGGACACCCCATTCCATTGTGGAGTTCCTGGCGGAGTCAACTGTGGAACAATTCCACAATCTTTCACATGATTACCAAATTCTTGGCTCAAGTATTCCCCTCCACGATCTGATCGTAGAAACTTGATTGTTTTCCCTAAATGATTTTGTACTTCATTCTGGAATTCTTTGAAATTTTCAAAGGATTCAGACTTATGCCTCATTAAGTAGATATAACCATATCTACTAAAGTCATCGGTAAAGGTAATGAAGTACTGATAACCACCTCTGGCAGTTGAGCTCATTGGTCCATATACATCAGTATATTCGAGTGCCAACAAGTCATTTGCTCTCTCACTGTGTCCCGTGAAAGGTGCCTTTGTCATCTTACCAAGTAAACAAGACTCACATGTCTCAAATGATTCAAAATCAAAAGAGTGAAGCAATCCATCCTTATGGAGCTTCTCCATGCGTTTCTGATTTATATGGCCTAAGCGACAATGCCAGATAAACGTGAGGTTTGTATCATTTGGGAGTTGCCTCTCTGTATTAATGTTATAGATGGGAGACGCTTCAAGATTCAAAACGTATAATCCATTCACCAATGGAGTATGAAAATAGAACATATCTCTGAGATAAACTAAACAACCATTGTCCATTGATCTAAAATCATATCCTTCCGCTTGCAAACATGAAGCGAAAATAACGTTTTGACATAGAGTTGGAATATAATAACAATTATTTAATTCCAAAACTAATCCTGAAGGTAAATGAAGTGATGTAGTGATGACAACAATTGTAGCAACACTTGCTCCATTACCGACGCGCAGGTTCACCTCGCCCCTTCTCAAGCTTCTACTTTTTCTCATCCCCTGCAATGATTTGCAAATATGAGCTACTGATCCGGTATCAAATACCCAAGAATCAGTAGGTGAAGTAGCAAGATTAATGTTTATAACATTAATACTTGAAGTATTAGTCGTACTTTGCTTCTTTTTGAGATCCTCCATGTACTTCTTGCAATTCCTTTTCTAGTGACCTATCTCCTTGCAATAGAAGCAAACGACATCTGATGCTGTCGATCCCTTCTTGCCCTTCTTTGTGTTGGAGGCACTCGCGATCTCGTCGAGAGTTAGTTTTCTCTTGGTGCAAAGTTTCTTGCCAGGTGGTTTGTGCTTAGCTTTCTGCATCATCATTACATGATGATCGCTTTTCTGGATACTCTCCTCAGCCATCTTTAGCATCCAATACAATTCGGCCAAGGTCTTATCCATACTGTTCATGTGATAATTTAATATGAATGGCTCAAAGCTCGGAGGGAGCGACTGAAGAATCACATCAGTAGCCAACTCTTGTTGTTGGTGTGGCATCTCCATGCCCCGGCGCCAACCTATGCCCCAAGGCTCAAAACTGTTTTGATAGCCTTGTTAAGTAAACCAAATGCTCCTGCTGTATATGTCCGACATATACCCCCTCGTGTTATGATAGAGAATGACACTCTGCTTTGGCAGACCCACCATTGACAAGCATTATGGTGACGGGTGCAACATTTGAAAGGGCATCATTAGCACTTAATTTTGTGAGGGATACTATCCTATCAAACAAACATATCAATATATGAAAGCAGGTAGAATAGTAATAAATGAAATAGTATGGCCCCCTTCACATGGTGATCTCCATCTCCATGCCGGTGTAGAGGATCTCCATCTTCATCACCGTTCTTTCGAGTGCCGAATGCTTGATTTCTTCAAACTAAGCTACCACTATATAAGCTATAATTGAAGATTACATCGACTTGTAGGTCATGAAAGAATATTACAAGCATTGCACGTAAGAAAAAATATTACAGGGATTGCACATATGAAATAATATTACACGCATCACATGCATCTCATACACACAATAGGGCCATACCATCTCAAAGCATTCTCTGCAAAAACAAGTTAGGCGTAGAACGTTTTCTACCCATCGCAGAGATATGGTATCGAGACGACATAAAAAGGGGGTACGCACACGGCGGTCCCGCTATAAAATTCATAGATCCAATCTATGAAATCGCTTACAGAAACCATATCATCATAATCACATTATGTCGTCCCGATACACTATCAAGGGAGATGGTTTGCATAGGCGCGAGGCGACAATCAAGGCCGATGCCAGAGCCGATCCAACCTCAGCCGATTCGCAAGTCGCCCAACAGCGCCTACCTCGCTCCGATGCGTCCGATCGCAGCCGATCTGTCCGACCGTAGCCGAATATCACCGTAACTTAGCAATGCCTCTACCAGTATCCACATGTCCTGGGACAGAACGCCTGACACTCGTGTCACAACCTGATTATCGTTTGGGATTAAAAATCATTAAATAAATCATTTTCCAAGAAATTAAATAAAAAGGCAAAATTCAATTATCAAGTGAAACAAAGAAGGAAATTAAAATTTCCTTTAAAAATCATGGCTGGAAATATTTTTGAAATATTCTCCACGCACTAAAGTATTCTTTAAAATTTTTCGTGAAATTTTAGAGCTCCGAAATAATTTTAATAAATACAAAGAGCATTTTAGTAACTATTTAATAAATAAGTTAATCACTAAATGGTATGGTTATATTTTTATTAAATACTTTGAGTGTTCATCTATTTTCAAAAATTTTCTTAGAATTATTTGAGTACAAAAAGTATTTATAAAAATTTAAGGATCATTTATGTGATTAATTTAAAAGAAAGACAATTTTAAATTCTCCTCCTCTTGTTGGGCCATTTTTTGCCCACTCCTTGAAGTTTGCTCTTGCTCCCTCCTTTTCCTCTCTTCTCGACCCGGCCCGCCGTCTCTTTTTCCCGCGCACGCACCTCCCCCTCTCGTGGGCCGGCCTTGAGGCCAAGGCCGTCTCCCTCACGTGCGCCAGCAAAAGTCCATCCGGCCTCCCTCCTGCCCAGAGCCGATGATAGGTGGGACCCACCTGTCATCCCTCTCCTTCACTCGCGCCCGACCGCCATTGCCGCCGCAACCCGCGCCTCCTTGCCGCAAATCTCACCCTCCCCACGTGCATTTAAGCGCCTAAAGCCGCGCAATCAAGCCGCCGCCGTCCCCTTATTTTCCCCAAATTCCGTCGCCTTCAATCGCCGCATTTGCTCGCCGCTTTAACGTCATCGGCCACCGCCTCCACCATGATTTCGCCACCCTCGCAACCCGCGCCCCTCCCCACGCCTATAAAATCGACCACCGAGTTCCCGTCTCCCATTTCCCCTAAACCCCCGAGCCCCCCGTGCTCTCCTCGCCTCTCCCCGCGCCTCCCCTTCCTCCACCGCTCGGCGCCATCCTTCGGCCGCGCGTCGCCGCCGTTCCAAGCGCCACCGCCGTGCGCCAAGGTCTCCACCACCTTTCCCGCGTCCCGGCGCACCCCGGCCGCCGCTCCCCGTCCTCGGTCTGTCGTCGAAACTCCTCCCCGCCGTGCGACCGAGCAGCCGCCACCATAGCCGCTCTTCGCTCGCCTTTTCCCGCCGCCTCGCCGCTCCTCGAGCCGCGCCGTCCCCTCCTTTAGCACTGTCGTACCCCTTCGAGCGTCAGTCGCCCCTTCACTGTCGCCAATCGCGGCCGGACCGCCATCCGCGCCGCCATCCCGAGCGTCGGCCGCCGCCGCTCTCGCCGTCGTTCGCCCACGCGCCGCCCTTTTCTGCCATGTCGGTGAGCTTCCCCATCTTTTCCGCCGCCCTCCGCCGCTTGCCGCCGCGCCGATGGCCGCCGCCGGTGACCATCGGGCGGCGTGTGCTGTCGTTGTGCCATCGCGGGACCGTCGTCGGCCGTCGCCGCCCCTCCGCCGCCCGATTTGCCTCGTGGCGGATCGTGGCCGCCCATCCGGCCGCCCACGTGGCTGCTGCGTGGCCGACGCGTGGCTGCCACGTCGGCACCACGTGAGCGCCACGTGGCGTGCCCGCCCATGGACCGCCGTGGACTTGGTCCACGGTGGATCGGCCCATGGACCGCGCCGCCGCCGCCGCCACGACGTCAGCACTTTTCCTTTGGAAAATAATTGAAAATTGTGCAATAAATCTAATTAATTTCTAGAATTCATTTAAATGGTCCAAAACTTATAAAATTCATATCTAATTCATACAAACTCCAAATTAGGCCATTCAAATTACAAAATTCATCTAAAATTGAGCTCTACATGTTGGTTTACTTTTCATGTACTGTTATTTGGTTTTTATTAGGGTTTTTCCTCGTTTTGCGTGCTAGCGTGTAGTTTCCGTCGTTCCGGAGTTCACGCTCGCGAAGAGTTCGGAAGTTGGTTGGAAGAAGCAAGGCAAGTCACACTTCCCTTGAAGTGTATTGAACCTATTTACAAATGTTTTACTTTTTGCGAATAAAACTGCATTGGTTTGCTAATTACATGGAATGATGAGATTACCTATCTGCTTGTTTGTGCCATGCCTCTTGTTATCCGTCCTTTGTTAACCTTGGGTGATAATTTGACTAGCTTTAGTCACTTACGTGACTTTTGCTAGAATTATATGCTTAGCCATGCTTAATTACCACTAGCTCATTGGAAGGGATAATCAACCTATCTAAACTTAGTTCAGATGAGCTGCAAGCCTGGAACACCTAGCCATATCTTTTTGGTCATAATTATCCCAACTAAAATATGACCAAATGTTGGGCTCTGGGTGCATGGTTTTGGCTTGTCGTGCCATGGCAATTAAGGACCGGTTCATGGGAAACCCTGAAAGACTTACAGTGCTTACCAAAGCAAGAATGGGCAACTGCTGGATCCGTAGTATAGCTTTTCTCTAGCCAACGATCCCCACCAAGGGTGAGCGTGATGGAGTTGCAGTCGGCCCCGGTATAAGGGTTGCTGGGCTCCGGATTCATCGAGGCACTCGGGGGGCTGCCCACTGCCCAGGAACGGGAGTGGGGGCGAAACCTTGGTGTGGTTCGATTGGTTAGGGGGAGTTATGCTATAGGTCTTGTCACGATTCCCCCCTTGTAGTATCGTGGCGATACTTCAGGGGCATGGCAACATGTGTGGAATCGTGTCTTGTGGGTAAAGTAACGCACCTCTGATTAGAGTAAAAACTATTCGAATAGTCGTGCCCACGGTTATGGGCGATCGACCAGATTCACCATGATTAGTCCCACCGTAATAATTGGACTTAATAATCTGGATTAGATCAGGTGGGAATGGTTGGGCCTGTTCAACGTGGGGATAACGTTGTTCAGTGGAGGATTATTATTGACCTAGCTACTCAACAATTTTCCTAGTTTCTGAAATAAAGTGTTTTGCAACCGCCTTTCCGCAAAGTAGCCCCAAGCCTCTCCTTGCCTTCCCTCGCATTTCCGCATTCCTTGGTGTGGCTTGTTGAGTACGTTGATTGTACTCAGCCTTGCAAATTCTCCCCCCTTCAGAAGTGTGGCACTTCTGAGTTGAAGACGGTGTTTGTGGACCAAGGCTCAGACCCCAGTTGAGTTTGCCTGTGGAGTGAAGCTGAAGCCCCGCTAGGATCGTCTTTTCCCGCTGTCGGTGCTTTCTTTCGAGTGCGAGGACTAAGTGCCTCTTTTCTTGTAAGTATTTATACATTTTATTTATATGTATGGATCTGTGTATTGATTTGTCATTTTGTGTACCCTGGTTGATGCCTGGACAGGGATTAAATACACAAAATAGTCTGGAAATTCGGGTTTGAATTTCAAGGCATGATAAGTTGGTATCAGAGCCATCTCGACTGTAGGTTGGGCCAAATGGTCAAAACCCTTAAGAACTAGTTTTGTAAAACCCTTATTTGCAAAAACATCTCTTCTATCCCTCTAGAGTCTTTGAAAAATGATTTGTCAAATTTCTCTCCTTCCCCCTTCAACTCTCTAGTTGTTAACCCTGGAGTGACAACTAGAAGATCAGGTCGAGCCTCAAGCTTCAAGCAAGAAGACCAAGCCAAGCTGCCTGAGTCAACGCTTCCCAAGGATCAAGTGAAGTCTTCCTAGAGTTTGCCTAAACCCAATCCTTCCCGAAAGAGTAGTATCGGTAGTTTTCTAGGTCGTGTGTTGTTTGCTGTGTGCAGGTGTATGGTTTACATCAATGGTGAGGATGTGACCATACTAGGTTGTTTGCTTAATCAACTTGAACAATAAAAGTACACCCACATCAGATTAGTAATCAAGCGGACTAAGATCTCATCTTTAGTTTAACTTCTTCTTTCCCCTCTCCCTTCTTCTCCGGCAATAGATGGGTAAAGTCAAGGGTAGTGTCAGGGGATCAAGACCACAGCAGTCCCATGGATCAGCTCAGAGCAACCCTGCGAGCACTCCATTTCCTTCTCCCTGGAATCCAACCCTAGCCCAGGTAGTGGCCAATCAGACGCAGTTAGTGGCCATGATGATGCAACTGATGCAATGGCAGTATCAACAGCAGCAGCAGAGGCAAGCCTTGGTGACTCCCGCCAGCATACCATTAGATTTTCAGGAGACGAGGGCACCAACCCCGCCATCAGGCCAAACAGAAACGCCTGTCGTCTGCCAGGATTATAAGGAGCAAGATCGTAATGCAAGGAACGGTTCGCGGGACGTGTACACCAGGACACCGACTGTAAATGAGATGCAGTGTCTCAGAAGGAAGGAAGCATCCGGTCAGCTAAACAACCAAGATTTCGGTACACCACCATCCAACTCAAAGAAGAGAAAGGCGCCAAAATGGAATACAAGATGTGCCAGCAAGATGACGTCACTGGTACAGAGTTTACTCCCGAAGATGTGGAGAAGATTCCTCAACACTTGAGAAGAAATACTTTCCATGGTGCACGTCAGTTAACCCGTCATCTCAGGTTTTATGGTCCACCCAAACTAGAGGGTGATGATTCAGAAGAGGTATCCTCCAATGGGGATGGCAAGCAATCTCTGAAGACGTCTGTGAAAAAAAAAAATGGAGCCCAAAACGTGTACTCGCTGTGCAGAAGTTGGACACACTACGAGCATGTGCAACCACATCTGCCTTTGTGGTGATGACACCCATGTACCGGATGAATGCCCCATGCACAAAGTCACGTATTTCCTGTGTGAGGGAATGGATCATGTGCCTAAGGACTATCAATTGAATTTGGTTCTAGCCAAATACAAGGAAGACCATGGGATACCTCGTCGGCCTGTCAGTCATCCCTTGGTTGACACCATCAATGCTGATGATGCTCCTGATCATCAACCAGCTCCAATTCTTGTGAAGATCACCAGTGGTAACAGAGGCATGAAAAACAAGGCTCACGAGTCCTTCCATATCCCAGATCCAGTTGTGAGCCTGCAAGACCCAGAAGTGTGCACCTCGTGATTTCATGAGTCGGATTTGTTTCAATTGTCACAGTCCAGGACATTATTTTAATAAATGTCCACTTCCAAGACCAGCAAAAGAAGACCTTCATTGCTTCAACTGTAGGAAAACGCGTCATGTACCCAGAAGATGTCCAGTGCCCAAGCGCCACCATCCTCTAAGTACCGGCACTGTCTGCAACACTAGTATTACACAAGCTGTTTCAGTTCCAGCACAGCAGGGTCGAATCCAACCGAAAGGCGCCCGTAAGCCAAAGGATACCAGTCGTCTCTCGTACCTGCAACCTCCACCACAACGTATTGTCATTAAAGACAGCAGCAAAGGTTCAAAGGTTCAACCTCCAACCTATCCTCAAGCTGCAGAGCCAACAACAGCAGGGAAAGCAATGCCGAGGAAGCAGTGATTCACCCCAACTGACAAGAAACGTACTCTCTTTCAGCAGGAGCCGCAGCAATTGTCGGCCACACCAGGTCATGATTACCGTGAAGACCAGCAAGGCACCCCATATTACCTCAGCTCAGATGTTTGGCAATCAATTGAGCAACAGCCACACCTCAAGCAGAAGGGTCTACCTACAACAGCTACTAAGAAGGTAGAAATGTTTGTACGTGAAACAGTACCCCGTTGGAACACTAGTATGTAAGCATGGGAAGATCAAGTCAATCAGGCCAGAATCACAAGAGAAAAGGTCCCACCGGTCAAGACATCTGCTAGTCAAACCGGCAACAGCCTACAAGTGTGTAATCCTTAAGAAGATTTGTGCTTGTATATAGAAGTTTCATGGCAGTTATGTAATAAGAAGGGAATATGGAATAAAGATTGAGATGTATAGTTCCTTTCCTGATATGATACATCTTGAGCATCCAAAAGCATGTTAGCTTGTACGATTGCCAATGTTATAGGAAACCAAGAGTTTCATTCTTCCTGTTCAGTCCAGTTTTGGTTAGACCCCAAGACACGACCACGAGGAGTAAATGGTCAGTCAAGGAAATGTGAATGGTTAGGCCATTAAAACCTTCAATATGAGGTGATACATCAAAAGGGCCATATGATGGACACCTGAAGAGTATGGGAAGGTGCACATAATATTCAAGTGGAACATCATATAAGGATTATCGGAACTCTTTAACCTCAAAAGTCATATGGAAATAGTAAGTGGCAGTAGCACTCTGGTGGTGTGAACACAAATCAAGGAAATGCGTGCGTTCAGACCACAGTAATATTCAGCATTATACGATTTCTTTAAAAGTCAAAATTAGTGGAACCTCAAGGAAATGAGAAGAATGACGAAAGTTTGGTGATAACATCATGGGAGAAATGTCCGTACTCTCAATCTTGGAAACTTCTCCAGAAATAGTAGGTGCAACTGCACCCTAGCGATGAATATGGATCGAGAATGGTTGTCCTTAGTTCAAGGCGACGTTACAGTTCCCGAAAACCACTTCGAAGTCTCCTGGAAGACGACATTAGAAAATTCTCCATCGCCCTACTCAGAGTCAAATGGATCCAAATGTCAAGCTAGAACATCCAACCATCCAAGTGTGATACGGAGAATCCGTCATGGTGAACCATCCTTACCCAAGGGTTGAAAGTGAGCTTGTGAGAGGAACAACAGGAACCCTTGGTTGTCTCAAAGGCAGTTCCCATCGGTTCACTAATCTCAACATTTGTGGGAAAGCAACGTCAAACTTTGGGTCCCGTCAGTCTTCAAAGGTAGCAAACGATACGAGAACCAACGAAATAAGAAGTTGTTAGAGTACAATTTCAGACGTGGTTTGGTAAGCAGCCAGTGCTTGTTCCACAGGCCAGCTGCTAAGCAACCCAGGCAGAAGGTTGACCACCTCAGTCAATCCAGAAACAGAAGAGTCATGTCAGTAGTTACAACTGATGGGGAAATCAATCAAGAGCTAGTATGTTCGAGAGTTGCATGAGAGTCACACTTACGAAACACTTCCAGTCATCGGTTGAGTGTTTAGTCCCAGGAGTCACTGGAATGAAAGTGCACAGCCTTTGCCTCTTTTCATTGACCGATGGAGTATCCAATTTTTGAAGTCAGGGTTCTTAGTAAATAAGAGAAAGGGGAACAACCTCAAGGATGGCAGTATGTTTGTTCGTGGTCAGGCGAAAGCAGGGCTACTAGCTGTAAAGGTGAGCCGGAATCACTTTTACAAGGAACTTCCTATCATCAATTGAACGACATATTCTAAGCCTTCCCGAAATAAAAGAGCTTTGTCAGTACTTCATTTCGATGGAATGATGAAGAATCAGTTCTACGGATCGAAGTTCCCTAGAAACCATAGAGGTGAATCAATCTCAAGGGCAGTAGTCTCACTAGTCGCAGTTGAATGAAAGCCCATCTACCTTGGTGAAGCAAGCTTGAAGTCAAAATCGGTTTACCTCGTAACCGTTTTGCTTGGAGGTTCAACCCTGTGAAGTATATAGGGTTGTAATCAAAGGAGTCAGTTGTGAACCATTAGCAGAGTTACATCAATCCTAAGTTAACAAGCTCGAATCTAAGGCACACCCCAAGCAGTAATGTCAACAATTCAGCCAAAAGAAGCAAAAACTCAAGGGACACACAGTTCAGATAAAGGCAGATCAAACAACTTCTTGAAATGCCTGTCGTCCAGGTCAGGAGTAGTTCAAAGTGAAATCTAGAGGTCGTGGTTTCATGAAAGTCATTTTCAAGGTTTTTAGGACAACTTCACCGGTTTTGAGTCAAAGTGAATCCCTAGAATATTAAAGATGTTGTTGTTAAGTGTGCAGTCTAAGGGAAGAAAGATCTTTCCACCTCTGCAGGCAGATCAGGGCCAGAGTGTTTATAACCAGCTAGTGCAGTTTTGGCAAGGGCAGAAAAACACCAAGTTGGGTGTCGGCAGGTTCAGCTGTCCAAGTTTAATTAGAACCAGTCAAGCGTGAGCCCAAAAAGGAAACCGTAGAAATCAGCATGCCAACCCAACCCCACCCTACCTCTTTTCTTTCTAGCCCCGAATCTCAGGACGAGATTCCTGTAAGGGGGGTAGATTTGTCACAACCCGATTTTCGTTCGGGATTAAAAATCATTAAATAAATCATTTTCCAAGAAATTAAATAAAAAGACAAAATCAATTATCAAGTGAAACAAAGAAGGAAATTAAAATTTCCTTTAAAAATCATGACTGAAAATATTTTTGAAATATTCTCCACGCCCTAAAGTATTCTCTCGAAATTTTCGTGAAATTTTAGAGCTCCGTAAATAATTTTAATAAATACAAATATTATTTCAATAATTATTTAATAAATAAATTAATCACTAAATGGTCTGGTTATATTTTTATTAAATACTTTGAGTGTTCATCTATTTTTAAAAATTTTCTTGAAATTATTTAAGTACAGGAAGTATCTATAAAAATTCAAGAATCATTTATGTGATTAATTTAAAAGAAAAACAAAATTTAAATTCTCCTCCTCTTGTTGGGCCATTTAGGGCCCACTCCTTGAAGTTTGCTCTTGCTCCCTCCTTTTCCTCTTTTCTCGGCTCGGCCCACTGTCTCTTTTTCCCGCGCACGCACCTCCCCCACTCGTGGGCCGGCCTTGAGGCCAAGGCCCGTCTCCCTCGCACGCGCCAGCAAAAGTCCATCCGGCCTCCCTCCTGCCTAGAGCCGATGATAGGTGGGGCCCACCTGTCATCCCTCTCCTCCAGCCGCGCCCGACCGCCATTGCCGCCGCAACCCGCGCCTCCTCGCCGCAAATCTCGCCCTCTCCACGCGCATTTAAGCCGTCCTAAAGTCGTGCAATCAAGCCGCCGGCCGTCCCCCTTATTTTCCCCAAATTCTGTCGCCTTAAATCGCCGTATTTGCTCGCCGCTTTAACGTCGCCGGCCACCACCTCCACCGTGATTTCCGCCACCCTCGGTCATCCGCGCCCCTCCTCGCGCCTATAAAATTGACTGCCCCGTCTCCCATTTTCCCCAAACCCCTGAGCCCGTCGTGCTCTCCTCGCCTCTCCCCGTGCCTCCCCTTGCTCCACCACTCACCGTCGTCCTTCGGCCGCACGCCGCTGCCATTCCAAGCGCCGCCGCCGCGCGCCAAGGTCTCCACCACCTTCCCCGCGTCCCGTCGCACCCCGGTCGCCGCTCCCCGCCCTCAGTTCCCCGCCGAAACTCCTCCTCGCCGAGCCACTGCCGCCATAGCGCTCTCCGGCCGCCTTTTCCCGCTGAAGGGTTACGCGGAGGCTACGCTAGCCGAAAACAAAACTTTTTACCACGCAAACCAGGAACACTTGCAAGTAAGGGCCGATAGATCGTTACCGATTGGAGTAGAGTGCAGCGGAATAGCCAATCGGGGCAATCCGATCCGAACAGTGTAGCCAATTTCCGGAGACAGATTCGCCAATCAGCCGATTCGAGTCCGTCCGGCCGCGTTCTCACGCCTCGCTCCGATGCGCCCGACGCGCCCGATTCCACCACGCCCGATCGCTCCGATTGATTGCAGCCGATCCGAAGCCGATCAACGGCGCGCAACGTAGCAGCGCCTCACCGGTATCCACACGTCCGGGGCGTAACGCCGTACACCCGTGTGCTAGCACGCGATGCAAGGCTAGGGTTTGGCTCGAAAGTGGGAAGGGTTTCCGTGGAGATTGATCTCGACGACTTCGTTGCACGCAATGCAATTGACATGCCGCAACTCTCCACCCCTCCCTCCTTTATATAGAGTTGGCCGACGGGACTAGTGGCCGATTAGGACTCTATTTTGAATCGGATCTCATCCGTATCTCATAGAGTTGGCACCCACACGTCGTAAGCCCATAGGACTCTATCCGATCGGATCCCTATCCGATCGAGCCGTATCCGAGTCCAACTCGAATGCCTGTTCTTATCCCCTTAAGCATGCGACCCCGTAGGTTCGGGTATACTCGGTTTCGGCTATAGTCTAACTTAGCCGACCGTCGGCTCGAGTCCAACTCAGCCGACTCGTCACAGCGTCTAGCAAGACATATTGACACCATAGTATACAAGAATATAATATCGGCTCAAACCGTAATGTGTACACAAATCCCTTGCCTCACGATACCAATTAAGCTATAGGCAAGATGTGTGCCATCCCTTTAATAGCTTAACCATTCACTCGAACCGTATTGGATTATCCGTTTGTTGATTGACTCCTCAATCAACTTAGCATGGCCATGCATTTCCATAATCCATTACCTCGAGGGGCCCAGAGATATCTCTCCAAAGGAGGGGCAAATTACATCTTGATCACTCACATCCCACTCCATGTTTCATAGCAAACCCGAAAACTACCTTTATAACTACCCGCTACGGAATAGCGTTTGGTAGTCCCAAAGTAGGCTACTACACATGTTGGAATCCATGGTGATCTCGGTCTAAGGACTTTGTACCAACACTACATGAGACCAACTAATGGCACATTAATTCCGTAGTGTCTCATGGTGGGTCTATCCAACAATGTGTTCTCCAACACATATGTCCATGTTTATTGATTTGGTATCTCCATACCGATGATCTATGAGACATGATCATCAATCAATAAACATGCCGATCTTAGAATCATATTTGTTTCAACAATATGATATATGATCATGGATCGTTTAGAAATAGATTCATACATAAAGAGTCTCATAAATAAGTCACGTACTTATTGATCAATACAAGATGTCTATTTCATGGAACTGAATAACACTTTATTCATAAATACATAAACATTGACGTGATATCCAACATCTCCATGTTGCCTCTAGGGCATATCACTAACAATCTTCCACTTGCACTAGAGTCAATCATGTAAGTATCTAATACCCATTGCTCTTGTGTGCGCCTCATGCTTCGGCTGAGGGAGAGGTTTCGTCAGCGGATCGGCTATGTTGAGATCCGTGTGCACTTTGCATATCTTGACATCACCTCTATCCACAATCTCGCGGATGAGATGATATCGCCGAAGTATGTGTTTGGACTTCTGATGTGACCTCGGCTCCTTGGCTTGCGCAATGGCTCCACTATTGTCACAATAGAGAGACATTGGACCAGTCGTACTAGTCATCACACCAAGCTCAGAAACGAATTTCTTGATCCAAACAGCCTCCTTTGCAGCTTTCAAAGCAGCAATGTACTCGGCCTCCGTTGTAGAATCAGCAACAGTATCCTGCTTGGAACTCTTCCAGCTGACTGCGCCTCCGTTCAGGCAGAACACGAACCCAGATTGCGATCTATAATCATCCTTGTCTGTTTGGAAGCTAGCATCGGTGTAACCACTTACAAAGAGCTCTTCTTCACCTCCATAGACTAGGAACATATCCTTAGTTCTTCTCAAGTACTTAAGGATATTCTTTACGGTAGTCCAGTGACCTTCACCTGGATCTGACTAGTATCTGCTCGTAGCACTCAAAGTGTACGAGACATCTGGACGTGTACAAAGCATGGCATACATGATGGATCCTATTGCCGAAGCATATGAAACCATACCCATCTTATTTCGCTCATCATGTGTCCGAGGACACTGATTCTTGCTAAGATTAATACCATGTGACATGGGCAAGAAACCTTTCTTGGAATCGTGCATGTTGAATATTTTCAACACCTTGTCAAAATATGTACTTTTGACACCATCAGGTGGATCAACCAAGTTCCAAACTTGATTATCATATATGGATTCTATTTCGGATTTCATGGCTCCAAGCCACTTGTTGGAATTGGGTCCCACCATCGCTTCCTCATAGGTCTTAGGTTCATCGTTGTCCAACAACAATATATCACGTTGTTCCGCACTGTGTACTGTCGGGCGCACGACGTGATCTTTCGACCTTCGTGGGGGTATATCTACAACCGGTGGCGCAACACTTTGCTCCTCCCGTTGTGGTTCCGTGGTCGCTGAAATATTTTCTCGGTGTTTCTTGAACTTCTTCAAGATGCACCCTGCTCCCACTAACCCTTCTTGAAAGAAACTCTTTCTCCAAGAAGACACCGTGTCGGACGACAAACACTTTGCCTTGTTCCCGATTATAAAAGTAATATCCCTTAGTTTCCTTAGGATATCCCACAAAGAAGCACTTGTCGATTTGGGTGTGAGCTTGTCGACCGTAAACGTTTTACATAAGCCTCACATCCCCAAATTTTGAGAAAAGACAAACTAGGGGTTGCCCCGTCCATATCTCATATGGTGTCTTTTCAACTGACTTAGATGGAACTCTATTTAGTGTGAGCGCAGCTGTTTCAAGAGCATATCCCCAGAAGGATAACGGAAGATCACTTTGGCTCATCATCGACCGCACCATGTCCAACAAGGTGCGATTTCTCCGTTCGGACACTCCGTTCCATTGTGGAGTTCCTGGCGGAGTCAACTGTGGAACAATTCCACAATCTTTCGATGATTACCAAACTCTTGGCTCAAGTATTCCCTCCACGATCGATCGTAGAAACTTGATTGTTTTCCTAAATGATTCTCATACTTCATTCGGAATTCTTTGAACTTTTCAAAGGATTCGGACTTATGCCTCATTAAGTAGATATAACCATATCTACTAAAGTCATCGGTAAAGGTAATGAAGTACTAATAACCACCTCTGGCCGTTGAGCTCATTGGTCCACATACATCAGTATGTATGAGTGCCAACAAGTCACTTGCTCTTTCACTGTGTCCCGTGAAAGGTGCCTTTGTCATCTTACCAAGTAAACAAGACTCACATTTCTCAAATGATTCAAAATCAAAATAGTGAAGCAATCCATCCTTATGGAGCTTCTCCATGCGTTTCTTATTTATATGGCCTAAGCGACAATGGCGGATAAACGTGGGGTTTATATCATTAGAGAGTTGCCTTTCGTATTAATGTTATAGATGGGAGACGCTTCACCTCGCCCCTTCTCAATCCTCTACTTCTTCTCATTCCCTGCAACGACTTGCAAATATGAGCTACTAATCCGGTATCAAATACCCAAGAGTCAGTAGGTGAAGTAGCAAGATTAATGTCTATAACATTAATACTCGGCGAAGTCGTACTTTGCTTCTTTTTGAGATCCTCCATGTACTTCTTGCGTTCCTCTTCCAAGTGGCTCGTCTCCTTGCAATAGAAGCAAACGGCATCCGATGCCGCCGACCCCTTCTTGCCCTTCTTTGCATTAGAGGCACTCGCGATCTCATCGGGAGTTAACTTCCTCTTGCTGCAAAGCTTCTTGACAGTGGTTTGCGCTTAGCCTTCGCATCATCATAACATGATGACCGTTTTTCTGGATACTCTCCTCAGCTGTCTTTAGCATCCCATGCAATTCAGCCAAGGTCCTATCCATATTGTTCATGTGATAATTCAATATGAATGGCTCGAAGCTCGGAGGGAGCGACTGGAGAATCACATCAGTAGCCAACTCTTGGCTAAGGGGAAAACCTAGTTTTTCCAGACTCTCAATGTAGCCAATCATTTTTATCACATGCGGACTGACGGGATTCCCCTCAACAAGCCTGCACGCAAACAAGGACTTTGAGGTGTTGAACCTCTCGGCCCGAGCTTGGTTCTCAAACATGCCACGCAGTCCCTGAATAATAGTGTGAGCATCGCTGCTCTCATATTGCTTCTGAAGCTCAGGGGACATTGTAGCAAGCATGAGACAGCTTATATCTAGGGCATCATTAGTGTGCTTCTCGTAAGCTCTCCGTGCAGTTGCAGTGGCATTATTTGGCAAATCCTCGGGATAGGGTACTTCAAGAACGTACTCCTTACGCTCTTGCTTGAGAACAATTCTCAAGTTGCGATACCAATCCATAAAGTTTGTTCCATTTAATTTTTCCTTTTCGAGAATAGATCGCAAATTAAAGGTACTGGGTGTAGTATTAGCCGCCATTTATTCTACAACAGAAAAAGCAAAGTTTAGCACAATGTTTATGCTATGTCTATTGTTAAACAATTTAACATTAGACTCCCATTACGTTTTTTCCACCTTCCCTCTAGGTTACGTATTGGGTCAAGATCCACATGTTAATTAATTTTCTAGTGAGCTTTGGCATCACTGCTAGAAGATTAATAACATCGGTAAGCAACTCCTTGCTAATCACATCTCTATGTGACTCTTGTTGTTGGTGTGGCATCTCCATGCCCGGCCTCAACCTATGCCCCAAGGCCCAAAACTGTTTTGATAGCCTTGTTAAGTAAACCAAATGCTCCTGCCGTATATGTCCGACATATACCCCTCGTGTTATGATAGAGAATGACACTCTGCTTTGGCAGACCCACCATTAACGAGCATAACGGTGACGGGTGCAACATTTGGAAGGGCATCATTACTACTTAATATTGTGAGGGATGCTATCCTATCAAACAAACATATCACATATGAAACACAGGTAGAATAGCATATAATGAAATAGTATGGCCCCCTTCACATGGTGATCTCCATCTCCATGCCGGCGCTGAGGATCTCCATCTTCGGTGCCATCTTCCAATGTGCATGATGCTTGATTTCTTCAAACTAAGCTACTACTATAGAAGCTCTAATTGAAGATTACATCGACTCGTAGGTCGTGAAAGAATATTACAAGCATTGCATGTATGAAAGAATATTACATGCATCACATGCATCTCATACATACAATAGGGCCATACCATCTCAAAGCATTCTCTGCAAAAACAAGTTAGGCGTAGAAACGTTTTCTACCTATCGCAGAGATACGGCATCGAGACGACCTATAAGGGGGTACGCACTGATCAACATAAAGAGTCTCATAAATTAGTCATGTACTTATTGATCAATATAAGATGTCTATTTCATGGAACTGAATAACACTTTATTCATAAATACATAAACATTAACCATGACATCCAACATCTCCATGTTGCCTCTAGGGCATATCACTAACAATAGTTTCAGGAATCTCATAAGGAAAAGCAACATTTTGCCAAACATCATAATCTTGAGCCATAATATAAGATTGCATCTTACTACACCAATAAGAAAAATCCGAACCATCGAAAACATATGGCTTAGTTGAAAGCTTGTTAGCCATGGCTTAAAACTCCAGATCCGTAAAAATCCAAAGAAGAAAACGAGGCTCTAATACCACTTATAGGATCAAATACCTAAAACTAAGCCAACCAGAGGGGGTGAATGGTTGGTATACCCAAAAACAAAACTTTTAGCGAAAATAAAATTTACCCTCGAATTTCGATGTAGACCGGTCTGACCGAAGTTGTTGCGTTGGTCTGACCGCCTGAATACCTCCGGTCTGACCGGTGGTGTAGACTCGGTTTGACCGCCAGATGAAGATGAATCGCCAAAGTCGTCTTCCACTGTGCATCGGTCTAACCGTCGTACTCCTATCAGTCTGATCGGTGAGATGTCGCCGGTCTAACCGCCGGTGTTCCTCCGGTTGGACCGCCGCACCCGAGAAAACACAAATCGAAGAACTCTCAAAGTAGATTGAAAATATATTACTTCTCTGTGTGTTTCCAAAGTGCAACAACAGCACTCCTCACGAAATTTCGACAAAACTCAAAATCCTAACTTTCTCGCAACTCAACTCTCACTAAAAACGCATACCAGTAGGCCACACCCTCCCTCTCTATTTATACATGAGGTAGGCAGCCTAAAGCTATGAATCCAACTCATACAAGAAGTCCTAATCCACTAGGAAACCTTCTCGTACAAGAAACGAACATTACAAACTCAAATTCTAACAAATTTGAACTCCATCCAAAATATAACTCTGCATCTCATACGCACACAATATCTCCATCGTATGCCATATGGAATCTTCACCAACCACATGTATCAATCTTTAGCCTAAGTATCCCGTATGATATCTGACCATCCGGACGTCACATTATCTCCAAGTTGACTCCCAATCCATCACCGGCAATACTCTCCCGAGGCATAAAGATTACCTACACATGAATCAAACAAAAAAAACCATATCCGAGCATAAGCTATCTCCAACTTGATTCATTGTTAGCACACAACAGTATTACATACACATAGTATCCATCTAGAAACCATAAACACGAAATAAACACAGATATCCAATGAAACAACCCAAAACCAAAACCGACACAGAGTCGGCCGGTCAGACCTCAGGATGACCGGTCTGACCACACGAAGACCTCTGGTCTGACCAACAACACAAGCCCGGTTTGATCGAACCACAAAACAGCAGTCCCTATTCACCGTCTAAAAATTCCAATCATCTCCAAAACCACTTCGCCAATAATCTCCAAATATCAAAACCAATAATCACAGATGTCAATTGTTCATCACCATAGAAGAATCAAACACACTTTGATTTTACATTACTATGTCTGGTTAGTTATCTTTCAGCCTGTAGCACATACATAGACATGAGGATATATACTTCTCAAAGTTGAACAAGGCAAATGGCATTTTTCTCTATTAGGTTAGTCAGCACACTCTACCTTCTTAATGACCATTTTTAAAAATTAATTTGTACTTTTTTAAGTTAACTTGTTCAAAAACTCATCTACTCTCTCCTATATATTTATGGCCATCCTCTCCAAAGGCCAAACCACAGACACAAGAAACACAAACACAAATACCTAGATACTTGAGAAACAAAGCTCTTGGAAGAAATTAAGATTTGGTGGAAACCAAATGGCATCCTCTCCATGCTTACTTATCCCCACTGTTATTCTTGTATTAGTCTCATGGCAAACTATTGCTTCTGATCCGAGCCCTCTCCAAGATTTTCGTGTTGCATACAATGAATCACATGGTACATACTTTCAATTCAGTTAAGAACTTCTCAAACATTTGTATGTTCTGATATAGGTTTTTAGTTTCCTTCAAGTTAAACATATATATTGTAAGTTGACAATATTTTACATGCATTTCATGTATGCAGTCTGTGTTAATGGATTCATTTGAAAAGGCGCAGAGGACATGAAAGTTGATGACTTCTTCTTGGCGCCAAACCTTAACAAACCGAGAGATACTACTAGAAAGATCGGGTCCAATGTCTTATTAATGTCATGCAGATCCCTGGCCTCAGCACTCTTTGAATATCATTGGCTCGCATTGACTATGCTCCACTAGGCGAGAACCCTCCACACACGCACCCTCGTGCTACTAATCTTGACAGTTCTTGAGGGCACCCTCTATGTTGGCTTTGTGACTTCAAACCCTAAAACAAACTCTTCACCAAGATGTTAAATAAGGGTGATGTCTTCGTATTGTGAAATCATTGTCATGATTAATATTTGTGACGAACAATTGGTTGTGCAAATAATTTATTTAATAAATTGGTTCGAGAATATGTGTTGATATTGGTGTGAGTGTGTGTGACTAATGTGGGTCAGGTTGTGATATCTGTGCCTAGAAACGGTTGTTTTGTCTGATTATGTGCAGGATTCTTGGAGGTCCACTTCGGTCAACGGTGGGGATCGGGACTAGACTCAAGGAGGAGTTGAGGTCCAGACGATCAAGGATGCCGAGTGACGAAGTTGGATATAAGATGGTATACGGTGGATGGACATCGTGTGGGAGAGATCTTCGCAATAAGCTTTACGAGGTATACGTGCAAGCATCGATGTTTGTGACAGAAATTGGTTGAGAAAAATCAGGAAAAGGAAAGAGGAGACAAGAATGGTTGTTGTACGGTTGCTGCTACAGTACTTGGTGTCCAGTAGCTTGCATATACGCAGTTTGCATGTGTGATTGATGTGGCATGCAGCGGTACTGTAGCATTCAGCATGCATGCACATGTGTTTGGTGGCCGTTGCGTATGCTGCAGGCAGTTGCCAGGGAGCCAAGCCGGGTGGAAAAATGCAGGCACACGGCAAACGTGCAAAGGCAGGGAGGCCGATGCGGAGTGGGAGCAGGAATCCGACTCGGTGGCTGCAGGTTTATAATTTGAAGATTGCAATTTATTTGGTAATTGAGAGATAAAGTCCTATTTTTAATAGGAGTTCTATACCTACTTTAAGTAGAAGATTTTCATGTATAAATAGAGAGGAAGGGTGTGCCTCCTAGACATCTATTTTAGAGAAACACAAGTTGAGAGAAAGTTAGAGTTTCGAGTTTAGTTCGAGATTTTGGTGAGGAGTGTTGTTGTTGCACTTTGTTAATACTAGTTGATGCAATAAAGTCTACATCTTCAAGTTTGTCATCTACCGGTGTTCCTGGATCCCGACGGTCTAACTACAAGCTAGGCGGCGGTCTGACCGGTGCAGTAACGGCGGTCTGACCGACGACAGGAGAGCGGTTTGACCGGCGACGACAGGACTACGTCGAGAACTCCATTGATTCGAGGTAACTTTTATTTCCGCTAAAAGTTTTTTGGGGTTTTGGTTTTTCCTAGCATTCACCCTCCCTCTGGTAGGTTTGTTTGGTCTTGTTCGATCCTACAAGTGGTATCAAAGCTCGTTCTTGTTTTGATATTTGTTGCTTTTCTGATCTATTTGCATTGGCTGAAAAATTTTCAAACACACCTCATATTTTCAATGGAACTGACTTTGATTATTGGAAGAAAAAGATGGAATCTTACATAACATCTCAAGGATATGATATTTGACTAAAAGTTGAACAACCTTATGAAATCCCTGAACGCATTGATACTCCTGCTCTCAAATTAGATTTTGAAAATAATTACAAAGCTCACAATATTATTCTTAATGCAATTTCTCACTCCGACTTTGATCGTGTTTCGCATCTTGCTACTGCTAATGAGATTTGGAAGGCTTTGAATGATTTTCACACTGGGTCTTCAAACATTAAAGAGTTGCAAAAAGACGTTTTCAAAAAGGAGTACATTAAATTTGAGAGACACATGGGGAGTCTTTGGATGACTATCTGGGTCACTTTAACAAAATTTTGAGTAATCTTAGATCTGTTGATTCTTCTTATGATGCTACTTATTCTCAGTCTGAGGTTGCTCGTCATTTTATGAACGGTCTTGATATGAAGATTTGGGATGTTAAGGTTACTTCAATTTAGAAATCTGTTGATATGAACACTTTGACTTTGGATGTTCTTTATACTAAATTGAAAACTTATGAGATGAACATTCTTTCTAAGAGGACTGATTCAAAATCTTCTGCTTTGGTATCTTCTTCTGCATCTTCTGATTCTACTTCACAGTCGATGTTTGCTCTTTCTCTGCCATGTCCGATGATCAACTGGAGGAAATCAGTGAGGAGGACTTGGTATCGCTTGCTAATAGAATTTCTCGAGCTGTGAATAATATCAGGATCAGGAGAAGAGGAGGACCAATCCGGTGCTTCATGTGTAGACAACAAGGACACATTCGCTCTCAGTGTCCTAAGGCTGGGAAAGGTAAATAAGAGGAGGTGAAGACTCAAGATGGATCCAAGGATGCTAAGCAGAACAAGAAGCAGGCAAAGAACATGAAGATGAGGAAGTACTACCAAAAGGCCTTACATGAAGCGTTTGCAGCTGTGCAGGGATCCAGCGATGTTGAGTACTCAGATGATGATGAGGAAGACAAAGGAAAGAGCATCGCTGGAGTTTGTCTCATGGCGAAAAGTATTATAGATTCTGATGAAGAAAATGAGGTAATGAGCGCTTCTAGTGTTGAATATCTTTAAGAAATGATTGCTAGACTTGGTTACAAGATTTCTAAATTCGAAAAGAAGATTAATCAACATGAAGTAGTTATTGATTCTCTTAAAACTGAAAATAATAGATTGAGATCTCTTGCTTCTGATAATGATGATTGCAAATCATGTGAAATTTTATTTACAGAGATTAATTCTGTTAGAGAAGTCAACTTAACTACTTGCAAAAGGCTTGATGCTGAATCTAAGAAATCTAGGAAGCTTGAATCTTGTCTTGCTCTTGTCTTTGCCATGAACACTAGATTGACTGATGAATTGTTTTTAACAAAAGGAGCTTTAGACAAATGTCAAGTTGCCTTGTTTGCTAGCTCTATTTTTAATGCAATTAGCTCTAAAAGGTTGAAACAATCTAATGCAAAACCTTGCTCATCATGTCTTGCTAATGAATTGAAATTAAAAGATGCCTTAGGTCGTGTTAGACATATGGAAGAAACTGTTAAGCAAGACAAAGTGTTTTCTTTTCAAACTTGTAGAAAACAGAAAGGTTTTTTGGATGCTTGCAAAAATTGTGCTACTTTGACTCAAGAGATTTCTTACTTAAAAAATTCTTTGCAGCATTTTTCGAATGGAAAAAGAATCTCAACATGATTTTGGATCAATCAAAGGTTAGCACAGATAACTAAGGTTTAGGTTTTGATCCCTATGTTCACTTTTCTAAGCATCCCCTGCTGTTTTGAGTATAACTGAAAGAGGTGAAATTTTGACTAAACCAGATCCTAAACCCATTATGTTTAAATCTGATGGCATCATGACTTCTTTGAATGCATCATCTTCCAAAACTAATCCTATGATTGCAAAACCTCTTGTTGCTACTTCTACTGCTAAACCATCTGTTTCTACTTGTGCTTCTAATCATCATAAAAAATACACTTGTTCGTTTTGTGGAAAAGATGGACATTTGGTTGGTTTTTGTTTTAGGCTTGCTAGGAAACAGAAAAAGGAACAGGAGATAGCTTTTGCAAAACTAAGGTGGCAAAAATTGGCTTTTCCTTCGAGGCAGGCGGTCAAACCGTCGCTATACCGCCGTCGACCGGTGGGAAGCCATCGGTCGACCGCAGGTACAGCGGCGGTCAAACCGACCTTGGGCAAATTTTTCTAACGAGAAACGTGTTGAATTTTCTACTGGTTATGTTCCTATTGGTTTTGGTTGTGTGTCTCAGTACTGGATTCCCAAATTTTTATTATCTAACCCCACTACTGAGGCTTCGGCATTTGCTTGTATGTAGGCTCTTTTGGCGAGGAGAGAGAACGTGTGGATCGTTGACTCCTGTTGTTCGTGACATATGACCGGTGATAAAAGTTGGTTCTCCTCCCTCGTGAAGGCATCAAGGAAGGATTCAATCATCTTTGGTGATGCCTCTACTGGCACGATCACTGCAACTGGATCTGTCAAGGTAAGTGACAAGTTTACATTGAATAATGTCGCTTTGGTCAAAAATTTGAAGTACAACTGGCTCTCCGTTTCTCAAATTGTGGATGAAGATTTTGATGTGCTTTTTAAGAAAAGTGGAAGTAAAGTTTTTTATTCATCTAGTGATGTCGTGCTTAATGTTTTTCGACATGGAAGAGTTTTTAAAGCGTATTTTGAAAATAGTGTTTCTTCCGAAGTTACATGTCATGTTGCAAAATTTTCAAAGGATGTGATGTTTTGGCATCGTAGACTTGGACATGTTGGCTTTGATCATCTCACTAGGATTAGTGGTTCGGAACTTGTTCGAGGTTTGCCTAAACTTAAGAAAGATCTTGATTTGGTTTGTTTGCCATGTTGTCATGCTAAGATGGTTGCTTCTTCGCATACTCCGATATTTTCTGTGATGACGGATGCACCAGGACAGTTGTTACACATGGACACTGTTGGTCCAGCTAGAGTGCAATCCGTTGGAGGAAAGTGGTATGTGTTGGTTATTGTTGATGATTTTTCTCGATATTCTTGGGTTTATTTTATGGCAACTAAGGATGAAGCTTCCGAACACTTTAAAAGTTTGTATCTTCATTTGGATCTTGAGTTTCCAAAATCTTTGAGAACTATTCGAAGTGATAATAGTGGTAAGTTTAAAAACGCTTCTTTTGAAAGGTTTTGTGATGAAAAAGGTCTTGAACATCAATTTTCATCTCCTCGGGTTTCTCAACAAAATGATGTTCTTGAAAAAAAATCGTTCCTTGGTTGAAATGGTTAGGACTATGCTTGATGAATGTTCTACTCCTAGAAAAATTTGGGTTGAAGCTATCAACATTGCTTGTTATATTTCAAATTGTGTTTTCTTGAGATCTAAACTTGGAAAAACTGCTTATGAGCTTCGCTTTGGATACTCACCGAAGATTTCTCACTTACATGTTTTTGGATGTAAATGTTTTGTGCTGAAATCTAGAAATTTAGACAAATTTAAATCTCACTCTCTTGATGGACTCATGTTGGGATATTCTGCGCATTCACGAGGTTACCATGTACTTGTTTTGGAGACTAATAAAATTGTTGAGACTTGCGAAGTCACTTTTGATGAGCCTAATCCAGGTACTAGACTCGAAATTTCAGGTACTCTATCATAGGTTTAGGGGAGGATATTTTTGTGGAAATCGATGACGAGGACGACGAGGACGCATCGGCCGGCCGACCGGGCATGACGCCGGTCGGACCGGTGGACAACGGCGGTCGACCGCAGCGAGTTGCGGTCGACCGGGCGGGTAGTTCTTCAGGAGCTTCGGGTAATGATGTTAATGGACCTCCAGAAGCTTCAACTTCGTCAGAACAAGCTACAGAAAATGAACAAACTTCAGATGTGAGTGCTCCACTTCATATTCAACGGCGACATCCTCCGGAACAGATGATAGGTAACTTGAGTGAACGTACTACAAGGTCGAAGGTAACAACTCATGATTTCCATGCAAATTCTGCTTTTATTGCTAATTTTGAACCCAAAAATGTCACTCATGCACTAACTGATGAATCGTGGATTAACGCCATGCATGAAGAACTTGAAAATTTTGAAAGAACAAAGTTTGGTTTTTAGTTGAACCTCCTGTTGGTCATAATATTATTGGAACTAAATGGGTTTTCAAAAATAAACAGAATGAGGATGGTTTAATTGTTAGAAACAAAGCTAGACTTGTTGCATAGGGTTTTACTCAAATGGAAGGGTTGGATTATGATGAAACTTTTGCTTCTGTTGCTAGGATTGAGGCAATTAGACTTTTGTTGGCTTTTGCTGCTTCAAAAGGTTTTAAGATGTTTCAAATGGATGTTAAAAGTGTTTTTCTTAATGGTTACATACACAAGGAAGTTTATGTAAACAACCACCAGGTTTTGGAAATCCTGATTTTCCCAACCATGTTTTTCGTTTGTCAAAAGCTTTGTATGGTTTGAAACAAGCACTAGAGCATGGTATGATAGGCTTAAAAACTTTTTACACACAAAAGGCTTTACAATGGGAAAAATTGATAAAACTCAATTTGTTCTTAAGCATGGTGATGATCAACTGTTTGTTCATATTTATGTGGATGATATCATCTTTGGTTGTTTATCTCACGCTTTGGTTGTAGAGTTTGCTGAGACTATACGCAGGGAATTTGAGATGAGCATGATGGGTGAATTGACTTACTTTTTGGGATTGCAAATTAAGCAAATACCTCAAGGTACATTTGTTCATCAAACAAAGTACACCAAGGATCTTCTACGACGCTTCAAAATGGACGACTGCAAGCCGTTGACTACGCCGATAGGAACTACTACTATTTTGGATCCCGATGAAAATGATGAAGCTGTGAATCAAAAGGAATACAGGAGCATGATTGGTTCATTGCTCTACCTCACTGCTTCGAGGCCAGACATACAATTTGCTGTGTGTTTGTGTGCTCACTTTCAAGCTTTTCCAAGGGCCTCGCATCGTCAAGCTGTGAAACGCATCATGAGGTATTTGAAACATACTCTTGAATTTGGAATTTGGTATTCTACCTCTTCTTCTATATGCTTGAGTGGTTATTCGGATGCGAATTTTGGAGGTTGTAGAATTGATAGAAAGAGTACTAGTGGTACATGCCTTTTTCTTGGTACTTCTTTGATTGCATGGTCTTCTCGCAAACAATTAAATGTTGCTCAATCAACTGCCGAGTCTGAATATGTTGTTGTTGCTAGTTGTTGTTCTCAGGTTCTTTGGCTTATTTCAACTTTGAGAGATTACACTCTTACTTTTGATAAAGTTCCTCTTTTTTGTGATAATACTAGTGCTATAAATATTGCTAAGAATCATGTACAACATTCACGCACTAAGCACATTGACATTCGCTTTCACTTTTTGAGAGATCATGTTGGAAAGGGAGATATTGAATTAAAATTTATGGATACAAAGTTGCAACTCGCAGATATTTTCACCAAACCATTGGATTCTTCTCGCTTTGCTTTTCTTAGGGGAGAATTGGGTGTTATTCATCCTTTTGGCATTAATTGAGGGGGAGAGTTGTTGGCTCTTTGTTGTATGAATATTTTTCTTCTTTTGCTTTTTTTTTCCATTCATGTTTTTAATTCATGCATGGTGTGATAAAAAAAGAAAAAGAAAAAGAAAATAAAAGGTGGAATAGCTGTGTTTTATATCTTTAGTATATTCTAGTGCTTGCTAGCAATGCCTGTTAGATAATTTGATTACTATATTAACTTGTGTGCATTTTAGTAATTATATGAGCTTTTGATATTGCTTTTAAGTGATATGACACATGACACATAATTCTTTTACTTGAATTAATGAAATATACAATATTGAAGCAAGTGCTTAGTTTGAATGATTAATGTTTTTACATATGCTTTATGAGTTGTTATTCCTCATATTAATCCTTCTGTTCTAATCACCGCAAGAGTACATAAATACTTATTTATATGAGAGAAAAAATAAATACCAAATCCTTGAAAACAGTCTTGACGACAAGGACGTATTCACGGTGAGATAAAAAAAGGGTGTCGAATCCTTGGAAACAGTCTTGACGATAAGGACGTACCCGCAATAATTGAGAGAAAAAAGGTTCAAAAATAAAGAGCTAAAAGTTCTCTTGGTTATTTTTGGAGAAGAAATTTATTTGAGAAAGAGTATCAATGTCATAAGTATATATACTTGGGTTTTTCGTTTAGTCTTTGCACTTGTGAATATGTTGCATTTTAAATTGTTGAAATCATGCATCATTAATGTTGAATTGATCTTAGTTGTAGTATTTTACGTACATGTTTTTACTCTAGTGCATGCTTGTTAATTAGCTAGTCACTTTTTCTACCTTGTTATTGCAACACATGTACGTGAGTTACTTTTGATATAAGCAAAGCTCTTCCATGCATATGATACGTTCATTGATGAACTCATTGTCAAAAGGGGAAGAACAAGGAAACAAAAGTTATAAGTTATATGCAACATTTATGCATCTGGCATTAATATTTCAAAGATTTTATTTCTTTTCAAATTTTCCATGAAAGTTTCTTGCATTAAAAATGCTTTTTTGGGTTGCTTCATAAAACATCAAACCAATTGATTTTGTTGGGTTTGCCAATATGTTCATCAAGGGGGAGATTGTGAAATCATTGTCATGATTAATATTTGTGATGAACAATTGGCTGTGCAAATAATTTATTTAATGAATTGGTTTGAGAATATGTGTGGATATTGGTGTGAGTGTGTGTGACTAATGTGGGTCAGGTTGTGGTATCTATGCCTAGAAATGGTTGTTTTGTCTGATTGTGTGCAGGATTCTTGGAGGTCAACTTCGGTCAATGGTGGGGATCGGGACTAGACTCAGGGAGGAGTTAAGGTCCAGATGATCAAGGATGCCGGATGACGAAGTTAGATATAAGATGACACATAGTGGATAAACATCATGTGGGAGAGATCTTCGCAATAAGCTTTATGAGGTATACGTGCAAGCATCGGTGTTTGTGACAGAAATTGGTTGAGAAAAATCAGGAAAAGGAAAGAGGAGAACAACATGGTTGATGTACGGTTGCTGCTATAGTACTGGGTGTCCTGTAGCTTGCATATACGCAATTTGCATGTGTGGTCGATAATGTGGCATGCAGCGGTACTGTAGCATGCAGCATGCACGTGTGTTCGGTGGGCGTTGTGTATGCTGCAGGCAGTTGCCAGGGAGCCAAGCCGGGTGGAAAAATGTAGGCACACGGCGAACATGCATAGGCAGGGAGCCGATGTGGAGTGGGAGCAGGAATCCGACTCGGTGGCTGCAGATTTATAATTTGAAGATTGTAATTTATTTGGTAATTGAGAGATGAAGTCCTATTCTTAATAGAGTTTTACATCTATTTTGAGTAGGAGATTTTTATGTATAAATAGAGAGGGATGATGTGCCTCCTAGATATCTATTTTAGAGAGACACAAGTTGAGAGAAAGTTAAAGTTTTGAGTTTAGTTCGAGATTTTGGTGAGGAGTGCTGTTGTTGCACTTTGTAAACACTAGTTGATGCAATAAAGTCTACATCTTCAAGTTTGTCATCTACCGGTGTTTTTGGATCCCGACGGTTTAACTGCAGGCTAGGCGGCGGTCTGACCGGTGGGAAAGTGGCGGTCTGACCGCAGGTGTTTTGGCGGTCTGACCGGTGTAGTAACGACGGTCTGACCGACGACAGGAGAGCAGTTTGACCGACGGCGACAGGACTATGTCGAGGACTCCGTTGATTTGAGGGTAACTTTTATTTCCGCTAAAAGTTTTTTGGGTTTTGGTTTTCCCTATCATTCACCCCCCTGGTAGGTTTGTTTGGTCTTGTTCGATCCTACATGTATTCCCGAAGGGGCTTATCCATTTCCAATTCAACCCTTGCCCTGATAAGCCATCAGTTGCTATCGTCGCACGTAGCAGCCAAAATCGTGGTGCTATCGCTATTTCCAATGTAGTTTTTGGGTCAAAGCTAAAGGCATTTCAAGTGGACAAGAGGACTGTGGATTGGCTCCAAGCTCAATTCTGGACAGACAATCACAACTAAACAAATGAGTAGAAAATACTACGCCGGCATCGGCTATCTCTAACATGCATTAACCCTCATCTCTATCGGGTTGGCCTCCCGTCACTGTGAAAAGGTCACTGATGTGAGAAAATATCTCTAACGGGCACAAGGCCATCACGGATGCACATTATCTCAATCGGGCCATAAAAAATGTCCGTCACAGATGAGTTTGAAAGTCAAACCAGTGGGGTTGAACGCCCGTCACGGATGACACATCTCGATCGGGCCTAGTTCTAGGCCCGTCACAAATGACAACTCATCTCTAACGGGCCATAGTTACCGGGCCGTCACCGATAGGGTTGACCAAACACGGAGTCAAATAATGTCCCAGTTTGTTGCCCGTCACGGATGACATATCTCTAACGGGCTTAAGTAGCCCGTCACGGATGCCCTATCTATCTCTATCGGGCTTTTAGGTTGAGACCGTTACGGATGTCCTATCTCTATCGGGCTTTTCCACAATGCCCGTCAGGTGTCACGCCCAGAAATTCACACCAAAATTTCTGCAGCTAATTTGTGCATTACACTCTCGTCTAGGCATCGGCCGAGGTACACAAATCGACGTTATTGATAATACGAGAATCCTCGTCTTAGAAACAATATAAAAGAGTTACACAAATGCAACGGAAAGGAAAATAAAACTGACTTAAGCTAAACTTGACACGAGCGAAGCGGAACGCCAACACCACAGCTAACCCTTGACGAGAACAAGCCTACACCTCCTCGGAGACCTCGATCTCAACCTCTGGCACTGAAGGGGGAAAAAGAAGCAAGGCTGAGTACAACCACCATACTCAACAAGTCACACCGGAAAAGGGGACATGATGCAAGATAAATAACAAGGAAAAGGATAAGAGGCTCGATTTGCATAAACAGCATTTGCAGAATATAATAACAATATTTGAAGACAGTAAAACAGTAATAATTAAGCAGTATTAAAACACTGTCCAACGCTAAAACCACGTTGCAACAGGCCCATCCATCCACCTGCACTAGTCACATTCCAACATTTCATTCCGGTAAATAAGTGAAACTAATCAAGGTGAATCTGGTCGATCGCCCATAACCGTGGGCACGGCTATTCGAATAGTTTTTTACTCTGATCAGAGGTGTACAACTGTACCCCAAGACACAATCCCACAACACGTTACCGTGCGCCGGTGCACCACCACGGTACCCCGGAAAGGAACTGTGACAGGACCCTTCACATAACCCCCTCTAACCAATCGTACCACACCAAGGTTTCGCCCCCACTCCCGTCGGGCAATGGGCAGCCCCCTCTAGTGCCGCGGTGAATCCGGAAGCTAATCAACCCTTAAAACCGGGGCCGACCCAACTCCATCACGCCCACCCTCTCTGGGATACGTTGGCTAAAGACAGCTACGCTACAGAACCAGCCATTACCCATGCTGGCTTGTTGTATGCACGGCATTTCTTCCAGGGTTTTCCGAGAACCGGTCCTTAATTGTCATGAGGATGCTAACCAAAGTCCAACCATGTGCTCACGACCCACCCTTTTCACAATTCAACATTATTAGAAATAGTGTCACATCTTAACCTCATCCGAGGGTTAACTTCTAGTAATATACTTGATTAGTGTGATCCCCTTAAGTGAACTAGTTGAGCTAAGCATGACTAAGCAACCTTAAGCTATCATCTAATCATATTAAATCCCAAGTTATCAATGGTATGAGGTAAACAATCCTATGGTTGAGTACAACAGGTATAAACATCCCATGAAATGACATTCTAAAACATATGCAGTGTTTGAGAGAAAAGAGATATTTACATAAAATAGGTACAATATGATCAATGTAAGGTATGACTTGCCTTGTTCTGAAGACTGAGGAACCTCGGCGACTACTTCGAAGAGAACGGGCTCGCCGGAAAACTCGGGATCTACACGACAAACAAAGCACTCAACAAAAACCCTAAAAGGTCTACTGAAACAGCACTGAAAAGTATTTTTAATGGATTCTTGACATTTTTCTGGATTTAATGAAATTTGAATGAGCTAAAACGGAGCTCGGATTCAAAAGATATGGATTTTAGAAGTTTAATTGCGATTTTTAAACTAAACAGAAAAGATTAAAATATTTATTGCGCAATTAAGCCCCCCGGGTGACGTAAGCATGGCGTAGGCGGTAAGGCGACGTCGGCTCGCGTGCGGCTGATGCAAGCGGCGCGCAGCGGCGCGGGCGCGGTCCACGGTGGACCGAGTCCACCGCGGCGGCGAGCGGGGACACGTGGCGCGCATCGGTGAGGAGCGGCGCGATCGGACGGCGGCGGCTTGCGCGCGAGTGAACAGTCAAGATCCGCCCGATCCGAAGGATCGGACGGTGTGGATCGCGGGTAGGGTTAGGGTTTGGATGGCGGCGGGCGGCGGACACGCGCGGCCATCTAGGGCATGGCGGCCGGATCGGACGGCGACGGCTCGGGCGAGATCGGACGGTTCGGGCACGCTTGATCCGGCCGATCGGATGGCTCGGATGAGGCGGCGCTAGGGTTAGGGTTTGCGGGCGCGGCGGCGACGAGGTTTCATCGCCGGCGGGGTGGCGCGGCGGCGGAAGCGGCTTGCCGCGCGACAGCGGCGGCGGGACACGGCGGCGGGACTCCGGCGAGCGGCGGCACGCGAGCGGAAGGGAAACAAAAGGAAACGAAGTAAATAAAAAGAAAAACGAGGAACGGCGGCGAGCTCACCGACGGTGAAAGAAAAGGACGGAGACGGCGACGATTCGGGGCTAGAAACGACGGCCAACAAAGGGGAAACACGGCGGAGCTCGAGGGGGTTTTAAAGGGGGAGAGAAGAGGTTGAAACCGACACGGATACGGCGGGGATAAGGTCACCGGCGGTTTCGGACTCGGAGAGAGAGGGAGAGATTTCCGTCGGTCGTTTCGGGGCGACGACGGCCGTTTCGGTGTGCGGGAAAAGCGATGACGGGTGCGGGGACGCAGGCCGGTGCTCGGCAAGGGGCCCACGGGGCACGGGGCGCACGGGACGGGCCGAAAAAGGCGGACAAGGAGTGGCGCATGGCGGCGACGGCGGCTGGGCTTGCCGGGCACGAGGAAGGAGGCTCGACAGGTGGGGCCCACCTGTCGGTGGCCTGCGGAGCGGGGAGCGGCCGCAGACTTGCGCGGCGCGGCCGGCATCGTGGGCCTTGGCCCACGACCGAGGAGGCGGCGCGCGCACGGGGAGGCTGCTTGGGCGGAGCGGTGCCGGGCCGACGGCCCGTCACGGAGTGAAGGGCGGGAAACCATACGGGCGGTACGGAAAAAGGGAAAAGAAAAAAAGAAAAAAAAAAAAATGAAATTTGGGGACTTAATTAAATTGTTGTTTTCTTATTTAATTGATTAAAAATACTTAGAGTGCTCTAAAAGTTCCAAGAAAAATCCTGTTAGCGCATTTTGACATGTAGAATTCAAGAAAAATCCTACCATGTCGTTTCCATTTATTAATTGCATTTTAAAATTACTGGTTGGCTTCAGGTTAATTCTAGAAATTCCGATTATTTCAGGGTAAATTATTTAAACAATTTAGGGCAAAAACTCAGGGTGTGACAACCTACCCCCCTTAAACGGAATCTCGACCCCGAGATTCGGAGGTACTGGCGAAAAGGTGCGGGTGCGCGGCCTTTAGCTCCTCTTCTCTTTCCCAAGTAGCTTCTTCCTCGGAGTGATGAGTCCATTGAACCTTGCAAAACCTGATAACTTTGTTCCGAGTCCTTCTCTCGCTGATCTCGAGAATACGTGCTGGTCTCTCTACGTAGATTAAGTCCTCTTGAATTTCGATCTGGTCTGGACTCGCCTGCTCTTCTGGTACCCTTAAACACTTCTTTAACTGGGACACATGAAACACGCGTGAAAACCAATCATGCTGGAGGGAAGCTCAAGCTGATAGGCTACTTCTCCTCGACGTTCCCGAATTCTGTATGGTCCCACAAAACGTGGTGCCAACTTGTCTTTGGTTTGGAAACGGTGTACTCCCCGGAGTGGTGTAACGCGAAGATACACAAAATCCCCTGCTTCAAAAGCGAGGTCTCTTCGACGATTATCTGCGTAGCTCTTCTGTCGGGACTGCGCAATCTTCAACCTTTCCCGAATCGTTCGGACCTTTGCCTCTGCTTCACTTATTACTTGTGCCAAACAACTGGCGTTCACCAGTCTGATCCCAGAAAAGGGGTGTGCGGCACTTCTGTCCATACAATGCTTCATACGGTGCCATTTGAATGCTGGCCTGATAGCTGTTGTTATAGGAGAATTCTGCATAGGGCAAGCTTTTGTCCCACGCTATTCCAAAATCAAGCGCGCATGCTCTCAGCATGTCTTCCAAAATCTGATTCACTCTCTCAGTTTGACCGTCTGTTTGCGGATGATAGGCCGTACTAAAATTCAAACGGTGCGAGCTCTTCTTGCAACTTCTTCCGAACTTGAAAGTAAACCGACTTCCCTATCGAGACACGATCTTTTAGGCACGCCATGCAAACACATGATCCTTGCGAGATAAAGCTCGCTAGCTTCTTCCCGTGTAGGTAGTATGCCTTGGTATGAAGTGGGCCACCTTGGTGAGTCGGTCCACCACGACCCAAATTGAGTCATATCCGACGCGTGCGGGGTAAACCCGTGATGAAATCCATTCCAATTTCTTCCCACTTCCACTGGAATGGGAGTGGTTGCAACGGCCGGCGGGCGTTGATGTTCTGCCTTAACCCGCTGACAAACATCACAAAGAGCAACAAACTCAGCTATCTCCCTCCTCATACTGACCCACCAAAATTTTTCTTTAAGATCTTGATACATCTTTGTACTGCCTGGGTGAATTGAGTATTGAGTTTGGCGAACTTCCGTAAGGATCATTTTTTTCAAATCCTTGTCTTCTGGCACACACAATCTCTTTCCCATCCAGATTGTGCCGTGTTCGTCTTCCGTAAAGCCACGAGCTTTTCCGACTCTCATGTTCTTCTTAAGTTCGGCCATCTCGGGATCTGATGCCTGAACAGCCCGAATTTGATCAATGAGAGTGGGTTGGGTTTCCAAAGCAGCCACAAAACCAAAATCCACCACTCGTAGATTTAGATACTCAAATTCTTGCTGCAACCGGTCGCACATTCCTTCGACACCGAGGGTGGTGCAAGAACTCTTTCGGCTTAGTGCATTCGCAACCACATTAGCTTTGCGGGATGGTAATGTATCCCTAAATCATAATCTTTGATCAGTTCCAACCATCTTCGCCGTCGGAGGTTTAAATCCGGTTGGGTGAAAATATATTTGAGACTTTTATGATCCGTATACACTTCACAACGGTTACCAATTAGGTAGTGTCGCCAGATCTTCAGGGCATGAACCACTGCGGATAATTCCAGATCATGAGTGGGGTAGTTGTTTTCGTGTGGGCGCAATTGACGAGATGCATATGCCACCACTTTGCCTTCTTGCATCAACACACATCCCAACCCTTGGCGAGATGCATCGCAATAAACTTGGAAGTCCTTTCTTGGATCCGCGGTATCAACACCGGTGCGACACCAACTTCCTCTTAAGCTCTTCAAAACTCTTGTTGCATTCTGCCGACCACTTAATTTTCTCATCTTTCTTCAACAGTTGAGTCATCGGCTTGGCGATTTTGGAGAAGTTCTCAATGAAACGGCGGTAGTAACCCGCAAGTCCAAGGAAACTTCGGATCTGCGTGACCGTTTTTGGCGGGGTCCACTTGGTAACTGATTTCACATTTGCTGGATCCACGGCTACTCCTTGTGCATTCATATTGTGTCCAAGGAACTGTACCTCCTTTAACCAGAAAGCACACTTGCTAAACTTGGCGTAGAGTTGATGATCTCTCAACTTCTCGAGTACTATCCGAAGATGTTGCTCATGATCTTCCTCCGACTTAGAGTAGACCAAAATGTCGTCAATGAACACCACCACAAATTTATCCAAGAACTCCATAAACACCTTGTTCATCGATTCATAAAGAAGGCCGGTGCGTTGGTCAATCCAAAAGACATGACCGTACACTCATACAGGCCATATCTGGTGGTGAAAGCGGTCTTGGGAATGTCCTCTTCCCGAATTCTCAACTGATGATAGCCTGATCGCAGGTCTATCTTGGAAAACACCTTGGCCCCTTTGAGTTGATCGAATAAATCATCAATCCGTGGTAGGGGATACTTGTTCTTGATAGTAACCTCATTGAGTGCGCGATAATCGACACACATTCTCTTGGTCTTGTCTTTCTTTTCCACGAAAATCACCGGAGCACCCCAAGGCGACGTGCTCGGGCGAATATACCCTTTTTGCTACTGTTCATCCACTTGCTTCCTTACTTCGGCCAACTCGTTGGCTCCCATCCTATACGGTCTCTTGTGTATTGGGGCGGTCCTGGGTACTAAATCAATCCGGAATTCAATTTCCCTTTCTGGCGGCATCTGAGTTAAGTCTTCGGGGAAAACTTCAGGGTATTCTCTGACGATGGGGATATCCTCTAACTTCACAGGGGTCTTTGCCGCCATTTCGAATGATTCCCCGGTGGAAACATGATTCAAACTTGCTACGGGCTTGACTTGCATGGGAAAACGAAAAACAATTCTTTCTCCTTTCGTATTGATTAAAGTAATGGTGCGACTAGCGCAGTCAATTACTCCCTTATGTCTGGACAACCAATCCATCCCAAGAATGACATCTATGCCTTTGGACTGAAGGAGGATGAGGTTGGCTAGAAACATAGATCTTTGGATTCCTATGGTCACTGAGGGACAATACTAAGTAGTCTCCAAGTGGTTTCCAGGGGTTTGAACCCGCATAGGTATCTTAAGTCCCACTACTGACAACCCATGTGCCCCAACAAACTGCTTGGAGATAAATGAATGTGTAGCGCCAGAATCAAATAATACTGTGGCAGGAGTAAAGTTTACAGGAAACATACCCAATATAACTTCAAGAGCGGTCTGTGCTTCCTCGGCGGACACATGGTTGACCCGGGCCTGGATGAACCTTGGCCCAGCGGGTCTTGGCTTTGGACACTTGTCCGCAAAATGCCCGGGTCACCACGGTTGAAGCAGACTTCGGCTTGCCCCCGAATCCTTCCTTGGAGGTGGTGGCGTGATCGTTGCCGGGATGGTGCCGTTGGAGGGCGTGAGGCCGGAGTGCGCTATTGTTGACCACCGCCACTCCGCGTTTGGAAATTCCCGGGTGATAAGGTCGATGCCGACGAACAATCATGGTGGTAGGTCCACTCTGACTCCCAGGCATGAAACGCGGCCTCTGCTGATTTCCCTGCTGTTGAGGAGGTCGGGACCGGAATACTTTTCTCTTCTTGATCATCTTGTTGCGCCGATCTTCCCGTCGAATTGCCTTGTCAACCAGCTTCTCAAAGTTAGCATACTCTCCGAGATAAGCTTGTCTGTGAGTTCATCATCCAAACCACCAAAAACTTTTCCCGCCTTTCTGCATCGGTGCGCACATCTTCTGGGGCATAATGGGCAAGACGATTGAACTCATGCAGATACTCAGTAACTGATATGTTACCCTGCTCAAGAGAACGGAACTCACGTTTTTTCTGTGCAACTATTCCCGCAGTATGTGTGCGGTCCTAAACTGCGACGAAACTCTTCCCGTGTAATCACTTCCCGCCGGGCGAGTAACAGTAGTTGTCCCACCAAGCCGGCGGGACCCCGCAACCGGTGAGTGGCAAACGAGACTTTCTCCCGGTCCGTGCACCGCGAAGATCTAACTTCTTCTCTATGGCATGAAGCCAATCATTAGCCTCCATGGGATTAGTGGTACTGGAGAAGGTCGGCGGTCGAACACGAAGGAACTCGACAACTTGGACTGGGGTGGTGGGGCGGCAACCGATTGTTCTACTGCTCGCGCGCATTTGTTGCAACATTTGCTTGTTGCATCGATGGTGTTGTTGTTGCATCTGCTGCATCATTGCAACCATCATCTGTGTCTGTGAAGCAAGCACTTGAGCAATGGTGGGGTTCTCGGGTGGCGGTGGAGGAGCATTGCCATTGGCGTCGTGAGCCTCATTGTTGTTGGCACCTGACTGCCCATTGTCGCTGTTCGCCCCGCTGGTCCTGGTGTTCACCATCTGAAGGAGACGACCGAACCGAAGAGAGAAAAGAAGAAAAACAGCCAGACTTAGAAACTAATCTTTATTATTGGAATTCAAATGCATTGTTCTGATCTTGACTAAAAACAAGGAAAAGCACCAAACATCCTTAATTGGTCAGTCATATCACACTTGATATCGACTGCCAGCTATCACACACACAGCAGCCTAACACACAGCAACTACCAAGAAAACAAACTAAGTTAAACGATAAAACTAAGGAGGGATCCTAGAACGATCCACGAGGCAAGGAGTCGAAACTGCTTCCTTCAGAAGATCCCCATTCTTCAGAACAGCTCCTAGAGTCCTCTGGCGTCACCTCAGACTTGGACTCTTCTGAATCGGTTGCCGTAGCCCAACCAATCCTGCCTCTTCCCTCCGAGGAATCTCGAGTCTCTTCGGAGTCCATGTCTTCAGCTGAATTCTGTGAGCTTGAGTTACTGGAGATGGAGATCCAACGCACGCCACCTCCGCCTTGATTCGCCGAAGCCGAGCAAAGGTGAGAGCAGTAACCTCGCAGCAGAGAGAACTGGAACCGGCGCCGGAACCGGGAGCGGGCGGTGGAATCCGAGGTGCCAGCTGGATACGGACAGGCGCGGTGGTGGTCTTCCGAGGCGTAGTGCGAAGCCTGACACCAACTGGTGGTGGGAGTCCCTTCAATTCAGCTACCTCCTTCTTCAGACGAACCACTTCGTCCTGCAGTCGCACGATCCTTAGCATCTTCTTGTCGTTCAGCACTTTGGTTGCCTTGTGTAGGTCAGAGTGCATCTTATCCAGGCCTTTGATCACGGTGCACATGTGGCCGAAGGTAGAGTCATTCTCCTCTACTGTAGACTTGAATGCACTGACCTCGGAGGAACTACCTCGAAGGGGATGGTAGCGGTAGGAGGAGGTGCGAAGGTCAGCATCATGCAGCTCCCTCATCCTGGCCAACATCAGGTAGGCGGCTTCTTGACAAGCGTGATCTGACGTGCCTCCGGAAGCTGTGACCTCCATGTTGGGAAGACACATCCCCACAAACCCGTGAACCTCCAACCGAACACGGTAGGGCAACTCGCCACCGAGAGGCGCAACCGTTGTGTACTCCGGTGCTTCGGGATATCCGACCGCAAGGGCCATACGCGCCAGCTCTGCAACAAAGCCCGTCATCCCTTTTCCGCAGTGCGTCGCTGGGGAACCTGCCATCTATAGAAACAAAGGAGTGGGAAAATCAAAACATGCTCAAAAACCCACGACCAACATCCCATTTTCGCAATTCCTAAACCCTAGACTGACACCACTTTTCGAAACACCCTTTTTTTAAAAAAAACATATGCAAATGAAAAGAATTAGAGGGCTCTTAAGGTTTCCAGTTGGCTTGTCCTACGATCACGGGAAGGCTCGATACCAACTTGTCACGCTCGAAATTCACACGGAATTTCGCAGCCTAATTTGTGCATTACACCTCGTCCGGGCATCGGCCGAGGTACACAAATCGACGTTATTGATAATACAGAATCCTCGTCTTAGAAACAATATAAAAGAGTTACACAAATGTAGCGGAAAGGAAAATAAAACTAACTTAAGCTAAACTTGACACGAGCGAAGCGGAACGCCAACACCACAGCTAACCCTTGACGAGAACAAGCCTACACCTCCTCGGAGACCTTGATCTCAACCTCTGGCATTGAAGGGGGAAAAAGAAGCAAGGCTGAGTACAACCACCGTACTCAACAAGTCACACCGGAAAAGGGGACATGATGCAAGATAAATAACAAGGAAAAGGATAAGAGGCTCGATTTGCATAAACAGCATTTGCAGAATATAATAACAATATTTGAAGACAGTAAAACAGTAGTAATAATTAAGCAGTATTAAAACACTGTCCAACGCTAAAACCACGTTGCAACAGGCCCATCCATCCACCTGCACTAGTCACATTCCAACATTTCATTCCGGTAAATAAGTGAAACTAATCAAGGTGAATCTGGTCGATCGCCGGTAACCGTGGGCACGGCTATTCGAATAGTTTTTTACTCTGATCAGAGGTGTACAACTGTACCCACAAGACACAATCCCACAACACGTTACCGTGCGCCGGTGCACCACCACGGTACCCCGGAAAGGAACTGTGATAGGACCCTTCACATAACCCCCTCTAACCAATTGTACCACACCAAGGTTTCGCCCCCACTTTCGTCGGGCAATGCGCAGCCCCCTCTAGTGCCGCGGTGAATCCGGAAGCTGATCAACCCTTAAAACCGGGGCCGACCCAACTCCATCACGCCCACCCTCTCTGGGATACGTTGGCTAAAGACAGCTACGCTACAGACCTAGCCATTACCCATGCTGGCTTGTGGTATGCACGGCATTTCTTCCAGGGTTTTCCAAGAACCGGTCCTTAATTGTCATGAGCATGCTAACCAAAGTCCAACCATGTGCTCACGACCCACCCTTTTCATAATTCAATATTATTAGAAATAGTGTCACATCTTAACCTCATCCGAGGGCTAACTTCTAGTAATATACTTGATTAGTGTGATCCCCTTAAGTGAACTAGTTGAGCTAAGCATGACTAAGCAACCTTAAGCTATCATCTAATCATATTGAATCCCAAGTTATCAATGGTATGAGGTAAACAATCCTATGGTTGAGTACAACAGGTATAAACATCCCATGAAATGACATTCTAAAACATATGCAGTGTTTGAGAGAAAAGTGATATTTACATAAAATAGGTACAATATGATCAATGTAAGGTATGACTTGCCTTGTTCTGGAGACTGAGGAACCTCGGCGACTACTTCGAAGAGAACGGGCTCGCCGGAAAACTCGGGATCTACACGACAAACTAAGCACTCAACAAAAACCCTAAAAGGTCTACTAAAACAGCACTGAAAAGTATTTTTAATGGATTCTTGACATTTTTCTGGATTTAATGAAATTTGAATGAGCTAAAACGGAGCTCGGATTCAAAAGATATGGATTTTAGAAGTTTAATTGCGATTTTTAAACTAAACAGAAAAGATTAAAACATTTATTGCGCAATTAAGCCCCCCGGGTGACGTAAGCATGGCGCAGGCGGTAGGGCTGACGTCAGCTGGCGCAAGCGGCTGACGCAAGCGGCGCGGGCGCAGTCCACGGTGGACCGAGTCCACGGCGGCGACGAGAGCGAGGACACGTGGCGTGCATCGGTGAGGAGCGGCAGCGATCGGACGGCGATGGTTTGCGCGCGAGTGAACGGTCCAGATCCGCCCGATCCGAAGGATCGGACGGTGTGGATCGCGGGTAGGGTTAGGGTTTGGATGGCGGCCGAAACGGCGGACACGCGGCGGCCATCTAGGGCATGGCGGTCGGATCGGACGGCGACGGCTCGGGCAAGATCGGACGGTTCGGGCACGCTTGATCCCGCCGATCGGATGGCTCGGATGAGGCGGCGCTATCGTTAGGGTTTGCGGGCGCGGCGGCGATGAGGTTTCATCGCCGGCCGGGTGGCGTGGCGGCGGAGCGGCTTGCCGGCGACGAGCGCGGCGGCGGACACGCGGCGGGACTCCGGCGAGTGGTGGCACGCGAGCGGAAGGGAAACAAAAGGAAACGAAGTAAATAAAAATAAAAACGGGAACGACGGCGAGCTCACCGACGGTGAAAGAAAAGGACGGAGACTGCGACGATTCGGGCTAGAAACGACGGCCAACAAAGGGGAAACACGGGCGGAGCTCGAGGGGGTTTTAAAGGGGAGAGAAGAGGTTGAAACAGGCACGGATACGGCGGGGATAAGGTCACCGGCGGTTTCGGACTCGGAGAGAGGGAGAGATTTCCGGCGGTCGTTTCGGGGCAACGACGGCCGTTTCGGCGTGCGGGAAAGCGGCGACGGGTGCGGGTACGCAGGCCGGTGCTCGGCAAGGGGCCCATGGGGCACGGGGCGCACGGGACAGGCCGAAAAAGGCGGACGAGGAGCGGCGCATGGCGGCGACGGCGGCTGGGCTTGCCGGGCACGAGGGAGGAGGCCCGACAGTGGGGCCCACCTATCGGTGGCTGCGGAGCGGGAGCGGCCGCAGACTTGCGCGGCGCGGCCGGCATCGTGGGCCTCGGCCCACGACCGAGGGAGGAGCGGCGCGCGCACGGGGAGGCGGCTTGGGCCGGAGCGGTGCCGGGACGACGGCCCGTCACGGAGTGAAGGGCGGGAAACCGTACGGGCGGTACGGAAAAAGGGAAAAGAAAAAGGAAAAAAAAGGAAATTTGGGGACTTAATTAAATTTATGTTTTCTTATTTAAGTGATTAAAAATACTTAGAGTGCTCTAAAAATTCCTGTAAAAATCCTGTTAGCGCATTTTGACATGCGGAATTCAAGAAAAATCCTACCATGTCGTTTTCATTTATTAATTGCATTTTAAAATTACTGGTTGGCTCCGGGTTAATTCCGAAATTCCGATTATTTCAGGGTAAATTATTTAAACAATTTAGGGCAAAAACTCAGGGTGTGACATCAGGGATGAGTTTATTATCCAAAAAAATAAGATTTGTTTTTGGCTAGCCTCATGCCTTTGCTAGCCATGCCCGCGCAAAAATGACAGATATCATCACAGCCCCCGACCCACCATTCTAGCCCCACCATTCATCACAGTCATAGCCATGTTGATCCATTCACATATATATTCATCACAGCCACAGTAGCAAGTTGATCCATTCACATATATATTCATCACAGCCACAACAGCAAGTTGATCCATTCACATATATATTCATCACAGCCACATCCATATCCATTCACATATATATTCATCACATATATATTCCACAGCCACAGCCACAGCAAAATAACAAGTGTACTAACCCCAAAAACAGAAAAAAAGACAAGTATAGATGGTTATTTATTTTTTGCAAAAAAGAATATGTGTAAGAACCAAAAAAAGGAGCAAGTGTACTTGCTCAAAAAAAGACAAGTGTAGATGGCTGTTTAGTTCCAAAAAGGAACAAGTGTAGTTCCAAAATGGTCTTTACTTTTTGCTCTCGGAACAACTAGACTATATATGTAATAGTATGAGGTGTTGTGGTAGGTTGGGTGGCTTCCAAAAGATGTCCGCCGTGCCCTGTGACACAAGGTTTGATGCGGACATCTTCGGAAGCCACCCAGCCTACAACACACCTAAATAATTTGAACCGTGTTTTGGATGTTGCAATTTGCAACATGTCTGAACGGCTCCAGTTCATCATCGAGCAAAATAATTTAGTTACAGATGCATCAAAACCTGCAAAAATGTATTATAAAGAAAAGTATATACAGAAACAACGTGCAAAGTTGTATTACAAAGAATATTTACAAAAATCAAATGTTTGTCGCACTGTCATTGCAAATGTTCTACCATTCAGAGTCGATCGAGCTACCTAGGACCTTACTCTAAACATTCCTTTCGGAGACAATATATCATCTAGTATGAATTGTGCTATCTCCTCTCTAATGATATCAAAGTTGTTATCCGGAATGTTTGATAGTTTAACCTGCATGTGAGGCGCCAAGTTAGTCCACATACTTGGAAAGTTGTCGTCCTATGTATATAAACAATTGTAAACACACCTCAAGGTCGGGCAATGTCACCTTGTCTGCTAAGATTCGCATGTTATGGGAGACATGGAATCCACACTGGTCACCCACTTGTTGTTTAATTGGGAAGTCTTTTTTGTGACCGAGTTTGGGATGCTCATCCTTATGCCTCCCGCCTTTTGCCACGTACAGGTCCCATGCCTCGTTCAAGACAGCTTCGATGCCGGACCAGTTGTATATTTTTGGCTTGATATTGGAGTTAAGGTAGTGTACCAAACTCCACTTCAACGTTATTACCAGAAGAATCCAATGACCCCTGCGACATTATTAAATTGCAAGGTAAATACTAGAGCTATACGAGTCGCTCATTTGATTCTAAGTAGGGTACACGCTTACTGTTGATTGTAGGCACACATAAGGAAGTCCTTGTCTTGACGGGCATACAGGCAGTCCTTGATATATTCCACCATGCCAACTCGATCATTTTGCATATTTGTCTCATTGACGATAGATGGATCGAGAAAGGCAACAAAGGGTGATTTTTTTGGACCTGCTTCCAGGTAAACCTACAAGCAAGACCAGAGTCCGGGTTAGCGTCAGATATGGATAGTTATTATCATATCTCGTACCCACAAATACTTACAAAGAGTAGCACTTAAGGAGGTTGGTGTCGACCGCTCGCACCCTGTAGAGGTCCCATAGATCTTGGAAGTCTACGGCAATGAAGCTAGCAGGGCCGAGGAACGGCTGACTATCGTGGTAGCCCAACATGGAGGTCTCTCTATGCTTCCTCTTTGTGTTCGTCCTCTCCATGTAATACCCGTGCAACTCCTTTCATGCAGGCCCCATCCTTGATAAGGTGTCGTCTCCGACCAATGGCATGCCTAATGTGAAAGTATTCGGAGCTGATGACGCATTGCCAAGATCAAGTTTTTTCTTGGCCCCTTGCACCTTGCCTACTCCTCTCCCCTTTCTGCCGATGTCGGGTGGAGAAGATCTCGCCTTCTTCAACTTTTTGGCAGGAGGGGGTTGGTGCGGCCTGCTGTCCACCTCCATACCGTCGTCCCCAAAATCTATATCATATTGTAATTGGAGATCTTCTTCAACGGCAGGAGGGGCAACTACAAGTTATCTGGCTTGAGAGGCAACTACAAGTTCAAGTTCTCGGCTCGAGGGGCAACTACAATATCGGTATGTTCACGTGATCATGCGGACGAGAACTTGGTGCTGGCCTAGGAGTTACATTGATCTGAATGTTCTGCTTGGGCCATTGGATAAAGGTCCCACGTGCAGCTCCAAGGGTCAGAACCTCATCGTTCGGTGGGTATTGGAGAGTGAAGCCCACCCAATCGGGCTTCACTAAGTCCACTTGGACTTTTGCATGTCCGGCTAGCAGCTGCACCCCATGAACCCGGGTTTCGGGGGTAGGCTTGAATGCAAGACCCTCTGCAGGCGGAATTGCAAATGATTGGGTCACCCTAACGACTAGGGTGCAGGATGTGGGTTCCTGCAATAGAATCGTACATGTCATTACTACTAGGATGTACTTTGGTGCTAATACAAAATATACATTTGTGGAATTTTGTTACCGTTATGTGATCCACCGCGGCGGGGATTGGTGCTTGTTCTGCTCCCGCCTCAGTTGATGCGCAGCTGCTACGCCTTTGCGTGGGGCTCACTTCTACTCTGGGAGCTGCAGCAGCCGGAGCTTCGGCGATCAACTTCTCATATGTCTCCACCCGAGCCTCTACTCGTGCCATTTTCTCATTGAATTCTTCGGCGAGCTCGACTCTAAGCTCCTCCCGAAGTTTCTCCTTAAGGCGTGCTTGTTTCTCCGTCTTTGATAGCTTGTGCTTCCTGTACTGCCAAGCAAATTGGGGAAACCCATACTTCCATGGGACAGCAGAGCCAATGCCCCTTGTCCGTCCATAGTGTTCTTCATTTCCTAAGGCTTTTGTGAGGATGTCATCCTCGCGCCTTTGTGAGCAGACCTCGGAGGAGGAATATCTCTCAGCAGTCAGCTGGACCTGCCGTACAGATAGGATTAATTAAATGTAGAGGACGATACAACCTATTGAAAGATGTTTTATGTGTTAAACTTACAAGTTTATCGTACATCGCTTGATCTTCGGGGTTTGGGAACGTCGGTGTTCCATCACTATTCTTCTTCGCCCTTGCCCTTGCCCAGTTCCTTGCTCGGGTAGTCGGGATATCACCAAGAATTGGCGGGTGTTAGATTCCGCGGCAACTTGATCCTCCTCCGCCATTCCCGCGCTTCCGGCGTATCCTCCCGTGCCAAGCCGGTGCGGGTGAAGGTTTTTGCCCGCAACGCCCTATAGGCCTCGCTTTTTGCCCGAGACTCAGGGGTTGATTTGGCGGCATGGAACTCGTCCCACACGGCCTGGGTGATGAATGGGTACTTCCTAAATGGTTCTGGTTGGGATGGATTGAGGACGTAGTCGGTGACGAGCGTGGTCTTGAAATTTTTCCACAAGTTGCCCATCTTGCGCATAGCCCACCGCTTCAGTCTTTCCTCGGCCTCTTCTGGGTACTCAAAGCTCTCTTTGAACTCTCTCCAGGCCTCATCTTTTTCTTCTGTGGGACCCGATCGATGTGGTCCGTCAAAATTGTGAAGTTCCGCCTCCCTAGGATTCCGAGATTGTTGCGAATTTTTTGACGGCTTTCTTTGGGGCCGTAGGAAATCCCTGTTTGTCCACCTCCGTTATTCTATACACTTCCTTAGGGATCTTATTCTGGGACCTTGGAGCCTGGCTCGTTGTGGTCCCACTTGTAGTCGCCGACATTTTCTATCGAAGAAAAATAACATTACTAAACTTTTACATATTACTAAACTATTGGAAGGTGAAAGTATTAGATGTGGCCTCAGTTTTGATCAGAAATTGTGCATCAATTACAACCATTTGCAAGTGTAGATCCAAAAAAAAGAACAAGTGTAGATCCAAAAAAAGAACAAGTGTAGATAGTCTGTTCTTATCAAAAAAAGAACAAGTGTAGTATCATCCAAAAAAACAAGTGTAGATCCAAAAAAAGAACAAGTGTAGATAGTCTGTTCTTATCAAAAAAAAGAACAAGTGTAGTGTCATCCAAAAAAAGAACAAGTGTAGATCCAAAAAAAAGAACAAGTGTAGATAATCTGTTCTTATAAAAAAAGAACAAGTGTAGTGCCCCCCAAAAAAGAACAAGTGTAGATGGCCTATTCTTATTAAAAAACAAGTGTAGTTCCCAAAAACAAAATAACAAGTGTAGAATATATATATGAATGGATCAATTTGGTTGTGGTTGTGATGAATATATATGTGAATGGATCAACTTGGCTGTTTTTCTGCAAAAAAAGAGGAAGTGTGGTGCCCCCCAAAAAAAGAACAAGTATCCATGGTTGTTTTTTTAAAAACAAAGGGACAAGTGTAGATCTAAAAACAAATTAACAAGTGTAGATGTTCTGTTTTTATCAAAAACTAGTGTATTTCCCAAAATCTCAATAAAAAGTGTAGATGGTTATATTTTTGCTAAAAAGAACATTTGTAGAAACAAAAAAACAACAAAATAAGTGTAGTTCCCAACAACAAAATAACAAGTGTAGCTGGTTTGTTCTTATCATAAAAAGAGAACTTGTAGTGCCCACAAAAAAAGAATAAGTGTCGATGGTATGTTCTTATGGTCTGTTTTGAGCATTCATCATTGGCCAGGAAGAGATCCAGAGGAGTGAATAGAAGAAAGGTGAGGAAAGGAACAACACTTGAAAAGAACAAGTGTAGTTAAAAAACCCAAATTAATGTAATATTAACAGATCCAGTGTACTGCCCCCCAAAAAAGGCTAATGTTGAGCATTCATCATTGGCCAGGAAAAAGAGTGGAGAGAAGAAAGGTGAGGAAAGGAGCAGCAAGTTAGGGCCAAGAGTATCATAGCAGTCTTATCATTCACCCATATCATTCAAGCATCATAGCAGTATAGCAAGATAACAGTATAGCGGCCATATCATTCAAGCATCATGGGGATTCAAGCATCATACAGAGGGGGAATACTCTCACAAATACAAAAATAAAAGGGCCTTCTAAATTGTTAAGTAGACATCTGCTTCTATTATCAAGCAAACAAGGTAAAAGTCAAGCAGATTTCTAAAGTTGTTCCTTTCGACTGTCATGCTGACCATATGAGGCATGACTAAAGCAGGCCGAAATGCAATAAACAGATTAAACAGATAATAGCATAGTGTATTTGCTAGGCCGATGTTATCAAAAGCAGATTAAACAGATAATAGCATGTTTTAGAATCCCACAACAAATACAACACTGTGCTAATGAACCAAATATGAAAATTCATCCAAGGTGCAACTTGTATCACTGTGCTAATGAACCAAATATAAGTAACAACAATAAAGATGCCTGAGGTAATTAGCTGCAACCTCGGGCATTCTAAAGTCCACTTTAATCCCCTAAAGTGGGTTGGAGCACTTTAATCCCAAGCATAAATTTTCGATAAAGTTAACAATCATCCAAGCATGATAAATCTAACTGTATCATCACAAGCATCAAAAATATATGTATGTAAATCATCTTGAGCATCCATAAGAGCAACAAAAGAGCAATGGAAGATCAATTAACCGGTGAGCGTGGAGGAAGGCAGCGTGGAGGAGGAGGCGTGTGTACTAACTGGTGTGGAGGAGGAGGCGTCCGGGCTCAGCGAGGAGGCGTCTGGGCTCGACTCGGCGAGGAGGCGTCCGGGCTCAGCTTGGCGAGGAGGCGTCCAGGCTCGACGAGGAGGCGTTCGGACTCGGCTCAGCGAGGAGGCGTCCGGGCTCGGGGTCGACGGGGAGGCGGCCGGCATGGAGGGGAGGAGGAGAGGAGGAGGCGGCGTGGAGGAGAGGATGAGAGGAGGCGGCAGCGTGGAGGAGAGGATGAGAGGAGGCAGCGGCGTGGAGGAGAGGAGGAGAGGATGCGGCGGCATGGAGGAGAGGAGGAGAGGAGGCGGCGACGTGGAGGAGAGGAGGCGGCGGCGGCGATGGCACGCGTGGATCTGAGAGGCGGCGGTGCGGAGGGGAGGAGGAGAGGAGGTGGCAGCATGGATGGGAGGAGGAGTGGAGGCGGCGACGATGGCGCATGTGGATCTGAGAGGCGGCGGCGTGGAGGCGAGGAGACGGCCGGGCTCGGGGTCGGCGTGGAGGCGAGGAGAGCGGGCGGTGGCGTGGATCCGAGAGGAGGCGTGAATGGATCGGATCTACGGGATGGACTAAGTAACCCTAGTCAACGTCATCTCCGATGGGCGTAATACTAGGGCCTGATACAGATGAGTCATCGCTGACGGGCCCTTGTAGTAAGCCCGATACGGATGAGTGTCATCCGCATCGGGCATTAACAAAAGGCCCGATACATATGACTATCATCTGCATCGGGCAATGACAGTAGGCCCGATACAGATAAGTGTCATCCGCATCCAATACCTTATTAAATTAGTTTACAGTTGGGATTGTATTTTTAAAAAATATTATAATTAACAGATGAAGTAGAGCTTGTTCAAAATTTTATTCATACCACATCATAGAGCTTGTTCAAAATTTTATTCAATAGCAAAAAGTGCTTAAACTTGGCAAAGTTAATTATATCCTGTTTAAGGAACCAAGAGAAGTGAATAATCGGAAAACAAGAAAACATCGCACTTAAGAGAGAGGACCAGTGCATAACACAATAACAAGTGTAGCTAATGCAACCCATACGAATACCTGTATTTATAGTGCAGGGTAGAGAGACTACTCGTTGTAAGTTCTGCAACCATTAAGGCACCGGTACAAAATACTTCGTCACATTCATCAATTTATAAATTATATTACTACAAAGACTCTATTTACAAGGATATGCCTTCCGAATGGTCTGAGCGAGCATATGCCACTTCGTCTTCGGGATCATCGTCAAGTTCGATCTATTGCGTATGCCACTCTATTTGTATAGGTAGCTTGATCGGGAACAATTTTTTTTCTGCCTATTATGCCAAGGCCTACTAACGTTCCTTCGTGGCGAGATGCAGGAACTCCGATAGGATCAGTCTCGGCCATAAAGTCGATGCAGAACTCAAGAACCTCCTCCGTCGTGTACCCTTCAATGATGCTCCCCTCTGGTTTTGCTCTATTTCGGATGTACGACTTAAGAACTCCCATATACCTCTCGAATGGGTACATCTCCCTTAGAAAAGTTGGGCCACATATTTTTGTTTGCTTCACTAGATGAACAGGGAGATGAACCATGATATCGAAGAAAGATAGTGGAAAATACATCTCCAAGTGGCACAGGGTATTGACAATATCAGCCTGCATCTGATCTAGATCTTCGGGGTCTATAATCTTCTGGCCGATTGCATTGAAGAAGGCACAAAGACGTTGGATTGTGTGACGCACTTTGGGTGGTAGAATACATCTGATAGCAACTGGTAAGATCTGTGTGATCAGCACGTGACAATCGTGAGACTTCGTTCCAACCACTTTTAGATCCTCCAATTTAACGTATTTACTTATCCTTGCTGAATAGCCCGAAGGAACCTTAATATCAGACAGGCATGACAGCATTGCGATCTTTTCATTCTTCGACAATGTGTGGCAAGCTGGTGGGAGGTACACTCTTCCTGTCTTTTCATCTGTAACAGGCTGAAGCTCACTGTGAATGTTCAATTTCTGCAGATCTAGGCGAGCATTCAAGCCGTCCTTTGTCTTTCCAAGCATATTAAGCAGCAGCCGGACCAAACTGTCGCAAATGTTCTTCTCTACGTGCATTAGATCAATGCAATGCCAGACCTCAAGGTCTTTCCAGTATGGTAGCCGCCAAAATATGGATTTCTTCTTCCACATAGCTTTATCATTTTCCTTGCCACGTTTTCTTTTCTTCCCAAACTCATTAGTTATGTCTTTGACCATGTCATGGACCTCTTCTCCAGACAGATCCTTGGGAGCAGTTCCAAGTTCTCTCCTACCGTTGAAAATTTTCTTCTTTCTTCTAAAAGCGTGGCGTAGCGGGAGCCATCTCTTATGACCCATGTAAACCATCTTTCTGGATTTCTTCAGCCACCTGATGCGTGTATGTTCCATACAGTCGGAGCAGGCCTTCTTTCCTTTCACGATTTGTCCAGAAAGATTGCCCAGTGCGGGATAGTCATTAATGGTGCAGAACAGTAGAACTCGTAGCTTGAAGTTCTCCTGACCATATGCATCCCAAGTGTCCACGCCTTCTTTCCAAAGAATCTCAAGATCATCGATAACAGGCTCTAGGAATACATCGATATCATTGCCTGGTTGTTTTGGATCTTGGATTAACAAGCACAACATAATATATTTCCTTTTGAAGCACAACCATGGCGAGAGGTTATAGTTCGCAATAAGGACGGGCCAAGTGCTATGAGAACTGCTCATATCTTCAAAAGGATCATGCCATCCGTACACAAACATATCCTCATGTTTCTGGGGTCGGCAGCGAAGTCTTTGTACATTCGATCAATATTCCTCCATTGAATCGAATCCGCTGGGTGCCTTAGCAAACCGTCGTTTGTTCTCTCTTCGGCATGCCACCGCACTAATTTTGCTTCCTTCGGGTTGGCAAATATTCTCTTGAAGCGATCAATGATGGGTAAATACCATACAACCTTCGTCGGACCACCCCGTTTTGACTTCTTTCCCTCCCCCTCACTTTTCTTTCGCTTGTATCGAGAAGCCTTACACACAGGACAAGCTTCTAGGTCCGCATATTGCTTGTGATACAATATGCAATCGTTTGGACAAGCGTGAATTCTACGAACCCCTAACCCTAGGGGACACAGAACTTGCTTTGCTTCATATGTCGTTTCAGGCAATGTGTTCTCTTCGGAAGCATGGCCTTCAATATTCTCAAAAGTTCTGTAAAACTTTTGTCTGTCCATCCACTACTTGCCTTCAGCTTCATTAGGTCCAAGGTAGCTGATAATTTGGTGTGCTTTGCCTTGCATCCGGCGTATAGAGGTGTCTCAGAGTCACTGACCAAACGGCTAAAATTCATCGAATCTCTCTCGTTGTGAGCTTGCTCCTCAACATCACGTAACATCTCTTGCAGCATATCAGGATCCACATCAACCATTTCACCGCCCAATGGAGATGGAATAAACATGTCACGCTCATCTTCATCTTCATGATTGTCGGTACCGATGCTGTCTGCAGTTGCACCATTATCCTATTCTGTCTCTCCATGCTTCACCCAACATGTGTAGTCCTTCATGAATCCCCGTTGTATCAAGTGAGAGTGTACCTCCTCTCCACTAAACAAAATCTCATTCTTGCAATCTCTACATGGACAACACATGTATTTGCTATTTCTTCTTCTCCTATCCTCCTCCACGACGTTCATAAAACTTAAAACTCCATCTCTATACTCCTTGCAATGACGCTTTAAAGTTATCGCATTCATCCAACTTCGATCCATCGCTAAAAAATTTAACAAAACATTAGTTATCACACTACTAAATTATAAAAAAATCAATCTTTATACTTACTTCTAATATATTCCTGTTTTTTTAAAATAACAAAAAGTCCGCCCCCTTCAACCTCCCACCAAAAAAGTGAACAGTGGGATGAATTCAGACAACGGTTGCTGGTGCATTTATAGTGTGTCCGAACTATATCTCAATCGGGCCAGTTAAACGACATCTGTAACGGGGCACAGACATCTCTAACGGGCTTAAATGAAAGCCCGACACCAATATGAGTCATCGGTGATGGGCTATAAAGTCATCTCAATCGTGCCTTATTTTTGAGCCCGTCACCGATGGCTCTCATCTCTGACGGGCTCGGTATTATGGCCCGATTGAGATATTCTAGGTTATCTCAATCGGGCTTACATTTGAGCCCATCACAGATGAGTTTCATCGCTGACGAGCTATTTGCAATTGGGGCTATACGAATACATCTACAACGGTGCAAATGATGACCCGATTGAGATGACTTCGTTCTGACGGCCCAAGTGCTCCAGGCATATTTGGGCCCGTTACGGATAGAAGGTTTTGTACTAGTGAATGCACCTTGTTCCACTTTTCTTACCATTTGTAAGCTATATATGATTCATACATTAAGAATAATGTTACTCGGTTTGCTTTCCTAGATGTACATGAAACTCCATGCCTCTATAGTGTTTCTTTTCTATTATCATGTTGAATACTACTATTTGCTATTCAAGTGAAATATGCACTAAATACAACGACACTCACAGCACCATATGCAAGAAGAAATGTTGTTTACCCATAATTGAAAATTATCAAAGGTACAAAGAGCCACTAGTTAACCAGTTCAGACGAGATGAAACAGTGGCTAGCTCTGCATCTTATTACTGACCACTTTAGTCATCAAATGCTCACACGCTATATATATGCTTGTGCAGATGGAGCTATCCCATTTTCTTTTTAAAAAACAGTGTATTCTAACTTTTGTTATTTTACAACAGAGAACATAAAAAGTGAGACATGATGTTCTCAAGGGAGAGAAGCATATGAGTGTGCTGAGAAATTTGGATGATAAATTTCTGGCTTAATTAGCTGAATGCAGTTGTCTGCCAATGGATTTACTTACAAGGATGGAAATGACATGAAAGGCACCTTTGAATCTTTGAAATCTTCCAAGTAGCCAATTAATTAACCTTCAAAAGCTACTGAGAGAAAGCTAGGTCGGGTCAAATATCACCCTGTAAAATGTGATGAAACTTGCAGGTCATCTGCAAATAGAGTTCTTCACATTTAACAAAAATTAGAACAAGTTTCAAAAGGTAATTAACATGCACAATTTCTTCAGATAACAGAGATTTATGCATCGAGACAGGCAAAGTTAAGCATTATTTATCTGGACCTTGTGTCCTCCGAACACTAAAATACTGTTGCTAATATATAGCTCATGTTTGTTTGCGGCTTCAGATGGATGTTGAGCTACTACAGATCCAATATACTGTTGTTGAGGGCGAACTCAAACACATCGTTCATATCTTCATTAGGATCAGCTGGACCTACATATTTGACAAAACTTATAATAAATATGACATATATAAATGTGCATACAATTGACTGGGGATATTCATGTTGAAAAAATATTGTTATTGAAAAATGTAGAGAACATTTTCCTACGATGTTAGTTTTATTTAACTATCATAACCATCAAAAGTGCATGGAAAGTGTGGAAGCAACTAATTTCTATCCCTAACAAGTTATATAGCTTCATGTTTAAATAAATAACAGAAGTATATCAAAATGGGACATAAGTTACAAGCTACTGAGCGCCTCTGTTCTTTTTCACTTTACGTTTTTTTACTTGATATTTGTTATATTTCAAACTGCATTTAATAAATTCTCCAAGCATGCGTGGTTGAGTTATATATAATTACTCACCTACTGGCTCCTGCTGGTTTTGTTGTATGGTGTTTACAGTGCCTGTTTCGTGCACAAAGCCAAAGAAAGATGGAGAAGACTATTGGTTAAATTCCGTTTACTTTCTTGTATCTCAATCAGAACTAGTTTATACTCCAATTAATGTACAAATTACCAGTTGCCTCCTCCATAATTTGTAATTCCCTACCATGAACAAATGTTGTTGATTCCTGAAGCTTGGTGGTACCTAGAAAAAATATTGTACCACTTAATTAGTAGTTTTCAGATTTCGCAATATATTGTTAAAAAAACTGTCATGTGCCTCAAATATGCATGGAAAATTACATGCGATTTTGTTTATATTTTGCTGTGCCTGATTCATATTTTTTGTTGCAGAACTAAGGATTATATCTAAAAAATATCGTATCAGCTAAAATTCAGTTTCTGGAGTAATAATCCAAACATGCTGTTGTTTGGAGCCTATATTTTATGATCTCATTACTGAAGTTGAATCCTTATGAGAAATTAAAATAATGTAAGTTCTAAAAGCACTAAAAAATAATCTAGATTGCATGCACCTTACTTGCAATCAAACAATTCATAGCTAACAATTTGTGAAGATATATCGATCTCTCTATGTATAGGTGTAACTTTTCCTAAAATATAAAATTTGTTAACCCTGGTAAATCTATTTGAACCATGCATTAGATCTGTTGCCAGATAAATTAATATGGCGCTAAATACAATAGATCTGTTGTGATAAACAGAAGTGTTTTCCAATGTATGTACATCAACTAATTAAACCGATCTCTCTGTATTATATGTCTGACTTCTTTTGTAAGACAAAGTGAACAGATTTGTTTACTCTGTGTGTGTATATATATATGATGCAAAAAATACAGTACAGGTAATTAGTTTTTCAATTTTAGCCAGATGATTATGACTCTTTTTCGATCAGGACTACTAACAATACACATTTCTGATTTCAAATTGAGAATGAACGATCCAAATTATGCAACGCTCATATATATTCCCAGTAGTTTCTTAAAACAGAAAATTAACTTCTTTTTGGCGAGGATGAAACAAGAACTCAATCACACAGAGATTCATTTATATATATATATATATATATATAAAGTAAGTAGTGTTTTCACCTAAACCTCTTGAGTGTTTATAAAATTAACCGATGTTCGTCGACTATTTTGCGAAAACCCGTTGAGTGACTTTAACTTTGGAATAATTATGATAAAATAAAATGACGCCCGTAGCAACACATGGGCAACAAAATTTTCGTCCGCCTGACTATTTTATAGAAAACCATTGAGTGTTTATAAAATTAAACCGTAGTCCCAATGCTAAAAAGAAATGGAGGGATTGGATGGAAAAAACCTCCTGCGCCCCTCCCTCCCATCCCATCGACACCACGCCCTGACTTCATCCGTTGCAACACACGAACACAATTGCTAGTGTGTGTGTGTGTATATATATATATATATATATATATATATATATATATATATATATATATATATATATATATATATTGTGTGTGTGTGTGTGTGTGTGTGTGTGTTATATATATGTGTGTGTGTGTGTGTGTGTCCAGCGGTCGATGCCCCTTTTGATTTGGCATCATTGGATGAAGAAGCCCTATTCCTTTTTCTCGTTTGGGGGGGCTTGAATTTAGTTCCAGGTGCCGCTAATGCTAGACCAATAATCCTATTATCCTTCTCTTGCTTCATTGATGATGATGCCATCTGAAAATCATTTTTTTAACAATTAGTGTGATGAAAATATAATAATTCGTATACATAGAACCAAATTCAAGCTAAGATACTGAAGTAAACTAAAGGTGAAAAGTATTCAGAATTCCAGATCTGCTGGCGACTGAGTACAAAATAACCCTTATATCCAACAGATCTAGTCGTCTAGACAACGAGCTAGATAATATAAGATGAATCTATACCATTCAAATCAACAGAGAAATGGAGAAACAAAAAACAGCTAGCTATAACTATATGCATCTGTACGTCTCCAAGCAAAATGAAATAACATCAATCGATTTACACCATATAAAAAGGTTGAGATAAAGTAATCCTGAAATCTCAAGACACTACATCTTAGAACAAATAATCTTTTGCAGCTATAGATCTAGTAAAAAAACTAAAAACCATATAAGGCTAGCTCTCACTACCGGAATCCTGGTATTTGCCTAGTGTCCAAAATACTAGGCAAAGCCAGTATTACACTCGACAAAGAGCGGGTGGGCAAAGGCTATTTGCCGAGTGCTAGTCTACAGCACTCGGCAAAGACTTTGCCTAGTGTCCGGCACTTGACAAAGTAGTAAGGTTTGCCTAGTGCCCGTCATTAGGCAAACCTTACTACTTTGCCGAGTGCTAGGCACTAGGCAAAGCTATAAATGTTTGCCTAGTGTCAGGCACTCGACAAACAAAAAATGTTTGCCTAGTGTCAGGCACTAGGCAAAATATGGCAACACTTTGTCACATCCCAACCAGGTCTGCCTACTGTCAGGCACTCGGCAAACAAAAAATGTTTACCTAGTGCCTGATATGGCAGCATTTTATCACATTCCACCCTTTCCCGGGCTTGGCCATTAGGCAAAATATGACAGTACTCTGTCACATCCCACCCTTTTCCGGGCTGGGCTCGCCTACATCTGGAAGCTCTAGACTGTTCTTACAGCCTAACACAAGTCTTTTCTACGGATTTTGACCTCACTCATGCGCAACCAGGTCCCACCCTTTTCTGGGCTAGGCCAACCTACATCTGGAAGCTCTAGACTGTTCTCACAACCTAACACAAGTCTTTTCTACGGATTTTGTCCTCACTCATGCGCAACCAGGAAGAACTTTCCCGTCGGTCACCCAGCCTCAAATTGTCCTAGGCCAAGCACGCTTAACCTCAGAGTTCTTTGGAGATGAGCTTTCAGAAATGAAGTTAACACTTATTGATATGAGTATTCAATTAATCCTTTTAAGCCCTGGGCCAGGATGTTACATCCACACCCTCTTAGAAGATCGACGTCCCTGTCGGTCAACCCCAGGCCAGGAACCTTCCCTCTTGGCCATGTCCGTCGTCCAGTGCCGGCGCATGTGCCATGTCGTGTCCCCTCAGGGCCCACGCGCCATGTGCACCATGTCCGCGCAACTGACCCGCCACGCGCCCGTGAAACCGAGAGGGTCGGCTCTGATACCACTCTGTCACGTCCCACCCTTCCCGGAGAAGCCGGCGGGCGGTGGGCAGTGGGCGTCGGGCGGGAGGGCGGCGGCGAGCGCGCGTGTGCGGTGTGTGTTAGTGTGTGAGCTAGCTAGCCGAGCGGGTAAAAAAATTTTTGGGAGTTTTGGGATTTTTTTCATCAATTTAAAAAAATTATTTTTTTTTAGTTAGTAAGGAATTATTTTGCCTAGTGTAGCACTCGACAAACCATTTGCCGAGTGTGTGGCACTAGGCAAAGAAACCCTTTGCCGAGTGCTCGGCACTAAGCAAACCCTTTGTCGAGTATCGGGCACTCGGCAAAGGGTTTCTTTGCCTAGTGTCGGCACTCGGCAAACTTTTTGTCGAGTGCTGCACTAGGCAAAGTAATTCCCTACTAAATACAAAAAATAATTAAAAAATTTTAAATTGATGCAAAAAAAATCCCAGAACTTGGAATGGTGTCATGTATGTTATATATTACATCCACAAAAAGTTTTGAAGTCAAATTATAAATTCAACCATTATTATGGCTCTAAATTTGTGATATTAGTATAAAGTCTAATATTCGTATTCGGAAATAGTTCGGTTTATTAGTGTCGTACGTGACAAAATGTTCGAAACCTTTTCAATTTTTTACCATAGCCTCAATGTTTGATTTTATGATACTCTTAGAAATCTCATGATTTTTTGGACTTTATTTGTTTTTTAATAATTAAAAACCGACTAGGACTTTATTTGACTCGCGGTCTTCCTGAATAAGATCTTTGAAATTACTTTTCATTTTATAGATATGACCTCAAACGGACTCAATAACATGAATATTATTTTTTAACATATTTTATTTAATTATTCGAATCACTTATAGTTCAAATGTGGCACTAGTAAAGAAATTCCTATAAATACAAAAAATATTTAAATAAAGAAAACAACTAAAAATAAACCAAATTTTAACATGTAGTAATTCATGTTGTATATGGGAGGAAAAAAGTTTGGAGGATGTTATGTAACAAAATCTTAAAATTTTGCCGAGTGTCTCGACGAAGCACTAGGTAAACCCTAACCTTTGCCGAGTGCCTTGGGAAGGCACTCGAAAAACTTCAATTTTTGTCGAGTGTCTTGGGGAGGCACTCGGCAAACTTTAATTTTTGTCGAGTGTCTAGATTTGCCTAGGGCAACAGTAGGCAAACCCTACTTTTACCGAGTGTCACACTAGGCAAACAAGAAAGTTTGCCTAGTGCCAAACTTTGCCGAGTGGTACTCGGCAAACCCTTGTTTGTCTAGTGTCCGATTTTATGCACTTGGCAAACTCTTCGGCACTAAGTTTTCGGTAGTGTCTAGCTAATTAATCTAACATAGACGGGCGAAAGAAAACTTCAGAAAGTTACATACCGCTGTAGATTGAGTGATCTCCCTTGCTTGGCGGCCGCGGCGTTTCATCATCGATCTCCTCGGATGAATCGAGACTTCTCGATCTTGAGGGCAAGAGGTTTAAGCTTCTCTGGCTTTTGAATTTGAGGATATGCAACAAACCCAGAAATGGGGGTATTTATTCTGCTTACTTTTGTTTGAGGGCACAAACGCCTTGTTAATTACCTGCCTCCTTTGAACGCCCATAGCTAGCTAAGAATAATTAATTAATTTCCTGTCACTACTAGAGAAAGCCACAATTGTCCTGGTTCGTAACCCTCAGTAGTCCCGGTTGTCAAACCGGGACTACGAATCCGGGACTAGAGATGGGCGATCTCTAGTCTCGATTAAATAACGAGGACTAAAAATGCATCTTTAGTCCGGTTGAAGCCACCAACCGGACTAAAGATGGCGGGGCCACGTGGCGGCTCCGTCATCTTTAGTCCCGGTTGGTGGCTTCAACCGGGACTAAAGATTTTTTAAAATTTTTTTAATTTGCCCTTTCTCCATCCCACTTCCCTCAGATTCTTTTGTTTTTTCTTGTCAAAATCCTAAAATCATCACAGATACTGAAATCAAATATCACAGATTCACAAATAGCAATGAACAATACATATCCCAAATGTTTTTTATTTTTTTCTCCACATATCAAATACATCTTCAAAATCAAAAAAATCACAAATCAAATACTATCACAAATTTGTTCACACATATATACAACAAAATCCACTATATACAATAAAATACAACAACATCAATTTTTCGCTCGGCTCGGCTCTGCTCCTCGCCGCGCGCCGTCGACTCCGCTCGCCGTGGGCTCCGCTCCCGCTCCCGCTCGCCGGTGAGAAGATGACGCCCGTGCCGCCACCTCCTCCCCGCGCCGCCATTTCCTCCCCTCCCTTGCTTGCCGAGGGGAGAGGGAGAGAGAGAGGGAGAGGGAGAGAGGGAGAGGGAGAGAGCTAGGAAGAGGGAAAGAGATCTGAAAAATGTGCTAAGTGTTGGATCGGTGGAGAAGACGATGCGAGCGGGGATATATATAGCCAATTCATCTTTAGTCCGGTTGGTGCCACCAACCGGACTAAAGATAATTTCCCGCTATTTCAATTCATCTTTAGTCCGTTGGTGGCATCAACCTGACTAAAGATAATTTCCCGCTATTTTTAATTTATCTTTAGTCTCGGTTGGTGTCACCAACCGGGACTAAAGATAATTTTCCGCTATTTCTAATTCACCTTTAGTCCGGTTGGTGCCACCAACCGAACAAAAGATAATTTTTCGCTATTTTTTTAATTTATTTGGTCCCGTTAGGGTTAACAATTAAATAATTCATTAAATATGGTCAAATTAAATTCATTAAATATAGGTTTAAAATAATAATATTAAAATTTAATCAAACCTAGATAATCCTAGACATTAATGTGCTCCTCTAGATATTGTTCCTCTTTTGCCCCCTTTTCTTCATTTTCATCTCTGTTGAGTAAGAGAGGAAAAATTTGACTTTTTTGTTTTATTTTTTTTTATATTTTTTATGGACTTAGAAGCACACGAGAGGTAACCACATAAAATTTGAGCGTAAACAGGTAAAAGACGTGGCCTGTGGAAAATTCGGAAGACACGCTCAAAACAGGGGCGGGCCCACCGTAATTCATGGGTATTCAGTTGAATACCCAAGATTTTTGACAAAAAATTCAAATATGTAATATATATTTCATATGTATATAAAAGGGTATGCAAAATAGACTTGTTTTTCGAGAAGCCCAACATAACACCCTCCCTCCTCTCCTCTCCTACCATTAGCCCAATAATCCACTTTAGAAAAAAACCCTAACACCCTTTCTTTTCCTGTTTCTCGTGCAGCCCTCCTCCTCTCCCCGCGGCCGGCGGCCGCGCGCACAGCGCACACGCACCCTGTGGCGGCGCCGCCTGCCCGTCCGCCGTCCCCGCCGGCCTCCGTCGCGGCGCCATCCCTCGCCTGGCCTCCCCACCGCGGCCGGGCCGTCGGCCGTGCGGTCGCAACGGAGCCGTCGCCGCCCCTGCGTCCAGCCAGCCACGCGGGCGGCGCGCACGCGCGCCGCGGCGGCCGCCGTCGGCCGTCCCCGCGTCGCCACTGGCGCCGGAGCCACGCGCACCGCCTGGCGCCCACCACGGTCCACACCGAGTCACCGACGACGACGAGTGCCACCTGCCCCCCACAAAGTGCTCCACTTCCACCGTGCCAAGTTCTATCCTAATGATTTCAATGTTGAAGAAATGAACCAACTCACCTTTCAACTAAACCGCTATATTAGTGATGTGAGTAAGGATGAGAAGTTTACAAATTTGAGAAGTTTAGCAGACCTATCTATGATGCTTGTCAAAACAAATAAGGTTTCTCGCTATGACCTTGTTTATAGACTTCTCAAATTGGTGCTAGTTCTCCCTGTTGTAACTGCTGGTGTTGAGAGAGTTTTCTCTGCAATGAACTATATCAAAAACAAGTTAAGAAGCAAGATGGGACAAGAATATTTGAATGATTGCTTGGTTACATTCATTGAAAGGGATATCTTCATGTAAGTTCAGGATAAAGACATCATCACTCATTTTCAAAATATCAAGAAACGAAAAGTTATCCTCTAAATTGTAAGATTTCTTACCAATTTTTATATTCTATGTTCTATCAATTTCATATGTTTTGTTAATTAATACTTTAGTAATGTAGTTTAATATGCTTGACATATTCAATTTGTGGTTAATTCTATGAATCTATGACTTTATAAAATCATGATTTGATGCTTACACCATTATATATTATAGAACTATTAGACTTTGGGTTAGAATTTTTTTTTTAATTTCGAATACCCAAGATACAAATCCTGGGCCCGCCCCTGGCTCAAAATCGAAAAAAAAGCTTCCGGGCTCGAAAAGGCAATCTTCTGAGGCTTTTTGGGAAAATAAAATCGTCGAACGCGGCAAAGCGGTGAACGAACGCATCCAAAAAAATTTTCTGATCGATTTTGATATATGGAACGTCTCGATCGGAGTCCGTATGCGAAAGTTATGACCGTTTTAAAAACCGACTCCGAGTTAGAGGGCGAAACGGGAACAATGCGCATAAAACTTGTTAAACGCGCATAAACTAGACGTGACGGCCAGGGTTTAAATGTTCTTATCAATATTGTACATCCCTCCGATTCGTATATTATCACCAAAATAATTTTACAAAAGATTTTGTATATTGAGAATCATTAGTTAATAACAATATGATGATATGTAATAACAAAATTAAAGCTTCCTTCTATCTTCAATCACCCACCTCCACACAACACCACACTCTTTGAAATTACGTATACTCTTAAATTAATTGTTGGCCATTTGAATCATGTAGCAAAATTTATATATTTTTATTAGGTTCGCTTAAAAATAAGCACATTCACTTTTTGTCCCGCTTGATAACACCAACCGGACAAAAATAGCATCTCTAGTCCCGGTTGGTGTTACCAACCGGGACTAAAATGGTGTCGAGGTGCGTCGAACTCTCGTCGAGTGCCGGACATCTTTAGTCCCGGTTTGTAGCACCAACCGGGACTAAAGATAGCATCTCGAGTCCCGGTTGGTAACACCAACCGGGACTAAAGGTGTCCGCCGCTCGACAGGCTCGACAACATTTGAACCGGGACTAGAGGTGATCTTTAGTCCCGGTTTGTGACACGAACCGGGACTAATGTTCCTAGAAATCCGTAGACTTTTTAAACCGGGACCAGAGATCATCTCTAGTCCCGGTGCAACTCAAACCGGGACTACTGTGGTTTTTGTCACTTCAACCAATGATGGTTTTTCCAGTAGTATGTAAAAACCGCGCAGTAAGTCATTTGAAAATAGCACCCTCCATCCTGTTCATTCTAGGATCCTTGGTAGCATTTCTTAGCTTGTGTTTGGCCACCGCTAAATTGTGTTTTGCTTCCTTCTAGTATATCAATACACAAATCTTTTGCTCGCTCATAAAAAAAATCTTTTGAAAAGTGCCCAAAACATATTAGAATAATTCGTGAAAATATCACTCATCAACGGTAGTATTCGAGCTAAATTTTACGTGGAATTTGCCAGCTTCGTTTCGTAGCTCCAGCTGGTAGTAACGTTCGTCCTCTCTGCATGCATGCAAGCAAAGCATGGAGCATTATGTGTTTTGTTTTCACCGCAGTGGGAACTCGTCCTGGTGCAATGCATTTGATCCGGCCCATTAAGAGAACCAAACTTGGGCTTAGGCCTTTAGATAATTGGGCCTAAAGTGTGTGTTTGGCCCATTTTCTGCAGGAAAAAATATATTTTTTGTCTCCCTCGACTATATCCCGGTCTGATTTTGCTCCCTCAACTGTAAAACCAGTCAACTATTAAAATTGGTTCGTTTTGTCTCTCTAGGTAGTTTGGATGACGGTTTGTGCCTACTTGGCATTACAATCAGAAAGAATCAGAAAGGATAGTGGTTTCATACTATGTGACACCAATATAAAATTACGAACATGAAAAAAACTACACACATGTAAATGTAAGTGATATAGCCGCTTATCCCTCCTCTACCGTTCTACCCCCTCTCTTTCTCCAATCTCTTCCTCAAAGTTGAAGGAGATGAGCATTTGACCAGAGTCAAGCAGCGCATCAAGAACTGCGGAGGCAAGGGTGTCGATGTTATAGATCTGGTCAATAGATATGAGACCCTATAAAGATGCCATGAGTGACAAAGGCGTTGAGCAAGCGACGACGGTCGGCAAAGGTGAAGCGGGGTTGGTATGTGTGCAAAGAGAGGTAGACGTTGAGCAAAAAGTGGGTGACGAAAGCGGGCAAAGTCGACGAAGAGAGGAGACTATGACGAAAGTGAGGCAAGGTCGACGAAGAGAGGAGACTATGTCACTGCTAGACTCTATAATAGTGTTGTTAACGCCAAAATTTGGTAACCCCAAAGTCCTTATCGGCTAAGGGTTAGGATCGGCTCAGAGTCAATATTGGCTTGGAGTTCCGCATCAGCCGATGGAGGTTTTCTGTTATCCATATCTCCAGCAGTCAGATTTTTGTTAGATTCGGTTTGAGAAGATCTTATCTAGAAGAAACCGAGTCCAGGGAGGATACGACTTGTATCTATTAATTAGAAAGAGATTGTTAGTTTTATATTTTATCTCTAGGAAAGTCTGTTTAGTGTTCGATAAGGACTTTATCTATTTTCTTTTTATCTTTAGGAAAGTTTGGATTGTAATCTGTTAGGATCTTTGTCACTCTATGGGTATAAATATGTAAGCCCAGGGTTCATGTAACATATCTCTCGATCAATACAACTCGGCGCATCGCCACCTTTCTTTTATCTGTTCTACTTTGTCATCCGGCGGAACTTGGCACCTGACGCGGGGCTGCATCGGCTTTGATCTCCGGCGAAGGGGTAAGTCCAAGGTCCCGCCGGCCAGCAATTGTATTGGCTACGTTGGCGTCGTCCAAGGCCGCATCGCACATTCGACCTCTTGGATTGCTTCGATTCAGTTGATATCTTTGCCTGATTATTTATCATATGTCTCTGTTGAATCTAATTTTAGTATCTCGATTTGGCTCTATCGGCTGTCTTTCATTTTAGGGTTTCTGTCGATACCGGCTAAATCGTTATATTAGATTAGATTAGCTTAGGCATCTACCACCCTGAAAATATGCCAAGGGCTTGATTGTCTAGATATTGCTTTTCTTATCATACTTAATGCTGCATCAGTTTGATCTACTAAGTCGTGATTAGAACCGTAATATCTAGCCTGCCTGTTGACTGCCACTAAGGGTTTCATCGGGGTTTCAGCCGGTGAGTTATCTGGATATTGCATCGGGGTACACAAGTTGGATCTAGCCGATTGCAGCAGAGGCTTCATTGAATATTTGATCATTTGGATTTTATGACATCGGACTTCCAGCCGATGTGTGTTTTAATCTTTAAATCAGTATCTACTTTATCATGTGATTGGTTCGTGCAATGTTATATATCATCATATTATTGTCAGCCGATCACCTTTATATAGATGTCTGTTAAGTGCACAGCCGATGGATCAAAACTTAACTACATTGGTAGATATCAGCATCGGTTGTCGACCAATCGGCTGTTCTGGATATTAGCCGATCGGTTGATACATTTTATAATCGGTTGCTTTACATATCTTGTCAGTGGCAGGATCAAACTGACTGGCACGCCCATGCTTCATCGATTCTAGAACCTGCACTGGAGCTAAGCAGATATCCCAGGCCGACGTGTTGATTTTTCTCGTCAACACATTTTTGGCACACCCAGTGGGACCGTGTTTTGGACAGCATATCTTTTTACACAGCTCAGAAGACCCATAATTGCCGCAAGATGTCTGATAAAGAAGTCAAGACTGAAGAAGAACAATCTCCCAAGGTGATGAATGAAAACAGGGAACAGTCTACTGAGCCGATGGATGACGAGACACTTCAAGAGATGGTTAATAACGTTATTAATCGTGCTATGTTCGATCAATCTGGAGTCTTGATGAGTGCATTGTATAGTTTGATCGAGGAAACAGTTCCCAGAGTAATTGCCTTAAGAAGTTAGCATGGGGGCAAATTGGTGAGTAATCTCAACACTGTCGGCAACAACAAAATTGGATCGGGGGGCAAGTTGATCGATATCAATATGCAGAGCCACATCAGCAATATCGGCCAGAGGAAATTCAAAGATATCCGTCCAAAGAGGATTGGACCGATATGATTGCAAGAGTGATGGAGGAGCAGTTTGGAATTAAACGCAAAGATCAAATTTATGTGTATCGGCTTCCATATCCTGAGTGGTTTGATAGGGTTCCACTTCCAAGCCGATACAAGGTTTCAGATTTCTTCATGTTTTCAGGGCAAGATGGTATATCCACAATGGAACATATCAGCTGATTCTTAGCTCAATGTGGGGAAGCATCGGCTGAAGAAGCTCTGAAAGTTAGACTTTTTCCATTGTCTTTCACTGGATCGGCTTTTACATGGTTTTCATCATTGCCACCGAGTTCCATCAGAAGTTGGGCCGATCTTGAAAAGCAGTTTCACATGTACTTCTTTGTTGGGGTTAGCGAGTTCAGGCTTGCAGATTTGATATCAGTTAAACAGCAAGAAGGGGAATCGACTAAGGAATACATTCAAAGGTTTCGTAATATCCACAGCCGATGTTATAGGTTGAGCCTAAGTGAAGAGCAGATAGCAGATCTTGCATTCCAAGGGTTGTCGACAGCTAACCGAGGCAGGTTTTTCATCCATGAGTTTGACAGTCTGGCTCAGCTATTACAGAAGGTATCGGCTTATGAGAGCTGGTGTCAAGAAGAAAAAAAGAATCAGTTTTGGGACGATCAAAACAAGGACAATTTTGAAGCATGACTTCTCATACTCCAAAACTAGGGGGGCATGTGTTAACGCCAAAATTTGGTAAGCCCCGAAGTCCTTATCGGCTAAGGGTTAGGATCGGCTCAGAGTCAATATCGGCTTGGAGTTCTGCATCAGCCGATGGGGGTTTTTCTGTTATCCATATCTCCAGCAGTCGGATTCTTGTTAGATTCGGTTTGAGAAGATCTTATCCAGAAGAAACCGAGTCCAGGGAGGATACGGCTTGTATCTATTAATTAGGAAGAGATTGTTAGTTTCCTATTTTATTTCTAGGTAAGTCTGTTTAGTGTTCGATAAGGACTTTATCTATTTTCTTTTTATCTTTAGGAAAGTTTAGATTGTAATCTGTTAGGATCTTTGTCACCCTATGGGTATAAATATGTAAGCCCAAGGGTTCATGTAACATATCTCTCGATCAATACAACTCGGCGCATCGCCACCTTTCTTTTGTCTGTTCTACTTTGTTATCCGGCAGAACTTGGCACCTGACGCGGGGCTGCATGGACTTTGATCTCCAGCGAAGGGGTAAGTCCAAGGTCCCGCTGGCTCAGGCAATTGTATTGGCTACGTTGGCGTCGTCCAAGGCTGCATCAGTAAATTCGACCTCTTGGATTGCTTCGATTCAATTGATATCTTTGCCTGATTATTTATCATATGTCTCTGTTGAATCTAATTTTAGTATCTCGATTTGGCTCTATCGACTGTCTCTTGTTTTAGGGTTTCTGTCGATACCGGCTAAATCGTTATATTAGATTAGATTAGCTTAGGCATCTACCACCCTGAAAATCAGCCAAAGGCTTGATTGTCTAGATATTGCTTTTCTTTTCATACTTAGTGCTGCATCAGTCTGATCTACTAAGTCGTGATTAGAACCGTAATATCTAGCCTGCTTGTTGACTGCCACTAAGGGTTTCATCGGGGTTTCAGCCGGTGAGTTATCTGGATATTGCATCGGCCTGCAAGGATTGTACACAAGTTGGATCTAGCCGATTGCAGCAGAGGCTTCATTGAATATTTGATCATTTGGATTTTATGACATCGGACTTCTAGACGATTTGTGTTTTAATCTTTAAATCAGTATATACTTTATCATGTGATTAGTTCGGGCAATGTTATATATCATCATATTATTGTCAGTCGATCACCTTTATATAGATGTCTGTTAAGTGCATCAAGACTTAACTACACTGGTAGATATTAGCATCGGCTGTCGACTAATCGGCTGTTCTGGATATTAGCCGATCGGTTGATACATTTTATAATTGGTTGCTTTACATATCTTGTCAATGGCAGGATCAAACTGACTGGCACGCCCACACTTCATCGATTTTAGGACCTGCACTGGAGCTAAGCAGATCTCCCAGGTCGGCGTGTTGATTTTTCTCGTCAACAAGTGCCCACCATCTTGTGCTCTTCCCATCTAACCCTTTCCTCTCACTTGCCCCCTGCCTCTTTATGTGCATGCATCTTCGACCCTACGCACCATCGGTCCCTCCCCATCTTCCCTCGCCTCGTGGCCACCCAAGTAGACAAGATCTAACTGCACGGGCATGGATGAGACGGCAATGTCAACGGCCATAGACAAGAGTGTGATGAGATGGCCCGCTTGCACTTGCCAAGTCACGGTTTCGTCATCGCCACCACCAGATCATCTCCACTGCTAGGCCGCTCGATCTTGAGCTTGAGCTTCGCACCCACCACCACACACCTTCTCGAGCGCCTCCCTCCCGCTATCCCTCGCTTCACGCCGTGATCCAACAATGGAGCCTCTTCGTCCATTACCACCCGCCTGCACATATTTGGAGAGGAGATGCAGATCTATGGAGACATCGCTGCCCAGTGGCGTATCCAGGATTTATAGCTATGGTGGTCCATTGTCTAAAATTTTTAACATGTCGGTACACAAGTATATAAATTACAAAACATAATTAAAAAAGGATGTATAAAGTTAATAAAATAAATTAGTCTAATTTTCTTAACATAGAATTTAAATATTACATACCCATAATAGTTGAAGAGTAATATGTCACTATTTGTTTTTCTTGTCAGGTCTACGTCTTTTAATAGCCATGAAAGTGTTGATGATCTCTTCTTCACTCAATTGTAAGAAGATATCCCGCTCAATAAAAGTCACTAGACAATCATCCAAAAGGTTATCGCCCATCTTATTTCTCAACTTGTTCTTGATAAAAGTCATTGCAGAAAATATTCTTTCAACACTTGCGGTAGCCACCGATAGAAGCAATACCAACTTGATAAGTAAATAGACCCAATGATAAACTTTGTCCCACTTTGTTTCAAGAAGTTTTACTGAGAGGTCAACAAGATTGTTTATGCCTTTGAACAATTCATCTTTTCTCATGTCATTAATAAAGTTATCAAGTTGCAAATCAAGTATTAGCAAGTCTGAGCTTGAAAATTCATTATGGTAAAATTCAGCAAGTCTGTGTACCTTGTTTGCATCAAAAGAAGCAAAGGAATCTGCTGAATTCAAAGCAGCCATACAAGTAAGTAACTCTGTATTTACCTCATCAAATCGACTGTCAAGCTCTTGACTAATTTTATCAATGACTCCAATATACACTTCTCTTCTGAAGTGATCATCATTTGTTTGATCTGGAGCAAAACGTAATAATCGCATAATTATTTTCCATTCCAGAAACTTGAATGCCAAATTTGTTGCAAAACATTGTGACCTTTTCAAGAAATGAAACCCACCCATCAGACCTCATTTGTTGCATTTTACTCTTTGCCAAACGGACAAGTGACATTGCATTAAGAATGTCTTGATCTTTTCTTTGCAAACACTTAGACAATTCATTTGTATGTCCAAGAATATCAAGCATCAAATGAGCATTAAAAATAAAATCAAATGGCTCAAACACTCCAACCATAGTATGTATTTTTGGCCAATCACCTCTTTGTGAAGTATCTCGTCCAATAGATATGAGTACATCACGAATTATGGGATACATAGCAATCATGTTGACCACAGTTTTATAATGAGAGCCCTACCTGGTATCACCAGGTCTAGGTAGCCCCATCTCTTGATTTAACCCACTACCAGATTCTAGTATACCACACTCAAGTGCTTTCATGACATTATCATATTGGTGATGTCAAAGCATTCCGTAATGCTTACAAGAACTACCAATAATATTTAGCAAGAGGGATACTCAATCGAAAAACCATACACAATCACCATTGTCTTTGGCAACAGCAACAAGAACCAATTGGAGTTGATGTGCAAAACAGTGAACATAATAAGCATATGGTAATTCCTTCATGATCAAGGTTTTAAGCTCTTTAATCTCTCCTTTCATGTTACTAGCCCCATCATAGCCTTGCCCACGGATTTGAGTTATAGTCAAACAATGACTAACTAGTAAAGATTGAATTGCTTCCTTAAGTGATGAAGAAGTAGTATCATCTACATGAACAATTCGAAGAAACCGCTCACATGGTATGCCTGATTTATCAACATAAGGCAAGCAAAGGGCTAGTTGTTCTTTATGAGAGACATCAGTAGACTCGTCAGCTAAAATTGTAAAGTAATCATCACCAATTTCCTGAATGATTTGATCTCTAGTCTCCATTGCACAACATTGAATAATTTATTTTTGTATGTCAGGGGTAGTTAATGTGCAATTACCTGGAGTGTTCTTCAAAACAAACTTGTCCACCTCTTCATTATTTGCAGCAAGCCACTTCAAAAGCTCAATGAAGTTGCCTCTATTGCTAGACTCTTCACTTTCATCATGCGCGCAGAATGCTAATCCTTGTTGCAAAAGAAACCTCAAACATGTAAGTGAATAAGTTAACCTGATCTTGTAGAGACGGCACTCCTCATTATCCGCCTTCACAATTTTATCATCAATTGCTCCATGTGGAGTTATAAAATAAATTATATTTTTCTTGGGCTGCATTGTGAGCACTTTTCACACCACCCACATGTAAATCAAGTGCATCAATTATATTCCAATTTCTCCAACCACCTTCAATAAATGCTAATTTTTTTACTTTTTTCCTTTCCAAACAAGTAGCACACAAAGCAAAATGTTGTTTCCTTCTTGACACTATATTCCATCCAAGGATATTTATAAAACCATATGGGATTGAATTGTTGATCCCTATTTCCAGTTTTTCTACTTTCAAATTCATGTGCATAGGGTTGCAATGGGCCTTTAATAATATATGATCGTCGAATAACATCTTGATCATTGATGAGATAATTTGCAATGGGTTGTCTTTCCCCTGGTGTTGGCGCCAAATCTGTACCGCCGCCATGGATGCCAAAAGATGTGTTGACGTCAAATCACACGCTGGCTTGGGAGATCTGCTTAGCTCTAGTGCAGGTCCTAAAATCGATGAAGCGTTAGCATGCCAGTCAGTTTGATCCTGCCACTGACAAGATGTATAAAGCAGAGTAGCATAAAGCATATCGGCCGATAGCCGAAACAGCCGATCAGCCGATAGGCCGATGGCATCATTCCAGCTGATGCCGATGTCAGCCGATGCAGTTAGGGTTTTGAATAATCGGTTATATGTCCGATGTAGATTCCAACACTTGTGTAAACAATGATATAAAAACAATCAGCTGATGATAATGTAATAAGATAACAAACCAATCGGCAGACAATGGTATGATGGAATAAATACCGATCCGATGGTTAAAGCATACATCGGCTGGGGATCCGATGTCATTAAATTCGACAGATAAGCAATGATCGATGGATACTCTGTTGTCATCGGCTAAAAACCAATTCGTATGTAATCCTTACAAGCCGATGCAACGTCCATGGGATTGACAATTACTCGATCGGCTGAAGATATTAATAGCATATAATCTAGATCTCAAAATATATTTAGACCAAGTGACTGGGATGATCGGTAGCGTACCGAGACAGTATAAATCACTTATGTCTAAACATACCTTAAGACGAAGATTATACGTATTCATAGCATAGTTGATGTGACATCCAGATAGGCTAAAACCCCGATGAAACTCTTATTGGCAGCGAACAAGAAGGCTAGAGATTATGGTTCTAATCACGACTTAGTAGATCAAACTGAACTGATGCAGCACTAAGTAAGAAAAGAGACATAATATCTAGACAATCAAGCCCTTGACCGATTTTCAGGGTTGTAGATGTTTAAGCTAATCTAATCTACTAAACAATTTAACCGGTATCGGCAGAAACCCTAAATTGAGAGACAGCCGATAGAGCCAAATCGAGATACTAGGACTAGATTCAACAAAAACATATGATAAATAATCAGGCAAAGATGTTAACTGAATCGAAGCAATCCAAGAGGTTGAATGTACTAATGCAGCCTTGGACGACGCCGACGTAGCTAATACGATTGCCTGAGCCGGCAGGATCTTGGACTTACCCCTTCGCCGGAGATCGAAGCCGATGCAGCACCGCGTCAGGTGCCAAGTTCCGCCAGATAATAAAGTGGAACAGATGAAAAAGATGGCAATGCACCGAATTGTATTGATCGAGAGAATGATTTTACATGAACCTCGGGCTTACATATTTATACCCATAGGCTGACAAAGATCCTAATAGATTACAAATCCAAACTTTTCTAAAGATAAAAGGAAACAAACCGAGTCCTTATTGGACACTAACACGCTTTCCTAAAGATAAAAAAGAAAGTTAACAAACTCTTCCTAATTAAAAGATATAATTCGTATCCTCCCTGAACTCGGTCTCTTCTGGATAAGATATTCCTAACCGAATCTAACAAGAATCCGACTGCTTGAGATGTTGATAAGAGAAAATCCCCATCGGCTGCTTGCAGAACTCTAAGTCGATACTAGCTTTGAGCCGATATGAACACTGAGCCGATGGAGACACCGGGGTTTACCAAATTCTGGCGTTAACATCCGGATCAAGTGGTAGTCGACTGATATCATAAATAGGTTTTTTTTGGGCAACTGGAGGTGGATTTGGAGGCATTGGAGTTGGAGTTATATTTTCTTCAATCACTCTATCTTGATCTGGTCCATCTTCTTGTACAGGCATTGGAGTTGGACTTACATTTTCTTCGATCACTCTATCTTGTCCATTTTCTTGTTCTTCCATTTGCTCTTTTGGAACAGCTGCAGCCACCGAAGGAGATTGAGAACAAGCCTTCTTTTTAGATTCATATTTATAGAAAAGAGAGGCAATATCACCACTCCTCTTCATTTTTAACAAATCTGCATAAGAATTATATGATGTTTAAATTTACCAAACCTCTTCATTGTCAACACTAGGACCAATACTATACAAAAACTAAAAAAACTAACCAATACTTATACTGTAAAAAAAACTGAAACACTTAGGCTCAATTCTTTTCAGGTTACTAACTTATCACGAGCTAAACATGCTAAGTGATATGTTTCGTGAAAAAAAGTATAGGCAGCGAAAGAAAGAACCTACTATTTGTTCTGTGCATTTACAAATTTTAAAACTTATGTTGTAACTAAGTTTAAAATCTCAGGCTGGATACAAATTTCCTAAAAGTTAGCACTTAGCACTAGCAGCATGAGAATTAAAAGGAAGGGTTTTGATCAAATGAGTCATACATATGATATGAAAACTGAAAACATATACATATGATATGAACGATGCGTCAGTGTTTACCTAGAGTCCTGGCTAGATGAAGATGAAGATGAGTAGATGGATCGACATGGCAGAGCAGACTGCAAAGTATACTAGTTCTGGCGGCTGTCACTGCCGGCAAGAACGGCGTCGACGACTGCAGTAGTGGACACCGTCGCTGGGGCCAACGTGGCGGCGTCTGGCGACGGGGATTGGCGCTGGCGGCGGTGGGGATTGGCGTGGCGCGGTCACTGGTGGGGATTGGCGGCGGCCGGCAGGAACGGTGTTGGCGATCGATGTGGAACTGGAAGACGTCGGCGCACTACGCAGTCGGCAGCCAACAATGAAACGACGTCACTGTGCAGTCTGGCGTCATGTCTGGCGATGGAACGGCGGCCGCTCCCATCTGGCGATTTGCAAACGAAGTCAAACCATCGGATGGGCGTCAAAAACTCGCGTTGGTCTCTATCTCTCCGCATGGATGATTGGATGGGCTACTGTTGGGCCGCCAAGCGTAGGGTGGTCCGCAGCCCACACGGACCACCCTGTAGCTCCGCCCCTGTCGCTGCCCCTCAACTGTGATGTTGTTATGATGCAGGAGAGAAAGGGAAGACCGAAACATAGGGGAGAGAGGAGAGAGGGAGACTTGGAGAAATAAATGAGGATGGCGGAGTGGCGACTGACTGTCAAGTGGGTTCCATTAAGGTTTTTTATTTTTTTCATGTTTGTAATGTCACGTGGACCTCACTTAGGATAAAACTATTGCCCTTTGCTAACTGTAATGCCATGTATGCAATTTATAGGAAGAAACCATAGTTCGGAGCCTCCGTACCTGGTTTTACGGTTGAGAAACAAAAACATAGTCGGGATACATTTGAAGGGTTGCAAATAGACTTTGTCCTTCTCTGTATCAACCATTGGCCCATTAGGCCCACGTACTTGTGTGCCAGCCTGCCTAATCAAGCCCACCCAACCACTCCTCTTCCTCTCGCTCTCCGGCCCATCCATGCTTCTCCCTCGCGAGCTCCTCCTCCTCCTCCCATGGCGGCGCGCCACTGCCGCCGGTGAGGCCCTCGCCCGCCGCCTCCACCACTGGGCCCCATCCTTCTCCGAGCCCGACGACGACCCTCCGTTCACGCGGCTCGCGGAGCGCCCGCCTCGAGCTTCCTCGAAGCCTGCGCATGCGGCGAAGAAGGAAAAGGAGAAGCGCAAGGATCAGGGCGGCAGGATCAGGCCGCCGGAGCCGGCGCACTCCGACCTGCAGTTCGACTTCCGGTACTCCTACTCGGAGACGGATCCGGAGTGGAGGCCCATCGGCTTCCGCGAGCCCACCCGATTCTCGCCCTTCGGCCCCGGCCGCCTCGACCGGCCATGGGACGGCGTCGCCGCGGCGGCGGCCGGCGGCGGCGGGGAGGGTGAGGGTGCGGCCGCGACGGTCAGGGAGGAGGTTCTTGGCGAGCCGCTGACGGAGGAGGAGGTGGCGCAGCTCGTGGAGAGGTACCGGCACAGCGACTGCTCCCGGCAGATCAACTTGGGTAAGTTCGGAAATGGCATTCCTTTCTGATGCTTTTAGCTCGTAGAAGCTTCAAGTTTAAGAGATTTAATTGGTTTTGCACCCCTTTTGATTGATTGTGCACCAACTGGTAGTATGTTCATGACAAATTGAGAAGTTAACACGAGAAGAGGGTGTTGGTTCTAGCGAACTGGGCTGTTTTTTTTAGAAAGCATTGCTTATGCAGTATAAAGTGCCGGATTTTTGTTTTTGACTTCACTAAACTTTGATGCTTTATGACTTTTCTGAGTGCCACTACTGAATTCCATCATTAATTGAGATGTAATGTCAACATGAAAGTTTTAGAGTGAAATCCAAATTGTAGAATTTAAATCAATGCTTACCATCGATGGAGTGACACTATGGCACTATGCAGAGTTTACTGGTCAATTGTGGCATTTCAATATTTTTTTATGCTTTGAAAACAATTCCAAGTTATGCAATTGTTCTTCCATGTTCTCAGGCAAAGGTGGAGTGACACACAATATGATTGATGACATCCACAATCACTGGAAACGAGCAGAAGCTGTTAGGATCAAATGTCTGGGAGTGCCAACTCTTGACATGGACAATATATGCTTCCATCTTGAGGTCACAGCAGTACTACATGCTTGATGCAATACCAGAAATTACTCTTCACTTCCAATTTTGTTAGGTCTCATGTCGGTGCACTATTGTGCAGGATAAAACAGGTGGGAAAATAATATATCGTAACATAAACATCCTTATCCTATACCGTGGTCGGAATTATGATCCAAAACAGCGTCCTGAGATACCACTAATGTTGTGGAAGCCACTGGCTCCTATTTACCCTAGGCTTGTGCAGAATGTTGCTGATGGGCTTACTTTTGAGAAAACTAAAGAATTGAGGAATATGGGATTAAATTCTCCACCTCTTATGAAATTAAGTGAGTTGGAATCTTCTAGCAAAACGTTCACCATGCAATTGTATAACCTTGTTTCCCACAGTTGTGGTGTTGAGTTCTTTTTTGTAACTGATGGTGTGAAGTTCTGTGTTGTACAGCTAGAAATGGTGTTTATGTTAATGTTGTTGATAGAGTGAGGGAGGCCTTCAAGATTCTTGAAGTTGTGAGGTTAGATTGCTCTCATGTTGGTAGCAGTGATTGCAAGAAAATTGGTGTGAAGCTCAGGGTATGTTGATATGATCCTATGCTTTTACTTCTGCATGTGTACACATGTACTACTTTCTGATTTTCTGATCCCTTTCATAGTTTATGATTCTTTTTATCATTTTTAACTCTTAGTGCCCTAATAAAATTGCTGTTATATTCTCATCTTGACATGTGCGAAGAGTTAAGAAAGAGCTGCTTAGATGAATTGACTGTATTAGCTGTTTGCATTTGTATACTATTCAGGTGAGGTTAGTAAAAGAAAAAGGCAGCACCATATCTTTGTATAAACTTTGATATATTTTTAGCTAAGTAACTGTAGTGGTCATTTGATCATTTCAACACGGATGCTAAATAGATTGATGCTTCTACAACTTGTTTGGTCACTCTTCTCCCATGTTGCTGAGACGCTTAGAACCCAGAGTGGAAAGATCTTCCTTTTTTAATGCATTACTAGATACACTGGAGAATGTAGTGTTTGTATGATAGAAAGCACATATTATTTTCTCTCTTGCAAATCACTGCAGAATGAATTACTGTTTTGGCCTTCTCTATCCATTTCACAGGATTTGGTTCCATGTGTTCCCCTATTATTTAAAGACGAACAAATTATTCTCTGGAGAGGAAAGGTGAATCAGGAGAACTCTGTTTCACTTCAATTCAGTCCTGAACCATCAAGTGGCTGTAATACATGAGTTCCTAGAAGAGCGCCTGCTGATAACTTTCATCAGTTCCATGAAATGTCATGTGATCAGAAGAAATAGTCGGCAACCTATTACGGGATTACCAGAAACATTAGAAACTGCGCCGATTGGTTATTGCATTTCCTGCAGCTGTCTTGAATCTGGAGTTGTCTGAAATAGGTGCCAGTGTTGCACGAGATGAGTACAGACTCACATTAGATCATCTTTGTTCACCTAGGAATGACTACTGTGATTCCAGCCAAGAGATTGATATCTTCCATCCTCTGCTACTTAGTTCAGATAGCACCTGTTCCTGCTGCTGCTGCTCTCCGAGCAGATATCAAGACCTCTAGATTAGGACATAGTATCAAAAGTTGAGGTACAAACATGTTGTAATACTAGTGGTACAGACAGGCCTTTTGAATAAGGAGACAATTCAGAGCCTCAAATGAGGTTATGGGCTTGTGGCTGCTGTCCTGTTGATTCCTTGATGTACATGAAAGTCAAAAAGTACTCCCTGCGGACGTTTATGACAATATTTGGTGAAACTTTTAAGATTGTGGCCATCAATTTTATATTACTATGAGTTTAAAAGATCTAATAAGTTTTCTATACTATGATAGTATTTTTCAAGGAAAATCTACTTCTTTATTTTGTTTAAAACTAAGCATTTGAGAAAAAAAAAATGAGTTTGACCCAATCTTGTTCTAAGCTTCAAATTTTTTTTACCAGGGGGAGTACTTTGCAGTGAGATTCGATTCTTAATTTTTGCTTGTTGGCTTATCAACGGATCAACCGCAGCCTCAAAACGACCGTAATCTATAGTGTTTCTGGAAAGAATGAGAAAAGGTGTGGTTTATTTCAGACCACTTATCTGATCTGAGTATATATAGATCATGGCTGGCTCTGAACTTTCTGCCAAGATGACAAGAGAAAAGGAATATCCTCAAACATGCCACCAGAATAACATATACACCACAAGAAAATTATAGGCAGTGAAATTAAGACAAAAAGGAAAAAACCATAAAAAATCGAATTTCCATTATCACAAAATATTTCTCTTGTTTTTTTTTGTCTTTACACCATGGATTTGCAAATGGCGACATAGTCCTCAAGAAGAATGCTCATTTGGAATAACCTAAAAAATAAAAATTTGGACCTTCTTTTTCCTCCTCTGACTAAAATTTTGAAGTTTGAACAATGCCTCTGTTCCTCTACTGAGATCAGTTCTTGATAACCAATCATGTCTCTCCGTATGATTAGAACATTCTTTTGTACTCCGTATCATCTTAATACTGTACCTGTATACCTGTATGTACATACCATCAGTCAGAACCAATGCTCACTGTGTATGCAACGAACTGTTACTGACGGCGGCGGCGTCCTCCGTCCAGGCGGCGTCCGGCTCGTCCCATGACCGCGGGCGGACGCCGGTGCGGAGGAAGACAACCATCTCCAGCGCCTCGAACACCCTGTGCCTGTCGAGCAGCGCGTTCCACATGCCACTGACGATGCAGTAGTTGTTGTCGTAGGGCGCGCGGTGGTGCGCGGCGTGCTGGGCGCGCGACACGGCACGCCGGCGCGCTGCAGCGCCTCGACGCCTGGCGGCAGCCTCCGCGGGTTCTCGTGCGCCCACGAGTGGAACTGCTGGCTGAGCACCACGCACGCCGCGAACACGGCCGCGAAGGCGTGCGCCGCCGCGGGGCCCCGCGGCGCTCGCCGCGGCGTCGACGGGCGGGAGGACGAGCGCCACGGCGCGCGCCAGGGCGTGCAGGTTGTTGCATAGCTCCCGCCGCGTGATGGTGGACGGGTACCGGTGGTGGCCCTGGAACGCGGCGATCTGGGAGCCGAACACCGGGGTGGAGGCGTCACCGTAGTTGTCGACGAACCAGTGGTACACCCCCGTGGCGAGGTCGGCGAGGGAGTATGCGGCCACCGCCGCAGCGAGCGGCCCGGCGAAGGAGCCAGCGCCGTCGGCGTCGGCGGCGGCGAGGGAGGCGGACGTGGAGAGGGAGGAGAGCACGGCGGCGGAGCCTGCCAGCGTCCACGCGCGCTGCGGCCACGTGGAGCGCAGCTCGTCCGGGTCGGCGCGTGACGGCGGCGTGCTCAGCGCCGTCGCCGCGGGCGTCGTCGAGGCCGCGCGGCACGGCGGCGACCGTTGGAGCGGCGGGAGCTGGCAGCGCGGCGTCATGGCGTACATGGTGAGCTCGCTCTACTTACGCTTCCCAAGTTCTTGGCAATGTCTACACCAACTCTCTCTCTCTCTAGAGAATGGGTTTCTCTCTCTAGAAAAAAGTGCAAATGGTGTGTGGTGTGATGAGGGAGTACGTGGGGGAGAGGGAAGGCATGAGAAGAAGAGAATGGGTGTCGTCGATCATAAATAAGCATGGACATGGACATGGATACAGCCATGGTTGTGGCCGGGCATAGTGATAGACCAGGTATGTGATTTGTGTTGAATCAAGATGCGTGTTAAACCTTCTCCTTCTCCATCAATTTTGGAGGACTGTGTTTAGAGGTACGCGTTGTCGAGTTTTAATCCTTCATTTTTCACATACACCTTTTTTAAAAATATTAAACAATACATTTAGTTTTTAAAAATTATATCAATTAAATTTTAAGTTTTTAACATAATACTTAATTATTAATTAATGGGGGTTACCTTGTTGTCCGTACGAAAACACGAGAGATTCCCAGCCCATTGTTTTAAACACACTCTTAAACCAAGTTTTCAGCGAAGAGCTGTATACCTAAGGCAACCATCTTAGGTCCCCATTGAAATATTTCCGTTTTAAATTGTTTTAAAACCTTGTCCTTAGCCAGAATGGCTAGAAAAAGGCTTGTTTAGCTAGCCCAGTGCCTCGGTTCAAAACTGCACCGGTTGATTTGGTTTTTCTTTTAATAAAATAGGCTCAATTGGTAGAGAAAATTATAATAAATTATATAAAAATAATTTTAAAGAAAGCTTGATAAAAAGTTGACCAAGCTTTTTTCCACTTTTTTCCAACCAGAATGCATGTCTGACAGAATTGAAGAAGGCTGGGCTCCTTTCGAACACATAAACTTAAAAATCACATAAATAGAATGTCACAGTTACAACGAATCGTACAGAAAATGAAACCACGGAATTTTGAAAAAAAAAAGAGTCAATCTACAGAATTTTGTAAAAAAAATATGTCTGGTTGCACCATAGATAAAGCAAATGAACTGGAAGAGTAAACATAAGATCTAGCCTCACGTAAATTTGCCTTTAAAATTTCTATGAAATGAGCTATGAAATTACTAGGATTCTAGACGAACTATTGCTCTGTTCAGAGAACCATGTAAGTAAATTTTGCAATGGATTTCAACCCTTCAAATTTTCTCTAATTTTTCTTTGTTTCAAATGAGCCTTTATATTTTGTAGAGTACTTTATACTTCAAATGAGCCTTTATATGTTTCGATGAATTGATGAACCAAAATAACAGAGATGAAGCAAAAATGTTGGCATTGGACTGTGCCACGTGGTGCCAAAAACAAGTCCACACAGCAACCATGTGGTCTCTAGAGAACGCACACGATTTGTTGGTTTTCTAGCCACGTAAATGGAACGAAGGCATCAACTAGATCCTCCTCCTGCAGCTGCAGGTTCATTCATTCCCAGCCACAGAGGCCCACGATCTCATTTTAGAGCCTATGAATTCTAAAGAAAAATATTTATCAGTACTACCTAAATACTAATAAATTACAGATAAAAACAAGCATATATGTTCTTATATTTGTTCAAAATAAAATAGTTAGTTTTCTCCTCAAACATATCCTTCAAGCCTTTTTTTTTTGGTTATAATGTAATAAGACATGTAAACATGTCCTTCAACTGAACTTCGTTAGCAGAATCATTCGATACTTAGCAAATTATGCCATGAAGAAATCGAGGTGCTCTGTCCCAATAGAATTATGTGCCTGAAAGCATTCAGAAATTTTGATCTGTATAATATCAAGGGGTCAAGAAAACTTGCAATACCTTTGTTGCTCAAGAGAAATTGCAACATATTTGTAACCTCCATTCATTTGCCAGTAAGAAAGGTAGTAACAACCATTGAAACCTGGGACTTGGATGGTAGTTACCTTCCCACGCCCAGAATGAAACATCGACAAATTCCCATGCAAGTTTTTATTTCAAGATTACACTCGATCACAGTTCATAGTCACTGGAGTTCAGTTTGCACTAACAAGGAACAAGAAAAGAGCAACATAGACCATTATTATTATGACCTCATATCAAAACCTAACCCCCTATATCTACAAGATAAGTTGCACAAGCAAAATTGGCCTCAGTGCTTGCTACTGGTTTGGCAGAGACATTCTTCATCTGCATCCCTTCTTCATCCATGGCCCTGAACATACCATCTTTTTGAACTCATTGTTTTGCCTGCATCGGATTTTTTTTAAAAAAAAGTAAAGAAAAGAAAAGGTCAGCAAAAACAACAACAAAAAATGCTTAGGATAAATATGACATTGGAGGAACAAGTCGGGTGCAGTAGAAGCTTATGCAGTCGTATTTACTCTCTTGTGTTTTCAGATTTACTGTGTCTAGTATTTGTTATTAATATGCTCCAAATAAACATTTCCAGTCAAGTGATATTATCTCCTATAGCAAAAGAATAAACTTAAATACTCCATGGTCTAATTACAGTTGATAGTAACATATCATTTACCAATCCATCCTACTTATAATTGAGCGGAAAGGATTTAAAATTAAGCATATTCACAAAGTAGCTGCATGTTTTTCCACATCTATGTCAAACCACACACTTGTGGAGAAAATGATGGACTAGTGGACAGTACTACATACAAAATTCCATCCTTCTTGTACAGGGAAAAGTAAGTTTGTTTTAAGTATACGCAGGGCAAGCACTGCCAAAATTAAAATATTAAGGCAAGTAATTTACCTGAGAATACAGGAATGTGCCAAGGATGGCAATGGCAGCTCCTAGTGCATTGACAGGGCGGACAGGTGTGTGGAAGATAATGATTGACGAAACAATCACAGATATACGCTTCATCGTATTGCCAATGCTAAATGTCAATGGAGAAATCTCGTCCAGAGACATGTAAGACACCTGGTTGTATAAGTGGTAGAAAACGCTCTGGGCAGCAACCCACCTACAATATTCAACATCCGCAAAATTTAAGTAATGTCAATAAAATACTAAAGTGTTGCTGCATATGCTGTAGTATGTTGTAAATCATCAAATACAATATAGGGTAAAATCCCAAAATATGTCCAGTATAAGAGTCATCAAACACAATATATCAATACATGCCAGCAAAGACTCGGCAAAATCCCAAACTAAGTCCAGCATAAGAGTGAAACCAATGGTCTCTTAAAAGTGTGTTAAATATGTAAGCATATGAATGATATCTCCTAAGGTTAAAATAATGTTCATTCTGAGTTGTCCTATGTAACGCAAGTACAAAACTACAGGCTACAAAATATCAAATGCTGAAGAAAATTAAAGAATGCTTGGTTTATTTTATTGCTTACCAGACAACATTGGGACCAACTTCCGCAAGAGCCTTTTGCCAACCAGCAGCCCACATTTGAGGGCCCTCCATAGCGATAGCAAATGGTGTGAGTATGACAAGGGACATTATCGACAGGCAAGCATAGTAATTCATGCCACTGACAGACTTCCCCTTCATGCCCCTCTTTGAGAAGATGTTGCGGAAAACAAATGCAAGGTTTGATATCATGGCACCCATGAATCCTGGTATGAGGAAAAATAGCAATTGTTAACATCAAGAAAAAGAGAATAGGAGAACACCTGCCTGAGCTAAGCTGAGCAAGACCATGAAAACAATTACAAAGCCTATGACTCATATTTCGTCTTGTTCTTAAACATAAATATAAGCATGGGACTTCAGGAAGAAATGAGAAAAAAAGATTTAAGCATGTATCTTCTGGTAGAAAGGAGAATATACCAGCACCTGTTTTCATAACAATTAAATTATATAGGGTTAATAGGTTGTATCTATGATCTGTTACTGTTTATTACTTCCTGTAAATTTTAATCTGAAGCACATAGCAATTCCTGAAAAACGTATACATCCAGATGGGCAAAATAATCATCTAAGTCATTTTGTGTTAAAACATAGTATTGAAGTATTGATTACTAAAGCAACCACTTCAGTTGGCTCATGGCTACTCATCGTTTATACAAATTAGCATTGCGACTATAATGGTTCATAGCAGAATATGCATCAATTTTGAAAATATACTTACCAACCATGTTAAAGTTCAGCTCTGTGACAGCAGCAAGAGCACATCCACCAATGATTGGGAGAAGAGAAAGGTATACAGGCACTGGAAACGTCTCACCAAGAAGGAACCTTGATACCAAAACACTGAATGCAGGCTCTGCACTTTTGATAATGTGTGTGAATGACACTGCTACTTTCGACATGCTCACTGTCGCAGCAACATGCCCAATTGTATGAGCCACAGCAACCTTCATCAATGGAAATAACAAAAAATCATTCACGCTTGCCAAATAGGCACAACAAACATTCAAATAATTGCCAAGAAAAGATTCCACTCACCGGGAAAAGAACTTTCCAGAAATCTAGGTCAGTCTTAGGGGCCTCAACAAGGCGAGTGGCCCAAGAGACAAGCATCATCGCAGAGCCGCAGGCAAGGGAAAGCGTTGAAGTGAGCCAGGGGTATGGGAAAGCATTGAGAACCTTCTTGTTGTAGATGTTAAAGATCACATTAAGTGCCCACCATGTCGCAAAATAGATGGAGATCTTCAGCTTCTGGGCAGCTTCCGAGCGGACCGGCACCACCTCAGTCTTGGACTCCTTGTCATCAGCTGCGGATGCAGCACACCTGAACTCAAGTGGCTGCCTCTGAGCCTTTTGCTCAACAGCTCTTGAGCCATCTAGCGGTGCAAGGTAGAGTGGTCTGAGTGAAGAGACCACAAATTTGGATGGTTTGAGACCTGAGACAGATGAAACCGAAGCTGATCTGGACCGTAGATTGGTGCCAGAGAAGGTCACAGGGCCAGGAGAGAGCTTCACAGCAGGTAGCATGGCTTCTGCAAATCAAACAACAAAAGTTTACATGACACCAGGTAGAAAGCAATTTAAAGCTTCATCTTTCCTCAAATAAAGAAATAGGCAGTTTCCTTTGAACAAAAACTTTCTTTGAGGACCTCAGTAGAGCAACTGATCTATCAGCACCAGAAAAGAAAGTGACATGGAACAACTTTCCTCAAAGAGCTGGTTAAGTAAATTTTACACACAACTTCTCTTTTGAGATTACTCCTAAAAATATTTCTCTTGTAACAATTAAACCAATGAATTAATCAACCATGTATGAGTGTATGACCCAACCACCATTAAGTTTTCCTCCCAATTTCCTCCAAAATTACTCAGTGGACAGTACTACACAATTCGTGCACGGCAGAGCCGTCCTCGACAAATCCCCAAATCACAGAAGCTACAAGCCTACAACTCATAGATGGGGACAAATTATCACATCGTTTTCGCCGAGTGATCTACACGTAAAGATACCAGCTTCTCCAACTCCCTGATCTAGTCAGGCAGATTTTGCATGCAAAGCATCCATCTTTACCACCACCCCACCCAGATTGAAGATTTTATTTTTGGGATCAAAATACCCCAACAAAAAAAATGGATGAATGAACATGCTAGCGTCAAGCCTCGCGCCCTCGCGGCGAGGGGAGGAACAAACATGGCACGGTATGCAACCAGCGGCGGACCGGCGCCGGCCGCCGCAGATTGAAAAGAGAGAGAGAAAAAAACAACTTTGCAGAGGATCAAAAGAACAAAAGATCTCACCTTATCCTCCCACCAATCACTCTGTAACAAGTCCTGGTACCCTGAATCAAACCGGGGACGGTTCTTCCTCTCCAAGAACAACCTCAAACTCGCCGCAGAAACAACAGAAAAAGGTGAGATTGGAGAGGACGCCGATAGATATAGATATAGATATACTGTATGGAGGAGAGGCGGGGATGGAAGGAGTGTCCCAACCCTCGGAATCTGAGATGGGAATTCGGAGATCACAAGGGACGGAGAGGGGAGTCTCCGCTCCGGCGAGTATAAAGGGGGGGGAGAGGAGAGGAGAAGGTGGCGGCGGCTGGGCTGGTAGGTGAAAGAATGCGTTGCGTTGCGTAGCTTCTCTTGGTGGCTTGTTTGTAAGGTTGGACAAGTGTGAGGGTTTTAATGCAAATGTCTTTTTTAAGGAGACCGTCCGTAGTATTTGTGCTAATCCCGCACACGGATTTCTGATTTTCTGGATTTGGTTTGGGAGGAATTTGATAATATTTAGTGGTAAAATATATATAAAGTGCACCTAGAAATCGGAGGGGGTATTTCAGTTCCTTTTTTTTTGTCCAGATAAGATAATGCACAAGGCAAATTTGTTGAAAATGTAAAGCAAAAGAAATTAGCATCGGGAGGCAAACAAGAAAAAGTAACTAACGTTGCGTTATATACTACACTTCCCCAATTTCCATTACCTCATTTTTCACTTGCATAATTTCCGAATAGTTACGTTCTTTTAATATTTTTTATAAAAAATTGTTTTAAAAAATAGATTAGTTATATGTATAGCATCATACTTTTCAAAAAGAACAGCAGTTTTTTATTACATTATAAATTAATTTATAGTGTAATTATACTTTAGCTATATGTACAACATAATATTTTATTATATAGTATGAGATTTGGGACTAAAATTAATTATCTAGTTGATATTACCAATATAGCACAAGACTGTGAGATGAGCGTAGCTCCGTTGGTTAGGTTTATTATGATAAAACCAGTCCACCCAGATATAAGTCTTAGACTTGATACGAGTGCTCGTATTTATGCTAATTATTTTTCAGTGGTAGGTGACGTCCTCATCGATAATGAGACATTTATAGTGATTTCGTGAATCTTAACATATGTCGGTCAGTCTTTCGAATATGTTTATAGGGATAGTGTGTGTTCATAGGGGTAAGTATGAGCACCTATATTTATAATATGTTTCTTTTAAAAAATAAATATATAGCAAAGAGAAAAACAGGAGATAAAAGCGAAGGTGTCAAGTGCAAGGATTGGAGATAGTCATATGCTGACTGTAATCTGCCACAAAATGTGGCAACACATTTTTAACAACTTCATTAAAAAGTCATATTAATATTTTTATAAAAATATCTAATATTTAATTAATCGTATGCTAATCTGTCGTTCCGTTTTTCTTATCAGAGAAGTTCCTAGCCCCGTAAACACACCTAAGCATGTGAAGCTTGTTGTCGCCGAACGTTGGCCTCACCGTCTAATCTAACCACATCGAAGTCGACAAAATCGGACAAGTAGCTTTGTACAACGGCAGCGTCATCAGTCGTCACATGCTCGTCGGCATTGTCACCACTGAGTTCTACCCTACCACCGAGCTAAGTACAGATCAACCATTGCCATCGTCACTCGTTGGGAGGAGATATTTAACTATTTGCTACTTTAGATGTGGCAATTAATAATTTGCTATCTGAGTATACATGGGCGCACATGTCATAGATACACAAGGGTCCATATGCCATTAATACATAGTGATAAAAAAATTAAATGTTAAATTTAAGATTGGTAAATAGTTAAATGCCATCCTCTTCTTGGGAAGCGGTTTAGGGGTTGGGACAGGGGTGGTTGTATTGTTTTTGCCATTGTGAAATGATGGGCCCATGCGCCATGGGCGTTGAGATTTGGGCAATGTGAAGATTTTTTTGTGTGTGTTTTTGAGGTAGTTCATGTGAAATATGTTTGAGATTTTAATACTTTGGCAACTTGGTAATAGTTAAATACAAATGACTAAAAAACTGGGTTGGTAGTATCACATAGGAATTGAATTTATAAACAGATAATTGTTTAATAATAAATTAGATAATTGTAGATGGACATCGCCCTCTCCCCATCATCAATATTTTTTCTCCAGTACAGGGTAAATTATATTGAACAAGTAAATAAATTGTAACCCTTCTATTATAATAACCTAAGATAAAGATCTACTAACACAAAACAAAAAATGCTTCACATCTTGAGTCGTCATAAAGAAATATGTCGTTATATTGGATGGGATGACTTTCACCTTGTTATGGCTTTATGTCATCTTTGTGTGCACTAGCTTAAAATGTGGCGCATTGTACTATACTTAAGGCAGTTATTAAGGGTGACAATATTAAGGGTGACAAGAAAATATCAAAAGTTGTTCCATCTTCGGAACATTGCCAATGAGGGATGGAGAGCAAGGGGACATGTTGGTGATCATATCTCAGGAAGAAAGAGGAAATGAGAGTTGGAGGACATGATGCTAAACATATCGTGATAGCGTAGCACGTGAACACAAATAACCACAATGGTTGCATGCTCATCCTCTTCTCTTCTCTCTTATACTGCATGCTTGAGCACCTCTCATGTTGAGAGAGTGAAAAAGAAAAAAAAGAAGAAATGAAATTTGATGAGTAGGCCCCAATAACACAAAGAGGACTCTGCCATATGTGCCCTACATAGATTAGAACTATATAGTTGATATTTAGAGCAAAGTAACAGTTGCAGGGGCTAAGGGAATAAATGGCTTCACCATTTTAAATTTTTTTGACAAGAAGCTTCACCGTTTAAATTAAAACAGTAAATCACCTAGTAGTGCGTCGCATAGCAGAGGAGAGCTTGGTGACCGAGTAGCCAGAGCGGCGTGGCAAGTCATGGAGAAAAGCAGACCGACCGTCGAGAAGGTAGGAAGGAGCTTCTCAATGCAGATGAAGATGGTTAGCCAAGCAAGCTGCTTACCGACAAGATGGTGACGGCTGGGGCACGACTGGTGAGGAGGCAGGCCGGAGTTTGACAATACGTATGGAGGCCGATAGTCCACTTAGTGGAAAGGCAGTGACACATAAAGGCACCCCACGAGGAGGGATGGAGTTCACCAGCGCAGTCGGAGGCCGCATAGTGGCAAAATCGACGGCGGCTGAGGCAGGCCAGTTTCGTGAGGCTCATTTCCCTGCCAGAAGGAAGCAACCAGTGTCGATGTAGGGTTTTCGTCCTAATGGTCGGGTCTTGTATCCTTCTGGCATGCAACTTGGCTATGGCATGGAGCGGCATCGGCAGGATGTTGAAATATTAGTTAGTAATGCCACGACGGATATAGTGTGACGTCGAATTTAGGGCCTAAGTGTCATTGAATCTAAGATGTTTTTGCCTGAATCAATTGTGTGTTGGTAAACTGTGTTGAAGAGGCTTCTTCTTCTTTTTTACCTCCACTGGATGGCGTCGGCGAGCAAAGGCACTAGGAGCCTAGAGCTCCCAGTCTTGGATTGAGAGGTTCCGGCCGAAGGAAGAGGCAGGTGGCAAAGGAGTCGATCAAAGGTGACTAGAAACTGGACGTGGGATGCAAAAGTTTGGACTACGTATCAAGATCGACTCAAGTACGGTTTTGGCGCAGCAAGGCTAATTATGCAGTTCAAGGGTGAAGTTTAGTCTTATAGTCTTTTTGTTTTCTTTTCCTTCATTATTTCTCATTGCTGAGATTTGAAATCTAACTATTTTTGTAACATTTGTCTGTATAGCACCTCACAATTAAACATCTAAAAACGTGTAAAAGGGCATCTATATATAGTCTCAAATGTTAATATACTTTACCATGATCTTGTATGGTCCATAAATGTTTTAAATGCATTTTGTTTTTCTGAATCTTTACCTTTGCTTATCCATTTAGTGTATCTAATCTTCTTGTCTCTAAATAAATTACAAAAGCACAAACTCCACTCAGTACAGAAGCTTGTCGCTATCTTAGCATCCATTGTGCATCCACATTGTACTACAAGAACATCCCTAGGAGTACTCCAATATAATAGTGCAAGCACACATCCGTACTATAGATTTAAAATTCTACTAATTAAATAATAATCCATTCAGGTCAGACCATATGTCACTTTTCCACAACAGCCCCCATATTTTCCCAATATTCACATCTTAAGAGGGGAAGCATGCAAAAATGGAGATGACCACTGACCAAAGAAAGAATTGGTAGCTGGTAGGAGAAGAGAGGAGCATATTCCCAAATTGTCCCCAATTTTTTTGGGGGGCCAAATGGCCAATGAGCCCCCAAAGACTTGGCATCACAATTTGGTCACTTTGGGGTTTCAGGAAATTTTGATCTCTTGGAATGGAGAGCCCCTTGAACACTGGCTGGCCCTCTGCTAATCCAAGAGGTCAAACAGCCATTTGATGATGACATCACATCACAATACTGCAGCTAAATGTTGTTAAGTAGGCTATGCCAATTTGGTCTCTTGTTCTCGTATTTTTTTCGCATAAAGAAACTAATTAACCTCTGTAACTGAGTAGCCCTCCTAAGTTTTAGGTGCGTATCAATCAACCTCGCAGAAAAATTTAAATATGGGATTGTGTTCTTTTTTCAATGGGTTGAGGTGAACAGTAATCTTTTTTTCAAAGCAGGAGTCATTGCTTTGAGACCCTGTTATTTTCAAATTTTTCTCCAGATTTTTCCCACCTATTCTAAAAATGTGATTTCTCAAAATAATTTTGTTCTATCGTATTGATTAGACCACATATTCTAAAATATTTCTAAATTATATTTTTCAAATATTAATTAATTATGTTAATCGAATAAACAATTCCTAGGTTGTACATTGGTAGAACAGGTAAATGGTCAAGCAACTATGCATCTCCGTCTATACTCAATCTATAGTCCATAGCCTTCAAAAAGTTCAGGAAAGTTTGCATGCTAAAATATAACAAAGACCTGATTGATCAACTGTAAACTGGCTGTTCTTCCTCCCATCTATCTTTACACGAGTTCTTCAGGGATTTAGATTTCAGGGTAACTCTTGACTCAAAACTACTACTGACCTAGACTTCTTTCTCTGCTCAAAATCAACAATTTACTACTACTAAAACATACTTTGTGCATAATCATTCTACACATGCCAAATAAAAAAAAGGGAAAAGGGAAAATATCCCATAGCAGCCGTTGAAGCTTCAGAAAGCTAGCTGGCCAATCTGTTCATGGACAGGTTAGTTAGCGACTTAGAAAAAAAAAAGACACAATCACTTCTGGTTCCTTTTCTTTTTCTTCCTTCGTCGACGTAGCTTTCATCACAGCCCTTTCTTGTGCACTGACCTATTCTTTTTCGTCAATCCTCACGCCGTCCCCGAGTGCCATGAAATTTGACGCCGACTGCGAACTCTGACGTCGTTTTCGATGATGAATTGATAATTTCTGCACCTTCTAATGCGGGTTTAGTGTGTTAATCTCATTGTGCTGTACGGATCACATCGTCTCACTTGGATGATTTGGAGAAAGAAGACGAGTACTCCTCCGTCTTAAAAAGATCATTTTCACCAATTCTATATATATTGATATAAAATTAAAAGAACTAGAGTACTATCTCCTTATCAAATCCTAGTTTAATTATTTTTTATTTATTTAATTTTAATATATTTATTCTTTATTTTTATAAAATTCCGATGCACTAACCAATTAAAAATAAAGTTATTTTAAACAAATGAGAGGAGCCAAAACGAACTTATTATGTCACTGAGGGAGACTTGTGAAAATTGATATTTGTGGACAGCATTGGTGAACTTTCGATGTTTGGTATTCTGATAATAGTATAAAATCGTGCTCATCGAAGATGCCGAAGCACAGGTACCTAGGTCCTTGAGAAGAACATGAACAACGGTTGGGCTATTTGTTTTCACTTGCCTAGTGTTTCTTTTTGTTCTTGGAATATTCAGATTTGAACAGTTGGATCGTTAGACTCAAAATCTGGTCCCTGTATATTTTTAAATTTTAAATTTGGAGTTTCCTCTCCAATGTGATTCATGGGAAACTTCAAGCATCATTGCTTTAAAACAGACAATGGTAAAAGAGAGCATCACCTTGACAGATTGTACTAATTTGATCCCTTGGAATTATGATGAAAGCATTAATTTCAATTCAAGATGGCCATCAGACTTATGGAATTAAATTCCAATTGAACCATTTTTATACAGATTTATGTGTGCTGAATTTGGTGTTCAATGTGGGCCTGCACTCTAATGGTTCACCTAAAAAAATACAAATGCCAAATTAATAACTATAGTTCTCTCTCTTCGTCTATCTCTATTCCCTACACCTGTGGGTATACAACAACATTCACATGGCATCCACCTAACATATATGTAGATATTGACCTTGGTGTCTTAATCATCAATAAAACTATCATAAAGTATCATGTGGAGAGAATATCTCAAGAAAGGTGGTTATAATACACCAGCTAGCACTTTGTTATTTTTATAATTGTAACCATCTTTTGGGCTGAACAAAGATGGGCAATGTGTGTCTTATAAATTGTTTTTTCTTCAAGCTTCAGCTAACAAATTGGATTGTGTAGTGGGTCATACATAGATACATTTTTGTCCATCTTTGCACAAATGAGACATGTTCTAGGATTAGCCAGGACCTTACATAACTGGGCTGGCTTTTGAAGGTTAGGCCTGACAGCCCAACATGGCTATGGTTGTCTGCACCAATAAGTTTATTTTAGGTCATTTAATTTGTGGTCGAATTTAAAATTTGTTTCTAAACTGAAATACCATGTATAATCCATCCCTAACTCACAATGCCATGTCAACTTTAGTCCGATAGTATAGTGGTCGGTTTTGACCGACGTGACAAGTAAGACCCATGTATCATGTATGGCCCCATATGTCAGCGGCCAACTCCCGCACACGCAAACCTCCCTTTGGGAGCGCACGCGTGCACCTACACCCCGCTCCACTACATGAACTGGTTCGGTCGGGCGTGCGACGCGTGCATGAGCGCGAACAGCTCCAGCGCCTCCTCGGGCGTCCGTTCCTGGCGTAACCGGAGAGCATGGCCGTCCAGGACATGACGCTCCTATACGACATTCTGTCAAACACCTTGCGGGCGGCAGAGACGTTGTCGAACTGCATGTAGAAGATGACGAGAAAACTGTGGCGATATGAACAATGTATCATTTTGAATTTGAATGTGCCATAGTTTTCATCCCTACCGCGCGAAAACCGCGGAGAAAACCGCGCCAAAACCGCGAAAACCATGAAAACGCAATTTAAATGCGAACCAAATTCGAATCCATGTCATGCCACGGTTTTCGCTCAAACCGCGCCACATACCACGGTTTTTGCGGCAAACCGCGTGAATTATATTTTTTGTGATAAAAATAAATATATTTTTGTGATAAAATGAATTTTTTTCAAATGTTTTGAATTCTCACGAAATTATTCAAACGAAACCGCGGGGATGCCGTGCCGCCAGTGGGAAAAACCGCGACAGTTTCGCGGTTTTCGGTACCCTGGTGAGAGAAAGGAGAAAGAGTTGGCCACTGACATATGAGATACCTCGTTAGTCACAGTGACCACTATACCGTCAGATGAAAATTTTGATAATTTAACTTTTTCTTTTGCCCACTTTAATTAACACTTGTCAGGACGACATGTGGGACCATCTGAAAGAATGAAAGTGGGTCAGTATGTCAAATAATCAAAACTCATTTTGAGAAGTGTTAAATTATCAAATCTCTCATCGCCGACGGAACAAAGTTAATATGGTATTGTGAGTTAGGGATGGGCAATACCTGATCTTTTGGTTCATGGAAGAATTTCAGACTCGACGACAAATTGAGATCTAAAGTGAACTTATTCCTTGTCTGCAGCAGGAGGGAAGGCATGTGTCTGCATGATTATTTCTTATCTTGTAACGTTAGGAATTCAATACCGAAACTCACATCGTAATATTGGAGGAAAAAACAATAAGGCCAAAATATTGTACAAATTCTAACCTTCATACTTATCAAAATTACTAGAGCGTTGAAACTGAAAAACTTTTTAAGCATTTTTCATCTACTCACATGTTAGCTGCACATTGAGTGATAAGTCATCAAGCATGTCGAGGGGAAACTATTTGCAAAGGAATAAATTTTGGAATGAAATTTCTGGTCTATCGGAGAAACACACACAAACAAACTGTTTCACCTGAAATTTTTTGAAATTTTCAATTATTTATGAATTTAGCAAAAAAAATTAAACTTGACCAAATTTTGTTTAAATTTTATATTATTTCGGACCGAAATTATTACAGTTTCTGAAAATTTGGTCATATCGGTGCCCCTGATAGGAATAGCCATATCAATAGATTAAACCTGGTACAAAGTTCTTTTTCCAACAACAGTATATGCATATCAAATGCATTACCACTTAATCCTTTTAATATGACTGAATCTTTCGGTAATAGAATGTGATGTCTTCTGGAAGATCCACAAGTATAGGTTTTTGACAAGTAATGCACACTTCACGCTCAACCATGGATGTGAATGCATATCATAAACCTGCATCAAATGCAACAAGATTGACCACAATCTCATCTCACTAAATACAATGCCTAGGCATATCAAACACATCAATGACAATCTTTTCAAATCTTGGTCTTTATCATCCAAATAACATGAATGGGTGTGATGCATGCACCGACCAAGCAAACCATCACAAAATAAAATAAAGGAATCTCAAGCAACTTTCTCATGAAGACCCAAGTTGTAAGAATGTCATCATGCATTTGATATCATATCACTATCACAAGATCATAAAATGGGCTAGATATGAACTTTGAAGATTCTTGGCTTAATTCGGTCATTGGTTTTCATACCGAAACTCATATTGTAATAATGGAGGAAAAAATAATGAGACCAAAATCTTATGCAAACTCTATTAAATCCATGTAATGTTCCTACTTATTAAATTTCACTAGAGCATTGAAACTATAAAATTTTTTAAAGCAATTTTTTTATCTCATGTCTTAATAATCACATACTAGTTGCATATTGAGGAACAAGCCATCAAGCAGATTTTTGGAAATTATTTGCAAAAGGGGTAGTACTACAAAGTTTTGGAAGCAACCAAAAAAGAACGTATGCATATATGCATTCACTGGTCCACTCAATCTTTTTGTTGGTGATTGAATCTTTGAGTAATGTAAAAAGTGATGTCTTTGTGGCAGGCTGACAGATAAAGAAGTTCTAACTGAAAACTACTATGATGCATTTCATGCTTTAAACCAGGATGTGAAATTGAATTCGTATCACAAACATACATCAAGATTCACCATAAACTCATCTCACGGAGAACAAGGACAAGGCATATCAAACTCATCAACGACAATCTTTTCAAATTTTGGTCTTTACCATCCAAATGACATGAATAGGTGTAACACGTGTACGAATTGAGCAAACCATCGACAAAAATAAAGGAATCTCAAACAACTTTCTCATGAATATCTAATATCCGAGAACATAATGTCATCATGTATTTGATATCTCGTCTACCACAACTCCACAAGACCATAAATCCATACAAGAGGAATACTACCATTTTTCTCTCAGAGGAGGAAGACAAAGAAGACATGAAACCCTAACATGCATCAAGCTCCATGAGAAACCAATGAGTCCAGCAGGGTCACTTGCTCCTCCAGTTTGATCTGGTACGTCAGATCAGGATCGGACGGCCGAGAGCCAGCAGTCACCACCGGAATTAAATCCCAGAGAGCCTAAATAGGAATCGGAGAGGAGATCACACGATCCCCGCGTTACAAAATCCCCCAAAAATCTCCCTAAAAAAAAATCCCCAAAAAATCGCCAACCCGAATCGAAACCTCTCTTCCCCGTTTCGCTTCCGCGACGCGCACACACATGCCTCCGCCTCCGCCTCCGCCTCGTCGCGACGCCCCCAAACCCTAGCCCAACCCGGCGCGGCGAGCCCCCAATCCCCGCCGGGTGCGGCGAGAGTAGGCGGGTAGGCGGATCTCCTCCTATGGCGGCGGCGGCGGTTGCGCCCGGGGTTGGGCACGTGGTGGAGAGGTTCCGGGCGAGGCTGCGGGAGGAGGAGGAGGAGGGGGGAGGCGGGGAGGCGGCGGCGGTGGTGAGGGTGTACGTGGAGGTGCTCTCGGAGCTCACGTTCAACTGCAAGCCCATCATCACCGAGCTCACCATCATCGCGGGGCAGCACGCGGCCCTCGCCGCTAGGGGGATCGCCGACGCCATCTGCGCGCGCATCGCCGAGGTTGCTGTTTTGCTCCCCACCCCCTCCCCTCACCCGGGGTTTCTTATTGGGATGTCCGCTTGTATGTACATAGGTCTTGGGGATGTGTATCTGTGAAGGGGGCTTGCCTCGCCTGGCCTGCTTGTCCAATGGATGCTTGCTCGCTGATTGTTGTGAATGCTGGAGTTCGGTGGTTCATGTGCTTGTGCTGAAAGTTGAGAGATATACATGTTTTTTTAAAAATTTTTTAGCCAGGGTAAATGTTCGGGTTTGGTGCGCTTTGTAGATGACATTTTGTTCCTAGGGTTTTGTAATCGCGGCATCTGATGTGAGATTTTTGTTGACTTGATGCACATATAGCGAGCAATCAGATCGATCCCTGTTTGTAGTGGCTCCCGTCGTTGCAAATCTGGTTGCTACGATTCAGTAATCAGAGTGAGATTCAATAAGTTTTAAAGTGAAGCGATGGAAATGGAGTGTATGCGATTGACACTTAGCACCAGTCTGTGATATCTAAGTGATGTGCCTATAACTAGAATTGAGTTCGAGAAACCTAGCATATAGGTGGTAACGACATTCACAGCCTCCATTCATATGCTTTCTTGTTGCAAATTAAGTTGCTAGGTTTGGGTATCTTTGGTTCTGGAAGGATTTTTTTGTCTCTCTAAAACTGAACCAAAAAAACAGTAAAAATAATGGTGATTGGTTGCTTGGAATATACATGACTGGGAATTTTTCTAAAATTTTCTTTTAGCTGTTTCTTTGGTGGAACATAATTGCTGCTTGAAATGGAATTTCAGTAAAACGATTTAGAGTTATTGTTGGACTCTTGGGCAGTATTGTTTTGCTTTGTATTGTCTGCTGTTAGTCTATTAGTTATTTAGTTTTGATTTCTTTTCTGAAGAGAACATTAAAACTGCAATTTTAAATGGCAACATTATGATAACCAATCCTAAGAGAAATGAGTTAATAAACTAACAGAACACCATGTAGCTTTCTTTACAGATTCTGTTTATCATTTCATAAGAGACTGCTTAATTTAATTTTAATCATATGCATGCTTTCCATTACTTATCTAGGCATGCACCGTTCCTTTACATTTCTTATGCAATTTTGTTACAGGTGTCTGCCGACCAGAAATTACCATCTTTGTATCTGCTAGACAGTATTGTGAAGAACATAGGACGAGAATATGTAGGGCATTTTGCCTCTAGGTTGCAGAAGGTATTTTGTGATGCCTATAGGAAAGTTCACCGCAATCAGCATGCTGCAATGCGACACCTCTTCGGTACCTGGTCCCAAGTGTTCCCTTCCTCTGTGCTACAAGGAATTGAGGATGAGCTTCAGTTTTCCCCCTTAGAGAATAAGCGCTCTGCCACAGCGACTGATATCCGACAGTCAGAGTCGATATCTCCTAGACTGTCTCATGGCATTCATGTAAATCCAAAATATTTAGAAGCACAACAACAATTTAAGCATTCAACTTCGGTATGTCTTTTTTACTTCTTGTTAATACCAACTTGATTATTTGCTACAGATAGTTGTTTGACTATTTGTTGTGTGATTTAAGCATGGTATATATGTATTTCATTGCCTAGCTTGAGATATATGTGACGCCTTTCTGTTTCATATCAATTTAATACATTGGACTTTGTGCATATTTTTTAGGTGCATCAGCCAGTAACCCGTGGAATTAGGCAAATGAATGATGTGGAAGAGGATCAAATAAATGGTTTACCATCTAAAAGTTTGCGAGGATGGCCTGTAACTAATTCAAAGCTCCAGGTACTGGGTGTTTCATCTTCCTTTTCTTGCTCCTTGTCATTCTTTCACTCCGTCTTTTATTTCCAGCCAGGTTTGAGACCTATTAGCCAATGCTATACAGATAGATGCTACTGTGGAGTTATATCTCTTTATAAGTACACAGTAACAAGTTCTGTTTGTTGTGCAAGTGGTTCTGGTTCTCCTGTGATCACCAGAAAATTAAACTGCATAAATCCTAACTTCTAAGGCAGTATCTCTACTAGTTGCAAATCAGATCCTTAATGCATTTGTGCTTTTTTACAACATAGAAGCAGTACTGTTGTTTTCTCTCTCATATATGTTCTGATTACTGACTCACCAATAGGGGCTTTGAAAGTGCTCTCTTTGTAGTTTGACAAAGGAAAATCTCTCTTTTCTTGTCTTTTTTGGGAGTAGTTATTTGAGATAGCAACAACCATGTGATTTAACACATTTGTAAACCCTGTCTCTGTTTGTAGTCTTCAGTGAGCTCCTATAACTCTTGTATCTGACATTTGCATTGCTTGGGACAATGTAAGGTGCTTTGGTTGTCTCCAGGTGAAATAATATCCATCCATCTCAATATAAAACCAGAGAAAATGCATTTAACAACCCCGAACTTCCATTGGAATCTAAAAATAAACACTAAACGTTCAAACCTAACACAATTGAACAATTTACTTTCAAAACTCTGCCCTTCTCAAGTCTTAACATTTACCCAAATTTAGCCTAGTTTTGGGTGACATGGCGATGTGGCATAACACTTTAAATATTTTCCAATTTAAAAAATTTGTAAATGACTTTAAAATTCTTGAAAATTATCATTTCTGTGGAGTATTTATAACATAGGTATATTTTTGTAACAGCAAAATATAGTATAATTTGCAGTTTTGCACCCAGAAAATAGCGCTTGAATATGAACAAAACCAGATATTAGGAGATAATTAAACCCTATTCCACTCTGGACAAATAGGTTCTAGATGGTCTAACGTACAACTATTCTTTTAGTTCAATTACTATTTTGTAAAATTCAAATACACAACCCAAGGATGAAATCACATTTGATTTTTTAAAATTTTTAGACCACTTAACAAAAACGATCTGTAACGATTCTCAGTTGCATATTGGTATATTGGAAACATAAATAAGTTATGTGCATAGCAAAATAAAGTTTATTTGATGCACGACAATGGTTTTATCTCGATTTAAAACTATTTTCTGTGGGGATTATAGTTTATTTAACTCCTACAAACTTTTTCTAGTTGCAAAATACTGTATAGAGCAGTGGCAATTTTTAAGATTTTTATTTATAATTTTTTGGTATTCGAATTTTTTCAGCTTTTCAACACTTTGCCATGTAAGCTCCATGTCTCTCAAAAGTCAAATTGTCAAAATCACTTCAAATTTGTGCGAAGAATGAAAAGTGCGTGGTTTTGAAAGTTCAGGGTTGAATAGTGTTGTTTTGAAGTTTATGATTGATTTTTGGACTTTATAAAATGGATTTTTTCCCATGAAGCTTTCCTTGCTCAGTAATTTTTATTTCAATTCAAGTTTTGAAATGACGTTGCTACGATATTGTTTGTTTATCTAAAATGTAGTATGTAAGTTTTGCTTATAATCTGTCTTGAAATCATATGGACAGAAATCTGCCACGCTGTATGCTGACGATCTTGATCAACAAGAGGCATTTCGTTCACATACTGGAATGATAAGGCCAAGTTCACCGAATCTTTTGAGCAAACATCCTTCCATACTCAATACAGAAGGATCATTAGCCAATTCAAGAAGAACCATGTCAAGATCACCACCTGTTGACGTGCTCCCTAGAAACGCATCCCCCAAGAGAGCACTGGAGAGGCCACCACTATCGCATTCTGTTCTAGGACCTGACCCCAGAAGATTGCCTGATCGAAACGGTTGGTTTGAACGGAAGTGGGCTTTTGAGGATGGTGCACAACGGCCTTCGATGAGCATACTTGATGAAGAATATAGAAAACAAAGTGCAAGGGAACTTATTGATGCTTATGGAAATTCTCAAGGAAAAGATGTTGATGAAAGGCTTCCCAAGATGCAACGTCTAGATTCAAATGGCATGGCAAGCAGATCTAGTGCACAAAAATGGCTCACTTCGGAGGAAGAAGAGTATACTTGGGAGGATATGAGTCCTACTTTAACTGATCGAAACAGAACCAGCGTGCCCTCTTTACCTCCCCCTGGAACCCTGAGAGCTGGATTTCTTGGGCCAAACAGTGGACTACTGGAATCTGATATTGTGAGGCACAGTTGGCCAGGCCAGGCTCCTCGACCAGCAATTGATGGGCCAGCACTAAATCTCGAAGATAGGATTCCTGCTAACAGGGTATGCTTGTCTGAACTCTATTAATCATGGTTATTGTTACTAACATTGAAATGCACTTTGTCTCTCTTAGCACTTTTAATATTTAGTGAAATAATTTCGATCAATATTCCATCTCTTGCTTTTAGGGAGGTGTGTTCTTTTATTCTTCACATCTCCAATATACAAGTCCATTAACTGTGTTTATAAGAAAAGGCTTCCAATAAATGTTGTGCATATACATAGTTAATTAAAGCCTAAAAGATTACAACACTGCTTTTCATGTTGGGTCTTCCTTGGCTTCACCTTTTATGGTGATTATCTTCCTTTCAAAGCACTACATGCTTGCCCAAAGCTACTCTGTTTACTTATATAATTAATTGGATGCATTTAACACATTTTTGTTTCTGTAATGTATATCTTTGCGTTTCAGCCTTTCAGAACTTTGGTGCAAAGTAATTTATACCCATTATCACCAAGAGTTTTTGATAATGTTCGCTACTGTATATTTTATGGTCAAATCTATTTGGTGCGCGTGCACTCTTTCGTCTTAACGAGGGACGCGCTGTGAGCTGTCCGATGCTTTTAATATATATGCTGTTTTAGCTGGTTTCGGACCGTATTAATTAATCGAACGAGCCATCGCGCACATCTGTAGTCAACCAAGATGGCAAGACCGCTATTGCCCAGTACTAGTTTATTTTTCTTCATTTATAATCCTTGAAAACTCATATCTTAACCAGATATTATTTTTAAATTCCGTTTAAACCATCATACTCAGCTTAAAATAAACAGCATAACAAGTCCAATATTTAATGTGTTTAAAGTAACTTATACAACATAGAAGTAACTAAAGACAAAAATGAAAGTAAGTTTTCATGACATTAGAAGTAACTTAGTCTGTGCGTTCATAGGGGAGTGAGTGTGTACATATTTATGGACGCCTGCCCCTGTACTGTATTTTGCAAAAAAGAAAAAGAAAAGAAAAAGAAGCAACTGCAATGTGGGAGAGTTGAAACAAAGACCTATGGGGGAAGTAAATCCAATGAAGTGTAAAAGTAATTTATATAAATTTTAGAAGTAACTTTTCATGGCAATAAAGTAACTTCATAGTGAGGGAATTAAAACATCAACCTCTCTAATAAGTACATTTAATCACATCTAAGTACTTTACACAACAAATTATATGACAAATCAAACATAGCAATACAATTAATTTAACTTGTATCTCTAATAAGTAAATTTAGTCTGAAAGTAATTTATACAAATTGTAAAAGTAACTATCGTGGAGCATAGCAATCGACTCCATGGCTTCTTTCAATGCTCTTATTATTAGTTTTTCTCTCATGTGTTACTTTAATATATAGTTGTCCTGAAGTATTTTTATTTTTCTTATAGTTGTGTCATCCCTAGTATACTACATGCAACTATGCAAGAGGGGACAAACTAGTTTTATTTGCATGGCACCCTGCACTGTCCGCACTCCTGCTATATGGACAATTATGCGTTTGCTATTTACAGAAAGGGAGGGGTCGCTGGTTAAGTTGATTTATCGACCGTTCGTGGTCTAGCTGTGTCCATATTTTATGGTCATATGCCATGCATAGGGCTGGCACATGATATCCTTCATTCTTTAGAAATTTTACTTCTGAATATACACTAAATATCCTTTACCAATTTATTACCATAATACTTAACTGCCTCTACAAGTTCAACATTTTGTCCTTGCAATCAACAAAATTCATGCACAACTTATAAGAGCCGAATGCTGTACTGATCTGAATTTACTTTAATTAACGTTGAAATAGCATTGCCTTTTTTGCAGCCTGTTGACAGAACCAATAATAGGAGATATCCAGGCAATTTTGGTGTTCAGAACGGAGCCTTTTTAGAGTACCAGAGTTCTGAACATACACTTGATCCTGGGAGAAGTACCATGCCAGTTCCACCTTGGCAGCAGACTATTGGTCAGCCGTTGCGGGTACAAGCGCCCCAGCCTGCATCAATTCTGAATAGAATGCCACTGCCTACTGATAGTGAAGTGCCAGTCAAGAGGTCGGCCACTGGTGGTACATATGATGCGCTGAATGTAGATATTCCATTGTTGGAGAAGCAAAGGTCCTCACCTGCTCATGCTCCAATGGAATGGCCTCCTCTTCATACACAGTCACTAACTATACAACCAATTCCACCTGATACCAAACATCCTAGAGGCACACCAGATGGTCTAGATTCTAGGCCGTTTATTAGTCAAGGGTCCAGTTCGTCTGTTTTTGTTCCACAGCATCAATATGATGCCTTGGATCGGAGAGCCATAAGTACTGATGATTTAGCTCAACCATCATATCAGCATCCAGATTTGTTGTCGTTGAGTCAACAAAATCAGGGAACAGTTTTGGGAAACCAAGGTCAACCTCATCACCCGCCTCAATTTCATCCCCATCCTCATTCTCACCTTCAAGATACAATTAGAAGCTTTGTCCCCAGTATGTCTGTTGCACCTCCACAAAATATATTCCATGGACAAGGAGGTAGCGCAGCAGTCCCTCCAGTTCCACTCCTGCCAACTTCTTTCCCTGTACCACCTGCAGTACCACCCTATGGCTTGCCATCTATGCCTGGATTCCCTTTGCCATCGTTACCTTCAGGACCTCCTCCTCCATCGCAGATAGGTCCATCATCATCGCAAGTTGGGGGCCCTCCACTTGTCTCTGGATTGTTAAGTAACCTTATGCAGCAGGGTATAATCTCATTGCAACCACCCAGCCAACCTCAGGTACTCCATATGTGCACCTCATTATCAGTCTCTGATATTGTTCTGTTGATATGCACGCAGTTGATTCTATGACTTACATTATACCTGTAAATCTCTTCTTTTAGGATTCTGTGGGTGTTGACTTCAATGTTGACCTCAAGGTACGGAATGAGTCTGTCATTAATGCTCTGTATCAGGATCTTCCGAGGCAATGCAAAACTTGTGGCCTTCGTTTTAAATGCCAAGAAGAGCATCGTGCTCACATGGATTGGCATGTTACGAAAAACAGAAATTCAAAGAATCGTAAGCAAACTTCACGTAAATATTTTGTTACCGTGGGTGAATGGTTAAGAGCAGCAGAAACAGTAGGAAACGATGGTGTTCCTTCTTTTGAGCCTGCTGAACCAGTTGCAGATGCAAAGGAAGAGAGAGAATTGGCTGTTCCTGCTGATGAGGATCAAACAGCATGTGCTTTATGTCAAGAGCCATTTGAAGATTTCTACAGCGATGAAACTGAAGAGTGGATGTACAAAGGTGCAGTTTATATGAATGCACCAGATGGAAATGTTGGTGGTCTAGAAAGGTTGCAGTTGGGACCTATTGTCCATGCTAAATGTCTATCTGGGCCAAACAATACTTAGGCCGGCCTAGCTGCTGGTGAGTATCCATGCATTGCTTGCAACCTCACTATGAAAGTATAACCTGTTTCTAGCATATGCTAATGGCCGTATGCTCACTTGTGTTCAACCGTGGTTATATGCTGTGATCATATTATCGGACTAGATTATAATGTTAGATGTGATAAACTTCTTTAAGTTGATTTAAGGAAACATTCAATGCCAGTGATCTCACAGGGCATCTTTTTCATTGGTGGTTGGGGACAGCATTTTACCTCTAATATGATTATTCATTCTACTTTAATATATTCTTTTTTTTGTCAGTTCTCTGGTACTTAAATTGTTTAACACTATTCTGTATCTACATGATCATCTATTTACCCCAGGGATCCTTTGGATCATTTAGCACGAAACGTGTTTTTGTTTGATAGTTTGATCATTTCTCTGTAGATCTGCTAATTACTACAAGTAACAATGGAAAAACCATTAGTATATATTCTTTTTCATGTGATGGCTGTTAGTACAGGCGGCAATGTGCACGGCAATGATTGTGCCACAAGATTTCTGACCCTTCAGTGTGTAGGGTGGACAGAACCTTTCGCATGTTTTGGCCACCAAGTAAAATCCATGGATTAATTTAGTCTACGTGTGTGGTTATGGTTACCATGATTGTCATTATGACTGCACTTACTGTGGAACTGTCATGTTTGCTGATGATGTGAAGATAACATTTATTGTTCTCCAATGCACTACTGCTAAAAATAAAACAGTGGTGCTTTTTTAAAATGGAAATTAAATGAAATTAGCTTTTTTCACATGGGTGATTAAATGAGTGGTCAATTGTTCTACAATTTAGTGTTGTCATGCCATGCTCCTGTAAGTGTTTCTTGCACACAAAATACAATTGAAAAATCCGAGTTATTCTACAACTAAAAAAACAGAGATTCCTAAATTTTTAGTGTATGCATACTCTTTTTTAGTATGATTTATGATTTTTAAAGTAAGTTTGGGTTTGAACATACTCTTTTAGTAGTGTTATGAAAAAAATATTCTTATTGTAGCACACTAAAATAGCATTTTGTCAAACAAATGATTTATTTTTAACGCTTGGACACCCAAGACAGTCAGTCAGTCTCATAAGAATTAGCAGGAGTTGTCCATCAATTCCTGAAACTAGTTGAACCAGCCTGTGCCTTTTGTAGTATTCTGTTGTCCAGAACAGGAATTATGTGCTCCGTTGTGCTTTTCTTGTTAACTTATTTATAGGCAATGTTTTAGTGGCCAGGTCCTTTTTGTTTAAGATTTGGCATATATGCTAATATTTTGTTTGTAATTGTTCATGCAATATGTAAACCCCAGACAATTATATTGGGATATGTAAGCACTAAGCAGTGTAATTTTGCATTTAATATCAATAGAATGTGATGGCCTCAACTTTGATCACCATTTGGAGCTAACTGTTAGGAGTGTCAATGTTATGCGGGAAGCTAATTCCTTCACCCTATATAGATTGATCGGTCCTTCTGGTTCTTGGTCTACTCTGGGTTAAGAGGACTTTCATAGCCTGTACTATGAGTGCAATTATGCTTCTTTACACTATTAAGTATTTATTGTTGCACATGGTTTGAAGTTTGCCAGCATCTGCTGCTTAAACCCCTGGAAGCAATTCAAACAGACAAATTTTTCGATATGTTGCATGAGTTGACTACTTTACAATTTTATTGCAGGTACTCTTGCCTCATTTGTTTCAATTTCGTTGGCTGCGGCTCTAGACAAGACATGTAAACTACTGGAGAAATCAGATTTTGGTATGGTTAGTAGTATTAATCCTCAATTGACAACCATGGTTTGCATAGAATGTTCATGTGATGATAGTGTAAAACTGTAAAATGCCTTTGTAATATAGTGATTGAGCATGAGCATTTTTGCTCGCAGTCACTATGATGTATGTTCAATCGTTTGGTCCCACCATCTCAGATGCAGTGTGCTGCTTTTCCGTTACAGTATATATTGAAATCCCCATGTCTAGGTGATAGGCATCCCCAGTTCAGAACGGTGCAATCACTCCACTGAACTTGCGAAACAATATCTTTCTTTCTTGTTTCCTTCTTTCCTTTTGTGCAGGACACTATCAGTCGGCTAGCTGGCTGGTAACTTCCAAAATCGAAAGGACATGTAAGGCGACCAAGGATGGGAGCAAAATCATCAGCTTAATTTCCAGAGCTCCTAATGGAGGAGATGCTCTCTTCTTCTTGCCATTTTTCTTTTTCATACTCTTTTGTATGGCATGGCGTTCTGGACATTAACACAACAGTTCATTTTGGTCGCATGTATGACATCTTGTTTGCACATGTCAAGTTCAGACTAGATTGTTTTTTAAGTATGCTATTTAAATTGATCTCTGAAGCTCTTGTACCTTTGTGTTCTAAGCAAGAATATTATTTATATTTCTATCGCCACAGAATTTTTGTCCCATGCATTCTGCCCTGATGCTGCAAATTGTAACAGGAATGTCGGACAATCGGTAATGGATTGTATAACTGTAACTGTACAATGTTACCCCGTAGTGATTAGTGCGTAGAGATTGCACAATCATGGATTCATAGTGCGACTGTAACGGAGAACCTGATTTTTGCTAAATTTCAAGGAACGAGAACTAGTAATTTGCTCAAACTGAACCACGAAGAGTTTCGCGCAAAAGGTTATGCAGAGTAAAGCTATCCGTTGCAACAATTTTCTGTCGTAGGGTTTCTACACCTGAATTTCTGTCGCAGCATTTCAGCACCTGACAGGTATCCTGCCATGTATTCCGCTAGCGACAGGTTGAAGCTGAAAATTTCAAACTACAACATTTAAATATGACGTAAGAACAACAAAAAAAGCAGGCGCAACAAGCACATTTGAGACATGAATGGTAAATGACCAAGAACCACAAGTCTACAAATAATTGGAAATGTGATAAAACCCAAGAGGGGGGACATAAATCTCTCTATTCTCAACTCCTAGCTAGGGACAGGAACCTGAAGTCTGAACAAACAGACAACACATCACACAGTACAGATAAAATTGAGACATGGTAAAAGAAGCCCTAACAAAGAGATCCAGAGACAACAAGGTAGCAGCATCCACTCTTTCATGCATTTGATGAAAATCAAAAGGTGAAAGTCAATGCCCGAACCATCCCCCCTTGCATAGTGGTGACATATGTATTTTTCGCGAAAATTTTCTCGCAAAACGCGTCGATTTCCTCGCAAATTCTTCACTAGCAAGGGCACCACATGGCAAGGAGAGTTTGAGGTGCGTTCTTGACTCCCTACTGCTGAATCAGACTCCAAAAATTTTGCTGCTCCTGCGAAAATACCCCCGAGAGAAAACTCAAAAGCTGCTTTTGAGATTTCGGGCAACGCCTGGTACTAAATGTAGCAAGAGTTGAATAGAGGGCATGTACCTTGGAACATTGTCCATGATCATATTTTCTTGGAGCCAAGGCTACTACTGAGGGTTGCTGTCCCTGCAGACGGCGGCCTTGATGCGCTCCACCGTGCAGGCAATGAGGCTGTTCACCGTCGCGACGGAGCCCAGCGAGAGCTTGGCCGTCGGCACGGAGTCGACGAGGATCTGGAACGCCACCGTGAGGAGGGACCCCCCGCCGGAGCTGGAGCCAGAGATAGAGCCATTCTCCCCGACGGCCTGCACATTTCCTGACGGCCCGTCGGGGAGGATGGCAAATCCCGACGGCAGCAGCGCCACGTAGTCCGGGTCGCCGCCGTTGAGCACCACGTTCATCGCCACGATGTCCACCGGCGCGTACACCACGTACGAGCCCGACGCGTCCGTGCAGCTCTCTTGCAGGATCAGCATGTTGCTCTGGTTTGAGTTTGCACTCTACATACATGGACAATCATATATAAAACACACCGTTAATTAATTTTTAAGAAATGATATCCAATTTCATCATGTGTAAATCATCGGATTCATGAGAAGCAATTGGCACTTACATTGACACGAAGAAGGGAAACAGAGTTGCCATGGTCACGGCCGTTGGCAATGTGAGCCATTTCTTGGACAGCGCCGCCGTTGGACAGAATGTCCCACTGCGAAATCCAAACTCGTCAGGAATACACGTAAATTGGTCAGCAAATTGATCGATTCCCTAGGGGTAAACAGAGTCAGTAAGCTATATATAGCGCCACACCTCGCTGCGAGAGGTCTCGTCACGGAGGAAGTCGAAGACGGCGGCGGGCGGGACGGGGAGCCAGAAGGAGGTGGCGGCGTTGAGCACGATGCCCGGCGGCCTGCCGGGGTCGTCGACGCTCTTCCTCGTCATGACGCGCACGTCCTCTGCGCCGCTGCCCGACAGCGTCGTCCACTGGTGCGCGACCGACGCCGTCACGCCGCCGCAGAAGCTCGCCACCATCCTCTCCGCCAGCTTCAGCATGCTCTTCCTCCCCTCTACGCTGGTGATCACTGCACCACACATCATTTCATACACACAAATTATACTAATCAGCAATCAATATAATCATAATTATAATGTGGCATTTAATTGGTTAATTGTAATGGGTAGGAGTGGTTAGTTGATTGATCGATTCGTCCCCTACCTCCAAGGTCGCCATTGGGGATGTTGCTGGCCATGGCGCTGGCGAGGCGCTCGCATTGCCGGTCCAGCGTGCCGACCCACCGTTTCGCGCCGAATGCGAGGCCGGAGTTCACCAATGGCTTGTAGATGTTGTGCACCGAGCTGTCGTCCACCTCCACATGCTCCACCCATGTCACCTAGTTTAAACACAAAACAACCCAAAACATTTCAAATTAACTCTTCTGTCATAATATGAACAATGTCATTAGGTAATAAAGAAAATTGGTACTTCAGGGTGCACAAGTGATAAAATTGATGCAGAATGGGCCGGCCAGCAAACGAGATCTCTTACATCCAAACAAGCAACGGATTGAGCGCACTAGCGCGAAAGCGTTAGCACAATTGATCGAAAAATATTACCTTTGAGTATCCATTGGGCATTTCTTGGATCAGACAGCCAGACGGCCTACGCCGGCATTTCAGGACAGGGCTAGGGCGGAGGCTGTCCAGAGAGACATCGACGACGGCCCATGTCCCGTCGGAGTTGTTCTTGCAGTACCTGACGAAATAGCTCTCCCGCGTCGGCACCAGCGGCGACGGCACTTGAAACTCCATCGACATCTGCAACCGATCAGTTTTGATCATTATTATTTCATCTACTCATATGATATATCTATCCATCATCTGATCTGAATTCAACAGAATTAATTGAGCATGGAGGCGTGCCATGAACAAAATAAGAATTTGATCATAGTGGAGGAGGAGGAAGACGAAGACGAAGACGAAGACATACCACTTGTAGTGCACCATTGTAGTTGCCTGCCACGCCGGTGGACAACACCTCGTGCGTGGACGCTCTCGACACGATGCTCGAGAACACCGTCGCGAATTGATTCTGCAGGAAACTCAAGCAAAATTCAAACGAAATTCAACTGAAATTACTGCATATTTAGGTAGCAGTAGTAGGTTAATTGAGTTGTGACACTGACCACATCCATGAGGATCTCGACGAGGTTGCTGTGCGTCATGATGACGACGGCGCCATGGCGGGACGCCTCCGACTTGAGGCCGTACTGCTTGGGGCCGAGGCCGCGCGGGAACATGCGGGCGTACTCCTCCTCGTTGAGCAGCGCCGGCTCCGACGACCAGAGCGGCTCGTCGAGCTGGGCCATCTGGACGAGCTCATCCATAGCGGCGACGGCGAGCTCGACGATCATGGGCTTGTCGGCGTCGAGCGGGTGCGGGGCTCCGGACACGCTGCGGAGGAGGTCGCCGGCGCCGGCGAACATGTCGAGGCCGGTGGTGGGGTGGTGGTGCGGGACGCCGTAGGCACTGGCGAGGTCGAGCGGGGAGCGGGCGGCGGCGACCGCGAGCGGGCTGGAGAGGACCGGGAAGGAGACGATGGGCTTGCCGACGTGCTTGGCGGCGATGCCGGAGATGCGGTCGATCTCGTCGCGGAGGCGGGCGTTCTCGACGCGGAGGTGGTGCTCGTCGAAGGACATCTCGCCGAGGGCGGCGGGGCCGCCGCAGTTGGGGCACGACGCGCTGCTCAGGGCCTCCTTGTACCGCATGTTCTCCGCGCGCAGCTTGTCGTTCTCCGCGCGCAGCTGCGCGTTCTCGTGCCTCTCGTGCTGGTTCTGTGAACACACACCATCCATTATATATATGTACACTCACTCAACATGGCAACATTTTACTGGTACTGTATCTGTAGTTTTGTACTACTGATTAATCGATAGCAGAAACCAGAAAAATGCAACATTTCCATGTGTGGAATACAAAGTTGCATATGTGGATGCATATCTGCTGCCACTGAAATTTATCAAGTTATTATTGTATATGTGCCATAACAGGAGTGAACCGATAGGATTTAATTAGTAAGGAAAAATCAAAAGTAGGAACTTAATATGAACGAAGAAAGAAGTGACATATTTCTTGTTAGCATTTAATCATAGGCTAAATTATGAGCTCAATCGAGATTCATAGTCTGTCTCATTTTTTTATGAAAGAGAGGCCAGGCCGCGAGGATTAAATCCGGATTTCTCGGACGGGGTCAAAAACAAAACCGCTCGGTTTTTCGTTCAAGTTTTTTTTTTAAAAAATCAAACTGGGTTTTAAATTTTTGATAAGATTTGTCTGGATTTTATCGGTTTACAAACATGGTTTTCACGAAATCAGAAGATAGCGCTCGTAAGCAGTTCAGTATCGGGATTGTGAACCCTGTTAGGTCTTCCCAATTTCTACTATCAGAAATGCAACAGCGATTACAACCAGTTTTCGATTTCAAACTACTCCAGATTTCGGACCTATTTCCACAGCTATATATTTTACAAGTTGTGCCATCCCTCTACTTTCATATATAGCTAGCAGAAAGACCGATCGACCTTAAGAGCGAACCAACATGCATTCGTGCCTATCATACCTTAAGAGAGAATCATTGGACAAATTGTCACCTCTAGTGTCGACACAACAAGGTTCGAATACTAGCTGCGGTGGTGCAAGGCATCAATTAATCTAGCAACCGAGCCACATGCGCGTTCTCAGAAAAAATGGTTAATGCATGAGAAAATTGTTATGTGATGTTTAGCCTTGGATTCATTTCAAATTGAGGAAACTTATATTTTCACTATTTTCATTTTAATTCATGACAAAGAAAAACATTGTCTTCGTTGTAGTACTGCCAAATGCCAAGCTTCACCTGTGTTTGTTCACAGCTTAATTGGCTTCTTGGTCAATATAATTGACAGCAGTACTAACTTCGGTCTAAAATAATTAAGTCCGTTTTACATGGTTTAAAAAACGTAACTTTGATGACTATGGTTGATGGTATTGGAATATAAATTTGAAAGATAATCAAATTTATTTTCTAATACCAACAATAGTCATCAAAGTTATATTTCAAATTTGAAAGATAAGTGTGGCGCTGCCCATCCCGTCTTTTTGGAGTAGCGTTTTTCGCCTAATAGTTTCTCATGTGTAGGTTTTTTTCCAGTCTTCCTCCCCTTTGGCACAAGCCGGTCTGATTGATTGCTCTGTGTATTTGCAACTCTATTTTCTTTTAATATATTGACGTGCAATCCTTTTGTGCGTTCGAAAATTTTTTTGAAAGATAGTTATTTGATATTATGAAAGATCTATGGAGACGATATTGATGTGAACGTAGAGATACTGTAACTAAAATTTATAAAATATATGAAGAATGAAAGCAAGACAAATTAAATGTTAGCTGAATTTCAGCCCTTGGATTTTGCAGCTTTAATTCAGAAGGAAAAAAATATATTTTTCAGTAATTCCCAAACATTTTAATCTGAGGCCATCAAATAATCAAGATTAATTCAAGATCAACACTCTTGTCTTGAAGGAGTTTTATACTTGCCTTCATCTGTGTGCGCTTGTTCTGAAACCAGAATTTAACCTGCAGCGGCTCAAGACCCAGCTCCCGGCTCAGCTCCTTGCGCTGCTTGTCGTCTGGGTGTGGGCACTCCTTGAAGAACCTGATCAAAATTCACAAACATTTATTTAATTTAAATACGAATTCAATCTGCAGAGACCAACTGATGAATAAAATTCATAACATTTAATCAATCTGACAAAGATTTTCAAGGGAAGAAAATTATCTCAAAAGTAAAACAGACATTTATTTAATGGAGGGGAAATGATAACTAATCTTACGCTTCCATCTCTTGGATCTGGTGCTGGGTATGGCGGTGATACCGCTTCTTGCGCGGCCGCTGGTTGGGGTCCTGGTCGTCGCCGGAGAGGCCATCGCCGGCGCCGTCGACGTTCTCGCTGCACGACTTGCTCTCGAACTCATCCACCAGTCCGCCGGCGTCCGCACGGCCGTGCAGCATGTTGTCGCTGCTGTCTGCCGCCACCGTCGTTGTCACCGGGATCTGATCGAAGTATTGCTGCTGGAGTGCTTGCTGCAGATGATGGCTGTCCAGCATATCAGCCTGCAATCTCAGTATGCAACGGAGGCAGAAACCAATTAAGATATTTGTGAGGAGATCAGCTCATCTGCAGGTATGTGCCGTAAATAGCTTGAGATTTGGAATTAATCGAATGAGAAAGCAATCAAGAAGTACCAAAGAAAAAAATTATACGAAACGCTAATGAAAAAGGAAAATTTTGCATGCTTTCATTTCTTTTTCTAAAAGGATATATTTTCCAGGAGTAGAGTAGCTACTTCGGCCATAAAGTTGGAAGTTGCTTCTGCTAAGTATAGTGTATTTTTAAGACATGCTTGTCAAAAAAAGATATATACTACTAGCTTTCTCTTTAGTATGATTCTAAAAATAAACTAATCCTACTCTTAACCTGTTGTGTCTGTCTGCCTGTAAAATTTTTCTTTAAAAAATATAGATCATTGGAACATAAGATCAAGACCTAGAGAGACCTAACAAGACTCTGGTTCTTCAGTTCTTGCTTGACTCGTGTTCTTGTATGAACAAAAGATCAACTTCTCTTTCTCTGTACTGTGTATTATATCTCAAACCAGTACTTCTGATTTCCAATAAAAGAGCTCATCAACTGGTCAGTAAACTCAGTATCCTCGAATGGCACGCCAATTAATGCATGCACGTATTCACAGCTAGCAACCGTTTGACACCGCAATTAATCCAAAACAAAATCAAGAACAGCCGCACAGCTAATTACAAGGGTCAAACACAAGAAGAAAAAGGAAAGCAAATTAAAGTAGCTAGAAACAACAAAAAGTACAAACTTCTTCAAAATTTACTTCAAAAATAAAAAAGAGAGCTGCAAATACGTTAATATATGCTGGGTTTTTGTTCATCTGAACCGTACCTGGGTAAGGGGCAGTTGCGCCGACGGCGATCCGTACGCCACGCCGTTCCGGCCGATCACCGGCGGCATGCGCCTCGCCGGCGTCATGGACGAAGCCCCACTCTCGCACGCTAGCAGCAGCAAGCTACCGCTCACCAACCCCTGCTTCTTCTTCGTCTTCCTCCTCCAGGCAAGCTTCTAGCTCCTCCCATTCGCTTGCATCTTCACCACCAGTACACACAGATCGAGGTGGCTTGCACGGCACGTAACAGCAACAGTCAAGCAGATCTAGGGCAAGCCAGCACACGCAGGAGCTCACCAACAACTCTGCAAGAAAAAAAATCAAAACCTGTTTTAGAGACAGTAACAAGACGAGATCTAGCTAGGGAAGAAAAAGCTCTCCGATCGATCTCTGCGTGCGTGTGTGCACAGCCACCACGTACCTGTTGCTTCCCAAGAAGCATGATATCGCATGCGAGAAAACCACCCGGTGGATAGCTAGAAACGAAGCGAGATCTCTAGCTAGAAGCAAACGCCGCGCGCCATGGGAGGAGGAGGAAGAGGAAGAAGAAGAAGAAGAGGGGAACGGCGGATTGGGGGAGGAATGTGGAGATGGGGGAGGAGTTATTGCGGGGCGAGTGTTGAGCGGATGCAATCGCATTTATTGAGAGAGGGTGCAGCGTTATTGCTCAGGCTCAGAAGAGCTAGAGAGAGAAAGACAGTAACATTTCAGTAGAAACGTATACACTGTGTAGGTAGAGGTAGAAATTAAACGGCTACCACTCCTCCTCTACTGCCAGGCTCAGTCAACTTTGTTAATTTTCTTTTTTATTAAACAGTCAACTTTGTTTATGTATATATGGTTATAATATGTGTTGAGTTAGTTTACGTTGCACTAGCTGTTCATGAAGGCACATGCAGTATTTGATTTAGTAATATTATTAATTCCAGCACAATGCACCATATATAGTGGTTAGCAAAACACCTTTTCTGGCCGGGGTAATATTTAAGCTCGTAGATGGCAAGCAGCAGCTAGTTGTATCTTGCATTGTGAATTACCCATGTGATAATTTACAGCAGTACAATATCTTGCATATATATGTGGAAACTCTAGTTTAAAGTTGATTTGAACTTTAGTTTCTGGCTTATCAACTATAACTAAAATTTAAACTTTAAAACTTAATTTTATGTTGATTTTGAGGGGTTTTTTATTGTATTTTATTTTTTACATTGGCATTAAACCGTTAAGGCCACATATATAAAAGTTTTATTTATAAAATTTTTTGCCACTTCCTTCAATTTTTACATCCATATAAAGCAAATATATATATATATATATAATAACATACTGTAATTATTTACAGTCTATTTAATTTCTTTTCCACTACGGAGAAAAGCTAGGTACACCATATCGTCCAACCCAACACATTGATGTACACCCATCCATTATTATTTCCCGTATTTAATTCCTTGGTAGTATATGTGCATGAGTACTGTTGTGCTGTGGTGAAACAGGCATGCAGCTATATAGCGCCAACTGAATTGATGATGCAGGAGAGACCTATTTCATCATCATTGGATGCTCCCAACTCAAAGATCACGTATGACAATCTGTTTTGGTGGGTGACAGTATTTATGAGTCCAAGGGACTTCAATAATGAAAATCCAAAATTTCACGATATTTCTCCTCTTAATTTCTCCCCCCTTGCGTTTAAGCCGGTTCTTTTTTAGTTTGTATATATATCATGCTCTTACAAATTTATATTGATTCAAGCATATATGTCCTTATATATATGATCAGTACTGTAAAGCATAAATTAATAATTCATGCAATGTACGTGCAACATTTGTTTAGTTTGTTTTTTAAGAGGGCTTTGCCCATTTTAAAATAACTTTAATTTTAACCATCAACCGGTCAAATTGCTATAGTTAAGAAAACAGCATTAAAATTCTTACGTGAAAAACACTTCCGTGACTCTTGCAGATGATATTTTTAATCGTTAATGATGTACAAAAAGAGCGTTTGAAAGCAAAATAATTATCTTGATATCTCAGTTTTACCTATGGAAGCCTGAAAATCAACCCTAAACTTTCACATGGACGACACATATCACCCCTGAACTTTTTAAAATAGAACAAAAATTCTCCTAGCTTCACCAAATACAACTAGGTTTGCATATAGCATATAGCAACTCAACAAACTCAAAATGTAAAATGAATAAGATTAGTGGGACCTACATGTCATGCTGTCATCTCTTTCTTCTTCTTTCAACTTCATGCACATTTTTCTTTCTCTTCACGATCCAACAATCTCGCATACTTGCATACGTCATCTCTCACAAGGCCTTTCCTAGCCTCTTCGAAGAAAGACATGAGACAATGACATTGTGGGCCCTGTTACTTTTTCTTTGTTTTAGTACTTCTCACATCGTCCAGATTCATAGTACTAGCATGTGTCACATTCAATCAAAATTCCTTATATTTTGAGTCGAAAGGAGTCGCTACCATGTCAGCATTGAGACTGAATATTAGCAAAACCATTGCAGCCACGTCAGCATTCAATTCCAAACCAAGTTGTTCTGGGTCAAGGGTTGGGTTGTTATTTTCGACGACACATAAATCCAAAAAAGTCATTAGTACATGATTAATCGAGTATTAATTAAGACTTATTTAATTTTTTAAGAAATTTCTATAAAAAAACTTTTGCACAAAACAAACTGTTTAACAGTGAAGCGTGTACTCACGGAGAATGATGAAGTTATCATAGCTAAATAAGTATAGTTTTAGCTAGTCAAAGACATAATAAGCAAGATATTAAAAGACTACTATGCCCTTTATTAATATGAAGAAAACAAAAAAGGGGAGAAAACGAGGAGAATGAGAGATTAGTATTGGTTCAATGGCTAAAAACAATAAGAAAAAGATAATGTAGTATTAAGGAGTTATAGTGGACCACTCTAAAGTTATTTAGGGACAATTCTTGAGGCTGAAACTATAAACTGACATGGTTGAAAACGGACAAAAAAATTTCGTCCCATATCACCCGTTTTTTCATATTTGACCCGACCGTTTTTTATTTCCAAAAAAACCCGGAAACAGGACGGGGAGAGGCGTTTTTTCGTCCGTATTTTTGAAATCTGTATTTGGTCGAGATATTTCCGCATTTTCCGAAATTTCCGTTTTTGCAACACACAACCCACGCCAAGTCGCCAACACAGTGAGCTAGCCCATGTAAACTTCGATGTGTCATCTGTTATGTGTGCTAATAAAGACAAATGTACTGTTGTATGTTTTTAATGCTTTGAACTATGAACTTCTGTATGTGTCATGTGGTCTAGCAAAGACAAATGTATTATTGTGTATTTTTAATGTTTTGAAGTTTAAACTATTCGTGAACTGTTGTGTGATTTTGAATGCTATCTATCTATAGCATTTATTCCATTTGTGGTTAGTTGTGTTTATATGATTATGATTTATAAGTATAAATATGTACGGTATTTCGAAATAGGTTCCCAGTTTCTGATCATTTTTGTTAATTTTCCGACTATATTGGTTCGTTTTTGTACCCCGCATATTCCGATTCTGTTTCCGAACCCGTCTTTTTCGAACCTCATCCCGTTTTCGTCAAAAAAATATAGAAACGAAAATAGAAATGAGGTTTTCCCGCCCATTTCTGTTCGTTTTCAATGCTATAAACCGGAGGTAGTAGAACTCAGGCTAAGAATAGCGTCTAGTTTTAATTTTTAGGTTGATGTTTAAATTTATGCAAAAGTTTAAGGTTGTAAAACGGGCATTTTCCATTGAACAAAAGGGTCACAAATTATATACTCAACTGCAGTGCTATAATTAATTAGCATGCAGGTCATATGTGACCTGTACTAGTAGTAGTAACTGACAACCGTTACTAGTAATCGCCTCATGTGTTGACTAAATATATATATAGTGGAGTATATACAAACCCTCCAGATAACCTGCATTGAATTTGGTCATTACTACATGTCAACTTCTAATAATACTACATGCAAGGTCTTTGGCTCTTTTCTGGTCTCTCTTTTTTGACTTGCTCAAGAGAAAAGTAATCTGAACTTTGAAGTAGTCTAGCACGACTATACTAGCTAGATTCATGTTGGAATTAAATAATTACTGTTGCTTGGCATATGAAAGTATAGTAGGTCAATTCATACAGTTGTATGATCTAATTAGTTGGGACTTGGGAGAAGTAGTAGTAGTACTGTTTACTGGACTGTCCCATAATAGTAAATGAAACCAACGAGATACGGCATGTATTGAATATTTGTTATGCGTATGTTGCAATATGATTGGGAAATTACTTTCTGATGATCTTGGTATAGTACTATAGCAGCAAAATAATATTCAAATAATGTAAAAACTTGGCAATTAATTAGTCCAACCGCGCATCAAGATATTTGTTAATTTTCACCGTAACATGGTAAAGAGTTCATCGCCCCGGCCATGATCTCATATTCTCAACATCGCTGGAGTAGCAGTGGACGGTGGTCTATCCGCCTTTAAGTGGTATTACCAGTCATTCTGAAGGAACAATTGATTTTCATGTCTTGGTTTATAGAATATACAGTTTAGAAAGTCCAAAACTGACGATCGTCCGTTGGTTGGGAGTAATCTCTGCTAACCATCTTTGCCATTAAAGGGTGGAAACATACCTTAAGTATATTTACTGAACCACGGTTTGACCGCATGTCCCACCGACAGATCACCGAACTGGTGAACATCCAAGTCACTTGTCCGGTTTTTCATACTATTTTTTATAAATAATAATATGCTTTCCTCTGTTCCACAAGATAATCTGAGCATAAAACCGCTAACGTCATCAATAATTAAAGGCCTCCTAAATAATCTTACTACCAACTTAAATACTACCCAGCATTTTGGAGGGGAACACTACTGAAGTTTTGATTTTTCTGGACGAGACCTCTAATAGTTTTCAGCCGGATCATAAGTAATCGTGTCTAAAAAAATCAGTCCCGAAGGGACCGATTGTTGGACCGCACGGGAAAATGCATTATCCCGTGCGGTCCACTTAAGTGACCACACGGGTATTATCCCGTGCGGCTCACTTAAGCGTCCGCACGGGATAATTGCGCATTATCCCGTGCGGCCCTTTCATTTAAGCCGACCGCACGGATAATGCCATTATCCCGTGCAGCCACTTAAGCGCCCGCACGGATAATTGCGCATTATCCCGTGTGGCCCACTTAGGGGTCACACGGGATAATGCATTTTTCGTGCGGGCCGCGGGCCGTTAAGTGGGCCGCACGCGATGATGCACCATAAAACAGCTGCTCAACCCGATTGTGCAACATTTAACATGGTATTTCTTTCTAAAAAAAGATAATTATAGGGAGGAAGGTTTTCGACTTGAATTCTTCAATTGGAATCAATACAAAAGGTAACATGCTTGATCTTCTTTTCCATTTGCTTTTATTTTTTAAAAATTTTTATTGGTTGAAAGCGAAGATATTTAAACTTTTTTTAACTCGGTTTCTCTCTCCAAAAATAGACAATTTCTTTTGGTGGGAGGTTTTAGACTTGAAATGTTCGATTGAAATCAATATAAAAGGTAACGTGCTTGATCATCTCTTTCATTTGCTTCTGTTTTTGTAAAATTTCATTGGTTGAATGCGAAGATATTTAAACTTGTTTGAATTTTCATTTTGAGCTATTTTTATAATTTGTAGGTCAAATATTTAATTTTTATTGAACCATTTTTTTGTAATTAATATTGTCTCAAGATTATTATTTGCTGTGAATGAGGTTTTAGTTATAAAGTAGGATTTGAGTTTAATTTGTTTATTTAGAAAACACTGACAATATAATATTAATTTATGCTGTGATTCTTTTTAGATGGATCGGACATGGATGTATGAGACACGGAAAACTCATCCGATGTTTATGAGAGAAGCATCAATATTTATTGATAAAGCTAAGGCACATGCTTTGAGGAAGAATAAGAAGGATATTTTTTGTTCTTACGTGGATTGCAAAAATTAGAAGATGTGAAAAGATCCAAATATAATTTTGGGACACATAATTCAACATGAATTTGTGGAGAAATACATAGTTTAGACTTATCATGGGGAAGTCGCCCCTTCTAAAAAGATTCCTGATATTTGATTCGATGAGGCAGAGAATTTTATAATTGAGGACATATCCCGTGAAATGACGGGTGATTTTAGCGGCTCTAGTTTTGACGATGCAGAGGTTGATATTGATCTTGATCTTGAGGATATGTTGCGGCACGCTGAACGAGAGGTCCTAACAGAGAAAGCAAGAGATTTAAACAATTGAAAGGCGTTGCAGAAATCAGCTAAAGATCTTTTGTATGATCAATCAAAGAAATGTGACATGGATTATACAGTGTTGTGGTCGGTGCTAGAACTTCTTAGATTGAAAGCCAACCACGGATGGTCTGATACTAATTTCAACGACTTGATGGGTCTCCTGAGAGCTATGCTTCCTAAGCCTAACTTGTTGCCAGCTAACACCTATCAAGCCAAGTAACTGATATGTCCATTATCACTTGGTATGAAAAAGATCCATGTATGTATTAATTATTGTGTACTTTATCGCAAGGAATACACTGACTTGGATAAGTGTCCAACTTGTGGGGTGAGTAGGTACAAAAAGGATAACAGTGTCGCCGACAGTGATGTTGCCGAACCAAATACATTGGTCAAGCCAGAAAAAAGATTCCGGCCATGGTGATGTGGTACTTGCCAGTGAAAGATCGCATGAAGCGATTATTCTCGAACCCCACAGACGCCGAGTTGATGAGATGGTATCAAGAGGATCGAAAGACGGATGGTATGATTCGACATCCCGCCGATGCTCGACAATGGAGAAACTTTGATTCGAAGCACCCAGAATTTGTATCAAAGTAATATGTGCAATGATAAAATTAATATATACAGTAATTAATAAAATTAATATGTGCATTGATATATTTATTAGTTTTACATGGGATAATTAATATGTTAGTCAAAGAAATAGTATTTACATTAATTAATAAAAGTAATATGTGCAATGATAAAATTAATATGTATAATAATTAATAAAATTAATATGTGCATTGATATATTTTATTAGTTTTTTAGTTTTACATGGGATTAATTAATATGTTAGTCAAAGAAATTAGGGGGCCGATTTTTTCGTGCGGGCGGCTTAAATGGCCCGCACGGAAAGATGTTTATTCCGTGCGGGCGCTTAAGCCGCCCGCACGAGAAAATTGACTGCTATATATATCCGCGCGCGGCCTCCCGAAAAGTTTCTAAGTCCCAGGTGAAAATTTCGAAACTCAAAGCGCCGTCAGGCTGGCCAAATCCGCCACCCAGATCTGTGGCCCTCACCCCGCTCCATCTCTCTCTCTTGCCGCTCTCTCGCCGCCGACGCGCGGCCCTCACCGACGCACCCTCACCGAGATCCGACGCCGCCGCCTCAACCAACGCCCTCACCGGTGCCGACGCCCTCACCACCGCCCTCACCACACGTCGCCCTCAACGCCGCCCTCACCGCCGCCCAGTGCCGACGTCCTCATCGGCCTCACCGACGCCCTCACCGCCCTCACTGCCGCCCGACACTGACGCCCTCACCGGCCTCACCGACGCCCTCAACCGGCCTCACCGCACGCCCTCACCGGCCTCATCGACGCCCGGCGCCACGGCCCTCAACCGCTGCCCCCAACCGCTCACGGCCGCCGCCCCTTCACCGCCCCTTCACCGCGCGCCCGGCCCCTTCACCGCCCCTAAGGTACCATGCTGCCCTGCCCTGAATATTTTTCGATGAATGGATGGTTAATAAATGGAAGAAAGTTATTTTTGTGAATATTTTGCTTGATCAATGAATGGATGGATGGTTGAATTGACGAATGAATGAATGGATGATTTTTGTTAATTTTTGTGAATATTGTTGTGAATAAAAGTGATGGCTATATTATTTGATGAATTATTTGTATAGCAAATTGTTGCATGGCAAATTTACGAGTTTATGTTTGGTTGCACGCCAAGTGTTCGACGAAATGCCCACAAGGGTTAGAATTGGCTAGGGTTGTAAAGATTTGTAAAATTAAGTACTAGTAGCAGCATAGTAGTAGTAGTAGTAGTAAAAGTGATGGATAAGATGTTTGATGATTTAGTTAATGTATGATGAATTTTTGATATAACTATAAAATGGACTGTTATTTATTTGATGAAACTATAATTAATTTTGATGAAAATGTAAAATGAGCTGTTATTTTTTTGATGGCACTATAATTAATTTTGATGTAAAATAGTTGTTGTGAATTTTTATGTGAATTAGTTGATGTGAAATAGTTCGTGTGAATACTTTTGATGAATTTTAGACTTTAGGTTATATTTTAGATTTTAGGATTTCCCTACTGAACGAGCTACAAATCCAATCTCCCTCTCTCCTCTCCCTCTCGGTCTCTCATCTCTCATCTCTTCCCCTTCCCCTATCTCACCTCTTCTCACGGACAAAATTTTGTAAAAAATGCAACATCCAAATACGGTTCGAATTATTTAGGCGTGTTGAAAGCCAAGTGACAAGTGAAGGCCTCCACATCACTCCTTGTGTCAAAGGGCACAACGGAGGCCTTCACTTGCCACCGACCTACAACAATGCCTCATGTTATTACATATAAAGTCTTATTGTTTTGAGAGAAAAATATATATAGTATTTTAAAAGTTAAAATATAGTCAATATAGAAAAACCTAAAGAGAAGAAGAAGAAAAAATTGTATTTTTCTCTATGTTTTTCTATGTTATATTATTTAGTGTTAAGCACAAGCGTAAATAAGTAATTATCACAGATTTTGAAATACATTGGAAATGTCGTCTTTGCGAGGATTGTGATGAGAGTGGCTAAGGGAGCATGGAAATTCCCCTGTCGGAGAACCCTAGACGAAATTGTCAAATGTATGCATATGCATACATTTGACACTTTCGTCTAGGGGTCTTCGATAGTGAAATTGCCTGTGCCCCTTCAACTTGAAATATAGTATTTTAGAAGAAATCCTCAAAAGTCTCTTTCTATAATTTCTCTATTTTTTTCTATAGGTTGGCATTAGTGCATATTAGGAACGTTCACAAAATTCACAAATTGTTTGTTATGAACGACTGACAAAACTGACAAGAAGCAGGATCAACCTCCAGATTGTCGGATTCACAACAATCGGTGAAAAACCAAGTGGAGGACCTGCAAGGATATGCTAGACGGAACACGAGGTTCATGTTCGTGCATTGGATGAGCTCAAAGGCAAAACGAAGTCCCAAAGAGACGTGACCATAAAAAAAATGCACAAGGCGAAGATGGTCGCGGTAGCATTGTACTTAGGCCAAGCTATGATCGAGCACAAAGACAAAAATGTCCTCATGGTCCCTTATGCGCTGCGGTACGTAATATTCTTCCATACAAACGATAGTTTACTACGATATCACCTACAATTAACATATCTCTTTTATCGCAGCGATCACTACATACTTTTTCTGGTATATCCGCGAAACCACTTGGCTATAGTGCTTGATCCGACACACTACAAGGAGGATATATTCAAAGAGTTCCTCGTCTTGTTAAATTTGTAAGTACTATCATGCACCATCTAATAAGTTTTGTCTGTTCTTACTCTCGAAGAAACAATTGACTGAAACAATTATTTTGTCTATATAGAGCACACGCATTTTACGTAAGACACGGTGGACCGGTCAAGGATCCACAAAAGAAGAAACTTTTCGTGAAGACACAATGGCCGGTAATTATATATATGCCCGCTATATACCGACATTTTCTACTGTGTTTATTTTCAAATATTGACGTATGTATACAATTTTATTCAACACAGTGTTATAAGCAACCTCCAGGCACTAACCTATGCGGCTACTACGTATGCAAGATGCTAAGAATCTACGGGAGATACACTACAAAGTTTGAACAACTAAGTTGAGAGAAAATATCTATCTACACATTAAGATCGATCTTGTATAATTTTCCTAATCGTATCTCTATGTATTCCTTCTTAAACAGATCGAGTCCATTCCAATTGTAGTGAACTGGTTCGACAATCAAACCATGCTCAACTTGGTTGCAAACATTTGTCGCTTCATCCGTCGCGATGTCTGCAACCATTTGGGTGATTTCTACGATCCGGAGAGCGAGCTTGCGACGGACGATAAATTCAAACGACTTAGAGAGTGGGAAAAAGACCATAAGTAATCTTTTGTAATTATGTCTATTTTTATGTGGTTTCGAACTATTGTAAATTGTGAGACGAAATATATGAACATGCATGATGTGTACATAATTTATATCTTTTTTATAAGGAAATAATAATTAAATGTCTTTTATTCTTGTGCGAATGTATATATATACATGCATCGTCTCGATCGACCGATAATATTACTGAGAGAGAGGCGAGGAGAGAGAGCGGAGAGAGACAGGGTGAGAGAGGAGAGAGAGCTACAAGCTAAACACATACAGCTAGCGCACATAAAATAATACGCACAGGATGCAATCTTTCCGTGCGGTCAACTTAACGAACCGCATGAAAAGATCGATTATCCTGTGTGGTCGGGTTAAGTGGTCCGCACGGGATAATCGAGCTTCCTGTGCGGGCCGCTTAAGCCGACCGCATGGGATAATCGATCTTCCTGTGCGGTTGGGCCGCCTGCACGCGAAAATAGTCTTTTTCCAGACCTTCTCGCACGTGCGAGCAGATCTTCCGTACGAAAAGATGTCTTTCGGACCGCACGGAAAAATAATTTCTCCAGTAGTGGAGATTAACACTGTATCAGAGGCCTAACCACAGCCACCGGCCCAATAGCTTACGCACACAACGATGGTGACAACAATCATCCTGTTTTCATATGGTGAAAAGTATACGTGGATTTAGTCCATGCCAAGTAGCAGTATCTTTAACTCCAAATTATTGGTGTGTATATATATATACACACACACATATGTTCATCGATTATTTTCCCTTGCTGATAAACAAGTATAATAATTGCAAAACATGTGGCTCTACACCCTTCCCTGTCATGGACAAGTCCCACAAAAAATGCATGGACTTAATTATCAACTTCAATTATTGATGAATAACAAACCTCTAGCTTAAGGAGAAATTTTGTAGACATACATTAGTCCATGCATGATGTTGGTATCAAGATTATAAATGCTATGTCCTGCAAATTATAAATACTATATATTTTCTTATAAGTACCAAAACTAATGAATATCAAATATAACTTAGTATATAGCTTTGAAAAATTAATTATTTTTTTACTATGGAAATTAAACTTGCTTGTATAATACAAAACTAGTTGAGATGATAGTATATCTGATTATCTCTTCTAAGGATTAAATGGTTGGAAAAAAGTGCACATAATATTGGACATCATTCGAAATCACACGAGTCAGGATCATCACTAATGCCCCATTGACATTGATATACATATTGATATTGACATGTGGGCCTCCATGTCCTTGTGTCGTGTGTGTTGATGTGGAAATACCAATTTGTGAAAGCAAGCCTCTTTTCCTGTAACATTGTATTTATGGCACTACAACGAATAACATCTTTTTAATTAGAAAAATGGGTAGCATTATTTTTTTGTAAGTATATGTGTACATATCCCCTAGAGATTTATAACAGAGACATACATGCATAATTATATTAAATAATTAATTAATGGTCTACAGTGTAGGGATGCCATCCCAAATTTGATAGAGGCTAATTAAACAATTTTTGGCATCTTAAGGGTTTTTGTATACGTAATTTTCTTGGTTTATAACCTCTCCGACCTAAACTATAATAACTTTTAGGGGATGTCATCATGTGTATCAAGGAGTGTAGAAAGATTTATCTGTCTTTTCAGGATGGGTGAGGCTTGGACTAGTTAAAGGGCAAGGGATATATAGGTAATATGGATAGTTTAATGGTAAAAGTTAACTTTTACATGTCCTAAATTGAAACATTTGGGATAAAATTTAAACTCTAAAACTTGCTGCACTTTGAGACGGATGGAGTAGAACATGAGTAGAATCAGTAAGCTATGATGGAAGGCTCTTAGTGAAGTATATACTCTTTATTTATTTATGTTTCTTAATTTTTACTTGTTTTATACACCAACACAGTATCGATGCATGTCTTCGTTTTATTATTTTTGATAACACTACTATGTAAACGCCTATCACTGCCCGACATGAACCGTCAATGATACTTGGTAACATTACCAGTTCATGGCATGAACTGACAATGATACCCTCACACCCTAACAATTATTGCCGGTTCATGCCACAAGCCAATACTAATAATACTGTTGATCCTTGCCACGAAACGGTAGTGATACTGTTGTCCATATGCATTATTGGAAAAAGAGGCTCTAGTCTCGGTTTATAACCATTTTACTTTCGGGTTTTAAACCAGGATTATGAAAGCGTGACAAAAGATCGTTTTCTTTTAGTCCCGGTTGAAACAACCGGGACTATTGTGACGTCACGTAGCTGGCTTCGCCATTTTTGTCTTGGTTGGTGTTACCAATTAGGACTAAAGGTTTTTTTAATTTTCCTCCTACTACTTGTTTATATATTATGCTCCCGACATCTCCAAGTGTTTTTTTTTGTTTTTTTCGTTATTTTTTCTGCCGAAATCAAATCACATATTAAATTAACATATCAAATTAACATCCTCAAATCTTCTCCACATCACAAATTCACATCACAAATTCGAGTATAGAACATCACAGATACAAATTCAAGTATAGAACATCACAAATACATATATATCACATATCAAATTCAAGTATAGAACATCACAAAATTCTTCCAAGAAAATGCACAGCACCGGATCCGACGGAGGGGACGTCGCTGTCGCCGCCCCCGCTCGTGGCCCGCGGCCGCCCCCGCCCGCTGCTCCTAGAGAGGACGATGAAGAGGAGGAAAGGGAGGAGGCACCACTACCACCTCCGAGCCACCGGGCCATCGCCATCTCTGAACCGCCGTGCGGCAGCCACCTCGAGCCGCCGCGCCACCGCCATCTTCGAGCCGCTACCACCTTCCCTCCCACCGGATCTTGCGAAGGGGAGGACGACACCGCCACCTCCAAGCCACCGCATCTCCTCATCTCCCACCGCCGTTGCCGGAGCGAGAGAGAGTTGAGAGAGAGAGAGAGCTGAGGGAGAGAGAGCTGAGAGAGGAGAAAACAACTAAGTGTTGGATCGGTGGAGAAGACGATACGTGCGAGGATATATATATATCCCTGAATCTTTAGTTCTGGTTGGTGACACCAACCGAGACTAAAGATATATTAGTCCTGGTTAGTGACATCAACTGGGACTAAAGATCCAATTTTTAGTCCCGGTTGGTGGCACCAACCGGGACTAAAGATAATTTTCTGCTATTTATAATTCATCTTTAGTCCAGTTGGTGTCATCAACTGGGACTAAAGATAATTTTTCGCAATTTCTAATTCATCTTTAGTCCCGGTTGTAACCAACAACCGGGGCTTAAAATAATTTTCCATTATTTTTCAAATTTATTTGGTCTCGGATAGGGTTAACAATTAAATAATCCATTAAATAGGGCCAAATTAATTTCATTAAATATAGATTTATAACAATAATAAGTAATTCATTAAAATAATAATCCTAGACATTGATGTATCCTCTAAATATTGTTTTTCTTTTGTCCCTCTCTATTTTTTTCTTTTCGTCTGTTGTTGACATTTTTTTGGAATAACTCGACTTTTTCTTTTTCTTTTTTCATATTTTTTCTTGACTTAGGAGCACACGAAGGGTAACCACAGAAAATTTGAGCCTAGACAAGTGAAAGACATGGCCGGTGGAAAATTCAGAAGACGCGCTCATAATTGAAAAAAAAGCTTTCAGGCTTAAAAAGGCAATCTTCTGAGACGTTTTTATGGAAAATAAAATCACTGAACATGGCAAGGCGGTAGACGAACGCATCCGAAATTTTTTTGATTGATTTTCATATATGGAACGTCTCAAGCGAAGTCCGTATGTGAAAGTTATGGTCGTTTTAAAAGCTGACTTCGAATTAGAGGACACAACGGGAACAATGCGTGCAAAAACTTGTTACGCACGCACAAACTAAACACGACGGCTAGGGTTTGATGAAAACAAAGGGGGATACACACAAACTGGACTCTAACATGATCTAACCAATAACAAGACCTCGACCAGGACACAAACTCAATACGACGGACTCTGAAACTAAAATATACAAAGGCTATGACACAAAAGGTTACAGTGACAATACAACAGAAGGTATCCGAAGAAGTGATGTTATTATCAATATTGTAGATCCTCTGATTTGTATATTATCACAAAAAAATATATTGAGAATCACTAGTTAATAATAATATGGTAATTTGTAATTACAATGTAATGATCAAAGCTTTTTTCTATCTTCAATCACCCACTCCCACACAACATCACCCCTTTTCAATTACAGATCCTCTCAAATTAATTTCAGGCCATTTGAATCATGCAACAAAATTATGTCCATTACTTTCCAACAAACCATATTTTTAACTGGAGAGGTTAAAAAAACCAACCAAGACTAAAGATCATTTTGATCTTTAGTCTCGGTTTGTAACACCAACCGAGACAAAGATATGATCTTTAGTCTCGGTTGGTGTTACCAACTGGGACTAAAGATGACCGTCGACCGACGATTCGATAAGAATCTAACGGTTCTAAAGATAATCTTTAGTCCCGGTTCGTAACACCAACCGGGACTAAAGATCGTAGAGAGCCGTTGTCTTTTTTATCCGGGACTAAAAACATTTTGTAGAACTATTATAAATTTTAGTCAGTGGATCAAAGATCAGTAGTGATTGTCAAGTCTAGTTGGACTGACTGTCTAGACTATGTACATTATACTACTAGCTCATCGTCTAAATTGGTAGTGATATGTAGACCTTAATTATTAGTTAAGACAGTATCTTTTCTTGCTCAAGCAGTTCATTTCCCTCAGGTTAGAGGCCAATGAGAGGATGATTTTTTTCCCATCCCAAAACGTTTGGAGGTCGTTAAAAGCTCAATTTGTGCATGATTTCGCGTCTGATTTTGGGTTCTAAAGGGTAAATCCATTATTTCTAGATTTATCTTTTGTTTGGTCGCTTGAATTGATTTTTTCCCAATCTGCTTTTCATTTGGTAAAAAAACAAAATAAAACAAAACTGGGTTTAATAACCCTCCCAAAACCATTGGAAGCCATTAGAAGCTCGTTTTGTGCACCATTTCATGTCTGTTTCAGTTCCTAAAGGTTCGTTCCATTCTCTCTAGTTCGCTTTCGGTTTTTTAAGTGTTCATAAATAAATTATAACAATACATTCATAATAAGTCTACTGATATTGTTCTCACATGCTAAATCTCTATATTTTTGTGGATATATATTTGAGCCTAAAGTTTTAAGTTTGACTACACTCATTTATAAAATGATGTCTCCTAGCTAGTGGAGAACTGAGAGTATGTTTGTTGAGGAAGAAACATTGATTTCCCTGGTGTCAAGGTTCAAAGACCTGGATTACCCTTAAATGCCGACAAACACTATGGTCATAAACATACCTTAGATACATCATTTTCTTCCACTGTCAGTACATTAGAATTAAGTTTGCTCCATAACTACGAATGGTTTATCTCAACTCTCATAAAAAGATAAACCGTCATTAAATTTCAGGCTTATGATCAGCAAATTCCAAATGTTCCTTTACTACTTTAATACTCCATCCTCTCACTTATTGCTCAGTGCGTGAGATACTAAATATTGCAGCATTAACGATGCAAATTGTTCCTTTTGGTACTTCAACAGCCTCACTTATTGCCCAGTGACATAAATATTGCATTTATACACACAAGCAAGCTGTAGGTGACACTGGAAGTTGCAGAAGCATGGTGGAAGCTTAAAGGAAAAATATGTTTATATGCTAACCTGACAGTCTTTGGATATATTTGGATCATTAACCCCTCCCTTTTCAGGCTTTCAGCAGTAACTATGCACTATCAGTACTGTGCTAACTTCGATGCAATGACAAGTCGTAGACTCTAATTATTAGGAATTAATCATGCCCAGCAAACATCGATATAATTAATGGTTTTAGTTTGTTCTAAGTCAAACATTTTAAGTGAAAAATAAATATATTTGGTTTAGAACAAATCTAGAAGTAGTAGAATGATAATTAATTTAAAACAAAGGGAGTACTAGTATATACATAAACAGAGCATTGAACAAATCAGCCAGCATTAAGGTAGACATTTCAAGATTCACCTCAAGAAATACTCAAGATTCTGTCTGATGGCCCATTTTTCTAATGCAAAAACAATCCATTAATCCAATGCCAGCAACGGAATGTCAATCTGAAAAGAAAAGGAAAGGAAAGGGTGATCTGAAGTGAACCTGCCCTGTGTCATCAGTCACTGTAAGTCTTGAATAGAGAAAGACCAACTCCAATCTGGCCTGCATGTCCATTTGTGCATGCATCTGCATCTCCATTGCAATTGCATCCAAAGCATATGCATCCTCTGCAACTGCAAGCACGGTTGGCAAAGGAGCTGCAGAGGCGAGAGGAGTAAATCTGCAGGGAAAATTACAGCAGCGGCGATGCATATTTACTTACTTGGGCGTTGGTTCTTGTGTAGGGACTGGCTTTATACCTTGTCTTGAATAGTGGGTCAGCTATTGGCAGAGCCCAGTTACGCAGAGAAGAGCACATATATGGTCCCTGGGAGGAGGCGTATATCACCAATGTATGCCAGCTTACCATACTGCGTCCAACAACACACAGGTCAGAAAAGATTCAGATAACTCTCTGTCAGACTCTGCCTAATCAAGATAAAATTTTAACTCTCGCTTTTCACATTCAGATATAGCTAGCACTGGGAAGAAGAAAACATTAAAATTCTGCTCCCAAATGCAGTCTTCTCGATCTTCCAATTCTCATGATTAGGCAAAGCGTGCATGGTTATTACTCTGTGGGTCACTGCATTGTGAAACTTTAATACGTTGCAAAAAACTAAATGTGTGGTGTGTTGGCAGTACATTACCAAGGATTGCCAAGGAAAAGTAAAGGGTTATACAACATAAGAAGACAGAAATTAAATGTAAATCTGTGGTACAGCAAGGCTGTATTAATGGTACAATATGTGTATATCGTAATAATCTCCTCTCCAGGTGCATCAGCAATTGTACATATTGGACCACCAAGTACACATTGCTCTAATGGAACTACACTATTGAGTATTGAGGCATCATTGCCCTCCAGCTATGCAAAAGTTTGTGTGTGGTTCATCAGATGATTGAAAATTCGAGGCTGCCAAATGAATCTTTTAGCAACAATATATCTCAAATAGTAGCCATGTAAAAGATGATCCACAAGATATTATCTGAACTCTGAATCCATTTCTTTATAGTGCCTAAAGAAAGTTCAGTAATCAGCATTCACTGAATCCTGTACTCTGTTTTTTTAGCTGATTAATAAATAAACTTGGATGGTGAAGGTGAACACACAATGAGACAGTTCAATTAAACCCTAATGTGCACAGGTGTCTGCCTTGATGATGCTACAGTGTACAAAATGGAAAAATAAAATAAAAACTGAAATCAAGAAACTGAATAATCTGAAAACGCTTCCCTGCATTAGTTAGTACAGAATACAGATCAGTGGTGAGAGTGACATACCGAAGATTCATCAAACATGGTTAATCGGAATCATTAGCACGCATATAAAAAGTTCAGGCTCTGTATCGGCCTCGCCGCCATTGCCCTCGTCGGCGTCGTGTGAGATGGCTTCGGGAGAGGAGGCGATGGTGACGAGGCCCTCGATCGGGAGGAAGGTGGAATGGGGCGGCGCCGCGGCGGAAGCTGTGAGGATATTTGGAGGGATGCGGGAGATCGCCGCCGGCGAGGCGGGGTCTCCCCTCCGGGCTCCGGCGGCCGACCGGCGCGAGGGAGATTTGCTCGGAGGAAGGGGTAGTTCAGTATTGATATAATTTTGCGAAAAGCCCCCTGAATTTGGACCGTTACACTGGTAGATCGTAGCTGTCCATAACTTTGCAATAAGACCACAAATTTGGGGTTGCTATTACACGTGGCCAGATGGGCCGTGCATAGCCGGACCGGCCAGCATGAGTGCACTGTAGCACAGCCCGATATGACATGACATGCCGGCCTATGAGCTGTGTTGACATGGCCCGTTCGGTCGTGTCGTGCCTGGGTCGGCGTCGCAGCCTGTGGGTCAACACGGCACGACACGAACAGTGTAGCGGGCTGACACGGCACAACACAGCACGGGAGCAGGCGCGGGCTGACTCGGGCGAGCGCGGTCATGGTCCGACGGCAACCGACAACGAATCACTGAGCCTGGCGCTAGTAGCCCCTTCTACCGACGCGTCAGCCTTTGGCGCCCCCTCTGCCTCCAGCTGTGGCGACACGGGCCGTGGCGGCGAAGGCATATAGGAGCTAGTGCTAGCCCACCGGGCGTGGAGACGAAGGCATGGAGGAACCTTCGGGCTTGGACGTCGGCTCCACCTCCGACGGCGGTGGCGAGAAGAGAGCGGAGGCAGGGACGCCGACTGTGGCCGCGACGAAGAGGACGAAGGTGAAAGGCGTCTCGACGTGGCGCCGGGGGACTTGGAGATGCCCATGGCAAGGATGGTCTTCACGTCCTAGTGCCGGGCTGCCCAGCGAGGAGCACGGCGTGCCCGACGATCTTCGACTTCCCTTAGCCGCGGCGCGTTGACAACCGCTTCAGCTCTGCCATGGCCACCACCCGCCGCCGTCGCCACCGCAGACTTCTTTTCGCGTAGAGAGGGGAAATGACACTAGGGTTTTCCATCTAGGTTGGTCGGGTAAGCTGGCCAAACGGGCCGACCTCGGCCCATGGGCCTTGACGAGCCCGTGCTGGCATGGCACGACCTCTCCTTGGACCATGGTTGTGTCGGGGGGACGCCACGGCACGGTCCGCTACAGAACCATGCTATAACGGGCCGTGTCGCGGGTGTGCCCGGGCCATGCCATGCCGGGCGGCCCGTTTGGCCAGGTATAGTTGCTATCTATCGTAGCAGTAAAAAATGTTGCATTCGCACATCTTAGGTGGTGTCTTTTTATTAAGATATATATTTTACATCTTGATTTTCTTAACTTGTTTTTAATTTGCTAAACAATGTATTTTTTATAGATATAGAAGTTACACTAAAATGTGAAACAAACCGATTTTCAAGATTGTATTAATTAAAACTCAATTAATCATACGTTAATGATTTTTTTATTTCATGTGCTCTAATTTTATCTTTGTTTTTATTTATACCTAACAAATAACACAACAAATATTTAGATGCTATTAGCCAAGGGAAATTTAACTATTTGCTACTCTTTATAAGTGAGGCATATTATATTTGTCATACATATTTGCTATCAAAGAAAGAAACTTGCTTACCATTTTGTTACGTTTGTTGATGTAGCATCACACCAAGGGCAACCAGCGTGGACGAGTGAAATACAACATCCATTTTGCCCCTCCCCTCTACTTTCTCTCTCTCTCTCCAAAGAGTCATCGCGGCATAGCCATCGACTCCGCCAGCTGCCACATTCGACACAAGCACTTGTGGCCTGATTCCTTCCCACTCCCAAGCGACAGCAACCTACTCCACCGAACGAGCAAAACTACTGGAGAAGTGATGGTGTTGGCATTGTGAGGAGGAGAATGAGAGACGGCTCCATATGGTGGCGGCGTTGGGGACTCACAACGCCCAATCGCTCAGTCCACAACCTCTCCTTCCTCCTCTCAGGATCTGCCATGCGTGGCCGCCGGCGGTGATCAGGAAACCTTTCGCCCCTGCATTTCACACTGGCATGTCTATTCTTTTCATTCCAAAATAAAATTAACTTTTAAAGATGAATCTGCACAAAATACCTGTCCAGATTCATCCTCAAAAAGTTGATTTTTTTTACGGAGGATGTGTATATGAAAAGCCATGTATGTAAAAAAATTAGCATATAGTTAAGAAATAAGTCTATTTTGTCTTCTTCATCTCTTGTCTTGTCGAATTGTATTCCTCAACCATAAAATCGGATATAACACATCTTTCAAATTTAAAAAGGTGTAAATTGACTCCTTCGATGGTTTAGGAAGCGGTTTCTGCTGATGTGGCAAATTGACTAGTGTGTTGACGTGGCAGCTTAGTCATCAAATGAATTGAAAATAAAAGTGGGTCTCACATGTAAGTGACTGCCCCACTTCTCCTTTTCTTCTTTCTCCCTTCTATTTCTCTCTCTTGTAAGCCACCATCGCCGCGCTACACGTGCGTGGAGGCTGATTCGGCCACGCACGACGGCTGCGCGGTGGTCTCGGGTTGTGGCCATGAAATTGACGGCAGAGATGTGCTCCATCTAATCGGTTGGTCTGCAGCTCCATCCTCTCCACGGAGGCCATCGTCCGCGTCATCCCCTTTCGCAAGCTCCGCCTCGGCACCCTCGTCGTCAGTGTGCTCTCCGTCAAGCAGTTCCCCCGCAACCACATCTCTGTCCCATTTTTACACGCCCATTAAGCCTGGTCCATGCCATTTTCTCTCAGCTCTTGATTGATCATGGCGTCCTTCCCCCGCCATTCCACCTACCCCACTTTGCTGCCCCCGCAACTACCTTGACTTTTGCGACCTCGCGCCCCTTCGCCCAACTAGGCAAGTCGCCAAGCTTCCAAGGAGCAGTAGAAAGACGTTGCCCCATGCTGTGTCGGCCATGATGTGTTGCCATCGGAACCCACCACAACGGCAGCGGTGGTGTGCGAGTGTGCTCGGTGCAGGTCATCTCCACCATGCGGCACCCCTCATGTTGGCATAGCAGGCGAGGCAATCGTCGACGTAGACCTTGTCGAAAAGGAGAGGCCATCCCATCTGTCATGGGCAAACTCCGGGACGAACTTGGGGTGGGTGCAGATGATGTCGAACTCCTTCTGGAGCATGTGGGTCGGTGAGGAACGACACGCAGAGCTCGACCACGATGGCAGAGTAGTCGGGGCACGAGTACGCTAGGACTGTGTGCCCTTCTGCACCAGGGTCCTGGTCAGGAACTGCCCGTAGTTCTCGAACCCCATGATGGCGATTTTGAGGCTTCGCCGCTGTAGCTCCTCGTCCTCTTGCTCATCAACCTCGTCAAAATGGTTGATGTACATTAGCTTCCGTTGCACGGGCAGCGCGAAGCCGAAGTGTAGAAGTAGCCACCGAAAATGCATCGGAGCAACTAGGGTTTGGTGGGAGCGGCCGTCGATGGTAGGAGGGCGCCAAATTAAGGCAGTAGGAAGAGCACGACATCACCATCTCGGTGTCGAGGTGAGTGGTGCGTCAACACGTCAACTTGCCACGTCAAACAGAAACCGCTTTCCAAACCACCAAACTAGCCAATTATTTGCATCAATTTTTTAAATTGGGAATGTGTTATACGAACGTATACCCTGTTCTACGATTGAGGGATGTGATTTGGCCAAGGCAAAAGATGAGGGAGACAAAATAGACCTATTCCTATAGTTAAAAGAAGCATTGCCTGTCATGCGTGAGATGGTTTGCCTCTGTGATGGTCTGCGGCTAGGCCCCAGAAGGACGCGGTGGAATCCGAGCCAACGTGAGGCGATTGGCTCGTGGGTTGGGTGGCAAGTCGGGAACAAACAAGAGCAAAATCCGGCGTCGCCGACGTGGACTCCGACACAGCCGTCCATCTCCGACGCCATATCGGAACAGAAGAACAGGGTAACCTAAGAGCGTATGCAATAGAATGGCTAAATAAATTTTTAATAATTATGTTTTTAGTCAAAAATTAATTCCCAATACAACATCTCTCATCCAACAGAATTCTTAAAATTGGGATTCCTATAAATTTAAAATTGCTTTGGGCCTGATTTCGGTGATGTTGTAGGATGCGGCGGCGGGAAGGGAAGGGAGGAGGAGGAGCACAGCCACGTCGGTATGAGGAGGCGACGGGGAGAGGCTGCGGTGGAGGATGCGGCGGCCGTGTACGAGGGGGGTCGAGGAGGGTCGGCGGTGGTAGAGGAGGCGGGGGAGGATGCGGCGGCGGGGGACGAGCAGGGCTAGGCGCGCGACACCAAAAACACGCGCGTGGAAAGAAGCGTAATGGCGCGAAACTGATATTGGACGCTAGACTCGGTTAGCTATTTGTGAAGAACGAAAATGATGGAAAAAGGAATCATTTTTTTGGATGAGATAAACAATCTATTGGAAGATAAATTTTGTTCAAATTAGTTAAAAATAAGAATTTTAGAGGGTATTGGACAGCTATCGCATATTAACCTCTCCGCAGCGTGCGGGAGTGGATACAAATAGCGGGAAAACCCCACCGCGTCTTATTGTTTTCTCCCCATCTATCGATCGACCACCCCAACGGTCGGAATTAATCCAACGCACGATATAATCAACTTCTCGCAAGGTAATTAATTATCCTCCGCTAATTCTGTATTACTGTCCGATGAATCACGTCATCAACATTATGGAACTATGTTTTAATTCCATCAACTTTTTGAAATCCGTAACGTATGTGTGCGCATTATGCTTCACGGTATAACTGGAAATCAAGTCGCAGATGACACAGCCTGATATGATTTAACTGTGCTTCTACTTGATCAAACATGTATCAAAGTTTTAAATTTCTGGCTATAACTGTCCGCTATTTTCGAAAATAACTGTTTGAAAAGGTTTCATTTATTTGTTCTCATGTATAATTTAACCGTTATAATTTTATTTAACCTACCATGAGCTGTTTAAGAGAACTTATAGAGAAATGTCTTAGTCGACTATTTAAAACACTGACGTATATACGCTATCTCTCTAGGTCAGATGCAGATCATCGTGAAGACTCGGAATGGCAATACCATTGCCCTGGAGGTGGAGCAGTCGGACACGATCGACGACGTGAAGGCGAAGATCCAAGGCAAAGAAAGCATCCCCTTGGACCAGCAGCATCACGTCCAGGTCCCCGCCAGCAAATTGCTCAACGATGGCTGCAGCACGCTCGCCGACCATGACATCCACGACGAGTCTACCCTTCACCTTGTGCAAGTCTTGCTCGGCCCTCATGGAGAGGTACAAATCCTCGTCGAGACCATCACCGGCGAGATCATCGCCCTGGGCGGCGCCGCCGACGCCGACGCCGTTGACGACGTGGAACGAGGAAGGGATTCGGATTCCTACAGACCATCACCAGCAGCAGCAGCGGCGGATCGTCTTCGCTTGTTGCGAACGGCTTAAGGGAGAACGTATCGTTGATGGTTGGAGTGTGCAGGATGGCCGGAATCTTGTCCGTTTCCAACATCGCCGGGGTGGTTTGGAGGCTTGGGTTGTCTGCTCTCGCCGTCTACTGTAATGGAGGCCGTTCGTCAGTGCCGTGAATTAAACTAGCTGCGAAGTGCGAACAATGTCATCCGTTGTATGTGATCTGTGGAGATTTTCGACATGTCTCTCTTCATCAGTTAATCGTTGTGATTGTGATCCACTGTTTGTTATTAGTAATGACTGTAATGTAAGGTCTTTGTTGGCTTGTTGCTCGTGGTTGCAGATTTCCTGTTCCGCTAAGGCCCTCAGATAAGACGAATTAGAATGCATGACCTTTTTTTTTATTTACTTTACCGGTCCATCTACATGAGCCAGGATTTGGGCCTCGTGGAAAGCTGAAGCTTAGCTCAAACAAAGAAAAAAAATTCCACTTTATATCCCTCAAGGGTTGAGTTTCAAACTTTCAATCATATCCTCAACCATAAAATCGGGTATAACATATCTCTCATCTTTTAAAACAAATACAAATCTAGTCTCAAGATAGTATCGAGGATCTTTTTTTCTCTTATGTGACACTTACAATAAAATAACAAAATATAGTAGGACCTACATGGTGTTAAGGTCCATATAACACAGGCCCATCTTGGCCCATGTGTGCTACACATATATACTCTTCTATGTCCCTCTAATGGATCATCTATCTCAAATCACAAGGTGAGTAACATGGTATCAGAGCAAGGTTTAGGGTTAGGGTTAGGGTTAATCCTGCCCTCCCCGATCTGATCTCACGTACACTTCCAGTCGGGGCAGTGTCTCCGCCGTCGCGGCCTCTGCCTGTTCGCTCTTCGTGGGGTGCCTCTCCGCGCCTCGAGTCAGACGGAGCACCTGTCCGCGCCGTCGTCTCCCGCCGCCCGTCGCGGTTGAAGTCAGATGGAGCACTTGTCCGCGCCGTCGTCTCCCGTCGTCTCGTCGCGGCTGCGACCCTTCCCGCCGCCGCCAGTCGCGGTAGTGCTTGTCCCGCCGCCGCGCGCGCGGAGCTCGTCCCATGCCGCCGCGCCGCGGCAGCCGACCTTTCCCCGCCGAGGCGCCGCCGTCCCCGCCTCGTCGCCACGGCAGAGCTCGTCCACGCCGCGTGGTTGCCACCCCGCCCGTTCGTGGTGGTTCTTCTTGTGGTGTGTGCCTGTGTTGGAGAGCAGTACTCCAGTCCTTGGGTTGCTGCTACTGCTGATTGTGCATCTCTTCAGCTGCCCTGGTTTCTCAACTCTGCTGGGAATTTTTGTCTACTGCTGGTAATTGAATATGTCTGCTGCTTGTTCAACTATGTCTCAGATCAATGCAATTGTTATCAGTATTGTTCTTGATGGCCAAAACTATCCTGAGTGGGCTTTTTGTGTGGAGACTGCATTAAGGGGTTTTGGTTTACTGTTTCATTTAACTGATGATCCACCTAAGTTGAATGCCCATCATGATAATGCTGCAGTAGTAAAAGAATGGCAGATTAATGATGGAAAAGTGATGGCTGCCATGGTTAAGAGCACTCAATAGTCCATGATTATGAGCCTTTCTAGGTTTAAAACAACAAAGGAAATATGAAATTCTTTGAAAAAGAGATATGTCCAGGATAGTGGTGCCCTTTTGCATACTTTGATGCAGCAGATCCATGTGATTGAGCAAAATGATATGTCTATTGATGAGTACTTTTCAGCTTTTGATCGATTGATGGGCTCATTGACCTCTATGATATCTCAGTGTACAACAGAAAATTGTCCATCACAGAAATTTGTTGAGAAATTCTTTATATATCGCTTTGTCATGGGGGTAAGGGAAGAATTTGATTCCATCCGCAAGCGACTTCTTCATGATTCTTCCAACTTGACCATGGCACGTGCTTTGTCTGAGTTACTTGCTGAAGAGACTCGTCTGAAGTCCATGGCTCCTACATCAGTGACTCACAATGTGCTGGCAGCTCCTCAGCGAACTTTTGGATCAAAAGGCACCTCGTCCAAGCTATGCAAGCATTGTGGCAAGGCTGGACATTCTCTAGAAAACTGTTTTGTGCTACACCTAGAGAAGCTAGCAGAGTTTCGTGCACGTCGTGCTGCTCAGGCTGGTCGTGCTCAGGGTCCTCCTCCTACCCGTGCTCAGGGCAGTGCTCCTGCTCCAAAAGGTTCGTGTCTGCAGCTGCCGCCACACCGTTAGTACTCCATCATCTTGGGTGCTTGATTCAGGAGCATCATTCCATGTGACATCCGATCAATCCCACTTGTTGCTTGCAAAGAAGTTTCTACTGGTGCTTCTATTCAGACAGCCGATGGTACTACTTGCTATATCACTCATCAGGGATCCCTTTCTACTTCACATTTTTCTGTACCTGATGTCTCCCTTGTACCAAAATTGTCTATGAACCTTCTCTCAGTTGGTCAAGTAACTGATCACAATTGTTTTGTTGGATTTGATGACTCATCTTGTTTTATTCAGGATCGTCGAACCGGAGTTGTGATTGGGACTAGCCATCGCCGTAGAGGTTCTCCTAGCCTATATGTTTTGGATACGTTGCATCTTCCATCGTCTCCAGCTCGGGTGTCATCTGCTACCTCGCCATCCACTACATCCTTCGCCAAGTGGCATCATCGGTTAGGTCATTTGTGTGGATCTCGGCTGTCCACCTTGATAAATAAAGGTTGTTTAGGTCCCGCATCTATTGAGTCTAGTTTTCATTGTAAAGGATGCAAACTTGGGAAACAGAACCAACTTCCATACTCATCTAGTGTTTCTCATAGTAGTCGACTTTTTGATCTTATTCATTCTGATGTATGGGGGCCTGCTCTCTTTGCTACAAAGGAAGGTCATAAATATTATGTCATTTTTATTGATGATCATTCTCGCCATACCTGGATATATCTTATGAAAAATTGGTCCCAGTTGTGTTCCATTTATCAGTCTTTCACTCGCATGGTTCACACACAATTCTCCACTCCAGTTAAAGTTTTTCATTCTGACTCAGGAGGCGAGTATTTATCTGAGAAATTTCGTAATTTCCTGAGTTCAGAGGGCACTCTTGCCCAACTTTCTTGTCCAGGTGCTCATGCTCAGAATGGTGTTGCCGAGCGCAAACATCGTCATCTTATAGAGACTGCTCGCACGCTTCTTATTTCATCCTTTGTTCCCACACATTTTTGGGGCGAAGTCTGTTTCTCTGCAGTCTATCTTATTAATAGGCAACCATCTTCGAAATTGTCCTGGTCTTTGTCCTGGGAAGTACTCTTTGGTACTCCACCCAAGTATGATCATCTTCGAGTTTTTGGTTGTACCTGTTATGTCCTTCTTGCTCCTCGCGAGCGGACAAAATTAACTGCCCAGTCAGTTGAGTGTGCTTTTCTTGGGTATAGTCGAGAGCACAAGGGCTATCGTTGTTATGATCCCTCTTCTCGTCGCATACGTATTTCACGTGATGTGACATATGATGAAGATCGGCCATTCTTTTACACCACTTCTACCCGGCTTACATATACACCCACACAATCCACATCCTTTCTTCATCTTCCTAGTACATCTGATCCTGCCTCCGATGTGTCTCCACCTACACCACCACTACCTCCTTCATCTCCTCCATCTACCACTTCTGCTGCACCTCCACCTCCACCATCTCATCGTTCCATTACACACGTTTACACTCGTCGTCTTGTACAGCCACCGCCAACTTCGATCTCTCCGGCCAGTCCTGACACTCCTGCTTTTGATGAGTCTAACAATATTGATGAGTCACATGATTTTTCTAATGAGTTACAGGCTGGTCCACACTACAATCTTCGTGATCGGGCTACTATCAGGCCACCGGACAGATTGGGTCTTTCACGTGCAAGGGCAGTTGTTGAGGAGCCGTCCAACTATAAGGAAGCTGCTAGTATTCCTGAGTGGCAGCTTGCTATGTCTGAAGAACTTGCTGCACTTGATCGTACACATACTTGGGATATTGTTCCATTACCGGAATCTGTTGTTCCTATCACATGCAAGTGGGTATTCAAAGTCAAGACAAAATCAGATGGATCCATTGAGAGGTATAAAGCCCGCCTGGTTGCCCGCGGGTTTCAGAAGACACAGGGACAAGATTATGATGAGACTTTTGCGCCGGTTGCGCACATGACTACTGTTCGTACACTGATTGCTGTGGCTGCTGCCCGCTCTTGGACTATATCTCAGATGGATGTCAAAAATGCTTTTCTTCATGGCGATCTACATGAGGAAGTTTATGTGCAGCCACTACCTGGTGTTGATGCTCCTTCAGGGCATGTTTGCCGTCTACGCGGGCCCTATATGGACTCAAACAAGCTCATCGCGCTTGGTTTGAGCGTTTTGTCTCTGTGATACAAGCTGATGGGTTTTCATCTAGTGATCATGATCCTGCTTTATTTATTCATCTCTCTCCACGTGGACGCACATTGCTTCTTTTGTATGTGGATGATATGTTGATTATTGGAGACGATGCAGATCATGTCTCTTATGTGAAAAAGCAGCTTGGTGAGCAATTTCAGATGTCAGATTTGGGTCCTCTTAGTTATTTCTTAGGGATTGAGGTTTCCGGTCTTCTAAGGGATATTATATTTCTCACCAAATATATACAAGATCTAATTGCTCGATCCGGACTTAGTGACAATAAGACAGTGACTACACCTATGGCCCTTCATTTGCGGCTTCGTTCTACCGATGGTACACCCCTTGAGGATCCTTCTAGATATCGTCATATTGTGGGAAGTCTTGTTTACCTCACACCACAAGACCTGATATTGCTCATGCTTGTTCATTTTGAGTCAATTTGTGAGTGCTCCCACTTTTGTCCATTTTGGCCATTTGCTTCGTGTGTTGCGATATTTGAGGGGAACATCATCTCAGTGTTTGTTCTATGCTTCTGATAGTCCACTTTAGCTTCATGCTTACTCAGACTCTACTTGGGCTAGTGATCCCACAGATCGTCGTTCTGTCACTGGTTATTGTATTCTTCTTGATTCTTCTCCTATTGCATGGAAGTCCAAGAAGCAAACAGCTGTGTCCCGGTCAAGCACAGAAGCAGAACTCCGAGCACTTGCCACTACTACTTCAGAGATTGTATGGCTCAGATGGCTATTACATGATTTTGGTATTTCGTGTGATACCCCACACCTCTTCTATGTGACAACACTGGAGCCATAAAGATTGCAAATGATCCTGTAAAGCATGAGCTTACAAAACACATTGGAGTTGATGCCTCTTTTACTCGGTTTCACTGTCATCAGAAAACAATTGATCTTCAGTATGTGCCCTCAGAATTGCAGCTGGCAGATTTTTTCACTAAAGCCCAGACTCAAGAGCAGCATCGGCTTCATTTGAGTTTGAAGGGGGGTGTTAAGGTCCATATAACGCATGCCCATCTTGGCCCATGTGTGCTACACATATATACTCTTCTATGTCCCTCTAATGGATCATCTATCTCAAATCACAAGGTGAGTAACACATGGATCCACATGTCAAGGGTTCATGTCTTCTTCCCCTCTACTCTCTTCCCCACACCTTTCCTGTCTCTTCCTAGTCTCCAGGGAGGCGGATGACGGGGAGAGGGGCAGCACCTGACGAAAGAGGACCAAGGCGGTGGTGACCTCATAATTAATCCTATGCAACCGTGGCTCCGCTTCCTATATACGCAAGCACGCGGCTCGGCCTCCTACCCACAACGTTGCCTTCGGCTCCTCTGTCTCCACCATCTATCACCTGGACTCCTCTCTACGTTTGGCTCAACCACTTCTATCTCCTTCACCAGCCCTGCCTACTCACAAACGGTGGATCTCAGGCCTCTATCACCATCTCCTTCGTCACCCTCGCCCCGAGAGCCCATCCTGCGTCAGCTCCTTCGTACTGGCCATCTTCACTGAGCTCCGCCTGGGTTGTCGGAGTCCAACACCCTCACTATCCACGGCATCGCCTCTTGCTTGTTGGCAAGGGCCCGTCATGCCTCTTTGTAGCTGGCCACCGAGTTTGCTCCGTCTGCCACTCCTGATGGCACTGCCGACTCTGCTTCGACTACCAATATCATTTGAGCTCCGGCTGCTACCAACACTGTGTCTCCGCTTTGCTTCGTCCCCCGCCGCTTCTGCTAGAGTTTGCTGTTAAGGGCCGCTCTAAGGGAATCATCTCCACACGTTGAAGAAAAGGGAGATAGAGTATGGGGAGAAATGACATCGACTAACACATGGGCCTTACATAATTATTTTTTTCCTTCTAGGGTCACGTAGGTTGCACGTCAACACCACCTAGGACATAAACCAAGTCAAACAAGTCACGTACGCACCACGTCAGTCAAAATCACTTTTAGTACTATATAGTAGCCTTATTTACACTAGTTTTTAATATATGAGATATGTTGCATCTAATTTTACGTGAAGAGACTCGATTGAAATTCGTACCTCAGGTTAGAGACGTAAAGTGAACATTTTCCTCTAACAAATGAAGTAGCTAGTACAACAAAGTGGACGTTGGACGATGGATCTCCGCATGCAGGGGCCATCTACATCTTCAAGGACGACAACGACCACTACGGGAAAGCCCATGTTTGCCGAGTGTAAAATTTTTTGCCGAGAGCTTTATATCGGGCACTCGGCGAACAATATATCTGCCGAGCGGGCTCTCGGCAAAAAAAACCCTCGGCAAAAAGGACACTTTGCCGAGTGTTTGCCCTCGGCGAACAAAACACTCGGCAAAAAATACCTTTTGCCGAGTGCCTCCACACGGCCCTTGGCGAAAGTACAATTTTGCCGAGTGCCAATAAGGGACACTCGGCAAAACAGTAACCGCCGTCAATGAATACCATTTGGTACCATCTTTGCCGAGTTCCAGGGCAAGACACTTGGCAAAATACCACCTTTGCCGAGTGTCAGGCTAGGCTCTCGGCAAAATACCCAATTTGCCGAGTGCCATGGCTAGGCACTCGGCAAAATACCACCTTTGTCGAGTGTCTTTCCCTGGCTCTCGACAAACATGTCAAAATTTTTCCTCATCTATCCTCCAAACTTTTTCTATTATGTAAATACAACATGTAATCCCTAATTATCAAATTTGGTAATTTTTCGATTGGTTTTAATTTCTTTGATTTATTGTATTTTCGTGAATTTTTTTGCAAGCCTTAAATTAGAACTGCAAGTGGTTAAAAAAATAAAAAAAGTAGTGCAAAAATTATATTCATGTTATTTAGACCCTTTTGAGTCAATATGTGGTAAATGAACAGAAATTGAGATGTTTTTCTTCATGCAACATAGTTAGGAACGTGTTGACCGAATGATTTAAAAATTATAAAAATAGCAAACGAAGTCAGAAAATCATAAAATTTGTTAGGGTGTCATGATACCATACGTCGAGGCTGGGGTAAAAAATCGAGAAGGTTTCGAATATTTTATCAGGTATGACGCTCATGAAACCGAATATTCTCTAAAGAAGATTATAAGTGTTAAGAAGGATTGGTTAGATTTAGAGAGAAAGTGACGGCCGAATTATCGTTTCATTTCAAATCTTTTATGCTAGGCAATAAATATCATATATTGGTTTATGCAAAAATTTGGTAATTTTTTGAATCCGTTTGATAATTTTTAAATTATTAGAAGCATAAAAACTAAAGTTTTTTTTGCCGAGTGTAGCTCTCGGCAAAGTATCACACATGGCAAAAAATGTACAAAACCCTAATGCGCAAAACTTTGCCGAGTGCCTAGAGTAGGGCACTCGGCGACATTAGTATTTGCCGAGTGCCACCGATCCGGCACTCGGCAAAGCTTGTTTTTGCCGAGTGCCAGATCGGGGCACTCGGCAAAGCCTCGGCACATGGCAAAGTTTTCTAATATGCCCGTCTCCTCCCCGTGCCACGCTCAGTTTTGAACTTAGGCAAAATAAGCAAACGCGACCGCCGCCTCCCACGCTCCACCGTCCGCACCGCCGCCGCCGCTCGCCGGCGTTGGTGCCCCGCCGCCGACCGTCGCCCCCGCCGCCGCCCCTGCGCCGCCGCCTCCCGTGCTTGCTGCCGCCCCACCGCCTACGGGCTTCTCCTCCGGCGACATCCTCCCCGTGCCGGCCGCCCCGCCGGCCCAGCATTCCTCCTCCGCCGACGCCCCCCGACCGACGCCCCACCTTCCCCACCCGGCCGACGCCGCCCGCACCCCGGCCGACGCCCCTCTTCTCCTCTCGCCGGCGACGCCCACGGCCGACGCCGCTCCTCCTCCCGCCGACGCCCCACCCCCCGCATTTTTTCGGTAAACATATTTTTTACTTTTGTAACATTTATTTGTTATTGTAACATTTAGTTCAAACAAAATTAGATTTGTTATTATATAAACATTTAATTCAAACTATGACAATATTTAGGTTATTATTGACACATCAAAATAATATCATGTATTTAGGTGTTTATTAAAATGAGTGATATTTAGGTATTTATTAGAAACAAATATATGGTAAAAACAATGGTATTTATTAGATACATATCTATACTCTTTTGATTTGATTTGAGTAAAAAATATATGCAATATGCACTTATATATTTTTGAAGTTTATTGTATGCACATATGTTCGAATCCTTTTTTTGAGATGATGAATGGAGTCGCATCGTGCAGCCATGCCGTCGCTTGTGTGCCGGCCATCGAGCCGTGCTTCCCTATTTTGCAGGTGCCGCTGTCTTTACCGTAGTTTGTCTGTGTATAACGTAACCTTAGGCGTCTCCCGTTCGAAAGAGATACGGATGAAAATATGCTTCTTCTTGCATATCTTTAACTGTATCTTTTTCGAATTGTCCACGTTTTTGGACAGCCCGAGGATGTGTATATGAGTTTAGTTTCCATGGTCTAGTATTCTGGTCCGACTCAGAATTTCGGTAGTATCTCCCAGTTGTTCTCCGGATACACAATCTCCTGTCGGGACGTGTATTTGGAGAACAACGGGAGGTGCTGCAAAATTGTCTCGAGCGAGTACTAGAGCATGGGAAGTAAACTCATCTACACATCCTCGGGTGGGATTAGGACCTATCTTTACCTATTAGACATTAGAGGCACTCGGTAGATGGAAATAATATTTATATGATTATTCGATATGATAGAGGATGGATGACCGTGAGTGGATGTATACGGGCCGCTCAAGTCACGGTCCGTTGACCGATGAATGGATCGAGAAGACCGATGCTTTCTTGGAACTTGCATTTGCCAAGGTTAAAGGAGCACGTACCACATGGTGTCCCCGTAGCAAATGTGGTAACATGAAGCGACAAACAAAAGAGATCATGGACAAACACCTTTGCAAGAATGGTTTTACAACTGATTATACCGGTGGACATTCCATGGTGAAGCCTACCATGGGAGAGACGAGGTCGTCCGACAACGCATCGAGGAGTTTGATTCTGATGCCGGGGTAGGAGACATGTTAAATGACTATGAAGAAGCACACTTCGATGAAGGATGTAGGGAGGAGGAGCCGGAGCCTACCGCAAAGGCGTATTACAACATGTTGTCTGTGGCACAGAAACCCCTTCATGGGCATACAAAAGTTTCTCAACGGATGCCATTGCACGGCTAATGGCGGTAAAGTCCGGTTTAGCTGGAGTAGAGAGGCCTTTGATGTTATGTTGACAGTTGTTGGGAGCCTGCTTCCGAATGGTCACCTTCTGCCAAAGAGCATGTATGAGGCACAAAAACTCCTTCGGGCACTTAAGATGCCATATGAGCAGATACATGCTTGTCCGAATGGATGTATCCTATTTAGGAAAGAGCATGCAGAAGCAAAATACTGTGCAAAGTGTGGATCCTCTAGGTTCGTAGAGGTAGACTATGGTGATGGGCATAAGAGGCAGCTCGCTATCCCCATGAAGATCTTACGGTACCTTCCGTTCATACCGAGGATCCAACGGCTTTACATGACCGAGGAATCCGTGAAACAGATGACATGGCACAAGCTCGGACGTCGATACAATCCTGAGAAGCTTGTACATCCATCCGATGGTGAGCTTGGAGAAGGTTTGATGTGATTCATTCTGGGAAAGCTCTAGAGGCTCGTAATGTACGGGTTGCGTTGGCAACGGATGGGTTCAACCCTTATGGAATGGCGGCTGCCCCATGTTCGTTATTCCCCTCAATCTCCCCCCCGACGTCATCTTCCAATGATCGAATATATTCTTGTTGTTGATAATTCCTGGACATCCGGGGAAGAATATGAGTGTGTACATGGAGTCTTCGATTGATGATTTGGTCCGTACTTGGGAGGAAGGGGTATGGACATATGACCGAGCTAGAAAGACAAACTTCAAAATGCATATTTGGTACCATAACTCCCTGCATGACTTGCCAGCATATGGGTTATTCTGCGGATGGTGTGTTCACGGGAAGTTTCCATGTCCGGTATGTAAGGCAGATATGAAGTTCATCTGGTTGGTGAAGGGTGGTAAATATTCTTCTTTTGACAAACATCGACAATTCCTCCCTCTTGACCATCCATTCAGGCGGGACATCAAGAACTTTACAAAAGATGTAATAATTACCGAGGCTGCACCACAGATGATGACAGGTGCCGAGGTTCGTGCTCAGTTAGAAGCTCTTAATATCAATGAAGAAGACGGTTGTTTTATGGGATATGGTGAGCAACATGCCTGGACTCAAAAATCTGCCTTGTGGAGGCTCTCATATTTTCAAGATCTCCTTCTTCCTCATAACATTGATGTGAGGAGGAGGAGGAGCAGGAGGCTGGGGGGTCTGGCTCGGCTTGGGGTTTTGCTTCAGCAGGAGGGTCTGCCTCGACTGTTTGGTTGCGAGGTCCCTCGACCCTCCCACGGTGACCGATACCTTTCGAGAGACGCCCGCTGATTTAGCCTGAAGGGACTCGGTAAGTAACCTTGGATGTTGTTAATACTTTTTCATTTGATTTGTTAAAAATTACAATTAAAACTAATAATTCATTGTATTTTCACTTGTCAGGTGTTGGACTGTGATACGAGGAGGTGATCACAAACGCCAAGTCAACGACATCCTGGGTCTTCTATGCAGAGTACACTTTCCTGGCCTTGTTCAGTACGGTGGAAGGTCGGAGCCTGCCTACACGTTTGACCACTACGTCGCCGTCCCCGATTTTCCTGATCGAGATGGAAGGATCTTCAAAAACAGGGCGGAGCGGGTGAAGGCCGAGTTGTGGGTAAGTCTTTTGTCAAACCACGTCCCTCAATACATCACATTCATTGCACATTATTGAAACAATGGCTCAATACATCATGTGTTTATGTAGGATTTTTTTAGATGCCAGACAGGATACGAGGCAAGAGCGGCTTGGCTGACAAATCCTGTCGCAAACTCGTGACTGACATGCATTACGAGGAGCGCATCCAGGCCATCATTGCATACAACGCTGCATACAACAACCTGAAGGTCACCAAAACCGAAGCAAGAACCATGACTCTGACAAAGGAACAATACATGCTGATAAATGTAACATCGGATTTTTGAATGATTAAATACATTTGATTTGATCTAGGTATATCTCTTATACTTGATGACGTGTAGGTGCCTGTTTGGTGGTGCGGCCAGCTTCTCGATTGCCGGGAGCGCATGGTGGATAGGTGGTGCGCGCCGAGTGGCCGGAGACGCACACCGCTTGCCGGAGTGGCGTTTGATGATGCCAGTGCACCACACCACCAAGGCAGCCTTAGCCTCAACCAGTATGCAGCTAGATGGGTACGTGAATTCTATTTTTCATTTCAACGACCGGTGCTCAATAGTTCTTAACCATACTATTGTTTTATTCGCAATGGCGTCGCATGATGAGGGCAACCTATCTCCCAGTTCAAGGCATGGGCTTTGGCCCACATGGGCAAGGCGACGTCCGACGTCGACTACAACCCAAAGGACGGGCCCTCGGCGTACACCAATGCGACCGTCCATAGCCGCCTCGGTCAGTACACCACGATGGCAAGGGAGCTCCATGGGGAGGATTTCGATCCTACTACCCAGGATATTAATGGAGAAGTCGTCATGAGGAGGGTGGGAGGAGGCAAGAAGCATGGGCAGTACTGGATTGGCGACAACCTCCTCGACATAGCCAGTACACCTACTTTGTCCCAGCTTCGAGCAAGGAGCACGAGCGAAAGCCCGACCATACGCACACGGCCGACCGCTTCACAGACCGAAGTGCAGCACCTCCGGGTTAGAAAATTATTTTTTCCTCAATTCATTAATATTTACTGATTGTTTGCTTCACTTTGTAAAATTGAAATGGAATATTGTAGGACGAGTTGGAAGAGGAGAGAAGGAAACGGTGGGAGATTGAGATGAGGATGACTGAGATGTACAGCTACGTGCAATCAATCAGTCAAAACATGGGTCTTCCTGTCGTACCGCCATTCACTCCTCCACATCCTATTGTAGGCACTCCGGTGAGTCACTTAACTCACATTTAATTTTTTTATTTGCGAATGTTACTATCTTGACAACCTATACTATTCTATTTTTCCTTTTGTGCAGCCTCAGTCGCCGGCATCAAATAACCCCAGTAATGACCACGTAGGTTCGGCGCCGTGGCCACCTCGGTAAATTTCTTTGAACAATTGTAATTCTGGACTATCTACTGTGAACTACTATGTTTTCTTCGAATTTCGTTTGCGAATTATGGACTACGTACTATGAACTACTATGTTTATGTTTTGTGGATTGTGACTGTGACTACGATTGTAAATTATATTTATGTCTTGTGGATTGTGAATTATGGCTAAACTGTTGTGATTGTGGTTGTCGATGTGGTTATGCTGATTGGGGATGTGGAATGATGCTTATGGGGTTGTGGAATGATTGGGGTTGTGAATGTAATGTATATTTTGAAAATTTGTGAAATATGCGACTGAACAAATAAAACAGGGTTAAAATTGTCACTTTGCCGAGTGCAACACTCAGCAAAGAGGGCCTTCGCCGAGTGCAATGGCCAAAACACTCGGTAAAGAGGGCAACCTGGGGATTCTGGCAACCCTCTTTGCCGAGTGCTTGAATCTTCGCCGAGAGCTTTGACAATAGCACTCGGCGAAATCCATCACTTCGCCGAGTGCTTTGGTCAATGCTCTCGGCGAAGTTTTAATTTCGCTGAGTGCATTAGGAAAAGCTCTCGGCGAAGTGTGGGTTTTCGCCGAGTGTTTTCTTCCTGTGCTCTCGGCAAAATTAAAAACTTCGTCGATTGTTTTTTTTCCGACGCTCGGCAAACTTTTCCATCACCGTATACCCAACCAAACGTGTACTTTTTTGCCGAGTGTCGAAGGGACACTCGGCGAAGATTTCGCCGAGTGCCCGATGAAAACACTCGGCAAAGAGCTCTTTGCCGATCCAAAGTTCACCGTGTGATCTATGCCGAGTGCAACATTCGGTGAAATTTTCACCAAGTGTTTAACAGCCTTCGCCAAGTGTCCCTGGCACTCAGCAAAAAGGGGATTTTCCGTAGTGGACACCCGGGCTTGGAGTGCCTGACGATGCAGTCGTGGTCGACGTTGGAGATGCCGGCGATGGTAGCGGAGGCACCAGCGACGGTATTCACTCGGGTGTGGAGATAAGGAAGAAAATCTAATGATGAGTAAATAAAATATAGAGATAAATCAATTCTATTTTAATATCTCTACCTACCATATATTTTAATAGGTAGTACCTCCATCATTGTGAAAAATAAAATTACGCGGTATATTCCCTTGTTGCTCCATATATACGATGAAACGACTACAAACCGGGCATCTGATTTTTGCCCCCAAAAATCAGGTGTTGTTTCACCGATACTTAGAAAAATGTTTCATCACTATAAAAAATGTTTCATACTATCAAATGGTGAAACACATATTAGTCACGATTGAAACATATTATTCTCACAGATGAAACATCAAGTTTTAACAGCTGAAACATAAACAAATTACAAGAGTCGTAAACAAAAATATGAAACACCATCGAAGTATAAGTGTAACATTTCAATCTAACCCCAGAAACATCCGGATTCATTGGCTAAAACATCACAAACTTTGCAAACCAACGTAAAGATGTTGCCCTTCTACTTCATTGATGTGGATAGCCACTGCTTCCCAAGCCTTCTTTGCCTCGTTGTCGTTGGTACCAGTCCTTCGTTGCACCATCTTCGTCGGCCGGCTGCGCCACCGCGTTCATCGCGCCGAGGCATGCCGTGGCAGCGTCCGTGGGACTGTGGCATCCACTAGCACAGACCTGGTCTATCTATAACGGCTAAAGATTGCCAGCTCTAACAGCTCAGCCAGGCGTTACAAACCATTCGTTGCATATGTTACCTGTCATTGTAACGGCTAGACGCCCAACCTGTCATCTGTAACGGCTAGAAGCCATTACAAATGAAACTCATATATAGCGGCTCAAGAAAAACAACTGTTAGAGATGACCCCCTCATCTCGAACGGCCGGCTAGTAATCTTGCCGTTACAGATGAGAGGGTCATCTTAACGGCTAGAGTTTTAGAGCTCGTCATCTGTAACGACTGGAGTTCTAGAGTCATTACAAATGAGTAAATACCAAATTTTTTTTGCTAGTTTCAGTATTTACTAGCCATGCCCTTGAAAAAAAACTAAATATACAAACAAATCACATATATAACCCAATTGCCTCACATGTATCAAATTGCACAACACAGATATATAACATTGCATCAAAATTACATTAAATTTTCAATTCATACACTTCACACATATATCAGAATCCATCTCTTACAATTACACAAGATTCCATTTCATACACTTCGCAAATATATGGCATCCATTCAATTGATGCAAAATAGAGACATAAATAATAGGAACCTATTGACGAGAAATTTCTCTCACGCACTGGCCTGGGAGATCTGCTTAACTCCAGTGCAGGTCCTTCTCGGCTACCTATGCTGTACAAGGCGTGCCAGTTGGTTTGATCTGTTAACCAACAAGAAAAATAGAGATGTATGCGTTAAGTATTAAGTTAGATCCTACTAGATCGGCTGCAAGAGTCAATTCACATATATTTGCTATTTCGAAGTGTATTTAAGCTAAGTGACTAGAATAGATCGGCTGTTGCCGAGATAGTATTAGCCACTTAACCCAAATATACCAAAAAATAATAAATACATGTTTTAACAAACTTAGCCGATGTCATAAGTCCAACTGTGAATCGGCTAATACTCCGATTTATCTTATGAAAAGATATTGATCTAAGCCAAATGCGCTAAACCTAGATCAATCGTCTGTCGGCTGTAGCTGACAGACTGATTCTGGCTTAGGGCATTTAACTAGAGCAAGATCTTAATATAAGAGGCAATTTTAATAATCTTGATGACAAATATATCAAAAGAACATTAAAACAGATAAGGCCGGCTGAAACCCCGACACTGTCTCTAAGCAAAATACATCTAGCCGAACAGATCATGAAAGCTCTAAAAACGACTTAATAGTTCAACACTGATGCAACATTAAGTATAAAAAGAACAGTCTGATCTACTGTAGCTGATGCAAATACCTCGAGACAGTGGATATAACATATAATCCTGGCAATCCTTTAGATCTAGCTCTATCGGCTGCCGATTCTCGACAAAAGTGAGCCGACAACGAGACAGATCTAAACATTGTCCTGGATTATATGTGATATATGATAACTAGCGCAACATAAATCATTAAATTTAGAGTGTCATAATGATGGAAGCATTAAATTCGATGAGATACACCACTAATGACAAACATTTACCTGAACTTGGGGATCGAAACGATGTAGCCCGAAGCCGGATCAGTTGTTCGTCTGAAGAAAACGGAGGCGATGCGCCGAAGGTTGTATTGATTGTGTGAGAATGAGAAATTACAGGGATCTCGGGTCCTATTTATACCCAAGAATAACATTATCTGTACAGACCCTGGACTCTATCTAAACTACTATTTAAAATACGACAATATCCCGGAAAGGACCCATGCCGCATTACAATAAACAGTTTAATCAAATTCCTAATTTATAGATACAATTGCCGTTACAGGACTCTATCCACAGATGACAATATCTTTTAATGCGCGAACTGATAACCAAATCTTCTATTTATCTTCAAGCACTTTCATCGGAAACGGTTTTATCTTCTCCTCTGACTCAGCATCGGCTATCGGCTATCCTTGTCCGATCCAGCCTCAGCCGATTGACCTCGTAGCCGATCGTTACTCAGCCGATTTGAGCATAGCCCATACAGCCTCTGCTTCTCCGCAAATTGTTTCGCCAATCCAATTCCGCTTCAAATTCGACCTTGAACTTAGGGATTTGGTTACCAAATTTGGTCGTCAACATATGCCCCCAAGTCCGTGATAAGATAATATCGCGGATTTGCTGCCTTTCCAAACTCCCGCTTTCTCCGACCGAAACCGTTTCGGCTGCCCAAAAATATCCTTCAAATACCGCCTTCGCGGCCACCGCACGTGTCATATGCCACACACAAACAACCACCTCAACAACTCTCGAGCTCTCTGGCGACCTCCTTGGCGAACTCAGCAACCTCGGCGGCCTCGGCGACCTCAGCGATCTCGTCTTCCCCGACGAACCCCAAGAAGCAGCAACTACCGGCAATGGCTTCCTCCAGCACTCCTTCCGCCGCGCCGTAGCAGCCAGCTTATCCTTAGGTAAACCTATCGACTTCATTCCTTTTTTTCCTTCTGCGATTTGGCTACTACCTCTTTGTAATTCCTTGTTCCTTTCCTCATTCTCTAGCACTTAACCCACCAAATCGCAATCCCCAACCTAGCTCATCAGAACCAATACTTCCTAGGGCCGATCGGCAATTTGGACCCAAGCGAACTAATAAACGCAGAAACCGATCGGATCCCTTTTAGGTTTTCAACCCCAAACCTGTCATACTGGACCAACGCCTTCAAATCATGGCCATCAACCGACAAGTCCTGGCCAACCTGGTTTTTAAGGATGTCGGCTAGGAAAAGGATGCACTGGACCAAACTTGGAATAGCTCAGTGTTTGGAACTAACAATAACCGACATGCCCAAAAACGAATCCCTTCTATCGGCTGCTTACTACTTTTGGTCCGATATGCTCAACGCCTTCTTATTTAGACAAGGGCCGATGACCCCCACCTTGATGGATGTGGCAATGATAACCGGCTTCGATATTACCTCCACAGTCAGCCCAAGTGATCTTCAGCGCAAGTGCCAACACAACTTCAAGACCAAAAGCATTGGTGGCTGGAGCGGCTTCATCTCTATGAATATGAAAGACGGGCCAATTTCAGACAGGGAGCACACCGCCTTCCTCCTTATGTGGCTAGAGAAGTTCGTGTTCTGTGGATCTAGCTGTGGCCCAACTAGTAACTGGCAGCAAGTAGCTGAAGCCCTTGTGGAGAAAAAGCGTATCCCCTTAGGCAAGTACCTATTGGGTTATCTATACCAGGTCTTAAGCTCAGCTTCGGCTCGATTTGCCATCAAGCAATCTGTTGGCACTGGGGGCCCGTGGTGGTTGCTACAGCTCTGGCTCAACTTACATTTGTACAAGATAGCCGAACTGCCTGCCCCACTTCAAACTGAGTTCCCATTGATAGAGCCGAGAATTGTGGATGATGAAGAAAAAACCACTCGGCGGCTGACGTCCTACGATGAAGCCGCTTCAACCTACCCAGCTCAAACGACACCAAGACTTCACGAGAATGGTTTGATCGGCTGTACAGCGGTTTTCCAAACGCCTCCAAAGTCTGGTTTGCATACAAAGACTTTATCGAACTTGAGCAGCCAGACAACCTTCGGCTAGACAAACTTGACTCCGAAGAATACACGACGCCAAGGGAAATTTTTGTCACTGCTATCACTCCTTGCATCCTTCCCGTCGGTACCCACCAAGGCCGCTACGTCACAAAATCTTATGGGTTTTATCACCCCATGGTGGCGACGAGGCAGTTTGGACTGGGCCAACTACCCATCGGCCTATGGTTTGCCGACAAGATCCAGCCGAGGGGAAGAATCGAAGGCAACGTAATGATGCTTCGGCTGCTTCAACTCCCAGTTCCTCCTCTCGGCAGCATGAACAGAATCAATCTGGCTATAAGTAGATCGCCGATCTTCAACCAGTGGTGGGGCGAGTGGAAGCAACACCTATTTCACCAATCGGCTACAATGTTTCTGACCATCATCGACCCTGACAGAGTTCCATCGGTAAGCACATTTCCTAGTTCTTTGTTTACTCACCGATCATTACTCATATCATCAGCTAACCATAACTTCCTTCTGCTGTAGACAAATGACGATTTCCCCTCCCCTAGTCAGCCGAAGCGGGGTGGTGATCAACTACGCGCCCGGCATCCTGCCGAACGGGTGTGGGCTGGCGCTATCCCCAATCGGCTTCAACGCGCCGAAGGTGGGCACATTACTCCATGGCTAGACCCGTGAGCCGCTCCATCGGACAAAGAGGACCAGCCATCGGCTGCTGCTACTCCGGCTGCCGAAGCAAGAAAAAGGGCAGCCAAGAAGGCGAAGCGAGCCCCAGCCGATGACGACCTGTCCCCCGTCGATCCAGTCGTGGATGCCTTCTTGGCTCAAGAAGTGGAGGATGAAGAGGTTGCAGAAGCTATTGATGAAGCCGCAGCCAATTCCATCTCAGACAAATACATCGCAACCCCATCGGCCGACGAGAGCAGCATCCAAAGAACTCCAAGCCCTCCAAGGTGTCCTGCTCGGCCGATAACGGTAAATAACTTCACTCCTTTCCCCTCTTTAAACAACTCATCTGCATTTGCTCATGTTTCCCTTGTACCTCTGAATCGGCAGAGAACCAAATGCGTCACCATGAAGAAATCGGCTCCCCTGCGATCAGTAAGTCCTTATCCTCATACTTTGTGCATTGCTTAGCCGATCCCCAACTAACTCCCTTCACAGCCGCCACACGCACCAACACCTGTCCCCCAGGAATCAAGTGAGCGCACCCAATCGGCCGCGAGCAGCGGCCACGCTGATAAAGAAGTCACCTCGGCTGCAGGTGGCGATCAGGCCGATGCGAAACCCACTCCGGCTTCGATGCCCACGGTAAGCCCCGCTCAATCTCATTAGCCGATTTGATAAGCCCATCACTTTTCTAAACTGTTATTTTTCTTTTGCAGAATATAGCCGATCTTCTTAACTTTGACCTGTCGGAGTTCGAGGACCCGAGCAAGGACGGCGAGAAGGCGCTGGTGCCGTTCCACGCGGATCTGAAGGCGGTTCTAGCCGACATCGGCAATCGGCTGGAGATCCCTCTGGATGTACTGGTAGCCGACTGCGGCCCAATTTGCGCTCGGTTCAAAGAAATCCAAAACCAGCTTCCAAACGCCGTGGTTGACGCAATCGTCCCGACCACCTTCCTAGAAGTGCACCAACTTAAATACGAGCGGGCTCAGCAGCGGATAGCCGACCACCGAGAAAACCAAATGCTTGTCGGTGTAACACCTAAAAATCGGAGAATTTAAAATCGGGATTTAAAAATCGGAACTCACAAAAACTTTTGGTTTATTGCATCTCGTCGTGTTTATTGCTTCTTATTTGCCAGCTTTGTAGCATAAATTTATAAGTGAGTGATTCATCTCGATGTTTGAGAAAGTTCAAATGATTTGAATTTCCAATAGGAAGAAGAATTTCAAAGTATTGAGTTGGGAATTTTAATATAAAATAGAAAGGGTTGTAGATTTACAAAAAAATATATATGGGTCAAAACATTATTTTGTGGTGAAATAATGTTAATTAGTGAGCAAAATGGGTGATTAAATATTTTTAAAAATATATATATGAAGTCTAGAAATTATTTCGAATCAAAATCACATTTTCTAGAATTTAGCAAAAAGAATTAAATTAAATATGTAAAATATATTTTAAAATAATAAAGGTGGGTGAAAAGGTTGAAAACATGTTTTACAACTTAATTTTGGGTGTGCTAGAATTTATTTTAAATTTTAGAGGTGAAAGGAAAACAATAATTGGAAAATAGGAAATTTAAATCGAGAAATTATAGAAGTCCACTATTCATCGTCTGCCAAGTGTTCGACGTCGTACCCGGGCCCGGCCACCTCGCCACCGTGCGCCCGCGTCGCGCCGCAGCGCCGTGCCCCACGTCGCCACTATGCGCGCGCCGAGCCGACACCGCCACCTCGCCTCCTGCCGTCCTCGCGCGCCGCGCCGGACCCGCCCGAGCGCCGCCACGTGTCGCTCGCCGCGCCCGGTCCGCCGCCCGCGCCCCCACGCGTCGCCCTTCACCCCAGGCCCCTCTCCGCGCGTCGGCTACACCTCCCCATTCCCATGCCGCCATCGTCACCGTCTTGTTCCCACGCCTCGCCGACGTCGGCCACGCGCGCGCCACGCCCGTGACGCACACGACAGTGCAGCGCCGTGCCCTGCACCGCCATCGTAGTCTCACCGCGAAATCGATATAAGTAGACCTCGATAGCACAAACTCTATACACCAATCTTGATCGCCATCTTTCCCTCTGTAAAACCCCTCAAAAGTCCCCAGCCGCCATAGCCTGTGCGCTAAGAATTTCGCAAAGATCGGAGCCCGGTCGGAAGAACCCTAGCGCCGGCCGCCCGAAGCGAAAATCCAAAATTCGTCGCCCTCGGTCGAGTTCTTCACAAATTGAAGGTACGTCAACAACCTACGTGCTCTAAGCTTCGTTTCCCCCATGTTTCCCGAGCCAATGCACCGCTGGAACTCACTGGCGACGAGCAGCGCCAAGCCCCTCTGTTTCGGTCGCCGCCGTGCGCACGTCGCAAGGACACCACCGCCCTTTCCGGCCGATCCAAGCCCTAGCCAGCTTCCCGTGTTCGTAGATTCTCTCGAGACCCGCTAGTTCGGCCGAAACTTGACGGAGCACGCCGCACCGTGTGCCTCCGCCGCCGTGACCACCTCACCGTCGCCGGCCCAATCTGCCGCCTCTCCGGCCCGACCGTGCCTTGAAACTTACTCCCCACATCACGTAGATGGAGTAGAGCCCGATAGATCCCGAGCTCCGGCCCTCCCTCGCCGCCGGCGTCCTCTTCCCGTCGGCTGCCGGCACAAACAGAGGAAGGAGAGGAGAAAACGAGAGGAGGGAAAGAAGGGGAAGGAGGAAAGAAAAAAAAAGAAAAAAAAAAGAAAAGAAAAGAAAGAAAAGAAAAAAAGAAAAGGAAAGAAAGGGAAGGAAAGAAAAAGAAAAAGAAGAAGAGAAAATTTGGGGAAAATTTAGGAAAAAGCTTTTGGGAAATATTTGGGAAAATATCTGGGCAAAAATATATAGTTTTCTCAAATATATTCTCTCGGAAACAAATTTGGATTTTCAAAAATAATTTGGGACCGATTATTAAACATGTTTACCAAAATATTTAATCATAGCATTTATTTATCCTTCAAAGAAAATTATTTATGTCTGAAACTTGTCTTCAAAATATTATTCTTGATCTATTTGCTAGACTTAAAACCTAGATTATTAGTGTAGTATTTAGCTTCGGAATTATTCTTGGGATCAACTATTATTGTAAACCCTAGGACTTCTCGACCCAATGAATATTTTGATAAAATTGAAGATAACCACTTCCTCTTATTAATTGAATCATCAACTCTAATATTTCTCAAACTTTAAACATATTAACTTAAAATAAATATCACATCATATTTAACTAAATCAGGTTCAATGCAAAACATCAAATCCTTATAACTCTTTCGCTCTAACCTGGATTTTATCGAACTCGAGCCTAGGTTCGCGTAGAGTCATAGCCTAGTATTAGGAGCCGCTTTCACGATTCATTTGGCTTTTATTGGATTTTATTTGAATTCTAATAAAATTCAAATTGGATTTTATTTGAATTCTAATAGAATTCAAATTGGATTTCTTGCACGTATGATAGAGTCCGAGGGAATCGTTGAGAACGTCGAAGACTCAAGCCAACAAGGTCACGAGCAAGGCAAGTCAACACTCCCCTTTGAACATATTGATCCTATTTTGCGAAATGATGTTGATTTAAACTTCAAAACATGCATGCTATACACAAATGGATACCTATGCTTGATGTACCATGCCTTGATATTGATTACCCTTAGAAATATTCCTTGTAACCCTCAATGTGATATAACCGGAGGATATCTTCGGTAAAATGCTTAGCCATGCTTATACTAGAATCTTGCATACCCATGATTTTACAAAATGCTATATGCTTGGGCAACTACCTTAGGGAAGGTAGTTGAGATATAACATGTGGAGACATGGGCGCCACATTGCCTCGATCATGATGGAAATAGTTTTGATGGAAAAATGAAAGTACAAAACCAATGTTTTCAGACTGGGGCGGATGGTTGGTGTGGAGATTATGGCAATCGGATATCCACATGGCAAGCTTATCCGACTAGAGATAGGGATAGGTTACGCCTGCCAATTATGTAAACCAACTATGACTTGGGTGTTACGTTGCCGATTAGATAAGGCAACGACTCATAGTCACGGTTTGGTAAGATTGAGGAAACCGACTTAGAGTAAGATAGGGTTTTCGATCTGTAAGCCCGCCTCCCAAGACTATATAAGGGGGATAAGGGGCATCCCTTGAGGGATATGTTTTTTATGCTTTATCAGCTTTCAGCTTTAGATTCAAGAGATCAATAAACACTCGGCGGATCGAATCCCTGAAACAGGAGTAGGGTTTTACCTCACGAGAGGGCCTAAACCTGTCTAAATCTTGTTTTCCACCTAACCCATCAAGCTTGGCGATCTTGACTGCACCCCCAATTTTCTATTGCCGAAATCAAGTTTCGACAGTTGGCGCGCCAGGCAGGGGCCCGCGCGTCAAGACTTCTTCGATAATCTCGCCGGCAAGCGCGATGGGATCTTCTTCAAGGATCGATGACTTCGCCACCAACGGCTTCAACAAGCTTTCCTCCTCTGACTCGGATTCGGACCAGTCGGGAGGGGGAACCCACTCGGCGTCGTTCGGGCTACCGAACACCGCTAGGATCTACAGCCGTCTCCTCATCTCCCCGTCAGAACCGATCTACTCGGGAGAAAACCTCTCGGCGTCGTTTGGATTACCAAACGCCGCTGAGATCTACTGCAAGTTCCTCTCCCCCGAGTCGAGATCGACTCACTCGAAGGGATCCACGTCATCAAGCTACGACTCGGACTGGAACGATCCAGATTCGAGCAACCCTGGCTCGAGGGAAGTCGCAGTCATCCTCCAACCATTCGGGTCATGCTCATCCTCAGAGCTCGATGAATACCTCAGCTCTTCAGGCTTCGACGACCTTTATGGTATCCTCTCGGACGAGGCCAACGACTCCGACTGTGACAAGGACTACGAGCCGAAGTGCTTCGACGTCCTCATGGCTGAGGTGGCCGAGACCGACTCAGCCATGGCCCGCAGGGTCGCTGAGGAAGAACAAGCCAGGCTTGAGCAGGAGCGCAAGCTGGCGGAAGACGAGAAGAAGCGCAAGGAGGAAGTCGACAGGAGAAAGAGGGACCTGGGGGCGACCGAACGATCCGCTCAGGAGGCCATACTTCAGACGAGAATCCACAACACCAACGTCTTCCAGACGCCTCAGCAGAACGCCGTTGCCGCTCTCACCCTTCTGGACACCGTAATTGAGACGGCACCCCCGACGTGACGCCAATCTTGGACAAGATCAAGACCATCGTCGCAGCTATAGCCAATGGTTCTCCCTCCACCTCAGCACGAAGGCCGACTGAGTCTGTGGCAGAAATGCCCGACAGAAGCCGACTCCCGCCGCTGAGGTCAAAGGATTACAGGAGGCCCGAGCAAGACCGGACGGCCACTAGGTCAAGAGACCTTCGCCACGAGACCACGCACAAGCATCAGGAGCAATCGGCCGACTCCCACGAGAAGCGGCACGGACGACCACCCGTCCACCACTGGGTCCGCCACAACAATAACTCTGACTACAGAAGCAGCTTGCCAAGGACCCCGCCGAGCGATCTGCGGGAAGTCCTCAACCGACGCTATCAAGAACGAGATTAGCGCTCCCACGAAGATCGAAGGGGCTCCCCCAACAGCAATGACGATGGAGTACCCGCTTTCACTCGGGACCTGCGCCGAGTGCATTGGCCGAATGGTTTCAAGCCGACTGGAATCGAGAAGTACGATGGGAAGACCGACCCCGAGTCGTGGCTAACCGTGTACACCCTCGCCATCCGTGCGGCAGGAGGTGACAACAAGGCCATGGCCAATTACCTGCCCGTTGCCCTTGCTAACTCAGCCAGGAATTGGCTTACAAGCTTGCCAAGAAGCTCGATCGGCTCGTGGAGCGAGCTAAGGGACCACTTCATCGCCAACTTCCAAGGCACTTTCGAAAGGCCTGGGACCCACTTCGACCTCTACAACGTCATCCAGAAGCCGGATGAGCCATTGAAAGACTACATCCGGCGCTTCTCCGAAAAGCGCAACAAGATCCCCAACATCACCGACGACATCATCATCGCCGCCTTCCAAAGGGGAGTCCGTGATGAACTGTTGATCGGAAAATTTGAGCGCAAGCCACCGAAGACGGTGAAGCAGATGTTCGAAACTGCGAACTCTTATGCCAAATCCAGCGATGCGATCAAAGCGGCGCACCAAGACCGGCCTAACAGGAGGGACGACAAGCAATCGGGAGGAAGCCGGCATCCTAAGAAGGATAATGGCAACAACAACCAGGGCCAGAAGGACCGCAAGCGCCGACCTGAAGACCTAGTTGCCGCGACATCCAACTCCCAACGCCGTCCCCGAGTCGCAGCCTATGACGCTATCACGCTTAGTGCACGCATCATCCCAACCACAAGCACGCGGCCAAGGATTGCTTCATTTACAAGCAGTTCGCCGAGCAATATGCGGCACAACTCAACAAGAAGCCGACTGACGAAGCCGGTCCATCGGGCACCAAGAAGAACAACCCGGCTAGAAATGTAGAGCCCTTTCAAGACCCCGTGAGCGAGCTGAATCACATCTTCGGGGGGCCACAAGCCTATGAATCCAAGAGGAAATAGAAGCTAACCGACCGCGAGGTCAATGCGGCGCAACCCGAAGTGCCATAGTACCTACGATGGTCGGAGGTGGCCATCACATTCGACCGCTCGGATCACCCTGACCGAGTGGTTCACCCGGGGCGCTATCCACTGGTGTTAGACCTGGTGGTCCGCAACATCAAGCTCAAGCGCGTCCTCATCGATGGGGGCAGCGCCCTCAATATTTTGTTCGCCAAGACCTTGGACGAGATGCAGATCCCGAGGGCTGAATTGAAGGCAAGCTCAGCCCCCTTCCATGGAGTGATCCCGGGGCTGTCATCCACGCCACTCGGGCACATCGCCCTTCCAGTCACCTTCGGAGTTCGCGAGAACTTACGAACGGAGAATATCACTTTCGAGGTGGCTGACTTCGAGACGGCCTACCACGCGATCATTGGAAGGCCTGCACTCGCCAAGTTCATGGCGATACCACACTATACCTACCTCTGCATGAAGATGCCGGGTCCAAACGGTGTCATCACTCTTCGCAGCGACGTAAAGCAAGCCTTCACTTGCGACAAGGAGAGCTACGACATGGCCCAATCTCACGAGAGATCATGTGGCCAGGAGGAAATCCGGTTGGCCGCATCGACTCTGACAGAGAGTGAAATCCCCGCGAAAAAGATAGCCAAATCGGGACAAGGCGATGCCAAAACAAAGAAGATCTCCCTTGATCCATCGGATCCTTCGAAAACCACTGTAATCGGCGCTGAACTAGATCCTAAATAGGAAAGCGCGCTCGTCACCTTCCTCCAAAATAATAAAGATGTTTTTTCTTGGAAACCATCTGATATGCCTGGAATTCCTAGGGAGGTGATCGAGCACTCTTTACACGTCAAAGATGACGCAAAACCAATCAAACAACGATTGCGCAGGTTCGCTCAAGATCGAAAAGATGCCATCAAGGAAGAACACACAAAGCTCTTAGCCGCCGGTTTTATTAAGGAAGTTCTACACCCCGACTGGTTGGCTAACCCGGTCCTGGTCCCAAAGAAGACAGAGCAATGGCGCATGTGCGTTGACTACACCGACCTCAACAAGGCCTGCCCCAAAGATCCATTCGGGCTGCCTGGCATCGACCAAGTCGTGGACTCAACAGCCGGCTGCCAGCTCCTAAGCTTCCTGGATTGTTACTCGGGCTATCATCAAATCAGCTTGAAGGAATCTGACTGCCTGAAAACATCGTTCATCACGTTGTTCGGAGCTTATTGTTACATCACGATGCCCTTCGGCCTGAAGAACGTCGGGGCCACATACCAACGCATGATCCAAAGATGTTTCCAGACGCAGATCGGGAAAAACGTGGAAGCTTACGTCGACGATGTCGTCATCAACACCAAGCAGAAGGAAGACCTGATCGCCGACTTAGAAGAAACCTTCGCGAACATCCGGGCCTTCAGAATGAAGTTGAACCCGGAGAAGTGCACGTTCGGCGTGCCATCAGGCAAACTGCTCGGCTTCATGGTGTCACATCGCGACATTGAAGCCAACCTAGAAAAAATCAACGCTATCCTGAGCATGAAGCCTCCGAGTAACAAAAAAGACGTTCAGAAGCTTACTGGCTGCATGGCAGCGCTAAGCTGATTCATCTCTCGACTCGGCGAATGAGGCATGCCCTTCTTCAGGTTGCTGAAGAAAACGGACGACTTCCAGTGGACTACGGAAGCCCACAAGGCCTTTGAAGATTTTAAAGAATTCCTCACGACACCGCCCATCCTAGCATCACCTCAACCACAGGAGCCCCTGCTACTGTACGTCTCAGCAACCCACCAAGTGGTCAGCACGGTCCTCGTGGTCGAGTGCGAAGAAGAAGGACTAGTCCAGAAGATTCAGAGGCCAATCTACTTTGTTAGCGAAGTATTGGCAGGAGCCAAAATTCGCTACCCTCAGGTACAAAAACTGCTATATGGTGTTCTGATAACCGCGAGGAAATTGGCGCACTACTTTCAGGGTCACTCGGTCACCGTCGTCACTTCCTTTCCACTCGGCGACGTCATTCACAATCGAGAGGCGACTGGGCGTATCGCGAAGTGGGCCCTGGAACTGATGCCGCTGGACTTAACTTTCAAGGCGAGGACGTCTGTGAAGTCACAAGCCCTAGCAGATTTCTTGGCCGAGTGGACCGAACAGCAAGAAGATGTACCTCGAGAAGACATACAGTACTGGACCATGCATTTTGACGAATCCAAGAGAATCACCGGCTTGGGAGCAGGAGTCGTGTTGATCTCCCCGACTGGGGAGAGGTTAAGATATGTTCTCCACCTTCACTTCTCCGCCTCACACAACGTCGCCGAGTATGAAGCCCTGCTACATGGACTGCGACTTGCAGTTTCACTCGGGATACGTCGGCTCGTCGTGAAAGGGGACTCCCAGCTGGTCGTCAATCAAGTAATGAAAGACTGGTCCTGTCTGAATGACACCATGGAGGCCTACCGGCAAGAAGTCCACAAACTTGAAGACAGGTTTGACGGATGGAGCTATCTCATGTCCTAAGACATAATAACGAGGCGCAGACGAGTTGGCACGGTTCGGGTCTAAGTGAGAAGCCGCTCCAACGGACGTTTTCGTAGAACATCTCTACGAGCCAACTGCAGCCAAACCAACTCCCAACGAGCAAGCTGCGACCAGTCGCCATGATTGACGTCGGCGGAGGACGCCGCTCATCGATTTTTAACTCGGCAAGAGCCGCCGGAAGACCGGGATGAGGCAGAACGCGTCCGATGTTGCTGTCAAGCTTATGTCATGGTTGATTCTGATTTATACAAGAAGAGCCCCTGTGGAGTCCTCATGAGATGCATCACACCTGAAGGACGACAGCTACTCCAAGATATCCACTCGGGCATATGCGGAAGCCACGCGGCAGCACACACCTTGGTGGGCAAAGCCTACAGACAAGGTTTCTTCGGCTTACGGCGGTCTCCGACGCCGACAAAGTGGTACGAACTTGTGAAGGTTGCCAATTCTTCGCTCGGCGAGTCATGTCCCAGCCAGGAGCTACAAACGATTCCGTTATCCTAGCCGTTTGCGGTATGGGGCTTAGACATGGTTGGTCCTTTCGAAAAGGCTACAGGAGGATTCACACACTTATTCGTCGCGATTGACAAATTCTCCAAGTGGATCGAAGCTAAGCCGGTTGCTACGATCACCGCTGACAAGGCACGAGACTTCATCCTCAACATCGTGCACCGGTTTGGTGTCCCAAACAGAATAATAACCGACGATGGGACTCAATTCACTGGGGGCATCTTTAAGGAATTTTGCGAAGACTTCGGAATCAAAATCTGCTACGCATCAGTTGCACATCCCAAAAGCAATGGACAAGTTGAGCGTGCCAACGGCATGGTTCTTCAAGGCATCAAGGCCCGAGTGTTTGACCGGCTAAAACCTTATGCCGACAAGTGGGTTCAAGAGCTTCCCTCGGTTCTGTGGTCTCTGCGGACTACGCCCAGTCGGGCTACCGGCCAAACTCCTTTCTTTCTGGTCTACGGGGCAGAAGCCATGTTGCCGAACGAAATGGAGTACGAATCTCTCCGAGTCCACACCTTTAACGACGAACGCTACGATCAAGACCGAGTGGATGACCTCACCCGACTGGAAGAGGCCCGTGAGGCAGCCCTCATCCAGTCGGCAAGATATCTTCAAGGACTCAGACGATACCACAGTCGCAACGTTCGAGCATGAGCTTTTATCGTTGGCGATTTGGTTCTACGCAAGATTCAAACCACCAAGGACTGCCACAAATTATCCCCATTATGGGAAGGACCGTATATAATTTCTGAGATGACTCGGCCAGGTGCATACCGATTAAAACGTCAAGACGGATCCATGGTGGAGAACTCCTGGAACATCGAACATCTTCGATGATACTATGCTTAAATTGCCTTAAGTTTTATGCTATTCTTGACTGCCAACCTCAAGCAAGATGACTTCTTGAGTTAGCAGTCGGGGGCTGCATAAGTATCAATATAGTATGGCTTTCTTTGGCAGCCTGCGCATATTTGGTTTATCATTGTTTAATGTCCCTTGATTCGAGTTCAATGCATAAGGACTGAGAATTTTTTGATGACCTAATCAAGCTTAGGCTTGGTGACAGTCGGACGAAAATTACTTAAGAAATTTTACATAAAAACTCGGATCAAGGCATTAACATAAATAAGCTGAATATTTACAAGTCACATCAAAAAGCCATAGACATACAATGTTCATGAAACAGTCAAGCTCGAAAGTGGTTCACTACATCAGCGGCTACTTTCTTGGCAGACTCCTGTGCTTCGCTAATCAATTCCAGGGCCCGCTCATCTGAAGTACCGTCGGCGAAGCCCTCCCCGACTGAATCAACGTCCACTCGGGGGTAGAGTGACTTGGTCTGTGCAAGGGCGAAACCCGCTCCCATGATGGCTGCCTCAGAAACGTTGGTCAAATATTGATCAGGGGCTCACCTAAGCTTATCGAAGACCTCGACGGTGTCCAACGAGCTGGTCCCGAGTCCATTGTGGAACAGCGACAACAGGATCGGCGTCGCCGCGTTAGCAACATCTTCCCTAACACTTTCGGCTTTTTTGATCCGCTCAACAGAAACATCATATTGAGCTCGGGTCTTGATCTTGTAAGCTGCCAAAGATGTACGATCACGTAAAGCATTCAAAGATGAAGCAGCACAAAGAACACAGTTTTGAAGGAGCTCACCTTCAAACTCACTTTCCAGCTCAGCTCTGCTGGCATCAGCCTCATCCAGCCGGGCCTGGAGCAAGTGGACCTCCGATGAGTTTTCTGCAATAAGAAAGGTTGTCAACGACCAAGATCAATATAGACTAAATATAAAAGCACAAAAAGATTAAGGGGATTAAGCGTACTCCCGACTGAACCGCGGAGGTCGAGGTTCTCCTCCCGGAGTGCACCTATCTCCCTCCTAAAGGCCGCTTCTCTCGACGCAGCTTTCTCTCGAGTGGTCTTTAGCTCCTACTGGATGTTCTCCAGGGAGTCCAACTGCGGGACCAATTTCTCGAGTGCGTCGGATTTGGCCATCGACCAACAGTACACCCTCTGCATACAAGTTCTGAAGTTGATGAACTGAAAGGTGATGATGAAACTACAACAGAAAAGGAGCAGGACTTACGTTTAACAGCCGAGTCGCTTCATTCAGGCTATCTACAAGTGCATCTCTTTCTTCATTCTCCTTTTGCTTGTTCAAGATGATGCCTCGTTTCTGGCCTTCGGAATCCCGCCACTCAATCTTGATCGGAGGAACCCAGGTTTCAGAAGACTGCAACCTGGGGATCTCCTCCACTTTGGCTGAATGGATCAGAAGGAGCAGATGAAGATACAAGAGAATTAAACCGGAGATTAAAAAGTGAAAGATTGAGTCAAGGCTTACCAGCTTCGGTGGCTGAATCCTTAACCGGCACTTCCCTTGCTTTTCTCCTCTTGGCTTTTGCCCAGTGATCCTCGTCGGGGCCCTTTGGGTGGCGGCGGGGCTCTTCTGCGGTTGGCGATTTCGTCGGGGTATCCCGGTTGACGGTCAAAGGCTCTCCCCTTGGGACATCCTCACTGAGAGGTGAGGGCCCCTCACTCGGAGCGCTCTCGCTCGGAAGAGGGCTCCGGGGTTTTGGTCCACAGGCTTTGGTGCCTCAGTTGTTGCAGCTGGCGTTGGCCCCTCACTCTGCCCAGTGGGGTCTATGTCTTGAGGCCTCCTGCAAAGAGAAAGACGGGAGCAATCGGGATGAAGACGAAGAAATTTTCAACAAAGAGCTCGATTTCAGTCGTAAGGCGTACCTGGTCGATCGGCGGATCTTGGGCGCCGCCTTCGGTGACGGCCTTGGAGGAGTCGCATCAGCTTGAGTGGCTGGGATGTCATCATCCGAATCATCAATGATCAACCTCCTCTTACTCGCCCGCTTGTTGACGTCTTCACTCGGAGCAGTCCTCTTGCCAATCGGATCGCTCTGGATTTTTATGCCGCCAGCTGGCTTCTTGGCAGGCCGAGCCGGTGCGTCGTCATGATGAATTTTATATGGCTTTGAGATGATGGAGGCATTTTCCTGCAAGAAAGATTCTTTCAACACTAAGAAGTGTGACATCAAGATTGAGAGGCAGCAAATGAGCCAAGTCAACTTACTGGAGGAGGAGGACGATATAGGCTGAATGGGAGGACCAGCAGCATGAGGCTGCGCTCGACTGCAATCCCAGTCGAGAAAATCTTATACATACGAATCTTCAAGATCTCGAAGCTGAGGGAGTCGCGGTCTTCCCGATTGGGGTCCCTCTCGCCCTCGTACTCAAAGGTAGGCCTGGACCTCTCTTTGATTGGAGCCAGTCGGCTCCTAATGAAGTGTCGAGTGATCTGCTCACCTCGAAGACCTATCTGCTTCATCTCCAAGATCTTCGCTAGCAGCTTGTTGGCTTCATCCCAGTCTTGGGCCACTGGCACGGTGCTCCAGTTGGGCCTAGGCACAGGGGGAAGGCCAACGAAGTTTGGCAGGCTGGATTTAAGGTTCGCGATATAGAACCAGCTCGCATGCCAGCCCTTGTTAGAAGATTTCAAAGGGAGAGAAAAATATTCTTTGTGGAGGGATCGCGGAGTTGGAAGCCCGGCCCACCAACAACGCAGGGCTGATCCTTGTTCGGATGCGGCTTAAGATAGAACATGCGCCGGAAGAGTTGAAAGTAGGGAAGGATGCCAAGGAAGGCTTCACAGACATGAATGAAGAGAGCTATATGGAGCATGGAGTTTGGGTTCAAATGGTAAAGCTGAAGGCCGTAGTAGTCAAGAAGCCCCCTAAAGAACTCAGAGGTGGGGAGGCTGAAACCGCAATAGAAAAAAGAAGTAAAGACGACGAGCTCACCGGTGTTCGGAGTAGGGAACTCCTCACCGGCCGCCGGGCGCCAGCCCACGATCTCCTTGGGAGGAGAACTCCGTGCTTCACCATATCTTTGAGGGTGGATTCCTTAACATCTGAAGTCGCCCATTGCTCGAAGGGGATCTTTTTCTCTCCCGCCATGAGTGTGGTTTGTGGAGGAGTAGATCTGGCTTGGGATGGGGATCTGTGAAGATGGAGGCGGAGGCTAGCTGGCAACGAAGCGCGAGCTTCTGGATCGGTGGATTGGGTGCACGTGAGAGCTTAGGGTTTTCCGCTGCAAGCTGGTGAACAGTGTTGCGAGTGGGGAATTTTTTCTGGGAAGACGAAGTGGCGGGGATGACCTCGAGGCTTTGTAAGAGATTTGAGGGTTTCGCTAGGTTTTCTCGCGATTGGGCCGAGCCCATGAGAAACTTACGGCCCAGCTAAGGTGTGGCCTGACGCGTGTCCTTAGGGACTTAAGTGGATGAACTTAAGCAGATTTGCTTTGGCAATATGCGTGTGTCTGAGTGCCCCGTACCTTTGAAAATCCTTTCATACCGCAGTTTGCGCAACTTCATGAGAAGTTGGCATGATGCGATTTGAAAGGTGACAAACAGTTAAGCTTTTTATGGTTGCCTTGATGACAGGGACTGTTTGGTTTTTAGGCATTTGATTAAATGATTATATCAATGTTGTTTTTCCACTTTGGTGAAGATCTTTTTAGATTAAGACCAATATTATGGCAAGAGCTATTTAATATTTTGGTCATATTTTTCAGATGACTGAAAAACTTGTTTACCCATGAGGGATGATTAAAATATTTGTTCCGAGATGACTTGGGCAGATCCACTCGGGTAAACATGAGCTTGCCGAGTGCTTTTCACCCACGAAGGTTGATTGAGTTTTTTGTTCTGAGATGATTCGGGCAGATTCACTCGGCTAAGCGTGAGCTTGCTGAGTGATGAGATCTTTATGATTGCTTTAGCATGAGCTAAATATTTATATGAGAATGATTTTTTATAGTTCTTGACTATATGCTTAGTCTGATTTTGACTAACCACATAGTTGAGGGCTACACCTAATTAGGTGCATCAGGAGATGCACTTAAATATTTATTTTTGAGATTTTTTTGGATATTTTCTAGCCCTTCACAGTCTTTGGAGCTACTCAGGAGTTTCAGGCAGAGGTGATGGAGTCACTCGGCGCCAGAAGCACTCGGCCAAAGAGTTGTTTGGCCGTGCACTATCTTGGTTCGAACTAACTTTTGTGCCAATTTATTTTTCATCTATCAATTTTTGCAGTCCCTCCATTCTATATTGTAAGACTTTCTACTCCTGACTAGATTTATCCGTGGATCAATCTATATGTATATATATCCAGGTTCATTAGCATCCATATGTATCTGGGCTGGGCAGGACCAGAAAGTCTTACAAAACGGAACGGAAGGAATACTACTTAATTCCTTTAATTCCTCTAACTACTGTATTTTTTGACATGACTTGTACTTTGCTACTTTCTTACTCATTGTTAAAAAAGGCATAATTCGTTGTATTATGGGATAGATGTGCAGTAACTAGCGAGCATTCCCTTTCATAAAATAGTAAAGGCATGCACCAGAATACCAAATTTTTCCAGAAAAAGCCATGCATGGGCTAGCAGTGCGGCTAGTGCACGCTGTTGGCTGGCATCGGTGCACCGCAATCAACACTAGCTTCTCCTCCTCTTTTCCCCTTTTAAGTGGTTATACGTCACATAGTAGGGACAAGACCGCTACAAGTAAAAAATACCTCATGAAAACTATTGATTAATGTCTGAGAGAAAAACCAGCACAAAAAACACGTAAACGATCATGGTGGTTTTCGTCCCAGGCACACCACCTTAAGACAAAATCGGTGGGTGCTGCTGACAAGCTGTGTGGAATGATAGGCCCAGCGACCTATTCGAGGGTGACATCGGCATGTCACTGACAATACGGTGCCAAAGGAATTACGGCTCGAGATTATACAGGAGTAGGGTAGCGGCCTAGCTACCAGTATACGTGTTGTGTTCATTCTCTTTTTTCTGTTTACATAGTTTTACATATCGCACACATGTCATGAGCTCGATTCCTACTCATCCTCTCGCCAAATCTTCAAAGGGGGGTATTCTCCTCCCTATTGTGGGAGTATGACTCTCCGACAAATGGTGCAGGACGGCTGCTAGGGAGTCGCCAGAGGAAGAGGGAGAGAACGAGAGAAAGAGATGAGAGAAAGAGGGGTGGGCTTTATTGGGCTTTACTAGATGGGCTACATATGGTGGTGGTACAAGAAATTAATATCGAGTTAAAATAGAAAGAAAATTCATATAGGACATGTAAATTGGTTCAACTCTTCAAAGCTAATTCTTGTGACTGCTGACATAATTGTTCTGTTCAGTTAGTTAGTTTAATTCACTCTATCATAATCATACCTCAATTTAAAGTGTATCTTTTTTAAGTAATGTATATAGAACTTAATTTTCATATTATAATCCAAATTAAAGTTTTCTTATATGTAATTATATTACTCTCTCTCAAAATAAGAGTGTACTGTTGTGTTTGAAAACCAATTCTTTTAATTTACAAATAAAATTTCTTTATGCAAATAAATCATAACTAAATCTAACTTCGTTTATACAAAAATAATGAAAGCAAATCCATAACAACTATTTTATATAGAGTATTGATTTCAAATAATCCAAAGTGACTAATTGGCTAGGCAAACGAAAAATAAATGTTTTCATAAACCTTAATATATCACATGAGCCTTTAGAGTTTTGTTTAACAACCTTTATAGCCCTTAGAGTCGTTATAGGGAATCATGTGGTGAGAATTGATAACCTGTAACCATTTTTTCAAAGCATTAAGTTAGCTATTGTCGATTGTGGGAATCGATAATGAGAAAAGGGGTGGCATACGAGAGCTAATGTAGATGGGTTATGAGACAAGGGTTTGGACAGGTTCAGATCCTCTAAATAAGGTAATACCCTACTCCTAATCCATCGGATGTTATATTGATTTGATGATCGAGTTGTGTATATATCTAGCTTTTTGCCCTTGGAGGATCTCCTGCCCTCTTATATAGGTTGGAGGTAGGATTAGAAGAATAGAAACATAACCAAACATGGTATTGGTTTTCTAAATCTAGTCTACAATATTATCAAATTAGGACTTTGGGCTGCTCCTTAATACACAAGAAGTGTAATACCCAAGTCAAGATCCATTACATACTCCATATACATAATATCCCATATATCTAGTCGGATAGTCCAGCTATGTGGATATATGGTACCCAAAACCTCCATAGTAGCCCCTGAGACCTTCATGGTCAAAAAGATAATCTTCTCTCGAATAAAATTAATCCAAAGTCGAGTGCTTCAATTACCTTCGCCATAGCCTCCCGAGTGCTTTTACCAAATCATAAGACGGTGAAGGGCCGAAAAAATCAAAAAAATATATACTCAAGTGCATCTACAAGATGCACCTAATTAGGTTTAGTCCCCGACTATGTGGTTAGTTGAACAAACTAATCATGTAGTCAAGGAATAAATAATCTAACCAACCGAGTGGTTTCTGATAATTATAGTCAACCGAGTGACTTAATATTAACATACAACACATATGATGTAAATATAATGCATGTAGCAATAGGGCAACCATATCTTAAACATATAATGTGCATAGCTCAATGCTAACTATGACTTAATAAAAAGAATTACGTAGCACTAGACCACCCATGTATAGAATATGATACCAAATAGCACTTGACTCCCATAAAAAAGAAGCTAGTTTATAAAACCATAAAAGTTTGCTATTGGTCACCTTTAAAAATCACATAGCAAATTACTTTAACAAAAAGCCTTTATGCAGCGAGTAAAGAAATTTTTAAAGTATTTAGTTCACACCACGCACATATCGCCAAAACGACTATGCTTAAATCCCTAAAAGACACACAGCTTCACCACACCCAAAAATATATGGCAAATGTGGTGTAAAATCCGAGTGAAACAACACTCATAATACCAACCGCCTAAAAATAACCAAAATATATAATCAGCAAAAAGCCATAATATCCGTCCAAAAATGCATACATATGTGGGCTAAAGCAATGATATAGTATCCAATCAATTGTCTTATAAAATCCAAACAGTGTCTTAACTTATATAAAAAAGTTATAATGGCAGCTATTGGTAATGGCAAAATTTGGCATATTCCGTTAAATAAGGAACAAATGCGAAGCGGGATTGACGACATGATTTCAGTTGCCAAAAACAGGGAATTACATCGGCTAAGGGTGTATCTGCAGAAAGTATCGACAAAGTGGTACCGGATGGTGGTTGCCGATAACTACTAGAAGTTCGAGTTCTTATCGGATTCGGTTGAAGGGACTGGAAATATTACCAAAAAGGGAATTGGATTCGAGAAGAAAGCGACATGAGATTTATTTATTAATTAGACAGGTTAATTATTTTCTTTTTGTATTTTTAGGAAAGACTGAGTAGAGTCCTGTTTAGGCTTGTAATTTTTGTTTTATCTTTAGAAAAAGTCTGTATCATGTCCAATATGGACTCGTTTATGCTCATGGGTATAAACATGTACACTAAGGGTCTTGTAAAAACAATAACAGTTCAATACACACTTTCGGCGCATCGCGGCCCTAGGTTTCTAGGTTTTCATTTCAATGAGTTCTTGTTTCGAGTTGGGCTACATCGGTTATGTTCGATCTCCAGCAAGAGGCGAGTTCCGCCTATAGTGGACCTTCATAAGGCTAGCCCAGAATTGTGAGTCCCTAGCTTTTCACTCGACTTGTGACACAGGTTTTGAGCCGAAGTACTTTTTATAAATCAATTGTTGCCATACACCATTAGTCGTGAGAAGCTTAAATAACCACTTGCTAAGAAGGGCGATGTTTTTCATATCTAAATCATGAATTCCTAAACCCCCTTGTTATTTGGGTCGACACATAATACTCCACTTCGTCAAATGGTACTTTTTATTTAATAGAATCTAGAGCAATAATAATCAAGTTTCTTAAGTACACCACTTGGTATTGCGAAGAAAGACATCATATAAAAGGGAAGACTACTAAGCACTGAGTTTATAAATGTTAAACGTCCTCCCGTGGAAAGTAGTTTCCCTTTACTACTGAGTTTCTTCTCAAAGCGTTCTTCTACCCCATTTCCAATCGGCATTTCTTAGTTTCCTATAATGAATAGGAATGCCCAAGTAGCATAATGGGAATTCGCCAGAAGAACAACCAAAGAGTTTGGCATATTGGTCTTCCATGGCTTGAGCATCACCAAAACAGAATAATTCACTCTTATGAAAGTTAATCTTGAGACCTAAGAGCTGCTCAAAAGCACAAATCAAAGCTTCATGTTACAAGCCTTCTCAAGATCATGATCCATAAAATAATGGTATCATCAGTGTACTGTAGAATAGAAATGTCATCATCCACCAGATGAGGGACTACTCCACAAATCTGTCCACCTGCTTTGGCTCGATTGATTACAATGACTAGCATATCAGCTACAATATTAAAAAGCATCGACGAAAGAGGATCACCTTGTCAAAGGCCTTTTTTTTGTTTGGAAAAAAGGTCCGACGTCATTGTTTATTTTTATTGATACACTTCCACCTCAAATGAAAGACTCGATCCAAGAAATCCACTTGGTTGAGAATCCTTTCATACGAAGTGCTTGCAACAAAAATGTCCTTGACCTTATCATATGTTTTCTCAAAAATCTATTTTCAAGATCACGCCATTTAGTTTCTTCCGATGCAGTTCATGTAAAGTTTCATATGAAATGACGACACCCTCCAAGATGTTTCATCCTAGCATGAAAGCTGTTTGGGTCGGACTCACTACATGTTCCGCCACCAAGTTAATCCTATTCATGGTGACCTTAGTGAATAGTTTAAAGCTGAAATTAAGCAAACAAATAGGTCTGTATTGTTGTATGCGATTCGCTTCTTTGACTTTTGGTAGCAAAGTTATCACCCCAAAGTTCAATCTGAACAAAGGCAGTCCACAAGTATATAATTCATGGAATAAGTTCATCAAATCATGTTTAATAACTTTCAAGAATTTCTTATAAAATTCTGGTGGAAACCCATCTGGGCCAGGTGCTTTGTTGTGCTCCATGTCAAAGACAACATCTCATATTTCTTTTCCAAAAATGGTGTCGTTAGGAATTTATTTTCATCTCTGTGACCTGTGATATATCCATAGTCCTAGATTCGTCTAGTGTAAAAGGATTATCTTCAGGTGGCCCAAATAGTTTCTTATAGAAACTAGTAATGTAGGCCTTGAGAGCTGCTTGCTTCTTTTTTTATCTTCATCCTGTTCTAGGTAGAATATTCGTTTCTTCCTGTGTTTGCCATTGGCAACCATTCGAAAGTACATGGTATTATTATCTCCTAGACGAACATCAGATGTTTTTGCCTTTTGAAACCACTTTGTCTCTTCTTCTCTTAGAAGCATAACCAGACGATCTCTTGCTTTAGTAAGTTGATCTCTCTCAGCTTCAGTCAGGACTCGAACCTCCGCAGCGATGTCCAATTCGTCTATGGTGGATTGCAAACCTTTTTTCTTGCTTATATGTACCACTAGTATGGGCCGCCCAACCTTGTATATGCTTACGCAAAGTACTCATTTTATTGTTCCATCATTGGATTGAGTTGCGCCCTTTGACCGGCTTGTTCCAAATTTCGAGCGATCGTGGAAATCATCACGAGTGAACCAGCTTAGTTCTAGTTTGAACTGTTTATGGTTCCCCATGAAAGCCACAGAACCAGTATCAAGCAACAAAGGAGTATGATCTGAAACCCTTGGTTCAAGAGCATGTACCGAAACCATCGGAAATTTGGACTCCCATTCTGTAGTCATTAAGACTCGATCCAAGTTCTCATAAGTTAGGTTGTCTAATGAATTTGCCGATGTGAATTATCTACCCACTAAAGCAATTTCTCTTAAGTCAAAACTATCAAATACAATATTGAAGAGAAAAAACCAGCGGTCATTATATCTATTGTTGTTTTTCTCTGTACTACTCCTCAAAATGTTGAAATCACCACCAATGAGCATGGGAGGTGGATTTTGTTGGCAAGCACGGACTAGCTCAGCAAGAAGCTAGATTTGAATTCATCCTGCGCTGGTCGATAGATCGCCATCAAGATCCATTCGAATATGTCCTCTTTATTGATATGGAATTTAACATAATCCCCCTTCCATAATCAAGGACAAATCCATTATAGTTGCATAACACCAAGTAATATACCTCCTGATCTGCCCCAAGGGGGAAGACAGTGCCAAACAAAATCTGTGTCCCCAGCTAGGCGATCAAGATTCGATTTTTGACATATCATTCTTCATTGTCTCCAAGAAAGCAACAAAATCAAGATTGTGTTCCTTAATGATCTCAGCAACATACCAAATATTTAGCCAAGTCAAGAATACCTCTGCTATTCCAGAAGATGCCTTTCATTTGCAACCTTTTTTTGTTCTTGTTACTTTTGGTCCTCGTGGATTGACCTTTCTTTTCTTGACGCAGAATTGGATTTTCGAGGGGTAGCTATTAAGTCACAAATTGTTGTGCTCAGCTCCGCATCATCCAAGTCTACTTCAGAAACCTTCTTGACTAAGTAAGCGAGTAAGATGCCATCAAGTCCGGCATCCTCATCATCACCATCATCAAAGGGATTTTGATCATTTGCATCATCAATAACCTTAGTTTTCATCTTAGCTTTAGGTGCTACTTTCCATCTATCAACTTCCATATGTTTAATAGCATTAACAGAAAAGGCCACGTTTTCATTTCCACTACCCAAAGAACCTCATGTTTTGCCCAAATTGGAAGAAAATTGTTCATTGGATAAATAAGCAATGGAATAAGCTAGGAGGTTAGAAGGTATACCTAGAGGAGGCTCAAAGGATGATGTAGATGAAAGTGATGACTTTGCTAAGTCAGTCATCTTGGACACCATTGGCACATCCAGGTTTCTCAGAGCCGCCCTGTTTTTAGCCTTGGTCATTGAATCCTCATTTGTAGTTGCAATGACATTATTAGATGATATGACTGCATTGCAGCTACCACTATGGTGAAGCCCTGGAAGAAGCCTGGCGACCAGATGAGGGTGTCTTTGGAGTTTGGACCCCAACCAATCCAAATTATATAAACAAATCTTGGTAAATCTATTGCTAAACTGCACTCTTAAGAATGTCTTCGTAAAACTACATGTGCCCTGCAGAAACTATCACTAAATAGCACTTTTAACCCATTCTCCATTCTGCCAATTGTTTCTCCCCATCTAGGGTCACATATAAATAGGGAGAGGATAAATTTGTAACCACATGGATGGACATTGCATATCAACATCTGACCTATTTACTATATCGTGAATATGACAACATGTTGGCGCATGAGTTATGCTCTTTGACTAGTTCCTATCAACAAGAGGTGCATTGTAATAAAAAAACTACTTCGAAATTGCTACTTTGAGATTATGATATATTACATATGTATTTTCTATGTTTCATATTAAAAGATGTTTTGGGTTTTAAATAGATTCATTTATATATCTATGTTTGTGTTTTATATATGTATCCAATTCATATGGATATCAATGAATTAGACGAGTGATGAATAGATCAATGGGTGTGGCTAATTCGTGCACGCGTGCCAATAACGGATCTCGCGAAGACTTGTCCAATCATATAGATACCGTGCATCCCAAATCTCTCCGAGTCCCAGTAACATGCATGTATGTCAGTTTCTAGGCCCCACCTTCCTCACGGGGTGCTACTGTTAACTGCATCTGCATGTGTTCAAATTTCACGCTCTATGATTTTTAGACAAACTAACTTTTAATTATTCCAAAACTGAAATTTAAAACTTAAAACAATAAAATAAAAATAAAAAATCAACCGAAATTTGAAACTTTCAACTCAAACTTTAAAACCTTCAACTCAAATTCGAAAATTTCAACTCACATCTTGAAAACTTTTTTTAAATCCATCCCAAATTCAAAAGCTATCAAAATTTTTAAAACTTCCAACTCAAATTTAAAAAGTTCTCAACTAAAAATTCAATAACTTTCAACACAAAATAAAACTTTCAACTTGAATTTAAAAAAATTCAACTCAAAATTCAAAATTCAAAAACTTGTAAGTCAATTTTTTAAAAAGAACTACCGAAAAATTTGAAATTTTCAATTCAAATTTTTTAAAAAAACTATACACGTACGAAATTTGGAGCTCTCGTTCAAATTTTTGAAAACTTTCATCCCAAATCTGAAAGTAAAAAAAGAAACTTCCAACTTATTTTTTAAACTTTTAATCAACTATTTATTTATTATTTTATTTTAAGGAAGTCATTAAGAATGTGATTAGCGTTAATTACGTGACACCAGTTGGCCTTCTGTTGCACGCTCGCAGAGGGGTGTGGAAGGCTGTGGGCCGGACCTCTTCTCATGCGAGATATCAAATTTGTAGATCAATACGTTTTTATAATATAAAATGAATATAGTATATCTAGGAGTAACCAGTTGTTATTTTGGAACAAAATCTCATATACCATCGTCTCGAATAACTTTTTTTAAAAAAGATCCATTGTTAAAATCAAAATCAACCATATCGATCTGGACAACCCCTGCGAAGTAAACAATACTGATGAACAGTACCGGCCGAAATAAACAGTAGATGACCCAACCAAAAATCGTTTTTTTTCTTTTCCAACCGACTATCCTCTTGCCCTTCTGCCGTTGACAACAAAGGACCTCTCGCCCTCACAAATTCAAAGTCGACTAAGGTCAGATCTTATGTATTGCTTGGCGATTTGTTCGATTGCATTGGATTGCAATCGAGTGGTTCCCTCCTAACTGATTTTATTGGGGTTATTCATCCGATTCATAGTGTCGAATTCATCCTCATCTTTTTTCCATGTGGCTGGATTGGAGTCCTCTCTTTGGGACCTCCTCTATGGCACAAGTATATTTTAGTAGTGTGTTGGTTGGTTGGTTGTATAGTTCGAATCGAATTGCGAGAAAGGAACAACGAACGAACATGAGCAAATGACGACGGATAAAATCAGATTGTGACAATGAGAAAAATCGGTACTCCCTCCATCTCTTATATTTGTCCATTTGTCCTAAAATATGCCTATGTTTAAATAATCATTGCATTCAAATTTACAAAAATAGAACATAACTAACCAAATGTTCGTGTGTTGCAACGGGACGACGACGTAGAAAGAGAAACAGACGGAGGGTGAAGGTCCAGGCGGCGTCGCGAGAGCTTCAAGCGGCGACGGGAGGAAGGGGCGCAGGCGCGGCACGGGGCGCGGCGCGAATGGGGACGAAAGAGAGCGACGCAGGATGTCTTTTTTTCATCCAAGTCCTCTCTTTCTTTTCAGCATTGGGACTGCAGGCTAATTTTATAAGCGCTCAAGGGGTTTTCTAAAAATAACCATTTTTCTTCTTTAACTGGTTTTTTTAAATAGCCAGACGATTGCGATTAATTTCGAAAAAACTCAAAGGGTTTTCAAATAGCCAAACAAAATTTAGATGATTATAGATTATATTAAAAATAGATAAAGTGGAGAAAAATTAATTGGGATTTAATAAAGTAAGGGTATTTTATTTTTTTTATCGATATATGTGAAAGCTAAGTAAAAATAAAATTATTTTGAAAAATTTTGAGCTAGAGACAGTATTTTTTTGCGTAAGGATAGGTAGATAGACGGACGGACGGACAGATTGACGATTGTTCGAATATTTGATTTAATAAAAATAATTTAATGATACAGGATATATATATTTAACTTACCTATTCTCTTCGATGTATGTGCATGGCTACCGGATGCCAGGCCATGTTTGTTCCCTGTAGTCCATGTTCTATTCTTCAATATGGACAGATGCTGTCAGTTGGACATAGGATTTTTTTTTCAATTGACAGTTGTCAGGCCATGTAATCCGGTTGAGACACTCGAGACTCCGAATAGGAGTCAAGCAAGGTTATTTTTTTATGTGTTCAAGCAAGATTTGTGTATAGTTTTTTCACTCTAAAATAGTATTATTTTTTCCATCTCCGTATTATTGATTTGATTGGCTAGTATCTTAATTTTGTTTGCTGCAAAATTGCATGCATCAATTGAATTTTGATTGGCCGCATGTGGCCAGTATATAGTTGGTTCAGTTTTTATCCTTATCCGTATAGATGCATGTATTCCAGCAGCAACGGAGGGCTCGGTAGAATAAGGTGTGGCCCGCATCATATCAAGCCCAGGACCTCCCCCTGGCGCGGCGCGGAGGCCTGCTCCCAGCCCATACAAATCACCCGAGAGCATGGAGTCTGTTCGTCTCCTCTCCCCCGATCAACGCGGCGCGGCGCTCCAACTTCCGATCTATCTGCGCGTGCGCGACTCCCTCCCTCGTTCCTCTCTGCACAACGGCGACAGCGCACCTCCAAGTCGACTCCTCTAGCACGGCACACGGCGACGACGATGTGATGCAGACAGTGAGGTGGCGCGCACGGCGACGACAGTGCAGCCGCGACGGCGACGGCAGCCGACGCCTCAGTCCAGCGCGTGTTGCGGCGGCGGCGGCCAATTCGTTCGGCGCGACATTGGTCGAGCCGTGGCTAGCTGTGCACGCCGATTCATCCATGTGTGGTTTCTTGGCGTGATTTATTGGGATTCTATTTTTAAGTGTCGTGTGGATGAATGTTGTTGGTTCGTGGTTGCTAGAAGCTAGAGTCCGCATTGAGCATTGCAAGATTTGGTTCTAGGACGTGCTGGTGATTTTTTAGGTTATGATGAATTGATTGTATTTGATGGATGAATGGTCTTATCATAGTGAGCTAATTTCATCTCTTGCTATTTGCATGGTCGAACTTTGCAATGTGTGTGACAATTGATAGCCTTTTTGGAATGTAAGTTTTGTCTCACAGATCTAGTTAGGATTGTGTGTGTAGATTTTACTAATTCTGTGCTGGAGTTTTGGATTTGGTTATATACTAATTTTATATATTATTAAAAGAATAGAAGTTAATCATCATTTATTATTTTTAAGTATTTTAAACACCACTTCTTTTAATATATTTGTGGTATGTGGTATTAGTTTGTATGGTATGCTGTATGGCTATAGTGGTACGTGGTTTGTGGAAAGTCCGTCACACCTTAAAAAAGTTCCGTCCTCAACTAAAGTTTCATTATGTTCATTAAGCTTTATTATCTCTGCAAATATGCATATCAAATCACGGTTTAATTTTGACCCACTACGGTATAGATTTTCCAACAAAATAAACGTGATGTCTCAAGGCTATCTTAATAATAATATAAATATAATAGATAGATTGGTTGACGTCCTTCTACCGTCCCGATGAAAAATATTTGTTGATTGAGCAAAGTCATGTGCTAACAATCGTACCTCATCCAGTGCGGTCTACAAGTATTCAATTCTGACATTATGTGAAAACAATCAATTCTGAAATTACAGTATGCAACGGATTTACATCATACGAGTTTTTAAACATTGAAACAATTGTGCGGAACGTTTGATTCTTCAGTCATATACCTCCATTAACGAAATTATATCTCCAGCTGATTGTTTATCACTGATTACAGAATCTTCATAAGGTTGTCCCAGTTGGACGGTCAGGTCAGAATCCCCAAACCAATGTAGGATTCAAAGCTGTCCCTGAGGGTTTTCTCCAAGGGCCTGAAGGACCAACCTAACTTCTCAAGCTTCTCATAACTAAATGTAGTGTTTTCTTCCTCATCCACTTCCACAAACCTACAATCGATCAAGAACAAAACAGAATAATAAGTCGCTAGATATAATGACTAAAATGCAGATATGACAGCTTCAGGCATGTATTAAGGAACACAATAAATAATTAAGCTTGCTGATGAAGTGGTTTACTTTTGGGGATAGTTGAAATTTGGATATAAGCTCTTTGATATGTTTATTATATCACATAGTTTTCTTGGAGTTGAACTGCATATGTATCGTTCAGGTGCCCCTGAATTTTCATAAACTAAAAGAAGAGCATCTGCAACATCGCGAACATCCAACAGAGTCTGGAGTCTGTTTCCAACCGTCTCGTCGTCTCCTGCATTAGAAACAGGGGCAGTGTCAGGCTTGGGGCAACTTGGCCTTGACTCCCATACTTGGCTCCAAAATTCTACTAAATCCTTTAGTGAATTGTAAAGAAATTTTGAAAATATGTAATTTCTAGCTAAAATCGTCAAATTCAGCCCTAGGCTTGCAAACATTTTTGGCTTCGCCACCGATAAGAACAGTATGGTATTTCAGTACGCAACACTTATTATACAAAGTAAAGTAGCTTGATGTTTAATAATTAAAGTACGCAACACTTATTATAGCAATTTATTTGCATGATTCATATTGGAAAACGAAAAAGAAAACAAATGGTTAGTTGTCATGCGTGTTATTGTCTAACACAACTTCATACGGTAATTTTCAAATCTATTATGTACTAAAAATTCATTAAATTTTTTTATAAATAATCAAACCACTTCTATAAACGTTTCTAAGACGTTAAATAATTTAAAGAAAACTTTAAGAAATTTTGAGGAAAAAACATCTTGCCATTGATATTGATTTATAGTTAAATTGCTGACCCGTTAGATCTATCTTAATATATCTATATAATAGAAAAAAATAAGAACAAAACTTCTGATCTATCGGGGCATCCTAGACCATACGTACAATGCAGCCTCGCCTCTTTTTTTCTTTATTACGGTAATTAAGTTAACCACTAAATAAAAAATCCTAAAGTACCACTAGTGGACCTGTTACTTTTTACCATCAAACATCTGGCGACCTTTTCGACCAACTTAAATATATCTCTAAATAATAAATATATTTACGAGGTCTATTTACTTATATATTTTTTGATGGTTCGCACCAGACAGTGCGATTCATATATTAATATAGCATGAAAAAGTTTAGGATTACAACCCTGGGAGATTGTAAATAGGAAAAGAGAAGAGAAAAAAACACTTCACCCTGAAAAAGAAGACACTAGTACCATCCGACACCGCTAAGCGTGATTGATCGTCACTAGGCCAACTAAGGGGTTGCAAGCGCCCCGCCAGAAACGACTCTACACCGAAGGACGTCGAACCACTTCCTGCTATCTTCACGTAGAAGGGTTGAGGAGAGGGAGAGGGCGAGAGAGAAGGAGATCCACTTGTCCCTCGCCCAAACCGATGAAGACAACAGAGAGACTATCAGTGACAAAATGGAGAAAAGGCGGCAAAGGCAAGGAACGAAGACCTCCTAGGCAGCGAGCGCCTTTAGGAAGGACGTGGCATCATTAGACGTCACCCCTGCCCATCCAGATGGACTCAGTTTTTACCTAGAGAGTCCTGTCGAGAGAGAAAGGGTGACAGCTCAATAACGCCCCAAAGGAGGGACGCGGCGTCCGAGGACGTTGCCGTTGCTGGCTTAGGGAGTCCTTGAGCTAGGCTTTCGCCTACAAGCCTCCCTACCCACACCTGCCGCCCCACCCCCAAGCTCCACGACCTACACAACCATCTGCCAACTCACTCCTCTATCGCACTAGTGCCCCATCGCCAGCCGGCTCTGACCTTGCGACCGCGCTGCCACCCCACCTCGGCTGTGCCAGCCTCGGCCACCGCCAAACATGCCACGCTCACGAGGTCGCAGAACTCCTGTCGGCCTCACGCCGGCCACGCTAGCCTCCGCCACTGCCGGCCTTGCCGGGCTCTCTACCGGCGCCCATGTCGGTCTCCGCCGCTATCGGCCTCATCGGTCTCTCACAGCCACCACCCGCGACGGTGTTCCTGGCTCGCTGGTGCCGGCCTTCGCCGTCGTTGGACGCGCAGCCCCGCGTTGCCGGTCTCGTGTAGCTCCCATCGCCGGCCTTGCGCAACTCCCGTCGCCGGCCTCACGCAGCCCCGCGTCGTGCCACCCCGTGCCACGCTGCTCCTCTCTTCCCGTCAACCCGCGTCGCGCCGCGCCTCTCCTCGTGCAGCCCCACACCGTGCAGCGCGCACCTCTCCTCGCGCAGCCCTGCACCGCGCCTCGCACTGCCCCGTGCCGCGCCGCGCTGCACCTCCTCCCAGCGATCCTCGGCGCGAGCTCCTCCGCTGCCACGGCCTCTGCCTCCTCCAGCCTGGTGCAGCTCCATTGGAACCGTCCTCTCCCAATCTGCCCATGAGGGAGCCAGATCCGCCTCCAAGGTGGTCGGATCCGCCTCGTCATCCACTTTCGACCACCGGACTCCGCTCCGAAGTGCGCCCCTCCATTCGCTCGCCCCGAGGACAAAGCTTCTCCGGGTTCTTGTCCCCGCCACCGCCTTCCTAGCTGGGTGCTTAGCTTTCGACGGCAAGCTCGACGGTGGCGAGGTGGTGGAGGGTGAGGGAGGGTGGCGGCGCGGGCATCATGTAAGACATGCAAACATTTTACGCAGAATCAAATTCTAAGGAATTTTTAGGAATGCATAGTAAATAATTTGAAAACATACAATTAGAGGACAAGTTAATTATGTGTCTTCAGGATAAAAACTGATGCTACAACTAGCTGCGTCCTTTAGAATAATGAAAAAACATTCAACTCTTAAAATTTCAATTTAAACTGATGACCCGTATTTTAAATAAAATTGCACTGTTGGATGGTAGGGAGTGTTTACTAATCTATCTAGGCCAGACTCCAACTCACACATCTGTTATGCATGGCTAGTATGATTTTTGTGCCCATTTACAACTCTAAATTCAGGATAGTATTTGCTAAATATGTTATCCTTAAATAACCATAACTTCTTGATTTCGGAACCATTTGAATTGTTCTACTCCTTACATAGTTCATATATCCATATTAACTATGTTATTATACGTAAAATAATATGTCAAGTTCAAATATCCACGTCATTTACATGCTATACAAACAATCAAAGAAATTTCTTAAAATTTGAGTATATAATATGGCATCAAATACAAATACCACTTTATAAATATGTAAAGCTAAATTAATCTACACATGTAAAAACAAACCCATCTATAAATGAAGCTCTTTATAATTACTTCTGTTCTATAATACAATGCAGGGATCCTAAAATTTTGTAAGGAGAAACGAAAATACTATGATACCTCTCATTAAATAAAGGGTATGTGAAGAGTGAGAAGGTGGTTGGGGTAAGGCAGGATAAAAAATAAACAAGGCATGATTAGAAACAAAATTTGAATCCTTCGATTTTTGGGACAAAGAAAGTAGAAGAAGATAGAAATATGTTAGTATGTCTTTAATTAGATAAAGAAGTTCTTTTACCACATTTTTCATAGAAAACTTCTTAAATTAATATATCCTAAAATCCATATAGACATCTTTAGTATACAAGGAAAACATATTACTTAAAGTTTAAATTAAAATATACTAAATATTTCAAAAAAAACAGGTAGTATAAATAATAGTTTCATATAAACCAGCTCCATTGTTGCGACATTTTTTTCTCATAAATTGAAAATGATACGATCTCAAGTAATTTTAGTTTACAAATTATATGCTTTTTGGTAACTATAAGAAAATCGTAACCAACGTTCAAAATAATTGCAAACAAATTATTGACAAAAGCAGATTTAAAAGAGTAAAAAATATTTCAAAAAGAATTGTCCATACATAAACATTCGTAATACAACTTCAACCATCACTAAATAATACCTTTGTAGTAAAACTAAACCCGCTACTGTTGTTGAATGTAAAAGGCAAACTGAAATAAGAAAATTGCTGTCCACCTTTTATAATATCAAAGAAGACTTTAATACTTGTAGGTACTGTAGGCTGCATCAATGGACCAATTACCAACGCCGGACAGATAGTTACAATGTCCATCCCAGCTTTTGCCGCATACACAAAAGCCTCACTTTCTGCCAGTGTTTTGGAAAAGAAATAGGGGTACCACTCCTATCAGAACAGCAGAGTTAACTGACAAAAATGTAATGTATCCCATGAATAACTGAAGACAAGAAATTATCTGTATGATTGGTAAATGAACCACATGCATGCGTCGCCAGAAAATCTTGTACTACAGAGAATGGATACAGAATGTGTAAGAATGCATTATCAAAAATCAGGACAAGAAAATTAAGATTGTGCACTTGTTTTTCTGTGTGAAGTGGAGTACACAGGACAAGCCAACTAGTCTCAGTTTTTATAAATGTTCAGCTGAGCATCTGGGCACCTTACCCAAACATCCCAAGAATTGCATGATCCGATGTTCAAAAGCAGAAAATGTTAGAACTTTCTGTTTCATATTGACATTTTGACTTTTTTTAGTTAAATCTTTTTAAATTCGATCAAATTTATAGAAAAAATATAGCGATATATGAAACATAGGGGTACCTCATTCTGCCTGCAGGCCTCCTCATCTGACCAGCTGTCTTCGTTGAAGGCCTTACCCTTTGGCCAGTTGGGATTGTTGCACACTGCGGCAACTGAAGAAACCACCACAACTCGCTTCACTTCTGCTTCGTGGCTAGCTCTCAACACATTCAGTGTCCCCGTTACAGCCGTAGCTATGATATCTACCTGCACCAGGGTAAATTTTATTGGAATTACGCAGCTTAAAACACTTTTTGGCTCACTATTATCACCCGAATGATTTCACCGGCACAAAGAAATGTAAACCATGCAGTAATTCTATTTCCGACTGAAGCATCTAAAAGTTGGAGTAATTTTTGCCTGAAAGGTTCAGGAAGTTGTAAAGGATGCAGTCACCTCCTCACCTCAGGGTTGGTGGATCGGCCGGAGGGGACAGGGGTCACAGGGCTGGCGATATGGAAGACGCCGTCGCAGCCGGCGATCGCCGCCGCGACGCTGCCGTAGTCGAGCACGTCGGCCTTGAACAGCCGTAGCCTCTCGCCGGCGTTCTCCAGCGCCTTCAGATGGGCGTTCTTGCCGTCACCTGCACAACATATACTTTCTCAATAGCTCAAAAATATTACTGTCGTCTTCTTCCATTCCAATCCTAGCGGTTCTTCGTCATAAAATTTCTTCCTTTCGTTAGAACAGAGATAAAATCGAAGAGAAAGGATGTCTTTTTTCTTTTTTTTCTTTAGTTATACCGTTATCGCGCACGGTGCCGTTGACGACGTAGTGGTCCCTGGAGAGGAGGAGCTTGACGAGCCACGAGGCGAGGAACCCGCCGGCGCCGGTGATGCACACGGTGCTCTTCGTCGTCGACGCCGGCGGCGGCGGCAGCGGCGCTTCCATGCTGTCTCTTTCCTCGCTCCTCTCCCTTCCCTTCCTTCTCGCTAAGGTTGATAGCCTAGCTAGTGGTTGCTTGCTACGATGTCTGATTCGCTCTATCTTGCAGCTTGGCACGTCGCGCGAAAGTGAGCCGCGAGCTCCACAATTTTGGGATATATACTCTGAAATTTCACGTGTGGTCCTGTTATTTCGTTCTTGTTCTACTATTTTTAGTTACTCTTGCTGTGCTTAATACTACTACCCAATACGAGAAGGAAGGCGACGGCAACCAGTGTTAGGAAATAAAACCTGACCGTGTGTGTGTTCAGGTCAGTTCGTGTGCGTGGTGTGTGTTCGTTGTTAACGCGTTCGTCGCATGGAGGTTCGTCCGAGTTTAGTGCAGGCTAACTGCGAGCGTGTGTGTTGGGTTCAGTTGGAGGGCGAGGCGTTCTGCGTGCAGCGCTGGCCGCATCGTGCACATCGAGTATGCGCTCATGCACGGCGTGAGCCGGATCGCGCGGTTAGTGCGAGCAAAGTTCGGCGATGGAGTTCGCTGTTCGTCTTGTTGTTGATCACTGCGTTGAAAAATACAAAGAATCCGGCATTCGTTGCCATTGTCAAGCATTTGAAGTTCTGCCACTTGCTCTCGCGTTCGTGTGTGTTTGCTACTTGGCCAGTTCTAGCTAACAACCAGCAGGACAACAAGGAGGAAAGCGAGGGAGACGACGACGGCGCTAGCCGGCAGTCCACATGCGCTTCGTGTGATGGCCGGCGCAGCTAAACAAACCTCTCGCTCTTCCTGTGACGGCAACACCGGCGACAAAGACCACAACGGCAAGGATGGGCTCGTGTGGAAGACCCCTCTTTTGAAATTCAGTTACATGTACCAACTACATCAAAATAATGTTTTTTTCATGACAGGCTCTTTTATTTTCCTTAACTTGGCCCTAAACACTCATGCAACCAACTCTAGGCGGTCTTGTAGAGTCTGGCTAGAGGCAAGCTCTTTAGCGATCTCCTTTCAATATGGGTTACATTTCATTGTTATGAAAATACATGGCTTACCAAACCGCTGCACCATTGACGGACCTAAGATTTTAGGTTTGGGTGGACCGAGAACGTTGATGGCGAGGTGAGGGTCAGCGAGAGTAGTTCGAGTAAAAAAATTAACATGTCATATATATAATGACCAATATATATGTATAAAATTTACTAAAATACACCAACACACAGTATTTCATATCAATGACCTGTTTGCAAACAAAATTAGCTTAGATGAGATATGTTTATCGGTAAGGATTAAGGTAAGTGAAAAAAACAATGTGAAGAATTAAGAAAGTGAAAGAAAACAATCTGTACTATTTTCTACTTTAGAGTTGAGTGAAATATTGTCTAAATTTCCAAGTCATACTCGTATGTGATGGTTTTCTTTTAAAAAATCAATGAGATGGGTGCATGTGCATCATGAGAAGCTATAAACAATGACATAAATTATGTGATTGGGGACAGGACAATCACTTCGATAACGATGTTCATGCGCACTAGACGCTAATTAGCAGGCAATGTTGATGGAAACAGTAGGAATCCATCTGTATTATTCTGTTAATCCATGGAAACAGTCAATTTCTCCAACAGTCAACCAATCGATCCCCAGAAAATTGAACCAGATCTGAGAAAGAACTCTTAGGGTTTTGGCATACCTTACACATGAAGAACCTGGCCGCTGCCGTGTGTTGCGCTACTGCTGCTATCATGCACCGCCCTGCCGTCCCAACCACCCATGTGTGCCGCCCCAAGCATCGTGCGTCGCCCCAGTCAAGAGAGGTGGGCACAGGGGTGTGGAGGACTCTGCCTGTGCTGTCGCTGGGTGATGCCTTTGCCGCCGGCGAGCCTTGCCCTAGCTGCTGGCGAGCGCGTGCTCCCTCCGCCTCCTGTTCTCTCGAGCGGTGTAGGGGTAGAGGAGAGATGCGAACTGATGTGGCGATGGGGTGGAAAGGACCTAACCGGCAGGCCGTGTAGCGCTAGGAGGAGACGAACCGACGGGATCACGGCTGGAAATTGTTGCAGGGGGGTCTGGGTGGGCCTCCTTTTGGGTGGGCTGTGGCCCACCCAGACCACCCCATAGGTCTGCCTATGCATTGCACTAAGATCATGGCATCAACAAAATATGCGCTTCATTTCACGTTCTCCACCAGTAAAAAAAGCTGGGAGCACAATCCTCTTACTAGCCATTGTCGCGCATGTCTCACCAGCAGCTATGGCGTCAACTACACCTTGATATAGGTCGGTCCGTATGAGCTTCTGAGTTTTAGGCCTTAGGAAATAATCCAATCTTAATCCTTTAATCTTCATCCAGGTGTCTATAACAATCTGTTGAAAGAGTCTCCCTTCATATAAAACAATATTGAATACCTCTGGATGGATTTGTATATTGAAACAGTAGTACTCATGGGCTGTCACACTATTTATAATGAGAAAATTGAAAGTGCCTCTTTCTGATTCAATTGCATTGTCATCAATTTGGTACACATCAAATGGGTGCTCATTGAGAGGTTCTTGATCATATGGAATGCTCTAATTCCATCCAACTTCTCCACTCAGGAAAAACAATGGATAGGACAAAGGATTGTAGCAACCATGGTAGGGTTTTATGTAAGAGCATCCCCAACAGGAGCTCTAAAAGGTTCTCTAAATCCATTTTTTGAGATTTTATTAGAAAAACTTGTTTCAACAGAGTCTTTATATAGATCCCTAAAGATTCTCAAAAATTGATTTTTCATTCTCAAAACTGAGAAAAGCTTATCCGTTCCCAAAATTTGATTTTTCCTTCCACAGCGCGTGCACATCAACTATCACGCGGATGTTGTCGTCGGCCTGCAGAGAAATTGTAGTACATATTCTAATGTTTGGGTGCGTGGTGATTTTTGATGTTTCTGCTGAAGCTGTAGAAAAATTCTTGCGCACGTGCTGATGTTGGCGCTGGCCTGCAGATCGTGTGCCATCACCAGCGACGAGAGACCTAGCGCGGCACGTGTGCTGATTTTCGTTTCGTTATTCTCGTGAATTCAATCTGTTTGTGGGACCCAATTAGTTATCAAATAGGGATGTTTCTAGAGAATTTGTCGTGCATAAATTTTTATTTTATGTTCTAAATATTTGAAGGATTTCCTATATGGATTTTCTATATGCTCTTTTTTTGTTGGGATGCTCTTAGGACGATCATGTGTACCGTAAACAATTACACTGCGGTCAAATTGATTTTGTGGATCACTGCCGTCAATCCATATAGCCGCTACCTGTGAGGCAGTCAGAGCATTGTATACCCTTTGATCAAGGAAGATCTTTGTGTTTAGAGTAATTCGAGGTTAGGAACATAACCCATTGTTCGAAAGGTATGCACATATGGTTATGCTTCAAAATTCCTAGAATATTTCTAATGACATTAACATCTAGATCGGGAGAGCGTCAAGATCTATGTGACAGAAAAATACAACCGAAGATGTCATGCACCATTATCATCTGGCTGCAGTTGATCAATGCAGTGATAGATTTGTCCTTGGGTATGAAAGGTGTACACACCTGAATTGCCATTACAATATGTCACTTCAAAAGAAGTAAAAGCAAAGTGGCTGTTAAAATACCATATGTGCTCCCTGAAATACTTTGCATCTTTATGTCTGGCTAGTAAATAATCTGCACAATTCATTCCGTATATTATGAGTCACTATCTTTCCCTTCTTACAACACCATGCGGACTGTCACGCCCGATTTTTATTTTTTATTAAAAATTATTTAATAATTTATTTCTAGAATATATAATAAAATTTAAATGAGTTAATAAGTGAATTAATGTGGAAAATAAATTTTTTAAAAAAACATGGCTGGGAATATTTTACAATATTCTCCCATACCTACTATTTAGAATTTCTTGTGAGTTTTTAAAGCTCAAGAAGTAATTTTAATAATATAAAGTTTATTTGATCAATTAATTAAATTGAAAACAATTTAAAATCTCCCTCCTGGTCCTTGGGTCGCTTTTGAGCCAAGTCTACCCTTGCTCCTTCCTGTGTGAGGCCTAGCCCGCTTGCTCCTCCTCACTTTCCTCTCTCTTGGGCCGGTCCGCTTGACTCCTCTCTCGCTTGAAGTTGTTGGGTGATTTTGTCTTCAGCGTTGGCTTTCCCTTCGCTGGCACCGATTTCTTCGTCGTCGTTGGCTGGTGATCTCGCCTCCATGCTGGCCATATCAGCCTCCACCAACATGCAACTTCGACTATGACAGAAGGACATGTGATATACTCGGAAGCTCATCAACTCAGCGCGAGAATCACATCTTTATTCCCATCTCGTTCAGATACTTGTAGCAAGAATTCATGGCCATGGGCTTATCTCCTATGCTTAAGATCTGGATCAATCGTTATTTCCCACAAGGACCATCAGCTGAGTACTTGCGTCGGTCGGGATTCAATTATCATATTTGCTTTGGTACACCCCATGAGGGATAACCGCTTGAATCAGAAGCGCCCATATGAGATGCACTCAGTCTACCTCACCTGGGAAACTTCACTCGAGAGCAGATTAAGAGGCACGTTACATGTGTCATCTTTTTAAGGGTATCTGTGAGCATGTTTTGGGCCTAAATCCAATATGTCCGTAGCCTATATTTTCAGCTGTGATGAAGCCATGTGTCTTATAGGGACTTAAGCATACTCGTTTTGCGATATGCGCGCGGTGTGAATCCAATAACTTAAAAAATCCTTTACTCGCTGTATAAAGGATTTTTTATTAAAGTCATTTGCTATGTAATTTTTAAAGTTGACCAATAGCATGCTTTTATGGTTTTTATAAACTGGCTTCTTTTTCATAAGAGTTAGGTACTATTTGGTATTATTTTCAAAGATGCGGTTGGCCTAGTACTACGTGCATTTTATATATAAGTTGTCCTAACGCTATTTTTTAAGTCGCAGTTGGCCTTGAGCTTTGTACATTATATTTTTAATACATGGTTGTCCTACGGCTACACAAATTATGTTCTTAAGATACGATCGGTGCAGAGCTACGCACATCATGTTTATGCAGTCGGTATATCACTCGGGTCATGTTATTCGAAGATTCACATCGCATATGCTTTAAACTAATGTTAACTCACTTGGATGGTTAAAATTATAAATCTTGACTATATGTTTAGTTGTTTTCAACTAAGCACATAGTCGGGAGCTACACTTATTAGGTGCATCTATTCAATGCACCTGTTTATTCATCTATTCTATTCACCTATCTGTTTAATCTATTTGACGAGTCCTTCATAGTCTCTTTACTAGATATAAAAATGAGGACCCAAGAAGTAAACACTCGAGAAGTTTTTCAGGAAGATTAAAGCACTCAGTATTGGTCATAAACCATGAATAAGACTGCAACTCAACTGTAAAAGTCTCGGGGACTACTGTGGAGAATATGAGTACCGGTACCCACACGGCCTAGATATCTGATTAGAGATAGGAGGTGAGATAGATCCATGTATTATGTAATAAAATAGGACTTAGTCATAACGTTGCCTTATGTTCTATAGTAGAGTCTAGAGTCCCAATTGAGTACTATCATATAATATATTAAGAAACTGATGTTGTGACTAGCTAGGTTTTTTCACTTTATAACTCTGTCCCTCAACCTATATAAGGTGGACAGAGAGCCCTCAAAAGACATGGAGAGATAAACATAATCAGATTATCATACCCATATATACTCAGTGGATATAATTATCAAATCATCATACCCATATATACTCAGTGGATATAATTATCAAATAGAAGTAAGGTATTATCTTTTATTGAGAAGGCCTCAATATGTCTAAATTTTTGTGAATCACATCTATTTACTTTTAGATCGTGTGTGTGGTATCTTTTTGCCATTACCGATTTCCAAATCGAGAGAACACAACAACATTTGGATTTTATTAAGGAAGTGACAGAATAAATCTTGAAGGGAGTAAATGTCCGAAAATTCATTAAAGTTATCTTTGAAAAATAAGGTGCCACACTTAAATACTTCCTGGAAGCCTCTGCCCTCGGAATATTTTCTGCATTTGCACGGAATCTTGGTTGGTCATACATATTATTTTACACCGTAATCAGTCGCTTTCAAAGTTTGTTGGATCGGTTGCAATTTAGGAATTGGGCACGCAAATCCGGGCGCAAAGTTAAATAATCTGATGTAGCCATCATGCATTGAAATTATAGAGTTGAGATAATCTCGTGGGGAGCAGACTTGTTCTTTGCTATGTACATCGCCATCGGATTAAATTAAATTCAAAGGCGAAGTGTTCGAGCTCTGATGTATTACCTTGGACCTGTTCTTCAAATTGTTGTCCTTTTTTTAGATGTTAAAAACCAGTTGACAGTATCCTTGATTGGCACATTAACTTCAGCTTTACTAACTTTCAGCTGCGTCACGATGCAATGACGTTCATCTTGTTATCTTATCAGTTATTATCAGTTATTAAAGAAAGGATTTTCAGGTTTGAACTTCTTCTGTGACATGTGAACCGTAAACGATAAGATCTACATGTCTTTAATGAAGCTGTTTCCAACCGTGTATAGGCAAAAGCATGATACAAATCCCAAATAGGTCACGAGCATCGGGTGGATCGGGCATAAAAAAAAGCTCAGCTCTAACTGACGACCCAAATAGATTTACAACAAAATTTCGATCAAGAAAAGAGATGAAGCGAGAGAACCCAATTTTAGATAGCGCGAGACAGCCCACACAAAATAAGTCCTCTGTTTATCTACGTTGTTAGACCCTCTTTTTTCTTAAATGCATTTTTAGTTTGGGTATCGTTTTGAACAGTATGACCACGTCCTTTTGACTTCAAGTTAAAAAGATCTCTTTCCAATGATCCTTCACGCAGTAGTTTAAGTCAAAACGGAAAACGGCGACGAAATAAGAACAGAATAAGAAATTGTACTCTGTTTGACAGTTAAGCGCACCACGCCTCACTTTTTCCTTCTTTTTTTTTTCTAAAATTCCTGGCGACAAGGAAATTTCCTGAGAAATTCGTCCACTCCCGACTCTGTCATGTCAGGAATATATATCGTCAGTTAATATATATTGTTGCCAGCGAGACAGCGGCTGAACTCGATCGATCAGATGTTGAAAATAATCATCAATGTTCATTCCATGCAGTATTCATGAAAACCCTGTAATAAATAGATCATTCAAGTCCATATATGATCTGCAACTGTGCATAATAGCACTAGCATCTGCAGATTTTTTTCCTATTTTTATTGGCATATTTTTTAAATTGCTAAAAGGGTGCTTTGCCGAAAAATTTTATACACAAGTTGATCTAAAATATCATATAAATTTTTTTTAAATTCTTTTAAATTTATAATAATTAAATTCCATTAATCACGTGTTAATTTTTTAAAAAAATTTAATCTTAATCTTAATCTTTAACAGGGGAAAAACCTGTCTTACAGATTTATTCCTTTTGATTGGAAGCTAACTCGTTGAGATCGAGAGCTGCCAAAAAAGCATGTAGTATGTAGACAAAAACCAGCTATGATTTCCATCAACAGCCGCAGTTTGTGAATCTCAAAGACTCAGACCAATCGTGACAAGAGAAACAGAGGAAATATACAGAGCGAAGAAAAAGAAGCAGAGCAGCGGCTGCGTGGCGCTGAAGATGACGCCCGTTGCTGCCGACGACGCGGCGATGGTACCCAACACGGCGAAATTCCGACGAGCGAACCGGGCCGCCTTGGTGAGCACGGTGCAGCTCCGGCTCACGTCGTCTCTGCTGGTGAGGAAGACGCCGGCGGTGATCAGGTTCACGCCGGCGAGCGCAAGTGTCCAAAGAAAGAAGAGTTGGACGGCGGCCGCTTCGCCGGCGTTCAGCGCCACGCCGACGGAAATCATGGTGACGAAGAGGCCGACGGTGGTCGCCCAGAGGCCCCAGCCGCCGGAGTCGGCAGCACGCGCGTCGCCACCGCCAGCTCCTCCTCGGAGGCGGAGCGCGAGGTGGAGGTTGGCCTCCTCCTTGATGTCGTACTCGGCGAGGGTGCGGCCGTCCTCGAGGTGCCGGCCGGCGAACATGAGCCGCTGCTGCTCCGCCGGGATGCCCACCTTTGCCTGGATCTTGGCCTTGACCTTCTCGACGGTGTCCCACGGGTTCACATCGATGGCGAGCGGTCCGGCCGTCACAGTCCTGACGAAGATCTGCATCTCGCCGCCGGCGCCGCGGCGGCGGAGGTGGCGGACGACGTGGTCGGTGAAGAGCTGAGCGAGCGTGTTACCTCGGACGACATCCCAGGCCCCAAACCCAAGCCGGTTGCCCTTGCCGGCGCCGACGAAGCCGAAGCCGAGGCGGCGCTGTTTAGCCGGAGCTGCACCGCCGCCCCCGACGTCGCCGACGGTGGCAACATGCGACGGCTCCACCTGATACGTGATGGTGCTCATCTTGAACAGATACTACTTGTAGTAATTAATTATTAATGACAACTATCTAGGTAAGGCAAGATCGATAGACTATTTGAAATCAAGAGCTTAGAATTAACAAGAGAGATTAGATTAGCTCTACTACTACATGCAAACAAGAGATTAATTGGCGCATGATGTAGTTAACTATGGGGAAGGAGACTTGGCATGTATACCTCGAGAATGGTCCTCATCTCCCAGTTTATATACACATCGTGAGGGCTGAATTCTTTTCATCTACGGGCTACTCGCTTATCAGGGATACACTTTTGGTGTAAAAACTTTTTACATATAAATTTGTTTTAAAAATTAAATAAACCTATTTTTTAAAAAATTATAATAGTTAATGCTTGATTAGTTAGGACAGTCTTAATGGATTTTATGAGATGTTTTATATATTAAATAGGGTGTCACATCAATAAATTTGTATTTTTTTAATGAAACGAGAGGGATAGAAAGAAAGTTTCATGAGGATAAAACGAAAAGCTTTCTTTTTATTTTATCAGCTTTTTTTCATTGCTTTTATAAAAACCGTGAAACCAATAAAAACAAAATCTTATATTACGTGCAGCCATTAATCTGAGACAAATCGTTATATACCATCGGGCGTACGCTCGTACCTCGTCGGTACGAACAAATACCATATTCATGTCCATTTTTTGCTTTAAGATAATGAGATCCATTTCGGCTTTCGTTTGAAACAATTTATAGCCAATTACTCCAGAACATGTAACGACGAAGATAACCGGTGAACTATAAAATCATGGTTTGATTAAAAATTACACGTAAAACTTTATACCATATTTACTGGCATGACGTATATACGAGACTTGATGTAGAAGCAAGCCAGGGGTGATAGATGCTGATAAATTTTCACGCTAGCTTCCTGCTGATCGTGACCTCTCCGCATCGGAACGAACCTTCATGCTTTCTTCGCTTGTCATGCTCAACTAAACAAGTGTGCATTTGTCAGAGGAAAAAACAGCTGAGGTCGGCGGAGGGCGGGTGACGTACATGGTCTAATAAACCCTCAGCAAGAAAAAGTTCATCTATTTGCCTCTTCAAGGATTTAACAATTGTTTTAGGGAGGGTTACCGTCTCCTCCTCCTCTCTCGTGATTTGGTGATTACCATGGTAACCACACAGTTACCCCGATATATATATATCGTAGTTTAAAAAAATTAAAACTGTTATCATACGCGGTAACCGTGAGAACCGTACAATTATCGCGTGGTTTGGTGAACCATGCTTCAACTTCACCTGCTCCACAGGTGTCATTCTGTATGGAGTCTTATAGATAGGTTGAGTACTATGAACTAACTTGATTTAAAAACTGACTCCCGTTCGGAAGGTAACACCAGTAGATCTTTAGAAAAGACATCAGGATAGCGACATGTTTAATATTTCATCTGTCTAAAATAAATATATAGTAGTTTAAATTACTACATACATAACTGTATTTATTTTGAGATGAAATAAACGTAGAAAGGGATGGAGTTCAAATTACCTCTCCTCCCCCACCTCCAGTGATTCCTCTCTGTTGCTTGACGACGCCGGCAAGGAGCACGGTCGCCACACCGACGGCCCAGTGATGCCTCCCCTGCCCCACCTCACCCCGTAGCAGTTCGTCTCCCTTGCTTCCGCATCCCCTCCCAATCCCCACAGGAAAGCCGAAAAATCATTTCCATGCGACTATAACTTCATGTGAAACCATCGCCATTGTTCATTTATTACCGGGAAGATGGCGACTTCAATCCATACAAATTCAGCTCCTCATTCGTCCTCTACCAAATTCATTCCTTTCAAGTTTCTACCTGTATGAGGTTCTACGTTTGAAATATAATCCCTTTATATCTTTTGATTAATTCTGTACTGTCGTAGTTTCCTGACAGCTTACTCGCCGGCTCTTTCACATGTACAGAAGGGTGATTGATGATGCAGTATCTACAGCTTTCTTTGTTGAATGTGTTGTTCTGCTCCAATCTTATTTTCAATCTGCAAAAATTAATAAGGTCGGTATGTACCACTTCCCCTTATACATTGAACCAAATTTTGTTGATACTATCTATGCCATATGTTCAATTTAACTCATCCAACACTAATTGATTAGAGCATTTCTATGACTTTTCATTAGTTAGCCTTTCCTTCCCTGTTAACTGCTAACTTTTTACAAGTCTGAACACAGTTTTTGTTGAATATAGCTTTTGGAGGATACTTTTACAAGTCCACGCTTTCATATGACCTGTATAGTAAACCATCAGCTTGAGTTGAAAAAAAGATGCCAATAGTAGAGTTTGTAATTTTTCCTATACATTTATTCACCATAAAGTTACTATTCACTACGGGAGATCCCGGGTTTGCCGAGTGCCTAAGACACTCGGTGAAGGCTTTAAAACACTCGGCGAAGACTTCGTCGAGTGTTGCACTCGGCAACGCTCACACGGTGAATTTTGGATCAGCAAAGAGCTCTTTGCCGAGAGTTTTTTATCGGGCACTCGACGAAAACTTTGCCGAGTATCCTTCGACACTCGGCAAATAAAATACACGTTCGCCGAGTTGGACGGTGACGGAAAATTTCACCGAGTGCATAAACTTTGCCGAGTGCCAAAACAAAAACACTCGGCGAACGTTTTAATTCATGATTTTGGAATGCATTGCAAGCATGGTCAGTATTCGACACGAGTTGTGCCGCCGTCCATCGCCCGCTGGTAGGCCTCGTCGCGCTCCACGTCCTTGCCGTTCAGCGCCATGCGCACCAAGCGGCGGATGTCCCGCGGCGTCAGCTCGAGATGGTCGTCGAGCTCTGGCCCATCGGAGTGCGTCGCGAAGCCTGACAGCAGTAGCGTGCCGTCGCTCGGCCCGCCCTCCCGCAGCATGGCGCCGTCGAAGGGGCATGCCATGAACTGCGCTCCCCACCACCGCCGTCCTCGTCGTCGTCGTCGCCGAGGAAGGCGTCGGCGGCGTCCGGCCAGGGAAAGGGCGGCGTCGGCCGGGGGCATCGGCCGGGGTGGAGAGGAGGGAGGCGTCGGCGGGGGAGGGGAGGGCGTCGGCGCGGGGGTGTCGTCGCCGGTGGGAGGCGGCCGGCCGTGGAGGAGTCGACGTCGGGCCGGGACGGCGACGCCGGGGCGTCGAGGCGGCGGGGCGGCGCCAGTGCGGCACGGGGAGGTGGCGCGTGTGGAGTTTTTTTTTGTCTAAGTTTGAAATAACTGGGCGGGGAGGAAGCGGCCTTATAGCAAATTTTTGCCAAGTGCTGACGCTTTGCCGAGTGTCTCGATCTGGGCACTCGGCAAACATTTTGTTTACCGAGTGCCCTAGATCTGGCACTCGGCAAAGAACACCAATATGCCGAGTGCCTAAAAATATACTCCGCAAACATAGACTTTACCGAGTGCTGTACACTAGCACTCGACAAAGTTGTCCACAGTCCTTTTTTATACTTTTTGCCGTGTGTAATCTCTTTGCCTAGAGCTACACTCGGCAAATTTTTTTATATTTTACGCTTCTAATAATTTAAAAATTATCAAACGGATCCAAAAAATTACCAATTTTTTTCATAAACAAATATATGCTAATTATTGCCTAGGGAAAATATTTGAAATCAAACGACAATTCGGCCGTCACTTTCTCTTCAAATCTAACCAATCATTCTCAACACTTATAATCTTCTTCGGAGAATCTTCGGTTTTGTGAGCATCATACTTGACAAAATATTCGAAACCTTCTCAATTTTTTACTATAGCCTCAACGTATGATATCATGACATCCAGACAATTTTCATGATTTTCTGACTTCGTTTGTTATTTTTACAATTTTAAAATCATTCGATCAATAGGTTCCTAAATCATGTTCCGTGAAAAAAAAATTTGAAATTTATTCTCATTTACAGGATAATGTCTCAAACAGGTCTAAATAACATGAATATAATTTTTCCACTAATTTTATTTTATTTTTTTAATCACTTGCAGTTCAAATGTGAGACTTGGCAAAAAAATTCATGAAAATAAAATAAAATAAATAAATATAGCAAAACCAATCAAAAGATTATCAAATTTTATAATTAGGAGTTACATATTATATTTACATAGTAGAGAATGTTTGAAGGGTGGAGGAGAAATTTTTTCAAAATTTTGCCGAGTGCGAGGGCAAAGCACTCGACAAAATTGCTCGTTTGCCGAGTGTCTTGGTGAGACACTCGACAAATGGTTCATTTTGCTGAGTGTCTTACCCTCGCACTCGGCAAAGATCTTGAGGAACGGTCGTTTCGGTGGATGGGTGACGTCCGTTACATTTTTGCCGAGTGTCTCAAAGCGACACTCGGCAAAATTACCCTTTTGCCGAGTGTTTTACGAGGGCACTCGGCAAAATATAATCTTTGCCGAGTGTTTTTGTTCGCCGAGTGTTTACACTCGGCAAATACTATATTTTGCCGAGTGTTTTTGTTTACGGAGTGTACACTCGGCAAAATTGTGGTTCGCCGAGTGTTCGAAGGAAAACTCTCGGCAAACTAAATTACACTCGGTATACATTAGCTTTCCCGTAGTGATTGTCTATGTTCATTATGATCACCAAAACATTTTGTCTGAAATACTGCCAATTGATTTTGTTTTATTTTGTATTATGATGCCTTTATATTATCATTAAACTTAAAAAGTCATCCTTTCAACAATCCCATTTCTCTACATGTGATCTATTATAGTTGTATCGTACTACTGAACCATCATTATATTTATCACTTATAATTCTCCATAACAATGCGCACGGTATATATCATCTGATTTACAAATTAATGGTGTAATTTTGGCCAGCGCTAGAGCACACTATTGATGTGCTTGACCGCTTGTACGTTTAGTCCAGTAGCTCCGTAGCACCATGGGGTAGCTGGTATACGTACGTACGAACGTACGTCCTTTTAATGTAAAGCGTATAAATCGAAAGCTTTTTATATTTTATTCAAAAAGTAAGTGTTTTTTTGACTCTGGCAAGGACTAGTTCACTGGAGTATGTAGCGCAAAATTCTGAATTGGCAAGCTCAAATTAAGCGACAAGCTAGCTAGGGACTTTTTTTTTTCTTCCGTGTGATTGACCCTGTGCGTGGACAGGGCCCCACAGAGACGTCGACGTACGTAGACTTGCATTCGTACGTGTCGCCAAACATAAACATCTGACGTCATCCGTGACGGAATCGATGTGTACGTCAAGGTCTTACGCGCGCCCTCTTCCTCCCGATGCGCGACAAGTCGGCAAATCCACCGGTGTGCATGCGTCAAACCAGTACGTACTTATATAAGTATAAAATATTTATAGCCATTAAAATATATTATATCTATATAAAAATTTATAACATTAAAATATATTATATCTATATAAAAATTATAACATTAAAATATATTATATTTGTATTAGATTGTATTTATAGTAGAATGATGAGGGTACCTAATAAAGATGAAGATGGTTGATTTATATGTAATGGACGAGGCTGATCTATATATTATTTTTTATATGTTAGACAATATATCTACTTTCATTTTAACTTCTAATATGATCCATGGTCCTCCTTGCAAAACAAAACAAAAAAAATGATCCATGATTCATAGTGCTACCTATCTAGCTTTGTCTATATGTCAAACACTAGATGATATGTCTTTTATCCTAACAACAACGAAGCCTTTTCCAAATCTTCAAATTGACATCCGAGTCTAATTGAATGTTAAAATCATGGATTGAGACCACAATGTTGGGTGTGCTTTTTTATCATCTTGGTAGTAACGGGTAGAGTGATGACATACATGACATCATCTAAAACCCACAACCACATTTAGACTGTGTTTGTTTGAGCTTCTGTTTTTTAGCTTTTTTGAAAAGCTAGCTTTTTGAAAAGCTAGCTTACTGACTGATGATATTTCAATATTATTTTTTATAATAAATTATTATCTTTTCAGCACACCAAAAATCAACAAAAGCTCATTTTAGCCACTCTCCAACTTTCCATTCATTTCCTTAGAAATTAGCTTTTCGCTTTTGAAAGCCGCTTGAAAAGTCAGGCGTTTTTTAACTTTTCACTCAAAAACAAAACTGAAAGCTACCCGAAAGTTGAAACAAATAAAACCTTACCCTCACATGCACAATATATCCCAACATACCACACGTCAACACCAGATATGCCCATGCAGGCAATGTCACACTATATGTGTATCCCTGCACAATGACCTTCATCACACCTAGTCTGAAAACTAACACTACTGGAGAAACCATCATTGGTTGAAGTGACAAAAAGCACAGTAGTCCCGGTTTGAGTTGCACCCGAGACTAGAGATGATCTCTAGTCCCGGTTCATCTCTAGTCCCGGTTAAAAAATTCAACGGCCCTCTAGGAACATTAGTCCCGGTTCGTGTTACGAACCGGGACTAAAGATCACCTCTAGTCCCGGTTCAAATGTTGTCGGCGCGTGTCGGAGCGCGGGGACCTTTAGTCCCGGTTGGTAACACCAACCGGGACTAGATATGCTACCTCTAGTTCCGGTTCGTGTTACCAACCGGGACTAAAGGTCCTCGGCGCTCGACACGCGCCGACAATATTTGAACCGTCATCTCTAGTCCCGGTTCTTGAAACGAACCGGAACTAAAGGTCCTAGAGAGCCGTTGAAATTTTTATACCGTTGCCTCGGGACTAGAGATGACATCTCTAGTCCCGGTTGGTGTTACCAACCGAGACTAGAGATTTTCTTTATATACTCCTTCCTCCTCCATCCTGAGCCAGCCACACTTGTGCATCTTCAAAATTTTTCTCAGCTAGAGGTCCGGTGCTGCCGAGGATCACCTTCTTTGGTGATAATACATATTTGCTCTATAAGGTTAGCAACTTCTTACTCTTATTTGCGGATGTTTTTATACATTTTGCTATCTACATGTCATGTGCTATCTACAATCTTAGCACTTCGTATTTTGCGGTTATTTTATATATATTTTCATCTCTAGATTTGTTTGCAAACATGAGAAGATGTTTTCGCCGCTGAAATTCACCTCTAGTCCGGGTGGTTTCAAAACCGAGACTAATTATTACCGTGCCCAATTATATTGTGTTATATTCATATATAATTATAATTAACATATGTTCATATATTCATATATAATTAAGATATGTTCATATAATTAACATAAAATATTATAAATTAAAATAATAACATATAATTAACATATGTCATATTCCAAACTATTTAAAATTTAAATAATAATATATATTTAACATATGACCTATTTGAAAAAAATTAAATTAAAATAAAACATATAATTAACATTTGTTGTATTTAAAACTATTTTAAACCATAAACCTAAACCCTAAACCTTAAACCTAAACCCTTTTACCATTAACCCTCAACCTAAACCCTAAACCTATTTTAAACCCTAAACCTAAACCTCGTGCGGCTGCGTGATTGGCATGTAGAAGGGCTGCGACACGAGCTGAAACGTCAATGCCTTCTCCTCACGATCTAACATCGTCTCTCATGCTCTTGGAGGCTGCTCAGTTCTCATCACTTTGTAATAGAGCGGTGACAATCTCTTCTCGCTTTGTTCTACCTTGTTCTCCGATTGCTTCATCTCATCCCAATACTTGACACATCATCTTCAAAGATGACACCAAGCTCGTGCATGGCAAGAAACAAGTGTCTAAGCAACACAAATCCAGAAAGCATCATTCCTTTTCGATTAGAAAAAGAGAGCATCATTCTTGCGTTGATCGAGTAGAAAGAAAAGAATCCTACCTTGTAAACGTTGCTTTGCATGACGGTAGAGTAGAATGGTGGGGATGGAAGCTCGGGAAGGAGATCTTGGAAAAGAGCTTCCTCTCAAGCGGGTAACTATCGGTCAAAGGCTAGTGCAATAAGGTCACCGGCTAGTTCATGAAAAAAGTTAGATCAATAACGAGATAAGCGAGATAAACAAAGACAGATCTTACGGCCAAAAGAAGCTCTTGTATAAAATTTTCTCGGCGATGAGCATGGTTAACCATATGCATGATGCAAGGCAAAACTGCATTTACCTATGTTTTTGGTGGATTCCATTATTTCAAGAGACATGAATCAAATCTCACACTCCATGACTCGGGATCAATGAAATAGCTTATCTTAGTCGTCTCGTCCACATCAGTATCTTTACTGCGATGATCCGTGAAGAGGCCCGACGTTTTCTGTCTTCTTCACGATCTTGGTCTCTTCAACATGTCATGATCCATTGTAGTAGCCTTCTTCACGATCTTGGTCTCTTCAATATTTAATGATCCAGATCATGGTCTTTTTCTTGCTTTTCTCCCTTTGCTTCATAATCTTTCTCTTGCTATTTCTTGAGTACGATGTAGCGTACTCGTGTATCTCAACCAAACTTTGAATAGCGAGAGATATGGCAATGATTGGATAGTGCGGTTGTATATGGCAATAATGGCTTGCCTCCCGTTCCGTCTCAATGCCTCGGCGGCGCCATGGAAGTCGCCGGTGACGCGCACGGCGACGGACTACCTCTATCCGCTGCGTGATCGAGCCGTACTACGCCGCCGCCGCCCGAGTCTTAGGCTGCTGCCGCATGCGCTAGCGTCGGTCTTCTGATTTAGAGGTGTGCTTTCTCTGTGTTTCAGCGGCAATATTAAAGTTCTCGTTGCTAATGTCTTACGCCTTATTCTCGTGAATTCCACATAAGCATTAGCCGTTATAGCATTATTGTCACGACCACAAGTTAGGATCTTACGTGAGTATGGAGCATGTCGATGACCGTCCTCCTCCTCCGCTTGTAATTCTCCGAGGACTTTTCGTCGACCTCGGTCTCACCCTTTTACCGTTTTTATTCATAGCTCCACACAATTGTAATATGATCTAGGGAATTGACTATGAATTCGGTGGATGGTGTTGGTGCCTCCTCCAACGTGGTTCCCCTTGTTCCTTGTCAGAGGAGCGTTCGGTGCCTCCTCCTCCAACGCTTGTAATTCGGAATACAACGGTTGGTGGCTTAAACCGATTGGTGGCTTAAACCGGTTGGTGGCTTGTAATTCGTAATACAAGCGTTGGAGGAGGAGGCACCGAATGCCCCTCGGACAAGGAACAAGGGGAACCACGCGGAGGAGGCACCAACACCATCCACCGAATTCATAGTCAATTCTCCTAGATCATATTACAATTGCACGAGCTATGAATAAAAATGGTAAAAGGGTGAGACCGAGGTCGACGAAAAGTCCTCGTGGAGAATTACAAGCGAGGAGGAGGACTGGTCATCGACATGCTCCATACTCACGTAAGATCCTAACTTGTGGTCGTGACAATAATGCTATAACGGCTAATGCTTATGTGGAATTCACGAGAATAAGGCGTAAGACATTAGCAACGAGAACTTTAATATTGCCGCCGAAACACAGAGAAAGCACACCTCTAAATCAGTGAAGACCGAGCAATGGTGGCGCAGCAGCCTAAGACTCGGGCGGCGGCGGCGGTAGTACGGCTCGATCACGGCAGTGATAGAGGTAGTCCGTCATCGTGCGCGGCACCGGCGACTTCCATGGCGCCGCCGAGGCATTGAGACGGAACGGGGAGGCAAGCCATTATTGCCATATACAACCGCACTATCCAATCATTGCCATATCTCTCGCTATTCAAAGTTTGGTTGAGATACACGAGTACTGCTACATCGTACTCGAAGAAATAGCAAGACAGAAAGATTATGAAGCAAAGGGAGAAAAGCAAGAAAAAAGACCATGATCTGGATCATTAAATATTGAAGAGACCAAGATCGGTGAAGAAGGCTACTACAATGGATCATGACATGTTGAAGAGACCAAGATCGGTGAAGAAGACAGGAAAAAACGTCGGGGCCTCTTCACGGATCATCAGCAGCAACAGGATACGGATGTGGACGAGACGACTAAGATAAGCTATTTCATTGATCCCGAGTCATTGGAGTGTGAGATTTGATTCATGTCTCTTGAAATAATGGAACCCAGCCAAAAATATAGGTAAATGCAGTTTTGCCTTGCATCATGCATATGGTTAACCATGCTCATCGCTGAGAAAATTTTATAACAGTAGCTTCTTTTGGCTGTAAGACTGTCTTTGTTTATCTGTTTATCTGTTATTGATCTAACTTTTTTCATGAACTAGCTGGTGACCTTATTGCACTAGCCTTTGGACTGATAGTTACCTGCTTGAGGAGGAAGCTCTCTTTTCCAGTATCTCCTTCCCGAGCTTCCATCCCCAGCCATTCTACTCTACTGTCATGCAAAGCAACGTTTTACAAGGTATGATTCTTTTCTTTGTACTCAGATCAACGCAAGAATGATGCTCTCTTTTTTCTAATCGAAAAGGAATGATGCTTTCTGGATTTGTGTTGCTTAGATACTTATTTCTTGCCATGCAGACGAGCTTGGTGTCATCTTTGAAGATGATGTGTGAAGTATTGGGATGAGATGAAGCAATCGAGAACAAGGTAGAACAAAGTGAGAAGAGATTGCTACTGCTCTATTAAACATGATGAGAACGGAGCAGCCTCCAAGAGCATGAGAGACGATGTTAGATCGAGGAGAAGGCATTGACGTTCCACTCGTGTCGCGATCCTTCTACATGCCAATCACGCAGCCGCACGAGGGTTTAGGGTTTAGGGTTTAAAATATGGTTTAGGATTTAGGTTGAGGGTTAATGGTAAAAGGGTTTAGGTTTAAGGTTTAGGGTTTAGGGTTTAGGGTTTATGGTTTAAAATAGTTTTAAATACGACAAATGTTAATTATATGTTTTATTTTAATTTAATTTTTTTCAAATAGGCCATATGTTAAATATATATTATTATTTAAATTTTAAATAGTTTGGAATATGACATATGTTAATTATATGTTATTATTTTAATTTATAATATTTTATGTTAATTATATGAACATATCTTAATTATATATGAATATATGAGCATATGTTGATTATAATTATATATGAATATAACACAATACAATTGGGCACGGTAATAATTAGTCCCGATTTTTGAAACCACCCGGGACTAAAGGTGAATTTCAGCGGGCGGGAAAACATATCTAGTCCCGGTTGGTGGCTTAAACCGGGACTAGAGATGCCCACCTACCTGGGACACGTGGCTGCCCGCCATCTCTAGTCTCGGTCCGTGGCTTCAACCGGGACAAAAGGTATGCTCTATTGTCCCGGTTGAAGCCACCAACCGGACTATATCATCTCTAGTCTCGGTTGGTGGCTTCAACCGACAATAGAAAGTACCTATATATAGCAAGGGCTTCACTGGGATCCAAACACTTAGCCGTTTTCGCACAACTCCATCGTCTTCTTCGCTGTCGCCGAGCACAAGGATGCCACTGCAGCACGCCGTCTCCGCCATCTTCGTCGCCGTCGTCGTCACCGAGGGACCGCCGCGCCAAGGCTTCGTCGCCGTCGCCGCTGCTGCCGGAGGTTAGCCGCCGCCACCCCCTTTTTTCTCCGTGATGCGCGCTAGGGTTAGCCGTCGCCGTCGATGCCATCGCCATCGCCACCATTGTCGTCTCCGCCGTCGCCGTCGCCGCCGCCATCGCTGCCGCCATCGCTGCCGCCGCTGCCGCTGCCGCTGCCGTGCTATATGTTTAATGAATATGAATGTGAATGAATTTTGTGGATTTTCTGAATTTTGTGAATGTGAATGAATGAGGAGGTTTTGAATATGATTTCGATGTGTATGTGTAAATTTGTGAATCTGATTTCGATGCATGTGTATGTGTAAATTTGTATGGACTTTATATGTAAATGGACTGTTTATTTAAATTTTAATGCATGAATATTGTGAACTTAGAATTTTGAATGTGTATTTCAATTTAAATGCATGAATAGATTTAAATTTGAATGTGTATGTGACTTGTGAAGTTTGTATTTTTCAACGAACGAGAACGATAAAATCAACAAACGGATGTGGACGGACGAACCGAAGGACAGCCGTACGGACGTGGACGAACGGACGGACACACGAACGAACACTCGTTCGGTCGGTCGGTTGGTCGTGCGTTCGGTCGGTCGGTCGGTTGTTTGTTCGTTCGGTCGTTCGTTCGGTCGGTCGGTCGGTCAGTCGGTCGTTACAACGTACATAGGCATGCAACGTCCTCTCTGTCCTCTCCTCTCCACTTCCTCTCCTCTCGACCTTATCTCCCTAACATACATGATCATCTCTTTCTCTCCTCTCCTCCAGATGATCGTACTCACAGATGTGAACGAATGGACGTGAACGAACGATAGGTTAGGGTTCGGTCGGTCGTTTGGTCGTTCGATCGTTCGTTCGGTCGTTCGGTGTAGATGTAATCCAGGAAGTGACTTCTAAAAAAAATATCACCATTGTGGATGTGCACAATTGGATCCGTGTCTATCGGATTTCATCTATTTTTTCCATCTTCTTCTTTTCGACTATGTTTTTTACGTAGACATACATGATATTCGTAAATAATTGGTACATGTATTAACCGACAATAATTTTTTTTAGAATTCTTTGATTGAGTCCTCAACCCACATCAATCAAATGGCGGATCGTGACGAGGAACAATTTCTCCTTGATGAGATCGCACGAGGAACAGAGTTTTACAACGAGGAGGGACACGAAGATCCAGATCAGTACCTGAACGAGGAGGGAAATGAGGGCTGAGACGAGCAGAGGAACGAAGAGAGGAATGAGGGCTCCGCCTCCGCCTCCGCTGGACAGAAGAGGTCACGTGGCTTGAGCAAGAAAATAGAGGGTTGACATGTCATAACAGAGGTGGCACCTGACGGTCGACCAATTGCCCCAGAGGACGCCGCAAGGAAGTTTGTGGCGCACAGCGGATGGGTGGTGAGGGATGACGTGCCCATAAGCATTGCCAACTGGAGGCGTTCTACCAAAGGAGAAGAGGAGCAGAGCTATCTCCTATACTCAGAGAAAGAGATGCTGTGGACGATAATGCTGCAGACGTTTCACCATCCCGCACTCGATCGTGCAAGGGTCAAGGAATGGACGTTGAAGAAAATGGCGAGAGCTCTTCAGAACTACAAGAAACAGTTACACAAGAAATATATCCCGAAGGGCCGGACACCGACTTCGACAAGTTCCCAAAGCTCAGAGATCATTGGGATGCTTTTGTTGAGCACAAGACCAGTGAAGAAGCGTAATCAATCATAGAAAAGAACAAGGCCAACGCAACAAAAAAGAAATACCATCACATGTTTGGGTCAGGCGGCTATAAAAAAGCAATGGAGAAATGGGAAAAAATGAAAGCTGACCTGGAAGCACGGGATATCGTTCCAGGCACAGCAAACTGGCCGGAACGATCGAAGAACTGGTTCTATGCTCACGGCGGCTCACTAAATCTCGTCGATGGCACAGTGATCTTTGGTGATGAAATTCTAGAAGTCGGACGGAGGTTAGAGGAGGTGGTGCAGGCCAGTTCCTCGGGCTCCTTCAGGCCCGATAGAGAGAAGGACGAGCTAACGCTCGGCGTCCAAAACCCAGAGCACCCGGGGCGTACGCGAGGAAAAGGCATCGTCCCCTGGAAATACGGGTTCCAAGCTGACATCGCCACATACAGGAGCCGAATGAGGTCAAAGCGAGAGAATGATGCTAGATTCGCAGAGATGGAAATGAAACTCTCGCAGATCGATCGATTGTCGATGAAAGGGTGGCCGTAAGGTTGGGCGAGGAGCGGAGCGTGGGTTAGCCAACCGGATCCAGCAACAACCGCACAACTCCAACAACAGCCAGGCGCGCGCGTCTACTGAAATGAAGGCGAGTTGGCCCCATAAGCTCACCGGGTCCGCCATGCCCCGTGGATGGCATCACACGCGGACCCGTGTGATCCGCACATCCCAGAAAAACATAACAATAAAGGTATGCTCGTACTTTTATGTTGTACGTATATTTTCTTGAATAACTTGTCAATCAACGTTCATTATTAACTAATAAGCAATCTTCTCAATAGGTCGCGTCGGGCATGGCTATTCCAGTAGCCCGAGACGGCACCTACCACTCCCGGCCCGTTCCACCTTCGTACTCGAAGGTTGAAATTGAACAGGTGGAACGCGGCTATGAAGATCTGGAGCTGGATATCCCGGAGGAGACGGGGAGACGACGCTAGGAGAAACGGCTCATGGAATATTTCTCGGAGTAAGATTTACATAAAATTCCCGACGAACGGCGTCTCCTATCATTCCACCGCCCTCGCCTCCACGTGGGCCGTCTCCTCCGCCTCCTTCGCCGCCTCCGCCTCCTCCGCCTCTGCGTCGCCTCCACGAGCACCGACTCCTAAACGGCCGTCTGCAACTCCACCGCCTTCCAACCCTCCTCCGTTGCCACAACGAGCACCGACTCCTAAACGGTCATCATCCAAGAGTGTGCCGTCAATATCAAGCGGTCGTCCAAGAAAGACTCAGAGAATTGAGAAGACGCCGCCACCCGCACCAAAGCGGTCGGCCTCAAGCAGGGGGAAGAAAGTGGGCAAAGATGTACCCGCTTGGCATGCAGCCACGAAGCCTATAGAGTTCAAGACGATCCCAAATATTAGACCCGATTTAAGACAATTCATTCAAGAAGCGGAATTAATATGGATCAATTACACGGGCGTGCACCCCGGCGAAGGCTCCGCTTAAATACAAGTTCAACCTTGGAAAGCCTCTCGTCAAGCCGGATCTCGTGAAAAGGCTTCCAACTCGATGTTCCGCTTCCATCGGTGGTACATGCAACAATCCAAAGAGGGTGAAGACATGATAACATGCAAATATTCAACGACTACTTCTTCGATGGAGATGACTACCTTTATATCCGATTCGAAGATATATTCGACCTGTACCAACGTGATGCCCTTGACGTCTCACTTCTAACCGCGCGGGTTTTGTAAGTATCACCCGGTCATTTCGTTTCTTACCTCCTTGAATTTAGCTGACTAAAATTCTTTTTAACCGTTGTAGAATGGCGATCCAATACTGCAACAAGCACGAATGCACCAAGCATGGATTTATGGATCCACGAAAAATCAACGGCCCATTGGTTGATCAATTTCCTCATGACACAGTGGACAACATATACAACGCGCTTGTGAAGCAACCCTTCTGGTTCTTCATCCTTCTGCACTATAATACTGCGTAAGTTTTTTCTTTTTTTCTGAACCAATTTCAATCCCGTGCATACATAAAGTTTCATATGCGTCATCTAAACCAATTTACAGATTCCACTGGATTCTATTAGTACTTGACATGGGTCAGTCAAAGATCCATGTCTTTGACTCAATGGATAAACCAGAATCCACGTACTCCCATATATTTGAACTATTTAACAGGTAATGCCATCTTACTTTCTATTGCATATATGCGGTTCTTGGATAATTACGTGCTAACTTTCAACTGCACGTAGGGCATGGGAACGATTCCGGGGTAATGTTCGCGGAAATTGGAAAGATAAGCTCTCTGTGCGGATGAAGTTTCCAGTGAGTAACATGCCTCCTCCTAATTTGAGTTGAATCATTATTATGTTCGAAAATATGATATGCATATTAAATATGTCGTCGTTTCTCTTTTAGTGTGCAAAACAGTCGCAGGGCACCAACCTTTGTGGATATTACGTCTGTGACTACATTCACCGCTTTGTGACCGAAGTTAAAACTATCGATGATCTAGATGTACGTATAACACCAATTCATACATTACGTCTCGATTTCTTATTCACTTCATATATTTATTTCTCATTTATTGTAATTAATGACAGCTTATGTGAGTAAGAGACGACCTCCCCCACGAGACTTTCATACAAGCCGCTCAGAAAGATTTGATGGGATTTATTAACGAGCAGGTCGTTGATCCCACGGGGGAGTTCTTCATTAGTTTTAGTAGCTAAATCACAGCAAAGTAGATTAGAGACAATTTTTTATAAGCTAGCTAGGAAACATGTATAAATATTGTACATATTTTGGTAATATATGTATATTTCCTTTCTTAAGTTCGTTTAAATGTGTGTAAATTATATATTTATGTGTATTATAATATATGTGTAATATATATATATATAGCGATCATCTGTAGAAATGGCAAATTAAAAAAAAATTAATTTTTAGTCCCGGTTTAAGCCACCAACCGGGACTAAAGATTGCGGACCCGGCCACGTGGCTCTGTCATCTTTAGTCCCGGTTCGTGACTTAAACCGGGACTAAAGATGCATCTCTAGTTTCGATTATTTAACTGGGACTAGAGATAGTCCACCTCTAGTCTCGGATTCGTAGTCCCGGTTTGACAACCGGGACTACTAAAGGTTACGATCCATATGACTTTCTCTAGTGTAAGACCACACCGGTCGGAGCTGCATCGTACTTTTCAATATAGTAAGGTATAAGCAGGTCAATATGCTAACACACTTATAAATTAATTAAATGTGGTACTCATTAATTATTGTTTGTCCATTTAAACCACGGCCACTTTCGCTCACGGGAAACTCGCCTTTTTTGTTTTTCTATGTTTCTTCTCTCCATTTGTCCGTTGACCAAAGGAATTTCGTGACATAGCGTTCGTTTTTTTCTTACGGTAATTAATTTGAAGGGTTAATAAGGTGCCGTGATACTAGTGTAATTTCGTTGCCGTCGCATGGTAAGCTAATAATTCCTCAGGGCTCAGGCTTTTAATGAAATTCGACCGGTGGTTTCTTAAAGCGAATTTAATAATAAAGTTTAATGATAGGTTATAAGATAGCTAAAAAATTACATAAAAGACTTAAAATAACATGGTTGACTCTCATGCAGAGCTAGCTCTTTGCATACTATAAGATAAACGTATTAGTTTAGGTAAAAAGTCAGAAGTAAAAAAAATAAAAATAATATTATAACTAATTTATTATTATACTTGTTAGAACTAATACAAATTTATACTATAATCCGTGGAGAGGAAAAGAAAAAGCGAACGCCGCCTCGCCGTGCCGTCAGTGCTGTTTGCTCCGCTTTATAAATGCGTTCATCGAGGATTTTGACTGGTCCACGTGGCGCACTGAATTTGCGAGCGAACCGGAGAACGCGTGTGCGGTGTGTGCCTCATTGCCGACTACATCCATCCAGTATAGCTGTATAATAGTTATATATACATTATTAATATTTAATTTTATCTTTTATATCTATATAATTTTTAAGTTTATGTTGTAGTTAATTATAAATTTATAGTCAGTTTCTTTTTTTCTCTCTTCTTTTCTTCGTATATGTATCTAGCTGGTTTACGTTACTGTATTTTGCTCTAACGCACCTTGTGCTGCGGGAAAAAGGGAAAAAAATAGCTGATGGGCCGTTGGGCCCCACGCCTAGGCCAGCCTGGTACTCGTGCTAGCCAGCTAGCAACACCGTAGCGCATCGGACTAATCACGAAACGAAAGACGATTTGGCAGAAATAGAACAAACAAAAAAGTGGATGGATGTGGAGAGAAATTATAGGTAGCTGCGCGAAAAAAAAGCTTGTAGGCAAGTAAATAGGGAGGAGACGAATCATTACTATAAACATATAATTAATTTAAGTATTAATTATAATATTTTTTAAAAAAATTAGTATGAGTTTTTAAAGCATTTTTATATATTTTTGAAAACAAACTGGTTAGCTAACAGTTTAAAACGTGAAACCAGTAAGTATAATATGAGAACTTGTCGAACTCACCATAAGAAAACTTGGTCGAGCAATTCTTTTTAAAAATAAAAGTACAACTAAATTTTGAATAATACTTAAATAAATACAATATACGAATTGAGGCTTGATGCCAAGGCTCAAAGTCCATTTGGTGAGCAACCACCCGATATCTTAAAGACCTAAGTACCTTGGCTGCGTTTACAAGCTTCACAAGTTTTCCCTTTAGCTCAAGCATTTTCAAAACATGGACCGTGACTAAGTAGTTAGAAATATTCATGATTAAAAAGCCTCTTTCTCAAGATTAATATCAAGTAAATCAAGGAAAAAACTTCATCAAGCCCATCAAAACACCAAATTCAAATTGATATTATAAGATATCAATTTCATTAAATAAACATCTCGAAAATCAAGTAACTGGATGATTCACTAGTTTTGTTTTTTTCATCTATGACTACATTGATATCGTATATTTTTAGAAAAGAAATAAAGGTAAATAGAAAAACTAAATAACACAAACAATGTAAAATATTGGATCAAGGTTTTGCATTCTTATGAACCACATTTCTAAATGTTTATTTTCTACTTAGGTTCTAGGAATATGTCAACTTACAAGTTTAATTATGAAATCACTGCAATTTAAGAAAACATATTTGCTATTTTTTCCCTAACAGCACCTGTACTCATTAAGTTAAACAACACAATCTCTACCCAAATAATTACTGACAAAGCACAAATTACTATTCTACTTTGATCCATCTCAAACTTCGACAAACATATGTAAAACTAAAATCCACTAAAGATCCTTTTTTATATATGATTTGTGCATAAATTAAACTAACCCATATACTAAAAAAACTAAATCATGTAAAAAATATACAAATTTCTATATTCAAGCTGATTGATAAATAATATATACGGGCTATAAATTGGATTTCCTAGTCTTCAATATAATCGTTGGTATGAATGGTCGGGCCGTCGGCCCATCGCGCTAAGACCACGCCATGGGCCCGACTGTGTGCGCTGACGAGACCAGAAGCCCATTGGGCTCGATATGACGTGGCTTACTGGGCTAGGCTATGCTATGATGGGCCGTAATTGTGTCGGATAATTTATCTATTGGGCTATTCTTGAGAGTTACTACCTCCGGTCATTTTTGTTTGACGTTTCAGACAAAAGATTTGGCTTATTTTTCTTGAAAATTGGTTGTCTGAAACGTCATATAATATACAATATATGTTCGGAGGGAGTACTTCCAAGCATGTTTTGTCAATCCCTAAATCCCATTACAACATGCATATTCTAACTGGATTTGTTACACTTATACCGACAGTAGGACACATTTCATCATCAAAATCACTTGATTTTTCTACCTTCAAATGGCTGACTTTCAATAGCCGGTTTGGCTTGACCTTCACTATTCTGTCTGTTTTTAGGTTTTGCTATACAAAACTGGCGACACTTTTTCCTAAGTCAAGCTTTCGATTTTCTGGCTATCCATGCTACAAGCTGAGCTACTAGTGATTTTTTAAGTTACATGCAATTTTATTTACCAGTTACAATTAATATAACTGTAGAATAGTCATGATACAATTACACTTTAATTATACTATAGTCACATTTAAAAAAATTTTAAAAAAAGAACTTGCGACATATTTTTAGATAGACATCTGTTTTTTTTCTTGGAACCAGTAATGTTGTCGGATCAAAATAAGAACTGATAGTGAGAGACCTAGTATACCACCACTGATCTCAGTTGAATTTGGATTAAAAGGTACCTATTTGTGAATTGTGAAATGGAGGGAGTACAAGTGCAAGAACTGCATGCGTGCATCGCATTGCCTGTGTTAATTTTCTCAACTAATTTCTCCTCTGCTGTATATATCCAAATCAAGTCCACAGCGCAGCACTGTTGTACTTGTAACCAAATATTGGTTTCTATTTGAAATAAGTTCAGAAAATCTTTTGTGCTGAATGACCTGCATACAGACTATGAATGATTTGTCAAAACCGTCCGATATGGTAGAAATAAATGGATTAACTATTATAAAGTTAAAAAAGATGGATTGAGAACAACATTCTGACAAAATCATATATTAAAGCTTTTTTAAAAAATCTCACCGTTTGAACGTTCTCGAAAAGCATGCCCGCTAATCTATTCATCCATTGCATAAATGAACAAGTTGAGTTACTACTATATCGTCCGTTAAATGCAACATCATCCGCGTCACTTTCATCGTACTACTGTATTACATGGTAAGTTGTGGTATACCGAGATCACTCTTTTTTTTATTACAAATTGTAATACTCTCTCTGTCAGCGGCGCTATTTAAATTTAAACTTTAATATCTCATTTCTTAAAAAATACAAGTACTTATAAATATGTTATATTGTGTGGTTTCATAAATATATCCATGTAACTTTCATCAATCCATCATAATATAATTATTTACATGTAATATGTAATTTATAATCAAACTGAGACAATCATAGCTAGCTAATTCTAATAGTTATTTCAAAACAGAGGTACTAAAGCTTCTCGAACCGTCCTGAGGTTCTGGAAGATTGAGAGGCAACTTCAAAACCGACAAAGTTTTCCTCATGTCACACCCCCTTTCTCTTCTGTCTCTCCGGCGGTCGCCGACGAGTCGGGTTTATCCTGTAGTCAGGTTTATCATGCTGTTGTTCCTTACTTCTCCTTTTTTTTGGTGTAGTTCAAAGGAGATGCGGGCATACTCCTCTCTCGCCCTGATTTCCGTGGCTCATCGTTGGAAGAGCTTGTGCTTGCACTGGCTTCCGTCATCTAGCCAATGGTTGCATGGTTAAGCTCCGATGTCTACCATTGCTGAAGGACGAGCAACATATCTACTCCAAAGGTAGGATCCAATAGCAGGCCAACGATGGCACTGAGGCAGTCATCCAATAGGCGCGAGGCAGATGGATGTGGAGCTAGGCGGCCGCGGGATGGGAAGCCATGAAGAAAGGTGAAACAAGTGGCCATCGACACATAAACATACATAGTACTTATTGAGTATCGTATCGTATAGCTGCTGTTAATTGGAAAGTTCATTGATATTATATAACTTGCAATAAATTGGGTTCTGTTAACGACTAAATTTGGTAACCAAATCTCTAAGTTCAAGATCGAATTTAAAGCGGAATTGGATTGGCGAAATAAACTGTGGAGAAGCAGAGGCTGCATCGGCTATGCTCAAATCGGCTGAGTAACGATCGGCTACGAGGTCAATCGGCTGAGGCTGGATCGGACAAGGATAGCCGATAGCCGATGCTGAGTCAGAGGAGAAGATAAAACCGTTTCCGATGAAAGTGCTTGAAGATAAATAGAAGATTTGGTTATCAGTTCGCGCGTTAAAAGATATTGCCATCTATGGATAGAGTCATGTAACGGCAATTGTATCTGTAAATTAGGAATTTGTTTAAACTGTTTATTATAATGCGGCATGGGTGCTTTCCGGGATATTGTCGTATTTTTAAATAGTAGTTTAGATAGAGTCTATGGTCTGTACAGATAATGTTATTCTTGGGTATAAATAGGACCCGGGATCCCTTTAATTTCTCATTCTCACACAATCAATAGAACCTTCGGCGCATCGCCTCCTTTTTCTTCAGACGAACAACTGATCCGGTTTCGGGCTGCATCGTTCCAATCCCCAAGTTCAGGTAAATGTTTGTCATTAGTGGTGTATCTCATCGAATTTAATGCTTCTATCGTTGTGACACTCTAAATTCAATGATTTATGCTGCGCTAGTTATCATATATCGCATATAATCCAGGACAATGTTTAGATCTGTCTCGTTATCGACTCACTTCTGTCAGGAATCAACAGCCGATAGAGGTAGATCTAAAGGTTGCCAGGATTATATGCTATATCCACCGTCTCGAGGTATTTACATCAGCTACAGTAGATCAGACTGTTCTTTTTATACTTAATGTTGTATCACTGTTGAACTATTAAGTCATTTGTAGAGCTTTCATGATTTGTTCGGTTAGATGTATTTTGCTTAGAGACAGTGCCGGGGTTTCAGCTGGCCTTATCTGTTTTAATGTTCTTTTGATATATTTGTCATCAAAATTATTAAAACTGCCTTTTATATTAAAATCTTGCTCTAGTTAAATGCCCTACGCCAGAATCAGTCTGTCAGCTACAGCCGACAGCCGATTGATCTAGGTTTAGCGTATTTGGCTTAGATCAATATATTTTCATAAGATAAACCGGAGTATTAGCCGATTCACAGTTGGACTTATGACATCGGCTAAGTTTGTTAAAACACGTAGTTATTATTCTGTGGTATATTTGGGTTAAGTGGCTAATACTGTCTCGGCAACAACCGATCTATTCTAGTCACTTAGCTTAAATACACTTCGGAATAGCAAATATATGTGAATTGACTCCTGCAGCCGATCCAGTAGGATCTGACTTAATACTTAACACATACATCTCTATTTTTTTGTTGGTTAACAGATCAAACCAACTGGCACGCCTTGTACAACATAGGTAGCCGAGAATGACCTGCACTGGAGTTAAGCAGATCTCCCAGGCCAGCGCGTGAGAGAAATTTCTCGTCAACACGCTTCTTGGCACGCCCGATGGGACTCTCTTTGTCAACATGGCAAGGACGCATCGATGCAGCTGACAAGATGGTCGACTCCAAGAGTCGCAATGTTTCTCAGGACAACATCGTGCCTGTGAAGATGGAGCAATTATCGGCTGAACAACAAGCCGATTACAAAAAGATGGTAGTAGTCTTTCACCCAAACAAGGTCCAGGGCCGTACATCAAAAGTACAAGTTCAGCATGGACGAGCTCAAGGCATCCTCCTCCAGGGGATCAAAGGGCAAACAGAAGGTGGAGGAGCCGGTTCAGGAACGAGATGATTCAGCCCTGCATACTTTGCAAGACCGAATTGATTCGGCCGTTCATCACGCGCTGGTCAACCAGAGTAGCATCCTTGTCAACACTCTTAACAACATGATCGCTACTGTGGTCGACGCCAAAATAGCCGACCAGCTGCAACGGGGGCCGACGTACTTCACAGACGGGCAGTTTCCTGGTTATAGGACGTTGGCCACCCAGAATCGGCCGATTCCATCACCAGCATAACTAGGGCCGCCAGGAGGGGTCCTCAACCAGCCGAATCCGTCCGGATCGGCTGTGAAACCGATGATCACTATGCTGAACCGACAACAACCGCTGCCCCAGGACCAGATCGCCAACATGTTTGATGACAATCAGCAGTTAGAGCCGGTTGCCCAGATTGACCTGAACAGACAGTACAACGCCGGTGGCCGACAGCTGTTCCCGGGGCCACCAACGCCACCACCAAATCGGCTGCCTCCCGTTGATCATCCACTCCACTACCACTATCAAGGAGGCTGCCAAAACCATCACTACAGGCCTCAGACGTCACCACCACTGTATCGGCAAGCACCCGCGTCATATGATCAGTATGAGCCAATATAGTAGGACAACCGGACCTAGGCCGATCTGATTGCAGACGTAAAGACGCAGGGAACATGTATCGGTATCTTTACCCAGAGCATTTTGAGCGGATTCCATTGCCCAACCGATACAAAATCCCAGACTTTTCAAAGTTCTCAGGGCAAGACAATGTGTCAACTTACGAACATGTCAGCCGATTCCTAGCGCAGTGCGGTGAAGCATCGGCTACAGACGCCTTGAGAGTCCGCTTGTTCCCTTTGTTGCTTTCGGGATCGGCTTTCACCTGGTTCTCTTCATTGCCTTACAACTCAATCCAGAGTTGGGCCGATCTCGAAAAGCAATTTCATAGCTACTTCTACTCCAGCAACCATGAAATGAAGTTGTCGGACCTCACCAGTATCAGGCAAAAGCACAACGAATCGGTTGAAGAATACATTCAACGCTTCACAGAGATGAGGAACTGATGCTACAACCTGGTGCTATCGGACGCCCAGCTAGCCGATTTGGCCTTCCTGGCCTGATCGCGCCGATCTGTGAACGCTTCTCTGCTTAGGACTTCGACAGCCTGATGCATCTATCACAAAAGGTGACGACCCATGAACAAAGATTTCAAGACACCAGGAAGGCCGTCAAGAACATAACTCAAGTCGTCGTCGAGTCAGACTTCGATTCCAACGATGATGACGCAGAAGTGGCGGCAGCCGAATGGGCCAAGAACAAAAAAGCCATTGTCTGCCAGTGGCTGCTGAAGACGGCCAAAGAAGAAAGATATGACTTCGACATCACCAAGGCCGACAGGATTTTTGACTTATTGCTCAAGGAAAACAGATCCAGCTTCCCGAGAACCATGTGATCCCATCGCCCGAAGAACTCAAGAAGAAAAATATTGCAAGTGGCACAACTCCACATCCTACGCCACTAACGATTACAAAGTCTTCACGCAGCAAATCCAGTCGGCAATAGAAGCCGGAAAACTCAAGTTCGCCGATTCCAATCGGCCGATGAAGGTAGATGGCCACCCCTTCCCAATTAATATGGTTCAAACCGGCCCTACGCAAGCTGATCGGCAGCAGAATGACGTACGGCTTAGCCAAAACATTGAAAGGGGTCAATACGGAAGGAGAGTCGACTGGAAGTCAAGCCGCGCCAATCAACATGGTGCGCCCCGTTGCCCGATCGGCTGATAGACGTCCGATCAACACAAGCAGCCGACGCCCCCCCAATAGCAATCGCGGTGGGAGGAGGCCCGTTTTGAAAGGTTTTATCGGCAAGAGCCAGAAACACGAGGCCGCCGGAACAACGAGAATCACAGCGGTGCCGATCCCCATTGACATTGTGAATTTTTCAGGCACTGCTAGGAGACCGGGATGAGGCTGCCAGCACTAGAAAACTGCCCGGCTTGCAGTGAGTACCCCAAGGACGAACACAGAAGCCGGCCAATCACCAGTCCAACTCGGTCGTCCCAAGGCCCGTTCAGCTCAACCGGCGCCGGCAGTTCGTTCACGATCGGCAAGGGCCGATCCATCAAGACTTCTTCGACGAAAACGAAAACGACGGCTACTACGACGAAGAAGAGGCCGATGATGAATAATCGGCTAACCCCCAATGGTGCCCCTCTGACCTCTTCACCAAAACACAAAAACGAAGAATTCAAAGGTTAAAGCGTGAAGGGAGGGAAGAAGAAGTTCGACAAATGATCCAAGAACAACGCCGTCGGCTGGGTAAGATCAAAAGGCGATGGATCCCCAAAGAGAAAACCGCCATAGCCGACGAGGAGCAAGCCCATGAGAGTTCAGTCGATCAAGCCAGGAGGGCAGCCAGACGGAAGGGCAAAGTTTCTGCATTGGTCAACATGGTATTCATATTGCCAGCCGAATTCGGTGCTCCTGAAGCCGATACAGACACTATTGAAGATGACTTGGTGAAACTAGCAATCTCATCGGACCAAGCTATTTTCGACAAACCCGAGGGGACCGAAAATCGGCACCTGAAGCCGTTGTACGTTAAAGGATTCGTCAACGGCAAGCCGATGTCCAAGATGCTAGTTGATGGGGGAGCCGTAGTCAACCTAATGCCCTACGCAACATTCAGAAAACTAGGCAAAGGGGTCGAAGACCTGATAAAGACCAATATGGTGCTCAAGGACTTCGGCGGCAACCCGTCAGAAACCAAGGGCGTCTTGAACGTCGAACTGACCATCGGCAATAAGACCGTGCCCACAACATTCTTTGTCATCGATGGGAAGGGGTCTTACAGCCTGCTGCTCGGAAGGGACTGGATACACGCAAATTGTTGTGTTCCTTCCACGATGCATTAGAGCCTGATCCAATGGGACGGCGACAAGATCGAGATTGTGCCAGCCGACAGGTCAGTTAGCATCGTCAGTGCCGATTTGCCACTTTGGAAAATCGAAGGCATTGATTGTTTGTCGGAAAAATCGGCAAGCCGATTTCTAAATGTGTCCAATTCCACAATACGGCCGATTGGAGATGACGAGCCACAACGCTGCTTTGAACAAGACATGGTGGAGGGCTCAAGCGTCTTCGCATGGACACCGCAGACGAAGACGATGGCAAGCTCGGGCAAGGTTTCACGTTGGCCGACGAGTTAGAAGAAATTGACATCGGCTCTGGTGACAAGCCGAGGCCGACGTATATTAGCAAAAATTTATCTTCTCATTGTAGATCCCAGCTCATTAATTTGTTAAAAGAATATAAAGATTGTTTTGCTTGGGAGTACTTCGAGATGCCCGGTCTTAGCCGATCTATTGTCGTTCATCAACTGCCAATCAAGGCGGGCTATCGGCCGTTCAAACAACCTCCCAGGAGGTTCAAAGCCAATATGTACGACGCGATTAAAGCCAAAATAACTCGGCCATACGATGCTGGATTCATTTGGCCTTGCCGATACACCGAGTGGGTCTCAAACATTGTCCTAGTGTTGAAAAAGAACGACAAACTCAGGGTATGCATCGACTTTAGAGACCTGAATAAGGCTACCCCCAAGGATGAATACCCAACGCCCATAGCCGATCTACTCGTAGACGCTGCGTCAGGCCACAAAATTATCAGCTTTATGGATGGCAATGCAGGCTACAACCAAATCTTCATGGCCGAAGAGGACATCCATAAAACTGCCTTTCGATGCCCTGGGGCAATCGGCTTGTATGAATGGGTCATTATGACGTTCGGGCTAAAAAATGCTGGAGCAACATATCAACGGGCCATGAACTACATTTTTCATGATATGATCGGCTCTCTGGTGGAGATCTACATCGACGACGTCATTGTCAAGTCCAGAGAGATAGAAGGCCATATAGCTGATCTCAGGCAGGTTTTGGAGCGGACAAGAAAATATGGCATGAAGATGAATCCGCTGAAGTGCGCGTTCGGCGTATCGGCCGGGCAGTTCTTGGGATTTCTTGTTCATGAAAGAGGAATTGAGGTTACACCAAGGAGCATAAATGCTATCAAGGCAATCCAGCCTCCGAAGGACAAGAAACAACTCCAGTCCTTGATCGGCAAAATCAACTTCATCAGGCGATTCATAGCCAATCTTTCAGAAAAGATGGAGCCATTCACACCACTGCTTCGACTGAAGGCCGATCGAACATTCACATGGGGGGCAGAGCAACAAAAGGCTTTGGACAATATCAAGGATTATCTAAGCTCCCCTCCAGTTTTAATGTCTCCACAAAAAGGGATACCATTCAAGCTGTACCTATCAGCCGATGACAAGTCAATCGGCTCGGTTTTAATCCAAAAGGTTGAGGGCAAGGAAAAGACTATCTTCTATCTCAGCCAACGGCTACTAGATGCAGAAACAAGGTATTCACCAGTGGAGAAACTATGCCTATGCCTATATTTTTCATGTACCAAGTTAAGGCATTATCTGCTATCCAATGAGTGCACAATAATCTATAAAGCCGATGTAGTTAAGTACATGCTATCGGCTCCAGTATTGAAAGGAAGAATTGGGAAGGGGATTTTTGCCCTGACCGAATTTGATTTGAGGTATCAGGCACCCAGGGCAGTCATAGGACAAGCTATAACCGATTTTGTCGTGGAGCACAGGAACGACTCAATCGGCTCAGTAGAAATCATACCTTGGACATTGACATTTGATGGCTCGGTTTGCACCAATGGCTGCGGCATCGGCTTGGTCATTATTTCGCCTAGCGGGGCAAGTTTTCAATTTGCTTTCGCTATTAACCCCCATGCTACAAACAACCAAGCCGAATACAAAGCCGTACTTAAAGGATTGCATATACTCAAGGAAGTTGAAGCCGACGCCATCGAAATAATGGGAGATTCACTGTTGGTCATCAGCCAGTTGTCAGGAGAATACGAATGCAAAAACAATGCGCTGATGATCTACTATCAATAATGCCGGGAATTGATGGAAGGTTTTCAGCTGGTCACGTTGAAGCATATCCCCAGAGAACAGAATATTGAAGCCAATGATTTAGCTCAAGGGGCATCTGGCTACAGGCCGATGATAAAAGAAGTTGGGATAGAAGTCGCTGCAATGACGGCCGATGATTGGAGGTTTGAGGTCTACAGCTATTTGCAAAACCCCTCTCAATCAGCTTCAAGGAAATTACGATACAAAGCCTTAAGATATGTTTTGGTCGACGGAGATCTCTACAATCGGACGATTGATGGCGTGCTGCTGAAGTGTCTTAGTGCCGATCAAGCCAAAGTGGCCATCGGAGAGGTGCATGAAGGGATTTGCGGCACACATCAATCGGCTCATAAGATGAAGTGGCTACTTTGTCGAGCAGGCTATTTTTGGCCGACAATGCTGGAGGACTGTTTCAAGTATTACAAGGGTTGCCAGGATTGTCAGAAATTCGGCGCCATACAACGAGCACCAGCATCGGCTATGAATTCAATCATCAAGCCTTGGCCGTTCAGAGGATGGGGCATTGACATGATCGGCCTCAACTCAACACCTACACCTGAACCACTATGCAGGGATATTGCCTTCGCTCGGCTATCTACTCCGCTAGGTCTATACCCATTCGAGAAGTACGGTTGTACTGGTTCGCTCTAAGTTATAAGTCTCATGGCTCGGTCCTTAATCAACCAGGGATGGTTCTTGCCTTTCCCGAAATCCACCCAAATCCAACTGTCGAAACTCGATTTCGGCAATAGAAAATTGGGGTTGCAATCAAGATCGCCAAGCTCGATGGGTTAGGTGGAAAACAAGATTTAGACAGGTTCAGGCCCTCTCGTGAGGTAAAACCCTACTCCTGTTTCGGGGATTTGATCCGCCGAGTGTTTATTGATCTCTTGAATCTAAAGTAGAAAGCTGATAAAGCATAAAAACATATCCCTCAAGGGACGCCCCTTACCCCCTTATATAGTCTTGGGAGGCGGACTTACAGATCGAAAACCCTATCTTACTCTAAGTCGGTTTCCTCAATCTTACCAAATCGTGACTATGAGCTGTTGCATTATCTAATCGGCAATGTAACACCCAAGTCATAGTTGGTTTACATAATTGGCAGGCGTAACCTATCCCTATCTCTAGTCGGATAAGCTTGCCATGTGGATATCCGATTGCCATAATCTCCACAGTAGCCCCCGAGTCCTTTGTAGTCGACGAGATAACTCAGCCGATGGGAAATAAAATAGTATAAAAGTTGATAGGTTGGAAATAAAATATCGTCTCAGGAGCACAAAATATCTTATATCTGCAACAAATTTAAAGGGCAAAATCATTTATATTATGAGACGGATGGAGTACAGCTCACTACTGGAGAAAGTCACACTAGTCCCGGTTCGTAACCCTCGGTAGTCCCGGTTGTCAAACCGAGACTACGAATCCGGACTAGAGATGGGCGATCTCTAGTCCCGGTTAAATAACCGGGACTAGAGATGCATCTGGGACTAAAGATGGTTGAAGCCACCAACCTGGACTAAAGATCTTTAGTCCCGGTTGGTGGCTTCAATCGGGACTAAAGATTTTTTTAATTTTTTATAATTCCTCCTACTGTTGTTAGCTTGCTGCCTGTTTACATACACACACATATATATATATACATTTAAGATTTGCATATATATATATATATATGTCTAAATACATAACACACACATAACATACATAACATACATATATATGCAAACAACATCAAAATCGAATACAATAAAATGCAACAACAAAATTTAAACATGTATACAACAAATTGTCCACAGGTTTGTTCACACATATATACAACAAAATCCACTATATACAATAAAATACAACAACATCAATTTTCCGCTTGGCTCGCCGCCGCCACCGGCTCCCGCTTGCCGCCGCCGTCGGCTCCCGCTCGCCGCGGGCTCTCGCTCCCGCTCGCCGTCGGCTCTCGCTCCCGCTCGCCGCGGTGAGAAGATGACATCCCGCTGCCGCCACCTCCTCCCCCGTCGCCGCCATTTCCTCCCCTCCCCTTGCTTGCCGAGGGGATAGGGAGAGAGAGAGGGAGAGGGAGAGGGAGAAAGCTAGGGAGAGGGAGAGAGATCTGAAAAATGTGCTAAGTGTTGGATCGGTGGAGAAGACGATGCGAGCCGGGATATATAGCCAATTCATCTTTAGTCCCGGTTGGTGTCACCAACCGGGACTAAAGATAATTTCCCACTATTTTCAATTCATCTTTAGTCGGTTGGTGGCACCAACCGGGACTAAAGATAATTTCTCGCTATTTTCAATTCATCTTTAGTCTGGTTGATGGCCAACCGAGACTAAAGATAATTTTTCGCTATTTCTAATTCATCTTTAGTCCCGGTTGGTGCCACCAACCATGACTAAAGATAATTTTTCGTTATTTTCCAAATTTATTTGGTCCCACTAGGGTTAACAATTAAATAATCTATTAAATAGGGCCAAGTTAAATTCATTAAATATAGGTTTAAAACAATACTATTAAAATTAAATCAAATATATATAATCTAGACATTAATGTGCTCCCCTAGACATTGTTCCTCTTTTGTCCCTCGGTTTTCTTCATTTTCATCTGCTGTTGAGCAAGACAGGAAAAATTTCACTTTTTCTTTTTATTGTTTATATTTTTTATGGACTTAGGAGCACACGAGAGGTAACCACATAAAATTTGAGCGTAAACAAGCAAAAGACGTGGCCTGTGGAAAATTCGGAAGACACGCTCAAAATTGGAAAAAAGTTTTCGGGCTCGAAAAAGCAATCTTCTGAGGCTTTTTTGGGCAAAATAAAATCGTCGAACATGGCAAAGCAATGAACGAACACATCCAAAATTTTTTTCTCATCGATTTTCATATATGGAACGTCTCGATCGGAGTCAGTATGCAAAAGTTATGGCCGTTTTAAAAACTGACTCTGAGTTAGACGACGAAACGGGAAAAATGCGCATAAAACTTGTTAAACGCACATAAACTAGACGTAACGGCCAGGGTTTAAATGTTCTTATCAATATTGTACATCGCTCCGATTCGTATATTATCACCAAAATAATTTTACAAAAGATTTTGTATATTGAGAGAATCATTAGTTAATAACAATATGATGATATGTAATAACAAAATTAAAGCTTCCTTCTATCTTCAATCACCCACCTCGGACATAACACCACACTCTTTGAAATTACATATCCCCTTAAATTAATTTTTGGCCATTTGAATCATGTAGCAAAATTTATATATTTTTATTAGGTTTAGTTAAAAAATAAGCACATTCACTTTTGTCAAAAAAATAGCATCTCTAGTCCCGGTTGGTGTTACCAACCTAGACTAAAGATGGTGTCGATCTTTGTCGAACTCTCGAGCGCCGGACATCTTTAGTCCGATTGGTAGCACCAACCACTAAAGATACCGGTTGGTGTTACCAACCGGGACTAAAGGTGTCCGGCGCTCTGACAGGCTCTGACAACATTTGAACCGGGACTAAAGGTGATCTTTAGTCCCGGTTCGTGACACGAACCGGGACTAATGTTCCTAGAAATCCGTAGACTTTTAAACCGGGACTAGAGATCATCTCTAGTCCTGGGTGCAACTTGAACCGGAATTACTGTGGTTTTTGCCACTTCAACCAATGATGGTTTCTCCAGCAGTGGCTTTTGCCTGCGGTCCAGTTGCTTCCAAAATAATCACTCTCTCTGTTCAACAATATATATGGAGCTTTTTGAGAGATTAACAATGAGTGTCTGAAGAGTTATAATTGATTGAGATGACTTGTCATGTGAGAAAATTAAACGAGCACTAGTTGTGATTGGCTAAGATAAATAGATTGTTTGTAGATGTTCTTATATTATATTAAATAATTTATAAACTATACATCATTATATTTCTGGACCTATTGATTAACCAGGCAAAAATGCGAGGATTTGCCAAAGATGTATACGCCAATGGATAAGTGAATGGACATGAAACATAAAGTGAGCAGGCTGTCTATATATGGACTATTAGTTGCATTAATATAGTAATTTATAGTTGCAAGCGTGCCACTACATCACAACACCAAAAAGGCACGCCGTGATGCTAGAGATTAAAGAGATTAGAAAGAGAAAGGTTGTGGTTAATTAGTTACCGACCAATCGAGCCTAGTATAAATTGATTATAGTACCTCATTGATTGATCATATGAATTAATTCATCCTTTAATAGCTAAACTATAAGAGAGAGATAATTAATTAAGATACACACAATGAGCAGGTCGAGCTCGAGCATGGCCACCATCCTCGTGGTGCTGATAGTCGTCAGCGCCAACGGCTTATCCCCACCATGTGCAGCCGAGAGCGAATGAGGAGGAGGAGGAGAAGCCAGTGGTGGTGCTGCCACCAGCGGCGGCGCCAGGGGAGGTGCCCTCCACGGAGGCGGCAGCGTTCGTCCGCTCCTGCTGCGACACCTTGCAGCCCGACCACGCCGCCTTCGGCTTCTGCTACGACGAGCTCCTCCCCTACGCTGACTCCTTCGAGGTCAACCAGGTGAAGGTCGCCGAGGCGGCCGCCACCATCCTGACCACCAAGCTCCGGGCCTTGCTCGACGAGATGCGCAAGGCCCAGGGCGGGGACCGCAACGCGGACAACAACCTGGCGTCCTGCGTCGATGGCTTCACCAATGTCACCGGCGGGAACGTCACCGAGGAGGCGCTGGACAGCCTCGGCCGCCTCGCCGCTGCCGGAGATGGCAAGCGCAGCAAGGAGGATCTGGAGAACTTGCAGAAGTGGATCAAAGATGCGGACAAAACCTTCAACGACGAGACCGCGTGCCAGACGGGTTACCTGTTCATGTATGATCTCCCCACCATGAAAATCCTTGGGGATTATCTCAAAACCGCCAGCTCCCTCATCAATGATATAAAGGCTTAAATAATCCAGCTCACTCTACCTACCTACTAAGTAGGAGTACATTATTTTATTTATTTTACTTGTTGTTAATTCCCATGATCCATTAGTGGTGTTATCCAGGATTTTAGGTATGGGTGGTTCAAACTTAACATTTTGTTTTCTTTTCAATTTTTCATTTCATATAGTCCCAACTGTCAATTCTATATTATATATATTTTTTCATTCAATTTCATACTTATAATTCCTCACTTCTTTTATCTTATAGGCCTTGGGCTAACAAATTTTGGGATTACACACCACTGTCGATCATATCCTGCATGCATGCTTCTGTACTTCAATTAATTAATTGCGATAGGTGCTTCCCGCGCATTGATCAAATGCATGCTACATTTTACGATGGTTGTTTGGTTTTTCTTTTTTATCCACCGATTTATTCTGATCATTAAAAATTATGTAATGAATTTAAATTAAATTAATATGTTTAAGGGTATTTAATTACTTTGCTTTGCTTTTTTCCTGGATGGAACCCACGAACAAGTTGATTTCTCTCCAATCAGGCTTCAACATAAATAGAAAATACAATAGCTTAAAAGCATTAAAGAGAACCATCTCATCTGTGACTACAAGGCCGCAAAGATGATAAGGTTTAGGAAAAAACATGACATACAACAAGAGGAGACAACACTGGTATTGTGTTACTCCCTGGTTGTGCATGCAGCATCTCACCATAATCCACTTCAGCAGTATTCATCTCACCACAATGCACTTCAATAGTATTCGTTCCCGGCGCTATCTGAAACCATGTCCATAGAGGTGTCATTGGAGCCTCCAGAGTTGGTCTCCCTATTCTGCCCTGCAGAGTTTGTTTCTGCGTTCCGCCCTGCATTACCAGATCCTTGGTTTAAATGAGATAGCTCTGAAGGCTTATTGTCGAAACTCGGTTTCGGCAATAGAAATTTGGGGGTGCAGTCAAGACCATCAAGCATAATGGGTTAGGTGAAAAACAAGGTTTAGACAGGTTCAGACCCTCTCGTAAGGTAATACCCTACTCCTGTTTCGGAGATTCGATCCGTCGAGTGTTTATTGATCTCAAGATCTATGGCTCTTGTGTTGCATATGAAATCTGATCTAACCTCTCATATCCCTCAAGGGATGCCCCTTACCCCCTTACCTCCCTTATATAGTCTTGGGAGGCGGGATTACAAGTCGGAAACCTTATCCTACTCTAAGTCGGTTTCCTCAATCTTACCAAACCGTGACTATGGGTCGTTGCCTTATCTAATCGGCAACGTAATATCCAAGTCATAGCCGGTTTACATAATTGGCAGGCGTAACCTATCTCTATCTCCAATCGGATAAGCTTGCCATGTGGATATCCGACTACCATAATCTTCACAGTAGCCCCCGAGTCCTTTGCAGTCGACGAGATAACTCAACCTCGGACCAAAATAGCACACAGTCGAACAACTCTTTGGCCGAGTGCTTCTAACGTCGAGTGATTCCATCACCTCTGCTTGAATCTCCCGAGTGGCTCCAAAGACTGTGAAGGGCTGGAAAATATCCAAAACATAAATATCTAGGTGCATCTCCTGATGCACCTAATTAGGTGTAGCCCCCGACTATGTGATTAGTCAAAAACAGACTAAGCATATAGTCGAGAACTATAAAGAATCATTCTCATATAAATGCTTAGCTCATGCTTAAAGCAATCATAAAAAAACTCATCATCGGCAAGCCCACGCTTGTCCGAATGAATCTGCCCGAGTTATCTCAGAATAAATAGCTCAATCAACCCTCATGGGTGAAAAGCACTCGTTAAGCTCATATTTATTCGAGTGGATCTACCCGAGTCATCTCGAAACAAATACTTTAATCATCCCTCACGGGTAAACAAGTTTTTCAGTCATCTGAAAGATATGACCAAAATATTAAATAGCTCTTGCCATAATATTGGTCTCAATCTAAAAAGATCTTCACCAAAGTGAAAAAACAGCATTGATATAATCATTTAATCAAATGCTTAAAAACCAAACAGTCCCTGTAATCAAGGCAGCCATGAAAAGCTTCACTGTTTGTCACCTTTCAAATTGCATTGTGCCAACTTCTTATGAAGTTGTGCAAACCGCAGTATGAAAGGATTTCCAAAGGTACTGGGCACTCAGACACGTGCATATTGCCAAAGCAAATCTGCTCAAGTTCATCCACTTAAGTCCCTAAGGACATGCGTCAAGGCACACTTTAGTTGGGCCGTAAGTCTCTCATGGGCTCGGCCCAATCACGAGATGACTTAGCGAAAACCCTCAAATCTCTTACAAAGCCTCGAGGTCATCCCCGTCATTTCGTCTTCCCAAAAAATTTCCCCACTCGCAACACTGTTCACCAGCCTGCAGCGGAAAACCCTAGGCTCGCGTGCGCACCCAATCCACCGATCCAGAAGCTCACGCTTCGTCACCAGCTAGCCTCCGCATCCATCTCCAGAGATCCCTTTCCCAAATCCCCATATTTCGAGCCAGATCCATTTCCCCCAAAACCACATCCATGGCAGGAGAGAGAAAGATCCCCTTCGATCAATGGGGCGACTTCGGATATCAAGGAGTCGACTCTCAAGGAGATGGTGAAGCATGGAGTTCTCCCTCCCAAGGAGATCGTCGGCTGGCGCCCGGCGGCTGGTGAGGAGTTCCCCACTTCGAACACCGGTGAGCTCGTCGTCTTTACCTCTTTCTTCTATTGTGGTTTCGGCCTCCCCACCTCTGAATTCTTTAGGGGTCTTCTTGACTATTACGGCCTTCAACTTTATCATTTGAACCCCAATTCCATGCTACATATTGCTCTTTTAATTCATGTCTGCGAAGCCTTCCTTGGCATCCTTCCCCACTTCCAACTCTTCCGGCGCATGTTCTATCTCAAGCCGCATCCGAACAAGGATGATCCCTGCGTTGTTGGTGGGGCCGGCTTCCAGCTCCGCGGATCCCTCCGCCGAGACTATTTTTCTCTTCCCTTGAAATCCTCCAACAAGGGTTGGCATGCAAACTGGTTCTATATTGCTAACCTTGAACCCAGTCTGCCAAACTTCGTTGGCCTTCCTCCAGTGCCAAGACCCAACTAGAGCACCATTCCAGTAGCCCAAGACTGGGACGAAGCCAACAAGCTTCTGGCGAAGATCTTGGAGATGAAGCAGAAGGGCCTTCGGGGCGAGCAAATCACTCGGCATTTCATCAGGAACCGACTGGCGCCGATCAAGGAGAGGTTCAAGCCTGCCTTTGAGTACGAGGGCAAGAGGGACCCTAATCGGGAAGACCGCGACTCCCTCAGCTTCGAGATTTTGAAGATCCGTATGTATAAGATTTTCTCGACTGGGATTGCAGTCGAGCGCAGCCTCATGCTGCCGGTTCTCCTGTACATCCTATATCGTCCTTCTCCTCCGGTAAGTTGACTTGACTCTTTTATTGCCTTTCGATCTTGATGTGGCACTTCTTAGTATAGAAAGGATTTCTTCTGCAGGAAAACGCCTCCATCATTTTGAAGCCATACAAAATACACCATGATGACGTGCCGGCTCGGCCTGCCAAGAAACCAGCTGGCAGCATAAAGATCCAGAGCGATTCAATTGGCAAGAGGGCTGCCCCGAGTGAAGACACCAGCAAGCGGGCGAGTAAGAGGAGGCTGGTCATTGATGACTCGGACGACGATGCCCCAACCCCTCAAGTTGAAGCGACCCCTCTAAGGTCGTCACCGAAAATGGCGCCCAAAATTCGCCGATCAACGAGGTACGCCTCACGACTGAAATTGTGCTCTTTGTTGAAAATTTCTCCGTCTTCATCCCGATTGCTCCTGTCTTTCTCTTTGCAGGAGGCCTCAAAACATAGATCCCACTGGGCAGAGTGAGGGCCCTACGCCAACTGTAGCGGCTGAGGCATCATAGCCCGCAGAACCGAGACCCCAGAGCCCTCTCCCGAGTGAGAGCGCTCCAAGTGGGAGGCCCTCACCTTTCAGTGAGGATGTCCCAAGGGAAGAGCCCCCGACCGCCAGCCGGGGTACACCGACTGGAAACCAGTCATCCGCAGAAGAGCCCCCGGCTGCCACTCAAAGGGCCCCGACTGAGGACCAGTCGGGCAAGAGCCAAGAAAAGAAAAGCAGCCAGGAAGTGCCGGTTAAGGATTCAGCCACCGAAACTGGTAAGTCTTGAATCAATCTCTTGCTTTTTAATCTCCAATCCATTTTTCCTGTATCTTCATTCGCTCCTTCTGAATCAATCAGCCAAAGTAGACCGGGGTCCCTCCAATCAAGATCGAGTGGCGCGATTCTGAAGGCCAGAGATAGGGCATCATCCTGAACAAGCAAATGGGGAACAAAGAAAGAGATATGCTTGTAGACAGCCTGAACGAAGCGACACGGCTGTTAAACGTAAGTTTTGCTCCTTTTCTATTGTAGCTTTGTAGTCGCTTTTCAGTCGATCAATCTTTCGAACTTGTGTGCAGAGGGTGTATTGCCGGTCGATGGCCAAATCCGATGCACTTGAGAAGTTGGTCCCGCACTTAAACTCCCTGGAGAACATCCAGCAGGAGCTAAAGGCCACTCGAGAGGAAGCTGCATCGAGAGAAGCGGCTCTGAGGAGAGAAATAGCCGCACTCCGGGAGGAGAACCTCGACCTCCGGGGTTCAGTCGAGAGTAAGCTCGATCTCCTTAGTCTTTTGTGCCTCTAATTGTAGTATGTGTTGATCTTGGTCGTTGACAACTTTTCTTGCCGCAGAAAACTCGTCGGAGGTCCACTCGCTCCAAGCTCGGCTGGATGAGGCTGACGCCAGCAGAGCCGAGCTGGAGAGTGAGTTTGAAGGTGAGCTCTTTCAAAACAACGTTCTTTGTGTTGCTTCATCTTTGAATGTTGGTGTGATCGTATGTCTTTGACAACTTATAAGATCAAGACCCGAGCTCAGTATGATGTTTTCGTTGAGAGGGTCAAAAAGGCCGAGAGCGTTAGGGAAGATGTTGCTAACGTGGCGATGCCAATCCTGTTGTCGCTGTTCCATAATGGGCTTGGGAACAGCTCGTTGGACACCGTCGAGGTCTTTGATAAGCTTAGGCATGCCCCTGATCAATATTTGGCTAACATTTCCGAGGCAGCCATCATGGGAGCGGGCTTTGCCCTTGCACAGACCAAATCGCTCTACCCCTGAGTAGATGTTGATTCAATCGGGGAGGACTTCGCCGACGGTACTTCAGATGAACAAGCCCTGGAATTGATTAGCGAAGCGCAGGAGTCCGCCAAGAGAGTAGCCGCCGATGTAGTGAACCACTTTCGATCTTGATTGCCTTGTGAACATTGTATGCAACCTTCTGATGTGCCTTGTAAATATTCAGTTTATTTATGTTAATGCCTTGACCCGAGTTTTTATGTAAAATTTCTTAAGTAATTTTCGTCCGACTGTCACCAAGCCTAAGCTTGATTAGGTCGTCAAAAAATTCTCAGTCCTTATGCATTGAACTCGAATCAAGGAACATTAAACAATGATAAACCGAATATGCATAAGTTGCCGAAGAAAACCATGCTTTATTGACATATGTATAGCCCCCGACTGCTAACTCAAGAAGTTATCTTGCTTGAGGTTGGCAGTCAAGAAGAACATGAAACTTAAGGCAATTTAAGCATAGTATCGTCGAAGATGCTCGATGTTCCAGGAGTTCTCCACCATGGATCCGTCTTCACGTTTTAGTCGATACGCTCCTGGCCGAGTCACCTCAGCAATTATACACGGTCCTTCCCATAATGGGGATAACTTGTGACAGTCCTTGGTGGTCTGAATCTTGCGTAGAACCAAATCGCCAACAATAAAAGCTCGTGCTCGAACGTTGCGACTGTGGTATCGTCTAAGGCCTTGAAGATATCTTGCCGACTGGATCAGGGCTGCCTCACAGGCCTCTTCCAGTCGGGTGAGGTCATCCACTCGATCTTGATCGTAGCGTTCATCATTAAAGCTACGGACTCGGAGATATTCGTACTCCAGTTTGTTTGGCAGCATGGCTTCTGCGCCATAGACCAAAAAGAAAGGAGTTTGGCCGGTAGCTCGACTGGGCGTAGTCTGTAGAGACCATAGAACCGAGGGGAGCTCTTGGACCCATTTGCCGGCATAAGGGTTTAGCCGGTCAAACACTCGGGCCTTGATGCCTTGAAGAACCATGCCGTTGGCACGCTCAACTTGTCCATTGCTTTTGCGATGTGCAACGGATGTGTAGCAGATTTTGATGCCGAAGTCTTCGCAAAATTCCTTAAAGATGCCCCCAGTGAATTGAGTCCCATTATCGGTTATTATTCTATTTGGGACGTCGAACTGGTGCACGATGTTGAGGATGAAGTCTCGTGCCTTATCAGCAGTGATCGTAGCAATCGGCTTAGCTTCGATCCACTTGGAGAATTTGTCAATTGCGAAGAATAAATGTGTGAATCCTCCTGGATCCTTTTTGAAAGGACCGACCATGTCTAAGCCCCATACCGCAAATGGCCAGGATAATGGAATCGTTTGTAGTTCTTGGGCTGGGACATGACTTTGCCGGGCAAAGAACTGGCAACCTTCACAGGTTCGGACCACTTGTCAGTGTCGGAGACCGCCGTAAGCCAGAAGAAACCTTGTCTGTAGGCTTTGCCCACCAAGGTGCGTGTTGCCGCGTGGCTTCCGCATACGCCCGAGTGGATATCCTGGAGTAATTGCTGTCCTTCCTTGGACTTGATACATCTCATCAGGACACCAGAAGGGCTCCTCTTGTATAAATCAGATTCTACCATGACGTAAGCCTGACAATGGCGTCGGACGCGTTCCGCCTCATCCCGGTCTTCCGGCAGCTCTTGCTGAGTTAAAAATTTGATGAGCGGCGTCCTCCAGTCGGCGTCGATCATGGCGACTTCATTTGCAGCTTGCTCGTTGGGAGTTGGTTTGGCTGCAACAGTCGGCTCATAGAGATGTTCTACGAAAACGTCTGTTGGAGCAGCTTCTCGCTTGGACCCGAACTGCGCCAACTCATCAGCTGCTTCGTTGTTATGTCTCAGGATGTGGGATTGCTCCAGTCCGTCAAACCTATCTTCAAGTTTGCGGACTTCTTGCCGGTAGGCCTCCATGGTGTCATTTAGGCAGGACCAATCTTTCATGACTTGGTTGACAACCAGTTGGGAGTCTCCTTTCACAACCAGCCATCATATTCCGAGTGAAACGGCAAGTCACAGTCCATGCAGCAGGACTTGTCACGCCCAGAAATTCACACCAGAATTTCTGCAGCTAATTTGTGCATTACATCCTCGTCCAGGCATCAGCCGAGGTACACAAATCGACGTTATTGATAATACAGAATCCTCGTCTTAGAAACAATATAAAAGAGTTACACAAATGCAGCGGAAAGGAAAAAGAAAAACGGACTTAAGCTAAACTTGACACGAGCGAAGCAGGACGCCAACACCACAGCTAAGCCTTGACGAGAACAAGCCTACACCTCCTCGGAGACCTCGGTCTCAACCTCTGGCACTGAAGGGGGAAAAAAGGAGCAAGGCTGAGTACAACCACCGTACTCAATAAGTCACACCGGAAAAGGGGACATGATGCAAGATAAATAACAAGGAAAGGTTAAGGGCTCAATTTGCATAAACAGCATTTGCAGAATATAATAACAATATTTGAAAACAGTAAAACAATAGTAATATTTAAGCAGTATTAAATACACACTGTCCAACGCTCAAACCACGTTGCGACAGGCCCATCCATCCACCTGCACTAGTCATGCTTCAACATTTCATTCAAATAAATAAGTGAGACTAATCAAGGTGAATCTGGTCGATCGCCCGTAACCGTGGGCACGGCTATTCGAATAGTTTTTACTCTGATCAGAGGTGTACAACTGTACCCACAAGACACAATCCCACAACACGTTACCGTGCGCCGGTGCACCACCATGGTGCCCCGGAAAGGAACTGTGACAGGACCCTTCACATAACCCCCTCTAGTCAATCGTACCACACCAAGGTTTCGCCCCATTCCCATCGGGCAATGGGCAGCCCCTCTAGTGCCGCGGTGAATCCGAAAGCTGATCAACCCTTAAAACCGGGGCCGACCCAACTCCATCACGCCCACCCTCTCTCGGGATACGTTAACTAGAGACGGCTACGCTACGGACCCACCATTACCCATGCGGCTTGTGGTATGCACGGCATTTCTTCCGGGGTTTCCGAGAACCGGTCCTTAATCGTCATGAGCACGCTAACCAAAGTCCAACCATGTGCTCACGACCCACCTTTTCATAATTCAATATTATTAGATACGGGATCACAACTTAACATCATCGAGAGTTAACTTCCAGTAATGAAACTTGATTAGTGTGATTCCCTTAAGTGAGCTAGTTGCGCTAAGCATAACTAAGCAAATCTTAAGCTATCATCTAGTCATATTGAACCCCAAGTTATCAATGGTATAAGGTAAACAATCCTATGGTTGAGTACAATAGGTATAATCTTCCCATAAAATGACATTCTAAAACATATGCGTATTTGAAAGAAAAAGAGATATTTACATAAAATAGGTACAATATGGTCAATGTAAGGTATGACTTGCCTTGCTCGGAGGCGAGGAACCTCGGCGACTACTTCAAGAGAACGGGCTCGCCGGAAAACTCGGGATCTACATGACAAACAAAGCACTCAACAAACACCCTAAAAAGTCTATCGAACCAGCACGAAAAGTAATTTTAATGGATTCTTGACACTTTTCTGGATTTAATGAATTTGAATGGGCTAAAACGGAGCTCGGATTCAAAAGATATGAATTTTAGAAGTTTAATTACGATTTTTAAACTAAACTGAAAAGATTAAAACGATTTATTGCGCAATTAAGCCCCCGGGTGACGCAAGCGGTAGGGCTGACGTCGGCGGGCGCAAGCGGCGACGCATAGCGGCGCGGGCGCGGTCCACGGTGGACCGAGTCCACCGCGGCGCGGAGAGCGGGGTACGTGGCGCGCATCGGGGAGGGGTGGCGTCGATCGGACGGCGACGGCCTTGCGCGCGAGGGACGGTTCGGATCCGCCCGATCCGAAGGATTGGACGGTGCGGATCGTGGCTAGGGTTAGGGTTCGGGCGGCGGCCGAGGGAGGACACGCGGCAACCATCGGGCGTGCGGCGACCGATCGAACGGCGACGGATCGATCTCGATCGGACGGTGCGGATCCGCCCGATCTGAAAGATCGGACGGCGCAAAGGGAGCGGCGCTAGGGTTAGGGTTTGGGCGGCGGCGGCTCGAGCTCGCCGCCGGCCATGGCCGCGCGGCGGCTGGCCGGCCTCCGCGCGACACCGGCGACGGCGGCGGAGGGTGCCGCGGGTGCGGGAAAACACGGCGGGGACGGAATGATGCACGCGGAGCGGTTCGGGAGGAGACCCGAAAACGAAGAGGAAGAGGGCGGCGGCGCACTCACCGGCGACGGAGACGACGACGACGGCGACGGCGGATTTGGGGCTAGTGCACGGGAAACAAAGGGAAACGCGGCGGCGATGGGGGAGTTTTATAGGGGTACAACGGGGCCGAAACAAACACGAAAACGGCGCGAATTCTTCGCCGTTGTTCACGGAATCGCAGAGAGAGGGGAAACAATCGGCGACGGATTCCGCGCGGATAGGGTTTCCATCGGGCGCGGGGTTGCGGGGATGGAAACGGCGTCGCGAGATTGAGCCGGCCGGGGCCGACGTGGCTCGGATTCAAACGGAAAGGAGCGGAGTGGCGGCGCGCATGGCGGGCGGCGGCGGACCGGCCGGGCGCGAACGGGAACCGACAGGCGGGTCCCACCCGTCGGTGACTCGCGGCGAGGGACGCCCGCGGACTTGCGCGTTGCGGCGGGCGTTGCGGGCCTCGGCCACGGCCGGGCGCGCGCGCGGCGGCTTGGGCGGGAGAGGACCGGGCCGACGGCCCAAAGGAAAGGGCGGGAGTCTTGTGCAGCCCGTACGGAAAAGAAAAGAAAAAGGGAAAAAGGATTTTTGGGGGCTTAATTAATTCCTGATTTCTTATTTAATTGATTAAAAATACTTAGAGTGCTCTAAAAATTTCGGTAAAAATCTGTTAGCGTATTTTGACATGCAGAATTCAAGAAAAATCCTACCATGTCGTTTCCATTTATTAATTGCATTTTAAAATTATAGGTTGACTCCGAGTTAAATTTCGAAATTCCGATTATTTCGGGGTAAATTATTTAAATGAATTAGAGAAAAACCCGGGTGTGACAACCTACCCCCTTAAACGGAATCTCGACCCGAGATTCGGAGGTGCGGCGAAAGGTGCGGGTGCGCGGCCTTTAGCTCATCTTCTCGTTCCCAAGTAGCTTCTTCCTCGGAGTGATGAGTCCATTGAACCTTGCAAAACGATAACCTTGTTCCGAGTCCTTCTCTCACGACCTCAAGGATACGTGCTGGTCTCTCTACATAGGTTAAGTCCTCTTGGATTTCGATCAGTCCGGACTCGCTTTGCTCTTCGGTACCCTTAAACACTTCTTTAACTGGAACACATGAAACACGTCGTGAATACCAGTCATGTTGGAGGGAAGCTCAAGCTGATAGGCCACTTCTCCTCGACGTTCCCGAATCCTGTATGGTCCCACGAAACATGGTGCCAACTTACCTTTGGTTTGGAAACGGTGTACTCCCCGGAGTGGTGTAACGCGAAGATACACAAAATCCCCTGCTTCAAAAGCGAGATCTCTTCGACGATTATCTGCGTAGCTCTTCTGTCGGGACTGCGTAATCTTCAATCTTTCCCGAATCGTTCGGACCTTTGCCTCTGCTTCACTTATTACTTCTGTGCCAAACAACTGGCGTTCACCAGTCTGATCCCAGAAAAGGGGTGTGCGGCATTTCCGTCCATACAGTGCTTCATACGGTGCCATTTGAATGCTGGCTCGATAAGCTTGTTGTAAGAGAATTCGCATAGGGCAAGCTTTTGTCCCACGCTTTTCCAAAATCGAGCGCGCATGCTCTCGGCATGTCTTCCAAAATCTGATTCACTCTCTCAGTTTGACCGTCTATTTGCGGATGATAGGCCGTGCTAAAATTCAAACAGTACCGAGCTCTTCTTGCAACTTCTTCCGAACTTGGAAGTAACCGACTTCCCTATCGGACACGATCTTCTTGGGCACGCCATGCGGACACATGATCCTTGCGAGATAAAGCTCGCTAGCTTCTTCCCGAGTAGGTAGTATGCCTTTGGTATGAAGTGGGCCACCTTGGTGAGTCGGTCCACCACGACCCAAATTGAGTCATATCCTGACATTGTGCGGGGTAAACCCGTGATGAAATCCATTCCGATTTCTTCCCATTTCCACTCTGGAATCTGAAGTGGTTGCAATAGTCCGACGGGCCGTTGATGTTCTGCCTTAACCCGCTGACAAACATCACAAAGTGCAACAAACTCAGCTATCTCCCTCCTCATGCTGACCCACCAAAACTTTTCTTTAAGATCTTGATACATCTTTGTACTGCTCGGGTGAATTGAGTATTGGGTTTGGTGAACTTCCGTAAGGATCATCTTTTCCAAATCCTTGTTTTCTGGCACACACAATCTCTTTCCCATCCAGATTGTGTCGTGTTCGTCTTCCGTAAAACCACGAGCTTTTCCGACTCTCATCTTCTTCTTGAGTTCGGCCATCTCGGGATCTGATGCCTGAGCAGCCCGAATTTGATCAATGAGAGTGGGTTGGGCTTCCAGAGCAGCCACAAAACCAAAATCCACCATTCGTAGATTTAGGTACTCGAATTCCTGCTGCAACTGGTCACACATTCCTTCGACACTAAGGGTGGTGCAATAACTCTTTCGGCTTAGTGCATCCGCAACCACGTTAGCTTTGCCGGGATGGTAGTGTATCCCTAAATCATAATCTTTAATCAGTTCCAACCATCTTCTCTGTCGGAGGTTTAAATCCGGTTGGGTGAAAATGTACTTAAGACTTTTATGATCCGTATATACTTCACAACGGTTACCAATTAGGTAGTGTCGCCAGATCTTCAGTGCATGAACCAGTGCGGATAACTCCAGATCATGAGTGGGGTAGTTGTTTTCGTGTGGGCGCAATTGACGAGATGCATAAGCGACCACTTTACCTTCTTGCATCAACACACATCCCAACCCTTGGCGAGATGCATCGCAATAAACTTGGAAGTCCTTTGCGGGTCAGCGGGATCAACACGGTGCGGACACCAACTTCCTCTTAAGCTCTTCAAAACTCTTGTTGCATTCCGCTGACCACTTAAATTTCTCATCTTTCTTCAAGAGTTGAGTCATCGGCTTGGCGATTTTGGAGAAGTTCTCAATGAAGCGGCGGTAGTAACCTGCAAGTCCAAGGAAACTTTGGATCTGCGTAACCGTTTTAGGCGGGGTCCACTTGGTAACTGATTCTACATTTGCTGGATCCACGGCTACTCCTTGGGCATTCACAATGTGGCCGAGGAACGTACTTCCTTTAACCGAGAAAGCACACTTGCTAAACTTGGCGTAGAGTTGATGATCTCTCAACTTCTCGAGTACTATCCGAAGATGTTGCTCATGATCTTCCTCCGACTTAGAGTAGACCAAAATGTCGTCGATGAACACCACCACAAATTTATCCAAGAACTCCATAAACACCTTGTTCATCGATTCATAAAGAAAGCCGGTGCGTTGGTTAACCCAAACGACATGACCGTACACTCGTACGAGTCCATACACAGTGGTGAAGGCGGTCTTGGGAATGTCCTCTTCCCGAATCCTCAACGGGTGATAGCCCGATCGCAGGTCTATCTTGGAAAATACCTTGGCCCCTTTGAGTTGATCGAATAAATCATCAATCCGTGGTAGGGGATACTTGTTCTTGATAGTAACCTCATTGAGTGCGCGATAGTCGACACACATTCTCTTGGTCTTGTCTTTTTTTCCACGAAAATCACCGGAGCACCCCAAGGCAACGTGCTCGGGCGAATATACCCTTTTTGCAACTGTTCATCTACTTGCTTCTTTACTTCGGCCAACTCGTTGGCTCCCATCCTATACGGCCTCTTGTGTATTGGGGCGGTCTGGGTACTAGATCAATCCGAATTCAATTTCCCTTTACGGCGGCATCGAGTTAAGTCTTCGGGAAAACTTCGGGTATTCTCGACGATGGGGATATCCTCTAACTTCACGGGGGTCTTGGCCGCCATTTCGGACGATTTCCGGTGGAAATATGATTCAAACTTGCTATGGACTTGACTTGCATGGGAGAGCGAAAAACAATTCTTTCTCCTTTCGTATTGATTAAAGTAATGGTGCGTCTAGCGCGATCGATTACTCCCTTATGTCTGGACAACCAATCCATCCCAAGGATGACATCTATGCCTTTGGACTGAAGGAGGATGAGGTTGGCTAGAAACATAGATCCTTGGATTTCTATGGTCAGCGAGGGACAATGCGAGTGGTCTCCAAGCGGTTTCCGGGGTTTGAACCCGCATAGGTATCTTAAGTCCCACTACTGACAACCCATGTGCCCCAACAAATTGCTTTGAGATAAAAGAATGTGTATCCCCCGAATCAAATAATACTGTGGCGGGAGTAAAGTTTACAGGAAACATACCCGTATAACTTCGGGAGCGGTGCGTGCTTCCTCGGCGGACACATGGTTGACTCGAGCTGGATGAACCTTGGCCCAGGCGCGTCTTGGCTTTGGACACTTGTCCGCAAAATGCACGGATCACCACGGTTGAAACAGACTCTGGCTTGCCCCGAGTCCTTCCTTGGAGGTGGTGGTGAGATTGGTGCTCGGGTGGCGCCGTTGGAGGGCGCGGGCTGGAGTATCTGTTGTTGACCACGCCACTACGCCGGTTGGAAATTCCTGGGTGATAAGGTCGATGCTTGACGAACAATCATGGTGGTAGGTCCACTCGACTTCCGGCATGAACCGCGGCCTCTGCTGATTTCCCTGTTTGTAGAGGAGGTCGGGACGGAATACTTTTCTCTTCTTGATCATCTTGTTGCGCGATCTTCTGTCGAATGGCCTTGTCAACCACTTCTCAAAGTTAGCATACTCTCTGGAGATAAGCTTGTCCGTGAGTTCATCATCCAAACCGGCCAAAAATTTTTCCTCGCCTTTACGCATCGACGCACATCTTACGGGGCATAACGGGCAAGACGGTTGAACTCGTGCGGATACTCGATGCGATCATTACCCTGCTCAAGAGAGCTGAACTCACGCTTTTACGTGCAACTATTCCCGCAGAATGTGTGCGGTCCCGAACTACGATGAAACTCTTCCCGTGCTTCTTTGCTCGCCCGCCGGCGAGTAACCAAGTAGTTGTCCCACCAAGCTGAAGCGGGGCCTTGTGGCGGTGAGTGGCAAACGAGACTTTCTCTGATCCGTGCACTGCAGCGGATCTAACTTCTTCTCGATGGCATGAAGCCAATCATTAGCCTCCATGGGATTAGTGGTGCTGGAGAAGGTTGGCGGTCGGACACGAAGGAACTCGGCAACTTGGTGGGTGGTGGAGCGGCAAGCGTGTTCGCTCTTGCTTCATTTGTTGCGGCATCTGTTGCATCGATGGTGTTGTTGTTGCATCTCTGCATCATTGCAGCCATCATCTCGTGCTGTGAAGCGAGCACTTGAGCGATGGTGGGGTTCTCGGGTGGCGGTGGAGGAGCATTGCCATTGGCGTTGTGAGCCTCGTTGTTGTTGGCACTTGATGCCCATTGTTGCTTTGCCGCCCGGTCTGGTGTTCACCATCGAAGGAGACGACCGACCGAAGAGAGAAAAGAAGAAAAAGCAGAGCAGAGCTTAGAACTAATCTTTATTATTTAAATTCAAATGCATTGTTCGATCTTGACTAAAAACAAGGAAAAACACCAAACATCCTTAATTGGTCAGTCATATCACACTTGATATCGATGCCGGCTATCCCACACACAAGCGCCTAACACACGGCAACTACCAAGAAGACAAACTAAGTTAAACGGTAAAACTAAGGAGGGGAACTAAAACGATCCACGAGACGAGGAGTCGAAACTGCTTCCTTCAGAAGATCCCCATTCTTCCGAACGGCTCCTAGAGTCCTCGGGCGTCACCTCGACTTGGACTCTTCGAATCGGTTGCCGTAGCCCAACCGATCTGCCTCTTCCCTCCGAAGAATCTCGAGTCTCTTCGGAGTCCATGTCTTCAGCCCGAATTCTCGAGCTTGAGTTCTGGAGACGGAGATCCAACCATTACGCCACCTCCGCCTTGATTCGCCGAAGCCGGAGCAAAGGTGAGAGCGAGCTGCGGCGGGAGGAACCGGAACCGGCGCTGAGGCTGGAGCGGGTGGAGCCGGAGGAGGCGGTGGAACCCGAGGTGCCAGCTGGATACGGACAGGCGCGGTGGTTGTCTTCCGAGGCGTAGTGCGGAGCCTGACCCCAACTGGTGGCGGGAGTCCCTTCAACTCAGCTACCTCCTTCTTCAGACGAACCACTTCGTCCTGCAGTCGCGCGATCCTCAGCATCTTCTTGTCGTTCAGCTCCTTGGTCGCCTTGTGTAGGTCAGAGTGCATCTGATCCAGTCCTTTGAGCACGGTGCACATGTGACCAAAGGTAGAGTCATTCTCCTCTGCCGTAGACTTGAATGCACCGACCTCGAGGAACTACCTCGGCGGGGATGGTAGCGGTAGGAAGAGGTGCGAAGGTCGGCATCATGCAGCTCCCTCATCTGGCCAACATCGGGTAGGCGGCTTCTTGACAAGCGTGATCGACGTGCCTCCGGAAGCTGTGACCCTCCATGTCGGGAAGACACGTCCCCACGAACCCGTGAACCTCCAACCGAACACGGTAGGGCAACTCGCCACCGAGAGCGCAAGCGTTGTATACTCGGTGCTTCGGGATAACCAATTGCAAGAGTCATACGCGCCGGTTACGCAACACGGCCGTCATCCCTTTTCGCAGGTGCGTCGTTTGGGGAACCTGCCATCTATAGAATCAAAGGAGTGGGAAAATCAAAACATGCTCAAAACCCACGACCAACATCCCATTTTCGCAATTCCTAAACCCTAGGCCGACTCCACTTTTTCAAACACCCCTTTTTTTAAAAACATATGCACATGAAAAGAATTAGAGGGCTCTTAAGGTTTCCAGTTGGCTTGTCCTACGATCACGGGAAGGCTCGATACCAACTTGTCACGCCCGAAATTCACACCAGAATTTACGGCTAATTTGTGCATTACATCCTCGTCCAGGCATCAGCCGAGGTACACAAATCGACGTTATTGATAATACAGAATCCTCATCTTAGAAACAATATAAAAGAGTTACATAAATGCAGTGGAAAGGAAAAAGAAAAACGGACTTAAGCTAAACTTGACACGAGCGAAGCAGGACGCCAACACCACAGCTAAGCCTTGACGAGAACAAGCCTACACCTCCTCGGAGACCTCGGTCTCAACCTCTGGCAGTGAAGGGGGAAAAAAAGGAGCAAGGCTGAGTACAACCACCGTACTCAACAAGTCACACCGGAAAAGGGGACATGATGCAAGATAAATAACAAGGAAAGGTTAAGGGCTCAATTTGCATAAACAGCATTTGCAGAATATAATAACAATATTTGAAAACAGTAAAACAGTAGTAATATTTAAGCAGTATTAAATACACACTGTCCAACCTCAAACCACGTTGCGACAGGCCCATCCATCCACCTGCACTAGTCATGCTTCAACATTTCATTCAAATAAATAAGTGAGACTAATCAAGGTGAATCGGTCGATCGCCGTAACCGTGGGCACGGCTATTCGAATAGTTTTTACTCGATCGAGGTGTACAAGCTGTACCCACAAGACACAATCCCACAACACGTTACCGTGCGCCGGTGCACCACCATGGTGCCCGGAAAGGAATGTGACGGGACCCTTCACATAACCCCTCTAGCCAATCGTACCACACCAAGGTTTCGCCCCATTCCCATCGGGCAATGGGCAGCCCCTCTAGTGCCGCGGTGAATCCGGAAGCTGATCAACCCTTAAAACCGGGGCCGACCCAACTCCATCACGCCCACCCTCTCAGGATACGTTAACTAGAGACGGCTACGCTACTGAGACCCGCCATTACCCATGCGGCTTGTGGTATGCACGACATTTCTTCCGGGGTTTCCGAGAACCGGTCCTTAATCGTCATGAGCACGCTAACCAAAGTCCAACCATGTGCTCACGACCCACCTTTTCATAATTCAATATTATTAGATACGGGATCACAACTTAACATCATCGAGAGTTAACTTCCAGTAATGAAACTTGATTAGTGTGATTCCCTTAAGTGAGCTAGTTGCGCTAAGCATAACTAAGCAAACCTTAAGCTATCATCTAGTCATATTGAACCCCAAGTTATCAATGGTATAAGGTAAACAATCCTATGGTTGAGTACAATAGGTATAATCATCCCATAAAATGACATTCTAAAACATATGCGGTATTTGAAAGAAAAAGAGATATTTACATAAAATAGGTACAATATGGTCAATGTAAGGTATGACTTGCCTTGCTCGGAGGCGAGGAACCTCGGCGACTACTTCGAAGAGAACGGGCTCGCCGGAAAACTCGGGATCTACACGACAAACAAAGCACTCAACAAACACCCTAAAAAGTCTACTGAACCAGCACTGAAAAGTAATTTTAATGGATTCTTGGCACTTTTTTGGATTTAATGAAATTTGAATGGGCTAAAACGGAGCTCGGATTCAAAAGATATGAATTTTAGAAGTTTAATTGCGATTTTTAAACTAAACTGAAAAGATTAAAACGATTTATTGCGCAATTAAGCCCCCGGGGGACGCAAGCAGTAGGGCTGACGTCAGCGGGCGCAAGCGGCTGACGCAAGCGGCGTGGGCGCGGTCCACGGTGGACCGAGTCCACCGCGGCGGCGGAGAGAGCGGGGTACGTGGCGCGCATCAGGGAGGGGTGGCGGCGATCGGACGGCGATGGCCTTGCGCGCGAGGACGGTCGGATCCGCCGTCCGAAGGATCGGACGGTGCGGATCGCGGCTAGGGTTAGGGTTCCGGCGGCCGAGGAGGACACGCGGCAACCATCGGGCGTGCGGCGGCCGGATCGAACGGTGACGGATCGATCTCGATCGGACGGTGCGGATCCGCCCGATCCGAAAGATCGGACGGCGCAGAGGGAGCGGCGCTAGGGTTAGGGTTTGGGCGGCGGCGGCTCGAGCTCGCCGCGCCGGCCATGGCCGCGGCGGCCGGCCGGCCTCCGGCGACACCGGCGACGCGGCGGCGGAGGGTGCCGCGGGTGTGGGAAAACACGGCGGGGCGGAATGATGCGCGGGAGCGGTTCGGGAGGAGACCCAAAAACGAAGAGGAAGAGGGCGGCGGCGCACTCACCGGCGACGGAGACGACGACGATGGCGACGGGGGATTTGGGGCTAGTGCACGGGGGGAAACAAAGGGGAAACGCGCGGCGGCGATGGGGGAGTTTTATAGGGGTACAACGGGGCCAAAACAAATACGGAAACGACGCGGATTCTTCGCCGTTGTTCACGGAATCGGAGAGAGAGGGGGAAACAATCGGCGACGGATTCCGTGCGGATAGGGTTTCCATCGGGGGCGGGGTTGCGGGGATGGAAACGGCGTCGCGAGATTGAGCCGGCCGGGGCCGAGGGGCTCGGTTCAAACGGAAAGGAGCGGAGCGGCGGCGCGCATGGCGGGCGGCGGGACCGGCCGGGCGCGAGGCAGGGGGCGACGGGCGGGTCCCACCGTCGGTGACTCGCGGGCGAGGGCGCCCCACGGACTTGCGCGTTGCGGCGGGCGTTGCGGGCCTCGGCCCACGACCGGGGCGCGCACGCGGGCGGCTTGGGCCAGGGAGAGGACCGGGCCGACGGCCCAAAGGAAAGGGCGGGAGTACTGTGCAGCCCGTACGGAAAAGAAAAGAAAAAGGGAAAAAGGATTTTTTTGGGGGCTTAATTAATTCCTGATTTCTTATTTAATTGATTAAAAATACTTAGAGTGCTCTAAAAATTTCAGTAAAAATCCTGTTAGCGTATTTTGACATGCAGAATTCAAGAAAAATCCTACCATGTCGTTTCCATTTATTAATTGCATTTTAAAATTATAGGTTGACTCCAGGTTAAATTTCAGAAATTTCAATTATTTCAGGGTAAATTATTTAAATGAATTAGAGAAAAACCCAGGGTGTGACAGCTTCGTACTCGGCGACGTTGTGTGAGGCGGAGAAGTGGAGGTGAAGAACATATCTTAGCCTTTCCCCAGTCGGGGAGATCAGCACAACTCCCGCTCCCAAGCCTGTGATCCTCTTGGATCCGTCAAAGTGCATGGTCCAGTATTGTAGGTCTTCTCGAGGTATATCTTCTTGTTGTTCGGTCCACTCGGCCAGGAAATCCGCCAGGGCTTGTGACTTCACAGACGTCCTCACCTTGAAAGTTAAGTCCAGCGGCATCAGTTCCAGGGCCCACTTCGCGATGCGCCCAGTCGCCTCCCGGTTGTGGATGACATCGCCGAGTGGAAAGGAAGTGACGACGGTGACCGAGTGACCCTGAAAATAGTGTGCCAATTTCCTCGCGGTTATCAGAACACCATATAACAATTTTTGTACCTGAGGGTAGCGAATTTTGGAGCCTGCCAGCACTTCACTAACGAAGTAGATTGGCCTCTGAATCTTCTGGGCTCGTCCTTCTTCGTCGTGCTCAACCACAAGGACCGTGCTGACCACTTGGTGGGTCACTGAGATGTACAGTAGCAGGGGCTCCTGAGACTGAGGAGATGCTAGGACGGGCGGTGTCGTGAGAAATTTTTTAAAATCTTCAAAGGCCTTGTGGGCTTCTGCGGTCCACTGGAAGTCATCAGTTTTCTTCAGTAGCCTGAAAAAAGGCATACCTCGTTCGCCGAGTCGAGAGATGAATCGGCTTAGCGCCGCCATGCAGCCAGTAAGCTTCTGAACGTCTTTCTGGTTACTCAGGGGCTTCATATTCAGGATAGTGTTGATTTTTTCTGGGTTAGCTTCAATGTCACGATGTGACACCATGAAGCCAAGCAGTTTGCCTGATGGCACGCCAAACGTGCACTTCTCCGGGTTCAACTTCATTCTGAAGGCCCGGATGTTCGCGAAGGTTTCTTCTAAGTCGGCAATCAGGTCTTCCTTCTGCTTGGTCTTGATGACGACATCGTCGACGTAAACTTTCACGTTCTTCCCGATCTGCGTTTGAAAGCATCTTTGAATCATGCGTTGGTATGTGGCTCTGGCGTTCTTTAGGCCGAAGGGCATCGTGACATAGCAGTAAGCTCCAAACGGCGTGATGAACGATGTCTTCAGGCAGTCGGATTCCTTTAAGCTGATTTGGTGGTAGCCCGAGTAGCAATCCAGAAAGCTTAAGAGCTGGCAGCCGGCTGTTGAGTCCACGACTTGGTCGATTCGAGGTAACCCGAATGGGTCCTTAGGGCAGGCTTTGTTGAGATCGGTGTAGTCGACGCACATGCACCGTTGTCCTATCTTCTTTCGGACCAGAACCGGGTTAGCCTACCAGTCGGGATGTAGAACTTCCTTGATAAAACAGGCGACCAAAAGCTTTGTGAGTTCTTCCTTGATGGCATCTTTTTGAGCCTAAGCAAAACGACGCAATCGTTGTTTGATTGGTTTCGCGTCATCTTTGATGTGTAAAGAGTGCTCAATCACCTCCCTAGGAATTTCAGGCATATCAGATGGTTTCCAAGCAAAAACATCTTTATTATTTTGGAGAAAGGTGACGAGCGCGCTTTCCTATTTAGGATCTAGCTCAGCACCGATTACAGCGGTTTTTGAAGGATCCGATGGATCAAGAGAGATCTTCTTCGTTTTGGCGTCGCTTTGTCCCAACTTTCTATCTTCTTTGCGGGGATTTCACCCTCCGCAGAAGTTGATGCAGCCAATCGGATTTCCTCCTGGCCACGCAATCTCTCACGAGATTGGGCCATGTCGCAGCTTTCCTTGTCGCAAGTGAAGGCTTGTTTGACGTTACTGCGTAGAGTGATGACGCCGTTGGGACCTAACATCTTCATGCAGAGGTAGGTATAGTGCGGTATCGCCATGAACTTGGTGAGTGCAGGCCTTCCAATGATCGCTGTTGGCACCTTTTTTGGCAAAAGGCACGAACACGATTGAGTCACCTAAAGCCTTGCGGTGGTTCTTGGTACAGAGTCGCCAACCACTTCAATCTAGCAAGAACTAGAACAAAGTGGGTTTTGTAGATCAAATCGGCTAGCGGAACCGATTTAGATGGATAGATTGATAACTACTCGTCTCGTGAGCAAACAGAAAGTTTTCAAGACAAACTTACAAAGAATTGTCGCACTCTCGCAGCGGCGGCGGACGATTTACGGCGCAAATCGACAAAGATGGACTAAACTAGGGCAAAGTAGAAAAGAAGGCTGAAAATAAAGAAAACGATTCGAATAGATTGATTGTATGTTGTGTGTTGGTTGTTCTTTACAATTGAACCGGCCTTGACCCTTATATAGGGGTTGGTCTTGCCCTCTACAGGCCCTTCTCCATGTCCTATTCGGGATAAACATATTTGGAAACCCGAGATACAACCGTATGAAGAAAGGAAACCCGAAGACTGACAAAGTCGTCTAGGTTTCGGACTCTGCCGGTCAGACCGGCCATATGCCTTCGGTCTGACCGGCCCCACTGCCCGGTCTGACCGGCCTATACACGGCGGTCGACCGGCCTCCCGAAGAAACCGGCAAATTTCCAAATATTGGCAATCTTTCCTATTTTGATTCCTAAGTGCCAATTTTAGGTGTAAACACATGCCCCTGCCTTTTATGATGAACACCGTGAATCTAAAAGCATAAGACATGATTTAACTTGGGACGATAACTCATTTATCGGCCACACAACTCCCTAAGCATCTTGCCAAATACTCGGGAAGTATTTCTTTAGATATTTACCGTTGATAGCCCGCTGAAACCGTTCTCCTTGAAGTGTCTCCAAGAAATATGCATTGCCTCGAACGATTCCGTATATCCGATAAGGTCCCTCCCAGCTTGGCAACCACTTACCGAATTCTTTAGATCGGGAACCCAAAGGCAAAATAGTCTTCCACACTAGATCTCCCACTTGGAATGTCTTTGCCTTCACCCTTTTGTTGTATGCTCTGGCCACTCTCTTCTTTTCTTTCTCTATCTCTTCCAAAGCTTTCAAACGTTTGTCGACCACTTCATCAAGATTATCACTCATCAAGGACTTGTAGTCTTCAGCTGACAAATCGTCTTGCTTTATATATCAAAGAGAACCAAGATTTACCTCAACCGGTAAAACGGCTTCTTGTCCATAAACAAGCTCAAAAGGGGTCACCTTGGTAGCACCATGCTTGGATATTCTATGCGCCCATAAAGCTTCAGAAAGCACTTCATGCCACCTTCTCGGATGTTCCTCGACCTTCTTCTTGATTAGCTTCAACAACGTCTTATTACTAGACTCGGCTTGTCCATTAGCCTAAGCGTAATAAGGACACGAATTCAATAGCTTAATTCCATAAGACTCGGCAACATTTCTCACTCCTTTAGACATAAAAGAAGCTCCTTGATCTGTAGTTAATGTTTGAGGAATGCCTAATCTATGAATAATATGCTTCAGAATAAAATCAATTACCTCCTTATGCGTCATATTCTTGAGCGGCACGGCTTCGGCCCACTTAGTGAAGTAATCTGTCGCAACTAGCATGAACCGATGCCCCTTTGAAGACGGAGGATAAATTTGACCAACAAAATCTAAAGCCCACCCCTGGAACGGCCATGGCTTAATTATAGGATTCAACACCAAAGCCGGTGCCAATTGAACATTGCCGAACCGTTGACAGGCTTCACATCCCTTATAGTACCTGAAGCAATCATCAATCATTCCCGGCCAATAGAACCCCGCTCTTCTGAGCAGCCAATTCATCTTACGGGCCGATTGATGAGTCCCACAAATTCCCTCGTGAACTTCACCCATAGCAACCTTAGATTGATCGGCATCTAAACATTTTAATAGTACACCATCTATATTTCGGCGATATAACTTTTCATCAAGCAAAGTATACTTATATGCTTGCCGCCGAATTTTTCGATCAACTCTAAAGCTAGGATCCTTCAAATAGCTAATCAAAGGAATTCGCCAACCATTTACTATTCCCAGGGCACACATGTCCGAATTACCACTTAATTCGGCCCTGTATTGAGAAGATTGTGCCCCCAGCACCTTCTGTGAAGTCGGTCAGACTGGCCAAGCAACTCCGGTCAGACCGGCCACAGAACACCGGTCAGACCGAATGCCATCCACGGTCAGACCGGCGAGAGTGCGCCGGTCAGACCGCCTACAGCCTGCCTCTTTGCCAATTTCGCTCAAAAAATTATAATCAAGCACCGGTTGATCTAATATGAAAAATAAACCTCTTTTGATGCTATAACCAGATGCTTGTTGAGCTAAGTCATTTGCTCTAGAATTTTCATTCCTAGCAATATGCTTAATAGTAAATTCATCGAAACTGGCAATAATATCGAGGCATTGATCTAAATATCTATTCAATGATACGTCGAAGCATTTGTAAACCCCGGCAACTTGTTGCACCACCAATTCTGAATCACCGAACGCTTCTACATGTGTAGCTCCAACGATCTCCATCACTTGTAAACCGAATAACAAAGCATTGTATTCGGCTTGATTATTTGTACAATAATATTCTAAACAAAACGATGCTTCAAAGCATTGACCATTGGGAGAAATTTAAAACTACACCTATGCCTTGACCCTCCTTACACGAAGAGCCATCAAAATAAACTTTCCAAGGTGTAACACTAACTACATGGACTCCATCTCCACAATCAATGTCTACATGATGATCTACTATAAAGTCCGCCACAATCTGGCCATTCATAGATTTCAGTGGTTCATAGGCCAAATCATATTAAATCAATGTATACGCCCATTTGCCAATCCTACCACTTAGAATTGGCCTTTGCAGCATGTGCTTAATGACATCGGTCTGACAAGCAACTATGCATGTACTAGATAACAAGTAATGACGCAACTTGGTACAAACATAGTATAAGCAAAGACAAAGCCTCTATACAAATACATACCTCATTTCGGCATCCAGAAGACGGCGACTTAAATATGTAATTATGTACTCCTTGCCGTCTTCCTCTTGTGTCAAAACGGCTCCAATAACTTTGTCTTCAGCAGCAATATACAGCCGAAACGGAATTTCGGCTTTAGGAGCTCGCACCACGGGCGGAGTAGATAAATATTTTTTCAAACCTTCAAACGCCTCCTGTTGTGCTGCCCCCCAAGTAAAATCGGCTTCTCTCTTCAAACGTAGAATAGGCACAAAAGCATCGATTTTACCTGCTAGGTTAGATATGAATCTTCTCAAATAGTTCACTTTACCTAACAACCTCTGAACTTCCCTCTTGCATGCCGGCGCTTTGAAATCTTGAATCTTTTCAACTTTCTTAGGGTCAATCTCAATCCCTCTCTCATGCACCATGAATCCTAAGAATTTTTCCGCCGACACACCGAAGGCACACTTGAGTGGATTCATCTTCAATCCATACCGACGCATTCTCTCAAAAGCTAACCTCAAATCGGCCATATGTCCATCCATATCATCCGATTTGACTACAATATTATCAATGTAGATTTCTAGGATAAAACCTAACAAATCATGGAAAATTAGGTTCATCGCCCTTTGATACGTTGCGCCGGCATTCTTTAACCCGAATGTCATAACTACCCACTCAAACAACCCGACAAATCCTGGACATCTAAAGGCTGTCTTATACATATCCTTCTCTGCCATGAAGATTTGGTTATAGCCGGCATTGCCATCTAAAAAGCTAATCACTCGATGACCCGAGGCATCATTTATTAGCATGTCGGCAATAGGCATAGGATACTCATCTTTAGGAGTGGCTTTATTTAAATCTCTAAAATCTATGCAAACCCTAATTTTGCCGCTCCCCTTCTTTTCTACCGGTACTATATTGGACACCCACTCTGCATACCGGCATGGCCTAATAAACCCCGCTTTCAATAATCGGTCTATCTCTTCTTTGACATGATCATATATAAGTGGGTTAAACCGACGAGGAGGTTGTTTATAAGGCCTAAACCCTGACTTTATCGGAAGCCGATGCTCAACAAGATCACGGCTAAGTCCGAGCATTTCATGGTACTCCCATGCAAAGCAGTCGTTATATTCTCTAAGCAATTCGATCATCTTAACCCTATGATCGGCTTTCATGTTTTTATTTATGAAGGTCGGTCTTGGTACGCTCCCATCTCCTATATCTATTTCTTCTAATGGGTCGGCTGACGTGAACCCTTGACCGAGCTTCTCTACCTCGTCAAAATCCTCTATAGTTTCCCCAACATCGTTCTTTGTTGAACGATATTCTTGAACCCTCTTTTGTAACCATTCCAAATTGGTTGCTTTATTCATCATACAAAGTAATGTCACCAAGCCGTGCTAAACTAGCTGGCTTTACAGAAATGGGTATAAAGCCTTCTTTGGAAACACTAATAAAATCAAAACTAGAAAGATCTAGCCCTGACAAGCACTGCATGTCTCCATGTTTCCATCCACGAAACATCGGCCATGGCAACCTCGGCCGATGTATCCGCCTGAATTACCTCAACCTCATCACCATCCCATTGTACTAGGCACGATGTAAAGTAGATGGGACGCAGCAGGTTGGCATGGATCCAACACCGCCCCAAGATGACACTATAGTTACCTTGTACATCGACGATGAAGAAGGCGGTAGGCAACGTCTTGTTCCCCACCGTAAGCTCCACGGACAAGATCCCCTTCGTCTCTGTTGACTCACCATTGAAGCCGTTGAGAAGCATGTTGGTCTTCTTCAACTCCGCCTCTTCGCGACCCAACTTTTTGAAGAGAGTAATGCATCGGGTTCACCGCCGCGCCTCCGTCCACTAGCATCCTCGAGACCGGCTTTCCATCAATGTGGCCCTTCAGATAAAGAGGCTTCATGTGACGGTTGGACTCGTCGGGCTTCTCGAAGACCGCATCCTTTGGACCTAGTGACATTCGAGCGACTTCGGCCTTGTCCATGGCGCAAAACTCCATGGGCAACATGCAAACCATGTTGATCTCCATGTTCTCGCTGGACGATGCCTCCACAGCCGGTTGTTTACCCTTTTGAACAACTACCGGCTTCTCAGCAGTTAATGACTTACGTTTCCACTCCTTCGCAGGCGGTGGTCGCAACTCATCGAACTCCCTGTCTCTCCTCTCTTCGGCTTCCTTCTCCCTTAACTCAGAAGCGCGAAGACGCTGCAGCCTTCTCTTCTGGGTAGCCGTCAAATTCCCAGGCATCCACCTAGGATTTGGCTCTGTTCCAGGAGGCAAATAATGTCCCCCGTTGCCTTTACCCGAAGAGGGAGTTACTCTAGTATCCTTCTTACCAGAACGTCGGTCAGACCGGCCCTGGTGGTCGGTCAGACCGGTATTGTGCCTGCGGTCAGACCGGCGACCAGGCCCGGTCGGACCTGAGCGAACATCAGACCGGCCAGATGGTGCGGTCTGATCGGCTACAGACGCGCGGTTAGACCGGACAGAAGGCTCGGTCTGACCGGCTATTGAACTACGGTCAGACCGGCCAGGATGTCCGGTCTGACCGTCTTCCTGCGCGGCATCCTTTGCGACTTCGGTTCGGGGGCCAAATATCAACTTAGCCTCCTTGCCAGATGGCACTGGCACATCATACGATCCTATCTTGATCGTGATCACCTCCGAAGCCCTCTCCTCAGGCTTGGCATGCTTGTGTGCTCTTTTCTCACCGTCAACTGGTCCTTTGTGAGGAACCGGCTTTCACTAAAAGTAGATGCCTACCTTCGCGGCGATCTTCTCTCCCCTCTCCATTCTTGGTGATCCTGCATTGAAGGCATGTTGTACATAGGCGGGGGTGCCCCCCAAGGCATGAAGTAAGGGAACGGATAACCTGGAGGCGGCATCGGGCATGGTCCCCATGGCATAACCTGAGGGAGATGGGGAAACGGCGGCTCCGAAACCTTTGACGAAGGACCAAATCGCTCCTTAGGGGGCGATCTTGGTCTCTTTCCTTTGGCGCGCTCCTTCTTGGCACTCTTCTTTTTGTACTTGTCAAGGAGCATGTCGAAGGTCACCTTGGGCTTGTGGGGCTTCCTTGACGTAGATGTCTTGGTCTTGTTCTCTTTCCACGTCCCAACCTCCGGGCCTTTTGGCACAAGCATCTTGGGCCTAGGCTCCCCGATGACAACTTCCTTCCCCTTAGCTGATTCGGCTTGCTCCGGCCGAATCAACACCTTCTTGCCATCAAGATCGACGGTATTTACCGGGAAAGGATCGCTGTCAAGCTTCATCTTCGGGCCCTCGATGAATTTCAATCGTCCTTCATATATGGCCGATTGAACCTGTCGACGAAAAACATTACACTCATTAGTAGAATGTGAATAAGAATCGTGCCATTTACAATAAGAACGGCGCTTTCATTCTTCTAACGAGGGTATGATATGGCCTTTAGGTAATTTGATCTGTTTCTCCTGCAAAAGATAGTCAAAAATCCTATCACATTTGGCCACATCAAAGCTGTATTTGATTTCGCTCTGCCGATCCTTGCGAGGAGTCGGCGTCAAACTAGAACAAACAAAGGGTTTGTTCTTGTTTGTCCAAGACCACTCAGCGACATACATATCATGATCACCTTCATCAGACTCAGAATCACTAGTAGGACAGTCGACCATGCTAACATGAGGTTTCTTATCACTAGGCCTAACAAACTTTTTAGCATCCTTGACCCGGCTTTCCTGAGCCAGAGCCTTCTGCATTACCTGACTAACATCGAGAAAATGTTGGCCATCTAACCTTTCTTTAATGGGAGTGAGCAACCCACTGAAAGCGAGGTCGGCCAAGTCTCTCTCGGTTATACTCAAGCTAAAACACCGGTTTCTAGCATCTCTAAACCTCTTAATGTAATCTGCAATGATTCATTATGTTTTTTCCTTACCGATGTCAAGTCACAAAGTCTAAGCTCAGTTTCACCAGTATAAAAGTAATCATGAAATTTCTGTTCTAACTGAGCCCAAGTATGAATAGAGTTAGCCGGTAAAGATGTAAACCAAGTAAAAGCAGTACCGGATAAAGATAACAAAAACAAGCGTAATTTAAAAGCATCTGAAGTGCTAGCCTCCCTGCATTGCGCTAAGAATTGGCCGATATGTTCCCATGTGGTCCTATTGTCATCTCCACTGAATTTGGTGAATTCAAGGACTCTATAACCACGAGAATATGGGATATTATCGAAATAGTCAGGATACGGCTTTTGGTAAACCTTAGCACGATTCCTGGGCTCAATTCCGAACGACTCTCTAATGATGTTTCTAATTTGTTCTTCCATATTTTCAGGCCTAGGCGGGTCGGCTACGACTGGCGGCCTAAAAGGTGGCGGTTGCGGCGCAATATTGTCATATTGGCCATCTCTCGTGTCGCGCGGATATCCCCTATTAGGATCATTGTTTTGATTGGGGACATGCGGGGTGGTGCATGGACGGTAGCCACGGGGAGTCGTGTGCGGGAACATGGTATAGAACCGAGTTGCCCGTGATAGGATCTATCTCCTGTATCGGCACCGAGCGCCGGTCGGCCAGGCCATGGTCCCGACCGACCGACCGAGGTAAGGCGCGGTCGACCGGCCGAGGTAAGCGCGGTCGGCCAGAGCCGGATAGCCGCCAGTCGACCGGTGTAGTATGTGTGTGGCGGCCGACGGCGGTCCGACCGATGTAGGGTGAACCGGTCGACCGACGCAAGGCGCCCGTCGGGCCGCCATAGGGCCGGTGATACCGCCGTCTGTGTTCAGTCGGTCGCCGGCCGTGGCCGGTCGGGCACCGAGATATGATGGGCCGGTCGGACCGGCCGTAGGGCCGTCGGACCGACGTAGTGAGGCCGGTCAGACCGGCCGTAGGGCCGGTCAGACCGACAGAGGCGGCAGAACTACTTTCGTCGGGGCGTTGGGAAATCGCCCCGTCTGTTGTACTAAATATGTGGTTCACAGGGGTTTGGTTCCCCCCGAAACCGAGGTAGGCGGCGAATCGGTCGCGGGAAGACCGGATTTACCACTCATGTGCGCTTTAAACAACCTATTAAAACAAGCCTCCATAGCGGATTCAACCTTATTGTTCACGGCGGCGGTAACGGACTCATCCACCGTACTAGCAACAAGTTTTTGAATAGGCATAGAGATGTGATCAGCGCTTACCTCGCCGCGAGTTACCTTGAGCGGGCTCCCGGGCTTGATGATGACTCCCTGTCACGTTTTGGTGCAAGATTGATCTAGCACCTCCTGCGTGATCGCTCGTATGCGCTCCTCCATTATTTGGCGCGCTTCCCCATCCAGGTCGTCCAACGATATGTGGACAACGTTGGATGGCTCCACGTCTTGTGCCGCTTGCTTAGACATGGCGGTGTCGAATCCGAGTTGGCGTCGTGTCTTCCCCAGCGGAGTCGCCAAAAATCGTGTTGGCACCTTTTTTGGCAAAAGGCACGAACACGATCGAGTCACCTAAAGCCTTATGTGAGAATGATTGATAAAACAGAAGTGAAAACGGTAGTGAAACATATACAAATAAAAGATTGCAACTTTTAAAATGATTTACGCAAAAAAAGATGTGAAAACACTTACAACTTACTAGGATCTCCCTTCCTTGACTTCTTTGGCACAAAAGCAACAACAAATCTTTTGTATACATCAACTTCAGCGCTGACCTTAAACTTCTTCACCTCTGTATCATCATCACAAATACCTTTCCGCACCCTTTTCTTCCTATTTTTATTCCCATGGGTGCTTGGACCACTACTACCAGCACCTATTGTAGAGGAGAAAATGAGGGGAGGTGTTGTGCATAGTTAGTGTAACACACTAAAAAAAGAGAAAACAAACAAAAATGTGGCGGTTATACCTGGAGCTAGCGAACTTGAAGCATGTGATGGTGAAGATGCAGTTGAAGATGGGGCCCTGACTGCTGGCAGAGAGAGTAATGCTGGACTTGATGTTTTTGTTCCAGTCGGTGAAGCAGGGGCTGCAGAAGGTGTCCTTGCAGCCACCGATGACAGAGGAGTTGTAGAAGCTATCATTGTTGTCGTTGACGACTGAGGGGCTGGAGAAGGTGTTGACAGTTTCATTTGAGACAGCGTCTCAGCAACAAATTCATGTGAGCTAATGAATTCAGGATCGGATTCATTGAACAAGCTAAATGATGTTGCATCACATGCATCATCTGCTGTTGAGCTATCAGAGCGGGAAGGCAAAATAAAACCTGACATGGATGGACTGCTTGGCACACCATCGGTATTGGTACCCCCTAAAGCTTCCTTGCTTAGTCAACAACATCTGTAGCCTTGGGTGCCGCCTCAGTGTTTGATGGGCTTGAACCACCCTCGACATTGCCTACTGAAGTGTTGTTGTCAGCTAGCACCTTACTAATGTCAGAAATCATATCAACTGTTATTTTTCATGCAAATCAATCATATCCTTCTTGAGTGTATCAAATGCTGAAACAAACTCAGGCTGCCACATGGTACTGTGCTTCTCAATAATAGATTTTAAGCTTGTTGGCAACTGAAACAGGAGAAGAACAAAACAAAAGTTTAGGCAACGTAGATGAGAGAGATAGGAAGAGAGTGTACTGAAAAAGAAAAAAATTACCGTTGTCCCTTGACTGATTGAGGAAGACAGCCGCATCCATTCGTTCAATGAAGCGGAGTCTTAGGCAATATCAGCTCCAGTGTCGCCACCATCCTGAGTAGCACCACTTGGATCAACAGCATCAAGCCAACCAGGAACAACGTCAACTTGAATTAGATATGAGATCTCATTCCTTGAATGGAATTGAGAAAAAAATTAGTGAAATATGTTGCTAGTAAGTGATGAAACACAGAATGTATATATACTGAAACATACATAATGGCCACACATATCGGACAAGATCCATATATGACATAGCTAAGATTCATCCTAAAACGGTTAACAAGAGTGTGACAGACATAATCAAAGTCTTTATCAGTAACATAGCAAAACATTAGTGTACTGTAGTCAATGTTGTAAAGATGCAGTCCAGTTGTTGGCATTTGCAAGTGATCCATTTAAGTAATCTACAAAACATTTCATATAGGTAATTAGCAGGGCATGTTAGCGAACTATTTAGTGAAACATAAGACAACAATACATTAAAACACAACTTATATATGTTAAATGAGACAAGTGATGTATTTTGCTGAAAACATTTATATATGTAGATAGCAAAAGTTAGACTGAGTGTTAACTAAAACATAAAACAACAATTGCATGAAACAATTTATATATGTTAAATGAGAGAATGGATATATTTTGCTGATTCATTGAATATCAAGCTGTAGATCGTAGAAAATCTATGGTATGTAAAAAAGAGTTAATGCTGAAATATAAAGTTATCACAGGGTGAAACAAAAAAACTTACAAGTAAGGGAAGACACTCTCCAATCTGAAAAATAGAATCTCGTTATTCAGTAGAGAATTCATGATATTTCCTAATTTTTCTCATCAAACAACTAATCAATCATACTGACTCCACATACGGACGTCAACCAAGGAATGAAGATAATCAAGATTCATATAAGCCAATGGCAGGACATAAGATGATGGCAAGAAGGTAAAGAATGAAAATTCTCAAGAACTTCTCTTCATCATTAATGAAAGCAATGATTCCTCACACTTGCATATACCAAATCTGCTATTGAAAAAATAAGGATGGTACAAAGTTCTAATCTCTTTTACAATTGCACTATTGCCACCACTTAGCTTAACACGTAGATTGTCGTCATGTAGACCAGTAATCTTTTGCACTAACAGCTTGTTAAACACAATCACTTTGCCACGGTACCTAAACTCAGAAATCTCTAGGTTCATCTTTTGCATTATCCATTCTGCAAGCTTGCTGTGTACTTTGAAATTACTCAACGACAGAATGAGTTTGTACTAACTCCAATAACTTGTTGTGTACATACTCATCCTGTCGTTGAGTAATTTCAAAGTGCACAGCAAGCTTGCAGAGTGGATAATGCAAAAGATGAATCTAGATTTGTGAGTTTAGGTACCATAGCAAAGTGATTGTGTTTAACAAGTTGTTAGTGCAGAAAATTACTGGTCTAAATGACGACAATCTACCTGTTAAGCTAGGTGATGGCAATAATGCAACTGTGAAAGAGATCAAAACTTTGTACCATCCTTATTTTTCAATAGCAGATTTGATACATGCAAATGTGAGGAATTGTTTCTTTCATTCATGATAAAGAGAAGTTCTTAAGGATTTTCATTCTTTATTTGCTTGTCATCATTTTATATTCTGTTACTAGCAATTATGTGAATCTTGACTATCACCATTCCTTGGTTTACGTCTGCATGTGGAGTCAGTATGATTAATCAGTTGTTCGATGAGAGAAATTAGGAAATACCACGAATTCTCTACGAAACAACGAGATTCCATTTTTCAGATTGGAGTGTCTTCCCTTGCTTGTTGTAAGTTTTTTTTATTTTACCCTCTTATAACTTTATGTTTTAACATTAACTTTTTTTAAATGCCATAGATTCTCTACTATCATATGTTTTAATCTACAGCTTGATATCTAATGTTTCAGCAAAACATATTCATTGTCTCATTCAACATATATAAATTGTTTCATGCAATTGTTGTTTTATGTTTCAGCTAACACTCAGTCTAACTTTTGCTACCTATGTATATAAATGTTTTTAGCAAAATACATTGTTTGTCTCATTTAACATAACATAAATAAGTTGTTTTATGCATTGTTGTCTTATGTTTAACTAAATATTTTGCTAACATGTTTTGCTAACAAACTATATAAAATGCTTTTGTAGATCACTTACATGAATCACTTGCAAATATCAACAAATGGACTGCATTTTCACAAGATTGACTATAGTACACTAATGTTTTGTCATGTTACTAATGAGGACTTAGATTATATCTGTCACTCTTGTGGACCGTTTTAGGATGAATTTTAAGGCCCTGTTTGTTTTAGCTTTTTGAGTAGCTTTCCAGCTTCTGCTTTCCAAAAGCTCTACCCAAAAAGCTAAAACAAAAGCTGAAAAGCTAAAACAAACAGCCAGCTTTCAAGCTGGCTTTCGAAAAGCTGAAAAGCTAGTTCCTAAGAAAATAAATGAAAAACTAAAAAAACTGGCTGAAATGAGCTTTTGCTCATCGGCCAGTAAACTAAGTAAACTAGCTTTTCAGAAAAGCTGGCTTTCTAGAAAAGCTGGAAAGCAGAAGCTCAAACAAACACAGCCTTAACTATGTCATATATGAATCTCGTTCGATATATGTGACCATTATGTATGTTTCAGTATATACATTCTATGTTTCATCACTTATTAACAATATGTTTCACTGATTTTTTTCTTAGTTTCGTCCAAGGAATGAGATCTCATATCTAATTCAAGTTAATGTTGTTTCTGGTAGGCCTAATGCTGTTGATCCAAGTGGTGCTGCTTAGGATGATGATGGCATTGGAGCTGGTGTTGCCCAAGACTCCACTTCATTAAACGAATGAATGTGGCTGTCTTCCTAAACAGTCAAGAAGACGACAATAATTTTTCAGTACACACACTCTCCCTATCTCTCTCATCTATATTGCCTAAACTTTTTGTTTTGTTCCATCTCCTGTTTCAATTGTTTTAGTTCCCAACAAGTTTAAAATCTATCATCGAGAAGCACAGTGTCATGTGGCAAGCTGAGTTTGTTTCATCATTTGATACATTCAGGAAAGATATGATTGATTTGCATGCAAAAAGAACAGTCGATATGATTTCTGACATTAGCAAGGTGCTAGCTGACAGCAACACTGCAGTAGGCAATGTCGAGGCTGGTTCAAGCCCACCAAACACTAAGTCAGCATCCAAGGCTGAAAATATTGCTGGACCAAGCAAGAAAGCTTCAAGGATACTAATACCGATGGTGTACCAAGCAGCCATCCATGTCAAGTTTAATTTTGGCTTTCCGCTCTGATAGCCTAGCAGCAGATGATGCATATGATGCATCATCATTTAGATTATTCAATGAATCTGATCCTGAATTCATTAGCTCACATGAATTAATCCGCTCAATTGTTGTTCGCATTGCTCTAGCTCGATCTGTCATCACCGAACCTGTCTGTTGTCCATTCATTTTTTGCATCCATGTTTCGAAAACCCATTGAATGTTTCAGTTATTTCATCACAGAGCATGTCTAAGCAATATTGTCTGCAGGTAATTGTTAATTCCAACAATTGGTGCAAATGACATATTGTACCGATTAGTCATAAAAGGTTGTGTCAAAGAAGACATTGTGTTTATAGCTTTCATATAATTTTCTTTTGTCATCCACCCTATAATTCTCCTGTTCTGTCATCCGTCCAAAACAACGTCTTCAACACATTGTATTCATCATATTTTGCAGCATAGAAAAAAGGGGTTATCTGCTTGAGTCTGTTGGAAGTAATTGATAGTCATTGCATCATCTTTGAATGAAACATGTTGTCTCAGTTTTGTTCGCAAATTTGAGACATCTTTAGCAGTGAAGGTTAAGTTTCTCACACCACCATGCAAATCTCCTAATTAACAAGGCCAAAATTTGCGATATTGCAATGTTGCGATCATGCAATATCAAATTCAGTCTTCATTTGAGATGTACTTGTGAGATCTGTAGTATCTCCTTCTTCCAAGACGTTTCACCATCGGGTGTGTGTTCTGGTTGGAAAGCAATGACTATCCACTTGTCATCTCTACGCCCTACAGTCATATGAGCTTTATAATCATATTTTACAATCATTTTTTTCATCTCGAGGAGGTGCGGGGGCTAGGTTCGCCGATGCTAGAGGCAATTGTCGACGATAGCGTCGCGCGGCACAGCCGCGAGGAAGAGGCAACACGGGGGAAAGGTGGCGCCAGGGAGAGGCGATGCGGCGGCTAAGCTCGGCATGGCGAAGAGGCAGCATGGGGGAGAGGCAACACGAGGAAGAGGTGGCGCGTCGTTTAGGCTCGTCGGCAGCCGCATGCCGTGTTGCGCCACTGAGCAAATCGGGATCGAAGCAAGCTGTCTCGAGAAGCCAAACTCTATGAATGAAACATTAATTGTTTGTCCAAGACGTTGCAACGGTTGGGACGGGGTGTTCTGGTGAAACTTTTTAATCGGACGGCTGACAACGAGCACGCGGATCAAACGGTTGATACGTGGATCAGATGGTTGATATGTGCATCTGATTTTTTGTCTCGCACCATACGTCCGACGCGTAGTGCGCTCCAAGGCTTCCGGTAGATTTTTGTCCATCGTCCATCACACACGGAATCACCTTCGATTATCAGTTTTTTGCGCCTTCGATTATTAGTTTTTTGCACAATTTTCAGTTTTTTTGGTAATTACATATGTTTCCTAGTTGCAAAGCCAAGCCCCCATCAAGCCAAATAGATACGGTCAGTAATTACATATGTTTCCTAGTTGCAAAGCCAAGCCCCCATCAAGCCAAATAGATACGGTAATCAGTTTTTTGGTATCCACATCTGATCACATCGATCGCATCAAGTTTAAGTTTGTGCTACCGTCGGCTTGTTTGGTTTTAGGGTTTATTGCTATGTTCACGTTCAATTTAAAATTATTTTTTAATTCATGTTTATTTCTTATCAATTAAGGATGTGCCATATTCATATTTATGTTGTACGTAAGTTCATGTTCTTAATTCCATCCTTTTATGTTCAAGTTTTGATCTAGCACAATTAGGGCTCAATTTATGTTTAAGTTGTATCTTGCCTTCGGATTCATGGCTTGGGTAGCAATTAGAAGGAGAGGATAACGAATGAAATTGAAATCAAGCAAATTTCCAAAATTTTCCCAAATTCAAAACCCTAATTTTCAGTTTTCCTCAAATCTGAAACCATAATTTCATTTCCCCAAAATCAAGAACCTACACTCCCAAATCAGTCAATCAAGAAACGAAAAAAAAACCCAAATTGATCAAATCCCGAAGCAACTAGGCCTTTGCTTACCGGATTGGGACTTTCGGATCGTCGGAGACAGCAACGCGAGGCATGAACTCCGTCGTCGTGCGCATCTCCGAGATCCTCCTCCGTCTTCATGCGAGTGGTGCGTGGCTTTAGCTCTGCCGTGTACCCGCCTTACTCTGTCGCTCAGACCGGTCCCGTGCCTGCCTGAGTTGGCCGCGCGAGATCGAGCCTCGCCTCGGCTGTGGCCTCAGCTGCACCAAGGAGGAGAACCGTGGAAGGGGAGCGGATCGCCGACCTCAGCCCACTGTGCGCCATCGTCGCCGCCGCCATCACCTTGGCATCGCTGGCCTTTAGCACATGTGGGCACCCCGCTCGGATAGACTCGGGGATGTCGACTCGCGGCGCACCTCCAGCTTGACCTTTGCTGGGACCGTGCGCGGCCTAAGCCCACCGCGCATGGGCACGTCGTCGTCGCCGCTCGCCGAATCGCCACCGCCATTGCCTCCCTCGCTCAGGACGGAGAAATCGGGGAGAAGAGGAGAAATGGCCTAGGGTTAAGGTTTTTCAGCAAGGGGCATTTTGTCCCAAGCTCACGAAATCTCAGCCGTCCGATCAAGATCCTACGGGCGCCGTCGATCGCGCTGACTCACACCGCCGCAAGCAATCCTGGTCGTTGATTACGACCCAACGGCACAGGCTAAAGACATGTTTCAACAATTTAAATGGTGAAACACAATCGAATTGTACATGAAATTGATTTTGGACTAGTGAAACATCAGTAGATCTGAATGATTTTGAAAAAAAAAGAAACACCACCAAAAAACCACTGCAACATTTTGGCCTAACTAATGAAGCATCCAAATATGTTGAGCTGAAACATCAAAAAATTAAAAAAAAGTAGGCTAGATCTATTTCTTCCTCCTCCTCGGTAGTAGGCCATCGTGTTGGCGCCTGGGATGCCATCTCCTGGCAAGTCTACTTACCATTGCCATGAAGATGCCCCATTGTCTTCTTGTGCTGAAGCATGATCCATGTTGCATATGCCATCGATCCTCCTGTTGCTGTCAGCAACAAAACTGAGGCCGAGCTCGCTGTGCCGCCGTCGAGGAAGCTGAGTCCTCCCTTTTTTATGGCTATTGTGCCCCTTTCCCTAGATCCAGCTCATATCCGGCGCCCTTGAGTTTAATGTGGCTGGATTCAACGGGATATGGTGGCGGTGAGGTGCCAGTGGTGGTGGAGGTTGGGAAGCCGACCTCCTGCTATTGCACCTCGGCGAGGCGGCGGAGAGCCAGAGAGCGAGATGCAAGAGAATAAGGTGTGGTTGGGAATGGGGATAAGGTTGACCCTGGAAAGAAAAAGGTGGGAGATTGGTTCAGTGGTGGGACCTACTTGATGATGCTTCCGATATTTCATCCCACATAAAACGTTCGAGACGAAGCATTTTCATAAGTTTTTAGATGATATTATGCCAAAATTACAGTGATTAAATTTAAGAGGAGGTCGTACAACAGTTTTGACAAACTAGATATCGTATATAATTTATGTAGTGTCTTATCAAAGTAATAGGAAAAAAGTATTTATGTTCGCTTCCAAAGCAAGATAGGCTTAAAAGCTTACTAGATGGCGGGACGTGCCAATGACATGTCTCCTGAGTATAGTTATATCTCAATTAAAAATATTAAATTCAATCATTATTGATGTTAGAGTGTTAAATGTTGTTATGTTTTATCGCTGTTGTTGAATAAACAGAACGACCAAGTACAATTACTACAACACCTTAACAAAAATTATAGAAAGGTTGTTATAATACACGTAAGTCTTGAAAGGAAAAACAAACGGAACAATTTCAGCTTGAAAGCTTTCACGCAATGAACGAACAATATTTTATAAGGGTAGCATAATAATTTGGATTCACAAATAAGGATATAGAGCCTATACTTTGGAAGAGGATTGTCTCGTTGTTTACACAATCATGCTCATCTTGGATATGGGCATAAATAGCGAGAGTATAAATTTCTTTCTAGAAGATCAAATAACTCAATAAAAAACCATTAACACAATTTATTAAGAAAAAAGGTTAGATGCCTACGTTGCCACAAATATTCTGCCAGTTCAACCACACATTGTTTCTAATGATTTTCGACAGTTATCGAAGCTATCACTTGGTCTGCTGAGAAGTTTAAACAAAGAGCCAATCATTTGTTCTAAAGATCACTTGAGTAGTTGACAATCCTGATCCTAACCCTCATTGACGAGCTTCCAATTTAAAAGAACTTTAAAGGTTCTTGTTTTGGATGCAAACTGGTCAGCCACGATGACTTCATGTGAGACATCGGTAGGTGACGATTGTTTTAAAGGCACTCCAAACATTTTTTGCTTGTGGAAACTGGAAAGGGTTAGGGAATCAGTTTGCTAGTTTCTTCTCGTCTTAAAGGCCTCACAAACAATTTTGCCTATGGAAACTAGAAAGGGCTAGAGAATAATTTTGCTTGATGAGAAGAGCCTTGATATTAATCAGAAATCAGAAAAGTGGGTCATTATAGACCAGCTAAGATAGAAGGTGAAAAGCAGACATACCTCATCATAGGCTTCACAATACCTGTAACTAGTTGTAATCTTTGTTCTAATTTCTGTTTTTGGCTTATTCCTGTTTATCATTGCTTAGATAAAAATATGAGACTAGTGCTTATCCTGAAAACTAGTTTCACATGAGAAACATTTGAGATTGCTTATCCTAAGAACTAGTTTCACATGAGAAACATTTGAGATGTTGTAGAGCTCTAGCGATTTTGTCAAGTTTTTTGAGACGCGTAACATATTTGATCGTCATCTTTGTGCGATTTGATGAGCACATCTCAGGCTGACGTTGATTGGCACGTTGAGTTCCAGTAATATCTTCTATGCTCTCTATGCTCTCTACTTGATGCTTCGGGTCTTATATTATGATTGCTACTTGACTTGATAAGCTCATTTCAATTATCAAATATAATATAAAGGCTAGGTGTCCTTCATAATAACACAAAAGAAGGTATATTAATATTTTAAAATATATGTACTACTCTCTTTGAATTGATAATACTTATATTTTGGACAAAAATTACGATCTTAAAAACAACTAACTTTGATCACTATTTTTATTGTAATATATAAAATATCAATAAATATATGCTTTTGTTGTAGTATTTTTAAGACTAATATATACATAATAGCCTCTATATAGCTTTGTCTAAAATACAAATTAAGTATAATGAACCGGAGGAGGGGTACGGTACTTTGTTTGCGTGAAGACCATAAACAAACTGCTAAAAAGATTATATAGTAATAGTTCAAAAAGTTACGTACTACTATAGTACAATACAAAATCAATTTACCTTTTTTTACAAGGAAATTAAACCAATTTACGTTTCCTTGAAAAAACAAAAGGAAACATTTCAGATTAAGGTACCAAAAATCAAAACTAAAATCAAAACTAGAAAGCTCAACTGATTAAGATACATTTCAGATGCATGTACGTGTATCTGGTATCGCATTGGTGGGTAGAGTAGTAGTGTGCTAATGTAGTACTCGTATATATATATTGTTTTCGCGAATGTCAAAAAAGATTGTGTGTCAAAGTATTAGAAAAAAACTGGGTTTTTAGTTACACAACGTAACCAGAGGGAAAGAAAAAAAGAAAACAAAGAAAAACAAGACTCCTAACTAAACGATGTTCCTAGATTTAGGGAGGAAGATGACGAAGCCGCCCTAAACTCTCAACAGGCCCTCAAAATCTGCGACACCAGCATCAGACCACAATCGGACTTTTCGAAGAATGAACTATAGGACCACATAGACCGACGAAAGAAAGTAATCGAACACTTTGGAGTTCCGCTCCTTTCGCAACTGCCAGGAGACCAGTAGGACTATGGAGTCGAAGCCCTTGCGGAGATGCTATGGTAGGCAAGCCCTAGAAGTTGGCCACCAAATTTGAAGAGAACAGCTACGGGAGGGAGCGAGGTTAGACCAGCCAGGTGAAGACATAACATGGTGCTAGACCTTACGAGCGAACACACAGTCGAGGAGGATGTGGTTCGCCATTTCAAGCTCCTGGGCACAAAAAGGACAAGCCAAGTGGATGTCAATCCCACACTTTTACAGAAGATCGGTCGTCCAGCAACGCTGTTGGAACACAAGCCAGAGGAAAAGCTTGCATTTAGCAAGGTCTTTGGCCTTTCAAAGTAGATCACGCAAGCAAAGGGTTGTTGGCTAAGGAAGAAGGCTTGGTAGGCCGAGTGAGCCGAGTAACGTTGGATACTTGTCCAACACCAGACAAGACAATCTGTCATGAACAGATAGAGCTAGATGGGAAGCACTGCATCCCAAACTACCAAGAACTGAGAGATGACTGGGACTCTGATAGCACCATGGATGTCCTTGACCCAAGAGTTGTCAGCAAGGGTAGAAGCTACCGATCACGATGCTTGGAGACACGGTGGTATTGCGATGAGAAGGTCTGGAGTCAAGGAAGCAACCGAGCAGCCCTAATCCACTGGTCCATCAAGAAGAGTTGATGCGCCGTCACCTGGCACAAAGTAGGTGGACGCCGCAAACATGTCGGAGACGCTTCGCTCAAGGGGGGCCTTCAGGTCAGTCCAGTGGGGGTGGCCTGAGCACTGAAGCCAGAGCCAGCAAAGTCATAGAGCGAAGCCTGTCGTCCTTAGGTCACCAATACCCAACCCACCGACCACTCTGGGTGACAAACATTCGTCTAAGACACAAGGCACCGCCCCTCCTGGATCGAGTCCGAACCCGTCCATAGGAAGACATGACGCTTCTTGTCAATGGCCTTGACGACCTAGCCGGCAACCTGATCGTCATGGACACATGGACCGGAATAGATGAGAGAACGAACTGGACCAACACAAAAAGACCTGCCAAAGTGATGAGCGGTCCTTCCACGGAGGGAGCCGGTGGGAGATCTTGTCAATGAGAGGATACAAGGCCGCTTTTAAAAGCTTGCGAACTGACAGCGAGATGCCAAAGTAAGTGCATGGAAATTCAGAGATGGAGCAGGGGAAGGAGGTATGGACCAGCTCCAGGTCCTCGGCCAAACAGCGGATCGGAGTAATCGAACATTTGGCAAAGTTGGTATGTAGCCCGAAGGTCAAACCAAAGATGGAGAGGATGCCTTGAATGAACTCCAGATCTTGCCGAACAGGCAGAGAAAGAGGACCAAATCATTGGCATAGAGAGAAGCGCAATGTCGTAAACCACGATCATTGAGGGGAAGGAAATTGCCTGAGTCGGAGGCCTTTGCGGATCATTGCATTGAGCACATCCATGACAAGGATGAAGAGCATAAAGGATAGGGGATCGCCTTGCCGGAGCCTTCTTCGGTAGGGGAAGCGAGGACCTGACACGCCGTTGACCAGCAACCGGGAAGAGGAGCAACGAAGGATCAAGGAGATCCACTCATGCCAACGGCAGCTAAATCCAAGGTGGGCAAGCACTTCGAGCAGAAACATCCAACAGACTGTGTCAAAGGTCTTCGCAGTGTCCACTTTGAAGAGCAGACAAGATGTGCACTTGGCATGCAGAGCCTTTGCACAAGCTGAACATAGAGAAAGTTGTCTTGGAGAGAGCGGTCTTTGATGAAAGCACTTTCATTGACCGCCACCAGCTCATCAAGATGAGGCGAGAGACGAGAAGCCAGGATCTTGTAGAATAGCTTGCCAAAACTGTAGATGAGATGGCAAAAATCCTTGACTTCTACGGTCTCATCCTTATTCGACAAGAGGGAGATGAGGACATGTCATTCGTCAAAAAGAGGACGTTGAGAGCAGCCAGGATTTCTGACTTGATCACCGGCCAGCAAAACTTGTAGAAGTGGCCCATGAAACTATCAGGGTCGGACGCTTTATCTGATGGTAGCTGCCTGATCATCGTCCAAACCTCATCCTCAGAGAAAGTGTTGTCCAAGCAACCAAGTTGTGCCAGGAGAAGGCCAAGAGAGCGTAAGTTCAACGGCTTACTCATATATATATATATGTTAACTCTTTTCCAAAAAAAACCAATGTATAATATAATAAAATATTTTGTAGTATACAGATATGTATCCAGATTTGTTATACTACTAGATAATCTCTTATATCATTTTAGCTTGGTTTATTTTGAGAAGAAAAGAATTTGCTGGATCTCATGGAGCAGGCCGATGCTCGGTGACGAAGAGAGTATATGCAAGGTTGGAGAATATAATGTGCACTGTTGTCTCCTTAAGTCCCTTCTCATTTGCTTTTAGCATTGGTCCCATGGAATGGACTCAAATGGCGGGAAGAACAGACCGCGGTTTGGCGGCAATTTGCACAGATCAGAATTGAATTGGGCGGAAGCTTCTTGCGCAGCGCGCTGCGCCGTCCGATCCTTCGACCCTTGGCCCGCTTACAGTCGATGATCTCACCGGGGTGATTGCCAGGCGGCAAAAGCGATGTAATCTATTTTGAAGCGAAATGCATCATTGAATTCTAAAACCGGAGTAGAATTGATCACAGTTTAGAACCTCTTCTATTTAAACTGGGCACGCGGTCAACGTCGTCTCCCTCGGAAGCTTGATAGACAGCTGTAGGCGGCAAGCGTAACTCCTCCGACGATTGGTGCTGCGACCGGCCACGGCCTCACCGGCGGCGAGCTTCGCACTCTTTGTGCTGCTGCTAGGTGGCCTCACCATGGTTACCCTCGGCGTTCTCGGTGCATGATTAGAAGTCATCTATCATAGTTCATGATCATTAGTGGCAAATCTAGGTTTTAGCTTAGGGTATGTTGTCAAGAAAATTTAACACAAGATTTTGGTAACAATTATAAAATTAACAACGTGATTAGGTATATATGTACCAAGTAACATAATAAAGCTTTAATTCTTAGATTAAATAAAAACGATCCACTAAATACATGTAAATAGTTCAAACATCATAGTGATAATTGAAAATATATGCATAAATGAGTACCAATGACTTATAATGTTATTTCTTTACTAATTTATTCAACGCTTTCAAAGGAACATTAATGTTTTAATTATATCATCTTCATCAACTTGAAAGAAAATATCGCTCAATAAAAATGACTAAACAATCATCCAAACAGGTGGCACGAGGGCGCGGGCGGTGGTCGGCGCACAGGTTTGGCGGCGCTGGTTCAGGCGTTTGGTGGCAGTTCCCGTCTTTCACTCTTTCCAAATTCCGACTTCCGAGTTCCAAGGCGACGAGCCGTACTGCTGTAGGCAACAATGGTTGTGGACTTACGGTTGGAGTCCCGAGTCTTCACGTGGCACGATGGACGGGACGAGATTTGCACTGGAGACAAGATATATCGCATTATATTTTTAATTTTTTAACACATATATATATATATATATATTATACCTTTTACGCGTGAACTCCAACTCCAAAGTATGCCGAGACCTACCATCTGACATACCCTATAATGCTCCAAAGTATGCCGAGACCTACCATCTGACATACCCTATAATGACATACCCTATAGATCCGTCCCTAATGATCATCATCAATGCTACAAGTCTGACATGACATGATGCATAGGAGGTTGGCAATAACGTGATTTAATGGGCATGTGTCGATTTTTAGTCACACTGCGTGTGTGTTTTCCTTCTGCTACTTAAGTGTTTTTAGCTACTTCTTCTTTTTCTTGGTTTCATAGGTCTATCAATAATAGTTCCATGAAAACCGAGAGGTAATTAACTGTATTGCACTTTTCTTTTTAATAATATATGAAATTTTTTTGCACTTCGGCCTATGCATTGATGTACACAACTTACAACTTATACCCGGATTCTAGTAATTAGTAATTATTAGAGAACATTGCCGCTTTAATTAATCACTACTCTCTCTGTTAGGTCCAAAACTAATTTTGACTTATAATTTCTCGCATAAAATTATAATTATATAAAAATAATTTAAATTCAAATGTAAATACAATAATATAATTTAATTTCAACAAATAAAACTCGATTCATATTATAACATATTGTTGGTAAAACATTTTAAAAGTTAAATTGTGTTTGTCTTTGTATTATGGTATAGAGGGAGTATTTTTTCGTGAAAGCTATCTGGCGTAGAGGCGCCAGCTCGCTTGCTGGCGTGCACGCCGCGCGCGCTAGCGCGTCGCGCACCCTTAGGCGGTTTTTTCTGTCAATTTTTCCCACATTTCTTTTATTTTATAAATTGAATCTTTCATTCTAATTTTCAGTTGAATGTTTTGAATTTAAGTTAAAAGTTTTTGAAATTTAAGTTGAATGTTTTAAATTTTGGGATGAAAGTTTTCAAATTTGAGTTGAACGTTTTGAATTTTGAGATGAAAGTTTTTATATCTGAGTTAAAAGTTTTCAAATATGAGTTAATAGTTTTTAAATCTTGACTTGAATTTTTTCAAATCTAAGTTGAAAATTTTGAAATCTTACTTAAAAGTTTTCAAATTTGAGTTGAAAATTTTAAATCTTGAGTTAAAAGTTTAAAGTCTTCACTTGAAAGTTTCAAATCTATGTTAAAAGTTTCAAATATTAAATTAAAAGTTTTCAAATTTTGATTTAAAAGTTTTTAGATAAGTTGAAAGTTTTCAACGAGTGAAAAGAAAGGAGATTAGATAAAGTATGTGCTGCTTAGCTTGCTAGCGTATATGCATCAGATAGAAACTCACGTTTTGTTGGGCTTGCAAAGTAAAAAAAAAAGATAAAATCAATGGTATAGAAGAACATTAATTGGTAACGAATTAAAATACCATAAAATTAATTCCCAAATGGCTCAAGCGATTGCTATTAAAATGAAGAAATTTGACACACGATCTCACAGGTTTTATAAGATTTACTATATACGACCGTGACTAATTTAGATTTTGATTGTATATACTTTTTGTCCTTTTCTCTTTGGACTCGAAATGCACACCAATTTTCTTACTTTAATGAGAGACCTCCCTTTTACTGGCTCTTGTGAACACAACAGATAGATACTAACATCAAACGGTTTCCCAGTTACCCTATTAAAAATGCAAAGTTCAATTTTCGTCAATAACGAAAGCTCTATTGTTGCTCCAAGAAAAAGTTGTGCGGCTTCCTTAATTAAAATGTATGAAGTGACTTAACAGTTAAGATTAAACCATTGTGGTCGATTGACATTTATGTAGGCTGTAGCTACTGGATAAGGATATGGATTTAGAGAAGACAAATTTTATTTTAAAAAAAGATCCAACTTTCTACTGACTTTAATAAAGCATATATTGATTTACATAAAAAAAACTTACAAAAAGAGAAGAACAAAGGTAAAAAGAAAGGGAAAAGTCCTTTTGATCTGGACAGCCGGCAGTTAAAGACAATGCCCTCTGTACTAAGTGCTGCCCCTAACTACAGAGATGAAGTTTATCCTTGTCGAATTATATGGCATGACGACAGACATGTGACTGTCCACTGTAAACACTATGAATTTATAAGAATTCTTAGTGCTGTCTCATTTCTTTTTATTAAAAAAACTAGGGAATTCATTCATGGGCAGGTATCAATGTGCACTAGTAATTATCGGGAAAGATGAACAGTTATCACAGGGAGGGAAACCATCTTTGTCCTCCCTTCGTTTCTTTGGTGACAAATCCTGGAAAGGAGCTTTATCTATCTTTTTTTAAAAAAAGAAAATGATGAAAAGAAGATAGGATCAAATGGTTTAGTTTTATAAAATAGCACAAATTAGAGAACATCCCTTGCCTTCCAGGGTTTGCCATGCCGACGGATTATACCGTGCCGTCCTCGGCGGCATGGCGAATTTCGCCCGAAATTCGTGAAAGCCGGCGGCAATGAACAATAGCAAATTTGAATTTGAAAGATTTTGTGCGTACCTCGAAAACCGCGCCAAAAACCGTAAAAACCGCGCAAAAACCACGAAAACCGTGAAAACCGTGGAAACCGTGATTTAAATTTGAACCAAATCTAAATCTGCGTCGTGCCACGTTTTTCGCTCAAACCGCACGAAACCGTGCCATATACCGCGGTTTTCGCGGCAAACATCGCGAAATTTATATTTTTATAAAAAATATATATTTTTTATAAAAAAATATATATTTTTGTGTTAAAATGTATTTCTCAAATTTTTTTAATTCCCACGAAATTATTTAAACGAAACCGTGGGGATGCCCGCCGCACCCCACGAAACGACCGAAAACCATGGAAGCCGGGCCGACTTTCGCGAAATCCAAAACCCTTCCTCCCGCTATACTAATACTCTCTCTTTTTTATTTTTTATGAGGTCATTGATTTTTATCATAACATTTGTTCATTCGTGTTATTTAAAACATTTAGTATAAGTATATAAAAATATAAATAATATTTCGAGTTACAATAAAAATATATTTAGTTAAATATTTTAAATAAAATAAATAGCTAAATATCATGTCGAAAGTCAACGATGTCCTGGTGTCCTGTATCAAAAATCGTGAGTAGCTGCTAAATAGGAATCACTTACATCACTTTCACTCACTAATGTGCATGGCACATATGTGCCTAGTCATGTTATACTAAAACCAATATATTGACATGATGTTTGCTTAATTCTTGGGTCAAAAGAAAACGAAAGGAGTGTTGCTACATCAACGTGTTTGAACTAACGGCACATAGAGATGTTTTGCTTAATCGTAGTAGTTTGTATGCATTGTGGTAATGCGTTCAAAATGCATATGTAGGTCTATGAATCCATGGCAAAATGGCAACATGCCAAGTCTTGTACACCTCATGGTAAGTTGGTAACCTGGCTCCAAGCAAAAATTAGGGATGGATCAATTAGTATACTTGATCAAGGATAGGATTCCGACAAGTTGGTGAATTATCAATGGTGATCAAAATAATAAAGCTGGAAGGGGCTTAATTGACACCCCCTGCCTGTAGCAAATTAGTCCATTATCGAAAAATGCTATTAGTCATCTAACACCGCTGGCTCTGCTCCGTCACTGAGCACATCAGGTGTATAAACTTTTTTCTTTAATGCTACCGGCTAATGCTATGCACTGTTCATGAACTGATCAGCGGGAAAGCATACAAAATGCATATCAGTAATTGGCAACACTAGTAGCTGGGGCGCACCACACATACTATATTTATATATTTATCATACATTGTTTTATATATAGATAACTCATTATTGATTAATAAATATATTTATATATTTATCATACGTTATTTATTTATATAGATAACTCATTATTAATTAATGAATATGTAATTTGTTCATGATACTTTATGTTATATGTAACTATTTCTAAAGGATTTCTGATTAAATATCATATGTAGAATAAATATGTTTAATGATGAACATATGTATTGATGGATGATTATGTTTTATGGATCATAATATAATTAATAATATGGATACATGTTGGAAAACATATTATTGGATAGACTCAACATAAAACACTACAAAAGGTATATGTGATATGCCATCAGTGATCTCATTTAGTGTTGGTATAAAATCCTTAGATATGAGATTATCCTGGTTCCCAACATATGTAGTGGCTTACTTAGGGGCTGTCAAACACTACTCTGTGACTAGGTAGTTATAAAAATAGTATTCAAACATGCTATGAAACATATAGTAAGATATGAATAATCAAGATCGGATTTGCCTCTCCTATAAAGAGATATCTATGGACCCTTCAATGTTATAGATTATGAAAGTGCATGGCCATGCCAAAAGTGATTGAGGAGTCAATCACAGGTTAAGTAATGTATCACAGGATCGAGGGAATGATTGAGCTATTAAAGGATGTCATATATCTAGCCTCGAGCATAATCGATATCATGAGGCAAAAGGTTCATACGAGTATACCCTAGAGGTTAAGTCAGTATGATCTTTATATATGTCCGGTTATATATGTTCATGGGTCAATATATTCTACTAGGAGCCACTGTTGACAAGTGGATCGAAAAAGAGTCTTGGGTTGTAACCAAGGATACGTGAACCTGCAGGGTTGCATACCTAATAGGACATAATAAAGAGATTAGATAAAGATCCAATATATGCTTAATTTGGATAGGGATCCGAGTAGAACTCCTGTGGGCCACCTCGGAGACTCACTTATGTATCCTATATATTCTAGGGGTGAAGAGATTGGATGCGTGTGAGAAACCCTAGCCGTCACTTTCTCCGAGTCAAACCCTAGCCGCATGCGGGCGCTAGCATGTCCGCGCATGGCGTTCCATCCTTGGATGTATGTATACCGATAGAGGCCCGCTCGTTTACGGTGCTGATCAGCATGGGAGCACGGCGAAGAGACCGACTACTTCCTCTACATCGCGGACACTACGTCACCGGTGTTCCTCCAGCTTCTTAGCACTTACTTCTGCTGCAGAGCGTGCCGAGTGATAACGATTCATGATCTTATATTTGCATGGTTCCTAGTTTACGCGGTAGAAAATTTTGATATATGTTATCATAGTCTATCCGTATCAGTATACACCATTTTTATTGAATTGTTTTCACGTTTTTCTAATGCGTAATATCTAGAGTTGGGTGCAGTTTATTGTTGAACTGCACGAGATATGAAAGGTATCCATACGTATGTAATACTTAAAACGTTGTGATGCAATAACAGTGGGTGCAAGTATTCGTTGGAAACAAAACCCGGTCATAGTTAAAGAGAAAGGTTAGCATATAGTTTTTATATAGGAGCATATATTATATAAGCTCAGGTTTGGCAGAGTAATACAAATCAAAAGATCCATACTGTACTTAAGTTTAACAAGCAAAGGTATAAATACAAAAACACCATACTGTATATAGTTTTGTATGTGATATCGATAGTAGAAACAACTCTGTCGTTTTTTAAAAAGAAAATATATTAATATCTCAACTTTCGTATTGATTGATGTATATGAGTGTTCATTATTACAAACTCAAACAAAAGATGTAGAAAAAAAAGACATTAAAACTTTCACCATAAAGAATTAAAACTCAATTCTATTAAAAAACGCCAGCCAAAGCTTATAAACACCTCCATTACAGTCGTTTTAATAGTTCTACAGCCCATCTTCATAAACAGACGATCCTCCTCTTTCTGTAGTAAAGTTCATTGTCTTATCTAATAGGTTTCTCTGAAGATGACCTGTAAATAAGAAGGTGCTTTCACCTTGTCAAACACAACTTCATTCCTAGATAGCCATAGGGCCCAACATATGGCACTTGCACCAACAAGCATAAGAGACTTCAATTTCTTACTTAACCTCTATAACCAACAGATAAACAAATTTGTACACTAGTTAGGGGTTTCAAGTTTAGAGCAATATAAACAATTCTCCAAAAAGAATTTAGCATAATAACAGTCAAAAAGTAAATATTGTATTGATTCATGGGTGAAACAGAAACAATATTTCCTATCTCCCTGCCATTGTCGTCTAGCTAGATTATTTTTGTCAAGATTATACCCTTATATAAGTACCACAAAAAGACTTTAATCTTGAGCGGTAATTTAATTTTCCATACTAGCTTATTATGAGGTAGAGCCTGTATCCCCATTAAAGCCATGTACATGGAATTCACTGAAAACAACCCATTTTGATGCAGCCCCCACACAAAAGTGATCCCTTTGGTTTGTAACCGTACATTTACAATCATGGCCACAACATCATATCATGTTTGTAAATTGGCTCCCATTAGTGATCTCCTAAAAGCTACATTTAATGAAGTTGTAGACAATACTGTCCTAACAAACGCACTTTTCTTTCTTACAATGTTATATAATGCCGAGAAAAGCGTTCTAAAGGGATGCGGTGTTATCCATGAGTCCTCCCAAAATCGCACCAGTAATACGTCTCCTAGATCAAACTTGCTCATTGACAGGAACTCCCCCTTAACCTTCATGAGGCCAGCCCAAAACTGAGAGCCCTCTGGCATGTATTGAACCTGAGTCAAGGATTTATCACTTAAGTATTTATTTTTAAGCAGCTGTTACCAAACCTCGTCGCCATTTAACAGTTTGAAAATCTATTTACTTAAAATACAATTATTGTGAACACCTAAATTTATGACGCCCAATCCTCCTTGATCTTTTGGTGTACATATTACATCCTATTTTGTCAGTCTATATTTCTTCTTGTATTCATCACTTTGCCAAAAAACTAAGATCTAAAAAATCCATTTTTTTTCAAAACACCTCTAGGTATTTAAAAGAAAGATAATGAGGACAAGCCTTCTACCCACTGACAACATCTTGTTCCTTCAACCATTCAACCTCTTTTGAAAACGATCTTTCACATGTTTTCAATCCTCATTCTTTAATTTTCGATGATGCATGATGCATAGGGATTTCTAGATATTTAAAAGGGAAAGCTCCCACATTATAACCAATAAGTTATGTGTACTCTGATCTATTAACATTGGCTGCACCATAACAAAATGATTCACTTTTATGGAAATTGATTTTGAGCCCATATAACTACTCAAAAGCACACAACAAGAGCTCCATATCCTTGGTCTTCTCTAAATCATTATCCATAAATATGACAGTATCATCCACATACTGGAGGAACAAAAGTCCCGTATCAACCAAATGCAGAACCACTCCATGTATTTGTTCAGTCTCTTTCGCTTGTGAAATTAATATAGCCAACATATCAACCATTATATTAAACAAGATTGGAGATAACATCTCCAAGATTGCCACACTTCCTTTCTTGTTTAGAAATAATGACCTAAATTATAGGCTTCCTCTCGACATAACCTTAGAAATCTATACACACCACACTTATGAAAATCCTTTTATTATAAGAATATGTTGTATAAAAGGCCACTAATATTATCATACGCTTTTTTAAAATCCAACTTTAGCACAACTCTGCCGTTGTCTCATTGGATTTATTCGAGAGGGATTTTTAGCGTAAATGTTCAGTATACCTAGCAAATTACAAACAATAGTATGTTAGTTACATGAAACTGGCTATATATATCTACAGTTAATGCTTGACTGCAATTAGCCTCATCCCATCGCATAGCCAATTGAAAGAATGCTTGCACAGTAAATCCACTACGTACGGTAAAAGCTGGCCTAACATCTCTGTGAATTAATGCTCTATGAATTAATGCATGATGCATGAATCTATGGGCATGGTTAATTGGCTATGTAAGAAACAAGCACAGTAATTCAGCTACTATTCATTTCGAAGGTGGACATCATCCCTAGAGGTCTCCATGGCCGCTGACCTTGAAGAGTAGAATGCCAGTTCTTCTACACTTCATGGTAATTAAGTAACCTGGCTCCAAGCAAAAATCCGTTGGGTTTGATTAATCAATACTCACTACTTGTATCAAGGATAAGATTCCGACAGGTGGTGAATTATCAATGGTGATGAACATAATAATAAAGCTGGAGACCTGGAGTTGCTTTATCATCAATTCCTCATGCCATTAAAAAACTCTATAAGGATTTGTGCTTTGTCGCGGCTCCGGTCAAGTTCGTCATTGCCTTTCGCTCGCGTCGTGATAGCCTAGCTTGACGACGTTGATATGTGATTAAGAAAAACCTAGAAGTAGTATTCATCACGCGAACTATTTCTGCTACTATATATTTGACTAGAAATTAAAGCTTTCTTGAAGTCCACTTAGATTGTAGGAAAATGTAACCCAAATTTCTAAATATATTGAATCTTCAAGTTTCAGACCAGAAACACTATCAGTATATCAATCGATGATTAACCATGATGTGCATTTGGTTATGAAATCAAGAGAGGAGATCTATATACGAATTTTTTACCAGGCAGTACTTCTTCCATGCTTCCCCGGCCGGCTCATGGGATTATAATTCCACAGATCCTAAATCATTAATTAGTTTCGATGCTTAATTAATTAGTATCACTAAATCCACCACTGACTTTTTTTGCTATCGAATTATTTTGTGCAGGACAACAATGGATATAAGCCTCTTCATCACCCCTGGTTTAGGACCTCTTCATCAGCAAGTGTGTTCTTTGTCTGTTTTACTGATTTGTTGTTGATTTTGGTGGCTGTGAACCATTGGTATGTACGCCTGTCATTGGAGGCAAAAAGATAGTCATATGGTACGACAGATTTCGTAAGAAATTTGTGATGTATACTGATGGCGAGACAGCGGCGTAAGCACTGAGAAGTGGCCAGGTGAGGAGAATATGAAAACGGAGAAGCCACACCGGCCGGAACAAAAGAAGAAAAAGCATGACGAGATAAGAAGAAGGAATAGGTCAGCAAAACTGAGAAGAAGAGAGAGATTGACCTCACGATCAGTAAGCTGAGACGTGCGTTTATCGTATGAAACCGAGAAATATTATGTTCTTGGTCCACGGAGAAGAATCTCATTTTATTTGGCTCTTAGCTCACAACAGATCCAGCGAAAAATCGATTATTCATCCATCGATCAGACAGATGGTGTTATTTTAAACCAACAAAGATAAAAGATTAAATTGATACATATAAAAATCGTTACTTGTGATTAATTAAGTTTTAATAACAAATAAATATATTTAATATTTTAAAACAGCTTTTATATAGAAAGTTTTTTGTTTGAATACCATTTAGTATGTTTAATGAAAATTGAGATAAAATCTGAATCATGAGAAAAAAAATACCATCTCCATGCGATCTTATATTTTTCCTCGTCGTGCGTGGGCACTGGGCTTCTCACCTAGTTAATATTTCCTTTGGTTTTAAATAATTCTTACTGTATGAGTTTTTTAATCTTCACTTTGGCCATAAATAAATTCAAAACGGTTAAATTATAATGTATGAAAGTGAAAGTGTCACTATATTTGGAATGCAACACACTTCATATAGAATTCTTTCAAGTATTTATATACATTTAAAAGACGAGCGACCAAGATAAATACTCTTACTTAGTGTCCAGTGACAAAGTGCTTGAACGTAGATTGAGTATTAAGTAATACCTCAATTTTAAAATATATAACGTCATTAAATTTTTTTACATAACATATGTATCTTACCAAAAAATTATATTAATATTATTTATTTTATTATAACTTATTTTACCATCAAATAAAATATAATCTTAATTTTTATTTTTATATATTTATAATTTATAAACAAAATGAATGGTTAAACGTTATAAAAAAGTTAATAATGTCATATCTTTTGAAAAGAAAATAATAGCATATTAGATATAACTTTTGGCTAATGAAATCTACGGTGTGGCAAAAAAACAAGGCTTCAATTTGTATGTTCTAGTGAGTTTAACCTGGCTGCTAGGCTTAATGTATTAGCGGATAAAATGGCGTATAGTTAGCCGAGTATTAATTATTATAAATTTAAAAATTATTTGATTTTTAAAGAATCTAATTCTGTACAGATGACTTTTACACAAAACATACCGCAGTTCAGAAAACGTTTTAATGGAAAACGAGAGAAGTTGTCACAGCCAAAATCACTTCTGAACGGTGAAAACCATCTTTGATTAAATCGCTAAAATCTATAATAGTCTCAGTTTTAATAGAAACCGAGACAAAAAAATATTTGTAGTCTTAGTTAAATATTTAATCCTGGTTAATGTTATCAACCAGGGATAATAGTTTATTTTTAGTTTCGGTTCAAAAATCTGCAGCTCGTATGAGATTCCTCATATGAGATTCCCATTATTTTTAGTCCGGTTCGTATTACCAACCGAGACTAAAAATCAATATTCGTCCCGATTCTTTTTATCAACCACGACAAAAGAATCGCTTGTCTTATCTCCTCGGTCGTCACACGCGTGTTGCTCAAGTTATTAAGTCTTAGATCTGAGTTCTCCCCCATCTCTCCCTCTCCCCTCAGCTCTCTCTCCCATCTCCCCCGTCTCCCATCTCTCCTCTAGCGCGCGGGCGGCCGGCGCGCCACGGGGCGGGAGGCGACGGCCGGGCGGGCGGTCGTGGGGGCGGGTTGCGGCGGCGGGAGGCGGTGGCTGCGCCAGTGGGGGCGGCGGCGGCGGCGCGCGAGCGGGCCGGGCGGCGTCCTCCTTCTCCCGCTCTCTAGTGGATCTGTGATTTTTATGTATTTGTTGTATTTTTTATGTATTTCATGAACTGCATGTGATGTGCATGTCATGTGTTGATCTGTGATTTTTGAATGTATTTGTTGTATTTTTTTATGTATTTGATGAACTGCATGTGATGTGTTGTGATGATGAGGAACGCAATTTCGCGAAAGCCACACGAAAGCCACGAAATTCGTTCGTTTCACGGGGTGCGACACGACATCCCTGCGTTTTCGTTTAAATAATTTTGTGGAAATTCAAAAAATTTGAAAAAAATCATTTTAACACAAAAAATATATTTTTTTATAAAAATATTAATTTCGCGATGTTTGCCGTGAAAACCGCAAGATATGGCGCAGTTTCGAAACCGTGGCACGACGTGGATTTCGATTTGGTTCAAATTTAAATAACGGTTTTCACGGTTTTCGCGGTTTTTCATGGTTTTCGCGTGTTTTGCGCGGTTTTCGTGGTTTTTGCGCGGTTTTTATGCGGTTTTTATGGTTTTTCGCGCGGTTTTCGTGGTACGCATGAAATCGTTTAAATTCAAATTTGTTCTGTTCATTGCCGCCGGCTTTCACGAATTTCGGCGTAATTCGTCGTGCCGCCGAGGGGCGGCACGGCATATGCCGCCGGTATTGCAAACCCTGGTGATGATATTTGATTTGAGTTTTCTAGATGCTTTTGATTTGTGGTGATGGAAAAAACAATATGAAAAAAACAATGAAAAAATAGTATTAGGACTAAAATACATGCCACGTGACACTTTTATTTTTAATCTTGGTTATTGACACAAACCAAAATGAAAAATTAATTTTTTTTCTCGGTTATTTCACCCGGAACGAAAAAAGAGATCTTTAGTCCTCCTTTGTTAGTTTGGGTTTGCAAATTGGTATTAAAGGGGTTGTAAACCGGAAATGTTGTGAGGTTTTTAATGTGGGTGGCATGTTAAGTTCAAACAACCAGTTCTTGAAGTGAAATCCGGAGAAGAGACAGCGCCGATAGTATCGGAGATGCTTATTTTATCCTTTCCAATTGGATGGTATGACAAACATGTCATCGTCCATGCTGATTGATCAGATTAAGATATCCCTCTATAAATGGACTATATAAACTACTCCTAATTGCTCCTCCCAAACCACAAATATAAGTGATTGTATATGCTTTCTAGAGAGATTAAAATTAGTGTGAAAAACTATAATGGCCCTCAATAAATAAGATAATAGTTGAATAGTGGGGGATGACACATTAAGAATAAGATTGAACGAAAATTAAGTAAAGGATGATTAGATCGAACAAGTAATACTCAAAATCTGTTATATTTACGAATAAGATTGAACACAGAACCCCTATATATGTGGACCGAGGGATTAAGAACTACTTTGGTCAGAGAGATTAAAATACGAGTAGCTACCTAATCTTATTCTCCTTCCACCTTCGTACTTCATTTATTTTTAATTAGGTTAAAATCATGTCACCTATCACCTGATCAGTTTTCTAAGAGAGATCACCGCATAAAGCCGATTTCTCTAACAGCGAAAGCAAAATACTGTCTTTATCCTTTTGTTTCTTGCTGCAGGATTGGAATAATTTCCTTCATGATTTTTTTAGCGCTTTGTGTTCATAGAAAGTTAAAAACATAATACTGTTACATTTGAAAATTGGTTTTCTACCGATCTACCATCCATCTTGTTAGAAATAACATATATAGCCGTTCTAAATGAAGAAAGCTAATACGTTTATTACCAAAATTCAAGCGAACAATCCCGTTATATCATATCTATAATCTATAACTATAATTATCTATAAAGCAAATAGTGTTTTTATTTAAATTTTGTTTTGCCTGACTATTTTGCAGAAAACCCCTTGAGTTTTTCTGAAATTAAGCCGCAATCCGCCTGGCTATTTAAAAAAAACCAATTATACATACGATAGAGTTTATCTTAACTATTAAAAAGTCTATAACTTTTTATCATCAAATCGTTTTTTCGTCCAAATCTATAAAATTTTTGATCCGTATAACCTCTCACTCCATTGTTGCCTCACTTTTCTCACCTCCAGCACGCGAGCCCGACTCACACGCCTCCTGCGTCGCCGTACATTGCCCTGAGCGACGGCCGAGCACACGCTATACACGTGAGCTAGCACGTCGCCGTCGATATACATACAACTTATCCTATTCATCAATATACTTTTCTAACTAATAATATCCGAGTCGTAAATATTTTAAACTTTTACCAAATTTCTAATCGGTTTAAAGTATCAGTAAGTCAATATCTATTTTCATTCTATTTTTAACTTAATTTGATGAAATTAAATTAACTTAGACTAAATGTTTATCTGATACTATTTTTTAATCAAGGTCCAGTGATACATAAAGTTGAAGATATCATTGCTTTCAAAATTATATATATGTATATATATAACTATCTATAAAGCAAGTAGTGTTTCTATTCAAAACTTTCGTCCGTCTAGTTATTTTGCATAACCCCTTGAGTGTTTATAAAATTAACCCGCAATTCCAATGCTGAAAAGAAAGGGAGGGCTTGGATGAAAAAAACCTCCTACGTCCCTCTCTTCCGTCTTCATCCGCGCTGTGCCCCGCGTCGCGCCTGTGCCCCTCCCCCCGTCGTTGCTCGGAGCCCCCGCTCCGCCGCCTGGACCTTCGCCCTCCGCCTGTTTCCCTCCCTGCGTCGTCGTTCCGTTGCAACGCACGGGCATTTTGCTATAACTATCTAAGCAAGTAGTGTTTCCATCCAAAATTTTGTTCTGCCTGGCTATTTGGCAGAAAACCCCTTTAGTTCTTCCAAAATTAACCCGCAGTTAGGGGTGGATACTGGCTCGGCTCGGCTCGGCTCGGCTCGGCTCGGCTCGGTAGAGAGCCGAGCTAGGAGGCCGGCTCAACTTGGCACGGCTCGTGAGCCGGCTCGAGCCAGCTTGTTTAGCTCGCGAGCCACTTTAATACAGTGCAATTTATGTACAAATTATATTTTTTAGTCTATTAAACATGCAAATATACAATTGAAAAAAGTAAAAAGTAATATATTAAGTCCATAATTAACATAATAACACTTGTCCATCGACAATTATCCATGCAAATGTAATGATGCAACTAGATTAGATATTATTACTATTATAATCTAAAGCATTAGGTCCATATTGACCATCACAAAATCATAAAAATTATTGATTTATTGTCACATCAACAACAAAATAAGCAAAAAAATAGCAAAAACAAGCAAAACATTAGGCTCTGCTTTGTACATTGCATATGGCTCGTTGAGCTCACGAGCAGCTCGCGATCTAACTCGTTATAGCTAACAAGCTAAACCCTTGGCGCAGCTCGTTAGCATTTCTCAACGAGTCGAGCCGAGCCGAGCCAACCACGAGCCAAACGAGGTAGCGAGCCACGAGTATTTCGTCGCCCTACCCGCAGTCCCAATCTGAAAAGAAAGGGAGGGCTTGGATGAAAAAAGACCTCCTTCGCCTCTCTCACCGTGCGCCTCCCTCCCGTCTCCATCTCGCGCCGCGCCCCCACGTCGCGCCCGCGCTCCTCCTCCCATCGCCGCTCTGAGCTCGCTGTCCCCATCCGCATCGCGCCTCGACTTCACCCGTTGCAACGCACAAGCATAATTGCTAGTATCTATAAAGCAAGTAGTGTTTCCACCCAAATTTTGTTTTGCCTAGTTATTTTACGAAAACCCCATGAGTTTTTCGAAATTAACTCATGATCGTCCGCTATTTTAAAAAACCCGTTAAAGAAGAAAAAAATAGTTATTTTGCGAAAACCCTTGAGCGTTTATAAAATTAACCCGTAGTCCCAATACTGAAAAGAAAGTGAGGGCTCGGATAAAAAATGATCTCTTACGTCTCTCTCTTCCATCCCCATGTGCGTCGCGCCCGTGTTGCGCATGCGCCCTCCTCCCATCACCGCCGGAGCTCCCGTGCCATCGCCCGGACCTTCGCCCTCCGTCTCGCTTCCCTCCCGCGTCGTCGTTCCGTTGCGACGTGTGGACATTTTGCTAGCATATATAAAAAAGCACGCTTGCTAATTCACTGCCATATGGAGTACAAAATTGAATTAAATTTAAAAATATAGTGTTTTATTTATTTTTTCTCATAAATATTCAGGATGCAATTTTGTAGCACAAATATATCATCGTTGTTGTATAAAAACATGATGTCGTTAAACTGTTACATATAAATAACGACGACGTGATGACACACATGATCTCGCTGGACGATGATGCGAGATCATCAGACTAGACACAGTCTCACAGGGGCGATGGCACGAGACCGCGCGGTTTCGCAGGGCCAATATGAGACACTGCTAATAGTGTCACGATGATCAGTGGTTAATCATCATGACCAGTGTTTCATTAATAACTAATGATACTAATTAAAATAACAATAATTAATTAATAATTATTGTTAATTATGCTAATTAATCTATTACTCACGCGAGTTCGATGCGAAGTAGTGGTCTCGCGCCATCGTCGCACAAGGTCGAGCGGTCTCGCGCTGTCACCGTGCGACGTCGCGTAGTGTCACACACTCGTCACCTGAATTCACGCGGAATTCGTACTTTCATTCTACGACAACAATATATTTATATAAATCTCTTTTAAACATGTATATTTAGGTAAAATCAGTGAAAATATATATTTTCAAATTTTTATAACAAAATTTGAAGAAAAACCATAATTGTGATAAACAAGTAAGAAAGAAAATCCGCTTGTTCATTGTAGAAAAAAATTTCAAAATATACTTTTTCACTGATTATACTTAAATAAACATGTTTAAAATAGATTTGCATAAGTATACTGTTATATAGAATAATAGAAGTACGAATACGCGACTTTGGGCGACTAGTACACGACACCATGCGACGTCGCGCGACAACGTCAATGACACCGCTCGACCTCGCACGGCGAGTGTGTGAGACCGCGACTTCGCATCGAACTTGCGTGATTAATAAATTAATTAGTGTAATTAACAATTAATTATTGCTATTTCTTAAATTAGAACCATTGGTACTTTATTAATCACTAATCACGATGATTAACCACTAATCCTCGTGGCACTACTAGCAGTGTCGCATATTGGCCGCAAGACCGTGCAGACTCACGCCCTTATTCTACAAGACCGTGTCCAGTCTCATGATCTCGCATCATTGGAACTGTTCTTCTTACAAAACAGTTTAGCGACATCACGTCATTTTTGTATTCACACCGAGACGATTATATATCTGTGCCAAAAAATTATATTCCGGAAATCCAAATAAATGAACAGTATATTTTTAAATTTAATTCCTCGTTCCACTTGCATCCTAATTTTGGGACAGTGGCACCGCCAAGTGTCAGTTGGCAGCCGCCTGTACACGTGTGGAGTTGGCATTCAACGCAGCGCCATTTTATTAGCCCCCAATCCTACTCACCCGCTACCCACGGGTAACCAGCACGCAAAACAAAACAGCTTGCTGCTGCTCTGCCCCGCCTCTGGTCGATCGTGCGACGGAAGATGGCGGCGAAGTCCGGCGAGTTCGTGGTCGTGCCCGTCGCGGCGCATCTCCAGGACAGCGCCTCGGAGGCGGAGCCCGTCGCCGAGGACCGCGCCGCCGGGGCGGGCGTCCTAGCGCGCGGTCACCACGCGCCTTTCGCCGACCGCGACGCACGGGCACGCCTGAGCCTGACCGTGGTCGACACCAACGGCACCGGCGTCTTCGCGCGCGAGCGTGGCGTGTCGTCCCGCGAGGCCGTTCTGATCATGAACCACGCCGTCGGCTTCGCGCGCGGGCGCGGCATGTCCATCGACGAGGCCTTCCTTGGAAAGAATCTCCTCGCCGGGCTGCGCGAGATTGACGCACCTCTCCTGGACAAGAAGTTCTTCGCCGATGACTACTACTTCGCGCGCAAGACAGCCGAGCCGCCCTTCGTCGGGCATGTCGCGGGCGACGAGCACGGCGTGCGCACCGCTGGCGAGGCTATCCGCGCGGCGCCTCCTGCCCCGCACGCGGAGCAGGTAAACTAGCGAGCCAAATTCGTGGCCACCATTTCTTACTCTTGAGCTGCTTCCCTTCTAGTACAAAGCTTCATTTGTTAAATCTTGCAGTTTGCCATTGATGTTCTTGCTGTGGGTGCCAATGAAGTTCCGGCAGCGGCAGATGCAGCGGCCGGCGCAGATTCTGGCGGCCGTGGCGGCAACCTGTCAACTGTGGTTGGGATTTTCGCTGCTTCATCTGCCGTCACCATGGTCGCCGCCGGCGCCCAGAACCCGCCGGTGGCGTTTGGTGCCTTTCTCCTGATGCTTGGTGGCCTCTTTGTTGCTGTCTCCGGTGTTCTTGAGAATTAGGTTGATGATATCTGACGAAAATTGGGGAATAATTTCGTAGGATTTGGATCTTTTACAGATGAAGTTGGACCAAATTCATAGCATGACATGGTGATTAACTAACAGTTAAACAGTGATGCGACATGTCAAACCATGGGTCAGATCCAGCGCCACTTGTTCAAGATCCAGTCCTATATATAGTACTATTCTGATGCTATCTCACTCACTTCCTTCATCTGCGGTATAGCAATAATGTAGATGGATCACTGGATGTTGGTGTGATCAATTGGTGCTACACGGAATGTTTCTTATCTAATGTTTCAGAATGTAGTGTTGAGGTGAATTTACAAGTCCATGCTGAATCTTGCTGTTACTTTATGAGGAACTGAATTGCTTCTTATACGATCTTGTCGAAACTAAACTTGTGTGTACCAAAGCATATATGTATCTGATAGGCTGATACCATCAACATGATGAACACAAACACGTTTCAGTTCTTGAGGTTTTGTCTGCTACTCTGCTCTGCCGAGGAAGTACAAAACAAAAGAGACAGAAGAACATTTCAGACATTTTCAGTACTGCAAGTTGGCAAGTGCCTAATGCGTGTCCCCTTATCCAGTTTGAGGTCTCCACATTAAGTAGTTATGTCGTCGAAAGCTTTTGTTACGAACCGGTCTTGCGCCTAAATTTCTCGAGTTTTCAAATGATTACCCAAAATAAACTTAGTTTGATATTTGATGTGCATCTTGACGAAGCTTAATAATCATAATTTTGCCTTTAGTCCAGTACAATTCAGCATACCTTCTACACGATCCAATCTCCAAGAGTCCAACCGAATGAAGTTTAGTTCCTTTCAGTAGCAAGTCTTTTTTGCGATTATGCTGCTGATCGAAAAGCTGTCGGCCGGCAGGCAGACGCATCAGCTACAGTTCGACGAAACAGACTAGAAGTGTTCTTCAGGGAAAAAACAAAGGAGATGGATGGTGTTCTGCAGAGTTTCAGACTGATAAAAATTAAACTTTTCAGAGTTTCAGAGCCGACATTTCGTATAACTAATGTGATTTTCATATCTTTTATGCCATATTCTTTTCTTATTTTGCATTTTAGATTTTTTTATTCGTGCTTCTGAACCTATTAAATGATGTATTTTAATGTAAAAATATTCTATATAAAATTTTCTTAGAATATTTTCCTGAAAACAAATTTCCAACGTTGGTTAATTCACTAGTTTATATCTTTAGATAGCTATAAAAATATTAGATTATTCGTGGATCCATCAACTTCAGCTCTCTCAAACGGCGGCTTGATGGAATAGGACCTAAGCAAAAAAAAAATTCTGTTGGTTCACTACTTGATTGATGCCATGTGAATGCAACCTTGGAACTGAACTTTGTATGCTGATCTGTCCCCGTTAGTCAGACCTGAGTTGCAATAAAAACCTTGTCTCATATAGAATTATTTTTTGGGTAGCAAAGTTAGCGAAAGACCAGAAACGTAAGATTTGTTTACGTTTGGAACCAAAATTCTTGCTCTGGTGTTGGATCTGGTTGACGAAGAATTGATGTCCTTTTTTCTCTCTCCACTCTTTGGCCCAGTCAGCAAATTAATTATCAACCACTGGAACAAAGAGTAAGGTTTGTTTGTTTAATAGTACAGACAAAGGTTGAAGAGACCTCTTCTCTGCATCACATGAAGACCAAATATAATATCCCAAGCATGATGCATCACTCTTGATTTGGTCCTCCTTTTCCTCCATGATTTGATTACTCAGGCACTGTTCTTTTCTAATTAATTTTTCTAATTAAAATTTCGTATGAAAACTTTTTAAAATAAAAAAGCTGCTTTAAAATATCAAATATATAATTAAAACTTAATTAATTATGTGGTAATAATTTTTTCGTTTTACGTGTGTTAATTTAATCTTCATTTTTATTAGCTTCAAACATCACCCAGCCTACTGAGGAAGAAGGTAAACAATTGCTTCCTTGAGAAGCAAGAGTAGTAGTGACTAAAATTTTACCACACTTCATAGTATTGATCCGTGATTTGTTTCAATCCCAAATGTATAGCACGGAACAGGCGAATACTTGCTTGGCGCCAGCTCGGTGATGAAAACGGCATGCCCATATGCAAGATTATTAGAGTACGCCACGGTGCAAGTATATTCGCCTTCCGTGCTGTACATTTATGATTTAAACAAATCACGGATCAATACAATGAGGTGTAGTACTCTTTGCTTAGCCCCTTATTTAAACAAATCAATATATGGTGGATTCCTCCTTATTTAAAATTGTATAAAGGTGACTTGACCATCTATCTATCTATCTATCTATCTATCTATCTATATTAACACATTTAACAGAGTTAAAAGAAGACATCACGTTTGTTGTGGAGTTTAAAAATTTCAAAATTAATCAGAGAAAAAGAAAAAAAAGAGTTCACGTAAAAATACAATTTGCAAAATAACAAAAATTAGAAATTAAAAACAAGCCTAGTCCATATAGAACCCGATATGAGATTAATTAAAATTCAAAATAAAAAATAAAATAATTTTTAAAACTAGAAAAAGAAAAAAAATAGAGTTTTAGTAGTAATGTGTGCTAGCCACGTAATTGCACGGACCACACAGCTAATTCAGATCAAACCATCAATTGGAGGTCAACACAGACACACACTATATATATACATATACATATACATATATATATATATATGGGCTACTGTGTGTCGCGCCGCACAGCCCCATCCCGTATGACATGATCAAATCTCTAATTTAAAAACTCAAATTAAAAATCCAAATCGTTCAAATTGTTCTACATATTAATATCGCCTTTTATATCAAATTATATATTTTTTGAATTTTTTTACTATTTTATCAGATAAGTCAAATGATGCATTAATCCAACGATTTCTGGAGTATATATTTTATTGCATCTTTGACCTATCTAATAAAATAGTAAAAAAATTCAAAAAATATAAAATTTGGTATACAAGACGATATTAATATGTAGAACAATTTGAACGGTTCGGATTTTTAATTTAAGTTTTTAAATTAGAGATTTGGCCATGCCACACGGGATAGGGTTGTGTGGCGCGCCACACAGTAGCCCATCTATATATACATGATATGTCATTTAGAGAATACAATTTTGTTTTGAGAAATCCAGCTTTTATTAGCATATATTAAGATATAATATTAATTTACAGCCAAAACGAAAAGGCTGCACATAGAAAAATGTTACAAATCTTTTACTAAGGGTGATGTGGTATGCTATGATTGAATCAATTAGTTAAATCAAATGGTTGATAGCTTTGTTAGTAAAAATTTTGGAAGAGTTTGGTCCTCGAGAAATTAGCTGTAGATATTTAATATTTTTACTAAAAATTAAGTACCTTCAGTATCAAGTTTTGAATAAAAACTAAGTATCTCCCGGTAACTCTTAAACATGATAAAATTATTTTTTTTATGTATAGCACTGTTCCATGAAACCTTACAAGAAAATAGCAAATTAAGATAAAAGAAAGGGAAAAGGTTCTTTTGATCTGGACTGCCAACAGTTACAGAAGAGATAAGCACTTTAATTATGCCAACAGTTAGAGAAGAGATAACCACTCTAATTAAAGTATTGCCTCTAATTGCATACTAGTATTAAACAAGGAGATGATTAGTTTATCCAACGTAATGATATGCCATGACGTCGACAGACACATGACTGTCCATGTTGACTGGTCCAAATAAACTTTATATGAAGAATATTTTTGGTCATCCCATTTCCTTTTGTTTTTTTAAGGAATGCGTTCGTGTACAGTATCCTCATGTTACGAGCAGGTTACAAGGTGTTTACAGAAGACGGATGGTATCCTCCCCTGAGGCGCAAGCATTACTACATAAAGTAAATAGGTATCGATTGCAAAACCTCTTTAGATATCGGTTTTTTTAACCGGCACCTATTTATCGACATCTATTTGAAGAGAAATAGGTGTCGGTTTAAGAATCGACATCTATTAGGTTCCAGAGATTAAAAAAATCCGGCTCGATGTAAGCCGAGCCGATGAATCCATCCACAATATTCCTCGTCACCCCTAATCAAGAACAATATTCCTCATCCAATATTCCTCATCCATTTCACAGATCAACAACAATCAACAACAATACTCCATCCAGATCAACAACAATCAATAACAATAATCCCCATCGTTCTTAAAAAAATCATTCACAAATCACCTGGAAGCACCTGACACCATGCGTCGCCCGGCCCTGCCATGCGCCGCTCGTGGAAGCACCCGACGCCGGCCACCTCCGCCGCCGCCGCCGCCTTCCCTCGCCAGATCCAGTGGAGGGAGGGCTCCTCCACCGCCGCCGCCGCCGCCTCCCCTCACCAGATCCAGTGGAGGGAGGGCTTCTTCACCTCCGCCGCCTCCTCTCCTCCCGCCGTCCTTGTCGTCACCCCTCCTTCCATCGCCCCTCCTCCCGCCGCCTGCCGCGGCCCCTCCTCCCACCACCTGTCGTCCCTTGCCGCCGCCTCCTACCGCCGGCGACCGCGAGCCCCGCCGCCCCTCCCGCTGCCCCTACCTGTCGCCGCACTAGAAGGAAGAAAGGGAGAGACACAAGGAAGAAAAGAGATAAGGAGAGAGATTGAGAGAAGAGATAAAGATCGAGCGCTGCGCATATAAAATGCCACCGGCTCTGCCACCTGGCTCGGCTCATTTTTTATGTGCCACTTTTTAAAAAAACCGGCACCTTTATTATATTATACGTATTAGTTTTTAAGAAAATGGTACTAATAGTATATGTGTCGGTTTTTTATTAGACCCGACACCTATAACATAGTATAGGTGCCGGTTTTTCTTTAGAACAGATATCTATTGTTTTAATAGATATCTGTTTTTGTTGAACTGGCACCTATTAGACCGATATCTATGCATGTTTTATAAGTAGTGAAGCATCCTATCGAGATTGATTCAGGCAGACCGTTGTATCTCAGTCCAGATTCTTCGGGATAGCCTGCACAGGAGGCAAAACTGCTGGTTTGACCAACCTCTCCACTTTGCAGCCAATATGCACTACTGGAGAAACGATCTTTGGTTTATCTGCAAAAATTCATAATAGTCCCGGTTGCAATTGTACCCGAGACTAAAGATCATCTTTAGTCCCGGTTTAAAAAAACACCGGCTCTCTAGGACCTTTAGTCCCAGTTCGTGTCACGAATCGGATCTTTAGTCCAGGTTAGATTCCTGTCAGAATCTATCAAGTCGGCGGCCATCTTTAGTCCTGGTTTGTAACACCAGCCGGGACTAAAGATCTCATCTTTAGTCCCGGTTGGTAACACCAACCGAGACTAAAGTGAAGGTGCTTATTTTTTAACCGAACCTAATAAAAATATATAAATTTTGCTACATGATTCAAATGGCCCGAAATTAATTTGAGAGGATCTCGTAATTTCAAAGGGGTGGTGTTGTATGGGGTGGATGATTGAAGATAGAAGAAAGCTTTAATTTAATTATTATATTGTAATTACAAATCGTCATATTGCTATTAACTCACGATTCTCAATATACCAATTTTTTTTGAAATTATTTTGGTGATAATATATAAATCGGAGGGATCTACAATATTGATAAGAACATTCAAACCCTAATTTGTCCCCTAATTCGGTTTTGTTTTGTGCGCATTGTTCCCGTTTCGTCCTCTAATTTGGAGTCAATTTTTAAAACGGCCATAACTTTCACATACGAACTTCGATCGAGACGTTTCATATATGAAAATCAATCAAAAAAAATTTGGATGCATTTGTCCGTCGCTTTGCCGCGTTTGGCAATTTTATTTTCCCAAAAAGGCTCAAAAGGTTGCCTTTTCGAGTCTAGAAGCTTTTTATCGATTCCGAGCGCGTCTTCTAAATTTTTTACCGGCCACGTCTTTCGCTTGTTTAGGCTCAAATTTTCTTTGGTTACCTCTTGTGTGCTCCTAAGTCAAGAAAAAATATTAAAAAATAAAAAGAAAAAGTCAATTTTTTTTTGTCTTGGTCAACAACAGATGAAAAGAGAAATAGAGAGGGGCAAAAGAGAAACAATATCTAGAGGCATAGAGAGGTGCAATGTCTAGGTTTACCTATATTTGATTAAATTGTAATGCATTACTTATTATTGTTTTAAACATATATTTTAATGAAATTAATTTGGTCCTATTTAATGGATTGTTTAATTTTTATCCCTAGCCGGGGCCTAATAAATTTGAAAAATAGCGGGAAATTATGTTAAGTCCGATTGGTGGCTACAACTGAGACTAAAGATGAATTAGAAATAGTAGAAAATTATCTTTAGTCTCAGTTGGTGACACCAACTGATACTAAGAATGAATTAGAAATAGAGAGAAATTATCTTTAGTCTCGGTTTGTGACACCAACCGGGACTAAAAATTGGATCTTTAGTCCCGGTTGATACCACTAACCAGGACTATTATCTCTTTAGTCCTGGTTGGTAGCACCAACCGAGACTAAAGATTCAGGGCTATATATATCCTGGCGCACATCGTCTTCTCCATCGATCCAACATTTAGTTGTTTTCTCCTCTCTCAGCTCTCTCTCCCTCACCTCAGCTCTCTTTCCCTCTCTCAATTCTCTCTCGCTTCGGCGACGGCGGTGGGAGGGGAGGTGGTAGTGGCTCGAAAATGGCGGTGGCCCGGCGGCTCGGATGTTGCTGCGGCGTGGCGGCTCGAAGATGGCGGCGGCTCGGAGGTGGCTGCAGCGTGGCGGCTCAGAGATGGCAGCGGCTCGGAGGTGGCGGCAGTGCCTTCTCCATTTCCTCCTTCTCTTCCTCGTCCTCTCCAGGAGCGGCGACAGCAGCGACGTCCCCTCCAACATCCCCTCGTCCTCTCCAGCGCTGTGCATTTTTTTGGAGATTTTTGTGATGTTCTAAATTTGATGTGATATATGTGATGTTCTATACTCAAATTTTATGATGTTCATTACTCGATTTGTGATGTGAATTTGTGATGTAGAGGAGATTTGAGAATGTTAATTTGATATGTGAATTTGATTTCGGCAAAAAACAACGAAAAAACATATAAACAAGCAGTAGGATGAAAATTAAAAAAAAAAGAAAAAATGCTTTAGTCCCGGTTGGTGACTAAAGATGACAGAGCCAGCCACGTGACGCCGTCATCTTTAATCCCGGTTATTTCAACTAGGACTTAAAAAAGGATCTTTAGTCCTGGTTTTAAAGTTTCGATTCGAAAACCGAGACAACAGGAGGTAAACCGAGACTAAAGCCTCTTTCTCCACCAGTGATGGCTGCACAATTATGTTACACCGAGGAATACTTGTTTGGAACAGAGGATTTGTAATGAGCTGACATCTTATACGAGGAGTACCCTATAACATCGCAGGACTACTTATACTCAGCATGGAACGGGGAAGCTGCAGATAGAGCATATGTAAAGAACTGTCTAATATGTACGATCGATCACGGTAGATCGATCCTTTATTTCAGTGCATTATGGACTACTCCTAATTTTTCTCTGACAGTGAATTAGCATCTATGCTTTTTCATGGTCAGCCCAAAATCACTTAACAATTTACAGTGTAATCAACAAAAGTCATCAAAATTAATAAATAGAACTGACTAGCAAAACCGATTTCGGGGTTAATACAATTTCACAAAATGACACGACTAATTTACAAAAATTTAGTAAAGGAGATAAATGTCATTGTACTCACGTGACGACAAACAACTAGTTTCCTTGCAAAACTAGCAAAGGATAATATCCTCGGTTTCGTTAGAAGTCGGCCATAAAAACGAAATAGATAACATCTTTGCTTTTGTTAGAACTCGGCCATGAAAACGAAATAGAAAATAATAGGAAAGTAAAAAACAGAAAAATAATAGATTGATAAATTGTTCGGAAAAGGAAGGAACTTCTACGTGAATCCTTCAACCGAACACGATACGATCTCACCAAATTAACTACCAAAAATATATCCTATCTCTTCCTTTGCCGCAGCATACGCGCGCCAGCCCTCACGACGGCGCATGCAACGCCAACACCACCAAACCATCTCCCGCACGCGCGGTCGCGACGCTTCAAGTTCAACTCATCTAATCCACCGCTGCACTGCAGCTTCATCCGCATCATGTGCATGCCATCTCGTTGCTGTTCTCCATCTGCTTCCTCCGCCAGTCCTGACTCCTGACCAGAAGCCTATTCAGCTGCATCAAAATCAAGATCAACCTGACGTCTCGTATTCAATTTTTTATATGTTTATAATTTTTTATTAAAATTGTTTAGAGGGACATCTCTTTCTTTAAATCTCGTTTTTTATACCTGCACCTACATGATCCATACGTTCATATCACCAAACCGGCAGGGTCAATTGCTGCAGCCGCCCATCAATTTGCACACACGATCTCAGTGTATCACAAATTCCTGTAAACCTAAATTTGGTTGATGTTTCAAGAAAAACCACTCAACACTTACATCAGCTATATATTATAAATAGTTTGGCCTGGTAAAATGATTGCACACCGGTAAAAAAAGGTGGGTCAATTGTTTCCTCACAGCCACACAACATACAAAGCTTTTTGAACCATTATGATTCTAATTTTCCATCTAGATTGTTTCTTTAGTTAAGATGCTGCTTCTTAGCATCCAGCAACAAAAATTGTCTTTAACTTCAGTGGTAAGTATTTGACTGTATGGTCGTCGTCCACTAAAACCACTATGTGCAAAAGGCACTACTACCGTGAGCAAAGTAGTGCTATATACGTATACTTTACCATTTTAACCCATTTTAACCTGCATTCTGACTTTCTGAGTAAGATAACCGAATTTTTTGTTTTTGGCTCATTTTTATGAAGATTCTCATAAATATACTTTTTTTTTGACAGTTTTCATTTTAGAAATGGACCCCAAGCTCGACACCAATAGTGATGATGCCGAGCTTACACTACTCGGCGCCAATATATTTGGCGTCAAGATCTTTGTGCCACGTCAGCGTCGGGGCTGATGTAGCGCTGATCTCGGCGCCATAAACATTGGCACTGATCTCGGCGCCGTAAACATTGGCGCCGAGCTTGTGGATCTTGGCGCCGAGCTCGGCGCCAGCAAGTATGGCGCCTAGATGGGCGCATGTATGGTCGGCGCCGAGCTGGGCGCCAATGTCTATGGCGCCGAGCTCGCTTGCATCGCCGCCAAGCTTTAGCTCTACATCAACCTTCTCTTCTCTTTCTGTTTCTCTTCAGCTCTCTCCTTTTCAACTATCTCCAGTGATTTCTTTCTCCTTCGCCCTTCCTCACGAATCGGCATGACCGTGAAAAATTGAGTTTGATCAATGAATCTACGATTTATCATAAAAATTATTGTGTAGATTAGGGCTTCGCAATGTGTTATGATGTAGTGCACTGAAACTGTTATTTAGTTATTCGTAATGTAGTTGAAATGTTATCATGTTGTGTAATGCACCCTATTATTGGACCTATCGTAGTACTATTAGTTACATTAAACATGTTCATTATCGCAACTTATTAGTGCTTGTGTTTGAAATTCACAAGTGCAGCAGTTCACTGGGGTACACAACTTGTGTAATAATAGAAGGATAACTAATATTCCATTGATGCTACGACACATAATATTTTTCTCAGAATTCAACCGCGAAACATGTTCCATGGATACACGTTACGAATTAATCCGACCCGACAAATCGAGCCTCAGCTTTCCTATGGACCCCTTCTACGGCGTGCAACGTGTCTTGCATTTTCTCAGTCTTTTAATTGATTGTACTCTGCTTGTGTTTTGTATTCAGTTATTTTTAGGCCATTATATTGAGAAATGACATTGTCGATCCACGTAGTGAATTCGCACCTCGTTGGAGTGCCCTGATAAAGAAATGTAGGTAGTCAGTTAGAGTGGCAATATTATATAGACGTTAGTGGAATTGAAAAAACGTAAGACGTACAACAAAGTCATCGTCTAAGTTGAGGCAAATAAAATATCTGCTGCCATATGTTCGTGGTTCAAAGGAGATAGCCATCTTACAACGATCCCTACAACCACACAAGGGATGTTCCGACCATTCAGGGTAACTTAATGGGTTGTTCCTTCAATCTAAGCTTGTGATTTATGTCCGACGTACATACTCCATCCATGCCTACATGAATTGTTCGGTCGACTCAGGCTATGTTACCGTCGGACCGATGGAGGCAGGTCTCACCGTATCGATCCACTGTTCGAATGGACACTGCCTTACATCCTCCTGGTTGTACATTTGTGAAAGAAAAGGTTAGACAATCAAACAAGTGATAAGCTTTACCGGGAAAAATTGATACTCACGAAAAAATTGTCGTCGACAATCTCAGGACACACAAAGCATCTTTGTCCTCGAGTTGCATTTCTAATGGACCTTATCACCTGGCAACGGAGACTACAATGACATTCTGGACATTCCCTCCATGTGGGTAGTGCGAGCGAATTTTGGTGTACGATCTATCATTCTAAACCCTCATACACTTGATCGAAGGATGTGATTATTTACGTCGACAATAAAAAGACCCCCTTATGTTAGATAACTTATAGCGGGACGGTTTCTTTTAATCAGTCCAAAAAATTATTTTATTCAATGTTCGTGTAATACATACTACACCTCGAAAAATATACATATCTAACTATATTTTAAATCACATCACTAAGTATCTAACTATATTTATATAACTATAGTTCTATCTCTAACTAAATCAACTAAATATTCAAGAAAAACATGCAAACAAAATAAAATTTACATGATCGAAAATTAAAATTTTACCTATTCAAAAACAACTTACAACGTTTATTTAAAATTTACCTACATTGCATATTCCAAATTAATCTACATTTCATATTTAAATTTATTAAAAAATAATCTACTTTGCATATTTTAGTTTTACCTACTTTGCATATTCAAAAATTGTCAACATTGCATACTATCATTTTTAAATTTATCATACATCGCACAAATTTAAAATTTCAATTTTGTATGAAATTTACCTATTTTTGGGAGAGGTCCGGCCGGGCAGGGCGGAGGCGACCGAGGCGGGCCGACCGGGGAGGGCGCCGACGTAGGGACGGTGGCGGGATGGGCCGGGCGTGCCGATCGGACGGGGTGCGCCAAGACGGGAGGACCGCGCGGGGCCGGGCGGGTGGCATGCGAGGCGGAAGGGGCGCGTCGGCCGGAGGGTCGGGCCGCGCAGGGCCGGGCGGGCGGCGCGGCCGTAGCAGGCCGGACGGAGCGGCGCGCGAATGCGGCGGGGATGGGGGCAGCGCGGAGTTTTGTCGCGATGGCAACTAGCCTATGGAAAAACAAAGGAACAAGACGGGTCCACCTAAAAGCTAGGCTCGACGCAGAGGATGTTGGTGCCGAGCTCGACGCCAAGATCTATGGCACCAAGCTTGGCGCCATCCAGACTGGCACCGAGCTCGACGTCAAGATCCACGGCACCGAGGTTGCCACGTCAGTCTCGGCGCCGATGTGGCGCAAGATCTCGGCGCCAAATGTATTGGCGCCGAGTAGTGTAAGCTTGGCGCCATCACTATTGGCGCCGAGCTTGGGGTCCATTCTTAGAATAAAAATTTTTAGGGGCCTATTTGTAAGAATCCTTACAAAATTGGGCCAAAAAGAAAAAAAATCACGTAAAACACTTTGTAGCTTTGTGCAGGTCTGTTGTCTTCACCTTATAAAACGTACGGGACCCTAGCCTTCCTAGCTCAGGCACTTTAGCTACACTATGATATGCATGTTGCTAAAGTTAAATTGATAGATTGGTAAAGTATAGGAAATTCCGATCCTCTGTATGACAAGTGGCTAGCTGTCACTTATCCACATAAGAAGTATTGTCAACTTGTGTATATGCTTAACAAGAAAAACAGATTATGATGGTGTTTTGCTTCACAGTGAGCAATTAAGTGGCTTTTCCCGAAATACTTAGATATTAGCGGATCTTGGAAAGGTCCATTGGAGTTCTATAATCTCCAATCCTCCATTCACCATGTCCAAATGCTGACACCCCTAATTAGCTAGTCCACCAACATATTTTGGTTGACATATGAGGCTCCATTTGACAAAGATGATGATCCTTCCTCCCACAATCACTAAGTACAAAAATGATTTTGCAGACGGTAAAAACCTGTTTTGCATGTGGGCAAAGCAGCCGTCTGCACCTAGGTGCCTGCAAAACATTTTTCCATGTGGCTAGCACAACCACATAACAAAACAGGATTTTCACACGCAGTTGCCTATGCCGACCGCCTGCGAAAATAATTTTGGCAAAAAAAATTTCCAAAAACCAAATTCGACCAAAACACAAGTTTCCATTCTCATCCCCCTCGAGCTCACCGTCATCGCCCGCCGTCGCCATTGCCCTTCCCGAGGAAGAGGGTGGCAGATCTACCCCTTCTGAGGGCGGCGGCGCTGGATCCATCGCCCTCGAGCCCCGTCATCACCACTCTCAAGGGCAGCGACGCCAGATCTGTCACCCTCGAGCTCCGCCGTCGCCCTCACCCCTCCTAGGGCCAAGGGCCGTGGATCCGCCCCTCCCGACGACGTCACCGTTGAATCCATCGCCCTCGAGCCCCGCCATCCTCGTCGCCCCCTCTCGAGGCCGAGGACGACGGATCCGCCCCTCCTAAGCACGCCTCCATCGGATCCGTCGCCCGAGTTGGCTAGACAGGAGTGGTAGGGAGGGAGAGTGAGAAGGGGGAGTGGGAGAGAGGAGGAGGAGGAGCCAAGGCGTGCACGCTTCCCTCGCCATCGCTGGCTGGTAGGAGAGGAGAGGAGAGGAGATGCATGGAAGAGAGGAGATGGGGGGAGAGAGAGAGGGAGTGGATGTGTGGAGGAGAAATGGTGGGAGTGGATAAGAGGATAAGGGCTTTGACTTTTAAGCTAAGGGTGGAGCGAATATAATTTTTGCATGTGAGTCTCTTAAAGGGCCATATGCAAAAATGCAATATTGCAGGTGGCCGCTTATGAGGCCTGTATGTAATAATGCATCTATTATCGTAGGCGGATCTGTCCCGCCTACGATGTTATATTTTTGTATGCGGCCCTTGAACCGTCAGCAGGAGAACGATTTTTGCATATGAGGGTAATTATGGTCCAACTATAGCTTGGATGGGGTCTTGTCTGGAAAAATTAATTTTATAGTAGTGAATAATGAAAAGGTCAAAATCTTGAACATATATTTGGGTATAATAAAACTAGACATCATAATTAGTTATAAAATTAAACAAGGTTTAACAAGGACTAGCCATCTACCAATGGATTTATTTATTTATTTTACTTTGCCAGCAAGCCATTTTCTTCTCGATCAATTGTTTCTCTCCATTCCATACCAATCCGAAATTAATTAGTTGTTGAGAAGCAAAGACGAACGGTCATCCTTTCTGATTTTTCCCTCTCCAAAATAATTACGTGGTAGGCAGCTGCATTCCTGATGTAGGAGTATGAATTAATATGTCATACCACATTTGATTAGGACGGAGAGAAGGATGATCAATGCTGGAAGCTGTGCATTGCATTGTCTTTCCAGAGAGTGGTGTCAAAGGTCATATATACACATATTTATTCAGTCAATACGACGTCTCTCGCGCGCCCGTGTCATTAGAAATGGAAAGGTCCATTTATTCATTATACCTATTCATAAATTTGGTCCAATAAATTATTAAAATTGCTCAAAAACATAAATAGATCAAACAAATCAAACCATTAAAACTTAAAACTAAGTTTAAAGGATTCAACCCAAAATAATTTTATATATATAAATATCTGCAAAATGTGTATAAAATTGTTTCTCTATATAATAAATTATTTCTATGTATTTATGGAATTTTTAGGATAGCAACTCACGCCGGCCCATACACACATGAATTCAAATGTTTTAGCGTCTGTCCCAGGCACACAGAGGTCTTGGATATATTGTTTGTGGTCTTTTTGTCCTTTCTCACTGCTTTGCAAGCCTCGTTTCTTTTTCTTTGTTATGACTCTCATGTGAAAGAACAAACAAGCGATGAAGAGAGAGTAGGACACCATTTTTTCTTATTTACCTGAAAAATCTCTGTTTTTTTATTATGTGAGATACACATGTATACATACTTGTGGGACGGCACATGATTTTTTTACATCCAACTCATCACAAAGGACATTCTCTACTTGATAACACTCGTAGATTAACTTCTCCATCCATACTGTAATTTTTTGTTGCTTAAACCTAGAGCCTAAGTTAAACCCAAATAGTTTAAACATATTAAGTTACATACATTTGTAACCTAGAATACTCCAGGCCTCACATGCGAAATAGAAGTGAGCTAGAATTTTTTTATTTAATTGCGTATAGTTAGTATTCAAACACGAGACCTAAGGATCTGCTATCATTTTCAGTTGTATGTATCAACCTATTCAACCAAAAATGTAAGCTGATAAATAAAGGTAGGGAATTCACTTATACTCTAACAAAAACAAATAATGTACTTGACAATTGAAAGCTTTATCAAGTATAAAGTATCTTTATTTCACTTGAAAGATGACAAACGATTCACTTTCGGCTATTAGACCTACTCCCACCGTTTTCATGCTATAAGACACTTTGAATTTTTTAAGTCAAAATATTTTCAAGTTTGATCAAATTTATAAAAAAATATAACATTATTTTTAATACAAAACAAACATATTATCAAAATATATTCAATGTTACATTAAATGAAATTAATTTGCTTTTGTAGATGTTAAATTTTTCTATAATTTTAATCAAACCACTACCAAGAAAGCCACAACTGTCCCGGTTCGTAACCCGCAGTCCCGGTTGTCAAACCGGGACTACGAATCGTGACTAGAGATCGTCATCTCTAGTCCCGATTGAAATAACCGGGACTAAAGATGCATCTTTAGTCCCGGTTGATGGCACCAACCAGAACTAAAGATGGCCGAGCCATGTGGCAGATGCGCCATCTTTAGTCCGTTGGTGGCACCAACCGGGACTAAAGATGGCGTATCCGGCCACGTGGCTCTGCCATATTTAGTTTCGGTTGATGTCATCAACCGGGACTAAAGATTTTTTATATTTTTTTAATTTGCTACTTTCTCAGAGTGCTACATACTATATTATATATTATATATTACACATACATATTTTACACACATATATTTATACATATATATTATATAATATATATGTATAAATATATAAGTTAACACATATAAATGAACTTAAGAAAGGAAATATATACATATAATATATTACCAAAACATATACACATATGTACAATATCCACATATATTTCATATGTTACATATTGTCTATTTTATGGATCTGGTGGTTAAGTTACTTAAATTAAAATAGAACTCCTACGTGAGATCAATGATCTGCTCGTTTATAAATCCCACCAATGATAAGAGATGGCCGACACTGTAAAAAGTTGGTCGAAGACAAACACCCTCCAATTGTTGAATGGAAATTCTGAACACGCACAAAAATCCCTATCAAAGATTTCCAATTTGCGCAAAACTCGAGCACGTTTTCACATATTCCGATGTGAATTTGCACAAATATTGTAGTACTTGCACAGATTTGAAAACGTGGTCATTGATCCTAGGAGAGGACGTCACCTGCTCACGTCTGTCCTCACGCTGTCACGCAGGATGCGAAAGAGGGGAAGATACATTGCGGTAAAAGAAAAAAATGAGCAAAAGTTACAGACACTATAACGGGAACCTTTATTTGTGTCGGACGGTAACCCTCATCTGTGTCGGATATAACGTCCGTCACGGCACAAAGGTTAGTAATGCGAGAAGTCATCTGTATCAGACACAAGCCCGTCACCGATGCACTTATCTTTGTTGGGTCTAAACTTAAGCCCGTCACATATGACACTCATCGGTGACAAGCCTAAACTTAAGCCCGTCACAGATGACATTCATCCGTGACGGGCTTAAGTTTAGGCCTGTCACTGATGAGTGTCATCTCGTGACGGGCTTCGCTTAGACCCGTCACCGATGAGTGTTTTTTCAAACAAAAATATTTTTTGGCTAGCCTCTAGCCTTTGCTAGCCATGCCCGCTGAAAAATTATTCACATATACAATTATCACAGAGATATATATTTCTATTCTCAGCATTCCCATTCATATATACAATTATTCACAGAAACCCAATTCGAACTCACATATGACATTCACATATTTCACATATGCATTCATATATATAATTTATTTTTGAAATGGATGAATCTTTGAATTTATCTCAGATCTATATATGTCCCATTATACAACCAAAACAAAAGTGATATTATCTCATATCTATACATTGCACTTCTTTATTTGCTCCTCTAGAATTGTTCATCTTTTGCCCCTCTCTATTTTTTTTTTTTTGGGATATTGATTTTTTTTGAAAAATTTGACTTTTCTTTTTCTTTTTATATTTTTATTGACTTAGGAGCACATGAAAGGTAACCACATAAAATTTTAGCCTAAACAAGTGAAAGACGTGGCCGGTGAAAAATTCAAAAGACGTGCTCAGAATCGAGAAAAAGCTTTCGAGCTCGAAAAGAAAATCTTCTAAGCAGTTTTTGAAAAAAATAAAATCATCCAACCCGACAAAGCGGGGGACTAACACATCCGAAATTTTTTTCTGATTGATTTTCATATATGAAACGTCTCAATCGGAGTCCGCATGTGAAAGTTATGGTCGTTTTAAAAACCGACTTCAAATTAGAGGACAAAATGAAAACAATGCACAAAAACTTGTTACACGCGCACAAACTAGACACGACGGCTAGGGTTTGATGAAAATACATGGCATGACATTCATCTCAGATTCAATACATGACATGATATTCATCTTAGATGTATATATGAGGGAGCACGACAGCACATGAGGGAGATGGACTTACCTGGAAAACGGTGGCACTCGGTGGTCGGGCTTGGGGACAGCAGTGCTCGGGCTTAGGGACGGCGACGCTTGGTGGTCGGGCTCAAGGGTCGCGACGCTTGGGCTTGGGGACGGCGGCGCTTGGTGGTCGGGCTCAAGGGTCGCGGTGCTCGGGCTTGGGGACGGCGACGCTTGGTGGTCGGGCTCAAGGGCCGCGGCGCTCGGGCTTAGGGATGGCGGCGCTCGGTTTCCAGGCTCGAGGATGGCCGCGCACGGTGTTGGTGAGGGAGAACGACGGCGTCGGGCTCGGGAGGGCCCGAGGGACGGTGGTAATGGGCTCCGAGAGATGGTGGCGGCGCTAGGGTTCGCAATGTGAGGACTTAAAAAATTTTCATGCTCATATGTAGATCTAAATCGGCACTCGGGCTAGGTTAAATGATTTTGAAGCATATCCATGATGGGCCTAATTTTTATCTCAATCAGGCCTTAGGTTGGAGCCCGTCACCGATGACACTCATCGGCGACTGACCTAATTGTTATCTCAATCGGGCCTTAGGTTGGAGCCCGTCACCGATGACACTCATCGGCGACTGACCTAATTGTTATCTCAATCGGGCCTCAGGTTGGTGCCCGTCACCGATGATACTCATAGGTATTATCCCTGATGGGCTTCTGTTGGGGCCCGACAAAGATATCGTAGGTTATCTTTGTCGGCCGTGATTTGAGCCCGTCACCGATAGGTATTATCCGTGATGGGCTTTAGTTTTTTCACATATAACATGTATGTGCGAGTATTTCTTTGTCGGTCTTTTTTATATCTGTTTAAGATGATTTTGTTGTTACGGTCTATAAAACCTAGACATATGAGAGACCATTATAGATGATAGGATCTGTACTGGAGAGAGAATGGAAAAGATGGGAAAAGAAGAGGATGACAAAAAGAAGAGGAGCAAAGTTCAATTGACAAATAATATACAGTGCGCTAAGAAAAGAAATAAAATACAGAAGGTTAGGGAGGAGGAGACCGGATTGACGACCACATTTGACATCCATTATATAACCACTCTTGTCATCCCCATCCCCATTGCAGCATTGTACCTATAAACATTTCACGCTCTTATCTGTCGTCTGCCAGTTTCATCCCATTCATTCCTTCCATTGGCACGGGGAGAAGATCTGCATTTGTCGTGAGGTTCGAGGTAAGGTCCATAATCTATATATCCGTTCCATCCTGTAGTGAGCTGAAATTAGGGATGGCAATCCCGTTACCCAAGTAAAACGCGCTTGCAAGTTTTTTTTTTTTGGGGGGTGGGTGGGTTGGGGGGTGGTTGGAGAATTCATTAATCAGAATAGGGAATGTTACATTAATTCGTCATGAATCATCTGTGAAACCCAAGTCGTCTCATGGCCAAGCCAAAAACCCAAACGTTCACCTCTTCTCCCTAAGTTAGCCAACTCATGATTAATACTATTCTGATCACTATGTATCTTGATGAGCTTTATGCTTCTCTCTCCATAAACAAGCTGTTGCATCTCCCTTATCACGAAGGCCATTCGTGAGCGATCTGCATCCTTTCTCGTAGTAGCCCCAGCAGTGCAGGGACGGGCTTAGGATTTAGAGCTTGGGTATTCAAAATGTGGAGGATAAATTTTTTTTACACCCAAAAGCCTATAATTGTACGGTATATAGCATATATAAGCATAAATTCATATTTTAACATAATTGATCATAACTCAAAATTATTCAACATATAGAACTGCTAATAATTAAACATATCAAAGTGGCAACATAGGAAATATATGATGTCATTACAGGACATATCAAAGTTGTATCTGGCTCTTATTGCAAGGACTATGATTGCCCTCACCTTGAGTTTGACCATGAGTTTGATTTTAAGATGTTTTCTTTGTAGCAACTCTTTCAAAAAAGTCTTCAGATCAATTGCAGGCCACTTTTTCCTCTTTATTTTTTATACCTAAATATTTAATAGCCGACCATACTTATATTCTTACGAATTAAATCATTGCATCAAAGCCTGCACAAGTTCCCTAAATCTTGATATATATATATATATATATATATATATATGTATATATATATATATATATATATATATATATATAGAGAGAGAGAGAGAGATGGGCTACTGTGTGGCGCGCCGCACAGCCCCATCCCGTGTGGCGTGGCCGAATCTCTAATTTGAAAACTCAAATTGAAAATCCGAACCGTTCAAATTGTTCTACATATTAATATTGCCTTGTATACCAAATTTTACATTTTTTTGAATTTTTTTACTATTTTATCAGATAGGTCAAAAATGCAGTAAAATAGATACTCCAGAAATCGTTGGATTATTGCAACGAATAATCCCTAAGTGTGAAACTGTGAATAACTCAAATAATACTAGAACAAATAGCAATCTAGTAAAATTCACTTACTTCTTGGTTGAGATTTGAGAAGGAATAGCAATCTAGTAAAATTCACTTACTTCTTGGTTGAGATTTGAGAAGGCAAAGCACATGAGCAGCAGCAGTCATCGGTCGAGCAGCTGAGCTCACCGAACGGCCAAACCCAAGTCACCCTCACCAGGCAGTCATCGCCTGCTGGCGCCTAGCACCTGTCGCCTGGCTATCGGTCCTATCAGCGCCGACGCCTACACCGCCCGCGACCCCACTCGACCGTCGCCGCATGCCTACCCGTCGTCCTGCTTTGCCCACCCCTGCCGCCTACCGCAGCCCGAGCGTCGAGCGTGGTGCGCTGCCGTCGCCTAGTCGCCCCCGCCCTGCCATCGGCCGCCCGCGCTACCGTCACCCATTGCTCCTGGTTCCTGTAGGTTTGCCCTAGGGTTTGGTTCGTGTTGCCTTGGTTGCCAGTGGGCCTGGCCGACCTGTTTGGATATTTTGGAGCGGGGGAAAAGTTGGGCCTAGGCTAGTGAATGGGCCAAAGAGGGAGGAGGGAGGAGGGTGGAGGGAGATGGCCCAATAAGATATTTTGTTTGGTTTTTGTTGAGAGAGACCATCTTTTTTATTATTTAAATACATATACAAAATATATAGTGTGTATATATATATATATATATTAATTTTTTGCTGAAAATCTTGGGTATACATCTGAAAACCCTTGAATAATGATGAGCCCGCCCCTGTTGCAGTGCCACCTGACAATCTATCTCCATTATGATAGGTAGTAAGGTCCAATGGAGCTAGGCCTTTCCAGCATGCTATCAATTCTGCCTCTAATGTATTATAACAATGTGTAATGGTCTTGCATGAAGTGAAGATCACTTGACCACTGCAGTCTCGAAGGAGCGAACTTTCTTTCCTTTCCTCATGTCGGTCGAGCCAATGGGGTCCCATGAATAAGAAAGCATGAACAAGGAAAGTGAAGGATCTCAATGTGATCGACGTCCCGTTTGATTTAGTTACATCAGTGGACACTGGACAACGTTAGTATTGTCTCTTTTGTTTCGACAACGACTCGTCATGTGCCTTGATGGAGAGTGTTAATTAATTTGCTATGCATTTATGCGACGCATCTACTACGTCACAACAATTGTCATCTATGCATTTTGTTTTATCATGTATAACGTCATTAACTTATCATTTATTTTAGTGGAGTAATATTGGCCCTTTTTTGTTGGTTACACTGGTACGTCTTACGTACGGAGGACATACGTATACATTTCTGATGCTCAATCTTATAAATAGTAGTTCTTTGGTTTGCTTCCAAAGTAACCAACAACGCACACGTGTTGCCAAAATGTTGGTTTTGGTATCACCAATATATCGACATGATAGTATGATACCAAACCAAAAACAACCCTGAACCTGCAATCGATGAATATGGTGATATAAGTATATATATTTCGATTCAGGTAGATATACTACGTACAACCCTTTGTGTTTGGACGGTTGGACCCAAAGAAGAAAATTGGATGAAGCGTCGACGCGGATGGTACGCGGTGAGGGTGACGTGCGCGGGAGGCCGTAAGCGTGGCCGGCCGTGGCGTGTTACCGTGTATCGTGTATGCCAACCAAGTTGTGGTTGATCTGGTCAATATGGTGCAGTTTCGGCTTGGCCACAGACCTGGACGGGCAATGCACATATGCAAGGGTCCGGCGATACGTGGGTGGCCGGCAAAAAACACCATGAAGTGCTTAAATGAGCATGAACTTAAACATCTCCAACAGTCTATTTATTCTGCTCTTCAAGCTAAATTTTTCATGAGTTTAAACAAATTTGCTGTGTGTGGGTCCCGTGCGTCTTTGTCCTACTCCATCGTCTATCTCGTCGCTGTCGCCTCGTCCATGGTCACTAAACTACCATTGGCTCTGCCACACCACCGCCTCTACTGCCTCCGCTTCTTGGCCTCTCCCATCGGCTTTGCCGCTCACTGCCGCTGCATCAAGCTGAATCAATGGGACCGGCGGCAACCCCCAAATCCTAAGCTTGGAGTCGAATCGCCCCCGTGTCACTCCCGTTGGCCTCCATCGACTCTGCCTCCACACCGTCACACTCTCTCTTATCTCTCCTTCTGCACTCTCTCCATCGTCTGGAGGGTCGCGCAACAACGCTAGCACTGAGGGTGCCCCTCTCGAGACGCTGTCCCCTTCCTCTTCATTGTCTACGTCATTGGCTGCTGGTCCTCTTGGCTTTGCTAGCTGCTTCTAGCCAAGGAAGCAGTAGCGACGATGTGAAGGGAGCGACACAGTCTAAAGGATGGGACAAGGGGCGGCGGCGTGAATGAAAGGGTGGCAGCATGGAGGGATGAGAAAGGAAAGAGAGAGAGGAGCGATGAAAAAGAAGGGATGAGAAAGGAAAGAGAGAGAGGAGCGATGAAAAAGAAAGGCAGGAAGGTTGATACATGGGACCCATATTAAAAAGTTTAATGGAGGTTGTTGGAGTAAAAGACAAATTTGATTATCTAATATTTTTAAGCTAACTAAATAGGTATTTGAAAAGTGAGATTTGAAGAACTGTTAAAGATGCTTTTATGAGCAGGAGAGAAAGGGAATTTAAAGGATAAAAGAAATAACGTAAATAAAAGGACAATTAGGGGGCTCCTGATGGGCGAGTGTGCCTAGCTGCGTAGCTCGCGTAGCCCTCGCACGCCCGTCTCCTGCTTAGCACTAATAGTCTTGATTAGTGTTAATGACTAATTAGCGTTAATAATAATACTTGGTCATAGTTATATTTTAAAAATAAATAAATAGTTTAGTTAAAAGCTTTAGAAAATAGTTGAAAGTTTTCAAAACTTTTACCTCAAATTTTTAGAACTTTCAACTCAGATTTGAAAACTTTTAACTCAAAATTTTTAAAACTTTTAACTTTGGTTTGAAAAATTTTCAACTCAGATTTAAAAAATTTAATTTGGATTTGAAAACTCTCAATTGAAGATTTTAAACTTTCAAATTAGATTTATAAACTTTCATATCAAAATCTGAAACATTCAACTTAAATTCTAAAACTTTCAAACACAAAAATTAAAAGTTTTAACTAAAATTTTAAAAAATTTGACTCGAAATTCGAGGTTAATCACGCGCGTGATTCAAAATTCGAGTTGAATTATGCACGTGCACGTGATTAAGAAAATCACGCGAAGAAAATAAATAATCGAGGAAAAAAATCATGTGCTCGTTATTAAAAATTCACAAAAGGAAATCACGCGGAAAAAAAGTCACAAAGGAAGAAAATCATATGCGCGTGGGTGCAGACGTGGCAGCTGCCATGGGCACACACGTCAGCAAAACGGAGATGACGCAACTGCCCCGAATAGGAATCTCGCAATCATAAGTCCATGATAAAAGCGACATGGTTCGATTTTTTTTAAAGAATAAAGAGGGTACCGCACAAGCGACTTTCACTGCTAAAGAAACGGTTTTTTCATGTGGACCGAAAGACATCTTCTCATGTGGAAGGCATGCCCGCATACGCGAAACGGTTTGGAAAAAGATCATTTTCGCGTGCGGATGGCCCAACCGCACGGGAAGATCGATTATTCCGTGCGGTTGGATTTAGCCCGCACGGAAGATCGATTATCCCGTGCGGACCGCTAGCCGATCGCACGGAAGATCGATCTTTCCGTGCGGTCGGCTAAGCGGCCTGTACGAGAAGATAGAATATTCCGTGCGGGCCGCTTAGACGACCACACGGGAAGATGGTTGTACCCATTATTTTATGTATACGTTCTTTTAGCTAGCTATTGTCCTCTCTTCTCTTCTCTCCTCTCTCTCTTCTCTCCTCTCCTCTCCTCTCCTCTCTGTCCTCTCCCCCTCCTCTCCTCTATCAGTAATGTTAAATGGGTCAATATATATTTTTTACGCACGAGAAAAAAACATTTAATATTATTTTCTCATAAAAGATATATATATATAACACAGATCGATCATGCGTAATGTTTATATACATATCAAGCTAGTTTCGTCTCGTAAATTAACATTAGCTAGCAACAAATTTACAAATTATTTAATGGCGGTGCTCTTTTTCCCACTCCCTAAGTCGTTTGAATTTATTGTCCGTCGTCAGCTCGCTCTCCGGATCATAGAAATCACCCAAATGGTTACGTACATCGCGACGGATGAAGCGGCAAAGATCTGCAACCAAGTTAAGCATGGTTCTATCGTCAAACCGGTTCGCTACAACCGGAACTTCCGTGATCTGTTTAAGAAAAAATAGTACACATATACATACGATTAGAAAAATTATACAAGATCGATAACATATATAACATATAGAAAGATATATTTCTCTGATGAACTTACTTCTTCGAACTTAGTAGTGTATCTCCCGTAGATTCTGAGCATCTCACACACGTAGTAGCCGCAAAGGTTAGTGCCTGGTGGTTGCTTATAACAACTTGTGAAATTTGTGAACGAATGGATTAGACAGTTATAATATGGTGTATATAAGAGGTGTACATGTGAGCACAATGTTTACCCTAAAAGAAAGATGATCGGAAAGCGAGAATCAGTTACGATTCTGAATCATCTTTCACATCAGAAGGAAATCATAAGTCTATAGCTAGCCTATGCATGCATGTGATAAACTAACAGCCACCTCATTCCATGATGGCTCCCCTGTGCCTACTGAGGTGTGCTTTCTCTGTACACAGCAGCATTAATGTTCAAGTTCTCCTTGCTAATGTCTTCGGCCGAATTCTCGTGAATTGCCACATCTTGATCGACGCCTTCTTCCTACCTTCTTCACTGATCTTGGTCTCTTCAACATGTCATGATCCGATCTTGGTCTTTTTTCTTGCTCTTCTCCCTTTGTTTCATAATTTTTCTGTATTGCTCTTTCTTAGAGTACGGCGTACCAGTACTCGTGTATCTCCATCAAACCGTGAGTCATGGATGACCGCTCGTTCACATGAACTATTCTCCATGAACGAACGAACGAACACTCGTTCGTTCGCTTGTCCGTCCGTCCATCCGTTCGTTCGTTCACATCAACGACCGACCGAACGAACGACCGAACACTCGTTCGTTCGCTCGTCCGTCCGTCCGTTCGTTCACATCAACGACCGACCGAACGAACGACCGAACCCTCGTTCGTTCGTTCGTCTGTCCGTTCGTTCGTTCACATCAACGACCGACCGAACGAATGACCAAACACTCGTTCGTTCGTTCGTCCGTCCGTTCGTTCGTTCGTTCACATCAACGATCGACCAAACGAACGATCGAACACTCGCTCGCTTGCTCGTCCGTCCGTTCGTTCGTTCACATCAACGACCGACCGAACGAATGACCAAACACTCGTTCGTTCGTCCGTCCGTCCGTTCGTTCGTTCGTTCACATCAACGATCGACCAAACGAACGATCGAACACTCGCTCGTTCGCTCGTCCGTTCGTTCGTTCGTTCACATCAACGACCGACCGACCGAACGACCGAACACTCGTTCTCGTTCGTCCGTTCGTTCGTTCATATCAATGAACGACCGAACACTCGCTTCGTTCGTCCGTCCGATGAACGAACACTCGCTCGTTTGCTCGTCCGTCCGTTCGTTCACGTCCATCTTTTCACATAAAAAAATTCACAGCAACTATTTCACATGAAAAAAATTCATCAACAAAATTCATAAAAAAATAACAGTCCATTTTACATTTCCATCAAAATTAACTATAGTTCTATCAAATAAATAATAGTCCATTTTACAATCGCCTAAAATTTATAATCATGCATAGATTGTCATCTCACTGAAATTTATAATCGTCTAAACTAAACAGTCCCTTTACAATATAATTTTTTAAGCATGTTTGACAGTACTAAGATTCATCCATCCATCCTTCACGACATCATTTCAAAATTCATCCATTGAAATATTCATAGCATCCATTTTATCCATAGCATCCATTTTATTCATAGCATCCATAGCATCCATTCATGGCATCGGGGCAAAAAAATGCACTGATCGGAGTCGGTGAGGGCGGCGGCGGCCTTGGTGGCATGGTGGCACGGTGGAGCGGCTGACGGCGGTTGGCGTTCGACGGGGAGGCGTCGGGCGGCGGTTGGCGGCCGGCGGGGAGGAGTTGGTTAAGGCCGGCGGCGGCTGACGGCGTCGGTGGCACGCGCAATCGAGGTCGGTGAGGCCGGCGTCAGCGTCGGTGAAGCCGGCCTTCGCCGTCGGCCTCGCCGTCTCTTTCTCCGTCTCCTGCTGCGCCGTCTCCTCCTCCGCCCGCTCGGCGGCGCCTCCCTCGCCGCGGGCCGTAGCCGCTGACCTCCTCTCCGTGCTCGCCGGCCCGAACGCCGGGGCGCGGTAGACGTCACGGGCGGTAGGGGCGAGGGCAAGGCGTCGAGGGCGCGGTGGCGGTCGACGGTGAGGGCGTCGGGGCCGGAGTCATGGCGGTCTCGGTGAGGTCGGTGCAGGGGCGCGGGCGGCGCGGTGAGTGGATGCTGGTGGCTAGAGAGGCGACGGATCTAGGGCGGTTGCTCGGTGCGGCGAGGAAATTTCGCGGCACTGGCGGCGCTAGATCTGTTTTCACCGGGGACTTGAAAAATTTTCGGGAGCCCGCGTGTTATTATATAGGTGGAAATTATCGCGTGCGGGCGGCTTAAGGGCCCGCATGGGATAACGATCTTCCCGTGCGGGCGGATTAAGCGCCCGCACGGAAAAATTATTTTCCCGTGCGGGTCGCAAACCGCCCGCACGGAAAATGTTTTCCCGTGCGGGCCGTTTAAGCGGCCTGCACGGGAAGATATTTTCCCGTGCGGGCCATTAGGCCGCCCGCACGCGATAATCGCCCCTCTTTAACTTTTGCACCAAAATAGAAATTAATGAAAAAATTATCAAATAGACTCAAAAAATTATCAAAATTTTCCATACATCAATATATGCTAATTATTGCCTATGAAAAAATTTTGAAATCAAATGACAATTCGGCCATCACTTTCTCTCCAAACCTAACCAATCCTTCTCAACACTTCTAATCTTCTATGCGAATCTTCGGTTTTGTGAGCGTCGTATGTGATAAAATATTTGAAACCTTCTCAATTTTTTACCACAGCTTCTACGTATAATATCATGACATCCACACAATTTTCATGATTTTCCGACTTTGTTTGCTATTTATATAATTTTAAAATCATTCGGTCAATAGGTTCCTAAACATGTTTCATGAAGAAAAATTCAAAATTTATTCTCATTTATAGGATAATGACTCAAGCAGGTCTAAACAATATGAATATAATTTTTTCACTAATTTTATTCTATTTTTTTAATCACTTGTAGTTCAAATGTGAGACTTGGCCAAAAATTCATGAAAATAAAATAAATCAAAGAAATATAGCAAAACCAATCAAAAAATTACCAAATTTTATAATTAGGAGTTATATATTGTATTTACATAGTAGAGAAAGTTTGGAGAGTGGAGAAGAAATTTTTTTCAAAATTTTGCCGAGTGCGAGGGCCCTTAAGCCGACCGCACGCGATAACGTATCTGATAAAATATTCGAAACCCTCTTAATTTTTTACCACAACCTCTGCGTATAATATCATGACATCCACACAATTTTCATGATTTTTTGAGTTCATTTCCTATTTATATAATTTTAAAATTATTCGGTCAATAGGTTCCTAATCATGTTTCATGAAGAAAAAAATCAAATTTTTTTCTCATTTACAGGATAATGACTCAAGCAGGTCTAAACAATATGAATATACACAAAAAACAAACTAGCATTTTACAATTTTTGGATTAACATCCTTCCGCACAGATGCAAACTTTGATTCGCCGAGGACACTTTCAATGTGTTTCATCCGCGTAGTAAGATCTGTGAATAACGAAATGGTGTCATATTGATTACAGTCGGATGCGTCTTCAATGTTGTCAATACCAATGATGTGTTGCTTGCCCGATACAATAATGTCTATCTTTTCATCGGAAGGATCCTTCACATAGAAAACTTATGCAACACGCTCGGCAAGGACCCATGGATCATCCTTGTGTCCAATTTACTCCGTTCAGCACACAGCATGGATCAAATCCTCAAGATCAAGATCAATATCAACCTCTGCCTCGTCAAAACCAGAGCCGCCAAAATCACCCGTCGTTTCACGAGGCATGTCCTCAATTATAAAATTCTCTGCCTCATCAAAACAAATATCACGATTCTCTTCCGGAGGGGCGACTTCCCCGTGATAAGTCCAAACTGTGTATTTCTCCACAAATCCACGCTGAATTATGTGTCCGAGAATTACATTCGGATCTTTCAACATCTTCTGATTCTTGCAATCCACTCAAGGACAAAAAAATATCCTTCATATTCTCCCTCAAAGCGTGTGCCTTAGCCTTATCAATAAATGTTGATGCTTCTCTCATGTACACCGGATGAGTTCTTCATGTTTCATACATCCATATTTGATCCATCTAAAAACAGTGACAACATAAATTAATATTATATTACCGATGTTTCTAAATAAACAAATTAAACTTAAATCCTACAAATAATAAAAACAAATTAAAATATTTGACAAATAATAAAAAAGTGACAACATAAATTAATATTGCACAACAAATAATAATAATGAGACAAAAGTAGTTAAAAAATGGTTTAATAAAAAACAAAATATTTGACCTACAAATTACAAAAATAGATCAACACATATACAATTCAAACAAGTTTAAATATTTTCGCATTCAACCAATGAAATTTTACAAAAACAGAAGCAAATGAAGTAGATGATCAAGCACATTACCTTTTATATTGATTTCAATTGAAGATTTAAAGTCTAAAGCCTTCCACAAAATAAAATGCGTATTATTTGGAGAGAGAAAAAACGAGTTAAAAAAGTTCAAATATCTTCGCATTCAACCAATAAAAATTTTTAAAAATAGAAGCAAATAGAAGAGGAGATCAAGTATGATATATTTTTTATTTACTCCAATTGAAAAATTCAAGTTCAAAACCTTCCCTATAATTGCCTTTTTGGAGAGAGAAAACACCGGGTAAATACGTCACTATTGAGCATCATCGCATACGGTCCTCTTAACGGCCCGCACGAGAAAATGCATTATCCCGTGCGGGTCCTTAAGTGGACCGCACGGGATAATGCACTATTATCCCGTGCGGTCGGTTAAGTGGACTGCACGGGATAATGCATTATCTCATGCGGGCCAATTGCCGCCCCCCGGAACGGTTTTTTCAGGCGCGGGCTCTTATGGCCCGCCTGAAATCTATTGGGGGCCTCGTCCAGAAAAATCGTTTCTCCAGTAACGTTTCTTGGCTGCCGTTTCATTATGTATTATGTATGACTGCATGTATATGATTATGTTTTACAAAATCCGTAGGGAGCATCAGCTCAGTAACTGAGGAGCGTACTGTGTTCTTTTGTGGACCAACTGATCACCTCACCTCCTTGTTGCGAAAAAGCGTGGTATGAAAGGAAAAATATTTAACGTAATTTTTTTCACGTCATATTGACTAAAACTTTTAGTCAGGTTTAAATGTTGGAATAAAATTTTTACTTATGTTTAAATTTAAGAGTAAACTTCTATTTATATTTAAATTTAAATTTAAGAGGTAAAGTTTTATTTAGATGATGTGGATAAATCTTATATTTATTTTTAAGATCATACGCTAGATTTGCTGTGTGTATATATATATAGGATTTACACCACATATTTTTTCGCATGGGAGTACCGATCATTAAATTGCAAGGCGGAAGATAGAATCAGAGAACGAGAGACTTGGGTGTCACGCAACTGGAGTAGTATAGCCTTTGAATTTATCTTCATTTGTCCAGTCCTTACATTCTTCAGTTAGTATTAATTTCCCCGTCACGTCGGAACTGTTTGGTTTGCGGCGGATACTAACTTTACCAACTTTTTTTCCCAACCGAAATAATTAGTCAACATTAAAATTTTAGTAAAGATTGGTAAGGTTTCAGTAGGTTTGGTTTGCTATCAAAAGGCATTCCCATGGGCTATTTTTTATTTGACCAAACCCAAATATTTGACAATGGCATTTTTTCTGAGAAAATTTCTTACAGGTCAAGTTTTTCGTTTAATCTCTTATATATTAAATTAAATGGTTGATAACCTTGTTAATAAAAGCAACTTTAATACATACAATAATGCTCGAAAAGAAAAAGAAGAGTAACAATAAGATCAATCTCAATGATAATTTATAGAACTTCATAAATATTAAATATGTTGACATTACACTGTATTAATAAAAAGAGAAATGTGATAAAAGTTTTATGAGAGTAAAAATAGTTTCATAGGGATAAAACTCTTGCACTATTTCCTTCCAAAATCAGAATATATTAGAAACTAGGACATAAAACTCATTCCTATTGAGATTGGTCTAAGTTTTGCTTTTGAGTGTCGATGAAAGCCCATACAAATAGTAATAATAAAAAAACATAAAATATGAATATACTGGCTAAATTTGTTAAGAGAAGCTGGACTGGCTAGTCCTTTCTGTCACTCTCTGGAAGACCACTAGCTAGTCCTTTCTGTCACTGTCGGATCATGTGACGTTGTATCCGCTTGGCCACAGAAGCTTCCTTTTTTCCTCTGCAACTTCGCCATATCATGGCCCAAAAGAATGCGGCACCGAACTACCGAACAGACTTACAGGTAATTTCATGGAAGCTGCCCGGCCTTATAAAGAAATAGACTCCGGGGCGTCCCTAACTTATAAATTAGAGAAGATCAGATCAGTTTCACGCCGTAACCGTTCTTTCTTGACAGTCTTAGGAGATTCAGGAAATCTCTGCTCACTCGCATTGTCTCGGTAGAATTGATGTTCTAGCTCTTCCCCTTCCCTTGAATTTCTGGTGCTTCTGATCTCACTGAAGAAGATTGCATATGCTTCGTTTGATGTTATCGTTTTCTTTTCCATCGTTTCTTCCCCATTCAGGGCGATGGCCTGCCTGTCAACTGCACCGGAAATGGGAGCTGCCATCGTCGTCGGCGTCTGCGTGGTCTCGACAGCCGTTGCGGCCGCCACCGTCGTCGCCATCTCACCGGAGGCTCCACCAGGTCCGTACCAGACGTGCGCCGTTATGGCCTTGTGCGCCGTGTTCCATGGCGGCATGGCTCTCCTGATCCATGGCTTCCGGCGAGCAGGAGCTCCGCTGCGTCGGCCGTGACAACGCCTGATATGCGGGCTAGTCACCGCCGTTCTTGACTAGGCCTAAGCAGGACTTGGCTTCTCTGCATCTACGCCGAGAATCCATCTGGTAAAGTTCCAGTTTTCCTTGTGAATTCTTGGTTGGATGAAGAGGAGTCAAGGCCCACTTAGGCAGACGCTGCACCTCCAATGTTTGGGATCAAATCAACAAGTGATGTTCTTTCGATTTATCCGTCTGCCGTTGGTTCTACTTGATCTTGATAGCAGTAAGACGGATGATTTCAAAACAATTCCACTCGCTGAATTGATTCGAAACACAGGCAGAGCACTGTCTGCCCAAGTGTATGCATGTTTTTTTCCCTCCACAGTTTTGGTTGGGTTTTACTTGTCCTTGTCCTTGTGCCAGTGTGCTTTCTGTTTTATTTATATGTTCTTTACATGGGATCATCTACGTGATTGTTGACTACGTACTACAATTCTGTTAATTAACATGTGCTCGTGGATCAGGTTTCGAAGAATTTGTTCCCGGACAGTTCATGTGTGTGTGTTTTCTTTGAGAGCCGGTTGATGTGTGTTAAGATCAGGGATTATTTCATCGATATGTTGGCCGATATATCCGATAATCTTGTTTATCAATGGGGCCCGATAGAAACCAAAATCGGCCAAAAATGTTGGCCCGTTTTCGAATTGGCGCCAAGTATTTCCTCCATCCTCCAGAAATTTTGAGGGCAACCCAAAGTGCCCCTAACCGGTCAAAACCCTAACCAAATTCACAATCCCCCTTGCTCCTCTTTCCTGTGTGGTGAGGGCGGCGGTGGCGCGGAGGCGACAGGGCGTGGTGAGGGCGACGGTGTCCGGAACGGAACAGGCGGGCGTGGCTCCGGCGCTGGCGCCGGCGTCTGGGGAGACAACAAAGAAGAAGGGCGGGAGCAATGAGCGTGTGGTGAAGGTGCACAGCACGGAGGAGTTCGACGGCGCGCTACGGGCGGCGAAGAACCGGCTGGTGGTGGTAAGCAGCCGCCGCCAGCTCCTGTTTTCTTGCACCGCTTTTGTTTTCCTGCGCCAGCTCCTGTTTTTCACCCCCGCCGCCGCAACAGCTCACTGTAAGCAGCGCCAGCGGCAGCTCACTGTAAGCAAAGATGAGCTCTGTTTATTTGAAAGATAGCAACAATTTGTACAACTCACTGTATGCATGATGTTTAGTGGTCTATTTGCAAGAGCAATTGGTAGATGAATAGTGATTTACATTATGTTCAATAGAAATAATTTATTTGAGAGATGAGCTCTGTTTATTTATTGTAGTGAGCTCAGAGCTGTGAGCCTACGATGGCTCTAGGAGATGAGACAGGTAGAAGTGGGACTAGGAGCACGATGGCTGACAATGATGTAGAGGTGGTTACCCAACAAGATAATCATTTATGTGGTTGTTTCAAAATTAGTTCTCGACAAATTCAAATAAATGCAGAATATGTCTATACAACCTTTTTTCCTACAATTGAAGGAATATTTGCATCAATATACTTTTTAAGCTATGGGTCTAGCAGTACAACTTTTTATCGATGAATAACTGTGATTTAGCTTGTATTTAGAATACATTTATGTGTGCATCGATTTATTTTTAGATTTGCACTTTGGTAATAGTACTGTAGGAAAGTGGGTCAAGTTGAAAATAAAGAATAGCATTGAAAACCTGTAGAGTCATGGTGATCCTTCTGGGAATGGATTCAAGTGCTGCTATTGTGTTTTGGCTATCAAGGGTGGAGGTGCGAGCTGTCTAAGGGAGCATCTTGGTGGAATAAAAGGGCAAGTGTCAGCTTGCCCAAATGTGCCACTTAATATTAAGGCATTAATGATGGATGAAAAGGCTACTCGTTTAGCAAGGTCAAAGCGAAATAAAGAAATGTGTCTCCATGTTGAGAGAGAAGTTATGGAAGACTGCAAAGGTCTGCGGCATTTAAGCAGTGCAAGAATTCCTCCTGATGAAGAAGGCAGATGAAGATGGCTATGAGGGAGTCACTAAGGGAGTATGCCTTGGAGCAGGGGAACACTTCACATGTTGCGAGTGGGTCAGCAAGTTATTCAGCTAATCAGCAAGCTACACTTGACAAGTGCACTGACTATAGATGCAATTTTCAATTGAGAAATTTGATGTAGAATGGAATTGTATTTGTACATGTGCACTGACTATTGTTTCTTTTTGCATGATTGTATAGGTCCAAGTATTTCAACTCAACTCTTAGACATAGATTTGGCATGTAGTAGGGCGCGGGCGCAACCTCGGGTGGACATTATGATGAGGGCGGATTCTAGAGAGAAGCTAAGGAAATCTTTGGCAAAGTGGTTCCATGCCAATGACATCCTAGGAAGGAAAGCCGATTGTCCATACTTTCGAGCAGCCATTAAGTTGGCTCAATAGCTTGGAGAAGGAGTTCGCATTCCTAGTGGAAGAGAAATAGATGGCCTATACTTGGATATGAACTATGAGGAAATGGAGGCTCACATGCTTGAATTCAGAGAAGATTGGGATGAGTATGGAGTTACCATAATGTGTGATTCATGGACAGGTAAATAAAAATAATATGAAATATAATTGCACTGGTTGATTCATTTCCCATTTATTTGCATGACTATACAGGTCCTACCATGATGTGTATCATAAATTTCATGGTCTTTTGCAATGGGCGCATGTTCTTCCACAAGTCCATAGATGCAACTGGTTGTGTCCAAAGTGCAGATTTTATTTATGATTGTATTAGAGATGTAGTTGTGGATGAGATTGGGCATAAGGCGGTCATTCAAATTGTCATGGACAATGGCTCTAACTACAAGAAGACATGTCGGATGCTCATTACTCAATATCCTCACTTTACATGGCAGCCTTGTGCAGCTCATACTATTAATCTAATGTTGAAAGATATAGGGTGTTTTCCTGAGGTGATAGAAGTAGTGGATAGTGCAAAGCGGATTTGTAGGTTCTTCTATAACCATAATAGGTAAATACTTGTATACTGTAGAAACTGATATTGAGTAAAATTTTAGTTGTGTGTTGACTTTGGTGTTCTATCTTTCAGGCTTCATGCTATGATGCGTGATAAGATTTTGATTGGAGTATTGGACCCTTCCTTCTTAAGTTTGCAATTTTGATGAAGATTGATGTGTGACTTCAGTCTTCACCAAGTTACTAACTACTACAAAAAATGGTTTTCCAAACGGGTATAATGTATTTTCGCTAACCGGTGTCCCGACCACCTGCCCCTAGGTGTATGTAGAAATAGGGATTTTTCTAGGCAGGCAACACAACTGCATGGCACGTTATTCCGTCCCATAGCAAAAATAATTTTTGGCCAAAAAGGAATAAAAACTCATAAAAAATGCTACAAACCCTAGATTTGAAGCAGTTGTCCGCAGTCGCATCCGCACCTTCTGAGGCCAATGCGGTCGTTGCCATAGGGTAAGGCCACCGGGTCCGCCACTCCTGTCTTTGCCGGTAGTGGATCCACGTGCAAGGGGGCGGAGAGGTTGCGAGATCTACGTGGGAGGTGGAGAGGCCACTAGATCCGCCCCTCCCGTCGACATTGCCAGCAGATCTGTCACGCCCGATTTTCGATCGGGATTAAAAATCATCTAAAAATACATTTTCTAGAAATTATTGAAAGTGAAAGTAATTAAATCAAGTAAATTAATTAAGGAAATTAAATTTTCCTTTAAAAATCATGGCTTGAAATATTTTTGTAATATTCTCCACACCCTAAAATACTCTCCGAAATTTTCCGTGAAATTTTGGAGCTCTAGAAATAATTCTAATAATAAAAAAACATTTTAATTAATTTGTTAAATAAATTATTTAATCAGTAAATGATGTTTTTATATTTTTATTAAATACATTGGGTGCCCATATATTTTCAAGATTTTTTTGGATTTAATTGAGCATTGGAAGTATTTATAAAAATACAAACATCATTTATGCGATTAAATAAAATAAAAACGAATTTAAAATTTCTTTTCCGCCTTTGGGCCGCCGTCGGCCCACTCCTCTGTAAAGTCCATCTTTCCTCCCTGTGGCCGCCTCTCTCTTCCTCGGTCCGGCCCCTAGCCGCCCGTTCCTTGCGCAAAGTCCGCACGGTCCCTTGGCCGCCTCTCCTCTCCCCGCCGCGGTGGGGCCCGCCTTGGTGGACTCGGTCCGTGGCGAACCGGTCCTTTTCCCGCGCGGCACCTCCCCGCTGACGTTAGCCCGATGTCAGCGACCGTCCTTTTCCTTTGTTAAACAATTAAATATTGTGCAATAAACCGAATTTAATTTCCAGAATTTAATTAAATGGCATAAAACTTCTAAAATTCATATCTAATCCATATGAACTCCAAATTGGGCCATTGAAATTGCAAAATTCATGTAAAATTGAGCTCTACATGTTTGTTTACTTTTCATATATTGTTTATTTGGTTTTTATTAGAGTTTTTCCTCGTTTTGCGTGCCAGCGTGTAGACTTCGTCGTTTCGAGGGTTTGCGCTCGCGAAGAAGTGAGGATCAGCTGAAGAAGCAAGGCAAGTCACATTCCTCCTTGATGCATATTGATCCCAATTTATAAAATATTTATTGTTTGCAAATAAATTGCATGTTTTGCTAATTACACGGGGATCGGGACAACCTATGTGATCGCTGGTGCCCTGTTTAATTGTTATCCATTCATTGTCAACCTAGGTGATTAAATTGACTAGCTTGCGTCACTTACGTGACCTTGCTATAAATGTTTACGCTTAGCCATGCTTAATTGCACTAGCTCATCTAATGGGAGAACTATACTACTTGCTGATAGTCACATGAAATGACGGTCTCAGACCGAAGGTACCTTGGCAAAGGTTCTTGGTTAATTAAAATATGACTAAATGGTGGGCTGTGGGTGCATGGTTTTAATTGTCGCACCCATGGCAGTTAAGAACCGGTTCATGGGAAACCCTGGAAGACTTACATTACTTACCACAAGCCAGCATGGGCAACGGCTGGACTTGTAGTATAGCTTTTCCCTGGCCGACGCATCCAGGCAAGGGTGGGCGTGATGGAGTTCGGATGCCGAGCAAGGTCTATGCGGCTGCCGGATTCACCTAGGCACGAGAGGGGGCTGGCTACCTTGGATATAAAGGTAGGGGCGAAACCTGAGGTGTGGTGTCGCTTGGTCAGGAGGAGTTATGCGAAGGGTCTTGTCACGATTTCCCCCTTGTAGTATCGTGGTGATACTTCGGGGCATGGCAACATGTGTGGAATCGTGTCTTGTGAGTACAGTTGTACACCTCTGGCCAGAGTAAAACTATTCGAATAACCGTGCCCACGGTTATGAGCGATCAACCAGATTCACCATGATTAGTCCCACCTTAATAATTTGACTTAATGGAACTGGACTAGTTCAGGTGGTTTGGTTGGGCCTGTTCAACGTGGAGATAGCGTTGTTCAGTGGAAGAATGAATCTTGATTAAATAATCAACTGTTCTACTGTTTTAAACTAGAAAGGTTTTACGACCGCATTTATGCAAAATAGCCCAAGCCACTCTTGTCTCCCCTTGCATGTGTGCATTTCTTCGTGTGGCTTGTTGAGTACGATGGTTGTACTCAGCCTTGCTATTTCTCCCTTTTCCCAGAGGTGTAGTGCTTTTGAGTTGAAGACGGAGTTAGAAGACCAATGCTCATACCCCAGTTGAGTTTGCCTGTGGAGTGGAGGTGAAGCCCGATAGGATCGCCTTTTTCCGCTGCTGCTGCTTTCGTTTGAGTGTGGGGACTAAGGGCCTCTTTTGTAAGTATTTTACGCTTTATTTTATGTTTAGATCTGTTTATTGATTTGTCATTTTTGTGTACCCTGGCTGATTCCTGGACAGAGATTTAATACACAAAATAGTCTAGAAATTTGGCTAAATTTCTGGGTGTGACATGTTGGTATCGGAGCCATCTCGACTGTAGGTTGAGCTAAATGGTCAAACTCTAAGGACCCGTTTTTCGAAAACCCTAATTACGAAAATGCCTCTTTTTCCCCCTTCGGAGTTCTTTGCGAAATCATTTGTCAAATTTCTCCCCTTTCCCACCAACTCTCTAGCTGTTAAGCCTGGGGCGCCAGCTGAAGCTTCATGCAAGAGGATCGAGCCAAGCAGTCCTGAGTCAGCGCCTCTCGAGGTTCAAGTGAAGCCTTCCCGGAGTTCAACCGAACCCAATCCTTTCCACGAAGAGTAGTGTTGTTAGCTGTTAGATCGTGTGATTGTTTGCTGTGTACAGGTGTATGGTTCACATCATTGGTGGGGATGTGACCATACTAGGTTGTTTGCTTAATCAACTTGAAAAGTAAAAGTACACCCACATCATATCAGTAGGTAAGTGGGTTAAGGTCTTATCTTTAGCAACCCCCTCTTCCATCCCTTCTTCTGGGCAGCAGTGGTCAGTTGCTGAGAAAGTGTTATCAACCGCAACAGTATCAGCTGCAGTGAGTTGAGGTCAGTAACACCCTGGCCCAGGGCTTAATAGGATTAATAGAATACTCATACCAACAAGTTGCAACTTCTTTTTTGGAAGCTCATCTCCAAAGAACTCTGAGGTTAAGCGTGCTTGGCCTGAGGCAATTTAGGGATGGGTCTTCCGACCGGGAAGTTCTTCCTGGTTGCGCATGAGTGAGGACAAAGCACGCAGAAAAGACATGTGTTGGGCTGTGAGGACAGTTTTAAGATCCTAGAGATGTAGGCGGGCCCTTCCCAGGGAAGGGTGGGACGTGACAAGTGGTATCAGAGCCGACTCTCGCGGTTTTACGGGGCGCGTGGGCCCTGAGGGGACACGGCATGGCACATGCGCTGGCACTGGACGCACGGACGTGGCCAAAGACATGTGTTGGGCTGTGAGGACAGTCTTAAGATCCTAGAGATGTAGACGGCCCTTCCCAAGGAAGTGTGGGACGTGACAAGTGGTATCAGAACCGACTCTCGCGGTTTTACGGGGCGCGTGGGCCCTGAGGGGACACGGCATGGCACATGCGCTGGCACTGGACGCACGGACGTGGCCAAGAGGGAAGGTTCCTGGCCTGGGGTTGACCGACGAGGACGTCGGCCTTCTAAGGGGGTGTGTGTAACACCCTGGCCCAGGGCTTAATAGGATTAATAGAATACTCATACCAACAAGTTGCAACTTCTTTTTTGGAAGCTCATCTCCAAAGAACTCTGAGGTTAAGCGTGCTTGGTCTGAGGCAATTTGGGGATGGATGACCGACCGGGAAGTTCTTCCTGGTTGTGCATGAGTGAGGACAAAGTGCGCAGAAAAGACATGTGTTGGGCTGTGAGGACAATCTTAAGATCCTAGAGAGCGTCCAGATGTAGGCGGGCCCAGCCCAGGGAAGGGTGGGACGTGACAACAGTCTTAAGATCCTAGAGAGCGTCCAGATGTAGGCGGGCCCAGCCCAGGGAAGGGTGGGACGTGACAGGAACCTTGGGTCAGATTAGGTCACCATCTACAGCCTATGTCGGAAACCCCTCTCGTGTTCACTTTCGGGTTTCCCCAAGGTCAGATGATGAATGTGCCAGCAGTGTATACAACAGATACAAAGTCAGATACTAAAGACGTAGCAGAGGTACCAATGGTCGCAGATGCAAGCTCAGAATCGGAATCAAGATCAAATCCAATACATTCCATTGATAGCACCTATACGGCCATCGCCAGTATGTAAGAGCGACCCCAACAGACCATCACATGTCAGCCGTCAACCACTTTAGAGTCCACAGATGTTGCCTAAGGTGGTTATGTTGTACAAGGACAAATTTTGCAGAGTGTTTGACCGCGCTAGGAATTTGTATGCTAAGATATCGACTGATGATGAGGTCTTAATCAGAAGAGAAGTGAAATTTTTGGATCAACTACTCGGCAAAAATTTTGGTACACCGCAGTCCAACTCTACGAAGAGAAAGGTCACACATTTCTTGTGTGAGGGAATAAGACAGGTGCTTAAGGACCACTAACTGAAGTCAATACTAGCAAAGACAATGGAAGACTAAACGATATCCTTGCAACCCATCCGTCAACTCCCGGTCAACGACAATAACAACAATGGCAACGACTTTCGCTCTCCAACCCACTCCAATTACAGTGGTGGCCAATAGTGGTAAAACAACATTTCTAACCGAGTTCCTGAGTCACTACATGTTCCGGTTTCTATGTGGGCAAGCATGGCTAAAAGGTTGTATCTCATGGTCAATCGAGATTGGATTGTTTTAATGATCTTGAGCTGAGACACCGCCGCAACAACCATCCATTTCGAGAACCAAGAAAGTCAGTCCTCTACTATTTCAATCGTGGGAAAGACAAGTAATTTCTCAAAAGGTGGTCCAATGCAAGGTATCAATGTCGTCAAGTTACCAACACTGTTTGTCAACGTCTCAACTTCCCCAGTTGCCTCACCCCAGCACAGAGTGGTCAGGTCCAGCCCCAGGAAATCAGAAAAACAAGAGTCACCAACCGTCATTGGAGTGTGAAGTTTCTATCTCAACAATTTGTCACTAAGAGCACCAGCAAAAGCTCTATCATTCCACCGGCAACCGCTCCGAAGCTATAAAATCAACACCAGCAGGGCAAGCAGTGCTAGGAAAAGCAGTTGTGTGGTCCAACTACAAAGAACATAGTGCAAATCCCCAGTTTCACCTGCCAAACAAGGTCTCACGCAGCAGTTCCCCCAACTGTCGTCAACATCAGCTAGGCACCCCATGTTGTTCCAACTCAATAACCTAACGGGTAATCACAAGAAAGTGGCACCAACCATAGGAAGGTTTTGTCTGTTTCAGCTGCTAAGAAGATCGACATCTCTCCAAGAAGAATCAGTAGTCAAGACAGTGTTCCTATTGAAACCCTAGTCAGTCATAAAAAAACGAGTCAAGCATGTTAGGACCGCGATAGGAAAAGGTTATACCCACCAGAGTCCCTACGAGCAAAGGTCAACAACGGACTACAAGTCTTTGGTTTTCAGGAACTGCTCGTGGTACCTAGGAGTTTTGTGGCAGTCATGTAACAAGAAGGAAACGTTGAGTAGAGCATTGATCAGCCTATACACTCGTTGAAAAAAAATTTCAACCAGGTCAGGATCACAAAGTGCAGATTCCATACCTGTTAACCGTTCTGCTAGCAGTGGTCAATAGCCGTCTATAATTGTTTGGTGTTGAAGTACCTTCCTGGTGCACAGAAGACTTATTACAGCTATGTGCTTGAAAGAGGAAGTCGAATAAGAGTACAAGGCGGATGGTTTTGTTTCTCTCAGGGTTCATATTTAGTAGTCAAAAGGGGGATTGACTGGTGTATCTGACAATGTCACAAGAAGCCTATAGTTCCTTTATTGGGTCATTGCAGTTTTGTCAAGATCGAAACTCTAACTGGCAACAAAGCAAAGAATTGATCAATCAGTAGAGAGGGAATGGTTTGATTACAGCGGTGTTCATCATGGCGAGATTTATTTGAAGGACAATGTCAGCGGTACCTCATGACAACGAAAAGGGTAATGATACAATTGAAAGCGACATCATAAAAGGATTATCAAGACTCTCTGATGTTGAAAGTTCCCTAGAGAATAGTAAGTGGTAACTGCACCATAGTGGTGAACATGAGTTAGTAATGAATTCTTTACTTCAAGACCATCGTTACAGTCTCCGAAAAACGACCTTGGTGTTTCCTAGGAAGATGACCATGGGATTGTTTCATCGCCCCTGTCTAGAGTAAATGGATGGAGAGATCAAGTCATACAATACAGTCTGCAGAGCATGCGATAAGGGAATCATTCCTTGAGAATCAGTTCTACTCAAGGTTTGAAAGTGAGCTTGTTTTGGTCAGAGAACAGAAACTCTTGGCAGCACCAAAGGCAGTTTTCAGCACACATACAGATTTTGGTATTATGTGGAGAAATCAATGGTAAAACTCATAGTCTCTCAACCCAGAGTAGTCAGTAAAGAATAAATCAAGAAGTGAAAAGTTTATCGTGGGAATAACATTTTAGCTTGATCTGTTAAGTGATCGAGGTTTGTTTTAAGGAAAGGATATCAACCACACAACATGTTCAGGCAGATGACACCAAAGTCAGGGAGGGAGCGAAACGGTTAGGTCAGCAGTTACACCCGATGAAAGAGATAGCCTAAACTCAATATGTTCAAGAGCTGCATGGAAGTTATCCTTATGTGGGACCTCCTGTTGTCATCATTTGAGGATCAAGTTCCAATAGTCCCTGGAATGAAAGGGGCACAACCTTTGCTTCATTTCGATCGACCGATGGAATATCTGGTTTTTAGTGTCAAGATTATTCATAAGTCAAAGAGATGTTGGTCAACGTCAAAGAATGGCAGTGAAATTGTTCACAGTCAGGGGAAAGATTAACTACTAGTTTTAAAGACGAGATCGAGGATGAGTTTGTTAAATCTAGTAACCGTTTGTTTGGAGGATCCACCACGCGAAGCAGATTGGGTTGTAAGCTGGGTCAGTTGCGGGCCGTTAGTAGGATTTCAACAACCCCAAGTGAAAAGGTTCGAGTCTAAGGCACACTAAAGCTATTGGGTCAACAATTCAGTCCAAAGAAGCAACAATTGGGAACAGCCGCAGTTTAGATAAAGGAACGATCGAGCAACTTCTTCAAACCCTAGGTTGCTTTGATCGAGAACAGTTCACAACAAATTTAGGGTCTGAGTGTTCACGAAAGTCAGTTGAAAGGCCTCAGAAAAGTTCCACCCACTACCAACCCGCAGAGTGAATTCTCAACTTATTAAGCTTGTCAATCTTGAGTGTGCAGTCTGAGGAAAGTAAATACTTTGAGTTCCTGTAATCTGGGTCGGGGTCAGCACTGAATGGGCCAGCCGGTTTGGTTTGGTGAAGCAACAAAACACCAGAGTTGAATCCAATCAGTTTGGTTGTGTAGGTTTGATCAATCAATCGTCGCACAGGTTTGGTCAGTCAGCCAGTGTGAGCCAAAAGAAACCACAGAGCCAGTCAGCCCACCCAACACCCTACCTTCTTTCTTTCTAGCCCCAAATCTTGGGACGAGATTCCTGTAAGGGGTAGATTTGTCATGCCCCGATTTTCGATCGGGATTAAAAATCGTCTAAAAATACATTTTCTAGAAATTATTGAAAGTGAAAGTAACTAAATCAAGTAAATTAATTAAGGAAATTAAATTTTTCTTTAAAAATCATGGCTGGAAATATTTTTGTAATATTCTCCACGCCCTAAAATACTCTCTGAAATTTTCCGTGAAATTTTGGAGCTCCAGAAATAATTCTAATAATACAAAAAGCATTTAATTAATTTGTTAAATAAATTATTTAATCAGTAAATAATGTTTTTATATTTTTATTAAATACATTGGATGCCCATATATTTCAAGGATTTTTTGGATTTAATTGAGCATTGGAAGTATTTATAAAAATATAAACATCATTTATGCAATTAAATAAAATGAAAAACAAATTTAAAATTTCTTTTCCGCCTTGGGCCGCCGTCGCCCACTCCTTTGTAAAGTCCATCTTTCCTCTCTGTGGCCGCCTCTCTCTTCCCTCGGTCCAGCCCAGCTCGTCGGCCCGCTCCTTGCGCAAAGTCCGCATCGGGTCCCTTGGTCGGCCTCTCCCTCTCCCCTCGCTGACGTGTGGGGCCCGCCTTGGTGGACTCGGTCCGTGGGGGACCGGTCCTTTTCCTGCGTGGCACCTCCCCATTGACGTCAGCCCGATGTCAGCGACCGCCCTTTTCCTTTGTGAAACAATTAAATATTGCGCAATAAACCAAATTTAATTTCCAGAATTCAATTAAATGGTCTAAAACTTCTAAAATTCATATCTAATCCATATGAACTCTAAATTGGGCCATTGAAATTGCAAAATTCATGTAAAATTGAGCTCTACATGTTTGTTTACTTTCCATGTATTGTTTATTTGGTTTTTATTAGAGTTTTTCCTCCTCGTTTTGCGTGCCAGCGTGTAGACTTCGTCGTTTTGGGAGTTCGCGCTCGCGAAGAAGTGAGGATCAGCTGAAGAAGCAAGGCATGTCACATTCCTCCTTGACATATATTGATCCCAATTTATAAAATATTTATTCTTTACAAATAAATTGCATGTTTTGCTAATTACACGGGGATCGGGACAACCTATCTGATCGCTGGTGCCATGTTTAATTGTTATCCATTCATTGTTAACCTGGGTGATTAAATTGACTAGCTTGCGTCACTTACGTGACCTTGCTATAAATGTTTACACTTAGCCATGCTTAATTGCACTAGCTCATCTAATGGGAGAACTACACTACTAGCTGATAGTCACATGAAATGACGGTCTCAGACCGAAGGTACCTTGGCAAAGGTTTTTGGTTAATTAAATATGACTAAATGGTGGGCTGTGGGTGCATGGTTTTGCTTGTCGCACCCATGGCAGTTAAGAACCGGTTCATGGGAAACCCTGAAAGACTTACAGTACTTACCACAAGCCAACATGGGCAACGGCTGGACTTGTAGTATAGCTTTTCCCTGGCCGACGCATCCATGCAAGGGTGGGCATGATGGAGTTCGGATGGACCGGGCAAGGTCTATGCGGCTGCCGGATTCACCTAGGCACGAGAGGGGGCTGCCTACCTTGGATATAAAGGTAGGGACGAAACCTGAGGTGTGGTGTCGCTTGGTCAGGAGGAGTTATGCGAAGGGTCTTGTCACGATTTCTCCCTTGTAGTATCGTGGTGATACTTCGGGGCATGGCAACATGTGTGGAATTGTGTCTTGTGGGTACAGTTGTACACCTCTGGCCATAGTAAAACTATTCGAATAACCGTGGCCGCGGTTATGGGCGATCAACCAGATTCACCATGATTAGTCCCACCTTAATAATTTGACTTAATGGAACTGGACTAGTTCAGGTGGTTTGGTTGGGCCTGTTCAACGTGGAGATAGCGTTGTTCAGTGGAAGAATGAATCTTGATTAAATAATCAACTCTTCTACTGTTTTAAACTAGAAAGGTTTTACAACCGCATTTATGCAAAATAGCCCAAGCCACTCTTGTCTCCCCTTTGCACGTCTGCATTTCTCCGTGTGGCTTGTTGAGTACGGTGGTTGTACTTAGCCTTGCTATTTCTCCCTTTTCCCAGAAGTGTAGTGCTTCTGAGTTGAAGACGGAGTTAGAAGACCAAGGCTCATACCCCAATTGAGTTTGCGTGTGGAGTGGAGCTGAAGCCCCGCTAGGATCGCCTTTTTCTGCTGCTGCTGCTTTCGTTTGAGTACGGGGACTAAGGGCCTCTTTTGTAAGTATTTTACGCTTTATTTTACGTTTAGATCTGTTTATTGATTTGTCATTTTTATGTACCCTGGTTGATTCCTGGACAGGGATTTAATACATAAAGTAGTCTAGAAATTTGGCTAAATTTCTGGGCGTGACAAGTGCGTGCAAGGGAGGCGACGAGATCTACGTGGGAGGGGGAGAGGCTGCCAGATCCGCCCATCCCGTCACTACCTTCGACGGATCCACGCACGAGATAAAGGAGAAGGAGGCAGGATCCACGGGGGAGGAGGAGAGGTGGTGGGATCCTTGCAGGTAGGGGAGAGGGGTCTTGAGGTCATCGCTACCGTCATCTTTGTTGCCCCTCCACATCGTCGTTGTCGCTGCTTGTCCCCATCATGGCCGTCGTCACTGTGTCAGATTTGCCGCCACTTCGCCACCGCCATTGCCGCTCAATCCGCGAGGGAGCGCGGTTGCTCCTGAGGTCGTCATCAATGCGCGCCGCACCGCCGGACCATCATCTGCCACCATGAGTGAGAGAAGAGGGAGAGAGATTTGTGAGTGAGAGAATCTAATAAGGATGAGGAGAGCATTTAAAATGCTAGGAAGATTGGTGGGAGGCAAGTCTCTTAAGTCATTCATCTGCAAAAATAGATTTTTGCATACATATCTGTATTGCATACCATATAAATATTTTTATATATGGATTTTATTTTAGCACGTCTACGAAAAAAATAAGGAGGTAGTTTGTGAAAATCTTTTTTTAAGTAGTGACAGACGTTTACTTCATCGAATGCTCATATTCAGTCCTGTCTTACAAGACAAACAAGCAGAAAATATTACAATAGAGCGCTATATATGTCTCATTTCTCTGTCTGAACTTTCACAAACCATGAAAAAAGTACCTGAGATTCGGATTATGGTGGGTATATTAGTTTGAAGCAGTTTTCTTTTGCTAGCATGACCCATTTGTCAGTGAGAGTTTACATCGAAGAATCAGTCTGCAACCTGAAGATTCTCTTTTCTGGCCGTCATAACTTTCAGGGAAGCTATGCTGATTTGTCACCTACTACGTACTATACATTATTGGTATGGTAAACTGCATATGGACGAGAATTTTAAGGTTCAGATGGACACAAGTCAATTAAGGAAGTAATTCTACACAATATTTATTCCCAAACCTGTACTTGTTTATCATAACAATGGTCCGTGACAGTTCTAGGCTTATTTATGTAAACATAAATAGAAAAGTGATAACAGCGACGAGTCTGAATGTTCCAAACATACAATCTCTTCCTTACCTTACTGTCAATCATTCAATAGGGATCATGATTCCTGTCCCTTCATGAAAAATAACGCCATGTTAAGAAAACAAAGGCTCTTGCTCTATTAATTAATTTATACACATATGATGCAAACCTTTTGTCCCCTTTTCAAAAAATAAGAAAGAAAAAACAAATACTAGGTGAGAACTAAGAAGTACACCAGAAGGAACATACATGTTACATCATATTCCTCATCAAACCTTGCTTTGAAACGTAGCAGTAGCAAACATGCATGTAGAGTACTACTGGTATCTTAACGTTGGCATGGCGCGCATCATCCGCCGCGGAGCTCCTCCTCCCCACGGACGGTGACATCGCCGCCCGCCACACCGGCGGCGACCGAGCGGGTGCACACCACCCGCCGCCCGTGACGTGACTAGGCCTAAGCGGGAGCCTGGCTCGTCTGAAGTCACGGTTAGAATCGATGGGGAAAAAACTATTTTTTTCTCGACTCCCTTTCCCCTTCGATTTGTGCGGTAAAAGCATGGGAGCTAGGAGGTTTGTTCATTTAATCTTTAAAAGTGAGGAGAAATTGGAGATAATTGAGAGAATAATTTTACATCACAATAAGTGTAAAATAAATCTTTTTCAAATCCTCCTTAACCATCAATAAGAGGGATTAAACGGACAAGGTCGGTCTTAGGCAGACGATGTTATTTCAGTGTTTGAAGTTCTTTTTGGATCATCTGTCTTAACTATTGTCTCAATTTGATCATAATGGCAGTAAGACGGATGATCTTGAAATAATTCCACTCGCTGGATTCATACAAACACTAGCAGAGCATGGTCTGCCCAAGTGTGAGTTGATGATCTTTTCTTCAACTAGGTTTCGGGTTTCTTTTCTACAACTATTTTTGTGATTTTTTTTGTCCTTGTATGCTTTTGTGAGAGTATGATAGTCGGGGTTCTTTTTTGTCCTTGTGTGCATTGTTTTTCCTTGTGTGTTTTGTTCGGGCAACAACAATGTGCGTAACATAATTACCCTTAAGGTGAGTCCTCATGCAAGTTGGCTATAACTATTTTTTTGTCACAATCCTTAAGTTAGTTTGCATAGAGAATAGATGTGGACCCATTCACACTAGCCATCCAGCCATTTGAGAGTAGAGAAGAGAGAGAAATAGATTCTTTGATTTCTTTATTCTCTTATGGTGCACTTTAAGTAATGCTATAATATTTATATAATATTTATGGTGCACCTTAAAATTCTTAATGCTACATTTTTTCAACATTGTGGTTGCCCTTAGACGAGTTCAGTGTCTATTTGTTTTAATTTCTTTCTTTTCAGAGAAAATGAGAATAAATGTGAAATTCCTCTCTAAATAAATATATGACAAAACAATTCCACATGTCGGCTCGCAACTGATCAGCCAAGCTACCATTTGAGGTGATAAGCGTGTAATCTGAAAATCAACGTCCTGCCTCTTTTCTTGAGTCAAAGTCAAATTCAGCGCTGCATCATTTTTGTCCTACCTTTTGAGCTTTGCAGTTACTACTAGTGATAGTATCAAACTGAACTTGTCCAAAATATCAAAAATAAGGAAGAACCATAAGCATATATGGTCTATGATTTGAAGTGGAATTGCATTGCACTCAATGATACGTAGATTTCAGCATGGCAAATAGGTTCCAACCGATATCAGGGACCATATAGAAATAAGAGCCCCAAGGGCGGCACAAAATTATGCAGCAAAACCCCTCCCAGAAAATTAAAGAACCATAATATTGACTCAATGGCACTCTCCCATTCACATCAGCGTTACAGCCTAAATCCCGATACAATAAATAACGTTGTACGATACATATGAACACCCAGAAGTGGTAGATTCCATGACAAATGGGTGAACAACTAGTGCTATACACATTTGAAGAATAATTGCAGAAAAATTGAGACATACTATCAGCTGAAAGATGTCTAATACAGTAAGCCAGATGAGCAGTAAACTCTTTCCAACAGGGTCCTAGATTCCTAGGTTAGAAGTACCATGAGTATGTACTGTGTGCAAATCTTCAGCAGCAAGATGTCTTGTACAGCATGAAGCCTGCAAAATTGTTGACAGGGACGTCTAATGTTAGTACATTACAGAGAAATAAGAGAGCACTTCGATGAGCTGAGAGGTATTTGAATATAGCAGAATGATTTTATTCGATTTAACTTAGAAGTGAAGTCATGATCCAAGCATGTCTACATACAACATAAGCTAACGGTATGCCAACTGATACTGGTTACATCCATCAGTTTACAACCAATCTACTACTACATCGGTTTGAACTTTTAAGTACCTACCTACCACGAAAGAATGATGCTGTGACAAACTATTTGATACTAGAAGTTTAGCTAAGATTATGCAAGTGTGAGCAGTAACATTCTAATTTTCCATTCCTAAAAGAAGTTTGTCGAATTCTTTCTCGAGAAGGAAGAAGCAAAAGTAAAGTACAGACCATGAAGCAAACACAAGCTTATTTAAAAGAGAAATCACATAAACAACTAAGGAAAACAAACAGAACGCAGGACTGCAGAATTTACCATTCTATCTAATCCAATCCTGGGTACACACAAGAGCCTCAATTGTTTTGATATTCAAAGAGCTCCATTGCTTATGAATTACTGGCCCCTCGCTGCTGAAGGCAGCCTTGCAATGAAGAGCAGATGATGGCATTGCCAAGACATCCTGTGCCATAACTGAAACAGTTGGATACTTTGTAGAATGACTCATCCACCAGTTCAGAATATCAAAATCATCTTTCCTTGGAACAAGGCCATCCTCAAGATAATTGTCAAGCTCTGACAACCGTTGACTCCTTGATTGTGCACTAAGATGCTGATCCCAGTCCTCCAATGAATCACTGTCAAATCCATCCATTTCAACATCATGAGCTTCACTGTTTGACGTGTGAACACCTTTATCCACAGGGCCGCAATATTCATGAAACAGCTCCCTGATTATTTCACGTACAGCAGCTACATACTTTGCTGCATCAGCACCAAAAGCTCGTTTAAGACGGAACTCAATAAAAGTAATTTTGAATCTGGGATCAAGAACTATAGGTAGTGACAGCCATAGGTACGATTTTTCCCAATATTCATGGAACGTTTCCTGCATCTCCCTCACCATGCTAGCAACCTCAGTGTGATCAGTAGATGCTTCTTCTTGCAAAGTTGCCCTAATTTTCCATAATTCATTGAAGTACACATTTGCTGTTGGGCAAACAGGACCAGAGATTACTTCAATAGCATGATAAAAAGCCCTCAGAATCTTGCAGATAGACTCAACTACCTTATAGTCTTCTGCAGGTAACAACTCTTCAGATGGAAATGCCTTCTTGCAATGCAGAACAACTTCAAGCCTGAAGTAAATTTTGTGCCACCATTTTGCGTCTTCCTGGGGACACTTCAAGCCCATGTTTGTAACAGCTTCAAAAAGTTGCTGTTGAGTTAGCGATGAGTATGCATATGCCAGCATAAATCTTTCTAGTATATTATCAACAAGGTGAAGCATTGATTGCCCTTTTGAAACAATGTTGTTAAGCACGTCATCCACACAGGCAATATTGTATAGTTCACCTCTAATAGGAAGACTTTTTTTTTGTATGAGCATGTCCTTAAGCTTCGTGGTACCTTCATGGTTTCTAATTTCACTGACAGATATCAGGCTAAAAAGCTTATTATCAAGATTCCAATCACTTATAGCTTCTGCTATGACATTATATGGCCCACTTTCAGAGTCTAATACACAAGCCTCCTTATGAAGTAGCATTCTTTCCAAATCAGTAGGCAACGACCAAAACACACCAAACTTGATTGTTTTCCTTTGAAGCCTCCATTCTGCATCAATAAAGTGTGCTGTCAAACAGATGTACTTCACTGTGGGCTCAGCTCCATGTGGAGCCCAAATGCTTGCTGATAAGGAAATCCGTCGGGATGAAAGTGCAGCAATTTTCTCCTTAAGGTCAGCCTTTTCTTTCTGATATAAAAGAGTTGTATATTCTTCCACATCAATGCTTGATGCCATGTTAAACAACGGGTTGAGGCTTTTTGCAAATCTTTTCATTTCTTCATGTTCCACAATTGACAAGGGGTAGCCATGCAAAACTATCATTCTAGTTAGCTCTTGATAAGATGTTTCCTGATCAAATTTCCTGGTGCTTACATCTGGAGCAGCATGAGTAGATGAGGCATTTTGTTCCTTGGTCATGTTGTCTCGTGCTGGCAAAGCTAGAATGTGCTGGCTCTGGGGAGTTTTGTCAACTGAGCTATTAACCTTGAGAAGCTTGCTAGCATACTCTGCAATCTGAACTTTACCATTTGTCAAGGCAGGTGAAAGCTCATCCTGAACCCCAGATTTAAAACTTGGTGCACTGGAGGAAGAAAACGGACCCTTATGATTTATTCCAGTTTCTCCTCGTGCCGGACAAGTCTGAGTATGCCGGTTCAAATGGCTTCTACCTTTATCCGCACTAAGTCGCTTGTGGCAATGGAGACACTCAGCACCCTGGATTCTCCCCTCAACATATACAGGCGTAAACTCCTCCCACACCTTTGATCTGAACCTGCTGTTGTCACAGTGACTTGCCAATTTTATATCATCAAGTGAATCTGGATGAACTTGATCCACCGGATTAATATCATTCATCACTATTATGCAGAAAGCATGGATAGTTTAGTCAGACTACACATAAAAATGAAAGACATGCAACTTGCCCAGAAAAAAAAAAGGTGCTTCCACCATAATTACAGCCGCAAACAGATATCATAATATAACAGAGAAGTTTAAAAATTCCTGTGGCATTGACAGAAGAAGAAAAATACTAGAAATTTACACAAGGGGAACATCTAATCCTCCTCGTAAACCAAGCAACTTGCAGCCTTTTATCTCATTAGCACTTGTAAAATAAGAGAGAATTTTCAACCACTTTGGTAGAAGCCATTCTATTCTTGCTAAACTAATGTAATCTTGTCACTCATCTTGCCAAAAAAGAGTTATTCTATGAGCAATGCAGATCAGCAGGGTGACAGAGATGCAAAATTTCAAGGTTTTGAGATAAATTAGTAAATTATTTGCAACCTATAGCTTATATTACTCTGATGCTCTTAATATTGTGACGGTGTAGTTTAGATTTAATATTTTTAACCCACTATTTTTTGAAAACAATGCTCCTGGCCAGGGTTGCTGGTAACCACCAGTTACCAGCAGTTTCCAGTAAGGACCTGAACCCTGATTAATATATCTACATAATTCCTTATGTGATCTTCTTAATCATGGAAAATCATCGGCTAAAGCCTATCCCATTCTGTCAGCTCCTGTGATAGATCAAAATATTAATAAAATGTTGCCATTGTTTTAAGAAATAACAAAATCTATACCACCTAAGCGGGAATGCCCTCTAATTCCTGTCGCTGATTTAATCAACAAACTAATATACAGCACCTAAAAGGCAATGCCCTCAACTATTGTCATTGTTAAAATGTCCCAAACCATTATCATCATGGCCTTAAGTAGGCTAAAATTTGAATGCTTTATACATGGGTACCATAATGAGTGGATAATCACCCAAAACTTCTCTAAACGACTATAAAACCATACAAAACATACAAACTGTCAAGTCCACTAATACACCAATGCAGATGCTCACTAAACTGAACATGATCATCAAAGGAAACAAAGCAAGCGTACCATATGGGAAGCTGGTATCATGTAACTGAGCCAGATCCACCTCCTCTTTCGCTCGACAAATTTTTTGATGTCGCCACAAATGGCTTGTTCCGTTGGAATGCCCGTCGGAACCTTTGCAACTCATCAGAATATGGCAGTAGCGGCATTGCGCGCTTTGAACCACTCCGTTTACGTAGATAGGCTTGTACTCATCCCACACCTTGGACCTTTTCTTAGTTCTTGCTCTGAAGGCAACGTGAGTTTCATCCGACGCCACCCCTAATGGAAACTCGTCACTGTCATGCTCATCCATGGGATCCATAACTGCCTACAACGATAGACCACAACCATGTATTATTTTTTTCCAGCATGCGATTAAACAGCAGACTGGAAAAGTACAACAAAGCTAAGATAAGATCATGAATTAAATGATAAAAAAGCATGCAGCAAGCTTAACACAGCAGGCAACCTCAACTACAGTCTACAAAGAGAAGTCCCAACAAGAGATGATACAAGTACAATTTTGTGCAAAGAAGCAATGCTTGCGAACTTCAACCACAATTTGCAGGGGCATGGAGGCACGGGGTTCAACTGAACCCCAAAATTCTTTGGGTGGAAACAAACTGCTATTAGTACTGCACCATTCATCAACGAATTCCCGAGGAAACTGGACGTGCTAATTGGAGGAAATGAAATGAATCCAAATCCTGATAGATCTACAGTCTACGCCACGCCAGCTCAGGAAGCGCTGCTGCCGAAGAGAAAGGGGAGGGGGTGGCTAAGAGAGAAGAGCGAATACCTTCAATTCGAGTCGACCCGAGACGGAGACCGGTGGAGCAAGGCCGGCCGCGTCGACCCCCTCCTTCCACCTACCTGCTCGCCGGCCGCACGCGCGAGGCTAGGGCGTGGTCCGGCAAGTAAAGAAGGCAGGTCCAAAGCTGTGCCTCCGGAGCTGTTCGCCGGCGGCGGAGCGCTTGCTAGGAGGCGAGGCTGTGGCGGGGAGATGGCCGGCGGCGCCTCCGCCGGAAGCAGAGGAGAGAGAGGGGGATGGAGACTGGAGAGAAGCGGAGATGGTTGAGATCCCCTCCAGTGCTTAGCTTGACTGCAACTTGAGCGGTCGTACTCACCACCGTTGGATCGAAAAAGAACGGTGTAGATCATCCAAGAACACTGTTCGCCGAGCTGGTGTAGCATACAAATAGTGTTCGCCAAAGTCTCAACCAGGGTTCACAATCTCGACGAATTATGCGACAGCTGGGTCGAAATGTGCGTCTCTTTCAAAAAATTTCAAAATTCGTTCATAATGTGTCAAAATTCATCCTAAATCAGCAAAAATGGGGGGCTTGAATTTCACTAGCCAATCGAGATTGTTAAACCTGATCTCAACCATTCAAATTCCAACTCTTCTTTTTTAAGGAGTTCAATTTTCATTTTTTTTTTCGGAATTCAAATTTCAATTCGGAGGGAGAGTTATACAAAAGGCTAATTACAGTATATTGAGAGCGAAACAAAATAGGACGAATATTTAGAAATATCCGTTGTCATAGATAATTGGATGAAGAGCTAACCGCATCATGTATTGTTCATGGTATAGCATGATTTGAAGCTCCAATAACGTGCTTGAGCATTCGACTTCAGTCAACATGCAGATAGCTCATTTCAGCACAACAGTTCTCCAGCACTAAAACGTATGAAGTGACTGAACGCAGACATCATTGCAGACAATAAACCAAAACCCACTGACCGTAGATGAAATTTATGAATGGTAAGAAAATTTGTGGAAATCGACTAGAATGTGCAACTGAAATCGTCGAGAGTAACCATGAAAACATTATGGAGAGAATTCATATGAACTGCTGGCTTTCGATTGCATATACAGTGAACTGTTACTTATCGATATGATAAATCGCAAACTGTTCTCTTTTCTTCGCTGGGCTAGAACACATTGTATTGAACCTTCGTAATGTTCTTATACCCTTGCAACTATACCGGAAAAGAGTGACGATATTAACACAGGCTGCACAACAAATGCAATTAAACAGAAACATCTGCAAACGATTGGAGCATCAAATGTCGACGTCTCAATGCATCAGGGAATGATACTGTAGCAAAGAACCATATCAGGTGCAAGTAACTACTATCCTCAGCTGTTAAAGTTCCTTCGTCTAAGCCCAAGAATTCACTAGTCTAGTTGATGCAGTGACGGACACCTGGTACAGGAAATATAGACAATCAGAATTAAAAGGAGCAAAACACCACAAGGCAGTCTAATGATGTGTATACGTACTGTAGTGGCAAGATAAAGCAATTGGTCAACACTGAACATTACTCGTGAAAGAAACCGTGTAGTACAGACATTAGTACATTACATGTATTGCAAAGAATAATATGAAGGAACCAGGGAAATATATTTTCTAGTTTTTGTTACTTGTTCAATAACACCCCAGATGGGTAAGAGATATCGAGGGGGCATTATCCAATGAAGCTTTGGGGGAGTTTTTCCAGCTGTGGGATGAGTTGCGCGGCATCAACCTTCTGCCTGAACCGGATGAAATCAGGTGGAAGCCGGCTGCAGGTGGAAGATACTCGCGTCTTCTGCATATGCTCTGTTTTTCATCGCAATGGAGGACTGTTCATTCGCCGATTTAGTTTGGCGATCTAAAGCACCTTCGCGTGTGAAATTTTTTATGTGGCTTGCCTTGAAGGATCGATGTTTAACGGCAGATAATCTAGCAAAGCGAACTGGCCGCATGAAGCAATGTGCCAGCTCTGCCGCCTGGAAGCAAAGGATTGCCACCATCTACTGGTGAGTTGCTGATTCACAGCAGAGGTGTGGCGGCGGATGAGAAGTTGGATAAATGTTCAATTCCAATCACCTACGGAAGCAAACAAGAAGCTGTCTGAGTGGTGATTAAGGGTTCGAGGGGTTTTTCGGATTTGCTACAGGAGCACTTTCGACACGATATTCATGTTGATATGTTGGCGTGTCTGGAAGGAGCGAAATGCAAGAATTTTTGAAAAGATTGATAGAACGGCGGCGACGCTGGTTGCAGACATCAAGGAGGAGGTTGCAGTCTGGAGGGAGGCCAGGTTTTTCCCGGATTTTTGCGAGTAATCGCCCTCGGGTGCGCACAGGGTTCAGGTTTTCTCGCTGAGCTATGCCCCTTCTTCCTTTCTTCCTTTTCCGGTTTTGTTCTTGCGTTTGCTTAGTCTGCACGTTGGACAGTCTAAGAGCAGCGCTTTGTTGCCGTTGTAATCAAACTTTTTTTCCCTAATCTTAATGAAATTGGTTGCCCTTCGGCCAACCCGCCAAAAAAAAATAACACCCCAAAAAACAAAAACTTCTATAATGAAATTTCATGATGTGGGGGTAATGTTATAACACATGAATTGTGGATACCTCCATCCCTCCTGACAATTTAATATGGAAGTACTACAGTAAGTACAGTTAAAATCTTTGGTAGTTCAAGTCTTCAAGACTCAGGATAAGGTTTGAAGATCAGGACAAGTAGCTTAATTAATACAGTTTGTCTAAATTGTACAGTGTTAGGCAAGTTCTCAGTAAACCACTGCATGACAAATGCATCTGTTCAAAAACACAGTCCTCAACTTCTGGTTTATGTTTTTCATGAAAAACTACTAGTTCATGAATGAAGAAACAAACATAAGGATAATTGTATAAGAATTCGAAAGCCCATAGCACCCACTTATAATTCCAATTGGCATAGATGTCCAAAAATGCACAGCATACATGGATTTGAACAAATGCTTACTACAAATAAGAGAAAAAAATTGTTCATGCTACACAGCCCAGTTAAAAGTTGTTCTCAAACAAGAGTGTTGACCTAGTGCCTACCAACCAAGTAAACACCAAGCTGTTCTGCAAAAGCAACAATGTGGGCACATAGCATGCATCAAGTGTACATGGTGATGTCCTGTTCCATATATTGTAATTCTTATTACCAAAACTGCAGACGTTTGGGAACTCATGGTGTTCCATTCAAGCCGATAAACACTACAACGAAATGGCAAAACTATCATAAAAGGGATGAATTCAAATTAGGTATGATTTATACACAAAATCATCAGTGACTTGTGACACCAATACTCAATAATCATGCAGAAACATCAATGCGTAAAAGATACAGAATATCACTAATCAATCCATGATTCCACGTCCAGAAATGCTTACCTACTCAGCGAACATAGCTCACAGCCTGAACTGCAAACTAAGCTGCCGTAGCTGGGATGTTGTAGCGGCTGCGCAATCCATCAATAGCTCTGTCCGCAGACTTTGCCATCTCAGGGATAGTCACCTTGCACACTGACCATCACCGGAAAGTTAGAGCACAACACATGAACACAACGCTTTAGTGACTTGAGCAACATGTGGATCTGAACTAAAATCAAGCGAACATAGCAATGTATCTTCTCCACGCCGTACCACGAGATGTAGAAGCCTGCACCTCCGCCACAAACTTCTTGTACGAGGCCTGGGGTTCACAGGAAGCATCAGAAATCCAGAATCTAAACCAAAAAGCGGTCAAATTGAATGCAAACCGTAGAGAACATAATGATCAGGGTACCTTCACTGCCTCAGCGTGCTCAGAGATCTTGTCGGCCATCTTCCTGTGCTCCTTCTCCGCCTCATCCGCCAGCTGCAGGCAGCTCTGCGTCTGCATCTGAACAGAGATCATACGCGAAATCACAACATCACTCGGTGCGATCGGCGATCATCGGAGGGAGCGGAGCGGAGAGGGGGTCACCTTGAAGCGCTTGGAGATGCGGGAGTGGGAGGCCTCGAGGTCGCGGGCGGAGTCGCCGTGGAGCGCGTCGAGCCGGCGCTTGAGGGAGTCGAGGTGAGACGCGGCGAGGCTTCTCAGGTCCGCGACGGTGGAGACGGTGGCGGGGCCGGAGCCGGGGGAGGCGTAGGGGGAGAGCGGGGAGGAATCCGGGGCGGCGAGTGGTGACCTCGGCTTGGGCTTCACCACCGGCGAGGAGGGCGAGAGGAAGCTGAGGTCGTCGGCCGCGTCGCCGGACGCCAGCGAAGAGCCGCCGGAGAGGAGGGAGACGGGGCTGGGTTTCGCCTTGGACTTGGGCTTGGCCCTAGTCGTGGCCCTCGGCTTGGGCTTGGACGCCGCGGCGGTTGCTCTCGCCTTCCTCATTGCTGGCCGCCGCCGCCTGCGCGCGCCCTGTGCGAAAGGGGAGAAGAGGAGGGGGTGGTTTTGGGATTTTTTTCTTTTTCTTTTTTTTTTTTGAATTTTGAACGGGATGCGTATTGCTGCTCTGCGGGAAGGAGGCGTCTTTCTATACAAGGAAACGTACACGATGACGTTCCCCTTTTCTTGCTTAGGATACGGGAAAGTTATAAACTGCACGAGTTCAGTGGTTTGTAGGGCTTGGAGATCGCGGGGTCCACATAAACAGAACTTCTGCTCTTTGAATTTGCAAAATTTTTATCATTTTCAGTTCAAAGTCTTGAAGATCCAATTGAGAGCTTAAGAGTCTCGATCAAGCGTTTCAACTTTCAAGGCAATGTCAGGCTGTCAGAGACAGAAGAGAAGAAGAGAGAATACCCAGAAAATGGAAGGGGTGGGCGTATCACTGACAGGTGGGACCCCCACATGTCGTAGGAACAGCAAGGCCCACAACCAGCCTATGCCCACTCGTACACGTAATAAGTAGTACACATTATGACAGAATATTCTTCGAATATTAAGTTAAGTTACACAGAGCAACATTATATGGCACATATATACACCACCAGATGGATCTCTTGATAAAACAGGGAGCAGTGGCAGAATTATCCTACAAGCTGGGGTCAAAAGATTCAACACAGGCTAGCGACTAAGCCTACTACATTTCGTCTAGCAAATCAGAGCATGACAAAACTGGAGCTGCTGCGAGCCATGGAAGGACACAAATCCGCAGTACCTCGCACCAAAATACTCAGCAGCGGTACACAGCTGTTGGAGTTGCATCTAGGCAAAGTTCACAGGCTACTATACAATGTCATTGTATCACAAATATCAAGGGTGCTTCCAATCAAATCCTAAATAGATACTTCAGATCATCCACGGTGAGCCGGGTGGCGTGGCCACCCGATTTGTCTTCGCCAAAAGCAGAGCTAACCATGGCTCTCTTTTCCTCCTGTAAAGAAGCGGAAACATCATTAGACGAGCAGACCCCCAAATTATCAGGGATGTTAGTTGTGTCAAGATAATTCATATCTACATGAGATTATGCCATCAAAATTGTTGTATTAACCTCCATGATCGACAAAAAAAAGTATTAAATAAACCTCGGTAAAGTTTAGTTATCGGTACACAACTAGCACCCCCCCCTCCCTAAAATAACAGTAACAATTAGAATAATAATAATAAGACGGTTACATCACGAGAATATTACAACTTGCACTGTCAGCTGCCCTGTTCATTTTCCAACCATCACATTACAGTTTTGACAAGCCAGGCATGAATCTCAAGCACCTACGCCATATTCAAGTACAAGCACCGAATGAATGCTGACATGATTTAAGAATATCAATGCTACTCGTGCAACTCATCCCTCAAAAATTTATTAAAAGAGGCGTATGTTATTGTTATCTAAGTAGGAAAAAGACAAGTTTATGAAAGCACAGTGCAAATGAAAGACAAACTATTACCTGCAGAGCTAAAATGCGATCTTCCACTGTATCTTTAATGGTTAAACGGGAGACAGTAACAGCACGAGTCTGACCAATTCTGTGTGCTCTATCAATTGCCTGGTCCTCAGCATAAGGATTCCACCAAAGATCAAGGAGAATTACATGGCAAGCAGCAACCATATTGAGACCAAGATTACCTGCTTTCAGTGACATGATCATAACCCTGACCTGAGGATATAGAAGGATTCCTTTCAGAATAACTGCTGAATGAATGGCTGGAAGTAATAAGAGAAACAAGGTAGTAAAAAAGAGAGTGGAAACAGAACATAGGGACCTCTGGGTCTGTGTTAAAATCTTTCACTGCTCTATCTCTTGAATTGAGGGACATTGTTCCATCGAGTCTCCTGTACTGTATGAGATTGCTATTCAATGAAAGCTCCAGCAAATCCAGCATGCCAGTCCACTGGGAGAACACAATGGCTTTCACTGGGGCCACTCGGCTAGGATTTGATTCGACAGTATCACTGTCGGTAAGGGCATAGGTGTTAATGATTGAATTCAGTATATCAATTGCCGCCTGTATCTTTGAGGAGATGTAACTAGTTTGACTAATAGAAGATGACTCATCATCTAATGATGAACTCCCAGCTGCATGAGAACTGGATACACCAGACATGCAAATCCTTAATGCTCCTGACGAAAATACTGAATCGGAACTTAATGTGTTTCCACAATTAGGGGAGGGACACATATTCTCATCAGTTGTTACCCGATCGTATATACATTGATAGCAGAAGACATGGCCACACATCGTCACGACGGCATCATCAGGTACATCCTGCAAAAAGCATAATTCAGAATAATTGCAGCCAGTAAAAGAAGTCCAACGATTGCAAAAGAAGATTGAATTAAACCAGTAATTAGATTGTCCAAAGATATAGAAACAAGAAGGACAAAGATATTTGCAAAATACTAGCCTGACAGCTTGGCATTGTGGCATTGTAGCTCTGGATGCAATAAACCCAAGGTGTTTTCTTGTTAAATATGTACGGTTGGGCTGATTCAGGTTATCAGCTATTCTATCATTGTTATCATTTGATTAGCATCCACTGCCCCCTCCAAATGCATATTATGATTTTGTTCCAAGGGCACGAAATAACAGAGGATATACGTTGGACAAATTTATGTTTCAGTCTGACTATACAATTTTTCAGACATTGCATGGAGGTTGCACGCAGACACATACACACAGTCCCAAATAATAATGATAATAATACTGGTGACGAGTATTATCACTTCAACATAATGGGGAGAGAATAGGTCAGATTCAACATAATGGAGAGAGATTAGAATGCTTACACTGCATAGACAACAAAACTCTCCAACTTCCAGCTTTGCAAGCAAATTTATTATCATTTCTTTAGGAAGTTGCTTTGCCATTTCTATAGAACCATCGCCTTTATACTCTGACTGATGCCCCTTCACAAGAAGAGGATGATCACAGGCCTGCCTAAGGCGCAACAGCATTAGAAGAATGTTGGCGTAGTTCTGTTTGAGTGTACCAGCAGCAGCATATGCCTGAAATGGATCACAATATATCAGCATTCAGAAATTACACTTGCAAAATCTCCAGTTATCAGAAGGGAACACAAACGTGTGGGTCTTCATCATAAAGAAAATCCACCTCTTAGAAATAAACATCCACTTTATAACATTTGATATGAAACAATGGTTCAATGGAAGCATGAGAAAACTTTGTTGGATCATTGTCAATGCGTGTGCTTGACACGCGGGGACCCAGGGGACCCCTTTTTGGTTCGGCACAGGGAAGCGATGAATTAGGGTTCAAACTTGAGATGGGGTAGATGGAAGGCAGGAAGATGGAAGAAAATCGCAATCACAAAGGACACAGAAGAATTATACAGGTTCGGGCCGCTAGGGAAGCGTAATACCATACTCCTGTTCTTGTGTTATATAGAGGATGAATTACAAAGATAGGTGTGGTTGTTCTTCTCTGAGGAAGCAAGAGCTGATGACTAGGGTGAAAAGTGCTCAAAGCCCACGGTCGAAGAGGCTGAACAAAAGATCAACCCAGGAACCAAAAAGCAGAACCTAACTCCAAAGTGGCAGAACTCGGAACAGTTAAGGAACCTCCTCTATCATGGACTTGGGCCTCCTTTTATAGTGCAAGGAGACACCACAGTAGTCTTAGCTTTCTCTACTTCGCTCCACGTGATGGAACAGTTCTTGCCCTGTCTTGTCAGGGAAGCTACCCCTATTCCTGTTTCTGTTGCCGCGTCACGGGAGTTGGTGGAGAAAAAGGGCGTCGTGGCTGCCATGCTGCTGACGAGAGGATGGACCAACCTACCTACTCCAGTGGGGCCTACCGGTCAGTGGCCCTCCGCCTGAAGAGGGGTCGACGCGACACCCCTAGCACTCGTGTTCTCTCTCCCACGCGGCCGCCCAGCGCATTTAATGCGACTGGACGGGGCGTGAAGGGAGGCGTGCGTGGAATGACCGTGCGGCCATACTGCGGTCGCTGTCAAAGACTTTATACCCTCCCTCCCTCGTGACGGGCAAAAAGGATGATGATGATGAGCGGCTGACAGACGTGCCTCACGTCGCAATAAATGCGATGGGGTAGACGTCTGGCCTCTCTCAAGGCATTAAATGTGGTGGTTGGCAGTTGGCAGCTGATCTCGCTCCCCTCCCGGGGAGGTGCGGGGTGATGGACGGGAGAGTCCGGGTGATCCCAAACCCTTCTGTCTGGAAGAGCGGTGGCCTCCGGGCAGCCCCCGAGCCAAGTCCCCTTTGGGACGGCCACGTGGCCGCCCGTGGCCCGGACCCGCACGAGCTGTTTAGGACATGTTTTTGAGGCGTCCTGGTGAGCTAAGGCGTCCTCCTTCTTTAGATATAGCATTCTCGATATACCCCCGGGCCCATATCACCGACAGTAGCCCCCGGTGTTAACCGGGACCGAAGTTGGGCTCGGGCGCGGTTAACGCCATATTCCTGAGTGGATGGGCCCGGGTACTGTATGTGCTGCGCCGCAGCCAGAGATAGGCGCGCGGCAACTGACGCCGCGCTTGATTAAGCCTTTCCAGACGGGGGGCGCGTTATTTGGGCCGCGCACATGGGGGCCCATCAAACGCCTAGCTCTCTCCGTCCCGTGTAGTGCGCCTGGCGGGCACGAAACCCCAGGCGGCGCAAAACCCCAGTGGCGCGGAAACCAAAGAGACACGAAAAATGAAGGGGCGCGGAGCCGAAGAGGCGCGTCGCGCGATAGTGGGGCGAAATTAATGACGTAGAATTTGAGGGGGCTGTGGTTGCCTATAAAAACGGATCCGCGAGGGGGGATCAGTTTCTACGCTTTTCACAGCAATTGCCTCTCATCCTTCCAGCGCCTTTGCCCTTTCGTCTCCTTCCTCTCCGCCACCAACTTTCCTCTTCACATTCCAGCGCCTTCCTCGACGATGGCCCGCGACGCGCCTCTGGAGCCCGGGAGCGTGCTCCCCAAGTCTCTGGTTTGCACCGCGGAGGCTCGAAGCCTTTTCAACAAGTACCTACCGCGCGGCACGCGCAGCGGCGGCGACATCCCGGAGGAGCGGCCCCCCATGAAGATGGTGTTCTTCGCCTCTTTTGCCATGGTCGAGCTGGTGCCGCCGTTCTCTCGGTTCTTCTTCGATGTGCTGGAGTTCTACGACCTTCAGCTGCACCACCTCACCCCCAACGCCGTCTTCTATCTCGTCATCTTCGCCTACACCTGCGAGATGTTCGTGGGGGTGATGCCCTCACTGCATCTCTTCCAGCAATTCTTCCGCGTGTGCCGGGCGGGCTCCTCTGGTGCAATCGGATACGTGGCGATCTAGCCGCGCAACGACAGGACCGTCGGCACCGCCTTCATCGACATCCACCCCGCTCCCAGTGAGAACCGGAAAGCCTACGGTTCTACACCGCCTTGGGCGACCACCCCGCCTTTCCTTCCGACGGGATTCCTGAACCGAGAAACCGGGACGCGCCGCGAGCCGGGAGTGAGCTGGATGGAGTGCTGGAGCGGATCAGCTACCTCCGGAGGGGAGGCCTGTCCAGCCACGCCGTCTTTCGGGACTTCCAGACACGGCGCATCTCGCCGTTGCAGGACAGGCCGCGCCCCGCCTACACGTACACGAGCTTCAACGACGACATGCGCACCCATGTTGGCGTCGCCTTCGACTGGAACGAGAACGACCTCGCGATCCTGGTCCGCCGCACCCTCGGCGTCACGGCGATTGACCTGACGCAGCTCCCTCCAGGGCTGGTGCCGTTATGCCAGGATTCGGCGCGCCGAAGATCCCGCACGCGCCGCAGTGGCGGGCGACGGCGCGGGTTCGTCGCCGCAACGCCAAGCGCCGCCCGTGGGATGGGACGACGACTACGACGACCAGTGCCGATCGGGCGACCGGGCCGAGGCCGGCAGAGCGGACCGGGCCCGGACCAAGGGAAGAGGAAGAGGCCGAGCACGACCCGCGCCTCCCCCATCACCACCACGCGGCGGCGGCGCGGAGCGCACCGCTCCCCCGACAGTCCTGAGGCCCGCAGTCGGCGGGTCTTGCCCCCGGGGCCACCCCGTCGAGGGCCAGATCGACCACGACGACGACGACTACAGCGACGGCCGGGGACGCACCCACGGCGAGCGCACCGTCGGCGGAGGCCGGCGCGCCGGGCAGCGGCGAGTACGCGGGCCACGGCCAGTGAGCCTCCAGCGCCCGCGAATAAGAAGCGAGCCATCTCCCGGGTCTCCTGGGGCTTCAACGTCGCCCGCAGGTAACGTCTTGCAGACACATACATATCTTGTGAGCCCTGTGTTTTCATTTCGGGCTACTTGTGTTTTGATCTTTTATTGTGTTTATTTCTCGTCTTCCCACTCGCGAGCATCGCATTTTCGCCCTGTGGTTAATACCTAGGCGGTTAAGCCGTCCGGCTCGGCGGGAAGCGCAGAAAGGCCCGGCAGTGGTGGAGCCGCACCGGTCCGAGTCACCTCCCGCAGGTTCGGGCTCGAGTCCGGTGCGGCCTGAGGAAGGGGCCCACCCAGATGCCGAGGCGTCGATCGCCCGCGAGGAACAAGCTGGGGGCCCTCCGCCGACGACAGATTCGGGCGGGCGCCCGGCCGAGAGGTGGAGCGGCGGTGGCGCGAAAGCAACCTTAGGGGTCCCCACCGCGGCAACAATCGCCGCCACAGCGCCAGCCATCGCCCGCGCCACGCCACTCAACACTGTCGGCGTCGGCCCACCGCGATCCTCCGACGCCACGGAGCGGCCACCGGGCGCGAGGCAACACCGGCGGCGGCGGCGCGGCGGCGGCCCACCGCGTGGCGCCGCCTCTTCCCGCCCGCGCAGGTGGTCGACCTTGGCTCGAGCTCCGACTCCGAATCCGGGGGCGCTCGGTCAGGGTTTGTGGTCGCCCTGGACAACGAGCCCCTCGTACGATTGCATGAGCGGGCGAGGATGATCGTGTCCCGGGCGCTGGAGGAGGCCAACGCGGTCTCCCTGGAGGGGCTTCGGTCCCAGGTTCAGGCCTTGGCCGCCAGGGAGGTCGCGGTGGCGCGGCGGGAGGCCGAGGTCGACGAAGGCCGCCGCGAGTTGGCGGCCACGGCGAGGGTGGAGGGCCTCGTCAAGAAGCGGGAGCTGGCGGACATCGAGCGACGCCAAGGCAAACTCAACCAGGTGTTCGAGGACACCGTCGTTGAGCGGCAAACCGCCGACTTCCGCGAGCAGATCGCCGCTGCCGCAGAGGAGGGTCCGCACCACCGCCGGGGAGTTCATCCGCGACCTCAGCGGGAGCGCCCAGGAGCTCAACCGGCACGAGCGCGACCTGCGCGAAGCCAAGGCCGCCGCCGCCAGCATCGACCTCAAGCTCCAGCCAAGGATGGCTCGGCAAAGCGTGAGAAGGCTCTGGAGGCGGCGCGGCAGGCGGTCGAGGACCGGGAGACTGCCGTGGCCAAGGCCGAGGACTCCGCCACGCGGGAGGAGAACGCGGTGGCCCAGGAGAAGGCCATCGCGGAGCGCGAGGCCGCGGTGGAGGGGCGCAAGGTGGCCGTGCTACAGGCCCAGGAGGAGGTCTCCCGGTGCCTGAAGGCCATCTGGGTGCGTGCGTGGAATGACCGTGCGGCCATACTGCGGTCGCCGTCAAAGACTTTATACCCTCTCTCCCTCGTGACGGGCAAAAAGAATGATGATGATAAGCGGCTGACAGACGTGCCTCACGTCGCAATAAATGCGACGGGGCAGACGTCTGGCCTCTCTCAAGACATTAAATGGATATTAAATGTGGTTGTTGGCAGTTGGCAGCTGATCTCGCTCCCCTCCCCTCCCGGGGAGGTGCGGGGTGATGGACGGGAGGGTCCGGGTGATCCGAACCCTTCTGTCTGGGAGAGCGGTGGCCTCCGGGCAGCCCCCGAGCCAAGTCCCCTTTGGGACGGCCACGTGGCCGCCCGTGACCCGGACCCGTACGAGCTGTTTATGACATGTTTTTAGGCGCCCTGGTGAGCGAAGGCGTCCTCCTTGTTTAGATATTGCATTCTCGATATACCCCCGGACCCATATCACCGACAATCATAACAACAATATTCTACACATACTCGGTCAGCCTCTAGGACAAAAGGAAATCCAGTAATGTTGAAGATCAAATATCACTTCTTCTGGTCATATCAATGTCATTTTGGACATCAACATGGTGTTCAAAAATGCAAATTTGACCACTAACTTCTACAATATATTTGTAAACCCCAATAAAATTACTATGATATTATGAAAGTGCCTTCACATGACAAATCTCCATGTGTGTCTGTCATGTATACAATCTAAATATTAATTTTCAAAGTTTTGAAAGTTTAGTCGATGCATGACCAAAATGACATTTCATGACTAGAATACGGAATACCAGATGCAACACAAATCTACACTACTAGCAAAAATGCCCGTGCGTTGCAACGGGACGACGACGCAGAAAGGAAAGCAGGCGGGAGAGAAGGGCACAGGCGCGGCGCGGGAGCTCCGAGCAGCGACGGGAGGGAGAGGCACAGGTGCGTCGCGGGGCACGGCGCGGATGGGGACGGGAGAGAGGGACGAGGAAGTTTTTTTTTCATCCAATCCTTTCTTTTTAGCATTGGGACTGCAGGTTAATTTTATAAATACTCAAGGGATTTTCTAGGGGTTTTTTGTAAAATAACCAGGTGGACGAAAATTTTGGGTAGAAACATTACTTGCTTTATAGATAGTTATAGATTCCAAGGCCGTACAGAGAAAAGGACAAAACATACAAGCTTGACTTTAACATTTGACCAACCTTAAACTGTTGCCGAGAGCGTTCTTCCAGCGTCAAATAGAAAGCTCGCTCCTCTTTTGTAAATTCTACTTTATCCAGATTAATTGTCTTTGGAGGTAGCTTTATGATTGGCTCTCCATCAATCAGTGTGTCTACATAAAACAAGGCAACATTTGATCACTGTCAGATAATTTCAACAAAGGAGAAACTGGAGTAACGTACTAACATTAACATTGCTATTAAAAATCTTGCAACAATAATGTAACCATATCGAATTTCTTTGAAAAAGAGAAAGGAGGTATAGCATACTGAGTAGAAACAAGTAGCTGAGGACTTGTAGTAAAATGGCAACTGGCAAGCAATTGTAATGCAGCATCCTTTATATTAACGAAAGAAAGAAAAAAGGAAATACCATAACTTTCCACTATCTGCTCCTCCATTAAGGTAAATTGATTGAACCTTTCTACCTAATGTTTGTATGGCATATCAATTTAATACAAAGCCACCAAAATAGCAAACACAGACCCTGGTGGATGTTTAACCATATGCAGAGTGTTAAGCATGTTTCTGTAATCTGTAGCAACAAGAATGCTATGTGTTGTGGTTGAAATTGCTTCCTTACAATGAAATATCCTAAGCTGGTATACAGACAAAAATGGAACAGAAGAAAACATATGGAATAAAACAAGTTTTTATCACCTTTTGTGCGGCGCAGGAGAACTATCCTCAGCACAGTCTGAAGTTTCTTATACCCATGAACTGCATTTCTAGCAATCGGGTGCTTTATCATTGTACAAAATGAATTATAAGTAGAATATGGATCATATTTCAAGAAACGGAAATAGCTGTAGAGCTCATCAATTGCATTTTGTATAGGTGTCCCTGATAAGCACCATCTTCTTTTTGCACGTAATCCACAACAGGCTTTAGCCACTTGAGTTCGAAAGTTCTTTATTGTCTGAGCTTCATCAAGGACAACCCTAAACCATCGCACTCTTGCAACTGGGCCACTGGCAAGGTAAATGTCTGAATCCTTAAGTTTCTTTTTCTTTTTCTTCGACTTGCTCTGTGCTTTGGATGGTTGTTTTCTCTTATTACCGGCAGAAGATTCTTCACCATTCTTCTGATCAGTGTCATCATCGGCGTTCTGTTTAGGCACTTCATTGGCCACAATTGTATATGTAGTGATAACAACATCATATTTTGCCAACTCATTTGGATCTCTGGTCCTTGAGCCACCATGATAGACTAAAACAGACAATTTAGCACTTTCACCAACCTTGTCGGTCAATTCGTTCGCCCATTGCTTAAGAACACTAGCTGGGCACACTACTAGAGTACCTGCAGCTGGCCTTGTCATGGACTGCATGGTAGATGATGTGTTTGCCTTACTCTTCTTCTTACGTTCAACATTTCTTTCAACCGTCTTATCTGCAACAGTATTCATTTGGCTAGTACATGGTTCAACGTCACCAGTACCAGCTGCTGTTGATGACGAACAAGCTCCTAGATCCTTCGTGGGTTCATCATTCTTAGTGTGCTCCTCCTTATTATCCACAACAGGTGCTGCCTCATCGTCATCATCAAGGTTTAGCGCTTCAGCTTTTAAACGTTCTGAATCAACAGACATAAACTTAGACTGCTGGATCCTCTGTTTTTGTATAAGGGCAATTGTAGACACCGTTTTCCCAAGACCCTGTTAAAAGAAAACTGCTTTAAGGATGGTAACACAATAAGAAATTGGTTTTTGTCAAGAAGTTATGAAATCAGAAGTAACCTGATCATCTGCAAGAATTCCACCTGCACAATGAGAGCTATTCTCCTTCGAAACCATCCAAGCCAATGCCATTTTCTTTCAAAAAGAAACGGTATGTAATGAACATGGCAGACACTATCAATCATAAAAGTAAACCAATGAATAACTAATATTATGTGAGAAATATTTACCTGGTGCCTAAGCAGAGGTACTGACAGAACACCCTCAGGCAGATCATCTTCCCTTTTATCCTGACTAATATTCTGTATAACATATTATAAAAATAAATATCACAAAGCAGAATCAAAATAAAGACCAACACCTTAGACAGGTATACCTCGACCACTAAATTACATAACTTCTACCTGGAAAAAATATCCTAGACTGCATAAAACCTTGTCATGGACCAGATAAACATACAAATGAGAAATTTATATGCCTCATTCAAAAATCAAAAATACCACTTTCATGATTGCATCTATAATTCAACAAAAAAAATTCAAAACAAAATAAGAAACAGGTTTGAAGTAAAAAAATGAATAAAATTAGAAGTATGTATAACCATCTTCAAAGAACTTCGATCTTCCTACTTGAAGAATGAAGAATAAATAGTATGGTTTGTTCAAGGACAAAACAGGTCAAAAACAATTGAGTGCAGCTATAGTATGTTCAAAGGTCAGAAAACCAAATTATTTGAGGAGCAAAGTGAGGAACCCAGGATATTGACAATGGACAAATCTAAACAAATTTGCAAATTTAAACAAGTTAACACCAAGTAGCTATTTGTGGTTCTCTTCATGTCACGGAGCATCCTTTTGATTATTGATTAACTAGGAAAAAAATTATAGTGCCAACTGTTTATGTTATACATCAAATCAACTCTCCAACTTGATTCACAAAACATAGAAGAAAAATAACTCAATCATGCAAAATTGCCTCAATAACTAGGAAGAAAGGAACACATGCCTGTAGTGCTTCCTGGTATACCGCTCTCTCATCAGAATCTATAATCCTGTTTTCCAGATTTGGGCGACCTTGCATATCAATGCCATTAGAAAATTCACTGTGATTAGAATTATTGCGACCAAAAGATGGAGGAAGAAGCCTATGTGAACTGGAGCTTCCATATACATAGACATCCTCTGGCAAATGCAAAAAGGGGAAACATTAGTTTTTCTAAGAAAACCTGGAGAGATTTGAAGCATCTGTATGAATGAATTACAATCATTTGAGACTAGATATACAAACCATTGTCACCATCTGTGATGACCTTCTGGTTGTCAGTACCAAAAGGACTTCGGCTCGGCAACCTTGATGATGAAGGCTCCCCAAATCCATTGGCAACATTTTTTCTCATTCTATTTTCAGCCAATATTTGTGAATTTCCATTGGTAAAAGATGGTGGGAATTTGCGTGTCTCACTTGCAACCACTGGATGCATAGCATTTGTTGTGCGACCATTTGAAAAGGATGAGGGAAGAATCCTCTTGCCATTATCATTTCCATCTGATGCAAAACCATTGTGCTTCTTGACTACAATATCAATTCTGTTGGAAGCAGGAGTTGCCCTTGTAGAATCATTTGGTGATCCCCTATAAGAACTTGAATGTGGATAAGTTCTGTCACCTGACCCAAATGCATGATGAGCATTATCAACGTGTCTACCATTTGTAAAAGAAGGTGGCAGAGTTCTGTATTGACCATTTCTATTTTCAGTAGGCCTAGAAGAAGATGAAGCTAGCTCCTGGTCCAAACCACCAACTGAATCATCTGAGTCGAAGTCAAAATCTTCATCACTGTCTGAACTCAAGTCAATATAGTTATCGTTGTTCATATTGCCCGCAAGCATGCGCACGACGTCTGTATTGTCAGAACTCCAATTGTGCTTAGCAGTACAAACTGTGCATAAACATGATCATATCACAATGTGCCAACTAGTAGTTTGACCCCAAATATTACCAAAGCAAACCCACTTCCTGGTTTCTGCAGATGATTGGGAAACCAAACAGACAAAATGAGCACCACAGAGGTCACTGCAGTAGACGCAGTTATTCACTATGTTGACTTAACCTGCAAGGCAGATCAAGATAATGGTGTGGATGAGTAAATATCGAACTGTGAGAAAACACCAGAGGAAAAACAGCACGCTAAACATTTAATTTATTCGCCCTTCTGAAAGTCGTAATTGAGCATTATCTATGAGAGAAAAAATACTAACAAAGGTACCAAGTCATTTCTTCCCTAAAATTTAGTCACATTAATTAGGAATGGTACCTAGTAACCGCACAGTTCATAGGACCCTGACCAATTCAAATCTAGGAAGCAATCGACACATGGATAAACCAAAGCCTGATCTGAGCCAGATGGTAGATAGCTCTACACTAAAAACTGGATTGAATTAATCAGGCCGTTTCAGTATCAGAAAGGAGTAGGAGCATCCCTCCACAAACGCGCAACGGGACCAAATCTTGCAGCGGGACACCCCTATTCGACGAGATCAACCAATCTCCCATTCCAACCACACACCCCAACCCTCGCTAACCTCCCAGCTATCCCCCATAATCCGATCCAACACCACCAAAAATTCCACGCAAAAAAAAACTCTCACACCTTCCCCACACGGCACACCCAAACAAACCCTGCCCTCAAACCCTCCGACACACAACCCCCTCGAAAGGAGGTGCTACGTAGGGGGGGAGCCATCACTTACGAGGATACCTTGATAAAGCCGTCGAATCCGCGGAGATCGATCCCAGCTGTGCAGGAGGACAAGGGCAGCGAGGGAATCGGCGGGTCCGTAGGGATCCTCCCGGATTGGGAAGCGCCGCCGGAGGCTGCGGCGGCGGAGGGGGCGATGCGGTTGGGGAGGTCGCGGAGTTTCCTGGGAGGAGGAGGAGGAGGAGGAGGAGGAGAAGGGGGGAGCGAGACAGGTGGAGGAGGGCGCCTCGAGAAGCGAGCGAGCGGAGAGTCCGGTCCGCACGAGGAGGAGGACGCGGACCGGAGGAGAGAGGGGCGTTGGCGTTGGGCCTGTGTCGGATGTAAATGCGATGCGCCTGCGGTTTGTTTCTACTGAGAATCTACTGTGTGAGTAGAGTAGGTGGGTCACCTTGTCAGTGTCATAGTGGCAAAAGAATATGTTTAATAGTAAAGCTCACTACCCCGTATAATAATCCTTTATCCCGAAATGTTAACATTTTTAGATAGATAAAGTAGATGAAAGTATTAGAGAAAGATTGTGATTAGTTGAGAAGAGAAAATAGACGAAGAAACTAAAAGAAATAGTTATAATTGGTGAGAAATATCAATATTTCGGGACAAAACATTAGGCAGGCTAGAAATAGTAACATTTTGGAGGGACGGAGGTAGGAGGTTAGCTATCTCTATTATTTTTTCTCTCTCACACTATAAATTTAATACATATTTATTGAAGCATGTGTAAAACTCTTAAATAAGAGCCAATACTTTCTATTTTTCTTTATCTCTCTTCTATATAAGTTTATGTCTGCTTTATATCTCACTATTATCCTCGCTCTAAAATGTAAAAGGTGTTTAGGCTTGCAACTTGCAAATATGTAAAATAGGCTGATAGCATAGTTTCTTTTGTAATTATTGTAAAATCAGTTTGTAAAATGGTATAGTACTCCTCCATCTAAAATTAAAAAGTGCTAGGACTATTTTATATTTTGATTTTTTTTTCAAATAAACTGGTCATATTTGTAGTCTCTATGCTAGGCCTATTTTATATTTTGATTTTTTTAAAAGAAATTGGTCATATTCTCTATGTATCAAAGTTTAAATGAAGAGATAAATAAATTAAATGGTTAACGAAATCCGAGCAGCCATCTTAATACTTATTAATACTTATTGGTTGTATGCATGTATACACTCTTTACTTTGTTACATGATCAGTTAATTTCTTCTAGTTTTGATAACAAAAGTAATTCTAACCTTTCTTTGGAGGGAGTATGCTCCTTATTTCTACCAGTATAGAAGTGGAGTCATAGTCCTCTCCAACCATGAACTTCCCCACATTAAATGTTAGAAAAACACATCAAAAACCTCATGTTCACATGTGAAAATAAAAAAGTTGCTTGTTTTTATTCGGGTCCTATTGCAACGCATAAATAGTGTTTTTAAATATACGAGGTTATTGACTTTTGACATGATTTTATCTTCTAGACATGATGTTTAACCACTCTTTCTATTAAAAATGTAGCGCAAATAATTTAAAAGGTATATTTAATAATTATAAAATAAGCTAAAATAAAATAAATAATATTGATATATTTTTATGGGAATGTTATACGACATTGTCCCGTCCCACCACATGCATACGGTACGGAGTCCTGATGACGCGCAACTTGTTCGAGATTGCTAGTTAGCACGTACGCACCATGGGAACGCACTTTTGGCCCACGCCAGACCCACATGTCATCTTCTCTTGTTTTTCTTTTTTTATTAACGAGTCATTTCATTATCTCAACATCTCTAGCCCGCATCTCCCCGTACATATCGCTTCCAAGCTCGACCGTCGGTCTGCTGCCACTCCCAGCGCCTCCTCCCAACCCCGAGATATGGCTAGCATGATGTCGGCGAGCCTACCACTTTTCCTTTCTTGGCGAGACACCGACAAGCAACTAGCTCGGGATCCCTCTTCTGCTTTCTTCCTCGATGGGCTGCTTCCCTACCTGTCTTCCCCCCTCATGACAAGACGCTGGCGAGCTCGATATCCCCTTATTCCTCCTCCAGCATGCTGCTTTCCTTATCCTTTGTCCTCCTCCATGGCAAGACTCGGTTGAGTTATGAATCCCTTCGCCTACTCTCGTGAGGTACCTTTTGGTTGACTTTTTCTAGAAATTGGAATAATTTTGATTTGAAAGTTTTAGGGATTTGGAGTGTGAAGTTTTTGATATTTGAGTTGAAAGTTTCATATCTTTTAACCAAAAAAATTGAAAATTTTAGTTGAAAGTTTCCTATTTTTGAATTGAGAGTTTTGCTATTTAGGGATATGAAAGTTTTGCAATTTTGAGATAAAAGTTTCAAACTCGAATTGAAAATTTTGTGAATTAAGAACAAATTTTTCATGTGTTTTGAACTGAAAGTTTTTGTAGTTTTTTATGCAAGTTTTCTAATTTTGAATCGAGAGTTTTATGTTTTAGGGATGAAAGTTTTGCAATTTTGAGATGAGAGTTTCAAGCTCGAATTGAAAGTTATGCGAATTGACATCAAACTTTTTCATGTGTTTCAAACTGAAAGTTTGTGTAGTCTTTTGGATGAAAGTTTTGAGGTAAGTTGAAAGTTGTGATCGGCAATTCAGCTTTCTCTCACATCTTAGAGAGATATTCCGCAGCTTCCTTACACAAGTGAGGAGACGCACAACATGCACGACTTCTCTAGCTGGCGCAGCTGTGCTAACTAGGTGCCCCCGTCTGTCAACCAATTTTTGCCACGCACGAGCTACAATACTGATTTTTTTGGTTTTTTTAGTTGCAAACTGGACTACTGTTGCATGCATAGCAAAGAAGCTAGCAAAGAGGCTAGCTTTACAAACACAATAATAGCCTTGACAAAGCCGATGTTCTCCCACCAATCCTCGATAAGAGGAAATGGAAGTGGGAGTGCGGGAAGCAAAAAAATAGGAAGAAAAAAGTTCATCTTCCCTCAATCCATTTGGTTATTTTGACTCCATCCCAGAACCCGTAATTCATGCATAAAAAATACACCGCACGTCTCAAATGGAAAGGAAAAAAAATATCGCTTCCGTGGCACACAGATCTATTTGGTTCCCCGAGCAATCCCTAATTAATACACCAATCACTTCACGAGCTTAAGGTGGTTCCTCATTTTGACTGGGTAATCAACTAAGGCTCTGTTTAGTTGCAGCTGAAATCTAAAAAGATTTTGAATTTTGGTTACTTTTTGGCTTTTTGGAATGGGGGGTGAAAAGTTAGAATGAAATAATTTCAGATTTGGGAGGGATTTGCTCAAAAAAGCTAAAATTTTCTCTTGGAGGATGTGCATGAGAATTGCATGCATCATGTATTTATTATAATCAAAAAAATTTCACATGTAACTAAACACCTGCTCTTGTGAAAAGTTTTCATTCAAAATTTTTTGGTTGAAAATTTTTTACCAAAATTTACAACTAAACAGGCCCTAAAACCAGGCAATCGAAAGAAGAAAAGGTGGCAAAGTTCATAGCTATTTGACTAAACAAAACAATGGCATTGCAAAAGTCTCCATGCAAATTGATCAGTTCCTCCACGGTTGGTGCCTCGGTAATCATCGCTTGTCGATGGTTTGCTGCCCTCGTAGCCTTGCTCACCTTGACTCAGATTGCAAAACTATTGCATCAGTGCAGGGATTTACAAAGATTGATTCTTGTCAAGGGATTTGTTAGATAGATAGATTGATTGATTGATTTCCCGCAAAAATAAAATAAAATAAATAAATTCATTACCTTGTGTGATGTTGCAAGGAGGTGGTGGTGATCACGCTCCATCTGATGCAGAAATTAAGCAGTAGACGCCCCTAAGATGACTCTTGCTGCCCACTGCTGAAGCTATCGAACCTGACGACGGACAGGTCATTGGAGGTTAGAGTAGACCCACGAGATCATCCTCATGAAGCCAACCCGAAGTCTGGTGCATTCTTTTTCATGCTGTCATGCAGATGCAGTCGCCAATGTTGGCTGTCGCCTGCCTCGAATGCCCAATGCATCGCCATTCACCCCATGTTGAACTACACCTTGTCGAAACGTGTCACCCACTTCTTCGACCCGCCCTAGGCATAGGCCAGCTCATGCTCGTGCCGTGTCATCATCCGCCCTACTCGACTCGCTTCCAAAAAGAGAGCAACTAGGGGATGGAATCCCGTCAAGGGACGGGACACTTAATGGTGTTATTGTCATCCCGGCGTAAGCACACAAGTCGTCTTCCTGGCTGCACCATGACCTGGTAAAAAGTAAGAGCCCCCATGCCCTGGTACTATCAGAAAGAAAAAAATAGAGTAAACAATAAGAGACCGTACAAATGCATAATATGTTTTTTATCTTCCTGGTACAGTTAAAGAGAGAATACAAGTTTTGTAATGTGATGCAATAGGCTAGTGGTCCAAGCTACTTATGAAGGATATAACCTTGGGGTAAGGCCACGTCTGATGTCCAAGCTTGCTATATGCAAAGCGTGTTGCACATAGACTATATATATAATATAGGGTTGTATGTTGATCTAGCTGATCCATATTAATATCATCTTGAGCCATGTGTCGTATTTCTTAATAATGATATTTCAAGGTATCAGATTTAGTATGATGCACATATGTATCATCTTTAGTAGCTTTATAGTATCATACCTGATAACCATATATATTAGAGATGGTACATTCTAGAACTAAGTTCTACATGTACCACATTGATACTTAGGTATCATGCCTGATGTCTATAGATATCAGATATCTTTTGGTATTGGTTCTCATATACATGATATCTATATGTATTATATATGAATAGGTACAAGTATCGGGTATCAAAACTAATACCTAATCATATCTAATACATATAGATATTAGGTATCCAAATCGATACCAATAGGTACCCAGTATCAAACCTAGTACCTAAAGATAGGATCTTTTATAGTATATTGGTATTACGCAAAGCCTTTAATTGTCTCTAATTGTAGTCAAACATGTGCATGAAAATATGTAAGTGGAGAAGTTTCACGGTGAAGACAAACTAGTAGTAGCTGGTTAAGTTTGTCTTGATCACATGCACAAGCTCAAAAAATAGCAACTGCTTAGCCATTTGCTGCTATTACATGCAAGGAAAAAGGCTAGGCATGGGCTATGCTCTGTGCTGTCCAATCTAGGGTTTTCCTTACCGTCGGGAAAAGGGTTACCACACTCCGGTGGTAAGCACGGTTACCGCGCGATAACCACGGTAACCGTGGAAAACCGTAGCAAACCATATAAAATTTATCAAAAATTTAAATTAAAATTAAAATTTGTTTGAATTTAATGGGGTTACCGCGGTTTCACCCTTACCGTACCCCCACGGTAAGCACGGTTACTGCAGTAACCACACGGTAACCGGCGTTCTATAAACCTATAACACCCGAAAATTGAAGAATTTAAAATCGGGAATTAAAAATCGAACTTACAAAAACTTTTGGTTTATTGCATCTTGTCTTGTTTATTGCTTCTTATTTGCCACTTTGTTGCATAAAATTAATAAAGAGAGATTCATCTAGAAGATTGAGAAAAACCAAATGATTTAAAAATCCCAAAAGGAAGAAAATTTCAAAAATAAAGATTTGGAAATTATAAAAGAATATAAATAGAAAGGGCTAAGGATTAATAGAAGTTTACTTTTTGGATCAAAACATTATTTTTGAGGAAGAGTAATAATAATTAGTAAATAAAATGAATAATAAAATTATGAAAAAGACATATATAAAGTCTAGGGTTGATAGGAAATTATTTTGAATAAAAATCACATTTTTCTTGGAAAGAGGAAAGGAACTAAATAAAATAAATATAATATATTATAATATAATAAAAGTGGGCAAAAGGGTTGAAAACATAGATTAAAATTTAATTTTGGTTGGGCTAGGTCATATTTTAATTTTAAATGTGAGGGGAAAAAGAAATGAGAAAAATAGAGTTTAATTCGGGAAAATTAGGAAATGTCACTGTTCATTGCGCATTAGGTGTTCGACAACCGTACCAGCCCCGTCGGCTTCGCCACCGCGCACGACACGCGTCGCGTCGCGCCACGCCGCGCCCGGCCCCCACCCGCGCGCGCACTCACGCCGCGCGCACGTCGGCCATGCCCCGTGCCGCACGCAGCCATGCGTCGCGTCGCGCCGACGCGCGTAGTTGTGCCGTCCTTGTGCTCTACGCTGCACGCCGCGCGCCGCCCGCAGTCGCCCGCGCGCACCGCGCACGCTGCCGCATCGGCCACGCCGCACGTAGCCGCGCCGCCCTCGCACTCCGTACCGCACGCCGCCCATGCCACGCGCCGCCCGTGCACGTGCCTCGCGTCCCGCGCACGTCGCCGCTCGCGCAGCGCTTGCCCTCGCCCGGCCCCGCCTCTACGCGTCGCCGCGTGTCGCCGCCGCACCGGCCCCCTCTCTTCTCTCCCCTCGCCGGTCAGCTATAAATAGGGGACAAGACCTCCCCGTTTCTTCCCCACCTACTAGTTGATCTGCTAGTTGTACAAATCTGCTAGTTGTAAATAGGTACAAATCTGCTAGTTGTACCTACTTACAAAGATGATGTGCATATGTTAGAGGAGCAGCCTCGTGCTGTATCTCTTGCTTGTGATACTAACATTTTGAAGGTACTTGAGAGCAAGCATGTTAATGAGGAGAAAACAAACGACACGAACAAAGAAGACATTGATTACCCCTTGTCAAGTTCAAGAAGGTTTTGAAGTTAGTGCCCATCCATCATCTAAGGAGAGCGTTACAGGTAAATCCAATGTTGCTGAAATTACACAAGGTGAGATCTCTCATGGTGCTATAGAATTGTCCACTACTCATGCTAATTTAGAGCAATCATTAGTGGAAATTTCTGCTGAAATTCCTTTGTTACAAGAAGATTTGAATGTTATTTCTTGTGACAAATAAGATTGTGTAATGCTTCACTTATATCTATGACACAACTATTGAATGAACATGTTATCAACATTATTGAACCACTGTGTACTGATTTTGAACATGTTATTCACATTGCTAGCGATAATGAAGAGCTTAAATTGTTATCTTCTTTAAATACTTTGGGGTATATAGATTTCCATGATCTTTGTCCTCCCAACTGTTTGGAGAAGAAATTGTTTCCTAGATTTGATTTGCCATGTTCTTCTCATATGGTTTTTCATATTATTGGCAATTTTGATAAAAAGGGAGAGTATCTTGTGCATCGAGTATATATTTGTTCCAATTTGACTAAACCTCCTTTTTATTATAAGATGCATTGTCTAGAGGACCGCATGTGTATAAGTAATTCTCTATCTAGTTCCTCTAGTTGCATAAATGAGTTATAGGTTGGTTTGCAAGAAGGAGAGTGTTGTGGTTTTTCGACTACAAAGATTTCAGGATCCAACCATATGACCATCAAGAAATGTTCCGTGCCTAATAGTGTGATAAATTAAGATAAGTTCAATAGATTCAATGACAAGATAAAATCGAGGACGGTTTCCAATCAAGAAGGGGAGAATGATGATGACATGACCAGGTCGGATATGAACATGACTACATCATTCTTAAATAAGCAAAAGGTGCACCCTATTTATATTAGATATACATTCTATGTATTTGAACAAGTGATGATGCGCCATGATTTGCCTTTATTTACATTTGCAGAAGTACTTGCATGGATAAAAGAGAACATATTGGGCTCAAGTGATATATGGATGATAAGGAAGTTGATTGGGGACCAATACATGACTTTTCCAAGACTTCTCCTACTCAAGTCCTGTTCGCAGGTTTGGTTCCTCCTGACAGCACCAACTTAAAACGGATATTGTCGTTGATCTACAAGGTTTCTCGGGGCCCACGAGTACTTGATGGAAAGCTTATAGAGTCTACTTTCAGATGGCTTTGGTTTCACGTCAAAATTCATCCTGAGTCAACGGGAATCTTCGAAACAAGTCACATACCTCATCCAGTCCGAATCTGATTTGGGTCTTGGGCCTTGTAATTATGTCGTAGGCTTAGCCGTAGGGGGTGTGCGCCCTAGGGTAACCCTAGGACGTCTCTAACTCATATATATTCAGTAGCCGCCGCCGTTTAGGGTGGGTTTTGCTTAGATTATTCTGCCGTGGCAGTTTTCGTCGTTTAGTCAGTTTGTGGAACCCCAACTGTGAGTTTCATCTATATTAGCAATATATTCAGATTGCGTCTATCTTGTTCTTGCTTGTGTTCTTCGATTCACATGCAAGGATTAGTCTTCTCGGCGAGGTCAACCGTGTTTTGGCACGGTTGATAACCAGAGGATACGTGGTGCTGCGATTGCGGGGCTCAAGAGCGTTTTCGTTCAGAAGTCAGATCGACGTGTGTCAAGTTTCTGCCAAATCGTTGTTTATCATTACCTATCGGAAGATCGGGACCTAACATTCCTCGTCACATTATTGCTTCAAACTCAACCTGCTGGCCACCTTTGAAACAACTCTCCCGTGATATTGAACGCCAAATTAAGTACACAGTCAGGGGATAACTAGGAATTCTAAATGGTGATCATAATGCATAGTTAGTTCATTAAAGTTGTATCTTTGTATCAATAAGCTTCGTAATCGACTATCCTAGCGTTGTGAAGCAAATGGAAACCACAGTGGAACAAATGATCTGCTAGAGTCAGCTAGGCAACGTGGTCCTATGTGACATTACCTTACCTCTCCTTCTAAAACAATTTAAATTTGAATTCGGATAGAGAAGTCAGCAAGCCATGAAACAATAATACAAATGCAGGGCTTAACAAATGCATCCAAAAGGTTATTTCATGAGAAAACATTATGTGACAAATAATTGAATATATCCAAATTCAACAAATAATTGAATAAATCCAAAACTAAACACATAATTATAGTACAGAACTTTATGAAAAAAGATTATAATCCAGAACGTATCACACAGCTATATAAATTATTTTACACAGACAATGCATTTTTTTACCAAATCGAGCATGTAATGATGACCACGAGAACATCTATTTAATCAATTCCAAACCTTCAGAGGTTTGTGTTATAACTGATAAGCCTCTCCCTTTTATCGACAAGAAGTGGTCAGTATATATGTTTCTACGGCATAGCGAAACTCTAGCCCGTTCAATGTAAAACCTCCCTTTGCTGACCATTACCATGCCAACAGCCGGGTGACATTTGTGATTTCTGTTGGTCACTATAGGCCCGACTCCAGATAATCTGTTCTGGTTAGTCTCTTCTAATTTTCTCATCTAGCTCCAGGTCCCCAAACTTCTACTTCTGGCTTTAGCTTCAGCATGCATGTGTTTCGTGGTAGATGCAAAAGCCAAATATTAGTAAATTTCTCAATGAAATTTGCATTTCCAAAGTGGTGTGTATGTGCCATGGACACTAAGATTTCCATGTGTTTCATGGTGAAAGTCGGATCCCACTGTTGACCTTGCATCCAAGGAAGAGCCAACTAAACACCAAATCCTCCAGTTAGTCCACCTGATAATCTCCCGAAATTACAAAGACAACATCAGTCAAGCCTGCACAAAGCCCCTCTCAGTCCATGGACCATAAACCACATAGACCATCCTTGCACATCTCTCTCTCATAGTGGTGTCCCCACATGACACTTACTCAATCCTTCTCTACAACTAGGCCCAGCAGTCAGACTAATTGAGAATATTCCATTGCATTACCTGGCCCATAGGTATCAATTAAGGGGCATAAAATAAAGGGTTAATTAGTTCTATGCTATTGCAACATTGTTGATTTAGAAAAATTCCATTACCGTTCACGAAATTGTGTGGATGCCGCTGCTATTTTCTAAAATTGGATCCATGCCACTGCCGTAACATTTTCCATCTATCTCCTTCTTCCCCCTCCTTTCTTCCGTTTTCTTCTCCTTTTTCCACTGAAAATGCCAACCGGCGAGCTCCAGTGCCTCGAGGAGGAAATGCCAAGCTCCGAAATGAGGTCGATGGAGCTGGCCTCTATTGACACCGTCTCCACCACCACGAGCATCCTTCTCGCCCTACCCCTCCTTCCCTTGCAACCACACCCCTTCCCTCTAACGGCCACATCTTGCCGCCTCGCTTCGCCGTGAGCATCCTTCTCGCAACAGGAGGACAACACTGCCGGTAGCGACCCGACATTGACCTCAACCGCCACAATGATGAAGAATGCGACCATGAGCTCAGGCCATCTGCAACCCTGGTACCATATCCAGCTCTTCCGTCCCTTCTCCTTTCTACTCCTCGATGAGATCGACACCTGTGCTAGGTACCGTCGCTACCCGCCGAAACGAGGAATTGAGTAGATTAGATGGGGACCGGTGGTGACGGCGACAAATTAGTGGACATTTGTCGTGGTCGTTGTTGATGCCTTCCCATCTGAGTTGAGTCAACACACAGCCGCGACCACTGTGTTCATCGTCGACTCTGTCACCACTCCCATCCCTTACTACCGAATTCAAACAACACTGCTGCATCGCCCCTTCCCGCCGCTTGCCTCACCGCCGCTTTGCCTTAAGTCTCCCCCACCATGCCGCTCTGGCATTATCCTGTTGGGCACAGAGGGGAGGGAGTCCCGCCATCTGCGCCTTTGCTGCCGACACAGAGGGGAAGGCATTATGAGGAGGAGGCCTTCGCCGTGTCTTCGCCCTTGTACCCCTTTAGTCCTGATTAAATTAACCGGAACAGGAAGTCAACCTTTAGTCCTGGTAGGTAATACCAACCAGGACTAAAGGGGCTCCCGAGGACATGCCTGTGAAGTGGTGCCAAGGCAGTAGACTTCCATGTCAAAGGGCTATTAGAGCATGATAAATTGGAGAATGGTTATGTTACTTGAAAATTGGGAATGTCTCTCGGAAACCATGATAAATTCATGAAGGGAATGCCTGCATGCATTCTATGTTCAAATAACACTAATAAGGACATATTACATTTATTTTTCACTTGTCCTTTTGCTATCCAGGGTTGGACACATCTGGGAATCTCATGGCAAGCAAATGATAACTTCATGAATATGTTTTTGGTGGCTATGAGGAATTTCAATTCTCGGTTCTTTGTGGAGATAGTAGGACTAACCTGCTGGAATATCTAGAAAAGTAGAAATGATGTAATTTTTAATAGCTTACAATCCCCAGGGCTAGGTCAAGTATCCACACAGAGAGGTAAGCTATGCAATGGACAAAGGATAACAGTGTGCTCCCTAAGAGAAAAAGGGCAAGGTTAGACCAACAGATCGACAAAGGAGGAAGAAGAAAAATAAAGAATAATCATTCTAAACTATGGTACATCAGGATAATCACTCTAAACTATGGTACATCAGTCCATATGCATGGTAAATGAGTTGATGGACTAAAATATTTAACCCTAGCACCATGGAGCATATCATAATTAGGTCCTTAAAAAGTATAGAGACCCCATGTCAAAGAGACGACAAAAAAAACCGGCAAGTCAAAGCTATAATTATTCGCGAACTATAATATAGCTTGCAATTGTGCGTCTAACCAATGGTCCATTAATTGTCCAATCTTAAGAAGAATGTGCTGCATGGCAATTAATGGGGGATGCACACATGCAGGAATAATCAATTTAATGTGAATTGTCCATAGGGAAGTAAAACTTTGTCAAAATATATCTAGAAAGAAATAAAGAAGGAAAATGAGAGGGAACCAGATATGGAATTTTCGTGGGAAACTGAAACTCGGGCTTTAAAATAGAAGAATGAGCCCCAGCAAAGTACGTAACAACCTATAAATTGACCACAAACAACAGATACACTTGTTTAAATAGACAGAAAAGCATTTTATTTCAAAAAATTTCGCTAATCACCAATTAAAAATTTCCAAAGTTTTAAAATAATGTAAATACAAAACTAAAGGAAAATATGTGACAGTCCCCTGAGGAATTATAGACCATGCACATGCACAAAATATTATGTATAGATTTGGCATGAGATGCAATAAACCCCCTTCCGTGAAACTCTATGGCAACATGTGTACTTGGTGATGCCACACTTACAATTCCTTAACTCCACGGTAAACATACACAAACCAAAACTGCAATGCTAAGGTCGCATAAATGTCTTTTACTGCAAGAGCAATCACCATTTAATAAGCTTAATATGTAATCCAGTACCTACTACCTAGTATAAATCAGCGACAGAAGACTGACACGCAGGTAGACGGCTGGGATTCCTTCGTTTTATAAAACTAGTCAATACATAGCAGAAATAAACATCACAAGAAATACAAAAGTTTTCAGCACATAAAGGGGCACCTGCGGACAAGCTGGTGTCTGCCGATGGAGCAGCAGCGGGTATAGCCGACATCATGGTCTGCTCGTCGGAGGCCAATGGCAGCGTCTTCCCTGATCTCCTTGAGCGGTGTGGGTGCATCCATTTTTGGAACCACTGCCTCACCTGCAATCACCACCACAGCGTGCCATCCCCAGATCGATTTCAGAATGAACCACACAAATCAAACCGGCCAGTAAATTCCCTTTTCTTGGAAATGAAACCCTACCTGCTTGGGCTTGACGCCGACCGTTCCGGCGCGCTCGGACGAGGCGGTGAACCTGTCAGCGAGGGACTGGATCAAGGAGCGGTTGGGGATCACGGCGCCGATGTTGCCAGGTTGCTGCAGATGCGACTCCATTTCGGCCACCTCCGCCTGCGTGAAACGGAACAGCGGGCGCTCCCTCGTCCTTGGCGTCGACGTCCGCACCATCTATCGATCCCGCTCCTGCTTCGACGGGGCATCGAGAGGATTTGGAGATCTATGTATGGGGTATTGGAATTGGGGGATGACGAGAGTGAGAGAATGAAAAGAAACGTGAGCAGCGGGGAGATGGCGTGCAGCTGTCGTCCAGGCACGAAGGCGGCTGCTCAGGGGGATTCGTACTTTCGTAGTCGTTCAGCCAGTGATTGCTGATCTGCCCTAGCTACCGAATGTCTCAAATTGGGGGTTTTGTGAGTCTACACCCGGGGCCCACGAGATCGGACGGTATAGTATACCGCTTCCTGGCTCCTGCTGTTTTGTCACGCTGGTTATGGGACAATGGCACCTGTAGGGCAGACTTGGAGAGGGTACTATTTGTTCGATGCTCTGTAGAAACGTGCGTGTTTACTTATTTCGATGGCAAGAAACACACGTACCAGTTACCATGTACATGCTAAAACTTTTTTCACCACTCTCTTCCAGAAAACGGCCCATAGATGATGATTTTAGGGGAACCCCACCTATAATGCAACTTATATTAGGTTTATGTAGCAGTGGATGTCTAAGAAATGTACCACTTTTTAGAGGATAAACCATGGTAGATAGAGAGACCCATATAGTGTTTAGCGGCTGCGTCGACAGCAACCTCTTCAACCTACCGGTTTGGCTGGTCCGGTATGCGTGAGATCGTCTCGCTGGACAAAAAAAAACATGGGGCACAGAGTGTTTCTCACCTATTGTTTGTGTACGACAGCTTGCTTTTCTTCATGGCAGAGGTTGAACAAGCCAAAAGGATTAAGGAAGCACTAGAATTATATAAAAACTGCACAGGTCAATTGATCAACCCATTGTAATCCTCTCTGTTGTTTAGTGCTTTTTGTATGCAGAAAAGGCAAGAGGAGATCAAAGCTGCTTTGCAGGTTGACAAGGCTAGTTTTGATGAGAAATATCTGGGACTCCCAACCCCTGAAGGAAGAATGAAGGCTGAGCAATTCTAGCCATAAAAGAAAGCTCTGCAAAGAGGTTAACGGACTCGAATGAGATATTTATCTGTGGCAAGCATTCTGATGTGGAATAGGGTTCCCGATCTTCCGAAAGGTTCTGATAAGCAATCGATTTGGGCGGAGTCGCAACACATGTCGATTCGGCTTCTTGAGCCCCGCAATCGCAGCACCACGTCTCCTCTGGTTACCACCCGTGCCGAAACACAGATGGCCTCACCGAGAAGGCTAATCCCAGTTTGCGAATCGAAGAACACAAATAAGAACGAGAAAGAAAGCAACCAAAATTGCAGATGAATGATTAAGCTCACGAGTTGGGATCTTACAAACCGATCAAACGGCGAAAGCAGAAATAATCTAAGCAAAACCCAACCCTAACCTAGGCGACGACTAATGATATATATAGGTTAGGGTCGCGCAATACCCCCTAGACGCGTCCCTATTGGACTCGGACACGATACATGGCCCAAAAGGCCCAAAGACGGTGACGCAGCACCGGAACAGATTCTGGACGTCAACTTGTTCGGCCGATTCCCGTTGACTCAGAAGGAATTTGGACATGGGACCAGACCCATTGGAAAGGTTATCTTCTTAGCTTTCCAACCATATAAAGAACACCTCAATCCGAGCACGTATGCGACCGGGGTGCCCGTTTTAGTGCAGGTTGGTCCTGGACTCCGAACCGTGGCCGAAGTCGAATTGGTTTGGGCATCCACCTTAACTTGGACGTCCTTGATGATCCTCCACGCCTCCAAGCATCCCTCCAAATGACTCCATGTCCTCTTCATGATTTTTAATCATAATACAATCATTAGATAGCAATCTATTCTCCAAATCATACAAAGAAGAACATAGGAATAAGCTCACCTCTAAATTTAATTGCCTCGCGCGAGCTCTACTGATTGGACCTTGAATATCCAATAGAGGTGTATTGTGTGCATCGGAGAGAGCGATGTCCTCATCATCCTCCTCCTCTTGAAGTGAAGTCGTCCTCGACTCAAACACATCCTCCTCTCCCAAGTAAGGCTTCAAATCTGAAATATTAAAAGTAGGACTAACCTCGAACTCGGGAGGTAACTCAAGTTTATATGCATTGTCATTAATCTTCTCAATTATTTTAAAAGGACCATCAACCCTAGGTATTAACTTTGACTTTCTCAAATCTGGAAAACGCTCCTTTCTCAAGTGCAACCACACTAAATAACCCACTTCAAGTTTTACTTCTCTTTTCCCTTTACTACCAGCAACTCTATACTTTTCAGTCATCTTTTCAATGTTGTGCTTAGTTGTTTCATGTATTTTCAAAATAAATTTAGCACGTTCTTTAGCATCGCTATGAATTCTCTCACTAGCAAGCAAAGGTAGAATATCAATAGGAGCACGAGCGTTGAAACCATACACTACCTGGAACGGACTTACCTTAGTAGTAGAATGCGTTGCCCGATTGTATGCAAACTCCACATGAGGCAAACATTCTTCCCACATCTTCAAATTCTTCTTCAACACAGCCCTCAACATGGTATCCAAAGTACGGTTCACCACCTCTGTTTGTCCATCAGTTTGTGGATGACAAATAGTAGAAAAAAATAACTTTGTACCCAGCTTGTTCCACAAAGTACGCCAAAAGTGACTCAAAAAATTTGCATCACGATCTGAAACAATAGTAGACGACATACCATGCAAACGTACAATCTCTTTGAAAAAGAGGTCAGCAATATGAACAACATCATTACTTTTATGACATGGTATAAAGTGAGCCATCTTAGAAAAACGATCCACCACAACAAAAATACTATCCCTCCCCTTCTTAGTCCTAGGCAATCTCAATACGAAGTCCATAGAAATATCTGACCAAGGAATAGAAGGTATAGGAAGAGGGCATATACAAACCATGTGGAGTCAAGCGAGACTTAGCTTTTTGACATGTAGCACAGCGACCAATGAAACGCTCAACATCTCTCCTCCTCTTTGGCCAAAAAAATGAGCGGTCAAAACATCCTCCGTCTTCTTAGCACCAAAATGTCCCATCATTCCTTCTCCATGCGCTTCCTGCAACAACAAAAGACAAACAGAATCAACTGGAATGCATAGACGGTTAGCTCTAAACACAAAGCCATCATTTATCACAAACATGTTCCATGTACGTCCCTCTTTACAATTCAACATCACATCTTGAAAATCAGGATCAAGCGCATATTGGTCTTTAATCGATTCAAGTCCAAAAATCCGACAATCAAGTTGGGACAGCAAAGTATATCGTATAGACAAAGCATCGGCTATCACATTATCCTTCCCTTCTTATGTTTGATAATATAAGGAAAAGATTCAATAAATTCAACCCATTTAGCATGTCTATGATTCAGATTATTTTGAGAACGAAGATACTTAAGCGATTCATGATCAGAATGTATTACAAATTCTTTAGGCCACAAGTAATGACGCCACGTCTCTAAAGAACATACAAGAGCATACAATTCTTTGTCATACGTAGAATAATTAAGAACAGGCCCATGCAATTTCTCGCTAAAGTAAGCAACAGGTTTACCTTCTTGCATCAAAACACCACCAATGCCAACTCCGCTAGCATCACATTCGAGTTCAAAAGTCTTACCAAAATTTGGAAGTTGTAGCAATGGCGCGTGCGTAAGCTTGTCCTTCAAAGCAGCAAAGGACTCCTCTTGTGTCTTTCCCCACTTGAACACCACACCTTCGTCAACTCATGCAATGTCGCCGCAATGGTGCTGAAATCTTTGACGAAGCAGCGATAGAAACCTGCAAGACCAAGAAAACTTCTCACTTGTGTGATGGTTTGTGGCAGCGGCCAGCTCTCAATGGCTTCAATTTTTGTCCCATCCACCTCGATTCCCTGTGGAGTAACAACATAGCCAAGGAAAGAAACTCGATCGGTGCAAAAGATGCACTTCTCAAGGTTAGCAAACAAACGTGCATCGTGCAAAGCGTCAAAAACAGCACGTAGATGCTCCATATGTTCATCAAAAGACTTGCTGAAAATCAATATATCATCAAAGTAAACCACCACGAAACATCCAATAAAAGCCCTCAAAACTTCATTCATCAACCGTATAAAAGTACTAGGTGCATTAGTTAAACCAAAAGGCATTACTAACCATTCATACAATCCAAATTTAGCTTTGAAAGCTGTTTTTCATTCATCTCCAAGTTTCATTCTTATTTGGTGGTAACCACTACGCAAGTCAATCTTTGTGAAAATTATAGAGCCACACAATTCATCAAGCATGTCATCTAACCTAGGTATAGGATGACGATATCGATGGTAATATTATTAATGGCTCGACAATCCACACACATATGCCAAGAACCATCTTTCTTAGGAACCAAAATCACAGGAACTGCACAAGGGCTAAGACTTTCACGTACATACCCGCGGTCCAAAAGATCTTGGACTTGTCGCTGAATATCCTTAGTCTCCTCGGGATTGGTTCGATAAGCAGCATGGTTTGGCAAGGTTGCTTCCGGGATCAAATCAATTTGATGCTCTATACCTCTCATAGGTGGCAATCCCGGAGGTATCTCGGCTGGAAAAATATCCTCATACTCCTGCAAAACGTTAGTGACAGCAGGAGGCAAATAACTAGCAATATCATCAAGTGAAAACAAGGTTTGTTTGCATATCAAAGCATAACATACATCATTTTCAGAAATTTCAGAAATATCACATTTTGTTGCAAGCATAACTCCCCCCTTCAATTTAATTCCCTCAGTCTTAGAACTAGGTGATGACTTATCCTTTTTAGGTGGGAAAATAGACTTAGCAACTTGTTGATTTTCAGATTCATCATTTTTCAAACTAGCAGCGCGTTCTTTATCAGCTTCTATAATTTCAGCAGGGGTCAAAGGTAGCAAAATAATTTTCTTCCCATTATGCACAAAAGAATATTTATTACTTCTACCATGGTGTGTAGCATCATTATCATGTTCCCAAGGTCGACCCAACAAAAGTGAACACGCTTGCATGGGAACCACATCACAATCAACAGAATCAGCATACGCACCAATGGAAAACGAAACCCTACAAACCTGTGTTACCTTTGCTCTTCCGGAATCGTTTAACCACTGGATGTAGTAAGGATGTGGATGTGGCCGTGTGGCCAAGCCAAGCTTCTTGACCAAATCAGAACTCACCAAATTGTTGCAGCTTCCTCCATCAATGATCACACGTGCACGACGATTGTATCATCCTCAACTTCAACCTCTTCCTCTTCATCTTCTTCGTCTTCCACGTCAAAAGTGCTAATGTATCCATCTTATGTTGCAACATATGCCCGTTGGCTAGGGCAATCCTTTTGCACATGGCCAAATCCTTGGCAGCGGTGGCACTGAATCTTTGTAGTGCGTCCCGTCGAGGCGACGGATGAGGAACTCTTGGCGGGTACCTGCAAGGAACTTTTACCTGACTCGGCGGGTCGTGGTAGAGGTGGTTTTGGCGCCACAGAAACGCCAGATGCAACCGGTCGCTTGCTTGCTGGTGAAGGCGCCCAGAAGGAGACAGCCTTGGTCATCCCCGAAGGTGGCGCCATACGCGGAGAGTACGAAGTTGACCTGTTCTTACTCTGTTGCTCACGTCCCTGCAATTCCTTTTCTGTAAGCATAGCAAACTGAAACAACTGGTTGACAGTGTTAAATTCCTTATAATCCACTGTGTCCTGGATTTCAAGCCTTAATCCCGAGTAAAAACGACAAATAGCATCCTCGGTGTCCTCTACTATCCCACAACGCATTAAACCCTTTTGAAGCTCACCATAGTAATCTTGCAGGGATTTATCACCCTGACCTAAACACATCAAATTCTTACGCAAGTCTCTATGATAAGAAGGTGGAACAAATCTATCACGCATAGAAACCTTAAGTTCTTCCCATGTATTAGGTAAAACACCGTCTAAAGCTAAACCAGTCCACCAAATGATAGCAAAATCTTTAAATTCACTAGTGGCTTGTCTAACTCTATGTTGTTCAGGCACAAGATGAGAACTAAACTTTTGTTCTACTGTCATCTCCCAATCAAGATATCCTTCAGCATCATAATGGCCCAAAAAGATGGTATTGTAAATTTTACCTTAGCGTAAGGATCATCGTGAACACGATTATTGTCATTACCATGGTGATGTCGTCCACCACCCATCCCTGTGGTGTTAGTGCAAAGACGACGTCGAAGTCGTGCTTGCCGTGTAGCTGCTTCATCCATATTACCTTGGGCGTCATACATGACGTCTTCATCCTCATTGGTTGGTTGACGAGTTTCCAACGCAGCAACCCTGTAGGTTAGCGTGGATACACGTCTGTCCACCCTCTCTACGATTTCCCCAAGCTTCATTTGGATGATCACATCGGTGACGGCCTTGGTGACCGTCTGTTTCATCTCTGCTTGCAGCTTGTCGAGAGCAACTTGTAGTTGCTCTTCACCCACACACTCGTTGAAGTCCTTGGGAGTAGTACTTCCTTCTTCACCTGTCATTGTAGACACCAAAACAGGAACAAACAGTGAAGGTTATCCCTAATAATGTACTACATAGATGTAGTAGTGCCTCTCACAACTCTCAGCAATATGGAGCTCCTTACCAAGCTGTTATAAGGTTCTTACCAGCAAACAAAGGATATCAGGAAGACGTAGGCAGCGATTGCAAGGATCAAGAACCTGTGTTGCTATGTAGAGCTAGGAAGGCCAAATATATGTGAGCGGTACACAATTCAATAACAAATAGTAATGCTAAATAAATGGCCTAAGCACAAGTAGCAGTCGCTAGAAGAGACACGTTCCTAGAACTAGTCTATCAAGCGAGAGTGGAAACAAAGGAAATAGGCTCTCTCTCACAAGTCTCTCAACAAAGGAACACCTCTGAAAGTTGTACTCAGCACACCACAAGAGTAAGCAGTAAGCAAGTGCTCTCAAATTTTTTTTCAATATTTTTTCACTTTTTTTCTTTTTTCTATATTTTACTCACAACCAGGAAAGCACCAAAAACAAACTCGGAAAGTTAGAGCTCAATCCGACATAAGATGTGGTCTATGGAATTTTCTCAAGTAGGTGCAAAGTTGTGGTACAAACTTCCGAGGGCGAAAACTCAATCTTCTAAATGGAATTTCGCAACGAAAAGTTCGTCGAAACAAAATTTTCTGTAGATGTCCGAAAAGCTAAAATTCGTCCAATTCGGAGTTCGTATGCAAAAGTTATGGCTGTTTTACCGAAGGCTCACGAATTAGGGTTTCGCGGCCCGGTTTCTTGGAATCATGGACAGTTTGCAAAATAGGTTTAGCAAGTGGCTAACAAGGGGCTAGCGGAAGCGGGCGATTAACACAAGGCGGCTTGCGACCTATCTAATCAGGCTTGCGACGGTGGGTTATTAACACAAAGCGGCTAGCAAATCCGAAACCGAGTAGAACTCAATCTCTCAAGGAAGGCTCTCGCACAACACGACAGATAAAACTAGAACAAAAAAATGCGAATCTAAACCAACGACCACAAACTTGACTAGGAAACAAACTCAACACTACGGACTCTGAAATCAAATTATGCAAAGGCTAAACATGGTCTAGGTTAAGGAAAAACTATCGACTAAACTTTTTTTTGGCTTTTTGTGGACTCTAGGATGCAAACGAAAATAAAACTAGGGTAAAACTAGGGTAAAGATACTGAGCGAACCTGACGGTGAACCTAGAGCTCTGATACCAACTGATGTGGACTAGGGTTCCCGATATTCCGAAAGGTTCTAATAAGCAATCGATTTGGGCGGAGTCGCAACACACATCGATCCGGCTTCTTGAGCCCCGCAATCGCAGCACCACGTCTCCTCTCGTTACCACCCGTGCCGGAACACAGATGGCCTCACCGAGAAGGCTAATCCCTGTTTGCGAATCGAAGAACACAAACAAGAACGAGAAAGAAAGCAACCAAAATTGCAGATGAATGATTAAGCTCACAAGTTGGGGTCTTACAAACCGATCAAGCGGCGAAACTGTTCTTGACAAAAATAATCTAAGCAAAACCCAACCCTAACCTAGGCAACAGCTACTGATATATATAGGTTAGGGCCGTGCAAGACCCCCTAGATGCGTCCCTATTGGACTCGGACACGATACATGGCCCAAAAGGCCCAAAGACGGTGACGCAGCACCGGAACAGATTCTGGACGTCAAATTGTTCGGCCGATTCCTGTTGACTCAGAAGGAATTTGGACGTGAGACTAGACCCATTGGAAAGGTTATCTTCTTAGCTTTCCAACCATATAAAGAACACCTCAATCCGAGCACCTATGCGACCGGCGCGCCCGTTTTAGTGCAGGCTGGTCCTGGACTCCGAACCGTGGCCGAAGTCGAATTGGTTTGGGCCTCCACCTTGACTTGGACGTCCTTGATGATCCTCCACGCCTCCATGCATCCCTCCAAATGACTCCATGTCCTCTCCATGATTCCTAATCATAATACAATCATTAGGTAGCAATCTATTCTCCAAATCATACAAAGAAGAACATAGGAACGAGCTCACCTCTAAATTTAATTGCCACGCGCGAGCTCTAGTGATTGTACCTTGAATATCCAATGGAGGTGTATTGTGTGCATCGGAGAGAGCGATGTCCTCATCACATTCATAAATAGTGTTGCACAAGCATTACCTACATATACAATAACGGGGGTGTTCAAAATGCCAGAACAGTTTTGGGATTCTTATGAACAGATGATCAGGAATTTTTGGTGGGGACATGATAGGGGAGAAAGGAATGTGCATTGGCATAGGAGAAAATTCTGAAATTTAAGCTCCATGGAGGACAGGGTTTCACAGATATCCGGTGCCTTAATCAAGTTCTTCTTGTGAGACAACAATAGGAATTGGTTAAAAGTACCTAAAAGTTTATGTGCTCAAATAATGAAGGCAAAATACTATCCAAATGGCTCTATCACTGATACAACCTTTTGCATCAGTATCCTCTCCTACACGGAAGGAAATTGTGCATAGTCTGGAACTGCTGAAGAAGGGACTATTTGGAGAATTGGCGATGGCCGATCGACTAAGATATGGAGAACTCGTTGGATAGCCCATGGAGATAGACTAGAAGTTATGTAGAAGAAGTTTTGGAAAAGGCTAACATATGTGCATGAATTGCTGAATCCAAGTATCAAGACTTGGAATGAACCATTGATTAGGCATGTTGCTACGGAGATGGATACCCTGGCTTGGCACTTAAAAAAAGGGGGGGCGATGTTGCGAAGTGAGCTTAGCTCAACTGGTTAGGTACCTAGTGGGGAAACCTGCCACCCGGGTTCAAATCCTAGATTTGACACGGTTGCTCGTATTTACGGCAAATATTCTTTCAATGGTAGGCGACGTACTCGTCAACAGCGAGGCGCCTGTGGTGACTTCGTCAATCTCAAGATATGCCGGCCCAGTCTTTGGAGGTGCTCGTAGTGATAGAGTGTGCGTGTGTGTTCATAGAGGTGAGTGTGTGTGCATGTGTGGGCACCTGCATTTGTACTGTGTTTCTCAAAAAAACATGGGGATATTCTCTGTCAGGAATGCTTATAAACTGGCATGGAGACTATCAGGATGAATAGAGTGGAGTCCTCATTGAGTACGGAAAAGAGAACGGTATGGAATAACATATGGCAGGCAGATGTACATCCCAAGGTAAAAATCATTGCGTGCAGATTGGCTCAGGTCAGATTAGCCACATGGGATAACAAAGCGGAAAAAAAGATTGAACAAAGAGTACATACCCCATCTGCGGAATGGAGGAGGAGAATGGATACCATGCTACGGCGGAGTGTACGAAGGTTGCGTCTTTACACCATGCAATCAGTGCAGAATGGTTACTCCCGGATGAAAGCAAGTTTGCTATGACTAGGCAGGAATGGCTACTTGTTCTACTTGATAACTCAACTAGCATGGAGAGGGCGCACGTCTTGTTCTTACTATTGAGAGCATGGCATGTTAGGAATGATATGGTCCATGTGAAACAAGAAGCCACAATACATGTGAACTTTTTTCTGAATTATGACACTCTACTGTTACCTGATAACAAGACGATGATCAGAAAGACAAAGGACTATTAATGTATGCAGAGCCAACTGATAGAAACCCAGACTCAAGGCATCAAACAAGAAGATCGATAGGAAGCTGCGCCGGAAGGCACCGCAGAGGTGAATGTCGATGTGGAATTTAGAGAGGAATCAGGCGATGCAAGCACCATCATGGACACACTACTGGAGAAAGCCACAATTGTCCCGGTTCCCTCAGTAGTCCCGATTATCAAACCGAGACTACGAATCCGAGACTAGAGATGAGCGATCTCTAGTCCCGGTTAAATAACCGGGACTAGAAATGCATCTTTAGTCCCGGTTGAAGCCACCAACCGGGACTAAAGATGGCGGAGCCACGTGGCCGGCTCCGTCATCTTTAGTCCCGGTTGGTGGCTTCAACCGGGACTAAAGATTTTTTTAAAAATTTTTTAATTTGCCCTTTCTCCAGCCCACTGCCCTCAGATTCTTTTGTTTTTTCTTGTCAAAATCCTAAAATCATCACAGATACTGAAATCAAATATCACAGATTCACAAATAGCAATGAACAATACATATCCCAAATATTTTTTTTCATTTTTTCTCCACATATCAAATACATCTTCAAAATCAAAAAAAATCACAGATCAAATACTATCACAAATTTGTTCACACATATATACAACAAAATCCACTATATACAATAAAATACAACAACATCAATTTTTGCTCGGCTCGCCACTCTCCGCCGCGCCGCTCCCGCCGCCGCCGCGGTGAGAAGATGACGCCCGCCGCCACCTCCTCCTCCTCGCTGCGCCATTTCCTCCCCTCTCCTTGCTTGCCGAGGGGAGAGGAAGAGAGAGAAGGAGAGGGAGAGGGAGAGGAAGAGAGCTAGAGAGAGGGAAAGAGATCGAAAATGTGCTAAGTGTTGGATCTGTGGAGAAGACGATGCGAGCCGGGATATATATAGCCAATTCATCTTTAGTCCCGGTTAGTGGCACCAACCGGGACTAAAGATAATTTCCCGCTATTTCAATTCATCTTTAGTCCCGGTTGTTGTCACCAACCGGGACTAAAGATAATTTCCTGCTATTTCTAATTCACCTTTAGTCCGTTGGTGCCACCAACCGAACAAAAGATAATTTTCCGCTATTTTTCTAATTTATTTGGTCCCGCTAGGGTTAACAATTAAATAATTCATTAAATAGGGTCAAACTAATTCATTAAATATAGGTTTAAAATAATAATATTAAAATTTAATCAAACATAGATAATCCTAGACATTAATGTGCTCCTCTAGATATTGTTCCTCTTTTGCCCCTCGCTTTTCTTCATTTTCATCTGCCGTTGAGTAAGAGAGGAAAAATTTGACTTTTTTGTTTTATTTTTTTATATTTTTTATGGACTTAGGAACACACGAGAGGTAACCACATAAAATTTGAGCGTAAACAAGCAAAAGACGTGACCTGTGGAAAATTCGGAAGACATACTCAAAATCAGAAAAAAGCTTTCGGGCTCGAAAAAGCAATCTTCTGAGGCTTTTTTTGGAGAAAATAAAATCGCCGAACGCGGCAAAGTCACGAACAAACACATCCGAAATTTTTTTCTGATCAATTTTCATATATGGAACGTCTCGATCGGAGTCCGTATGCGAAAGTTATGGCCGTTTTAAAAACCGACTCCGAGTTAGAGGACGAAACGGGAACAATGCGCGTAAAACTTGTTAAACGCACATAAACTAACGTGACGACGAGGGTTTATATGTCTTTATCAATATTGTACATCCCTCCGATTCGTATATTATCACCAAAATAATTTTACAAAAGATTTTGTATATTGAGAATCATTAGTTAATAACAATATGATGATACGTAATAACAAAATTAAAGCTTCCTTCTATCTTCAATCACCCACCTCCACACAACACCACACTCTTTGAAATTACGATACTCTTAAATTAATTTTTGGCCATTTGAATCATGTAGCAAAATTTATATATTTTTATTAGGTTCGTAAAAATAAGCACATTCACTTTTGTCCGGTTGGTAACACCAACCGGACAAAAATAGCATCTCTAGTCCCGGTGTGTACCAACCGGACTAAAGATGGTGTGAGAGGTCGTCGAACTGTCGAGTGCCGACATCTTTATTCCCGGTTTGTAGCACCAACCGGGACTAAAGATAGCATCTCTAGTCCCGGTTGGTGTTACCAACCGGGACTAAAGGTGTCCGGCGGTCTGACAGGCTCTGACAACATTTGAACCGGGACTAGAGGTGATCTTTAGTCCCGGTTCGTGACATGAACCGGGACTAATATTTCTAGACTTTTTAAACCGGGACTAGAGATCATCTCTAGTCCCGGTACAACTCAAACCGGGACTATTGTGGTTTTTGTCACTTCAACCAATGATGGTTTCTCCAAGAGTGACAAAGAAGGGGCCGGTGTTGTTGGCGGTGTTGATGGTCGTTAAATCCCATTTCTGGCCATCAATATTCTTGATTAATAAAGGGAAACTACCATTTCTTACAAGCATATGCTTTTAGACTAATAAAGTTTCACATGTACCAAGAGAATATTGTTCATACAGGGAATATACATCAAAGTCAATAAGAAATGGAGCCGATATGCCAAGAAACGCATATCTGGTCAATCCGGCACGAGTATATAGATTGGAGGGCCCACAAGTCAGTGCAAAATGACTTACTTCGAGTCAATCCACTATGCACGGCCACAAGGGCCCACATGTCAGCCTCTAGGAGAAAGGCGGGTGCCAGGGGTTCGACCGAACCCTGGCTGACACCCCCCTTAGCCTGATCCTCCATGTGACGCTTGCTTATTGGCTCTTAATGCTATAAGAACCATCATTAGAAGGCTATAAATGGAGGGCCTTAAGGAGCAATTCAGTTCCTCTATATTATTTATTAGTGCAGTTAGGCATTGGGATATCCTTTTTCTTCAAGTAGTGATCTCAGAGATTCGGGTAATTTCTAGTCTTCTCTTTTTTATTGACTATGACTACTTTAATATAATTTTGCTCTTTATTCAGTTTATCTCGTTCATATAATTCCATGATTAGTATATATAGTTCATACAATACAAGACCTAGGTTCCGTGATCAATATTATATTATGTCTAGGATATATGAATGTTTCCCACTTTTGTAACCCTAGGAACCTTGTATGAATAGTGGAGAGGGCAGTAAAAACTTTGCATTTTGATGAGCATGAAGATTTTCATATGTTTTTCAATTTTTCCTTGCACTTTCGTAATAGGATCATATGCAAACAAGTCACTGTTTAAATTTTAAAAAATAAAAGATTCAACCAAAAACCCTGATAAAAATTCGCAAAATTACAACAAGATATCAACAACCAACTGGAATTTTTCAGAATTTTATCACCAAGTTTGCCACTTCGAAAAATTCCTAACTGGAACAAACAATGTTTTGAACCATACCTTGCAAGTTTGCCAAATTTTGCTCAAATGAGCTATGACCAAACCATTTGAACCTGTATACAGAACACCTTTTCCACGACTAAAACCCTGGGAAATTCAAGTGGAAAAAGACTGGAGGAGATGGGACAAAATTGAGGGCAAAATCAGAATTGAACATGGGCTAGAACTGAGAAAAGAGAGAATTTTTTACTCTCGTCTACTCTCACAGCCAGTGGGCCCCAGGCCATGTGGGACCCACTTGTCATCGTCAGTGACCGCCCCCACGCCCTCCACACCACAGGCGCCATGCGGCACATCGCGGACACGCACCGACGAGTGCAGAAAGCGCGACGCCACTACCTGTTTGTCGCTCACCGCTCAATGCTGCCCTCATACCCTCTTTCACTCCCTCTGCTGCTGTCCCACACATCCCCAGGCGCTTCCTCGACCGGGAACCATGAGGTGAGAATCGCCGCGACACGACTAGGTGGCCGGCGAGCTCTTCCTGCGTCAAATGTCTACTCCTGTGAGAGTCTTGGTCCAAAAACCATAGAAACATCTTCGCCTCGTCCAGTAGGTCCTAGGAGTGTTGAACAACACCTTTGTTGTTGCAGATCGCCGTCGGTGACACCTCCGTGCTGCCCTCGCCGTCTACGTGAGTCCATCGTCGTCGACCTGCCAGACCAGAGTGAGCCTAGCCCGAGCACTTCTCCACCACCTTCGCATCACCAAAGCCTTGAGACACATTGAAGCTCGAGTTCACCGTCATCTTCTTCCTCTCTGGCCCCCGTCCCCCTTCACGTAGATCCAGAGCTCTGGTGAGTTTCGGCGCCATTATTTCGGTCTCGACCATCCTTGGTTGATGCTCGATCTCGTGCACCCCTAACTCTTGCAGAACCAGCGCCCTGACAAGCTCTCCACGGGACGTCGGAGCCGCGCATCACCACCGAGCCATCCTTACCATCACCGACACCAACCAAACCGCGCTGGATAGCTGCAAACCCTGGGTGAACACACCTTTGCGCACCGCCAAAATCCCGGGATTTGGCCTCCTGTGTCGTTTGCCATGGCACCCCGAGAGCGGTCGCTGCCTCTCTCATCACCAGCACCGGCTCTGGCCTTTGCATGGCGTGCGAGTGCCACCCACGCCTTTGTCTTAACCTTGTGCATGTTTTCCCTTTTCGTTGCGTCGCCTGATTCGCAGTCGTTCACTGTCGGTCTCGCATGCGCCATCGCATGTATGGCTGATGAACGAGACCCAGCCACTGGCAGGAGGGCCATGGGCAAAATAGTTTAAAAGCTGAGGGACTAAACTGCAAGATTCACATAATAATTCGGGAGAAAATGATTAATAGTTTTTCTTATGAGCTGAGAAATGTGTAAACTTCTAAATTGCCTAGATAATTCATCTTAACACATTTTCGGGTGAAACCAATTTCTACAGAACCATAAATATGTGGTCTAAATTACATGGCCATAAAAAGTTATAGGTTCTGTACTGGACAATGAATAAATTGGAAATAGGTATAAATGGTACATTTATAGGCCTAGGACTTTAAATTTTCATTGCTATGTCGTGCTAGCTCCAGAAATTATGAAATATTTTTTCTGCACTCTAAGTACTGTACTCAAGAACTTTCTAATATAAAAGTTTGCCCAGAACTTATTCTGCACGCCAAGTACTGTACACAACAACTTTTGCACATGGAAAAATTGACTAGGTCAGCCTGAAACTTGTAAAAATCATAACTCCAGATTGAAAGCCGATAAAATATGAAACAATATACCAAAATTTATCTAAATTCATGATCTACTTACTGTGTAAATTTCATGCATTTTATAGCATGTGGAGTTTTATGCATTTTTGGCTTATTTGTCGAATATGGTATTTTTAGAAAGCAAGCCTGAGTACGCTGAGGAGTTTGTGGACGTTGTCAATCCTGAGGAAGACCCTTTTCTTTGGGTCGAATCCTGAGGGAGACCCTGAGCAAGGCAAGTCTCCCAACCCAACTGAACATATTCCTCCCATTTTGGAGGATTTAAATGTTTGGTTTCAAAATTTGCGGGCGTAGAAAATTGATACTAATAATTACAAATGTTTGGAATGGTAAGTTTAAAACTTGGACCTTGCTTAGCCTGTCCAAAGCTTGATGAAGTCCTGATCACCATCTTAGAAGTTGAGTAAAAATACTTGGGGTACCTAGGTGGCATAAATTGCTTTATATTGCCATTATATGCTTAGTCTTGCTTAGATGGGGTAAAATGAGTACATGGGCATTCTTTAAACCCTATTTGAAATATTTTATCACTTCTGGACAAAAAAAGAAAATGAGGTTATGTGTGAACTAAAATGATGAGAATTATGATTTTAGACTTGGGCGGTAATATGGTTCACATATGTGATAGTTCTGTGCTGATAGGGGTAGTGTTCGCCTTAGTCAATTAAGGACCGAACTCAAAGTCATTCACTTATGAATACTAAGTGTAATCCACATGTGGTATTATGGGATAGCCATAGCTTACTAAGTTGTTCAATGTTTAATTCCATAGGTGTAGTATGGGTGGTGCCTATTGAGCCATAACGGTAATAGGGCTACCTATTGACCCGTAACGGTGGTATGCATCTAAGTTTGTGCAATACAACGATATTGTGTCTCGTAGGGAGCACGAGGGCTGTGCCTACGATGCTAGGTTCGGTGAGGGCCCGCCCTCTAGCGGCGCTACCTTGCTAGTAGCGTGGGTTAACACACATTGTGCTGGTGTGAGCTTAAATGTTGAGCAATATAACAGTTATGTCATGAATAGTAAATCGGGTACCTTTGGTATCACGAGGCATGCAAGACATGATTAATACTTCGTGTCGCGTGGTATTATACATACTCTACAAAGTTACATCTAACCGGTTAGCCGCGCTCACTTGCACGAGCTGCATATTGGGTGGTCTTGAGTATACATTTGGGATACTTGATGATTTGAAATGGTTTGAAAGGTTGCTTTGAAATGATGAGGTGTTGACGTTTATATTTACGTTGTATTATGGACTTACTGCCAACAAGGGCAGCGGGTCGCCGTATTGTTATTACTTTGATGAATGCCATGTTCAATGTTTTGCAAATACTATGATGATGCCTAGATGCCTTTTGACAAAGTTTGCCAAATTCAAAACTTCCTTTATGCTAAATGAAATATACAACACCATGCATTATTTGATATCTCTCTATATATAGGTAGAATTGTTATTGCCAGTGAATTATTTCGGTAATGTACTGAGTTGGCTTGCTACTCTTTTATGTCTTGTTAGCCTTGAGTGCAGGTGAGGGGTACCTTGCTGGTGAGTGCCCCGCTGGGGATGATGACTTCTACCATGACGGTCCTAACTAGGGTTTACCCTAGTGGGAAAAGCTTGTGGGGCATTTTGGGTAGCCAAGCTTTCATGAAGCATAAGGTATTGTATCTATTTGGCTGGTCGGGTGTTGTCCGAAATAAGGACTTATGTACTTAACTTATGCTTACGCTTAGAACCCTACTACTACTTGTGATCTATTGGCTTTGATAAAAGTGTCGGACTAGTTCTATGCTCGGGATAGTTTAACACGAGTATGGGTTCAAAGTTGGCGAGACTGTTGCTGTAATACCCCGAAAAAAAGTAAAGTTTCAGTTTTCAAGTAGACTGGTATGAAAAAGAAAAAAAAGGATTTAAATGGAAAAAAAAGTTTAGGACTGGGCTGAGTCAACCTGAGCCAAAGTCCAGCCCACTCCCACTCCCTAGGAAAGGGATCGATCCCCTTCCCTATGCCGGCGCCTTCTCTCCTTCCCCCTCAACCGATGCCGCCACTCCCCTCTCTCACCACGTGAAACCCCTGCCCTCTCCTCTCCATGCCACTATCCCTAGGTGGATCTCCTCCGTTGTAGTGAGGAACGAGAGGCAAAGGTGAAAAACGGAATGGCGTGGATGAGAGGAGCAAGATGATGGGCATATGTAGAGTTTTCCCCATGTTGTCATGATGGTAGCCCTAGAGGAAACCCTAGGTAAGGTCCCATATGTTTTACCCTCTGTTTTTATGTTCTTTCATGCGAGATAGAGCCAGGAAATCAAGGGGATAAGATGTGATGCGTCACTTTTAAGTTAATCGCTAGTTGCAGTTTGTTTCAGATTGTGGTGTTCGCCTAGGGCTGAACTTGTCTTCATGTTAGAGGCGTGATAAGGCTATGATATCTTTTTTAAAGTTGTAGATAATGATGTAATCTAGCTCTCAGCCAATTTTCATGTGTTTTTATTGGATGGTTTGGGAGATATCTAAGTTTTAAGTCAGGTGTATATTTTATGACGAAATCTGGACAGTATTAGATTGAAGTGTTTTTAGAGAGACTAATCATCTGAATTAGATATTCTTCATGAAAACAAAGTTTTAGGTATTGTTTTTATCTTTCCAGATTGGTAAAGTACACATGGTGGAGATGAGTATAACTTCAGATATTGAATATTTACTATCTGCTGTCTGGATTTCAAGACAGATTATAAGCCTTGCTTTCGACTGAAGATTTGACTTAGTTGCTGTCAGAATTTGGTTGTCATGTCTTTAGCAAAGTTGTATATCTTGCTCTGTATATTTCCGTAATGTTATATTTTGTCATGTTTTGAATAGTATAATGGAAGCTACAAAATTATTAAGACATACTGCTCATGTGGGCAGATTCTCGGTTTTCTTGTTGTAATGTTTGAAGGGGGTTTTTCAGTGTAGGAAGCGATTGATGTATTTTTGTATGAGTTTACTGTATTATTTGTAGCTAAATTAGTTGTTATCCAGGTGGTTCAACTCCGGGTCACGACAAAGACCTGTTATCTCCATCGGTAAAGGCAAGTGGATGTAGCGGTGGTGCTACCCTTTACCTTGTTATTGGTTGCCTCCACCATAATTATTCTGCTAAACCATAATGATACCTTAATGCATCAACATGATCTCTATGCTAGTTCTTATTGTGGATATTCATTTCTTGCATTAACTAGTTGCGTATATAATCTTGAGACCGTTGAATTCTAGAATGAATGTTGAATTGTGGTATTTTTATATCCTTGTATTGTGATGAAGAATGTGTGTGAGCATGGTATGTGGAAGTGAGCTATCATTATGCATGAAGCATGTATTGCATCTCATGCATTGGAAGTTATGTCACGTAGCGTCGTGACCGTACCGGTACACCACCGTTCGTTCCCGAGAAGGGGTTCGGTGAGGAAGAGCATGGCATGTCATATTGCATAACTATGCATTCATATGGAAGTGATGTGTGGCTGATGTTAAAGTGTTGTTTACGTATTACACATGATGATGTTCTCGCAAGTGCTAACTTCTATTAATCTTGATGATAATTCTATTGCATTCTAATAGCTTGTTAAAGAATTCACTTGCTAAGATTTATTCTCACTCCCTTATAGTCTTTTGAGGTACTTCTTGCTGCATGTTTGCATGAAGGGATGGGAGTAGCCATGCACCTCTATACACAATGATCTCACTTGATTTGTATTTCGTATGATGTGGTCATATATAAGACAATTGTTATGATGTCTTAATAGAATAATTAAACACTAGTGTTGTAGTTTGTAGCTTATCCAACTTTTATTAGTCAATTCGTATATATTAGTTTGTTGTTGTTGGACATAAACCCTTATGTAATTGTTGTTGCTTCCGCGATGCTATCTCTATTAAAGTAGTTGATGCCAAATTTCTTATTCTTTTGGCGAGGTTATTTAGTTCTTTAGTGGCGTCCCAGACGTAGCCTTGTGTAGTTTTTCTAGGGTGTTACAGTTGCGGGATAATGCTGGAGTTCGAGTCTCATGATGGGCACGTCTGGTAGTGGACTGGCAAGTTATCCAAGTTGATTGTCTTGTCGATTCTTTTTCTGGGCATTTATAATTGTCTTGTTGAAACGGTACTCGGATATCGCCGTGGTTGCGTGAGGTCGAGCGGCTATTATGTGTGTATGGATCCCGCTCGACAAATATCACAAAGGTCCCTAATCGAGTCCCCACCAACTTTGCAATTGTGGTGTCCACAATGAAATATTTAGTTTACCTCTTTCATATATAAATGATATGATTAGGCTAGTCAATCTACTGAATAATCTTAATTGATTGCTCTAGTCCTAACCAGTTCATCGGAAAGGTCAAGGTCCGATGGGGATTAGATATATTATTTACTTCTATAAGCATGGTGCTTAAATTAATATGTATCATTGAATGAGGTGTACCCAAGGAATTGTTAGAGGTAGACGGCGGGTGGTGATAGCCTCATCATCCTTGTAATCCTTCACGTTCGGAAATGACTGTAAGTGTTTAAATTGTCATAACCAGTTAGCAGACCAGCAGGGGTCCTGCCTCTTGTAGTGCCGGGTGCAAAGAAGTAAGTCATAATTGTTTAACTTGTATGATGAACTAAGTATATACTAAAATACTGAGTATAGAAGTACATAAGCAAAGAAGTATAGTTTATTCCTTTGTACTATTCTACTAGTCTAGAGGTTTACTTTAAATAGAGAAAATGAATCCTTGAGTGTCTACTACTTGAACTCTATGATTATGTTAACCCCTGGTAAGACCATGTTCATTTCTGTCATACGTGTAATTAGAATATAAATCCCAACAATATTTTATCTCCTTCCTTGCGGACATATAAATACAATACCCGACCTATGGGTGAGGTGCTCACCGGCGTCGATCCCTTTCATTGGCCGCCGATTCACCAAATTGGAAAAAGGGGAAATGATCCAATACCTCTCCTCTTCAAACCCCACCCAAAATAAACATTAATGGTGCTTTAATTCATGAGAAGTAGATGGCTTAAATCGGTCTGATTTTCGTCCTTCTTCAAGTCCAGCTGGTGAGCTCCTTCATGGCTTCTCCTCCTCTTATCGACCTATAAAAGGTACAATCATAACCCCTTGGCCTCCTCTTGCTTGTCCGCTCTTTCGGCTCCTCTCCCTCCCCATCGAGCTCCCCACACCGCACCTCTCTCCTGCTTGCTGGAGCAACTCCGACGGCCGGTATATCTTCGCCAGAGCAGCGCCAAGGCGCGCCGCCGCCTCCTTCGGATTTGCCAGGATGCCCTTGTCCTCGGCATCTGCCTATCTCTTGCCGAAACCACTGGGAACGCTACTTCCACATGACCCCGAAGCCACCATCCACCGTGCGCTTCTGGCAGCTCCTTGCCGGCGACCAAGACCACGCCGGACCTCAGTGCGGCCATCGACGGCTTCCTCTTCACCGGCGTCACCTCCTCTGCCCTGCCCGGCCTTGGGAACATCGTTGTCCCTCCAACCCCAAGTATATCCACCACCATATTCGCCGTCGGTCGCCCACTGCGCGCGCCTCACCAGAGCACTGCACGGCCTCGTTGCCACTATCTATGGCCGTAGCTCGCCATCCACTTCCTCATTGGCTCCTCCTCGGACCCCAAAGACCAAGGGAACCAGGTTCGTCACCATCGTCGACCTCAAGTCCGGCCATCGTTCGCTGCTATTGCAGAGGCCTGAGGACTGCGCCATCGTCAATGTGAGCACCACATCATCACGGTCGTCCCTGGCCTCCTTGTTGCCAAGACCAAAAGATCGCCGGAGCTCCACCGCTGTTGTCAACCCGAGCTGCCGTCCGTCTTCTTCCTCATCGCCAGCTACCACTACCGTCCTCTCATAGTCGTGTGTTCGTGGGTGAGACCCTCTCTATTTCATTTCTTCTGCCATGTCCTCACCGGAGTTGGGCCAGCCGTCACTCGCCTGTGATGTCGCGCACTCACCTACCGACGGCCACCATGCCACCCTAGCCCTGTGGACCGAGTTTGTGGTCCGAATCCAAAGTGGACCGTTGACTGGGCACGGTGCCCACGTGTTAGTGAGACATAGAGAGTCCCTCTTCTCCCTCCTCGCCGATGTTGGCTGGTCCCACTCAATGATCTATTTTCATTCGCTAACATCATATTAATGTTTTACAGTAGAAAAATAATACAATAATAATGAAAATGCAATCTAAACAACACCTAAACATCAAATGCCCATATCTTAGCTGTTGAACTCCAAATTGACTCCTTCAACTGTTATTGCTATTTTACTAGGGTTTTAGCCTAGTATTTGTTCTCATGTAGATTTTTGTCGTTTCAGAAGTTCCCGGGATGAAGGAAAAGAAGGTTCGTGCAAGTTTTCGAAGGAAGCAAGGCAAGTCATATCATACCTTGAGCATGTTGAAACATTATATTATCTTTTAATTGCAATTGCATTGCTTAATTTTCAAAGTTACACCATTCATGATGTTTTATTTAGTTACTATTCCTAAAGTCCGTTGTTATGGCCATCTTATTGCTTTGATTGCCTCAACCTTGAGAAACCTAGTAAAATAACTTGACTAGTTAATCCCAACATGATGGAATGACTAGTACCTTAGGTTTATGGTTAGCCCTGCTTGGAATCAACTAGAATTTTTGCATCTTTTGCTGTGGTGACAACTGAATCTTTAGTAACCATTAATGGGGTAGTCAATGGATGGATGGGATAACATGCTTTGTGAAAATCCAAGCTTTGATTTGGGGCTGGGCTAGGGGTGTCAGATAGTGTCAGATAGATGTTTGGCTGAATCACCCCAGCCGTGTAACGACTGGCCTCCGAGTCCAAACTAGGGCTCTGACATAGCTCAGTTCAGACTAGGGTAAGGGTGCCAATGGGGAAGAGCAGAGGATAGCCAGAACGGTCAGATGCTCGCAAAGCTGTTGCCTGCTACTCAGGATTCCGACTAGGTGTAGATGCTTTGCGCGCGGTATCCCTTATGCCTAGAAAGACTTTGTGGTTGGCTGTGGGATGACCTCCACCCGGGCATCAAGGTGGTGCACAGTACATGGAAACACTAGAGGGAACGACTTATGGGTTTAGAAGCGTACACCTCTGGCCAGAGTATTAACCTGTTCGAACAGTCATGCCAGAGGACATGGGAAAGCGGAGCAACAAGCCCAAGTTAGTTTTGTTTATAAAACCCTGGGATTGAAACAAGAATATGATGGTTTAGTAATAAGATCTGTTACTTGGTTTAGAGCAACGGTTTCTTGGTGTAGAGCAACTGCCTAGTTTATGGCATTGTTCGTGATTGTACACAAGCATAGATTTTCTGGATTATAACTTAATCGGATTCTAGTTTAGACCCGGTATAGCTTGCTGAGGACTGTTGTAGCACTCGATCTTTCTCTGGCAAACTTCTCCAGTGAAGAACTAAGGTGAAGGAAGTCTCGCGAAGAGCCTAGAAGACGAAGTTCAAGTCCAGAAGGTGGAAGTCTTGCTTAGACCCCCAGTTGAGTGGAAGATGGAGCGTAGGCCCGCTTAGATCCGCTGCTGCCATGTATACATGCGCCATTATAATGCCACAAACCAACATGCTACGAGTACGTGTTTTGTTAATCTACAACATAGGTCTTCATATCTTCCAGGCAGGTTTTGCTATATGACTCCATAAATAAAGTCCATGCATTCATACATAAAAAAAAAGATCTTTTCCCTGATATGTTATTTCTGACATATCCCAATTATTAATATTTAAATGTAATGTACATGTATGCAAACCTATACAGTGGATAAAAGGAACATGCATGACGATCCATATCTAGATTTTGGACTTGTGTCAACCACACGGATCGCTAACAAGTTGATAATCATAAATCTGATATCAGTGTCACATTTTTAAATATATGAGAATGCAAAAAATTGTATTTTTTCAACAACATATAATAAATTATCAAAATAGAACTGTACAGTAACTTTTCCTATTATTGTACAGTGTTAATTTGTCTGTCATGGATAAATGTATGATTAATCCTTCCAAAAAAATTGACAACTAAGTATAAGATAGTACATTATGTCAAAATGCACCATACATTCTCAAGTATTCTTTTGGATGGGATGCATGCACTTGTTCCCCCTAATAATGCACACATCCATTATGTGTTGATGTCTTGTGATCAGCGTGGTACAACGTTATAGACGATTTTACTATCTTTAATGTCTCAATAACAAAATAATCCATTCAAATCTCTCAAGAACATAGGAACTTATATATGGGTATAATTAAAAATGCCCTAACGCAAGAGAAATGAATTCAAATCAAACCAAACGCAAATCCAACCAAGCCAAAGAGATTACAAAAACCAATCCGCTGTTCATCTTTACTTATGCAGACTTCCCACAGGTTAGTCACAACAAGTAGATTAGGTTTTCCTTCTTCTTCTTCATCGTCCTCGTCCTCCTCCCCCTTCTATTCAGTGCTTGTCTCGGGTGCCTACGTCCTGATGCCGACACTGTCACCATCACTTGTCCGCTTTTTGAACAAGGATGGAGTAGAAGAAGGCCTTGCCACCATGGGAGGTGGTCAAGTGGCATGATGACGTGGCAACGTAGGGACACAGGTGAGGTGAGCTCAATGGCAGAGAAAACATGCGAGTAGTATGGCTGGCCGCCGGCCCTCAACCGTAGCCGGCCTACTACCACCCAATCAAATCCCCTCACCCGCATACGAGGTTGGACTCAAATGGAGGTAGCCCTAGCCTGGAGCATTGCACACCATGACGGCGCTACCTCCCTCTTCTCACTCATGGATGACATGCATGTGTCGCTCGTGGTGGCATACGCCATACTTATGCAGCTGTCATCGCGCTCCCAACTCCCGCTGCCCCCTGCTAGCCACTTGACAAAGGCTCGCAACCTGCCGCCGGTCAGGAGATCTTAGGTGTTGGAAGGGACCACCAACCCAAGGGAGAGGGATTGGCCAACAAACGTATATCGGCCAGCCATAGGGAACCGGCCGGCCCAACTTTAATTGCCCATCTGTCTTTCCCTAGAAGGTAGGCCGTAAATAGGGTCATTTCAGCTTTGGAAAGCATTCGCTCATCCACAGACACTCCACCTCATTAGTTTATTGAGTTTAGAGGAGTCCGAGTCAAATTCACCAACCAATACTACAGACCTGTAATAGAGGGCACCATCATAGGTGGTGGTTCTCCTAGAAAACATCGCTTATGAGCCGTTTACCACCGGAGGGTGGTTGAAAAGTTAATAACCGGCACATATAATATCTCTTAATTGTTGGCTATAGTATAGGTGGCATTTCGTACTAAAAATCGCCACCCATATTCATGAGTATAGGTGGTGATTCTTGTATGGAACCATCGCCTTTCAGATAGGTGTTGGTCCTTAAGATAACCGTCACCTATAGTGGGTCCCAAAATCTGTCTTTCCAACAGTTGGCAGAAGGTGGGACCCACTACAGGCGACATATTTTTAACCACTAGCCATCAGCCATTAATAGGTGGCGATTGTCGGTAAAACTGCCATCTAAAACAATAGTTGTGGGTAAAAATCGTCACCTATAATCGAGTTGTAGGTGACAGTTTTACCCACAACCGCCACCTATCACTTGCATATAAGTATTGTTCATCACCAACCTTGAGCTGGTCGAGCAAAACATAGTAGCACTTCTATCTTTGTTCAACCAAGCTATAAAGGGAGAGGTTTTGCGTCCATTTTCCACAATCTGTGTTTCATATGTACTGGTGGTTAGTTTATCTATAATCTCTCTCCATTTCTCTCTACATACAAATATTTGAAGCCTCTTGTTTATCTCTACTTCGGATCTATATTGTATCTCTCTCTCTCTCAAAATCTCAATTTCCCCCTTAAAATCTCTTATTTGTGTCTTGTTTCAGGCTTTCTTAGATTAGTTAGGACTTAATCTTAATAATGAACCTAGCTATGTAATATTTCTTTTTAACGCCATCAATCAGTCCTTCCAAAAGGGGCCACTTCATAGGTGCGGGCTGCTAAAACTGTCACCTATGGGGTGTTTCAAGCTGACACCTATGAGGTGTTCTGCAGTAGTGAACTCTAGTTTGGAGAATAGGAGGATATTTTGTCAGGATTCGAGTAAAGTCCAGCGATTGTTTGAGTTAGGGCCTGTTTGGGACTGCTCCAAAAACTCTGCTCCAAAAACTCCACTGTGGAGCAGCTCCAAAAAAAATGGAGTACCTCTTTAGGTGCTCTCATAACATTACCTTTTTTAGAGCTGCGTGCGTGAAGCTGAACCCGTTTGGCTAAAAAACATAGAGCAGAGCTGAAAAACATAGAGCAGAGCAGTCCCAAACAAGCCCTTAGAAAGGAGCAGGCAGGTACATTAATGATATTGTATCTTTCTGATCATGTACTATTTAGAATAACATGTTTACTTAATCATTTAGCAATAAAGTACCCGCTTGATCAACTGTAATTGGTTGTTATGTGCATAGTTTAGAAGTTCTTTTAAGTTTTTTGTGGGATTCTTACTTGGACTTCTCCCTTTTGATTTGATGAAGGATTTTAGTGTATGTCTTAGATGTGATGCCTAGGACTTATGTTTGTTTTTAACAAAGGTAAGCTTGAGAAATGGCAAGACATAGTCCATCAGGTGTTGATATCTCACATGTCCCTTAATGCCATTCATGTTAGCTGTAGTGTGTCAGTGCTAGAGAGCAGACTCGTAGCTCATCGGTGAGCTATGTATTCCTATGCCCGAATTTCATATCCTTTTGAACAGTTTTAGCTATGGGAGTTATGATCGTGCCAAAGTTACCGTCGACACAAAAAGTCTCCTCAAACTTCCTGAACTAGATAGGTGCTTTGTTATTAACACAACAAAATTAATTATTGTCTCCCCAACATATGGCAACACGGGGACATACTACTATAGCTAATATCTGTTGAGGCACATATACTGTCTTAGCTTCAACAAGATAGATATGTTTGTTGTGATATTTTATTTGTAGGCTAATTAAATCACCACATTCACCCTATATTTGTAAATAGCTGCCTCAATGCTCAGAACATTTTTTTTTGTTCATCATCCATGGCTCTGCAGCAACATCATTACTAGTTCCCTCCTCGTGCTGATAAGAACCCGATCCACTTGCAGAAGCAAAGTTATCAGCTGCTCCACCAAAAGGAGCAAAATTATCAAATGCTTCCTCCATTTGAACTGCAGCTGCACCCATCATCTGTTGATCATTCCACATTGCTCCATTCCACCAAGCTTCTCCCTCCATTAATAGAGTTGCAGCTGCACCCATCATCTGCTGGTGATTCCACTCTTGCTGCGGCGGCAGTGGCACCTGCATCTGCGTGAACTGCTGCTGCTGCTGCTTCTTCTGGGGATTGTACAACAGAGGAGCCCAAAGCTGAGCGACATTTTTCATGGCGGCGGCAGAGGAGGTCGCCGGGGAAGCAATATTATGCCCACCGGCGCCGTAGCCACTAACATGATTCAGGTGGCTGCCGGTGAAGGCAAGCGCCTGCCAGCCGCCGTAGTTGTTGTCCAACGGGTCGAGGAGGCCGTAGTGGCCAACGTCATTTGTTCATAGCAGTGACGGAGGAGGTGTTTTCCGGAGGAGCAGCACGCCCGGCAGTGACACGTACTGACATTGCCGCCGGCGAAGGTGTGTGCCTGCCAGCCACTGTAATTGTTGTCCAAGGGGTTTTCAGCGTCGTTGAGGCCAACAAAGAACCTGGAGATGTTCTTCCAGTCGCCGCGCCCGTAATGATGTAGCCCCCACAGAAACATCCTGTAGAAAAATTAGTCAAATTAGTGTAAAAATTAGTTGATTTAGTCATTTATTTATTTACTGAAAGTAAGTTCATGTTTTGTTTCCTAGAAATGATCGACGGTATGTGGACCTTTTGTAGATAAATGCATAAGAAATAGTCAACACGCATACTGCATGCTGTGTCCAAAATAGATATGATTTTTTTAAAAAAGAAAAGATCTTTTTAAGGTCAACATAAGATATGTAAGTTATCACTTTGGCTACTATATTTTGTCATTTTATAAATATATCTAGATAAAGATATAGTGCAGTATCAAAGTGTGGGAAGCGGATGCTCTACAGTGGATTAATTATATGGCGTAGTTCTCACTACTGATATATGGGCCACTGTGTCATCTAGGCCTACATATCAGTGAGAACTGCACACCATACAGTAGTTGACTGTATAGAATCTAGTGCCAAAGTGTGAATGAACATGTACCATGATATGTTTTGACTATAAAATATTACTTACGAAGAACTATATATACAAACAACAAAAAAGCTAAATGACAATATCTTTTTATCAAAGAACTACATTACTACATAAAAACCAATAAAAATATAACATGTTTTACTTATTGAAGTGACAAAAAAACATTCATGCCAAATAAATAATTTACATCTCCAAATGAGTATAATTTGAACTAAACATGCCATGAAACGAAAAAGTGGTATACATCTGCAAAAGACTGGACTCATATAATTTTACATGCAAGGAACTAAAAAAACTTCAATTCAGAAATAATCAAAGTAGAACATATAGACCAAGACATAACCTGTGCTCATCAATGGTCGAAAACCTTGATTTCCCACTTTTTGGTTCAGCACTCTGATGGCCACTGCCCCAGTTCACCTCATTTGCCACTGTTGACCACCGGCGTTGGTGGAGCCTGTCATAGTAGTTGTTCTTATTCATGCCGAAGTCGAAGTTTGTTCATGGCAGCATGCCGAAGTTGTCTTTAATGGGTTCAAAAGTAGGGTGGACAGTGGAGCCGGCGTCCTGCGGCTAAACATTTGATGGTGAGCAGAGCACAGCAAGAGCGTATGCTGCTACGAAATACGATGGACAATACTATGAAAGAAAAGGACAATACGGATGTTGGAGTGTGGGACAAGGACAATACTCTATTTATAGGCTGGATGAATGGATGCTAATTAACCAGGGACTTCACCTACTAGTGGAGTTTGTATCTAGCAGATCATTACAATCACTGGTCAATCAAGTAAAAGTACTTAACGTTTACATCGAATGCGCAAATTCGAACCAATATGTATGTATACATACGTTTGCAATATGGGGTACGTTGATGGTTCCCATAAACGTGGGTACTAGTACGATCCGTGCTACGGCTCGTATGGTTTGAAAGCATTATATGTCGGTGGCTGTATGGACCATACGTCATGGTCGTTATTTTGTCGCCTTTCAACGTTTTTCACTAGACTCGGAAGACATATCATATCAAAAATATAGAAATATGTACTATCTTCTATCATTTATATTTTTATCGAACAAAACTGTATGTATAAAATAAATCAAACGATTAAAAAATAGTAGAATGTGCCATTGTACAATAGGAATTTTCACGGAGAGTTTGAAATTTCACTACGAAATTATCTATTATTTGCTGGTCTTTGTACATAAATGTAAATGTAGGAGATTGAGGGTGCCTATGCAGTCAAGCTTGAGATGGTATGGATGTTTGACTTCAAATAAACAATTCATAGATATAAGAAATGCACCCAGGAGAGAGTAATCGATTTTTTAAATCTCGGTTTTATTCCCCTTTATTGCTCTTAACTCCGGCGAAATTCCCGGCCACCGCCGCTCCCCTTCCTTTTTCTCCACCTATAAATTGATCCCTGCATTCTCCTCTTTCGGTTCCCCATTTTTTTCCCTCCGAAACTCCTCCGTTCGCCGGCGTCGCGTGCCACCGCCACCGCCGCTCTCCTTCCTTTTTCCCTCCTTTGGCATCGTCGCCGGCCGCCATCCGACGTCGCTAGGTCTCGTCGTCCACACCGTCGGTTTCGCAAGGACGAGGAGCACCTCGTCCACCCCTTCGCCGCCTCCTACTTTTGCCGGTAACCTCGCCGTCGACGACGACCCAAGCCGTCGCGCCTCCAACCACGTCGCCGGCCTCGTCCCATCTTCCCCAACCTTCTCCGACGACACCTTCGGATCCACGACGATGAAACGCAGCTCATCCCCACCTTCGCCGTCTCTCTCCACCGCCGAACGCCGTCGCCGTCGCCAACCCGAGCCGCCGCCGCCGTCTCCTCGTCGCCGGCCACCGATTTTCCGCCGGCCGTCGTCTTTTTCGCCGGTGAGCTTTCCCCGCGTCCCTCTCTTCCTTTTCCCCTGCCTCTCGCCGCCGCCGGCGCTGCGCACCGTCACGGCGGCAAACCCCACGCCCCGTGCCGCCGCCGACGTGGCACCGCCACGTGGCGCCCACGCGCCCGGCCCCGTTGACGTGAAATTTGATTACACGTGTTTCACACAGAAGGCCTGCGAGATTTGCTTAGTGCAGGTCCTAAACGTTGAGGTTGCGGGCATGTCAGTCAGTTTGATCCTGCAACTAAGAAGATGATGCATGTTGATCGCCAAGGAGCCTATCGGCTGTCTAGCCGATGTGTTGTATCGCCTCCAGCTGATGTTGATGTTGATGGTCCAGGAGCCGATCGGCTCATCAACCGATGATGGTGCGCTTCTAGCCGATGTCTATAGGATATTGAAGATCAATCGGCTATATGTTAGACATAGATCCAAGTAATCAAATAGACAAGTGAGATCAATAATAGTATCGGCTAAATAAAGGATATGGCATGAGAAGTCGATACAAGACTTAGATCTAGTCATAGGATAACTCATTGGCTAACCCTCCGATGAAACTACACACGCCCACAGTCGATGCACCTAAACCAATTAGCTCTAATCTTAGTCCGAAGGATCGAGCGGGGTCAGAGACAGCTTGCACCAAGATTATTACTAATTGATCTAAATGAACCAACTAACAGTATGTATAGTGATGGATATAACAAATCTATTTAGAACAACATTATGATTGTAGAGAAATATCAGCAAAGACTGAAGATCAGACCTAATCGAGACATATCCGATTAAACCGATGCGTCTCTAAACACAATGCAATTAGAAATAGAATTGAGATATCAAATAGGCAACGCCTGTCAGTTGGATCGATATATTGGACTTAACCGAGAAAGTACCGATCTTCCCCGATACAAACGCCGTCGATGGAACTTACTTCTTCTCCGGAGGTCGGACCTAACCGATGCAGCCCAACTTGGTAGCAAGACCCCGAACTCGACTAATCTTACAAAGGTTCTAACGTGAACCTATGTAGCCCCAATAGAACAGTTGAGAACCCGTCGAGTAGGTTGTAAACCTAGCGGTCTAGGGTGGCGATGCGCCAAAATTTTTGTATTTGATTGTGGAGCCTCCTGATAGAAGGACCCCTGGCATACAGTTTATACCCTTGGGTCGACTGAGTCCTAATAGGACACAACTCAATCGGCTTGCTATAAGCAGTCGATACAAGAAAGGAAACTAAGACTCCTAAACTTACAAAATTAGAAACCGATTGGCTTTCCTTAGACTCCTTCCTAATTACATAAGGAAATAGAATTAAACTGTCAATCCACGGTCTTCATGACTCCTTCCCGATTTTGGCCTCTTTTTTCCATCGGCTCATGTGTCTTTTCCTTGACCGAATCCATTACAGAACCATCCAAATTTTGGCGTTCGCACATACTTATGTTTTCCAAATTCCGGTATCAACATGCCCGCACCAACTGGCGGTGGCCCGAGCAGAGTCGGTCAACCCCAATCTCAGCCTTTGGATCGATCCGATTTAATCCTAGTCGTCCGTTTTCACTTGATGACATAGTAATCCTTTTTAATAATTAAATTTAATTCCTTTATTGCGTCATATATTCCTTTGATCTTTTTTGTAATTGGTTAAATAGGCTGAAATCTTAGAAAAATCATAACTTATTCATCCGTACTCCATTCTGGGTGAATCAAATCTCTAAAATTTTGTAAGATCAAGCTCTACACATTAAAAATATCAAACAGTAGATGTTTTGTATGTTTTTGTATTGATTTTGGCTGTTTTGTTCATTTGAGTAGTTCCCAACCCGTCTGAGGAAGTTGAGTACTTTTTTGAGGAGGATTCAGCGACCGTCTCTGCCACTCAAGGCAAGTCCCACAATCCCAAAATTACCTTTGAGCATGTTGATCCATATATTCTCGCAATACTTCAAATATGCATTATATTTTAGAATGTAATGGAATGGAATTACCTATGTTCCTTTGTACAGCCACTTTGTTGTTGATCACATATTTTGTTGTATAGCTTGGGTATTAAAATGACTAGCTAGAACTTTGTAATGTTTTAGCTAGATGTTTAGATGTTGCTTAGCCATGCTTAGACTAATTTAGGCTCATTATGGGGTAGACTATGCTTCACACCATATATATATGTACTATCATGTTGAAATAGTAGAATAGTCAAATAAAATACTGCCAACTAAAATTTGACTTAAGGTGGGTTGTGAGTACGTGGTTTTGTTTGTCGTGCTCATGACGATTAAGGACCGATTTGCGGCTATCCTTGTGAAGCATTATTTCGTACTACCCTTAGGCCAGCATGGGCAACTGTATGTATTCCGTAACGTAGCGAGAGGCAGTACTGCCACCGGGTTGACGTGGCAAGGATAAGCCCACACGGGATCGCTAGGGAAGTCAAGACCTGGCTTTGGTGGGACGAGGAACCTAGTGGGTGTGCTTGTACTGTTTTTCGTTATGGAACGGGCCATGTCACTCTCCCTGCGGGGAACGTGTCCACGGTTACGGGTGAGCCAAGCAAGGTTTTCGTGATTAATATCATCCTCTCACGTAGAAATTAAAATATGGCTGGACTGGATTATGGGGAAAAGTTTTTGGTTTTGGAGGGGGAGACTAGGCCGGTGCAACCTGGTTAGGTTATACCGTATTGTTTAATATTGATTATTTAAATTCAATGTTTTTAAATTAATTCTTCTATTAATATTCAATGAACGCTGCTGCTTGAACACTATTATGCCACCCTTTGTATTCCCGCGCATTTTTGCATCTGTTCTTGTGTGGCTTACGAGTATGTTGTATACTCACCTTGCTCTACACACCAGAGGAGGAGTTCTACAAGGAGTAGTTCTTTGAGGAGTAGGCTGCGTCGGTCAAGTTGCCTCTGGAGTGGAGTCACCGCTTTCGTCTTCCGCTACGTAGTTTACTTTCGTTTGAAAGGTTCTACCCACCTCCGTAATAAATGTAATGACGTTGTTTAAATTTTAATAAAAGTACTCTGTTTATCAATATTGTTTTTTGTGTGTCTCGACTGGTTCCTGGACGAGGATTAACACAACATTATAAGTGTGCGGAATTTCGGATAGAAATTCCGGGCATGACACCATGTATTTACCTGTTTGGTACAATGCAGAAGAAGGATTGATCATCGTCACCATTACTGAACTCAGCGCAAAATAACTCAAGACCGCTTCCATTTTTTGGGCTTGCCAAGAAGTTTACATGTGAGAACGGGCATTTGAAATCCACAGCTCTTTTGCCTGCCAACACGCTCATTTGCTCCGCAAATAATCTGTAATTCATATAAATACCCCTATAACAAAGAAAGAAGTGAATTTGTGGAAAAGTGCAATTACTATGAAACGAAAAGGGCAGCAATTCACAACAGCAAATAAAAAAGCAGAGCAACGGCTACCAGTGCAGAGCAACAGCTATCGGCGCAGAGCAAGGAGCAGCAGAGCAACGGCTAGGCCAGAGCAACAGGAGCAATGATCAGGGGAGAGCAAGAGCGACAGGAGCAACGGCTAAAACTGACATGTATATTTTATTCGTTGCTACAGTAACTTGATAAAAAGTATTATATTTATTGTCTTGTGGCCACCTCTTAGGGCCTGTTTGGGACTGCTCCGCTCTCTGTTTTTTAACTCTGCTCCATGTTTTTTAGCCAAACAGGTTCAGCTCCACACACGCAGCTCCAGAAAAAAAGGGGGAGTTGTGAGAGCACCTAAAGAGGTACTCCACAAACTCCAGTTTTTTGTGGAGCTGCTCCACGGTGGAGTTTGTGTATCAGAGTTCGTGGAGCAGTCCCAAACAGGGCCTTAAGCTTAAGGTGCATTCTCGTCGGACATTGCGGTGATGTTTGGATCCGAAAGCGCTAAAGTTTAGTTCCTTAAATAAATAATAATTAGACATATTAAACATAAACTAATTAAACTAATTGCATAAGTCATGTCTACTTCATTAGCATTACATTGTCTAATCATAGATTAATTAGCCTTAATAGATTCATCTCGCAAATTACTTACATCCGATGTGACGGGACTAAATTTTACTCGTAGGGATGTAAACACCCCCAGCCTGTATCCCCACAATGGCTATGTAGATGCATTCAATGCTTAAGGCTACCTTTTTATTCACATTGGAACTGCCCTAACGGCAAACTCTGCTATGAATTTACTCCGTAACTGGGAAAAGATGCCATCATGGGTTCATGGAAACATGGCAGTTGACTAGTTGCGTGAAATACAGAAGGATTTTCAACGGCTTAATTTTTGAATACTTCATTTTTTTTATACTTCAGTCAAGCCAAGGATCTGTGCAAACATTTCTTGAATTATTTTCTAGGTAGTCTAAAGTCGAGTATTTTCACGCATGATCTGCTAATGTACCCATCTTCCATGCTCAAAGGGTCTGAGCGAATCCCACGCAGCAGCACGGCACAGAAGCAGCAGGGGTGTGAAAGGTGGGGTTCATCTTCAATTTATTAGTATGGGGGCAATACCAGCTACAAATCTTGTAATTGTTTAAGCGGTTAAGTAGACTTATTATTCCACTGTACAGCAGACCTCAGCATCTAACAAGCAAATCTAATCTGGAATTGGTAATCTGCACATATATTACATCTATGTCTGGAGCAGAATGTAGAGATAATGTAAAACCGAGATGTGCATTCTGCCAAGGCAGTGCACTAGTATATCGCTGAAGCTTGAAGGTAGCATCTAACAACTGCAGAAGTCATGCAAAAGGTAACGGGGATGCAGCATATAACACAACTGAATATGTCAATCTCTTGGCAGTTGGCGCAAAAGTCTGCACAGCAAATCTACCTTTCCTGCCTTCTTTTGCTTGCTGAAGAAGGCTCATCGTGTTGGTGAGATCCTCCATTCAAACGGCAGTTTACCTAGCAGAGTGCACAAAATTAGCAGATGAAATAGCTTACCATTACACAGCTTCAAGAGAGAAAAAGTATATATTCTAAGTAGCATATATATCTTTAAAAATATAAAATTTTCATTCATACTGAATCTATCGCCATGATATATCAGCAGGAAAATGCACTACACAATGATTATAGGCTATAACTGAATTCCAGTTTTGCAGTACACATCACCAAATGAAGGCCGAGTATATCAAAACTAACTCTAGTGCCATACTTTTGACGCCAAGAAGATTGGCAGCTACAAAAAAATAGAAGAGCAAGAACAATCCAGCCAGATAGATAAAGATTCCTGAAGTTATGGCAACATGTGCAGTGAAAGGGTTTAGGGTTTAGGGTTTAAACCCGAAAGGCTGGATAGAAGTCAGTCAGCTAGTGGTACAAGATGACATCTTAAGCAAATCGTGTAGTCCCTGACAAACTAACAGATGATTGACAATTTTTGTTTCTTTTCATGGATCAGCACCTCTTTTTTGTTGCAAAATCGATGCTCTATTGCTCTGCGTCATCGAACCGAACCGAACCTAAAGGCCATATGGCTATTATCACAATTTCATATCCCACTATATTGTGCTCATAATCTGAACTATTTATCTGCTTTATTTAACCGCGGTAGAAGGAAAAAAATCTTTATGCAGGTGTTCTGAAATTGGGAGAAAGCAATGCCAATGCTGGTGTAATTGGTATTCATGATATTTTTTTATCTATTGGCTTTTCTTGTTTCTGCTCATCTAGCAATCCTTTTAGCTTTTACTGTGATCGAAGGTCGGCCGCCCTGGAGTTCGTTAGAGGACAAATGTGTGGTGGAGAAACTAGCTGATGGCCAAGGTTGTGGGGCATCAACAACAAAAATATACCACAACTTATAGAGCAAAATTAAGGAATCATCAAAGGAGTAGCTGTGGTCCTGTGTAGGAATGTGAAGTTTGTGCGGATCTCCAGGCAGATGGCGGCTAATGTACATGGAAAGGAGTGAGGACGGCGACACATCCACTAAGCGCAGGCATGTAATGTGATGTGATTGATGCAGAAAATGGGATGGATGAGCTCATATTTGAGGCTGATGCCTGGTGCTAAATGAACTGAGTATACATGGCCTTCTAGAAGTTTTCTCAGGGGAGGATAACCCGAGTAAATATATTGTACATGAGTTTTAATAGGTATAACTATCTTAAGAAAAACGTTATGAATGTTCCGTACCTAATACATAATAGAATGCGCTAATTAATAAATTCTACATCTCTATACCCAAAGTGCACCACACGTTGCTATGAATGATTAACCACTAGTATAAGTAACAGAGCAGTCATCAGTGCAGCCAATAGAAATTTGTCCACAACTAATGAATTATGATGGGTATGCTAATAGAAAATGAAAATGACTAAATTACTTGCCACGAATAGTTAAGCAGGTATGTAACTGGGACATTGCACATCTTGGTAATTTAAGGTGCTTAATTTTGTCACTGGATGTGCTAATCGCACCTGAGAGCAATCATTTTGCATGCATGTGCCAATATGTAATTATGTACCATCATTGGATTAACAAACATGCCAATTTGTTTGCAGCTGGTTAAGGAGCCTGGATGTGCTAATCGCACCTGAGAGCAATCATTTTGCATGCATGTGCCAATATGTAATTATGTACCATCATTGGATTAACAAACATGCCAATTTGTTTGCAGCTGGTTAAGGAGCCCCCACATACAGAGATCGGTGGCCCCTGATTAGTGATTATTAACCTCCACTGTCATGGAGTCGTATCAAGCGATATGGTTAAATGTGAAGGCATTCCAACTTAATCAAATTCATAAAGAATTTATCATGCCAGATTTCTCAGAACAGGAAACACACTGGCAGCATGGCCAAAACATGAGTAGAAGTTTCCATTTCCCTCTGCATCAACTAGACTATGATGTCAGAAGTATGGTAGGCTACAAAGGGAGATGAAGCAGTAGAGGGCTAATGTGGTAGGAGAAGAATGGAGGATGGCCAAATGTGGAATTTGTTGTAAAGACTATTCATTCGATATGCAAGCATGGAGGGGAGCTGGATTTTGGCATGTCTTTAACCTTCACCTTGTTCAGATTGCCATGGTGGCACTCCAAACAGCAATGTCAGCAATTCGATTGCTCCATGCTGGCATTCTAACCAGCCATCCCAGCAAAAAGATGTTGCGCAGGTTGTTCTACTCTTGCTAGAGTTCTTTGCTGCTTGGGTGTAGTTGATACCCTCACAAAACACCCAGGACCACAAGCACACACCCTCAGGTTGCACATATTACATTCGCGCCCGTGCTAAAACTGAAAAATACTACCACGACCAGACCCAAAATTAACTGGCATCCAGTGGTAGAGCCATCAGGTAGGAGATGCCCTTGGTCCCAGCCAGACCCCATTGTCAGTGTTTGTACCGAAAACATTATTTGCTTTCTAGAAAAGCAGGATCTATTCTCGTTCAAAGAAAAGAATCTCACATGTGTGATAAGTACTCTAGTGGCTCACTTAAACAAATACTAGTAACATAAACATGCACATCAAGGCCACAATTTGTCAAGCATAGTGCTTGCTAAAGCACATAAGTACCAGGAGAAGAGCAATGTGGATGTTGGTGTCATTGGCATATCTTGGATTTTGATATCTCATTTCCTAATAGAGGAAGTTATTTGCATATCTTGTATAGTCTGCCAATCTTTTACTCTGCTCAATGGGATATGTGACTAATTGAGAGAACTGCAATTTCCATTGATCAATTGGCACAGCGATATCAAAATGTTTGCTACTCAGTAACTCAAAAGCTAACAGCTTCTATTTTGGCAGCAAAGGAAAATCAGTATATATAACTAATCTTCTATCAGGCATGAAAGTTTTAAGTAGTATGTACAAGAAACTTGGACCAAGGAATAAATCTTGAACCTAAACCATACCAAACCGGGTACAATACATATTGTGATGTATAGTAAACGGACACATAAGTAATGAGCTATCCCAGCATAGCAATGCCAATTCTTTCCGCCGTTACTGGATTGTGAAAACTGCTATTTTCAGCTAGATATAAGCATAATGCAAATATCAAAACATCACAAAATCAATAAGAGACCAGCACCAATGCACACTGCACAACTTTTTAACCTTCAATGAATTTATCAGTTGAGATGACAAAATTGCAAGGAACATAAGAATATACCTGTTGCGAAATCAGATCACAAATGAAGCTTGTGGTGAATAATGGCTACCAGCAGGCAGTGATTTTATCCTACGCATTTCATCATCTATGTTGAGATTCATCACCCATTCAGCACGGTTGACAGCTTGGATTAACTTGGCATCCTGAGCTGGATCCAAATAGATGTAGTCTTGTACAAATATTCCCTGCACCAGATCATCCACCAGCTTCATACGACTAACAATTTCTTCATTTGTAATAGTGTGTTCCCCACGAGCAATTTTCTCAAATCCTCTTGTCCCCTCCCAGCCACCCTCAAACGGATGCACAATCCGAGTCCCTTTTAACTCGCAGTAACAGCAGCGAACTTCCGAAGAAAAAAAAGACAGCACGACATGATTAGCTTAACATACATATATAATGTCAAATTTTGTGGATGCGTGCAACGTGGAGATAAAATAATACCTTGTGTTGATAGACCAGACACAGGGTAGCAAAAGGGTTTATGATCGATGTCTTCATCATTACTAAATTCTGTGAAAAATAATGCAGCTGTTCCATTATCTTGAGTTGCCCAAAAGTTGGCATGTGTGTACTGAAACTTTGTGTCAAAAATCCCCGTTTCCTTGCCAACATTATCATTCACACCACAAATGATACCTAGATCATAACAGCAGCCCTACAGCCCAGAATATAAGATAAGAAAAGACATAGACAAATGACATATGGCATATCTATCTATATGTGCTCAGAATTTTGGAAGAAATACAATACATGACACAAAATGAACTTACCTTAGACTGCTCATAGTTCCGCAATGCCGCTTCAACCTTTCTGCGGACAAAACTTTGTTGAGTAAGGAAATCTTTCTTATAGTTTGTGATACTCTTTAACGCATCTTTAGTTAACTCAATAGTTGGATCCAGAGATTTGGCACTTGAAAATGACAGCAATGTAGAGAGATGAAGAATCTCGCGAGAGGAAAGCACATGAGATCCTTGCAGCAGTGATCTAACAGTAGATCTCACTGTAGGCAAGGATTGCATGACAAACTCACAATATGCCTCAAGTTTAGGATGAGATGCGGCTTTTGCTGCTGCCTTATATCCACTGTCATCACAGACCGATACATCACATCCTTGAGATTTTGCCATCTGAATGGCTTTGCAGACATCCAAATTACTCTTGAGCAAATAAACCATAGCTTCATGCTCCGATATCACAGGAATGCATGCACGCAGAAATGTGATCAATCCATTGACTGAACGAGACTCAACATGCCTCAATGTGAAGATCATATCCACCTCAAACTCTTTTGATGGGGGGAAGGCAGTGTGGTACCAAACAGTGTTCATGATGATGTTTGACACAGGATGGAACGGGCCAAAACAGTAGCCTGCCTTGAGAAGGCTGTGGTGGTGGCGGGTCTGAAGATCTTTCATTGGGAATCGTGACACAGCCTTGAGATAATGATCATGGACTCTATCCATAAGAATCCCTTGAAGTGACTCTGTCAGCTCACCTGGCACATTCACAATACTAGCTCTGATTTCTGGGTCATAGAACCGTTTAGAAGCTAGTTTCATGGGCTTGTCTGACCTAGGTGTGAGCGGGATCGCGAGCAATCCAGACAACCAGGAGATATCCTGAACAGTGAGGCGGCAACAGCCCTTTGCTGATAATGTTCTTGGGGTAATCTTGTTGATATGAGACACAAGTGCGAAGCAGCCGGCGAAAAAGCTATCAAAGTTAGGCTGCCTTGCTGACCAGGCAGCGCATTTGAGAGCAATCTTGACAGCATGTGAGCGGATTCGGAATTGATCCTTGCGCCGGTAGCAGCGATCCTTCTCGATGAGGCTTACTGCGACGAGGAGGTCGGCCCTCGCCAGACTGAGATAGCGCAGCGCATCACAGGTTGGAAGGTAGCGGAAATAGGTTGTCAGGAAGCTGACAAGGCCCTCAAGGGAGCGCTCCGCGACTGCCCGCCTCCGGCGGAGAGGGGCCGTCGCTGGCGACGATCTTGGAGAGGATCTCCTCACTCGCTTTCGGCTTCCGCTTGCGCTTCCGATTGGGCTCGGGCTCGCGAATCTCGTCGGGGAGGAAGGAGAGGGTATTGGCGATGATGTTGGTGACGGGGTCGGCGAAGCCGAAGCAGATGCCGGCGCCGAGGAGGTGCGGGACGAGCGACGGCATGTCCTCCAACGGCAGCGCGTCGAGCGCCTCCTTGTAGTACCCGTACATCATATCCAAAATCTTTCCCTCCCAGGTCCCGTCCCAAGTGTCTGTGATCCCGCCGTCGCTCTCGCCGCGCCGCCATCGCTCTGCCATGGGCGGGGCCGGCCGGGTGTTGGGGAGGAGGGCGGCGGCGGGGAGATCTCGGCGGCGGAGGGGATGAGAAGGGGGTTCGTGGTTTTCCCCTTTCTTTACCGATGCCTTTATTGTACGGAGTAGTAAACGTGCAGGTGTGTACTCCGTCCGTATAGGATTTAGATGTCGTTCGTTTTAGTCAAACATTAGCAATATACGCAAAAACCATATGAATAGATTTTTCTTAAAAATATTTTTATAAAAGTATACATATATTATTTTTAATAAATATTTTTTAAAAATAACAAGTTAAAGTTAACTTACGTTTTGAAGACCGCGTCATTATCCAAAACAACATCTAAATCATGTACGGAGGGAATATTCATTTTCAAGAAAAATCCATTAAATCGGCGGCCATAAAAATGCTCCAACATTATGTGATGCTTATGGTTATGGATAGACGTCTCTACATATCACAACGCGGATCCGTTTGGCTAGGAGATGCTTCCCGTTTTCTTGCAGCGGTCAGTTAAGATCCCTGCCAAGCGATCATAATAAGCAGCGATTCTAGCTAGAAACGTTGTGATTTAGTTTTTTTTACTAGAGAATAAAATCACCTCCAAACTAGTTTCACATTATTTTGTTTCTTCCTTTCGTCTCTACCCTCTGGTATGTGATCAACTAAAATTTTGTCCTTTTTAAGTGCAATGAGTTAAAATGGATTGCATGTGAAATGTTCTTCAACCACAAAAGTTTGAGTATTTTTTTGTAAAACCTATCTATTTATATAATCTTTTTCTTTAAAAATAATATTTTTATCTCTCTTCAATATTCAGAATCTAGTCCAGTTAGCCAAACAATTTCCCAAAGTGATTCTGATTCATCAAAAAAATATTTCTAAAGAGAATCTGAATCCAAAACGTTTCTACGAGAATCTAGATCCGTACTAAACGCATTAGGAGATAGCTATCATTTGGCTAATTTACTATAAGAAAACAATCGATTTTTTAGACCTCTCGGAGGAAGCCAAGTCATCCTGAATGTTTCTTTCAGTGCAGAAAAAACTCAAACTGATTTTTTTTGCTTTCAATTGATTTTCTTACACATATAGCAAAAAAAGATTAATTTTACCTCTTTGTTTCATCCGATTCTTTTTTGTCGAGAGGACCGAAAGACCTCGGTCATCCAATTTTATTAAGCATTGAAGGAGTAAAAAAACGTTTTGGTACAACGGCATAAAGATGCCGGCCCTAACAGCCCAAGGGGAGCTAGGCCAAAACTGGAGAACGAAACTTACAGCCAACAAACAAGTTACAAAGCAGGGGCAGCAGCCCCTGAAACACAGCACACTAGGATGCTCTCTCCTTTAAAATCCCCGCAGACTTCCAGACCAATATTTCCTCCAGGATTCCTTCAACCACTGCAACAGGCTGCTTTCTCCTTTGATCAAAAGTTCTTGCATTTCGTTCCATCCACACCCGCCAGCAGATTAGAAAGAAGACACAGTCAAATGAATCTCTGTAGCTTTTCCAAAAATAACTTCTTGCTTGCAGCCAGCATTCAGATAGTGTCAGATTCAGCTCCGTTGGCACCGGGAAAGAAATTCCAATCCAGTTCCTCATGTTAAGCCAAACTTCAGTGGTAAAAGGGCAGGTTCTGAATAGGTGATCGCCATCTTCAAACGTTGCAGTGCACAGCACACAGCTAGATTCATGAGGCCAATTCTTTTTTAACAGGTTATCCGCAGTCAAGCATCTGTTCTTTAGGGCTAGCCACATAAAGATTTTTAATCTTGCTGGCGCTGAAGAACTCCATAACAACTCTCCATGGTTGCAATTCTCCCTAGGTTGGAAAAACGTGTTATAAAGCCCTGCTACAGAGTAGTTTCCATCAAACGAGGAGGTCCACTTGACGACGTCTGGACGATCTGTCAGCTCTAGTTGTTGCACCTGATCCCATAGGTTCAGGAATTGGCCCAAGGCCTCGGTTGAAAGCGCTCCTTGGAGGTCCCGCACCCAGCGGTTGCCAGTCAGGGCTTGTGCAACTGAAATTTTTGAACGACGCACGTATGTGAATAAACACTGCCATCTGTTAGCTATACATCCTTGGCCTGACCAGTTGGATTGCCAAAATGGTGTATGAATTCCATTTCCCACCTGGTATTGTGTCATAGACAGTGCAACCTTGTTGGCATCTTCACCGAAATTAAACTGGACCTTTGTCCACGGTCTATCTTCGTGATCAATCTTGTATGCCAGCCACTTGAGACGCAGTGCTAACCCAAAAAGATAAAGGTCTTTTACACCAAGTCCTCCCTTTTCCACTGGAGCACAAATATTTGCCCAGGCTACTAGACAATGGCCACCATGGACATTTTCATGTCCTTTCCAAAAGAAGCCTCGGCATTTACGGTTAATTTCCTTTATTGCCCATTTTGGGATTTGCAGAACCGAGATGTAGTGGACTGTTACTGCTGTCAAAACGGCCTTCACTAGGCAAAGTCGTCCATCGATTGGCAGTAGCTTTGGTTTCCACCCCGCCACCTTTGTGATAGTTTGTCCAACAACCTTTGAAGCTCCGGCTTGGTGAGCCTTCTTGGGGATAGAGGCATCCCCAGATAAATAATTGGGAATTGCTGCACCTCACAACTCAGGATTGCCTTAATCTGCTCTGTGTCAATCTCTGTGTAATGGATGGGAACTAAAGAGCTCTTCAGATAGTTTGTTTTTAAACCTGTCGCTTCCCCGAAAAGATTTAGGATCGCCTTAATCGTCTCTGCTTCTTGTGCAACTGGCTTGAAGAAGAGTACTGCGTCATCAGCATAAATGGAGATGTTTGGCAGCACAGAAGATGCACTCAAAGGTGCCAGTAACCCTCTGACACTGGCTTGCTTAACCATTGCTTGTAAGACGTCCATGACCAAGACGAATAAAAGAGGGGATAACGGGTCGCCTTGCCGCAGCCCTCTGGTAGGCTTTATGGAATCAGAGTTAATCCATTGAGAGAGACAGCTGTGTGTGAAGAAAGCAGCAAGGCCGACAGCATCCTTCGGCATTGCGGACCAAAACCCCTGAACCTCAACATCTTTATTAAGAAAGGCCAAGATACTGTGTCAAACGCTTTGGAGATGTCAATTTTGAGTAGAATGGTTGCTTTCTTCTTCTTATGCAACATCTGCACCAGTCCCTTTACCAGGATGAAGCTTTCGTGAATGGTTCTTCCCTTAATGAAAGCCGTCTGTATTGGGGAGACAAGCTCTGGCATCTTTGGGGCTAGTCTTCGAGCTATGACTTTAGTTGCTAGCTTAGCAAAGCTGTGGATCAAACTGATTGGTGTGAAGTCCCTTAGTAAACTTGCATCTTCCTTCTTGGGAATCATAACTGTGGACCTCCGTTTTTGAGACGGGAATCTTTCGTGTTCTTAGTACCATTTCCCTGGATCGAGTAGTTGGTACCCACAAATACAGTACTGGATAATCAGGTGCACATGCACGAATAGTCTTACATCAACATTATTACAACCATAGGCCCGAAGGCAATGTTCAACCCACAGGACCTTATGGTCCGAATACAACCCAAAAACAGAATTTAGATACGGCAGCGGAATAGAGGCAGCGGCTTGTCATTTGCCACAGGCAACGACCGGAGCTAAGATCTAGTATGCGCCATCAGTTCCTTCACCCTCCTGGTAGTACGCGTATGGATCCTCCAGCTCTTCATTTCCATCAGCTGAAGGTTTGTGCGTATAGCAAGGGTGAGTACCAACCGTACTCAGCAAGCCAACACGGAATTGATGCACATGATAAGGCTATTCAAGGAATGGCTGGAGTTTCCTTTGCATAAAGCCAATTTTCACAATTCTTTTCACAGGCCTAACAACTAGCCAAAACAAGTTTTAATTCCACAGTTCATTAATCCGGTGACGGTTCTGTCTACCATCCATCGTGATTCCAAGGATGGCTTTCCGCTTCCGATTTGTCATGATTTTCTGGGGAATCCACCCCTTCTTGCCTCTCGAGAAGTTGATCCACCAGCGAATGAAATCATCATGCACACCCATCCCAGCAGTTTTAAGTTAAAAAAATCTAGCCAAGCGAAAGTCTTGTCACGATGCTCGATATCCGTGAGCACGACTATTCGAATAGATTGATTCACTCACACTGCAGTGGATGTACACTTTACCCGTACTCCGTGACAGCCCAACAAATGAGCCTACGTCCCAACTCATGAGACGGTCACGGCAAAGCCTTTCGATAACCTTGCTTTGGCAGTACCCGCTCCATGAACTTAAGCCCTCATGCACTCTAGCCGTCCTTTTCTAGCAGTGAGAGGAGTTCTGGCGCACCCGGGGTAAGGGAAAACTTCTCAATCTTTAAGTTTAATTAATATCGATTTAATTCCACCATTCACAACAAAGGCCGCAGTCTCATTTCCATCACATAACCACATCATAGAGAACCATCTATGCAAGGATACTGCCTCTGCTCGGCTATCTAGTCAGCTAGGTCTATACCCATTCGAGAAGTACGGTTGTGCTGGCTCGTTTCCGCTATCTCATGGCTCGGTCCTTAGTTGACCAGGGTCGGCACTTGCCTTTTCCGAATCCACCCAAATCATCCGGCCGCCCTGCCTAAAACATTTGTATAGCATTTTCAATTTTCATCAAACTTAGTTTAACATTCTCATGGCCATGTGGCGCTCATGTCTCCACAGCCGTATTTCAACTACCTCCCCTAAGGTAGTTGCCCGAGCACAAAGCTTTCTTGCAAAATCATGAGTATGCAGGGATCTAGTGTAAGGTGGCTAAGCATTTTTACCGAAGTTATCCTTCGGTCATATCACATCGAAGGTTACAAAGAATAAATTCTAATGGTGATCAATATCAAAGCAGAGTATATCAAGCATAGGTACTGTTTGTGTAAAGCATGCAATTTGTAATTTGAAATCAACATCATTTCACAAAGTAGGATCAATATGTTCAAAGAGTGTGATGACTTGCCTTGCTCGCACACTTGAGGGGTGGTATCTTCACGGGGTCGATGCCGGTTTCTTCAAAGCTACCCGTACGTGCGAAAGATCAATTGAATTTAATTAGAATTCAATAAAATACCGAGAGATCGAAAAGAACCATAAAGGCCATGAAAATGACTCCAAATGTTTTGCCTAAGATTCTACTTGAGTTAGGACAAGGGTCGTTAGGAAAATCCGAGTTTTGGAATCGAGTTGATGTCCTAGGGTTTTCGCAAAGACGACGATCGCAATTATTTGAGAAATTAGGTTTGAAAATGTCACGGAGGAATTCGTGCTCGAGGTTTTAAAGGTTTGAGCACAAAAGAGAAGCATATTTAAATGGCGAGAAAGAATTAAGCGGAGTCCGGATTTAAAACGACGCGAAACGAAATTCCGAAAAGTCCGATCTCGATTTTCAAACTTTGCACCGATAAGACATGCAAGAAAATAATTTATTTTTGCCCAAAATTTTACTCAAGTCTACCCAAAATATTTTCCCAAATTTTCTAAAATTTTTCCTAATTTTTCTTTTTTTTTTTTTTTTTCTCTTGGCACTATTCATTGGCCGCCAACCTGCTCGACCGGTGTCCGCCGAAACAGAGGCGGCGACGCGACAAAAGGGCGGGAAGGGGGATTACCGGCGACGGCGGCCTCGGGAGGAGCGAGGGGCACGGGGATGCTTTGCGCACGCGGCGCGTGGGTTGCGGCGGCGGCCCTCGGCGGCGGCTCGAAACGGCGAGAAGAAGCGGCGGTGGTGCGGCAAAAATACGCGGGCGCCGCCTTTTATAGGCGCGCCGAGGGATCGGCGCGGCGCGGGGTGGAAAGAGGAGGGCCGGCTCGGCGCGGCGCGGGTGAAGACACGCGGCGGACGATGGGGCGGGCCGGTACGGCGGACGCAACGCGGCGGCCGGCGCGGCGCGCGGCGGGTCCGCGCGGCGTGCGCGCGCGCGCGTGGGTCCGGCGCGGCACGGCCGCGTGACGCGAGCGCGCGCGGTGCGCGGGCGCGGGGCCGTACAGGGGCGGGCGCGCCGCGCGCAGCGCACGCGCGCGTGGCGCGCGCGCGCGGCGGGCGACGATATGTATGGCGTCGAACACATGGCGTGCAATGAACAAGTGCCATTTCCGATTTTTCCCGATTTTCCATTTTAATTTTCCATTTCTATTTTTCTTTCTTCAAAAATTCCAAAATAAATTCGTCTAATTCAAAAATAATTTTTAACACAATATTTTCAACTTTTCTCCACTTTTATTTTCCCACAATATTTTTCATATTTATTTATTTTAAAATCCCCTTTTTTTCAAATTTCAATATCCTCTCCTATATTTTTTCAAAACTTTCCGGATTTCGAGTACGACTCCCGAGAATTTTATTATTTATTTTGTGTCTTAATTTATCTTCTCCCAACCAAAAGTTTTGTTTTATATTTCCCAAAACGCGTTTTCATAAATCCGCTTTCCCGATTTCCTTTTTAAAAACCCCGATGCGGCTTTCGCACCTCCATTTTGACAACTCCAAATTATCCAAAAACACCGAAAGGGAAATTGATCACGTCTAAATTTATGCAACTCGAGCCGGCAAATAAGAAGCAACAAACCCGAGAAGAAGCAACAAGCGAAGGTTTTTGAAAGTTCCGATTTTTACGTTCCGATTTCGGTTTCTTCGATTTTCAGGATGTTACAAACCTACCCCCCTAACAATAAATCTCGTCCCCGAGATTTCTTACCGGCTGAGTAGGTGTGGGTATTCTGTCCTCGGAACTCTTCGCTCTCCCAGTAGCCTCTTCTTCCGTGTGATTGCTCCATTGTACTTTGTACATGCGCCATGACTTGGTCCGAGTCTTCTTTTCTGCCTCGTCTAGTATCTTGATTGGATGCTCCGGGTAGGTAAGATCACTGTGGACATGGATGGTTTTTAAAGGAGCTTGCTCTTCCGGTACCCGTAAACATTTCTTCAACTGCGACACGTGGAATACGGGTGGACATCGGAGAGGTTCTCGGCAGCTCCAACCGGTAGGCCACTTCTCCTCTCCTAGCGTTTATCAAGAATGGGCCCACGTATCTTGAGGCGAGTTTCCCTTTGACCTTGAACCTCTGAGTTCCCCGTAGTGGTGAGACCTTCAAATACACGTAGTCACCTTCTTTAAACTCTAATTCTCTTCAGCGGGTGTCCGCGTAGCTCTTTTGTCGTGATTGAGCAGCTTGTAATCGGTCCCGGATTAGGCAAACTTTTTCCTCGACCTCTTTGATTATATCAGGCCCGAATACGGTTCGTTCACCGGTTTCTGACCATATTAATGGGGTTCGGCATCGGCGACCAAATAAGGCTTCGTTTGGTGACATCTTCGACCGGCTTGATAGCTATTGTTGTAGGAGAACTCGGCGTACGGCAAACATTTCTCCCAATCCTTGGTGAAATCTAACGCACGTGCTCTCAAGATATCTTCTAGTACTTGATTCGTCCTTTCGCCCGTCCGTCGCACCGTGGGTGATAAGCGTGATCGAAGACGAGGTGACTTCCGAGTGCCTCGTGGACTTTGCTCCAAAAATGAGATGTGAATTGGGTACCACGATCCGATATAATCCTCTTTGGTACACCGTGGAGACATACAATCCTACTCATGTATAGTTTCGCTAGCTTGGCACTGTTGTAGTTAGTTTTTACGGAATAAATCTGGCATCTTGGTGAGCCGATCTACTATTACCCAAATGGAATTGTAACCGAGCAGCTTTGGGTAGTCCCACTATGAAATCCATGCCTATCTCGTCCCATTTCCATTCGGGAATCTTGAGTGGCTGCAGCAAGCCCGCGGTCGTTGATGCTCGGCTTTCACCCTTTGGCACACATCGCACACGGCTACGTATTCGGCTACATCTCTCTTCATATTGGGCCACCAGATTCTCCCTTCAAATCCCGGTACATTTTCGTGCTTCCGGATGTAACGAATATGCCGATTCGTGAGCTTCTTTTAAGATCAATCCTCTCAAACCACCTCGTTCGTGCACGCAGATTCTTTTCTTGTACCACGGATTCCCTTGTCGTCTCACGAAAACTCCTTAGCACGCCCACGCCATGCGTTCCTTGATTTCCGGGTTTCCTCATTCCCTTTTTGGGCTTCTTCTATTTGAGTCCTCGAAGGGGTTGGATTTCCAAGTGAGTTCACTTCTCCGTGAGGAATCAAAGTGCATTAAGTCGAGCCATTTCTTCTTGGAGCTCACCGGCCATACCTCCCAATCCCATGTGGTTGCATTGGGCTTTGCGGCTCAGCCGCATCGGCCACTACATTTGCCTTGCTCGGGATGGTAATGGATTCCTAGATCGTAATCCTTGATCAACTCCAACCATCGTCTCGTCGTAGGTTGAGATCAGCCGAGTAAAGAAATATTTTAAGCTCTTGTGATCGGTATACACATCACGGTGGTTCCCGATCGATAGTGTCTCCAGATCTTCAATGCGTGAACAACCGCGGCTAGTTCCAGTCGTGTGTGGGATAATTCTCCTCGTGGGGTCGTAATCGTCGCGAGGCATACGCTACGACCTTCCCATCCCGCATTAACACGCCTCCTAGTCCTTGCCGAGATGCATCACAAGACATCACGAAATCCTTCCGGTTGTCAGGTAAGGTTAAGATTGGGGCGGTGGTTAACTTTTCTTTTAGTTGGTCGAAAGCTTTTTGACACTTCTCGTTCCACTCAAACTTCTTTTCCTTCTTCAGAAGTTGAGTCATAGGTTGGGCTACGGTGAAAAACCCTTCGATGAACCGTCGATAATACCCGGCCAAGCCCAAGAAACTCCGAACTTCCGTCACCGATTTGGGGGCCTTCCATTCCGTGACGGCTTCGACCTTGGCGGGGTCTACCGCTACTCCTCCAGCTGAAACCACGTGGCCAAGAAAAGCGACTTCCTTGAGCCAAAACTCGCATTTGCTGAACTTGGCATACAGCTGATGCTCTCGTAGTTTTTCCAGCACTAGCCGTAGATGCTCCGCATGTTCCTCATCGTTCTTGGAGTAGATAAGTATATCGTCGATAAATACCACTACGAATTTATCCAGGTATTCCATGAATACCTTGTTCATCAGGTTCATAAAATATGCCAGGGCATTGGTCAATCCAAAGGACATTACTGTGAACTCGTATAAACCGTAACGTGTGGAGAACGCCGTCTTAGGAATATCTCCAGCTCTAATCTTCAACTGATGATATCCCGACCGAAGATCAATCTTTGAGAACACTTGCGCACCCTTAAGTTGATCGAATAGATCATCGATTCGAGGTAGTGGGTACTTGTTTTTGATAGTCACTTCATTCAACGATCGGTAGTCCACGCACATCCTCATACTCCCATCCTTCTTCTTGACGAAAAGTACCGGGCTCCCAGGGAGAAGAACTGGGGCGTACAAATCCCTTCTCTTGTAGTTCTCGGATTTGCTTCTTGAGTTCCTTTAACTCGTTGGCCGGCATTCGATAAGGCCTCTTGGATATGGGGGCGTACGGGCATTAGGTCGATGATAAACTCTATGTCGCGATCCGGGCGTTCCGGCAATTCCTCGGAAACACATCCGGGTATTCTTGTACTACTGGCATTCCGCCTAGAGGTAGCATGGTGAATATTCGCAGCTTGTTCGCATAGCTTCGGATTTTGATCCATAGTTATGCTCATCGTGATCCTCATGGGGTGGATACCGTGACTTCCCTTCGACCGCAGCTATGATTCCATTATTCTTGGTCAACCAATCCATCCCGAGTATGACATCAATGGTTTGGGGTGCTAGCACCATAAGGTTTGAAAGAAACACCACGTCTCTAATCCGTATGGGCACATTGATGCAAGCATGGGGCACGGTTATGTCTCCCAGTGAGTGTACCAACATAGGCCTCTTAAGTGCTACTTGGTGTAGGTGGTGTTGTTTGCTTACTTGGGAAGATATGAATGAATGCGAGGCTCCGTAATCGAATAAAACTTTAACCGAGGTAGAGTTGATAGAGAACATACCCATCGACGCTCCGGTCCTCCCGAGCTTCTTCACCCGCACATGATTCACCCGGCCACGTCGAAACCCGGTGGCGCCTCGTGGGTAGCGGGGTCCCGAACAAACCGTGTCCCGCAAAGCATGGGTGGGGTTCCTCGGACGGGCGTTGCATTGGCGCCGGTGCGCACAGGAGTGTTGCGTGGTTTTGGGCAGCTATTGGAGTAGTGCCCGAATTCTCCACAATTGAAGCAGCTCACATTTCTTCTTCCCGGAGCGGCTAGGGTGGGTGTGGGTGTACGGCCGAGGTGTAGCGCCCTGCCGGCATGGTCGGGAGCGGAGGAACGACAGCCGCCGAACGCTTGGCTTCCATCCGACGGGGTGGCTCCCTTGGGATGTTGTGACGCTCCCGAAATGGGCGAGCCATAGCGAGCCTCCTTTTGCGGTTATTTTCTACCATTTTTTGGTCGTGTTCAAGCCGAACGACCTTGTTGATGAGGCTTTGGAACCGGTGTGGTCCCGTCCGATCATCGGTCCTCTCACTCGTCATTTAGTCCCTCGATGAATTTATCCATCTTCTCTTCCTCGTCCTGTCAGTCACTTGTGGCGTAATGGGCAAGCCGGGTAAACTTGTTCAGTACTCTTGTACCGAGGTGTTTCCTTGACGCAGCTCGCGAACTCATTTTTCTTCATCCTCATAACCGCACTGGCACGAAATTCTCACGGAATGCATGTGAATTCTTCCCATGTCGGTTCTCCAAGATCTTCAGCTCGCGTTTCCTTGTAGGTGTCCCACCGCCACTTGCGGGACCCCTAGCGGTTAGTGGCGGAGACAACTCTATCGCCTTCTCGAACTCGGACGAGAGTTAGCTTTTTCTTGATCACCCTCGGCCGGTCCTCGCATCCATGGGTTCTTCGGCCGTGGAGAAGGTTGGTGGCTTAGCTCGCATGAACTCTCCTAAACTTGATCCTCCTCGACTTCCTTGGTTGTTGGCAATTGCTTGGAGTAGCGGGTCTCGTAGCCATAACCTCCGCCGAGTGGAGGGGTTGGGTTCCGGCGGGTTCTCGTTGGTTGCCGCGGCTCGCGGCGATGCGCCATCCGAAGAAGATAGATGAATTAAGAGATCGGACCTGTTTAGGGTCATGGTTCCTAGGGGATTTTTCTTCAAGTTGTTTTTAAATGATCTTCATTTGACAAGCATGGTAAATAATAATAATAAGCTCATTAATTAGGATACCAAAAGCGATACTTAGGTCTATCATATTACATAAAAGGGGTACACGGACTGTACATGCACAGTCCTTCATGTCATGACAACTACATCGTCTTACTGCATTAACTAGTTAAGGGGGGATAGAGTGTGGTCCTTGCTGCCGAGCCGTCCAGAGCGAGATCAAGCCGAGTGGTCCTCCCGCCTAGTCGTCCAACCATCCGCAAGAGCCAGTGCGGAAGTGGGTGGTCCGCCGCTGAAGCAAATCGGAGTCCCCATGGCTCGGAGGTGGTGGCCTCTGAGTCATGCCGAATCTTCCCGCTCGGTGGCCACGTACTCTTGCGAGCGGTCCGGCGGGTGAGGGGACCTCCGGGTGAGTCGCGACGAGTGGGAGCTTCCTCCTCCATTGGATCGGTGTCGCGGACTCCCATTTGACCTCCATAGGTTCCGCCTCGACTCCGAGTCGGTGTGGATCTCGGATGGGGTTCTCCTCTCCCGATCCAGCTCGATGGCACCGCTACGAGCTCGAGGTGGGTCCCATGGACGTGGCAGCAAGGGGGTCTATCGTGACGGCGCAGCTCGTGCTCAACATAAAGCTTGCTCCATCATGGCTTGAAAGGTATCCAAGCATGCCGGAGTCATAAGGTAATAGTGGTCGGGCACAGGAGCGGGAGGTGTTGGTACAATCTCGGTGGAAGTACTGCGCAGGGACAGGGAGTGCGCACGCTCCTCCACCGGTTGACTTGCCGCTTGCTCTTCCCGAGCCGCTCCTCCAGCTCTACGGGCTTCCCCACGGGCCATGTAGCGGTCCGAGAGTTGCTCATATTGGGCACCATTGGCTTGCACTGAGTTTGCAAGCATGTTTATCCGATCCCCACACTGGTGGCTCTCGACCGATCATTGAGGTGTGATCGCGGTCGTTGATCTCAAGCAAGGCCTCTTCGTAGCAGTCATCTGCCGTCTCCGCCCACCGTGATAGACGTGTGACCATCGGGTTGTAGCAGCAGGGGGTGGCCTCCACGGTGCAAACTGGGTTGCCTTCCTCGCGATAGGGATGGTGCACGAACTCTGTCACCGTGAGTTCGGCACGATGTATCGCATTAAGGCGAAGAAATGCTTCGCGGGCCGCATCTTGGATGGCTGCCTCCGCTAAATCCCGGTGGTAGCGGGTGTGGAAGCGTAAAGATGTTTCACTTCCCATGCGGGCTTCCACGGAAACGGCCGCCTCCCACGCTGGATATCCTTCGGAGCCATGCCTTTTGATTTGGTAGGTGGGTGGTTCCGGGTATCTTAAACACCACAGCAGGGACTGAAGCTGTGCCACAAACCCCTCGTCTCGTGGGATAGTGATCTCCCAGGCTCCGTCATGGTTCGACATCTGCTTTTGAAGGCAACTTAGGGTTAGAGGGAGAGAGCTATCATTATAATCATTTGGTACTTAGAAGGAAATACAGAGGTAGAAAATGTATATTTGTATTTTTGGAAATAATAGTTTGAAAATGATTCTATGTAGGGATATTTCCCTTTAGCCAACTAGTCGGGGTAGGGCGCCATTTGGTCTTAGCCTACGGTCGCATGGCTCGATACGCTCGTGGACCCCGTTTTTGAGACGGGAATCTTTCGTGTTCTTAGTACCATTTCCCTGGATCGAGTAGTTGGTACCCACGAATACAAGATCGATAATCAGTGCACATGCACGAATAGTCTTACATCAACATTATTACAACCATAGGCCCGAAGGCAATGTTCAACCCACAGACCTTATGGTCCGAATACAACCCAAAACGAATTTAGATACGGCAATGAATAGAGGCGGCTTGTCATTTGCCACGTGCAATGACCGGAGCTAAGATCTAGTATGCGCCATCGCTCCTTCACCCTCCCGGTAGTACGCGTATGGATCCTCCGCTCTTCATTTCCATCACCAAGGTTTGTGCGTATAGCAAGGGTGAGTACCAACCGTACTCAAAGCTAACACGGAATTGATGCACATGATAAGGTTATTCAAGGAATGGCTGGAGTTTCCTTTGCATAAAGCCAATTTTCACAATTCTTTTCACAGGCCTAACAACTAGCCAAAACAAGTTTTAATTCCACAGTTCATTAATCCGGCGACGGTTCGTCTACCATCCATCGTGATTCCAAGGATGGCTTCCCGCCTCCGATTCGTCATGATTTTCTGGGAATCCACCCCTTCTCGCATCTCGAGAAGTTGATCCACCAATAATGAAATCATCATGCACACCCATCCCAGCAGTTTTAAGTTAAAAAAAATCTAGCCAAGCGAAAGTCTTGTCACGATGCTCGATATCCACGAGCACGGCTATTCGAATAGATTGATTCACTCACACTGTAGTGGATGTACACTTTACCCGTACTCCGCGACAGCCCAACAAATGAGCCTACGTCCCAACTCATGAGACGGTCACGGCAAAGCCTTTCGATAACCTTGCTCAAAATAATTTATTTTTGCCCAAAATTTTACTCAAGTCTACCCAAAATATTTTCCCAAATTTTCTAAAATTTTTCCTAATTTTTTGTTTTTTTCTTTTCTTTTTCTCTTGGCACTATTCATTGGCCGCCAACCTGCTCGACCTGTCCGGCCAAAACAGAGGCGGCGGCAGCGCGACAAAAGGGCGGGGAAGGGGGCTTACCAGCCGACGGCGGCCTCTGGGAGGAGCGAGGCACGGGATGCTTTGCGCACTGCGGCGCGTGGGTGCGGCGGCGCTCGGAAACGGCGAGAAGAAGCGGCGGGTGCGGCAAAATGGGGGCGCCGCCTTTTATAGGCGCGGCCGAGGGGATCGCGGCGGCGCGGGTGCAAAGAGGAGGGGGCTCGGCGCGGCGCGGGTGAAGACATGCTGCGGACGGCGGGGTGGGCTGGTACGGCGGCGCAACGCGGCGGCCGGGCGCGGGCGCGGCGGGTCCGAGCGCGGCGTGCGCGCGGGCGTGGGGGTCCGGCGCGGCGCACGGCCGCGTGGCGCGAGCGCGCGGTGCGCGGCGCGGGCCGTGCGGGCGGCGCGGGCGCGGCGGCGCGCGGCGCGGCGCGCGGCGCGCGGGTCCGGCGCGGTCGGCGCACGCGCGGCGCGTGGCGCGCGCGGGGTAGGGGTCGGGCGCGCGCGGGCAGGCCGGTACGATATGTGCGGCGTCGAACACATGGCGTGCAATGAACACTGCCATTTCCGATTTTTCCCGATTTTCCATTTTAATTTTCCATTTCTATTTTTCTTTCTTCTAAAAATTTCAAAATAAATTCCTCTAATTCAAAAATAATTTTTAACACAATATTTTTAACTTTTCTCCACTTTTATTTTCCCACAATATTTTTCATATTTATTTATTTTAAAATCCCCTTTTTTTTCAAATTTCAATATCCTCTCCTATATTTTTCCAAAACTTTCCCGGATTTCGAGTACGACTCCCGAGAATTTTATTATTTATTTTGTGTCTTAATTTATCTTCTCCCAACCAAAAGTTTTGTTTTATATTTCCCAAAACGCGTTTTCATAAATCCGCGCTTTCCCCGATTTTCTTTTTTAAAAACCCTGATGCGGCTTTCGCACCTCCATTTTGACAACTCCAAATTATCCAAAAACACCGAAAGGGAAATTGAACACGTCTAAATTTATGCAACTGAGCTGGCAAATAAGAAGCAACAAACCCGAGAAGAAGCAACAAGCGAAGGTTTTTGAAAGTTCCGATTTTTACGTTCCGATTTTGGTTTCTTCGATTTTCAGGATGTTACAATAACCAGGAGTGCAGAGTTCAAGATCTCGAGATTTTGTGAATTGCTAGTGCAGAACTTCGAGAAGGCTGACATGAGATCAGTCTACATCATTCATCAGATGCCTAACAACAAACAAATAGATGGATTTTAGTAATTTTAGTTGTGTACAAGGAAAAACTATATAGTTTAGACCAAAATATCAAGAGCTTGGTGAGAATAATGAAAGGCCATATTTCAGTATCACAAGAACTGAATAGAAATAAGGAATGTACTGATGAACTCCACTAGTTGATGTTGCACTCTGTTTGATCTTCTAATGATAGTTTGCAAACATTGATAAACACTGATGCTCCCTGAGGAACAAACTGATTTCAGTCATTTAAAAATGTTACAATCATGGAGCATTGAAATGGTGACTAGGTCATTTTGTTAGCATCTCTTGGATACAAAACTTAATTTACCATTCTGGCAAAATGCTTGGTAAATACAAAAAGTATTGAGTTAACTGAAAGAAGAGAACAAAATGATAATAAAAATGAAAACTCTAAAATTGACAAAAGCAACATTATTCTCCAAATCGACAAACAACTTCACCTCTTACAACACTTGTGTTAGTTCATTGTTATCATCATGGGATCTCAACCATGGAAAGCATCACCATACATGAATAATAACGTTTCTTTTAGCCCAAAATGCACGTTTCCTATCCAAAACATACACCTGGTAGCACCATATTCAAGAATTTTGGTTTCCTCATCTTTGTACGCTTCACCAATTTAAACAATACATGAACATTCTAGAAATGTGAGTTAGAGTAACTTTTAAGCCAAGTTTGCAGCAAACGTAGACTGTCTACCTAGCATGTTGGAAGTTTCAAACTCACCTTGCCCTGGAAACTAGAAACCTAAGAGGGAGAGAGCTGGGGAGAGATGGAGGGCATGCAGATTCTGGGACAGGTTGGAGGGCATGCAGATTCAACAAGGCATGAAGGATGTGATCCACTGGAAGCTCACGAAGGACGGCATCTTCACAACAGCGTCAGCATATCAGATCTTCTTCATGGCGAGAACAAGATTTGCATGTGGGGAACTCATCTGGCACGCAAGAGCGCCGTCACGAGTCAAGTTCTTCATGTGGCTGGCAACCAAGGAGCGATGCTTAATGGCGGACAATCTTGACAAGAGAGGCTGGATTAATCAGACAATTTGTTGTCTTTGCCAGACGGAGCAGGAAACATGCAGACACTTGTGGGTTGATTGCATCTACACAAACAGAGTCTGGAGCCTAATGAGGTCGTGGATCACTGTTGCTTTTGTCTTGCCGGGAGAGCAACAGGGAAATCTAGCTGAATGGTGGCTGGAAGCAAGAAAGGTTTTTCAGAGACGCTTCAGGCAAGCTTTTGATTCAGTACTAATGCTAATCTGCTGGTTGATATGGAAGGAACGCAACGCCAAAGTTTTTAACCAAACTTCCAAAACACCGGAGCAGCTGAGTGATCAAATCAAAGAAGAAATAAAGGTTTGGGAGACAGCCGGCTTACTAAGACGCGGAGGAAGAACGCAGTCAAACATGGAGCAAAACGCGTGAGTGATTAGGAGGCAGCAGTGGTGAAGTAGCCATAGAGTTCGCCCTTCAATGGAAGCGGGCGAAAAGCTTCCTTCGACAGCCTTACTGTCGAATTTGTAAACATTTTGTATTCCTCCCCCCCCACAAAAAAAAAATCTTAATAAAATTCCGGTCGATCGCTTTCGGCCGACCCGGCCAAAAAAAAACTAGAAACCTAATTTTGAACAAACTAGCAGCACCTGCAACTAATCCATATCCTTACCCAAGCAAACAGAATCAATAAGCAGTAATCCGGATGGTCAAAATTATGATATACATAACCACCATATAACACGCATGGTCTGCCAAAAGATTCAAAGGTTCGACGGTACCAAGAATACCTACCTGCAAAGCTTAAACAATTAAATGGAAAAATCAGAGTGAAAACACATTCTGATATTTAGATTGTAGACTGAATTTTTGCACCCAAAGAAATGATAACTCAGATTGCATATTGATTTTCAGCACCATAGAAAACTCATATGTCGCAGGCTTACTAGTTAATAGCATAATAACAGATATACAAATAAGATGTGTGCTATATGATCAGAGAAAGCAGATCCCACACACCACGATGTGTATCTGAACTTGCTTCACCTATGGTTTTATTGCTAAAACCGTTGGCACCAAATACAAGAAATAAAATTAAACAAAATATAGAAGCAATGAATAAATTATTCGACAGAAAATATGGGAATGAGACTCACTGAAATGAAGACGAGCGAAAGTACACTGCAATATCAATAGATCACCAATTGGATCCCATAGATAGGAACAGTAGCATCAAAAAAATCACATGTGTTTCTATAACTATAGAATATGTCGAATCTCATTTATTGTTGCAAAGAACAATGAATTTACAACCTTGTTGAAGAAAGAAAACTAAAAACATTTCTTAGATCTTTCTCATCTAGTCATTTGTTCATAAAGTTTGTGAAACGGTGGAATGAATGAAGGAAAGCTACAATCACAATACTACTAAGGGATTTTAAGTGGCATGTGATCCGCGCACAGTTGGAACACAAAGCATGAGCCAAGTTATGCTCTGCAGTGCTTGAGGGTTTTTGTGTTTTCTTGGAGCTATTATCATATAGTCTTAACAGTACAACATTTCCTAGGATTTGTGTATCTAATATTGAGACACAGAATGTATGTGTAAACATTGTTTCCATATCATGGTTGTTTACTGTATTTAGGTTTATGATAATTCCGTCTAGCAATTATGATAGATCCTAGTAATGAGCAAACCACCTGGTGTTTTTGTGAGTGAAAGTTAGACTATTGATTAATGATTATACAAGGAAGTAAAATGATCTTGATTGTCCCTATTTATTAGCTATATTTAGCATTAATTGATTGATGCGTGCATATTCACATACAAATAGAGTAAAATAACTTGTTTTTTTGAACAAAATTTAAATTCTAGAGTGACTAGTTTTTTTTGGACGGAAGGAGTAGTACAGTTGGCGCTCGATGCGAGCCTATAGAAAAGATGTTAACCTAAAACAATGAATCACTAAGCTTGACCTTGATAATCCATCCGTTGTCATATGGGCTTGCGTTGACCTAGACAGCCAACAAAAAAAGCATAAGTATCATAACATTGTTTAATCTAAACTACTTTGGGACGGTTATAGAAAGGATTTTGACATAGCCTTAGCACTTCGGGTATCTCTGCGATACGCATGGATCTTATGTTGTTAAGGTAGTGTCTTGTGGGTAAAGCTGTAAACCTCTGCAGAGTGTAAAACCTATTTGACTAGCCGTGTCCTCGGTGTCGAAACTTGGTTTCGGCAATATATTTTTCTGGGGTCGCAGTCAAGATCGCCAAGCATAATGGGTTAGAAGAAGAAGAAGATTTAGACAGGTTCAGGCCCTCTCGTGAGGTAATACCCTACTCCTGTTTCGGTGGATTCGATCCGCCGAGTGTCTTTATTGATCTCGTGATCTAAAGCTTTCGGTTATGAAGTTGTATCTCAGATCTAGTGTCTGATCAAGTCTAAGATATCCCTCAAGGGACGCCCCTTACCCCCCTTATATAGTCTTGGGAGGAAGGGTTTACAACTCGGAAACCCTATCTTATTCTAAGTTGGTTTCCTCAATCTTACCAAACCGTGACTATAGGCCGATTGCCTTATCTCTATCGGCAACCGTAACACCTAAGTCAAGTTCGGCTTACAGATATAGCAGCGCAATCTATCCCTACCTCCAATCGGATAAGCTTGCCATGTGGATACCCGATTGCCACAATCTCCACAAGTAGCCCCCGAGTCCTTTCGCCGACGAGACAACTCACTTCAAACCAAAACAAAGACTCAACCAAAAATCTCTTTGACCGAGTGCTTTTGGTGCCGAGTGATGCAATCATCCCCGCCCGAATCTTCCCGAGTGGCTCCAAAGACTGTGAAGGGCTGGAAAAAATATATATAAAAATTCTCAAAAATAAATATCTAGGTGCATCTCCTGATGCACCTAATTATAGGTGTAGCCCCCGACTATGTGGTTAGTCAAAACTAGACTAAGCATATAGTCAAGAACTATAAAAAAATTATTCTTATGTAGATGCCTAGCTCATGCTAAAGCAATCATAAAAATCTTGTTACTCAGCAAGTTCATACTCAACCAAGTGAATTTGCCCGAGTCATCTCAGAACAAATAATTCAATCATCCCTCATGGGTAAAAAGCTCTCGGTAAACTCTTGCTCAACCGAGTGGATTCGCCCGAGTAATCCCGGAATAAATATTTCATTCATCCCTCATGGGAAAACAAGTTCTTTCAATCATATGAAAAATATGACCAAGTTATTAAACAGCTTTTGCCATAATACTGGTCTCAATCTTATAAAGATCTTCACCAAGGTGGAAAACAAACAAAGATCGGCAAGATTACCCGACCAAATGTTGAAAAACCAAACACCCTTGTTCACCAAGGTGGCTATAAAAACTCGCTGTTGGTCACCTTCCAAATTGCATCGTGCCAACTTCTCATGAAGTTAAGCAAACCGCGGTATGGAAGGATCTTTTAAGGTATAGGGCACTCGATACGCGCATATTGCCGTGGCAAATCTGCTTAAGCTCATCCGCTTAAGTCCCTAAGGACACGTATCGGACCACACCTTAGCTGGGCCGTAGATTTTCTTATGGGCTCGGCCCACTCACCAGAAAACCTAGCGCAACCCTCAAATCTTTCTTTATAAAGACACGAGGTTGTCCCCGCCTCTTCATCTTCCAAAATTCCCCTTCTCGCAATACGCTCATCGCTCATTGCGGGAAACCCTAGGCTTGCGCGCTTCTCGTCCATCTCGCCAAGAAGCTTGCTTGCCGCGACAACTAGCCTCTGCAGCCAAAACTCCCACATCCATCGCCCAAGATCTAACCTTTCTCAACCAGATCCGCTCCCCAACAACCTCGCTCTCATGGCGGAAGAGAAGAGGATTCCGTTCGACCAATGGGCCACCTCAGACGTGAGGGAATACACCCTCAAGGAGATGGTGAAGCACGGCGTGCTTCCGCCCAAGGAACTTGTGGGATGGCGCCCGGCGGCGAGGAGGACTTCCCGACCCCAAACACCGTGAGCTCGTTGTCTTTACCTCCTTTTTCTATTGCGGATTCGCCTTCCCACCTCCGAATTCTTTCGGGGGCTCTTGGATTACTATGGTCTTCACATCTACCATCTGAACCCCAACTCGATGCTTCACATAGCACTCTTCATTCATGTGTGTGAAGCCTTCCTTGGCATTCTTCCTCACTTCAATCTGTTCCGTCGTATGTTCTACCTGAAACCCCATCCGAACAAGGATCAACCTTGCGTCGTTGGTGGGGCAGCTTCAGCTTCGCGGATCTCTCCGCAAAGACTACTTCTCTCTCCCCTTGAAATCCTCGAACAAAGGCCGGCACGCGAACCGGTTCTACATCGCAATCTTGAACCCACCTTCCCGCCTTTGTCGGTCTTCCTCCTCGTCCCAAGCCATCTTGGAGCACCGTCCCGTAGCCCAAGAATGGGACGAAGCCAATGATCTCGCTCGCGAAGATCCCGGCGGTGAAGAAGAGGAATCTTCGTGGGGAACAAATCACTCGGCACTTCATCGTGCCGACCGGCGCCGATCAAGGAGCGGTCGGCCGCCTACGAGTATGAAGGCGGTACGGACCCCAATCGGGAAGACCCAGATCCGCTCACATACGAGATCCCGAAGATTCGTATGTACAAACTCTTCTCATCCGGATTTCGCCGAGCGGGCCCTCATACGCCAGTCCTTCCATTCAAGATCCACCGACCTCCTCCTCCTAGCCGATTGGATGCTTCATAGTATCTTTCGATCTTGACGCCTTGTCGTTTAATGTTGCACTTTCCCTTTTTTTGCAGGAAAATGCCTCTATCATCTCCAAACCATATAAGGTGGCTCATGATGACGTGCCGCGTCGTCCCGCCAAGAAGCCAACTGGCGGGATCAAGATCCAAGCCGATCCAACCGGAAGCGGGCGCGCGAGTGAGGACTCGAACAAGCGCGCAAGTAAAAGGCGGCTGATCATCGAGGACTCGGATGACGACGTCCCGGCTCCTCCGGTCGAGACCCCGCCTCTAAGGCGATCGCCGCGGACTGCACCGAAGATCCGCCGGTCATCCAGGTAAGCTCCGAAACCAAAGTCCTGAGCTCTTTCACAGAAAACTTCTTTTTATCTTTGCTGTGTTCACTTGTGCAGGAAGCCCCAGGATATAGATCCTGTCGGAGGGGATGAAGGGCCGACCCCGGCCGCTGCTCCCGAAGTGCCAAGGCCGTCAGAGCCAAAACCCCGGAGCCCGCAACCAAGTGCGAGCGTTCCGAGAAGCACCCTTCTCCTCGAAGGAGAGTGCCCCAGTGGAAGAGCTCCCGATCGCGCCGGGATATCCCGACCGGAAACCGCCACGTTGGGAACCCACGGCCGCGGCCCGAGCGCCCGACCGAGGGTCACTCGGCACGAGCCCGAAGAAGAAGAAGGGCCCGCTGCCCCACCTAGGCGGCACCACCGAAACCGGTGAGATTTGCTTCGAACTTTCCTTGGTTCTTTCAATTTTGAATCTTTCATGTCTTCATTGGTCTTTCTTGTTTGCCACCACGGTAGAAGAGATCCCGTGTTACGCTTCCGAGACCCGGGTTCCTCCGATCGAATCGAGTGGCGGGACTCTAAGGCGAGAGACATGGCATCATCCTCGACCGGCAAGCCGAGAAGGATGAAAGGGATGCCCTCGTCGAGAGCCCGAATGAGGCAACCCGACCGCTCAACGTAAGCCTTCGTCCTTCTTTTTGATTATATCTTCGTTATCCTTCGCCGATCATCCTTCGCCTTCGCATGCGAAAGAATATTGCCGCTCAATGGCAAAATCCGAGGTGCTGGAAAAGCCGGTGCCTCACTTAAACTCCTTGGAGGACGTTCAACACCGAAGATCACTCGGGAGGAGGCCGCTTCGAGGGAGGCCGCTTTAAGGAGGGAGATCTCGAGCTTCGGGAGGCGAACCTCGACCTCCGCGGATCAATCGGAAGTAAGCCTCGCCTCTCCCACGCTTCATTATGATTCTCTTGTTGATCTCGTCAATTGATAATCCTCTTTCGTTGTAGAAAATTCTTCGGAGGTCCACTCGCTTCAAGTCCAATCGGAAGCGGTCACCTCGATAAGGCCGAGATGGAGGCCGAATTTGAAGGTAACCTTCTTTGAAGTTGAATTTCATGTGCCGCTTCATTCCCGAGTGCCTTGACTGATCTAGGACTCCTTGCACTTATAAAATGAAGACCCGAGCCCAATACGACGTCTTGCTTGGGCAGATTAAGTCCAAGACGAGATACGGGAGGAGGTCGCTAACGCCGCCACGCCGATCTTGACCTCCTTGTTTGATCAAGGAGTTGGGGGCCCTCGCCGAGCCAATCGAGATCTTTGACAAGCTCCGGATGGCTCCCGAGCAGATCCGAAGAACATCACCGAAGCGGCCAACATGGGGGCCGGTCTCGCTCTTGCACGTACTGTCCTCTACCCCGAGTGGATATTCATTCAATCGGGAGGGCTTTGCTGAGGGGACAACAGATGAGCAGCCTTAGATATGCTCAGAGGCGCAAGAAGCGGCGAAGAAAATCTCTTTAGATGTAGTAAACAATTTTAAACTCTGAACTGTATTTTGACTTTTCTTTGTAGATATAATGTAACCGTGAAACTCTGACATGGAATCTTTGTGACTATTTTTAGTTTATTTATGTCTATGCCTTGATTCGAGCCTTTGCGTGAAATTTCTTAAGTAGTTTTCGTCCGTCGTCATCAAGCCTAGGCTCAATTAGGTCATCGGAAAACTCTCGCCCTTAGACGCCGAGCTCGAGTCGAAGGACATTAAACAATGATAAACTAAATTGTGCACAAAAATTTGATGAGGAAAATTCGAGCTTTATTGATATGTGTATCCCCCACCGCTAGCTCAAGAAGTCATCTTGCTTGAGGTTGGCAAATAAGGAAAACATGAGGCCTTAGCCAAATTAGGCGTAAAACCGCCGAAGATGCTCGATGTTCCAGAGTTCTCCACCATGGACCCGTCTTCGCGCTTTAGCCTGTAAGCACCGGCCGAGTCACTTCGGCGATTATAAAGGGTCCTTCCCATAAGGGAGATAACTTATGTCGGTCTTTGGTGGTCCGGAACTTGCGTAGGACCAGTCGCCAACAATGAAAGCTCGTGCTCGCACGTTGCGACCGTGGTATCTCCCGAGCCCTTGAAGGTATTTGGCCGACCGGATGAGGGCCGCCTCGCGGGCCTCTTCCAATCGGGTGAGGTCATTCACTCGGCCGATGTCGTAGCGTTCATCGTTGAAGCCGCGGACCGGAGGGACTCAAACTCCATCTCGTTTGGCAACATGGCTTCGCGCCATAGACCGTAAAGAAAGGAGTTTGGCCGGTGGCCCGACCGGGTGTAGTTCGCAGCGACCATAGAACCGAGGGAAGTTCTTGGACCCACTTGCCGCGTAAGGGCTTAGCCTGGCCGAAGACGCGAGCCTTGATGCCTTGAAGAACCATGCCGTTTGCTCGCTCGACTTGCCCATTGCTTTTGGGGTGAGCTACCGATGCGTAGCGATCTTGATTCCGAAGTCTTCGCAGAATTCCTTGAAGATGCCTCCCGTGAATTGAGTCCCATTATCGGTTATGATTCTGTTTGGGACGCCGAAGCGGTGCACGATGTTGAGAAAAAGTCCCGTGCTTTGTCAGCGTGATTGTGGCAACCGGCTTGGCTTCAATCCACTTGGAGAACTTGTCGATTGCGACGAAGAGGTGTGTGAAACCTCCGGAGCTTTCTTGAAGGGGCCAACCATGTCCACCCCATACCGCGAACGGCCAGAAAGCGGAATTGTTTGGAGCTCCCGGGCCGGGACATGGGTTTGTCTGGGCGAAAACTCGGTGCAGCCTTCGCAGGTTCTTACGACTTTTTCCGCGTCGGAGACCGCGGTAAGCCGAAGAATCCTTGCCTCGTAAGCTTTGCCGACAGAGTGCGAGCCGCCGCGTGGCTTCCGCATATGCCCGAGTGGATATCTTGGAGTAATTGTTTCCCTTCTTCGGGTGTAATGCACCTCATTAGAATTCCGAGGGGCTTCTCTTGTATAGGTCGGAGTCGACCATGACGTATGCTTGGCAACGACGCCGGACGCGTTTCGCTTCATCCCGGCCATCCGCAGCTCTTGCTGAGTTAAGAATTTGATGAGCGGCGTCCTCCGCCGGTATCGATCATGGTGACTTCGTTCGTGGTTTGCTCGTTGGGAGTTGTCTTTGCCGTGACGGTTGGCTCGTAGAGATGTTCGACAAAGACATCTCGTTGGAGCGGCTTCGCGCTTAGATCCGAACCGTGCTAGCTCATCTAGCAGCTTCGTTGTTATGTCTCGGACATGTGAGAGTTCTAGCCCATCAAACTTGTCCTCAAGCTTGCGGACCTCTTGTCGGTAGGCCTCCATAGTGTCGTTTAAGCAAGACCCGCCTCTTTCATCACTTGATTGACGACCACTGGGAGTCGCCACAATAAGCCGTCGAATCCCGAGTGAGACCGCAAGGCGCACCATGTAAAAGAGCTTCGTATTCGGCGACGTTGTGTGATGCGGAGAAGTGGAGGTGAAGGACATATCTTAGCCTTTCCCCGCCGGGAGATAAGCACAACTCCCGCTCCCAAGCCGTGATCCTCTTGGATCCGTCGAAGTGCATGGTCCAGTGTTGGAGGTCTTCCCGAGGTACGTGTTCTTGCCGTTCGCCCACTCGGCCAGAAGTCCGCTAAGGCTTGTGACTTAACGGACGTCCCGGGCTTAAAAGTTAAGTCCAATGACATCGCCTCAGGGCCCACTTGGCGATGCGCCCGGTTGCCTCGCGGTTGTGGATGACGTCGCCGAGTGGAAAAGAGGTGATGACGGTGACCGAGTGACCCGAAAGTAGTGTGCCAATTTCCTCGCGGTTATTAGAACACCATAAAGCAATTTTTGTACCGGGGTATCGGATTTTGGCTCCCGCCAATACTTCGCCGACAAAGTAAATTGGTCTTTGAATCTTCGGGCCCGTCCTTCTTCTTCTCTCGTTCAACCACAAGGACCGTGCCGACCACTTGGTGAGTGGCCGAGACGTACATGCAAGAGGGGTTCCTGGGCCGAGGCGAAGCCGGACGGTGGCGTGGTAAGGAACTCTTTGAAATCTTCAAAGGCCTTGTCGCCTTCGTGTGGTCCACTGGAAGTCGTCCGTCTTCTTCTGCAGCCTCGAAGAAGGGCATGCCTCGCTCGCCGAGTCGGGATATAAAACGGCTCGTGCCGCCATGCACGCTGAGCTTTTGGACGTCTTTCGATTACTCGGGGCTTCATGTTTAAGATAGCGTTGATCTTCTCTCGGGTTTGCTTCAATGCCGCGATGTGATACCATGAAGCCGAGCGCTTTGCCCGATGGGACGCCGAAGGTGCACTTCTCCGGTTCAACTTCATTCGAAGGCCCGGATGTTTGCAAAGGTTTCTTCTAAGTCGACGATCAGTCTTCTTTCGCTTGGTCTTGATGACAACATCGTCGACATAAGCTTCAACGTTTTTGCCGATCTCGCGTCCGGAAGCATCTTTGGATCATGCGTTGGTATGTAGCTCCGGTGTTCTTCAGCCGAAAGGCATGGTGATGTAGCAAGAGGCCCCGAACGGCGTGATGAAAGATGTCTTCAAGCGCGGATTCTTTCGACGATCCGGTGGTAGCCCGAGTAACAATCCAAAAACTCGGGAGTTCGCAGCCCGCTGTTGAGTCGACGACTTGATCGATGCGAGGCAGCCCGAACGGATCTTTGGGGCAGGCTTTGTTGAGGTCGGTGTAATCGACACACATGCGCCATTGCCCCGTCTTTTTATGGACCAGACTGGATTGGCTAACCGGGGATGAAGGACTTCTTTAATGAAGCCAGCCAAGAGCTTTGCGAGTTCTTCTTTGATCGCGTCTTTTCGATCCCGTGCGAACTCGCGTAATCGTTGTTTAATTGGTTTGGCGTCATCTTTGACGTTCGAGAGTGCTCGATCACCTCCCTAGGAATTCCAGCATATCGATGGTTTCCGTGCAAAAACATCTTTATTATTTTGGAGGAAGGTGACGAGCGTGCTTTCCTATTTAGGATCTAGGTCGGCGCCGATTACAGCAGCTTTTGGAGGGATCGACGAATCAAGGGAGATCTTTTTGGTCTTGGCGTCGCCGGATCCCGATTTGGCTATCTTCTTCGCGGGACTTCGCCCTCTCGCCGAAGTTGATGCAGCCAATCGGACTTCTTGTTGGCCACATAATCTCTCTCGAGATTGGGCCATGTCGCAGCTCTCCTTGTCGCAGATGAAGGCTTGCTTCACATCGCCGCGAAGAGTGATGACGCCGTTGGGACCCGCATCTTCATGCGAGGTAAGTGTAGTGAGGGATCGCCATGAACTTGGCAAGCGCAGCCTTCCGATGATGGCATGATATGCCGTTTGAAGTCGGCCACCTCGAAGGTGACGTTCTCCGTTCGGAAATTCTCTCGGGCTCCGAAGGTGACTGGGAGAGAGATATGCCCGAGTGGTGTTGAAGATAGCCCCGGATAACTCCGTGGAAGGGGCTGAGCTTGCTTTGAGTTCGGCCCTCGGGATTCGCATTTCATCCATAGTCTTGGCAAACAGATGTTGAGGGCGCCGCCCCGTCGATGAGGACGCGCTTAAGCCCGATGTTGCGGACTACGGGGTCCAGGGACGAGAGGATAGCGTCCCTGGTGGACCACTCGGTCGATGATCCGAGTGGTCAAAGGTGATGGCCACCTCTCACCATCGCAGATATCGAGGGACTTCGGTTGGGCCGCGTTGACCTCCGGCCGCTAGCTTTTGTTTCCTCTTGGATTCATAAGCTAACGGGCCCCGAAGATGTGGTTGAGCTCCCCACCGGATCTTGAAAAGGTTCGGCATTTTCAGCCGCGTTGTTCTTCTTGGCGCGGACGGGCCAGCCTCGTCGCCGGGCTTCTTGTTGAGCCGCGCCACAGCGATTGCTCAAATAACCGCTTGTAGATAAAGCGCCTTCGCCGCGTGCTTGTGATTCGGATGGTGGGTGCACCGGGCGTTCATGATGGCGTCGTAGGCGGCGACTCGGGACGGCGTTGAGTATTGGAGGTTGCAGCCACCGTGTCTTCGATCGGCGCTTGCGATCTTTCGGGCCCGGTTGCCGTTGTTGCCGCCATCCTTCTTAGGATTTCGGCTTCCTCCCGCTTGCTTGTCCTCTCTTCCGTCAGCCGATCTTGACGGGCGGCCTTGATGGCGTCGTTTGATTTGGCGTATGAATTCGCCGTCTCAAACATCTCGCTTCACCGTCTTCGGTGGCTTGCGTCCGAACTTGCCGATAAGCAGCTCATCACGGACTCCCTTCGGAAGGCGGCGATGATGATGTCATCGGTGATGTTCGGGATCTTGTTGCGCTTTTCGGAGAAGCGACGAATGTAATCCTTCGAGGCTCGTCCGCTTCCGGATGACATTGTAGAGGTCGAAGTGTGTGCCGGGCCTCTCGAAGGTGCCTTGGAAGTTGGCGATGAAGTGGTCCTCGCTCGCTCCACGAGCCGATTGAGCCTCTTGGCAGTGCCGGTGAGCCAATTTCGGCCGAGTTTGCGAGGGCCACGGGCGTAGTTGGCCATGGCTTTGTTGTCGCCACCGCAGCTCTGGATGGCAAGGGTATATACGCTAACCAAGATTCGGGTCGGTTTTGCCATCGTACCTTTCTATCCCGTGGGCTTAAAGCCACTCGGCCAATGCACTCGGCGGAGCTCCCGAGTGAAGGCCGCACTCCATCGTCGCCGCTATCGTGATCCCCTCCGATCTTCCCGAGTGCAACGGCCGCGCTCTTGGTAGCGGCGGTCGAGGACTTCCCGCATTACTCGGCGGGGTCTTCGTTGGTTGGTTGGGTAGCCGGAACTGCGCGGACTCGGTGGTGGACGGGTGGACGTCCATGTCGTTTGCGGCGGGAGTCGACCGTCCGCTCTTGGTGCCTCGGCGTGGACTTGGGAGGTGGGCCTCTTGGCCTAGTTGACGACCGAGCCGGCCGGCCTCCCGTAGTCTCCCGACCTTAGGGGTGGGAGCCGGCTCTTGTCGCGTTTCGGCCACGGATTCGCCGGCCTTCTTGCCGAAGTGGTGGGAGGGCCGTTAGCCGTGGCAGCAACGATGGTCTTGATCTTATCCAAGATAGGAGTCACGTTGGCCGGGCCGTCTCCATGACGGTATCCAAGAGCGTGAGTGCGGCGACGCTCTCGCGTGGCGTCCGGAAGACATTGGTGTTGCGAACCCGTGTTTGGAGGATGGCCTCCCCGGCGATCGTCCGCCGCACGCGATCCTCGCTTCCTTTTGTCGGCCTCATCTTTGCGTTGTTTGTCTTCTTCGGCTGTCTTGCGTTCAAGCTCCACTGCTCGTTCCTCTTCGGCAAGCCTTCCGGCCATGGCTGAGTCGGACTCATCCGGCTCGGCCATGAGGACGTCGAAGCACTTCGGCTCGCAGCCATGGGGCGCGGAGTTGTCGGCTTCGTCGAAGGGATGCCGTAGAGATTGTCGAGCGCGGAGCCGAGGTATCCGTTGAGCTCAAGATGAGCAGGAGCCAAAGGACGGGAGGATGACAGCGACCTCCCTTGATCCCGGAAAATCCGGATCCGGATCGCTCCACCCGAGCCTGAGCTTGGGGGATCGGCTCCTCCGAGTGGATCGTCGCCAACTCGGGAGAGCAGCTTGACTATAGATCTTGGCGACGTTTGGTAACCCAAACGGCACCGAGAGGTCTTCACTGAGTAGATTGCTTCCGTCGGGAGGCAAGAAGATTGGCGCAGATCTCGGCGGCATTCGGTAATACGAATGGCGCCGAGTAAAGTCCGTCGTCGGAGAAGGTGGATCGCATCTTGGTCTTCAAGATGTTGTCGAAGATCTCGGCGCTGTTGGAGAGCCCGAACGGCGCCGAGTAGATTTTTCCCTTCGACTGGTTCGAATCCAAGTCGAAGGAGGAGTCGTCGGCGAAGTTGGCGGCGAAGTCGCCGAGTCTTGAAGGAGATCCCATCACGCTTGTCGGCGAGATTTGTTGAAGAAGTCTTGACGCGCGGCCCCTACCGGCGCGCCAACCGTCGAAACTTGGTTTCAGCAATATATTTTCTGGGGTCGCAGCAAGATCGCCAAGCACAATGGGATAGAAGAAGAAGAAGATTTAGACAGTTCAGCCCTCTCGTGAGGTAATACCCTACTCCTGTTTCGGTGGATTCGATCCGCCGAGTGTCTTTATTGATCTCGTGATCTAAAGCTTTCGCTTATGAAGTTGTATCTCAGATCTAGTGTCTGATCAAGTCTAAGATATCCCTCAAGGGACGCCCCTTACCCCCCTTATATAGTCTTGGGAGGAAGGGTTTACAACTCGGAAACCCTATCTTATTCTAAGTTGGTTTCCTCAATCTTACCAAACCGTGACTATAGGCCGATTGCCTTATCTCTATCGGCAACCGTAACACCTAAGTCAAGTTCGGCTTACAGATATAGCAGGCGCAATCTATCCCTACCTCCAGTCGGATAAGCTTGCCATGTGGATACCCGATTGCCACAATCTCCACACTCGGTCATGGACATGCTGAGCAATTGTCTTGAGGTTAGTTTTGTGTTTTGAAACCTCTGGTTTTGTGGGATCACTTGGTTGGGACATGGTGGATAGGTACATTACTAGTGGATTCCAGGTACTGCCCAGGTTGCATGGACGTGTAATCCGTGGGACTGCAGCTACAAATTGATGAATATGAGGAATTATGAGCTTTAGATTAGACTCATGTTTTTAAAACTCGGCTTTTAAATGAAATGAGTAAAGCTTTGGAGGTGTCATCCTAAAGGTGGAGCCGTGGATTATACCCCAGTTAAGCGCCTATGAAGTTGGAGCCGTTGTTCGCTTAGTCCGCTGTAGCTTTTATTCGTTTTTCTTTGGTTGTCAGGCTTCTTCAATGCCTATGTATTAATGCTAGTTTAACGAGTTGTAAAGGTGTGATTTGTTATCAATTGTGTACCCTGCCTAATCCTGTGAGGAGGGAATAATACACTAGCATTCCGGGACTGGTTTTCTGGGGTGTGACAAGTTGGTATCAAAGCCACGCTGACTGTAGGATAAGCCAAACCGGTCTAGCCTTAAGGACTTACTTTCTTGACAAATTATTTGCGAAAATTCCCTTTTCCTTCTTTCCCTTTCTGTTCATAAAAGGTTGCTAATCTTCCCTCCCATTTCAACTGTTTAGGAGTTCGACTTCGACTGTATGGACTGCGGAGGTCTGGTTCGTGAGCTTCAAGGCATGGCTTTTATGGTGGGGTATGATGGAGTGCCCAAGTATCGAGTCACCAAGAGTCGCAATGGAAATGAGCCGCACTGCAAGGTCGTCTTGACGCTTTTGTCTACCCGGGACAGGAAGAGTTTTCCTGACCTCACCTTCAGCGCCGAAGCTGATGATTGTTTTGCTGGAGTACGTGGAGCAGTTGCCTATGATGTCGTGTGTCATCTCCGCTATCGCTTCAGGGATCAGTTTGGAGAGCACCGTGTACCGCTACTTCCCCTACAATGGCGCGGATGAAATGCTTGGAGGATGTATCAGTCTTGGAAAAGTGGACAACGCCCTCATTGTGCACACTGTGGTTCTTCTTGATGGACTTCATGAGATCTACCGTGACCTTCAGTATCAAAGCAGAGTAAAGATTCAAGCCCAGCAGGAGAGAATTGACCAGTTGGAAAGGATGGTGAGCCCAGCACAGTTGCAAGCATTGGATGAAGGACGAGTCCAGAGGATAGAGTCACCAAAGCCGGATTCTGATCGCCTTGCTGATGCACTGGATTACCTGGGAGAAGTCTTCAACGACTACAAGAAGAAGAGCATTCAAGACTTGAAGAGTCGTGAAGCTAGGATCATGGAGCTGGAGAAGGAAAACGTTGGACTTCAAGGAAGACTCAACTCAGCCTTGGCCGCCGTTGCAAGTTCAGACAAGATGGAAGAGTGGAGCTTCGTCTACCTGAGTGCCGAACCTAAGCTACCAATAGCCGAGTCCTTAGACGTGTGTGTTTCTTTTTCTTGTTGCTTGTGTGTGGGGTATGATTTACATCGGCTTGTGATGTAATCATATCAATGTGTGGGTTAAAGTAATCACAAACATCGGTTCAGTAATGAAAAGGGTAGTTCTTTTAAGGTCCAACCTTTAGTTCTGTTTTGTCTCCTCCGTCTTTTCTCTCTCTCTTACCCAATCTGCTACGGAAGTTCAATCTCAATAAGAAGGAAGAAAATAGAGTTCTTGGAGCAAGTTTACCAAGGTTATCCACCGACATGCAGGAAAAGTTAGGGAGTTCCTCAAGAACACCGCAGCTCAAGTCAGATGGATGTTCTTCTATGATGAAGTCTAAACCCTCAGCAAAGGAAGCCAGAGTAACAAGGAACTCAACCAACCAGAACAAGATGGGCTATGGAACTCAACCAACCAGAACAAGATGGGCTATGCGGTCATACTTACACCAGAAGAGTATGAAGACACCTGGAAGCAAGAGAAGGAAATGTTTAGTTAATCTCTGACGATTGGATCGCAACTTTCGCCATGGAGGCAACAACCCTCTTGATCGAGAAGATTCAACGACCACCTCAGAAGACGAAGACCTAGAGATGGAAGAGTCATGTAGCCTGGAAGAGAAGACTATAGCATGCACCCGATGTGGAGAAATTGGACAAGTTGCCCAGAATGTGTTACCCCGTGTCCGTTTTGCAACTACAATCACCCTCAAGACAGATGTCTGATGCTGTTCACTACATGTTTCCTATGCGAAGGAAGGGATCATGTACCCAAGGACTGCCCGCTGAATACCTTGATTGAAAGGATCGCCAAGGAAGGACAGAAGAAACAACGTATGAATCCACTGACATCACTAACGGACGAAGAGATTTTGCGAGTATGTCTCCTAGAAGGAGGAGCGTGCTACATCCGCTCGGAATTTGGACACTGGCACTAAACTGCTCGCAACGCATAGGAATGTCAAAGAAGGAGCGAATAATTAAAGAGGTTGCTTTGTTTCTACTCGGAGAAAAAGGGCACTACGCCAACTCTTGTCCAAAACTTCAACGAGAACAGAGCCATGAAGTATAGTCGGTGCAATAAAGGAACAAGAAGCATCAATGGAAGAAGGATGTGAAGATTGATGTTCTCAACGCAAGGAAGAAGAGTCAAAACCTGTCCCGTTTTTCTTTCTTGCTAGCCCGTCAAATCTCGAGGGCCGATTTACGAAGGGGGTGGATTTGTCATGTCTCGATAAATCCCTAGTTTTATAAATCGTTGTTTAATTGGAATAAAAGAAACCAAAGGAAAATTAATCAACAATAAAATTGGTGCAAGAAAAATTCAATTAAGACTCGGAGGATTTTTCCTTTAAAAATTCTCCCAATAAAAAAATCGGCTAAAAATGTAGAGCAAGTCAATTAATTTCAAGGCAACAATAACCAAATAATAAAAGGGAATAAAATTAAAGGAAGTTAAAAAGAAAGAGTAGTAGTTTCCTTTTCTTTTTGGGCCTCTTTCCTTTTTCTTTCTCGCTCCCCTCTCTTTCTCTCCCCGCGCCACCCACCCGGCCTAGCCGCCGCGCCCCTCCCTCTCCTCTCCCGCACGCGCGCCGCCTCTCCCTCCCGAGCCGTTCTCCTGTTCCTCATAGCCGGCCGGCCCACCTCTCTCTCCCCATTCCTTTCCCACCTTTTTCTTTCCTTGCTCCCCAAGGAAACCTTGTCCTAATCCTAATCCAAGTAGAACTCCTTTTCCTTTTCCCTTGGGCTCTAAACCAGCCTACCTCTTCCTTTAAATAGCTAGCAACCCCTGCCCCTTGCCTCCACCAAACCCGAGCGCAGCCCTAGCCGCCTAGTGCCGCCGACCGCCGCCGCCGCCCGCGCGCCGTCGCCGGAAGTTCGCCAAGTTGTCGTTTCGCCGCCGTTTTCCGCAAGGTGAGAACCCATTCCTCTCCATTCGCCGTTTAGTAGTAGATTAGCTTTAGGGTTTCGCCATGTACCTCCGATACGCGTGTTTTTCCTCGTAGGACAGCACCTTCGTGGTGTCCTCTCCTCTTTTTAGGGTTTAAAGTGAATATAAGAAATTTTTAAATTGCCGCAAAGAACATCTAAAATTCAAACGGCTATAACTTGGTCGTCGAACTCGGAATTGACCCGTTCAAATTGCTAGTTGTTCGTTATAACCTAAAGAACCTTTTTATGTGCTTTTATGTACTGTTTTTGGGTCTTATCTAGATGTTTAGCTTAGTTAGTTCCGTTTGTGTAGTTTTTCGTTGTTCGGAAGCCGTTCGCCGCGTAGTCCGAGTTCGCCGGAGAAGTTCGGAAGTCCGAGAGAATGACGCAGGCAAGTCATACATCCTTGATCATCATTAAGCCCAGTTTATTAAATGCTATTGTGTTTTCGGATATAAATTGCATATGCTTTATTAAATGTGTGTAGTATAATTCATGTAAGTTGTTTTAATTAGCCATAAATATCTATACTATGCCTATTAATTATAACCATACAGAGTTGATTACCTATATGTTATCCTTTGTAACCTATAGGCAAAATAAATTGGAGTAACTAGTACCCTATCTGATGGACTAGTTAATCTTTTAGGATCTGCTTAGCCCTGCTTAGATATCAACTAGTGTTTTACATAATTGGGAGTAGTCCTTAACTAAACTAAAGTATTAACTGGGTTTGTTGGTTCGGCCGGATGGTCGATGATGACATAAGGGATGGTTTGTGAAATTAAACTAGTGTTAAAAAGTGGGACCTAACCTAGGTTGCCGCAGTGGCACTTAGGAAGGTTAAGGACCGGTCCAAGAGACTCCAGGTGCAAAGCCTTACTCGTACGACCACTCGTCTCTTATGGGGAGTCCTAATCTGGACTATAATACGTTACCAAAGGGGGTTCCTATGGTCGGGTCCTAATGTAACTTGGTACATGGGTCAACACCAAACGACTGTCGATCCTGGCTCGTCTGTGCAACTTGGTGCATAGTTCTGGGGAATTTGGGGAGGCGGAGCCACTACTTTGGGACAGTTATAGAAAGGATTTTGACATAGCCTTAGCACTTCGGGTATCTCTGCGATACGCATGGATCTCATGCTGTTAAGGTAGTGTCTTGTGGGTAAAGCTATACAACCTCTGCAGAGTGTAAAACCTATTCGAATAGCCGCGTCCTCGGTCATGGACATGCTGAGCAATGGTCTTGAGGTTAGTTTGGTGTTTTGAAAACCCTGGTTTGGTGGCATCACCTGGTTGGGACACGGTGGATAGGTACAGATCGGTGGATTCAGTGCACGCCCGTTGCATGGACGTGCAATCCGTGGGACCGTAGCTACAAATTGATGAATATGAGAAATTATGAGCTTTAGATTAGACTCGTGTTTTTAAAACTCGGCTTTGAAATAAAATAAGTTTAAACTGCTGCTTTTAGCAAAATAGCCCTATAAGCCTTTATCCTTTGATATCCCATGCATCTATTATTATATTTCTGTATGGCTTGCTGAGTACTTTCGAGTACTCATCCTTGCGCGCGTCTTCTCTCCAGTCGAGTGAAGCTTTGGAGGTGTCGTTCTGAAGGTGGAGCCGTGGATTATACCCCAGTTAAGCGCATGTGAAGTTGGATCCATTGTTCGCTTAGTCTGTTGTAGCTTTTATTCGTTTTTCTTTGGTTGTCAGGCTTCTTCAATGCCTATGTATTAATGCTAGTTTAACGAGTTGTAAAGGTGTGATTTGTTATCAATTGTGTACCTTGCCTAATCCTGGGAGGAGGGAATAATACACTAGCATTCCGGGACTGGTTTTCCGGGGTGTGACAAGCGGCGACGGGGTGGATCGGTGACCTGGTGGAGCGGCGACGTGGTGGATCAGCGACGGGGTGGATCGGCGACGGGGTCGAGCGGTGACGCGGTGGAGCGGCGACGGGTGGAGCGGCGGGGATGCGCCGGATTTGAGGGGAGCAACCGACGCCGACTTGCCGCCGCCGTGGAAAATCGCCGGGGATGAGGGGAGCAACCGACGCCACCGAGAAAATCGCCGGGGATGGGGAAGAATGGGGAAAATTGACGGGCGCTCTCTCTTTCTCTCTCTCTCTCGGGCGCGATTTTCAAAATGAAACGGACGCAGACGCTAACGGCGCGGTCCGAACGGCGTGGGCGTGCGCGTAACGGCCCCCCGCGCGGCATGGTCCGAACGGCGCGGGCGTGGGCGCCGGTTAAGACGTGATAGCGCCTAGGGTCGCATTAGATTTCACGAATTGATATGTAGTTCTGTTCTTATAATTGATATAAATCTAGCACTGGCTGGGTAGTAAACTCATTTTTGTGCTATGTTATAAAAGACTCCTTACTTTTAAAAGGAAGAAAATCTTATGAGTTCATGTTTTTTCACTTGCTTGGTGTCTTGTTCGCCTATGATCAAATCCTGGCTCCGCCTATGGGCGACTTTGTGCTTCCAGGTAAATTGATAGAGAAAAAAATTGATGTATCAAGGATACCTGATGTTACTGGAGTATTGGACTCCCTCGACTGAGTCAGAAGCTCTCTTCTACACAATTGCTTGACATGGAAAATGTCCATCAAAGTTCAGTTTCGACTCAGCACAAATCATCGTATTTTTTTTGAATTATTCTTGTGTGACAGACTACATGTTTACCAACAGCAAGATGCATGAATCCGAAGGTATTCATGGAGCAGAGTGTTTGCATGTGGTTTATAGGATGAATGTGTAGTCTGTGTGTGTTATTTCGAGAAGAACAGAAATTGTCAGTATATTAGGCTGGAACTTTGGAAGTCGCAAAGTCAAATCCAACCGGGCCGCTAAATCCATGAATTTTGGGATAGACATATTTCATATTTTAATAATTGTAGGCTAATCTACAGTTACTCATAACGTATTGGTGCATATACTTGACATTTAGCATTGAACACAAGCAAATTCATGAACTTTATGTCCCTACATACAAGGCACAAGTGAGGTAGTTCTAATTATTTAGGGATAACAAGAGGTAGAGTGGCACTAACACTACTACTAGTCTACCACACGCCCATGTAATATGTAGGAGCAACAGCCATGCAAATTCCGCTCAGCAGCATCAAGAACTAACGTCTCTGTTGAGGTCCATTATCCGGATCAAGGACTCTTATGTTTGCCTTCTCCAGATCTCGATTTAAATCTGTTATGTCAATGGTTAAAGGTGGCAGTCCTGCAAATTTTCAAACATAAACAATAAATTCAACCAAATTGCAATCCTTAAAAAGTAGATACACGCAGGAAAAAAGAAATGTAAGAAAAAAAATACCAAGATCCTGCGGTTTGCTAGGTGCGGGATCCGGAGTCCCTTTCGCCGGGCCATTTCCCTTTGCCTCGTTCGCAGCACTCTTGTTTTTATCCATTGCAAGGCAACCAGCTTTCAGCTCTTGATCAGGATCAAACTAACACCATGCATGCGTACAGGGTTCAAATTATTCCATAAATTACTACAATTGATAAAAGAAAATAAGTAAAAATGTAGTAACACTGGAATGCTAACTAGAAATTATTGTATTAAAAAAAATAATGCTCAACGTCTACCCTTGATAAAGTAGAGTAGGAGTGTAGGACTATATAGATTACAAAGAAGAAAGAGTTCGGTGTATGCATCATCTATCATGTTATCGCCTCCGATGTTATGGAACACACCAAATTCACTGCTATGAAATTACCACATTAATTATATGCTGCTACGATGTTACCACATTAGTTATAGGAGAAATAGAAAGATTTAGATCCAGGGAAGTGCTTCCTGCTACTCATAGGAAGCATAATCTCCGCACACAACTTTGGAATTACACGGCATGCACGTACTTTTACACACTTATCGAACTAAAAGAATTCAATTTGGTTGTTATTAGTAGTAATTACAAGAAATTTTCGAAAAGGTACTACGAATTACAGGGAGAAATAAAAGGGAAACATATACCCATCCTCAAGTTACAAATGAATTATTGGTTGAGACTCGATCTTGTGCAAAAAAAGACACACTTGGTTAAGTCTAATCAACGATCATTAGATATTATATACAATATATGCTAAACAATCAATTAGAGCAACTCACACTGTGGTATACTCTTACTAAATAGCAAAGATGGCTTGTTAAACCTAATAGAAGTACCTTGGAGCTTCACCAAGAAGGGTTCTCCCGAAGGCTTTGTTGGAGGGGAAAACAAAATAGGGAGAAGTGAAAAATGCAGTGAGCTTGCCCCTTGCTCTTGCCCCGTGGGACACTATATATAGAAGGGGAAAGATAGATGAATTTCCATTCTACACTTGGACACAAATACGAATGTGGAGGTAATGTACCTGGCCCATGGGATGTCCTAACAAAGTCAAAATATGTACATTTGGAGATTGGTCAAGATGCCATCTCTTAACCAAGGACAGTTCTGTTGAAAAGGAAGTAGTACACAATAGTGCTCTTTGATTGCTAACCTGAAACCATGCTCGACTTGTATTTAACTGTCCCCAATTTTTTTTGCCAAGGAACTGAATTTGCTGATCTAGGGTTTCATCATCCTGATTCACGACGAGTGAATGATATACTCCAAAATAAAGTTACCCATAAAAAAACTGAAATAGTCATGCATGCGCTATACATTTTCATATGCACAACTAGCACTGCGTGTAATTTTCGTTTTGATATTGAGGGCAAACTTTATACTCCAATAATGTAGGCTTGCATTCGCTGGTTACGGAATTAGTGGAAATGGGGTAGCCTAGCAAGGTTAGTTTGCTCATTCCAGTCACTACTAGATATATTTGGTCTGTTGCAACGACGAAAAAACGTGGCAAGAGGACCAAAATAGTTGTAATACGTACCAATAGCAAATATGGCACTGTTGTTGGGAGCCGTGGCAAAGTATATATGTTGTAATAGATCCATTGCAACGATTTTTTTGTTTGGTGGCAATAGTGTTTAGTTGCCACGGAATGATGCATTTGCTTTAGTCAAAAATTCAAATAAAAGTTTTGCATATGTTGCCATGCCTAACATCGTACAATAAGACCTATTGCCACACTATAAGACGTTGCATTAGGCATCACTTGCAACAAACTTACCACCAAATAAGACTCATTTGTGATGAGTCAAAAATTCAAATAAAAGCAAAAAAATATTTTGAAAATTTTCAAACTTTTAGTAATGTTTACATGTCACTAGACATGCTTCCACGATTTTTTTGCTAATTTTAGCATATTGTGGACTGTTGGATTCGAACCAAGGACATTCCTCTCTCCAAGCAACAACCTTACCATTGGGCTATGAGCTCATACAGACAAATATTCTCATACTTTTCATTTAATTATATATGAGTACGAGCTCGTCCACCATCCGCGCAAGTAGCTTTTGCAAGGAAAATCTAAGATTATTTCAACCAAAAATATTTGTGGCAATATTATCGACATGTTGCAACCATTTCTTAAAATGGTGGCAATAACACCTACATTTTGCAACAGAAATAAGGATTATCACAACAAAATATATTCATGGCAATATTGTCCACATAATGCAACATTTTCGTACAATGGTGGCAATAAAACCCTAACTATTGCAACGAAAATCAATATTATCGCAATACAAGATATTCGTTGAAATATTGTTCACCTATTGCAACCATTTCGCGTGATGGTGGCAATAGCAACTATCTATTGCAACGAAAATCAAAATTATCACAACGCAACATATTCGTGGTAATATTCTCTATATATTGCAACTATTTCGCAAAATGATTGCAATAACACAGACCTATTGCAACTGAATTTGTATTGTTGCAATGATCTCTGTGGCAATAGGGTAAAAACCTAGTAGTGCGATAATAAGAAAATGTGACATTTCTTTTTAAAAAAAGGATGACGGAACCTTAAACCCCTTCCGCTAGATGACTCCGTTCTTCATGTAACGTAGAAAAGACAAGGCTAATAAAAAAAAGGTTGGATACCAGCGAAGGACCTAGTATCAATATATTAAGAAGAAAATGAGCATGTCCAGGGGTCGAATGAGGGCGCTGGGGAGCACGACGACTGCATCCCACCAACTGCGCTAGGCACAGTCCTCAATCTTAGGCCCTGTTTAGTTGATGTAAAGTTTTGTAAACTTTTGAGATTTTGATCACTTTTTGGGTTTTTGGAACTAAACAGATGGGTGTAAACTGGACAGATAAAGATTTTGGATTTGGAAGTGTTTTGGCCAAAAAGGTGAAATTTCCTCTCGGTAGCAGTGCATCCCATCCCTAACCCGCGCCGCCCAGTCCCTACCCGCGCCAGCTCTCTCCCTACCCCGCGCCAGCTCTCTCCCTCCAGATCCGCCGCTCGCCATCCCGTTCCCCCGACCGCGCCGAGTCCGCCCGCCGCCCCCAAATCTTGAACAGCCCACCGACGACGCCGCCGCTGCCGGCGCTCTCCTCCCCGCCGCCCTTCTTCTCCATCGCCGACTCGGCCCCTTCATGACGTCGTCGAGACCGAACCCCTCCGACGACGGCGGCTTGCCTTCCTCCCAGCGCCGACGCCGGTGGAGTAGACTCCTCCGCCTGGCCGGGCGTCCCGGCCGCGGACGTCGGCGGTGCGCGCGCGCCGCCGCCGAGCGAAGTCCTTGAGGTACCCTCCGCCCGTCGATGTCCGCCCGACCGGCTTGTCGTCGAGCTTGCCGTAGGTGGACGCGGAGTGCAGCAGGTCCGTGGCGGCGCCGGCGACCTCCTTCTTGTCGACGCCCTCCACGCTCTTCTGCTGGAACACCGACATGGTCGCCTCCGCGACCACCTTGCCGCTCGCCATCAGAGCGGAAGCGAGAAGCAGTGCAGAGAGAGTGAGGATGATACGAGCCATCGTTAAATATTGTTGAATCACAGAGGATAAGAATCTGTGTGTGAATAATCCATGGTTCAAGTTGACGCTCTGTGATTCAGAAAGATGATGGGTTGTTTTGTTCATTTTGGGACACTGGCTTAGCACTGAAGTTTTTTGGATTGACTGTTGCTGTGATAGGGATATCATGCTCAACAGGAAGCAAAGCAGGACCAAATTAAGCATTTAATAGGAGCAAATATGTCTTTATTACAACGCCCAAAAACTTTACACATGAAACTAAACATCTTCTCTTGTGTAAAGTTTACACCCACAAGTTTTGAAGGTATAAAGTTTACACACAAAATGAGCAACTAAACAGGATCTTAATAACCTTTTGGCCGACCCAGCTATATAGAAAAGACAAGGTTAATGCTTGGATCAATGAAATTATATATGGCAATACTCTAAAGTCAGCAGCTCCAGCTCTTCAAATGGTCAGATAATGAGCAACGGGAAAAGAATCGGTCAGAATCGATGCCTTGTCAGTGGGTCAGTGATGCTGGTGACGATATTCTCAGCGAGCAGGCAAAGTGACAGTGCAGAGTAGCGTGACTGCCTGACTGGCCTCACAACTCCGTTCACCTGCTGACTCCTATTGCTGCCCTACAAAGAACCGGATTGCTTCTACGCTAGTTAGCTACAGGCCTACAAATTAACAACCGTATTGCTTATACTCTAGTTAGCTCACATATATTTATATGCAAGTAAACTGTAGTGATATGAGCATCTCCGAGAGACTAAGGGCTTGTTTGGATCTCAATTAGGAGTATTAAATATAGACTGATAATAAAACTAATTGCGTAAATAAAAACTAATTCGTGAGACGATTTTTTAAGGCCTAATTAATCCACGATTAGCGAGTGTTTACTGTAGCATCACATTTGCTAATCATGGACTAATTAGGTTCAATAGATTCGTCTCGCGAAATAGTCGGATGGGTTTTATTAATAGTCTATATTTAATACTTCTAATTAGTTTCCAAACATCCGATGTGACAGGGAGATTGACGAAATCACAATGGGTACTCGCTGTCGTCAGGCATACGCCTACCACTTTGTTTGCAAATAGTTTTCAACAACCAGAAATTGAAATCCAAAAGATTTAGATTAATTTTTGGATTTGTTTTTATAGGCCTAATGATTATTCAAAGCTCCTGCATTTTGATTTCTTTTATACGCTCTGGTTTTGCATTTTATTCAAAACGACCCATCCTGCCTCCATTCCTAGCCCAGCTCTGCTCCAGTCAACCCTGAGCCGCTTTCTCGCAGTTCCATTTTCCGTTTTCCTTGGGCGTTTGCGCCTCTAGACAAGTCCATTCATCCACGGGGTGAGAATGTGTGATAACGTGGTGGTGTCTAGTGGAGGCCAAGTGGGCCGCCCGGGCCCGGCACGGGCATGGCCGTGGCACGGCCTGTTAGGCACGGCCACTGTGACGGGCCGTGCCGTGCCGGCCCGCGTGCTCCGCCCCCGGCCCAAGCACGGCCCACGGGAGGCCGGATCGTGCCCATGTCGGCACGGCACGAATTTGGCCCGTGGGCCGTGGCCGAGCCCACGGGCCCATAAGGCATGGCCGAATTTAAAAAAATAGAGAAAAATATGAAAAAATAGAAAAAAAATATACTACCCTATTATTTCTATATATAAAAATTAAAAATATAAATAAAGGATAAAAAATAAAATAATGATGTATTTGTCACGTTAAAAATATGAAAAAAATATATTCATCATCTATTTTTCATATTGAAATTATTAAAATAAATATTGACACCTACTATATGTTAAAAATAGTAGTGATCTTTATTGATGTTTATTCATTATATGATACAATGATACATGCCGTCTCGTTAAAAACCGTCATGTAAAAACTCATAGGAAAACCGAGAAAACCATGACAAAGAAAAGAGTACAAGCAAAGATCACAACTACTTCTAACAAAGTTCTCATTGGGGTTGGTCCGGATCTAAGTAGAGGTTCTCGAACCGGCGCGGCCAATTCTTGGTTCTCATCGGTGTATTGGGCATGTTGTCTAGCTAGCTCCCGCCTTTAACGCTTAGTAGCATTTCGACGTGGTCGCCGCTCGAGTTGTCTTCCTTTCTTCGACGATTCGACCGCAAAGGCCGAAGGCCGATTCGGAGGATACCGTTGACACGGTACCGTCAACACATCCCGTGCCAATTTTGAAAGCACGGATATGCCATCTTGTGGTCATTCCACCATCCGAGGACGTTGAAATCTTGTGCTTCATGCCCGATGGCGTCGCCGTCCACATAACTTGACAACTCTTCGGCAAACACCGTGTGAAGTGACGTCTCCACTTCCAGCCACGAACCGCCACCCCTTGGCTTGAAGATGAGCCACCCCAAATTCTACCCCACCGTATCTTCTTCTTACTGTAGCGGGATGAGGGGGGTCTCTCGGCGAACTCCCGAAACTTTAGTTCATACTTTCCAAAAACTTCATATAGTTTACTCCTAACCTCGATAAAAATGAACTATAATCTACACCTATAGTATCTCCAATAAGTGATAAAATAGTGGAGAATCCCCTTAATTTACCCCTAGGATCTAATATGAAAGCAAAAGCATACAACATAGGTATATTTTTCTAATATTTTAAATATTTTTGTTCCATGTGAAAGACAGTTGGGCTAGAATTTCATCATTTTCATATTCTTTTAACAACGTGACAATCTCGAGAATATTGTGCAAAATTAAATTGGCGCTTGGATAGTAAACTTGGGACAGAGTAAGAGTAGAGTCATAAAAAATTTCAAGAAATTGGTAATATCTTTGGACAATTGCCCACACGTCTCTCACTCAGATTGGCCCACCGTCGCGTTTCTTAGGCCATTACGTGATCGGACAAAATCGCTTAGTAATTCACTATAAGGTAACACAACTTTTAACATTAAATAGGTTGCATTCCACCGATGCTCAGATCGGTGGCAAACTTACGTGCTTTCTTATCAACCGCATGGCAAAACCTCTTCCATGCAAAGAATCCACTGGATAGAAGCGCTTAACCACGCGATTGCTTGACGAACAGCGTCAATGTGAACACTTACTCTCTTCATCCCGCCTTAACAATCGATTTATTATATGACAAGCACAACGCCGATGAAGTAGAAAAGACTGCGCATAAACACAAAATAAAGGTTGCAATATTTCCATTGCCCTAGAATTAGCGTGATGCATTATCTAATGTAATGAAAAATATTTTATCTGCAAGATTATATTCTAATTACCTCCCTAATTCTTTCAGCTATGTTTTCACCTGTGTGACACATCTATTAACCGAAGGCCTAGAACTCTTTTTTGCAACTCCCAATCATCATTAACAAAATGAACAAGTACGCTAAGGTAATCCTCCCTAGCTCCACTGCTCAATATATCAGAGGTAACACTAACAGAGAAAGTGCATGTACTAAATAGTTCCTTAAGTGCATTACTACCCTTCTCATAAAAATTTTCTAAATCTCGGGTTGTTGTTTGTCTACTAACCGCTTTGAATCTAGGATTATGCGATTGCCGAACGTATTCTTCGAAAGCGGAGACTCCCCAAAGTTCAAGGGTAAATCTTGTCCGGCGATTAACCTGACAAGATTTTCCCGAGCTACCATGGGATCGTACTCCGCCTACGTACCGTGACCGTCCGGTTTAGCATCGCTGTTGCCGCCGCAATTGTATTCCTTGCTTCCTTGCACACGCCTCCGCATGACGCTTTAGGTGTCCCGTATCACCGAAGATCGTGCGATAAAGTATTCCTACAAATTCTACATCTAGCTTGTGTTACCTCCCTCCCGTCGGGCTCTGGGTCACTTTCACCTCATCAAAGTGCCGCCACACACCGGAGGTTCTCGATCTTTTCGAGCTCTGTGTGTCGAAACACTTCGCTCGCGGATCCCGAATATCCTTCCGGCCGCCGCGCCGCCGGCACGCCCTCCTCCTCCACAGTTGGTGGAGTTGGAGCCGATCCGAGGCATCGTCAAACCCCGACATGTAATTGGAGTCGAAATCACCCAAAGTGAACGACGGCGACGATATGGATAGTTCGGATCCATTCGCAATTTTAATCCAAAATAAACAAAATTTAGATATTTATTAAATACACAAACAAAATACAAATAATACATACATATGAATATTACTTACATCTTTCCAACCGGAAGCACTTCACACCTCTGCGATCAAACTAATTAACTACGAAACTAATTTTGATTTTTGACAAAATTTGAGCAAATTTTATCAAAACCAACAAATTAGAGCACAAGAGAGCACTTGAGACTTGAGAGCGCAAAATGAGATGTTTGGGGTGAGGAGAAATGGTCAGGGTGGATTCCCTATTTATAGGACGAAATTTGCAATTTTTTGGAATTTTTTCGGATTTTTTTGATTTTTTTCCTCCAACGGCTATTTTCAAATTATAGCCGTTATATAGCCGTTGGGACACGTGGCACGACGTGATTCGCCGGTTCAAACCATCCCGCGCGCGCCTCCTCCCTGCCTGCCACGTGTCGCGACGCCATTAGACCCCCCCACAGCCGTGCCGTGCCGGCCCGTGGGCCGTGCCGTGCTTCTGGCCAAGACGGGCAACAAGACTCCGTGCCGTGTCATGCCGCCCGCGGCTCGACGGGCCAGCCTGTGCACGGCACGGTCCGTCGTGCCGTGCCGACACGGCCCATCACGAGCCGGCCGTGCCGTGCCGGCCGGTGCACAAGCACCGCCGTGCCCGGCCGGCACACCTCGGCCCGGCCCGTTTGGCCAGCACTAGTGGTGTCACGCCTGCGCCGCCATGACGCCAGGTGGTCTGTTATTGCCGATCGATAATAGTGTATCCGCTCAAAATTTTAGAGGAAGAATCAGACCATGCGCTTAAAAAACCTTGGAGATACTATAATATGTTACTCTTACACCGGTCAAATAAAATGCCTGCGTCCAACGAAGGCATCTTTGCAAGTTTGAGCTTATAAGATTTGCGAAATTCAAGACACGGTACAATGAGATTTAGGCATTGGTTGAACCCAGGTGTGGTCCGGACTCCGGAGAGGACCACCTACCACAGCAGCCGGGTCTTTTCAGATTCGAAACCGCGGTAGCAAAAATAAAGGCGAAATAAAAAAGGACACACGCATATCCATATTGGCTGAGAAATGAAGACGATGGGTTCAGTCCATCCCAATCCCGTTGGTCAAAATTCAGAGGGACTACAGAGGTATGCAATAATCGAGCTTCAAGACGTACATAATTAACTCCAGTATCAGAGAAGAACTTTTCGGCAGTAGAAATCAGCAAAGAAATTTCTATAAGCATCATCCTAACTCGATCCCATCACAAAACTAATCTTTCAAAATCACCCCGCATCTACCTGCAAGTTCCAGGTCACCAAACTCACACCACCATCAGGATCCTCCAAAGCCTGTGTGCATATAAATTTTAGGTGCAAGACTGAATAAAATGGACCAGAAAGCAAAATAGAAACTACCAAAAGTCACTGCAAACATAGAACTAGAATCATATCCAGTTCAAGTTTCGGTAGTCTTAGCTACTGAACTCACTTCTGCAAATTATGTTTGTCAAAACAGATTCAGAAATGAGCATATTCTGGACCTAATCGAAGGGTCAAGCGGTATGCAGGTACTATAGTCAACAACAAAAGATGATACCTACTTTCCGCTACTTTCTGCTATAAACTCATTCCAAATGTATTGCAGCTACACAGCTTTCCAGACATCATTCACTCTTGTAGATGAGAAAACATACAGCACTTTCTGCATACCTGCCTACTGCTGTTGCAACGCCTGGGTTTCCCTGCAGATTTACAGAAATAAGTTAGCAAGAGGGATATAATACTTGTGAATACTCTTTGAAAGATAGTAACTCTTGAGGGATACAATACTTGTGAAAACAAAGAGGCATATATTACTTGTGATGAGTAAGTTACCTCTCATTGAATCTAAAAATCTGAACTGGGTTAAAATCAAAACGCCCATGTATTATTGCTCCAATGCCCCCACGTATTCCGTCCCCTTCGCTGACATTCCTTTGACAGAACCTCTCACTATTACAAGTGAGGAAATATAGGAATTTCACACCACCTTCTTGATGAGCTCCGACCAGTAGGGATGCATGACCTCCAAGGGCGCCATCCAATGGTGGCACATAGATATCACCAGGTTTTAAGTTAACAAGTCTTGGACCACGTTTGTATAAACAAATCAGTGGATATCCATCCGCTATAGCAGAGCTCATAGCAGCAAAATCATTTTGATCAACCCATGCCCAGTCAGAAACTTTATACAGTTCATTGTTGGTCATGGTTGGCAGCCCGCTAGTCTTCTACAGATAACATCAAAGTGTGTATGAAATCAGTCTACCAAAATTTGTATAGGGTGCGACTCACATTAAAACATGGTAGTAATTTTTTAAAGGTATACCTTTTCCTTCACAACATCAATCTGAAACACTTTAATCATAGTAAGCAGCGAGAGACCAGAATAACCATCCAGTTGCTCATTTCCTTCCTGCTGCCATCTCTTTTTATATTTCAATATGAGATCCGCAATGTCGATACGAGGCCCTTCTTTACTTAAAGGATACTCCAGAATAGTTGACATAATTCGGTGGGTTATCTCCACACAGGATGCAAGTGTATTGGGAATGCATTCCCCTATAAATCAAAGGATAGGTTTAGCAATCCCAGAATGGAAGCAAAATGAGGTACTCCGTATATCTGTATATACTATATATACCTGGTTTCTGAGTCTTCACATGGCCAATTGGGCAAGCCCCATTCATGGCAAGATCTCCATAGCAGAACCCGAAGTCTGACTCACCCTGTTACATCATATCATATCATATTAATATTGTAAGGGAAAATGCTGCACCTAAGGTGTTAGACCATTAAATAAACAGTGGATTAAATCAATAAGGGGTCCTTTGGAATGGAGGATTGGCAAAGGATTTTTGGAGGATTCAGTTTCCTAAGGATTATTTCCTATGCACCCCTTTGGATCATAGGAAAAGGAAAGGAAAAATTCCATCGGAATCCTTTCCTATGGCTCCATTTCACAGGAAAATAACCAAGAGCTCAGACCTCTAGGAAACATTCGTGGCGCGAAAAGAAAGCGCGTGCTGGCGTGTCGCTAGCGCTGTTCGCCTGTTCGGGCTTCGCTGCTGAGCAGCTTTTGGCCTAATGAGGCTGTGAAGTCCTTAAACGCATCATGTATCACTGTACATATACCCATCCAAACAAGCAGCAAGGCATCTCACACCGGTGTGACCTGGTCAGCTCTTCCTTAACAACTTTCGCAAAAAAAAGGTTCTCCTTAACAACCAAGATGCATATTCACTCAAATGCCTCTGATGGCCCTTTAGCAATCTTTCTTACTTGAATACTTGATGCATGCAATGGAATCGGACTAATCAGTACAGTATAACTTGAACAATTCAAGGCTAATGAGGAAGGCATATGGAATTGATAGTAGTTTATAGAATATTCTGGAATGGGTTAGAGAAGGAAGACGACTCAAGAAAGAAAAATAGGGAGGCTAATAACAAGAGCAGGTTCTATCTGTATGTCCAATTTCTATTTGTTGCAACGACTTCTCACTTGTATTAGGCTGTTGCCAAGTTTTAAATTCCTTTTTTTTTTCTACAGTGTTACCAAAGGCATTTCCTTGTCTATTCCTGTGTTTTCCTTTCCTATAGGATTGGAGAAGTATAGCACTCCAGTTCCCACATTTTTCCTATTCCTATGTTGTTTCTATCCCACATTCAACAAATCTGAATGAAGCATGAAGAAACGAATCAAATATATTCCAACAAGGCAACAATGTAACAATTTCCAGCGGAAACAGATAACAATTCCACAACGTAACAAACGATAACAGAAACTAGCTGTTAGATTACCTCGCGGGGCTCGGTGTTGCAAGACCTGCACCTGAAAGCCGGTAGATCGAAGATAAGATGACGCGTCAGATCGTTCACGTTGCCACATTTAGAACACTTCCACGGTCTGGGCTCCTTGAGGCTCCTGGTCCCTCGCTCCAGAGCGCGGGGATAGAAGGGTCGGGTCGCAGATGGTGGGAGCGCCAGGATTTCCTCCAGTGTCACCATCTTCCACACAGCCGGCGCCCCCGGATTTCTCATCTTCTTCTGGTCTCCGCCCGACTCGAACTCCAGTAACAGCGAGTCATCTGCCTTCCTCTTGGTTGTCGCACGGGGAGGTGTCATCGGCAGGGAGGCAGTCGGGGCAGTCTCCGAAGACGAGTGAGGAGGAGTCAGGGCGTTCGAGGTCGTCTCCGAAGAGGAATGGGGAGGAATCAGGGCAGGCGAGGCGTTTGGGGTCGCCTCCGCCGGCACGGGAGAAGGGGAAGCAGCGGGGGCTGGAGAAGGAGAAGGAGAAGGAGAGGGGACTGGAGAAGATGAAGGAGAAGGGGACGGGGAGGGGGATGGAGGAGGGGGCGCCCTTCTGCGGCGGCGCACAACAAAGGCAGCATGGCGTACTCGAGCCATGGCCGGAGTGAGTTGCGGTGGGCTGAATCCCCGAGAGGTGGGTGGGGAATTTAGGTTTAGATCTCACGTGAGCGGTGAGCCAGCAGAAACCCCCTCCCGATTGGGACCCCAACTCCCCTCACTGCGCGTCGAGTCCCCACCGCTGGGCTAACAGCCAGGCTGGACGCAGCCAGCGCCGGGCCGAGTCGGTCCTCGGTTCTCGCCGGGTGAGGGCTAGTATCTTTTTTTTTTTTTTGAAAGATCGGTAAGGGCTATCAAAATGCCGATAAATTCGATGGTCGCAAAAAAGAAATGCCGATAAATTCGAGTGTTGTCGCAGAGAAATCGGTTGATTCCAGTCTTTCCAGATCCATACACGACCATTGTCGAAATTCCCGCAAATTCGAGCCCTGTTGCAGGCCATTTTGCTTTCAGGCCTGCGCACATATCAATATACTATCATGTGGGAGAATGGATAAAATGGTGCAGAAAGCAGGATGACAGCAATCAAAATCCAAACTAACAGATGCTCAGAATCACATCCAATTAGAGCATAGGTAATCTATTAGCTACTGCGCCTGACATGAGTTTCACATCACTTTTTGCAATGCTCTTGATTTTATCTTTAACTATGTCTCCCTTTTACTCCGTCATCGTTCAGAATGTCCAGCACTGTTGTTACGCATAGTGGGGAAATAGGAGGCTAATTGTACCTTTGGATTCACATAAAGGATGTTTTACAAGGATGCTTTCAATTTTGATTAAATCGTGATTATTATTTTGTTTTTGACACCAAATCGTGACTATTATTACTAAGAAGAACGACCTTTGGATTCACCTAAAGGATGTTTTACAAGGATGCTTTCGATGTTGATTATTTTTACCCAAGAAGAACGGTATGGAACTCTCCCAAATCAGAATGTTTTATCGATACTTCAGCATTTGAAAGGTCCTTGCTTGGCGTCCTAACTGCTCAACTATTCAGATTATGGATAGCAACACTGAGTGTTGCCGCCATAATTTGTCTGGTGAATTACTATTTGCCCTGATATAACAAGTTTGCATCATATTGCCATGCCAAAGAACATAATGGCAGGGGGATATAAAACCGTGAAGATCAAAAGATTAGCACTTAGCATTTCAAGAACATCAATGTACGCCGCACTTACCATCATAGCGCAGCTTTTTCTCAGGTAACAGCAGGTGGTTTGCTCATTGTCAGGATCTAACAGTAATGATCATTGAAAAACTAGCATTAGCGTTAAACACTGATACTAAATTATGGAGATTATGGCAATCGAGTATCCACATGGCAAGCTTATCCGACTGGAGTTAGGGATAGGATGTGCCTATCAAATATGTAAACCAACTACGACTTGGGTATTACGTTACCGATTAGATAAGGCAACGGCTCATAGTCATAGTTTGGTAAGATTGAGGAAACCGACTTAGAGTAAGATAGACTTTCCGATTTGTAAGCCCACCTCCCAAGACTATATAAGGGGGGTAAGGGGCGTCCCTTGAGGGATATGGGATATCGGCTTTAGATCATATGCTTCATGAGAAGTTAGATAAGCTTTCAGCTTTAGATACACGAGATCATGAGATCAATAAAGACACTCGGCGGATCGAATCCCCAAAACAGGAGTAGGGTATTACCTCACGAGAGGGCCTGAACCTGTCTAAACTTTCTTCTTCTTCTAACCCATTGTGCTTGGTGATCTCGACTGCGACCCTAGAAATTATATTGCCGAAACCGAGTTTCGACAGTTGGCGCGCCAGGTAGGGGACCGCGCGTCGAGACTTCTTTAATAATCTCGTCGACAAGCGTGATGGGATCTTCCTCAGAATTCGGCGACTTCGCCGCCAACTACTCCGACAACTTCTCCTTCGACTCGGATCCGAACCAGTCGGAAGGAGAGATCCACTCGGCGCCGTTCGGGCTCTCGAACAGCGCCAAGATCTACGACGACATCTTGAAGACCAAGATGCAATCCACCCTCTCCAATGAAGGACTTCACTCGGCACCGTTCGGATTACCGAACACCGCCGAAATCTGCTCCGATCTTCTCGTCTCCCCGACGGAGACGATCTACTCGGAAGAAGACATCTCGGTGCCGTTTGGATTACCAAACGCCGCCGAGATCTACGGCAAACTCCTCTCCCCCGAGTTGAGGTCGATCCACTCGGAGGAGCCCGCATCCCCAAGCTCTGACTCGGGCTGGAACGATCCAGACCCGAGCTACCCAGGATCAAGGGAGATCGCCGTCATCCTCCCATTATTTGGCTCCTGCTCATCTTCGGAGCTCAATGGATACCTCAGCTCCGCCGGCTTCGACAACCTCTATGGCATCCCTTCTGACGAAGCCGACAACTCCGATTGCCGCATGGACTATGAGCCGAAGTGCTTTGATGTCCTCATGGCCGAGCCGGACGAGTCCGACTCAGCCATGGCCAGGAGGCTTGCTGAAGAAGAGCGAGCCGAGATCGAGCACGAGCGCAAGATGGCCGAAGAGGAGAAGCAACGCAAGGATGAGGCTGACAAGAGGAAGCAGGATCTACGTGCAGCCGGACGATCTGCCCAGGAGGCCATCCTCCAAACGCGGGTTCGCAACACCAACATCTTCCAAACGCCACAGCAGAACGCTGTTGCCGCGCTCACTCTCTTAGATACCGTCATGGAGACGGCACCCGCCAATGTGACTCCGATACTCGACAAGATCAAGACCATCGTTGCAGCCATAGCTAACGGCCACCCCACCACCTCGACACGAAGGCCGACTGAGTCCGTGGCTGAAACGCCCGACAAAAGTCGACTCCCGCCTCTAAGGTCAGGAGACTATAAGAGGCCCGAGTCAGATCGGTCGACAACAAGGCCAAGAGGCCCACCCCGCGAGTCCACGCGAAGTACCAGAGCAAACGGCCGACTCCCGCGACAAACGACACGGACGTCCACCCGGTCCATCACCACGTTCGCCGCAACAACAGCTCCAGCTACCCAACCAGCCAACCGAAGACCCCGTCGAGTGATCTGCGGGAAGTCCTCGATCGCCGCTACCAGGAGCGGGACCGACGCACTCGGGAAGATCGAAGGGGATCACCCGATAGCGGCGACGACGGAGTGCCGGCTTTCAATCGGGAGCTTCGCCGAGTGTGCTGGCCGAGTGGGTTCAAGCCCACAGGGATTGAAAGGTACGACGGCAAGACCGACCCCGAGTCATGGCTTATCGTCTATACCTCGCCATCCGCGCAGCGTGGCGACACCAAAGCTATGGCCAATTATCTTCCAAAGGGCCCTTGCCAACTCCGCCAGAACCGGCTCACAAGCTCGCCAAGAGGCTCAATCGGCCGTGGAGCGAGCCGAGGGACCACTTCATCGCCAACTTCCAGGGCACCTTCGAGAGGCCCGGCACCCACTTCGACTTGTACAACGTCATCCAGAAGCCGGACGAGCCTCTGAAGGAGTACATCCGACGCTTCTCCGAGAAGCGCAACAAGATCCCCAACATTACCGATGACATCATCATCGCCGCCTTCCAGAAGGGAGTCCGTGATGAGCTGTTAATCGAAAAGTTCGGGCGCAAGCCACCGAAGACGGTGAAGCAAATGTTCGAGACGACGAACTCCTACGCCAAATCCAATGACGCCATCAAGGCAGCCCGTCAAGACCGGCCCGACAGGAGGGAAGACAAGCAGGCGGGAGGAAGCCGGAATCCTAAGAAGGATAACGACAACAACAACCAGGGCCAAAAAGACCACAAGCGCCGATCCGAAGATCTAGTGGCCGCAACCTCCAATTCTCAACGCCGCCCCCGAGTCGCCGCTTACGACGCCATCATGAACGATCGTGAACGCTCAGTGCACGCATCATCTACAAGTAATTCGAAGAGCAATATGCGGCACGGTTAAACAAGAAGCCGACTAATGAAACCGGTCCATCGGGAACCAAGAAGAACAATCCGACTGGAAATTCGGAGCCTTTTCGGACCACGTGGGCGAGCCGAATCACATCTTCGGGGCCGCAGCTTATGAGTCCAAGAGGAAGCAAAAGCCGATGGACCGCGAGGTCAACGTGGCACAACCCGAAGTCCCACAACATCTACGATGGTCGGAGGTGGCCATCACGTTTAATCGCTCGGATCATCCCGACCGAGTGGTTCACCCAGGCGTATCCCTTGGTACTTGACCCGGTGGTTCGTAACATCAAGCCGAAGCGCGTCCTCATCGATGGGGCGGCGTCCTCAATTTCTGTTCGTCAAGACCTGGATGAGATACAAATCCCGAGAACCGAGTTGAAGGCAAGCTCACCCCCTTCCGCGGAGTGATCCCGGGCGTCGCCCACACCATTCGGCACATCGCTTTTCCAGTCACCTCCGGAGTTCGCGAGAATTTCCGAACGGAGAATACCACCTTCGAGGTGGTCGACTTCAAAGACGGCCTACCACGTGATCATCGGAAGGCCTGCACTCACCAAATTCATGCGACGACAAACAAGCCTTCACCTGCGACGAAGAAAGCTGCGATATGGCTCAATCTTGTGAGAGATCACGTGGCCAGGAAGAAATCCGACTGGCTACATCAACATCTGAAGAAGGTGAAATTTCTACAAGGAGGATAGCCAAGTCGGGACATGGCGACGCCAAAACGAAGAAGATCTTCCTTGACCCAGTCGGCCAGATATCTCCAAGGACTTAGAAGATACCATAGTCGCAATGTTCGGGCGCGAGCTTTCATTGTCGATGATTTGGTTCTACGCAAGATCCAGACCACCAAGGACCATCATAAATTATCTCCACTATGGGAAGGACCATACATAATTGCTGAGGTGACTCGGCCAGGAGCATTTCGACTAAAGCGCGAAGATGGATCTATGGTGGAGAACTTCTGGAATATTGAACATCTTCGACGATACTATGCTTAAATTGCCGTAAGTTTTATGTTGTTCTTGACTCCAACCTCAAGCAAGATGACTTCTTGAGTTGACATCAGGGCTGCATACGTGTTAATAAAGCATGGTTTTCTTTGATAACTTGTTTATATTTAGTTTATCATTGTTTATTGTTTTGATTCGAGTTCAATAGATAAGGACTGAGAATTTTTTGATGATCTAATCAAGTTTTTAGGCTTGGTGACAGTCGGACGAAAATTACTTAAGAAATTTTCTATGAAGACTCGGGTCAAGGCATTAACATAAATAAGCTAGATACCTACAAGTTCACATCGGAGGCATAAAGAGACCAAGATGATTAGATGAAGTGGCGGGGACGACCTCGAGGCTTCGTAAAAAGACTTGAGGGTTTTTGCCAAGTTATCTCGCGATTGGGCCGAGCCCATGAGAGACTTGCGGCCCAGCTAAGGTGTGGCTTGACACGTGTCCTTAGGGACTTAAGCGGATGGACTTAAGCAGATTTGCCCTGGCAATATGCACGTGTCACATAGACCAATACCTTTAAAATCCTTTCATACCGCGGTTTGCATAACTTCAAGAGAAGTTGGCACGATGCAATTTGAAAGGTGACAAACAGTTAAGCTTTTTATGGCTGTCCTGATGACAGGAACTGTTTGGTTTTTAAGCATTTGATTAAATGATTATACCAATACTATTTTTTCCACCTTGGTGAAGATCTTTTTTAGATTAAGACCAATATTATGGCAGGAGCTATTTAATATTTTGGTCGTATTTTTTAGATGACTGAAAAATTTGTTTATCCATGAGGGTTGACTAAATTATTTGTCCCGAGATGACTCGGACAAATTAACTCGGATGAGCATGAGCTTACCGAGTGTTTTTTACCCATGAGGGTTGATGAGATTATTTGTCCCGAGATGACTCGGACAAGTTAACTTGGATAAGCGTAAGCTTGCCGAGTGTTTTTTGCCCACGAGGGTTAATTAAGCTATTTGTTCCGAGATGACTCGGGCAAATCAACTCGGATGAGCATGAGCCTGCCGAGTGAATTGATTTTTTACCCACGAGGGTTGATTAAATTGTTTGTTCTGAGAAGACTCGGGCGAACTACTCGGATAAGCATGAGCTTGCTGAGTGATGTGATTTTTTATGATTGCTTTAGCTCGAGCTAAGCATTTATAAGAGAATTATTTGTTCCGAGATGACTCGGGCAAATTTCCGGGATGACTCGGGAAGATCAGCTCGGATAAGCATGAGCTTACCGAGCGAATTGATTTCTTACCCATGAGGAATGATTGAAATATTTGTTCCGAGATGACTCGGGCAGATCCACTTGGATAAGCATGAGCTTACCGAGTGCTTTTCACCCACGAGGGTTGATTCAGTTATTTGTTCTGAGATGACTCGGGCAAATTCACTCGGATAAGCACGAGCTTGCCGAGTGATGAGGTTGCTTTAGCTTGAGCTAAGCATCTATATGAGAATGATTTTTTATAGTTCTTGACTATATGCTTAGTCTATTTTTGACTAACCACATAGTCGGGGGCTACACCTAATTAGGTGCATCAGGAGATGCACCTAGATATTTATTTTTGAGAATTTTTTAGATATTTTTCAGCCCTTCACAGTCTTTGGAGCCACTCGGGGAGATTCAAGCAGAGATGATGGAATTACTCGGCGCCAGAAGCACTCGGCCAAAGAAGCTTTTGGCTGCGTACTGTTTTTGGTTTGAAGCTGAGCTGTCTCGTCGACTGAAAAGGACTCGGGGGCTACTGTGGAGATTATGGCAATCGGGTATCCACATGACAAGCTTATCCGACTGGAGTTAGGGATAGGATGTGCCTATCAAATATGTAAACCAACTACGACTTGGGTATTACGTTACCGATTAGATAAGGCAACGGCTCATAGTCATAGTTTGGTAAGATTGAGGAAACCGACTTAGAGTAAGATAGGGTTTCCGATTTGTAAGCCCACCTCCCAAGACTATATAAGGGGGGTAAGGGGCGTCGTCCCTTGAGGGATATGGGATATCGGCTTTAGATCATATGCTTCATGAGAAGTTAGATGAGCTTTCAGCTTTAGATACACGAGATCATGAGATCAATAAAGACACTCGACGGATCGAATCCCCGAAACAGGAGTAGGGTATTACCTCACGAGAGGGCCTGAACCTGTCTAAACTTTCTTCTTCTTCTAACCCATTGTGCTTGGTGATCTCGACTGCGACCCCAGAAATTATATTGCTGAAACCGAGTTTCGACATAAATATACGAATTAGTACCCTCCTGCTTCACACACACACACGCACACATCATCTTAAATACAATAACCTATAAAAAGATCAAAAATAGTTGTACTGGTAGTCTGGTTGACGGCTTGACGCAACTATATGAAAATCCTGCAAGGAAAACACAAAAACGCCTCAAACTGCAGGTCACAACGAAGAACATGTCTCACGCTTTGATATTCCAATTGTGTGCTGATCGTGGGCCACTTGTAATCCCCTGATAGTATTATAATGGCAGCTTTCCTTTGTTCTCATGCAGTGCTACAAGGACATGTTGTGTTAAGAGATCAAGCACAGAAGCTTACCAGGATGGTCTTGAATTTGCTCCGACGTTTCCTACAGAAAAATGCCGAAATTTTTACAAACTGACCCTTTTTGAAAACTTATTTCGAAAGAGAACTGTGGCGAAAACTTTCACCAAAAATGGACCTCAACCTCAGCGCCAAGGACATCGGCGCCGAGGTTGTATAGGTTAGCGCCGAGACCTCTGGCGCTGAGCCACTGACGGCCGTCAGCCTCCGGTTACAGGGTTAAGGGCTGTCGGGCCCGCGCGTCAGGCCTCAGCGCCGACCGCCTCGGCGCTGACCTCAACGCCAGCCCGGGACTGGCGCTGAGATTCCAGACTTAGCCTCCGCAGGGGCATATAGGGGCTGAGAGGTCAGCGCCAACCTATTTGGCGTGGACTATTGAGACTTCAGCGCCAAATACGGTGGCGCTGAGCTCTTACAGTTCAGCGCCAAATCTAAGGTTCGCAAAACAAGTGGGCGCCTCGCCCAACCTCAGCGCCAGGATATTTGGCGCTGAGGTTGGACTAAAACCGGAAGCTACGGGCACGCAGCCTGCCAGCCTTCCGCCTTAACACGCAATACACAGCAATATCGAAGAATACACGATTATCACACAAGCAGTTTAACAACACAGTTATACAGAGTTCTGACAATATAAGTCCAACACAAATGATAGAATATAAACACGGAGAGTCCAACGCAAGAACTAGTGCCGACCCCTCGGGCCGCTAGTCGACGGTGTGAATCTCCACTCGTGTGTTGGTGCCCTCTTTCATTGCGGGCAACGTTGCTGAGGCTGAGAAGGCTGCGGTGCATCCTCAAGTTGAGATGGCCCGATCTCATCGTGCTGCTGTTCTTCCTCCTGTTCTTTGTCCTCGTCCTGTTCATCCTCTTCTCCCGCTGATTCTTCCTCCTCTTCTCCACCTCCTTGTTCCTCCTCTTCATCTTCCTCACGAGCAGTTCTACCTGCACTAGTAGAGACGTACGCTCGTGGGTCCACGTCGTCAGAGGACCTACAGCCAAGTCTTGCTGCCAACTCAAGGGACTGGAACTTTAACCCTTTCCTCGGCTCCTCACCCATTGGATCGATGAGACCATTGTATGTTACTCCTCAATCAACAAGTGCTAGCTCAGCAAATGTGAGATCCTCAAATTGAACGACCTTAGGATTGCGACCAACATATTTCTCAAACAACCGCCTTTCTTCCTCAGACATCTGATCCACCGACCTATCATCGTCTGAGTCTGAAGCATACTCATCAAAATAAGAAACATCCTCATCACCCTGCCCAATGGAGCCAACTGTCTCATCCTCAGTTTCTTCATCATCCGTGTCTGAGGGTTCATCCAACACACCAACACTCAATCCACTCTGCCTCAATATCTCCTCACACTCCTGCCTAGAATACAAACCCTCTCGAAGTAGGTATCTTGTCGTTTTTGCTTTTTCAGCATCCGTCGGACCCACCTCACCCCCTCCCTCCGTCGACCAATCCACCACATTGTCCTCTATTGCTGGTCCCTTCTTTGAATCTAACATATGCTCACCACCACCACCTACAACCATAGCGACAGCTGCTCGTGCTATCTTATCCCTTGCCGTGTTTTGCTCAACTAGCTCCCTCTTCAAAGTTCCTTCATCCTGTGATACCTCATTGTTCACTCCATCACTACATTGTATGTGTTCAATCGAAGGCCTTTGGTTCAAGTCGAAACATACATCTCGGCATTCAACACGATCAATCTTCGAAGCAACCACCTCAAGCGACTTGAATTGTGACCCCAACACTATATCCACATATGCTTGCCACTCCATCTCTCCATTCAAGTCTAGCATATACTTGTGAGAAATGGGTCCAGCACCAACATCATATCTACCTTGCAAAGCTACAGACTCATTGCTCCACCCCAACACATCATTTGTATGGCTTACTACCTCCTCGAAACTAGGCTTTGAACCAAATACAAGCTGTTTAACATTCATCCCCTCGAAATGACTATCATTTTGCTCTATCATCCATCCACCATAGTGCAATCGTACCAATCTATCCATCTACAACATTAATTAAAATATTAGCATATTATTTTTCCAAAAATAACTTCAAAATAACCCGATCGATTTGAGACCTACATCAAATTTCTCACCCTACTAATTTTACCAAATACACAATTTCAATTCACAAACCAATACCCAATATACACCCTTATACCTAGGTTTAAAAAAAATTAGGGTTCTTCTATATTTCATACATCCTATGTTTCCTCCCAAAATTTAACACATACACTTTTCTAGCAACATCTACACCTTCAACCATCAAATAGTACTACTACCACAAGGAAAATGCCAACCAATTTCGCCTAAAAATTGCACCAAAACCCATTTCTAGGGTTTAACCCTAATTCCTCAAAATCTAAGCAAATCAACAACAAATGAGGAGAGATCACGGAGGAGATACCTTGCCACAAGATCCCCCACTGATTTCCCCTCCAAATTCGACGAATTTGATGATGATTTGGTGGAATTTTGGAGGGGAGGGGAGAGAGGGGCGGTGACCGGCGCCCTCCAGCCGCGCTCACAGCCAGAGGAAGAAGAAGATGGGCTGGGGGGTGGCTCGGCCGCGCGAGCCTAAGTGGCCTACCTCAGCGCCAACGGGACTGACGCTGAGGTCAGCGCCAACGCGAATGGCGCCGAGATCTTAGCGTCGAGGCGGTGGCGCCGACTCGACGCACGGGCCCGACGCCCTTCACCCCGTCATCGGAGGCTGACGGCCGTCAGTAGCTCAGCGCCAGGAACCTCGGCGCTGACCTGTTCAACCTCGGCGCCAAGGTCGTTGGCGCTGAGGTTGAGGTCCATTTTTGGTGAAAGTTTTCGCTATGGGACCCGTTTCAAAATAAGTTTTCAAAAAGGGACAGTTTGTAAAAATTTCGAAGAAAAATGGGTTCTTCCTTAACTTTTAGGAGTGCAGGCAGAGTATGAGACACTGCACATCACTTTTGGTAGCACACGGCGGCAAACTGGCCGGAATTTTTGCTGAGTATGCATATGGATTTGTTTGCTCGAGCTCAAAACGGTCATGATGTTGGCTCGGTGCTCGGGATACACTCAAGAAAGCCACAATTGTCCCGATTCATAACCCTCGCAGTCCCGGTTGTCAAACCGGGACTACGAATCCGGACTAGAGATGGGCGATCTCTAGTCCCTGTTAAATAACCGGACTAGAAATGCATCTTTAGTCCCGGTTGAAGCCACCAATTGGGATTAAAGATGGCGGAGCCACGTGGCCGGCTCCGTCATCTTTAGTCTCGGTTGGTGGCTTCAATCGACTAAAGATTTTCTTTAGAATTTTTTTAATTTGCCCTTTCTCCACACCCCTCGATTCTTTTGTTTTTTTTGTCAAAATCCTAAAATCATCACGATATCGAAATCAAATATCACGATTCACAAATAGCAATGAACAATACATATCCCAAATGTTTTTTTCATTTTTCTCCACACATCAAATACATCTTCAAAATCAAAAAAATCACAGATCAAATACTATCACAAATTTGTTCACACATATATACAACAAAATCCACTATATACAATAAAATACAACAACATCAATTTTTCGCGCTCGCTCGCCGCTCCCGCCGCCGCCGTCGACTCCCGCTCGCGCCGGCTCCCGCTCCCGCTCCCGCTCGCCGCCGGTGAGAAGATGACGCCTCGCTGCCGCCTCCTCCTCCTCCGCCGCCGCCATTTCCTCCCCTCCCCTTGCTTGCCGAGGGGAGAGGGAGAGAGAGAGGGAGAGGGAGAGGGAGAGGGAGAGGGAGAGGGAGAGGGAGAGGAAGAGAGCTAGAGAGAGGGAAAGAGATCTAAAAATATGCTAAGTGTTCGATCTGTGGAGAAGACGATGCGAGCCGGGATTTATATAGCCAATTCATCTTTAGTCCCTCTCGGCACCAACCGAGACTAAAGATAATTTCCCACTATTTCAATTCATCTTTAGTCCCGGTGGCATCAACCAGACTAAAGATAATTTCTCGCTATTTTCAATTCATCTTTAGTCCCGGTTGGTGTCACCAACCGGGACTAAAGATAATTTCCCGCTATTTCTAATTCACCTTTAGTCCCGTTGGTGCCACCAACCAACAAAAGATAATTTTTCGCTATTTTTCTAATTTATTTGGTCCCGCTAGGGTTAACAATTAAATAATTCATTAAATATGGTCAAATTAAATTTATTAAATATAGGTTTAAAACAATAATATTAAAATTTAATCAAACATAGATAATCCTAGACATTAATGTGCTCCTCTAGATATTGTTCCTCTTTTGCCCCTCGCTTTTCTTCATTTTCATCTGCTGTTGAGCAAGAGAGGAAAAATTTGACTTTTTTGTTTTATTTTTTATATTTTTTATGGACTTAGGAGCACACGAGAGGTAACCACATAAAATTTGAGCGTAAACAAGCAAAAGACGTGGCCTGTGGAAAATTCGGAAGACACGCTCAAAATCAGAAAAAAGCTTCCGGGCTCGAAAAGGCAATCTTCTGAGGCTTTTTTGGGGAAAATAAAAACGCTGAACGCGGCATAGCGGCGAACGAACGCATCCAAAATTTTTCTCATCGATTTTCATATATGGAACGTCTCAATCGGAGTCCGTATGCGAAAGTTATGGCCGTTTTAAAACCGACTCCGAGTTAGAGGACGAAACGGGAACAATGCACGTAAAACTTGTTAAACACGCATAAACTAGACGTGACGACCAGGGTTTAAATGTCTTTATCAATATTGTACATCCCTCCGATTCGTATATTATCACCAAAATAATTTTACAAAAGATTTTATATATTGAGAATCATTAGTTAATAACAATATGATGATATGTAATAACAAAATTAAAGCTTCCTTCTATCTTTAATCACCCACCTCTACACAACACCACACTCTTTGAAATTACGATACTCTTAAATTAATTTTTGGCCATTTGAATCATGTAGCAAAATTTATATATTTTTATTAGGTTCGCTTAAAAATAAGCACATTCACTTTTGTCCCGGTTGGTAACACCAACCGACAAAAATAGCATCTCTAGTCCCGGTTGGTGTTATCAACCGGACTAAAGATGGTGTCAGAGGCTGTCGAACCGTCGAGTGCCGACATCTTTAGTCCCGGTTTATAGCACTAACCGGGACTAAAGATAGCATCTCTAGTCTCGGTTGGTATTACCAACCGGGACTAAAGGTGTCTTGCACTCTGACAGGCTCTGACAATATTTGAACTGGGACTAGAGGTGATCTTTAGTCCCGGTTCGTGACACGAATCGGGACTAATGTTGCTAGAAATCCGTAGACTTTTTAAACCGGGACTAGAGATCATCTCTAGTCCCGGGTGCAACTCAAACCGGGACTACTGTGGTTTTTGCTACTTCAACCAATGATGGTTTCTCTAGTAGTGATATCCCTTTAATTCCGCACTTCATGGCTCCATGTCAGCACAACTCAAAAGGCATGTGGGCAACTTGTAAAACCGGGAAGAGAAGGAGAAAGATCAATCTTTCAATGACAGGAGGACCCACTTGTCAGCAAAGAGAGATGATTCTTTTCAGCTATTTCAAGAAAAACAGGCCTGTAAAATACTTTCTTTTACATGCTTTCTTTATACACAAGAAAAATAGCTTATACTGAATAGTTGGATGTCAAAATATCAGACCTTGTTTAGTCTATAATAGCAGAAGTGAATAACCTTTTAACGGGATGTCATCTGATGTAAACCAACACAACCATTCCACAAGCATGTGAGGTCTGCTCCGATGCTCTCTACTGGCAGTATAAAATAATATTGACCGTTGGATCTATGTACTTATACTGTCAAATATTTTAGGACAAATAAATTTTGAGGATACGATCGTCTAAGAGAAAAAAACATGTGAAGGGATAAATGGCATGGGACCGATGGAATAGGGGGCGTCAGAGCGATGGCGTGGGAGCTGTCGGTGCGTAGGAATTGATCCAGATCTGATGGCTTCCATCGTTCAGGAAGGAGATAAACAGGAAATAGAGAAAACAAAGAAAAGATAGTCTTACCCCTATTGACTTATTAATAAATGAATAATATATCCTATTAAACGAACGATTAAGATTCTACTAGAAGTATAATACTGCCAGTAGAGAGTGCGGGAGCGTTACTCTAAGCCTGTATGGAGAAGAATGTCGACCCCATTAGAAATTATGAAAAGAGACATAAGAATATACGACCAAAATCAACTTGAGCAGTGCCTAGGTAAATAAAATTGTGAGGAGTTCTCATAATCACAAATGAGAAGTTGCCGAAGAATTTCATGTGCCACACAAAATTATGCACTTGAAGTCAGTTATCTTCTTATTGTAAGATTTCTTTCTGAATTGATCTAATGTCTATATCAGGTTTTTAGTGATGTTTTTTTAATATATAAATTAACTAGCAATCATTATCAAGGAAAGACAAATTGGCAGTAAAATCAATATGGATAGTTTCATTATTCATATACACATTTCTGTCGACTTTTGTTCAAATGTGTTTAAGGCTGTGTTTAGATCCATGAAATTTTTTTTGCCAAAATGTCACATCAATATTTTGGACACACATTTGAAGTATTAAACATAGACTAATAAAAAAATTACAGAATCCGTCTGTAAACGACGAGACGAATTTATTAAGCCTAATTAATCTGTCATTAGCACAGTTTACTTAAACTGTAGCACTTTATTGTCAAATCATAGTCTAATTAGGCTTAAAAGATTCGTCTCGTAAATTACATGTGTGGAGATTATGACAATCGGGTATCTACATGGCAAGTCTATCCAACTGGAGGTAGGGATAGGTTGCGCCTGCCATATCTATAAATCAAACATGACTTGGGCGTTACGTTGCCGATTGAGATAAGGTAACGGCCTATAGTCACGGTTTGGTAAGATTGAGGAAGCCGACTTAGAGTAAGATAGGGTTTTCGATCTGTAAGCCCTCCTCCCAAGACTATATAAGGGGGGTAAGGGGCGTCCCTTGAGGGATATGCGATAGCAGATATCAGAGATCAGAGAACATATGAGAAGTTGATCAGCTTTAGCTTTCAGCCTTAGATCTTGAGATCAATAAAGACACTCGGCGGATTGAATCCACCGAAACAGGAGTAGGGTATTACCTCACGAGAGGGCCTGAACCTGTATAAATTCCCTTCTCCAATCTAACCCATTGTGCTTGGCGATCTTGATCGCACCCCCAAATTTCTATTGCCGAAACCGAGTTTCGGCACTTGGCGTGCTGTAGGGGCTAGCGCGTCAAGACCTCTTCAACAATCTCGTCGACAAGCGTGATGGGATCTCCTGCAGGATTCGGCGACTTCGCCGCCAAGAACTTCGACGACTTCTCCTTCGACTCGGATTCGAACCAGTCGGAAGGAGAGATCCACTCGACGCCGTTCGGGGTCTCGAACAGTGCCAAGATCTACAATGACATCTTCAAGTCCAAGATGCGGTCTACCCTCTCCAACGAAGGACTTCACCCGGCACCGTTCGGATTGCTGAACGCCGCCAAAATCTGCACCGATCTCCTCGTCTCTCCAACAGAGACGATCTACTCGGACGAAGACCTCTCGGCGCCGTTTGGGTTACCAAACGCCGCTGAGATCTACGACAATCTCCTCTCCCCCGAGTCGGGTTTGACCCACTCGGCGGAGTCCACGTCCTCAAGCTTCGACTCGGACTGGAACGATCCAGATTCGAGCTACCCAGGGTCGAGGGAGGTCGCCGTCATCCTCCAGCCGTTCGGCTCATGCTCATCTTCGGAGTTTAATGAATATCTCAGCTCCGCCGGCTTTGACGACCTCTATGGCATCCCCTCAGACGAAGCCGACGACTCCGACTGCCACAAGGACTACGAGCCTAAGTGCTTCGATGTCCTCATGGCCGAGCCGAACGAGTCCGACTCGGCCATGGCCCGCAGCTTGCAGAGGAAGAGCGAGCCAAGATCAAGCAAGAGCGTAAGCCGGTCAAGAAGAAAAGAAACGCAGGGAAGAGGCCGACAAGAGAAGGCAAGATCTACGGGCAGCCGGACGATCCGCTCAGGAGGCTATCCTTCAAACGCGGGTCTGCAATACCAACGTCTTCCAGACGCCACAGCAGAACACTGTTGCTGCCCTCACACTCTTGGACACCGTCATGGAGACGGCACCCCCCGACGTGACTCCAATATTAGATAAAATCAAGACCATCGTCGCAACTACAGCCAACGGCCATCCCACCACCTCTGCACGAAGGCCGACTGAGTCCGTGGCCGAAACGCCCGACAAAAGCCGGCTCCCACCTCTAAGGTTAGGGGACTACAAGAGGCCCGAGCCAGACCGGTCGATGACTAGGCCAAGAGGCCCACGCCACGAGTCCACACAGAAGTATCAGGAGCAAACGGCCGACTCCCGCGACAAACGATATGGACGTCCACCCGTCCACCACCGCGTCTGCCGTAACAACAGCTCCAGCTACCCAACCAGCCAACCAAAGACCCCACCGAGTGATCTGCGGGAAGTCCTCGATCGCCGCTACCAGGACCGAGACCGACGCACTCGGGAAGATCGGAGGGGATCACCCGATAGCGGCGACGACGGAGTGCCAGCTTTCACTCGGGAGCTTCGCCGAGTACACTCGCCGAATGGTTTTAAGCCAACAGGAATAGAGAAATATGACGGCAAGACCGACCCCGAGTCGTGGCTTACCGTATACACTCTCGCCATCCGCGCAGCAGGCGGTGACAACAAGGCTATGGCCAACTATCTGCCCGTGGCCCTCGCCAACTCAGCCAGGAACTGGCTCGCGAGCCTGCCAAGAGGCTCAATCGGCTCGTGGAGCGAGCTGAGGGACCACTTCATCGCCAACTTCCAGTGGCACCTTCGAGAGGCCCGCACACACTTCAATTTATACAACGTCATCCAAAAGCCGGACGAGCCTCGAAGGATTACATCCGGCGCTTCTCCGAGAAGCGCAACAAGATCCCTAACATCACCGATGACATCATCATCGCCGCCTTCCGTAAGGGAGTCCGTGATGAGCCGCTAATCGGGAAGTTCGGGCGCAAGCCACCGAAGACGGTGAAGCAGATGTTCGAGACGGCGAACTCCTACGCTAAATCCAACGATGCCATCAAGGCGGCTCGTCAAGACCAGCCCGACAGGAGGGAAGACAAGCAGGCGGGAGGAAGCCGGAATCCTAAGAAGGATAACAGCAACAACAACAACCAGGGCCAAAAAGACCACAAGCGCCGATCCGAGGATCTGGTTGCCGCAACCTCCAATTCTCAACGCCGCCCCCGAGTCGCCGCCTACGACGTCATCATGAACGCTCAATGCACTCATCATCCCAATCACAAGCACGCGACTAAGGACTGCTTCATTTACAAACAGTTCGCCGAGCAGTACGCGGCGCAACTCAACAAGAAGCCGACTGATGAGGCTGGACCATCGGGCGCCAAGAAAAACAACGCGGCTGAGAATGCCGAACCTTTCCAAAACCCTGTGGGAGAGCTCAATCACATCTTCGGGGGACCGCTAGCCTATGAATCCAAGAGGAAACAGAAGCTAACCGACCGAGAGGTCAACGCGGCCCAACCCGAAGTCCCTCAGTACCTGCGATGGTCGGAAGTGGCCGTCACTTTTGACCGCTCGGACCACCCCGACCAAGTGGTTCACCCGGGGCGCTATCCACTCGTCTTGGACCCGGTAGTCCGCAACATCAGGCTTAAGCGCGTCCTCATCGATGGGGGCAGCGCCCTCAATATTCTTTTCGCCAAGACCATGGACGAGATGCAGATCCCGAGGGCCGAATTGAAAGCAAGCTCAGCCCCCTTCCATGGAGTCATCCCACGGCTATCATCTACATCACTCGGGCACATCGCCCTCCCGGTCACCTTCGGGGCCCGAGAGAACTTCCGAACGGAGAACGTCACTTTCGAGGTGGCCGACTTCGAAACAGCCTACGACGCCATCATCGGAAGGCCTGCGCTTGCCAAGTTCATGGCGATCCCACATTACACTTACCTCTGCATGAAGATGTCGGGTCCCAACGGCGTCATCACTCTTCGCAGCGATGTGAAGCAAGCCTTCACTTGCGACAAGGAGAGCTGCGACATGGCCCAATCTCGCGAGAGATTGCGTGGCCAGCAAGAAATCCGATTGGCTGCATCGACTTTGGCAGAGGGCGAAGTCCCCGCGAAGAAGATAGCCAAATCAGGATCCGGCGACGCCAAGACCAAGAAAATCTCCCTTGATCCATCATCCCTCGAAAACTGCTGTAATCGGCGCTGAACTAGATCCCAAATAGGAAAGCGCGCTCGTCACCTTCCTCCAAAATAATAAAGATGTTTTTGCTTGGAAACCATCTGATATGCCTGGAATTCCTAGGGAGGTGATCGAGCACTCTTTGCACGTGAAAGATGACGCCAAACCAATAAAACAACGATTACGCAGATTCGCGTAGGATCGAAAAGACGCTATCAAGGAAGAGCTCACAAAGCTCTTGGCTGCCGGCTTTATCAAAGAAGTCCTACATCCCGACTAGTTAGCCAACCCACCCGGTCCGCAAGAAGACAGGCAATGGCGCATGTGCGCCGACTATACCGACCTCAACAAGGCTCGTCCCAAAGATCCATTCGGCCGCCTCGCATCGACCAAGTCGTAGACTCAACAACTGGCCGCCAACTCCCGAGCTTCTTGGATTGTTACTCGGGCTATCACCAGATCAGCTTGAAAGAATCCGACTACCTGAAGACATCGTTCATCACGTCGTTTGGGGCCTACTGCTACATCACCATGCCTTTCGGCCTAAAGAACACCGGTGCCACATATCAACGCATGATCCGAGGTGTTTCCGCACGCAGATCGGCAAGAACGTAGAAGCTTATGTCGACGATGTCGTCATCAAGACCAAGCGAAAGAAGACCCGATCGCTGACTTAGAAGAAACCTTCGCAAACATCCGGGCCTTCGAATGAAGTTGAACCCGACAAGTGCACTTTCGGCGTCCCATCGTGCAACCGCTCGGCTTCATGGTGTCACATCGCGGCATTGAAGCCAATCCAGAGAAGATCAACGCTATCTTGAGCATGAAGCCCCTGAGTAACCATAAGGATGTCCAGAAGCTCACTGGCTGCATGGCGACGCTAAGTCGTTTCATCTCTCGACTCGGCGAACGAGGCATGCCCTTCTTCAGATTGCTAAAGAAAACGGACGACTTCCAGTGGACTGCGAAAGCCCACAAGGCCTTTGAAGATTTTAAAGAATTCCTCACGACGCCGCCCGTCCTAGCCTCACCTCAACCTCGGAGCCCCCGCTACTCTATGTCTCGGCGACTCACCAAGTGGTCGCACGGTCCTCGTGGTCGAGCGCGAAGAAGAAGGACGGGCTCGAAGATTCGAGGCCGATCTACTTTGTTAGCGAAGTATTGGCAGAGCCAAAATTCGCTACCCTCGTGTACAAAAATTGCTTTATGGTGTCCCGATAACCGCGAGGAAATTGGCGCACTATTTTCGTGGTCACTCGGCCACCGTCGTCACCTCCTTTCCACTCGCGACGTCGTCCACAACCGGGAGGCAACCGGGTGCATTGCTAAGTGGGATCTCGGAGCCGATGCCACCGGACTTGACTTTTAAGGCGAGGACGTCCATAAAGTCACAAGCCCCGGCAGATTTCTGGCCGAGTGGATGAGCAACAAGAAAACGTACCTCGGGAAGACCTCCAACACCGGACCATGCACTTCGACGGATCCAAGAGGATCACCGGCTTGGGAGCAGGGAGTTGTGCCGATCTCCCCGACCGGGAAAGGCTAAGATACGTCCTCCACCTCCACTTCTCCGCCTCACATAACGTCGCCGAGTACGAAGCCCGCTACATGGACTGCGGCTCGCAGCCTCACTGGATACGTCGGCTCATCGTGAAAGGGGACTCCCACCGGTCGTCAACCAAGTAATGAAGGACTGGTCCTGTCTACGACACCATGGAGGCCTACCGACAAGAAGTCCGCAAACTTGAAGACAAGTTTGACGGACTCGAACTATCACATGTCTTGAGACACAACAACGAAGCAGCTGACGAGTTGGCGCAGTTCGGGTCCAAGCGTGAAGCCGCCCCAACAGACGTCTTTGTCGAGCACCTTTATGAGCCAACCATCACGGCGAAGACAACTTCCAACGAACAAGCTGCAAACGAAGTCGCCATGATTGACGCCGACTGGAGGATACCTCTCATCAAATTTTTAACACAGCAAGAGCTGCCAGAAGACCGGGATGAGGCAGAGCGTGTCCGACGTCGTTGCCAAGCTTATGTCATGGTTGACTCCGAATTATACAAGAGAAGCCCCTCCAGAATCCTAATGAGATGCATTACACCCGAGGAAGGGAGACAGCTGCTCCAAGACATCCACTCGGGCATATGCGGAAGCCACGCGGTAGCACGCACCTTGGTAGGCAAAGCCTACAGACAGGGTTTTTTCTGGCTTACCGCGGTCTCCGACGCAGACAAAGTGGTACGAACCTGTGAAGGCTGCCAATTTTTCGCCCGACAGAGCCATATCCCAGCCCAGGAGCTACAAACAATCCCACAATCCTGGCCGTTCGCGGTATGGGGCTTAGACATGGTCGGCCCTTTCAAGAAAGCTCCAGGAGGATTTACACACCTATTCGTCGCCATCGACAAGTTCTTCAAATGGATTGAAGCCAAACCGGTTGCCACAATTACTGCTGACAAGGCACGGGATTTCTTCCTCAACATCGTGCACCGCTTCGGCGTCCCAAAGAGGATCATAACCGACAACGGAACTCAATTCACGGGAGACATCTTCAAGGAATTCTCGCAAGACTTCGGAATCAAAATCGTTATGCATCGCTTGCACATCCCAAAAGCAACGGACAAGTCGAATGGGCCAACGGCATGGTCCTTCAAGGCATCAAGGCCCGCGTGTTCGATCGTCTAAGCCCTTATGCAGGCAAGTGGGTTCAAGAGCTTCCCTCGGTTCTATGGTTCGTGCGGACCACACCCGCGGCTACCGGCCAAACTCCCTTCTTTCTCGGTCTACAGCCGCGAAGCCATGTTGCCAAACGAGATGGAGTATGAATCCCTCCGAGTCTGCAGCTTCAACGATGAACGCTATGACCCCGACCGAGTGGACGACCTCATCCAACTGGAAGAGGCCCGAGAGGCAACCCTCATCCAGTCGGCCAAATATCTTCAAGGGGTCAGACGATACCACAGTCGTAACGTTCGAGCACGAGCTTTCATCGTTGGCGACTTGGTTCTGCGCAAGATTCAAACCACCAAAGACCGTCACAAGTTATCCCCCTTATGAAAAGGACCATACATAATCGCTGAGGTGACTCGGCCCGGTGCATACCGACTAAAGCGTGAAGACGGATCTATGGTGGAGAACTCCTGGAACATTGAGCATCTTCGACGATTTTATGCTTAAATTGACTAAAGTTTCATGTTTTTCTTGACTTCTAACCTCAAGTAAGATGACTTCTTGAGTTAGCAGTCGGGGGCTGTACATACGTCAATAAAGCATAGTTTTCCTCATCAACTTTTGTGCATGATTTGGTTTATCATTGTTTAATGTTCCTCGATTCGAGTTCAGTGTTTAAAGACTGAGAGTTTTCTGATGGCCTAATCGAGCCTAGGCTCGGTGATAGTCGGACGAAAATTACTTAAGAAATTTCACACAAAAACTCGGATCAGGGCATTGACATAAATAGACTGAATATTCACAAGCCTACATCAGAGTGCCATAATCATACAATGTTTACAAGACAATGTTCATGAGGCAGATTAAAGCCGGAAGTTATTCACTACATCGACAGAAATCTTCTTCGCCGACTCCTGCGCTTCACTCAGCATGTCCAGGGCCTGCTCATCCGAGGTCCCGTCAGCGAAGCCCTCTCCGACCGAGTTGACATCCACTCGGGGGTAGAGAGACTTGGTCTGTGCAAGAGCTAGACCAGCCCCCATGTTGGCGGCCTCGGTGATGTTCGCCAAATATTGGTCAGGGGCCCTCCGCAGCTTGTCAAAGATTTCCAGTGGCTCCAATGAGCTAGCCCCGACCCCCTGATGAAACAAAGATTGCAAGATTGGCGTTGCTGCATTGGCAACCTCTTCCCGGACCTCTCCGGCTCGTTTGACCCTCTCAAGAAGCACATCGTATTGAGCTCGGGTCTTGATTTTGTAAGCTGCCAAAAGAACATGATCACGCAAAGTACTCGAAGACAAAGCAGCACAAAGGATATTACTTCAAAGGGGCTCACCTTCGAACTCGGCCTCCAATTCGGTCTTGCCAAGGCTGATTGCCTCCAGCTGGACCTGGAGCGAGTGGACCTCCGACGAATTTTCTACAAGCAAAGAAGGTTATCAGTAACCGGGATCAACATGAAAATCATAAAGAAACTTGGAGGGATGAGCTTACTCCCGACTGATCCTCGAAGGTCGAGGTTTTCCTCCCAGAGTTCCGCTATCTCCCTCCTTAGGGCTGTCTCCCTCGACGCGGCCTCCTCCCGAGTGGTCTTCAGCTTCTGCTGGATATCCTCCAGAGAGTTTAAGTGCGGGACCAGCTTCTCCAACGCCTCCGACTTGGCCATGGATCAGCAATACTCCTTCTGCACGCAAGATCCAAGGTTGACCGACTGAAGAAAAGTGATGATACAAGACAAAGAGAAGATCTGGGCTTACATTGAGTAGCCGAGTCGCCTCATTTAGGTTGTTGATAAGGGCATCCCTTTCTTCGCTCTCGGCTTGCTTGTCCAAGACGATGCCCCGCCTCCGGCCTTCCGAGTCTCGCCACTCGATTTTAATCGGGGAACCTAGGTTTCGAAGATCGTAACCGGGGATTTCCTCCACCGTGGTCGGGCATTAGGAAGAATAGATGAAGACATGAAAGATTTAAATTAAAGATTAAAGACAAGATTTTGACTCGAGACTTACCGGCTTCCGGCGGCCGAGCTCTAGACCGAGCAGCCCTACTGGTCTTCTCCTCCGCTTTTCCCCGACCGGTCTTCGGGCCGGGCTCCCCGAGCCGCACTGGGCTTCTCCGTAGCCGATCGGTTCTCACGGACGTCCCGCCGGTAGTCCTGGGGCTCCTTCCTCGGGACATCCTCCTTTGAAGGCGAGGGCTTTCTGCCCGGAGCGCTCTCGCTCGGGAGAGGGCTCCGGGGTTTTGGCTTCGTAGGCTTGGATGCCTCGGGAGCAGCAGCTGGAGTTGGCCTTTCACTCCTCCCGGCAGGATCTATGTCCTGAGGCTTTCTGCCAAACCAATGACGCGCTTAGTCGGAATGAAGACAAAGAAATTTACAACAATGAAGTTCAGGCTTCAGTTACGAGGCGTACCTCGACGACCGGCGGATCTTAGGCGCCGCCTTCGGCGATGGCCTTGGAGGAGGCGTCTCGACTGGAGGAGCCGGGGCGTCATCGTCCGAGTCGTCGATTACGAGCCTCCTCTTGCTCGCACGCTTGTTGGTGTCCTCACTCGGCGCCGCTCGTTTCCCGACTGGGTCACTTTGGATCTTCACCCCACCAGTCGGCTTCTTGGCAGGGCGAAGCGGCACGTCATAATGAGGCACCTTGTACGGTTTTGAAATAACAGAAGCATTTTCCTGTAAGAGAAATTCCCGCAATACTAAGAGGTATGACATCAAGGTTGCAAGACAATACAAAGAAGTCAGTCGGCTTACCGGAGGAGGAGGCCGATGGATGTTGAAGGGAAGAACCGGCAGTATGAGGGCGCGCTCGACTACGATTCCAGTCGAGAAGATCTTATACATCCGGATCTTCAGGACCTCAAAACTGAGGGGATCTTGATCTTCCCGATTGGGGTCCTTCCCGCCTTCGTACTCAAAGGCTGGCTTCGACCGTTCTTTGATTGGTGCCAGTCGGCACCTGATAAAGTGCCGAGTGATCTGCTCATCGCGAAGACCTTTCTGCTTCATCGCCAGGATCTTCGCTAGCAATTTGTTGGCCTCATCCCAATTGTGAGCCACTGGAACAGTGCTCCAAGTATGCTTGGGTACAGGGGGAAGGCCGACAAAGGCTGGCAGGCTGGGTTCGAGATTGCTGATATAGAACCAGCCCGCGTGGCATCCCTTATTGGAAGATTTCAAAGGGAGAGAGAAATACTCCTTGCGGAGGGATCCGCGGAGTTGGAAGCCTGCCCCGCCAACAATGCAGGTCTGATCCTTGTTGGGATGCGGCTTGAGATAGAACATGCGACGAAAGAGTTGGAAGTGGGGGAAGATGCCAAGGAAAGCTTCACACACGTGGATGAAAAGCGCAATGTGAAGCATGGAGTTGGGGTTCAGATGGTAGAGTCGAAGACCATAATAATCCAAAAGCCCCCTAAAGAACTCGGAAGTGGGGAGGCTGAACCCGCAATAAAAGAAGAAGTGAACACAACAAGCTCACCGGTGTTCGGGGTTGGGAAATCTTCACCCGTCGTCGGGCGCCAGCCCACGATCTCCTTGGGAGGAAGCACGCCGTGCTTCACCATCTCCTTGAGGGTGGATTCCCTCACATCCGATGTGACCCATTGGTCAAAGGGGATTTTCTTTTCATCCGCCATGAGTGTGGTTTGGATGGGAAGTGGATCTGGTCGGAAAGGATGGGGATTTGAGCAAGGGATCTTGGGAGTTGGCTGCGGAAGCTGGTTTGTGGCAAGAAGCGAGCTCCGGTGGATGGATTCGGGTGCGCGCGAGTCTAGGGTTTTTCGCAGGAGCCGGTGAACAGGCACGTGAAAAGAGGAATTTTTCGGGAAGACGGAGTGGCGGGGATGACCTCGAGGCTTTATAGAAAGATTTGAGGGTTGCGCTAGGTTTTCTTGTGATTGGGCCGAGCCCATGAGAGAATCTGCGGCTCAGCTAAGGTGTGGCCCGATGCGTGTCCTTAGGGACTTAAGCGGATGAGCTTAAGCAGATTTGCCTTGGCAATATGCACGTGTCCGAATGCCCTATACCTTTGGAAATCCTTTCATACAGCGGTTTGCCTGACTTCATGAGAAGCTGGCACGATGCAATTTTGGAGGTGACCAATAGCTAAGCTTTTTATAGCTGCCTTGATGACAAGGGCTGTTTGGTTTTTCAGCATTTGATTAAGTGACTATATCAGAGCTATTTTTCACCTTGGTGAAGATCTTTATAGATTGAGACCGGTATTATGGCAAGAGCTATTTAATAACTTGGTCATGTTTTTCATACGATTGAAAAACTTGTTTGCCCATGAGGGATGATTAAAATATTTGTTTCGAAATGACTCGGACAGATCCACTCGGATAAGTATGAGCTTGCCGAGTGCTTTTCCACCCATGAGGGTTGGTTGAATTATTTGTTCTGAGATGACTCGGGCAAATTCACTTGGATGAGTATGAACTTACCGGGTAATAAGATTTTTATGATTGCTTTAGCATGAGCTAAGTATTTATATGAGAATAATTTTTTATAGTTCTTGACTACATGATTAGCCTGATTTTGACTAACCATATAGTCGGGGGCTACACCTAATTAGGTGCAGCAGGAGATGCACCCAAATAATTATTTTTGAGGATTTTTTAGATATTTTTCAGCCCTTCATAGTCTTTGGAGCCACTCGGGAAGATTCAGGCAGAGATGATGGAGTCACTCGGCGTCAGAAGCACTCGGTCAAAGAGGTTTTTGGCTGAGTGCTGTTTTGGTTTGAAGCTGAGTTGTCTCGTCGACTGAAAAGGACTCGGGGGCTACTGTGAAGATTATGGCAATCGGGTATCTACATGGCAAGTCTATCCGACTGGAGGTAGGGATAGGTTGCGCCTGCCATATCTGTAAATCAAACATGACTTGGGCGTTACGTTGCCGATTGAGATAAGGTAACGGCCTATAGTCACGGTTTGGTAAGATTGAGGAAGCCGACTTAGAGTAAGATAGGGTTTCCGATCTGTAAGCCCTCCTCCCAAGACTATATAAGGGGGGTAAGGGGCGTCCCTTGAGGGATATGCGATAGCAGATATCATAGATCAGAGAACATATGAGAAGTTGATCAGCTTTAGCTTTCAGCCTTAGATCTTGAGATCAATAAAGACACTCGGCGGATTGAATCCACCGAAACAGGAGTAGAGTATTACCTCATGAGAGGGCCTGAACCTGTCTAAATTCTCTTCTCCAATCTAACCCATTGTACTTGACGATCTTGACTGCACCCCCAAATTTCTATTGCCGAAACCGAGTTTCGACAACATGCAAACTGTGCAATTAGTTATTTTTTAAATTTATATTTAATATTTCATTTATGTGTCCAAACTTTCAATGTGGCAGGGTATAAAGTTTTGACGATGGATCTAAACAGGCCCTAACTTGGCCGGTTGGTTGTGTTGGAGTATGTAAAGTGAATTATCCATATTCCTTTCGGGTTGAACTAGCAGGTGCATACAACTTCACTTTCCTACATACAGAACACCCCCTACAAGTTTGATTTCTTTTTCGGTTTTCCACATGATATATAGTAATTCACGTAGATTATGCGGCCATCCACCATGAAAAAATGAAGTTGCTCCTTGCCCTATTTACAAGTTCTTTGTGCCTTTCAAGATTGTGGTGACAATGACAGCAAACATCGAGGCACGACACAACATGACTATTTAAAACATCTATAACCCAGTACGATCTCTAGTTGACAAAGGGGTAAGCATCCTTGTCAAGGCACATGGGATAACTTCATCTTGCCATGCTGAAAGCTCACGCGACACAAATAATTATATCAATGGTGATAAATTGCAAAAAGAAAAAAGTGGACGGTGTAGTATCTGTTAAAGTAGAACAAACTAAACCTAGAGTTAGAGCTTGACTTTAATTAAAAAAACAGAACGTAAAACAAGTTGAATCGGAGTTTGGACAAGAGAGTTACAAAAAACTTCGAAAGTTTGAATTATGTGAAAATCGAAAGAAAAAAAGAAAAGAAAAATACTCTCGAAATATTCTTTAGATTACGATTTTTTAGGCTGAGGATGTGGGGTTCACCTGTCATTCACACATGGGGTCAATTAGTTGGTCATTCTCGTTACCCCAAGGAGGAGAGGGGGTCCAGGGGAGATGTTCCTACAACTTAAAATTAGACGCTGACCTACCTAGGACATCTCTTATTTTTATAATAGGTAAAGATATAGAAAAATATTAAATACAACATTTATAAAAAAATTATCTAAAATCATATTCATATTATTGTGAAAAAATTATTGGGTATATAAACTTTAGATAAATAAAATTTTAGTGTATATATTTTTAGATGTACCCTACTTTTTTTAGGGGAAAAACTTTTCCATTACTTAGACAAAGCTGAATCATCAGAAATTACACATAGAATATGGGAGGGAATGACACTCAGCAGAGCATCATCATCCGGATCACACACACTACCAAGAGCAGCTAAAGCATGTGCTACTTTATTGCACGAGGGCGGGCGCTGTTGGATCTTCCAGTTTATGAAATTCCATTGAAGAAGATTACGTAGTTCATCGCCCAAAAAACTCACAGAGCTGAGATCGTATTCATTGGAATAAATAGCTCGACTGACCTCGCTTGCGTCCGTTTCAATGATAACATTGCCGATGCCCGCTGTGATAGCTTCCTGAGCTCCATGAATGCAAGCAATCAATTCACCATGTAAAGGATTCATGAGGGCTACAATTCTCCCGCGCGAAGCTGAGACTACTTTGCCCCCTGAGTCGCGAATTACGCAACCCCAGCCTCCGTTCCCAGAACTTCGATCATATGCAGCATCACAGTTAACCTTTATATAATCACCACCAGGTCTTTCCCTGCGATTTATTGTTAGGCCGATTCCACGTATCCCCTGCGCCAACCAGGCTGGCTCGCGTCTCGCTTCTCCTTCTCTGACGCGGTTGCGTTCAGTCCAGCATGTCCACAAAGCAACGCAACATACTGTTCGCTTCTCCTCCGCCATAGCCATAATTTGTTGCACTACTTCTTTAGCTGAGCCCAGTGAAGATAGCTCAGCCTTCTCTCTCGACAGCCCTAGATACTCCCAAACTTTCGCCATAGTCTTGCACTTAAAATAGAGGTGTCCGCCATCTTCATCAAAACGATTGCACACAACACACTTGGTATCCAGTGCCACTCCTCATCGCCTCAGATTAACTCGCAGTGCATGACTATTATAGCTGAACCTCCACATGAAGTGTTTAATCTTGTTTGCACAGTTTAAATCCCAGATCTTCTTCCACATATTATCAGTGACCAGGTCCGGCGTTGATGCAGAACCCACTCCATTTCTACTGCTTATCCGGGACAAACATCTGTGCAATTTATATGCACTTCTGACTGAAAAAACACCTTTTTTTATCAAAGTGCCATGCAACTATATTATCATGTCCCTCATGCACCGGAATGGCCAAGATGAGCCGAATATCTTCCTCCCAGAAAATATCTTGAACCAATTGAGCATCCCATCCTCCCCTAACAGGATCCATTAGTTCATCAACCCAGTTCAACAGACAGCTCCCTTTTGGTGTAATTGGTTTCCTGGACATCTCTCTCGGCACCCATGGATCAGACCATATGTTGATATTGCTTCCACTTCCAATTCTCCAAATTATTCCTCTTTTCAACAGATCAATACCCTTGAGGATACTCCTCCACGCATATGACATACCATTCCTTGGCTGGGCATCTAGGCAGGATTGTCCCGAAAAATATTTAGCTTTCAGCACACGCGCACAAAGCGAGTCAGGATTCTGAAGCAACCTCCAGGCTTGCTTACACAGCATGGCCATATTAAAGGAGTGAATATCACGAAATCCCAATCCCCCCTCCTTTTTCGGCAAGATCATTTTCTGCCAATTAATCCAATGAATTTTATGCTTACCCTCTTGCTGATTCCACCAATAACGGCATATCATTGAACTTATTTGATCACAAAGGGATTTCGTGATATCAAAACAGCCCATAGCAAAAGTTGGAATCGCTGGGCAATCGCCTTTATCAAAATCTCTTTTCCTGCCCATGACAAAAACTTTTCTTTCCACCCCTGAATTCTTCTCCATACCCTATATTTCAATAAGAAAAAGTATTTGATTTAGACGTGCCAACAGCCACTGGGAGTCCCAGATATCTCTCGTTCATTGTCTCCTTCTTAATTTGCATTATATGCTTCACTGCTGCTCTATCTTCTGCTCATGTATTCTTACTAAAAAGAACGGCTGATTTAGCCTTGTTGATCAACTGACCCGAACAATGCTCATACAGATCCAAAATATTGCGCAGCTGCCTAGCATTCTCCTCTTTTGCCTGAATCAAAATCAAAGAGTCATCGGCAAAAAGAAGATGAGAAATACTCGGAGCTTCACTACAAATTTTAACTCCAGATATAAGCCCGTCGGCCTCAGCTTGTGTCAGGAGAGCAGAAAACCCCTCGGCACACAACAAAAACAAGTAGGGAGATAAAGGATCGCCCTGTCTGAGCCCTCTCTCTGGTATGAATTCATCCGAGAGATCACCATTAACTTTAACCCTGTACCGGACAGTTGTTACACAATTCATAATTAAATTGATCCACTCTGGACTGAATCCCATACGCTGCATGGTGGATCCATTAATGTCTAGTCTCTGCTACCTCCATCCCATAATTTGTGCAACATGTGGGCCACCGCATCAAACAGCGAGAGGAAAACGAAATGGGCCCGGCCGACCATCGCGGGCCAAAACTCTTTAAAGGACATTTGATCCTCTTTCAATTACCTTCAAAACCCCTCAAACCCCGCGGCATTTCATGCACCCAGGAGAGAGTAATCAAGTTTTTAAATCTCGGTTTTATTCCCCTTTATTGCTCTTAACTCCGGCGAAATCCCTGGCCACCGCCGCTCCCCTTCCTTTTTCTCCACCTATAAATTGATCCCTGCATTCTCCTCTTTCGGTTCCCCATTTTTTTCCCTCCGAAACTCGTCCGTTCACCGGCGTCGCGTGCCACCGCCACCGCCGCTCTCCTTCCTTTTTCCCTCCTTCGGCATCGTCGCCGGCCGCCATCCGACGTCGCTAGGTCTCGTCGTCCACACCGTCGGTTTCGCAAGGACGAGGAGCACCTCGTCCACCCCTTCGCCACCTCCTACTTTTGCCGTAACCCGCCGTCGACGATGACCCAAGCTGTCGCGGCCTCCAACCACGTCGCCGGCCTCGTCCCGTCTTCCCCAACCGTCTCCAATGACACCTTCAGATCCACGACGATGAAACACAGCTCATCCCTACCTTCGCTGTCTCTCCACCGCCGGAACGCCGTCGCCGTCCGCCAACCCGAGCCGCCGCCGTCCCCTCTGTCGCCGGTCACCGATTTTCCGCCGGCCGTCGTCTTTTTCGCCGGTGAGCTTTCCCCGCGTCCCCCTCTTCCTTTTCCCAGCCTTGGCCGCCGCCTTCGGGTTGTCGCGCACCGTCACCGGTGGCAAACCCCACGCCCTGTGCTGCTTTTCGGCCGACGTGGCACTGCCACGTGGCAGCCACGTCAGCCGGGCCCGTTGACGTGAAATTTGATTACACGTGTTTCACACAGAAGACCTGCGAGATTTGCTTAACTCCAGTGCAGGTCCTAAATGTTGAGGATGCGGGCATGTCAGTCAGTTTGATCCTGCATCTAAGAAGATGATGCATGTTGATCGCCAAGGAGCCTATCGGCTGTCTAGCCGATGTGTTGTATCGCCTCCAGCTGATGTTGAGTTTGATGGTCCAGGAGCCGATCGGCTGATCAACCGATGATGGTGCGCTTCTAGCCGATGTCGATAGGATATTGAAGATCAATCGGCTGTATGTTAGACATAGATCCAAGTAATCAAATAGACAAGTGAGATCAATAATAGTATCGGCTAAATAAAGGATATGGCATGAGAAGCCGATACAAGACTTAGATCTAGTCATAGAATAACTCATCGGTCAACCCTCCGATGAAACTACACACGCCGACAGTCGATGCACCTAAACCGATTAGCTATAATCTTAGTCCGAAGGATCGAGCGGGGTCGAGACAGCTTGCACCAAGGTTATTACTAATTGATCTAAATGAACCAACTAACAGTATGCAGAGTGATAACAAATCTATTTAGAACAGCATTATAATTGTAGAGAAATATCGGCTGTGACAAAAGATCAGACCTAACCGAGACAGTTTTACTAAACCGATGCGTCTCTAAACACAATGCAATTAGAAATAGAATTGAGATATCAAATAGGCAACGCCTGTGTTAGTTGGATCGATATATCGAACTTAACCGAGAAAGTACCGATCTTCCCCGATACAAACGCCGTCGACGAAACTTACTTCTTCTACGGAGGTCGAACCTAACCGATGCAGCCCAACTTGGTAGCAAGACCCCGAACTCGACTAATCTTACAAAGGTTCTAACGTGAACCTATGTAGCCCCGATAGAATAGTCGAGAACCCGTCGAGTAGGTTGTAAACCTAGCGGTCTAGGGTGGCGATGCGTCAAAATTGTTGTATTTGATTGTGGAGCCTCCTGATACAAGGACCCCTCGCATACAATTTATACCCTTGGGTGGACTGAGTCCTAATAGGACACGACTCAATCGGCTTGCTATAAGCAGCCGTTACAAGAAAGGAAACTAAGACGCCTAAACTTACAATTAGGAAACCGATTAGCTTTCCTCCTAATTACATAAGGAAATAGCTAAAACATGCCTAATTAATAGACAGAATTAAACTGCCAATCCGCAGTCTTCATGACTCCTTCCCGATTTTGGCCTCTTCTTTCCATCGGCTCATGTGTCCTTTCCTTGACCAAATCCAGTACAGAACCATCCAAATTTTGGCATTAGCACATACTTATATTTTCAAATTCTGGTGTCAACACATGCCCCCCAGTTTCGGAGTATGAGGGCTCATGCTTCAAAATTATCTTTAGGCTTCCATGACTCTGATGTGTCTTCCCTTGTTTCCTGCAATTGGCTTTCATGAGCCGATATCTTCTGCTTCAAATAAGATAGACCGTTGAATTTTTGGGAGAAAAATATGTCTTTGATAGGTGTTGACAATCCTTCAAATGCCAATTCTGCTAGTTGTGCATCATTCAACTGTCAAACTGTAACATCGGCTTTGAATATCTCTGAATCTCTGGATATACTTTGATGTTGATTCATCCGATCGCTGTTTAACCGATATCAAGTCTGTGAGCTTCATCTCTTGAATACTAGCAAAGAAGAACTTATGAAATTGTTTCTCTAGATCGGCCCAACATTTGATATAATTTGGTGGCAATGATGTAAACCAGGTGAAAGCCGATCCAGATAATGATAGAGGAAATAATCTAATCCTCATAGCCTCCTTAGTTGATGCTTCTCCACTTTGAGATAAGAATCAGCTTATCTGTTCAATTGTAGATATGTTATCTTGCCCGAGAACTTAAAAAATCCGGTACTTTGTATTGGCGAGGCAATGGAACCCGATCAAACCAATCTGGATATGGTCACCGATAGATGAAATCTTGCTCTTTAGGTTTAAGACCATATTGCTCTTTTATTATATCAGCAATCATATCGGCCATCTCATCGTTCCTTGTGTTGTCGATGTAATCTCTGTACTAATACCGATGAATTGGTTCTGGCCGATATTGATACTGATTTAGTTGCCCCCCGAGCTGAACAATTGAATCATCAATGGTCTTTTTGATAAAATCCGGAAGAAAATCTAGCAAAACTCTTGTCTGATCGATTGTTGCAGAACACACAGCTTCATTGAGCAAATCTTGAATATACTTCTGTTGATTATTGTCTTCTTCCCGATTTGGCATCTTCATCGGAGTTGCCTTTGGAAGTGGTGTCTTCTGAATCGGCCCTTGTTGTGTCATGCTGAAGGATTCTAGACAAAACTTTTGAAAATCTGCCATGGATTGCTCCATCTGTTGCCTTTGTTTTTCCATCAACTTGTCTGTTGTGATTGGGATGGCATTGACTTCTGCTTCAGACATGTTGGGTTGAATATATCGGTCTTATTGGGCGTTGTACCGATATAACGTCTTCGTGTCCCACCAGGCGTGCCAATTTGTGTTGACGTGAAATTTGATTACACATGTTTCACACAGAAGGCTTGCGAGACTTGCTTAACTCTAATGCAGGTCCTAAACGTTGAGGTTGCGGGCATGCCAGTCAGTTTGATCCTGCAACTGATAAGATGATGCATGTTGATCGCCAAGGAGCCTATCGGTTGTCTAGCCGATGTGTTGTATCGCCTCCAGCTGATGTTGATGTTGATGGTCCAGGAGCCGATCGGCTCATCAACCGATGATGGTGCGCTTCTAGCCGATATCGATAGGATATTGAAGATCAATCGGCTGTATGTTAGACATAGATCCAAGTAATCAAATAGACAAGTGAGATCAATAATAGTATCGGCTAAATAAAGGATATGGCATGAGAAGTCGATACAAGACTTAGATCTAGTCATAGGAGAACTCATCGGCTAACCCTCCGATGAAACTACACACGCCGACAGTCGATGCACCTAAACCGATTAGCTCTAATCTTACTCCGAAGGATCGAACGGGGTCAGAGACAGCTTGCACCAAGATTATTACTAATTGATCTAAATGAACCAACTAACAGTATGTATAGTGATGGATATAACAAATCTATTTAGAACAACATTATGATTGTAGAGAAATATCAGCAAAGACTGAAGATCAGACCTAATCGAGACAGATCCGATTAAACCGATGCGTCTCTAAACACAATGCAATTAGAAATAGAATTGAGATATCAAATAGGCAACGCCTGTGTTAGTTGGATCGATATATCGAACTTAACCGAGAAAGGACCAATCTTCCCCGATACAAACGCCGTCGATGAAACTTACTTCTTCTCCGGAGGTCGGACCTAACCGATGCAGCCCAACTTGGTAGCAAGACCCCGAACTCGACTAATCTTACAAAGGTTCTAACGTGAACCTATGTAGCCCCGATAGAACAGTCGAGAACCCGTCGAGTAGGTTGTAAACCTAGCGGTCTAGGGTGGAGATACGCCAAAATTGTTGTATTTGATTGTGGAGCCTCCTGATAGAAGGACCCCTGGCATACAATTTATACCCTTGGGTCGACTGAGTCCTAATAGGACACAACTCAATCGGCTTGCTATAAGCAGCCGTTACAAGAAAGGAAACTAAGACTCCTAAACTTACAAAATTAGGAAACCGATTGGCTTTCCTTAGACTCCTTCCTAATTACATAAGGAAATAGATAAAACATGCCTAATTAATAGATAGAATTAAACTGTCAATCCGCGGTCTTCATGACTCCTTCTCGATTTCGGCCTCTTTTTTCCATCGGCTCATGTGTCCTTTCCTTGACCGAATCCATTACAGAACCATCCAAATTTTGGCATTAGCACATACTTATGTTTTCCAAATTCCGGTGTCAACATGCCCGCACCAACTGGCGGTTGCCCGAGCAGAGTCGGTCAACCCCAATCTCAGCCTTTGGATCGATCCGATTTAATCCTAGCCGTCCGTTTTCACTTGATGACACAGTAATCCTTTTTAATAATTAAATTTAATTCCTTTATTGCGTCATATATTCCTTTGATCTTTTTTGTAATTGGTTAAATAGGCTGAAATCTTAGAAAAATCATAACTTATTCATCCGTACTCCATTCTGGGTGAATCAAATCTCTAAAATTTTGTAAGATCAAGCTCTACACATTAAAAATATCAAACAGTAGATGTTTTGTATGTTTTTGTATTGATTTTGGCTGTTTTGTTCATTTGAGTAGTTCTCAACCCGTCTGAGGAAGTTGAGTACTTTTTTGAGGAGGATTCAGCGACCGTCTCTGCCACTCAAGGCAAGTCCCACAATCCCAAAATTACCTTTGAGCATGTTGATCCATATATTCTCGCAATACTTCAAATATGCATTATATTTTAGAATGTAATGGAATGGAATTACCTATGTTCCTTTGTACAGCCACTTTGTTGTTGATCACATATTTCGTTGTATAGCTTGGGTATTAAAATGACTAGCTAGAACTTTGTAATGTTTTAGCTAGATGTTTAGATGTTGCTTAGCCATGCTTAGACTAATTTAGGCTCATTATGGGGTAGACTATGCTTCACACCATATATATATGTACTATCATGTTGAAATAGTAGAATAGTCAAATAAAATACTGCCAACTAAAATTTGACTTAAGGTGGGTTGTGAGTACGTGGTTTTGTTTGTCGTGCTCATGACGATTAAGGACCGATTTGCGGCTATCCTTGTGAAGCATTATTTCGTACTACCCTTAGGCCAGCATGGGCAACTGTATGTATTCCGTAACGTAGCGAGAGGCAGTACTGCCACCGGGTTGACGTGGCAAGGATAAGCCCACACGGGATCGCTAGGGAAGTCAAGACCTGGCTTTGGTGGGACGAGGAACCTAGTGGGTGTGCTTGTACTGTTTTCGTTATGGAACGGGCCATGTCACTCTCCCTCGGGGAACGTGTCCACGGTTACGGGTGAGCCAAGCAAGGTTTTCGTGATTAATATCATCCTCTCACGTAGAAATTAAAATATGGCTGGACTGGATTATGGGGAAAAGTTTTTGGTTTTGGAGGGAGACTAGGCCGGTGCAACCTGGTTAGGTTATACCGTATTGTTTAATATTGATTATTTAAATTCAATGTTTTTAAATTAATTCTTCTATTAATATTCAATGAACGCTGCTGCTTGAACACTATTATGCCACCCTTTGTATTCCCGCGCATTTTTGCATCTGTTCTTGTGTGGCTTACGAGTATGTTGTATACTCACCTTGCTCTACACACCAGAGGAGGAGTTCTACAAGGAGTAGTTCTTTGAGGAGTAGGCTGCGTCGGTCAAGTTGCCTCTGGAGTGGAGTCACCGCTTTCGTCTTCCGCTACGTAGTTTACTTTCGTTTGAAAGGTTCTACCCACCTCCGTAATAAATGTAATGACGTTGTTTAAATTTTAATAAAAGTACTCTGTTTATCAATATTGTTTTTTGTGTGTCTCGACGGTTCCTGGGACGAGGATTAACACAACATTATAAGTGTGCGGAATTTCGGATAGAAATTCCGGGCATGACACCATGTATTTACCTGTTTGGTACAATGCAGAAGAAGGATTGATCATCGTCACCATTACTGAACTCAGCGCAAAATAACTCAAGACCGCTTCCATTTTTTGGGCTTGCCAAGAAGTTTACATGTGAGAACGGGCATTTGAAATCCACAGCTCTTTTGCCTGCCAACACGCTCATTTGCTCCGCAAATAATCTGTAATTCATATAAATACCCCTATAACAAAGAAAGAAGTGAATTTGTGGAAAAGTGCAATTACTATGAAACGAAAAGGGCAGCAATTCACAACAGCAAATAAAAAAGCAGAGCAACGGCTACCAGTGCAGAGCAACAGCTATCGGCGCAGAGCAAGGAGCAGCAGAGCAACGGCTAGGCCAGAGCAACAGGAGCAATGATCAGGGGAGAGCAAGAGCGACAGGAGCAACGGCTAAAACTGACATGTATATTTTATTCGTTGCTACAGTAACTTGATAAAAAGTATTATATTTATTGTCTTGTGGCCACCTCTTAGGGCCTGTTTGGGACCGCTCCGCTCTCTGTTTTTAACTCGCTCCATGTTTTTAGCCAAACAGTTCACCCACACACGCAGCTCCGAAAAAAGGAGTTGTGAGAGCACCTAAAGAGGTACTCCACAAACTCCGAGGAGCTGCTCCACGGTGAGTTTGTGGATCGAGTTCGTGGAGCAGCCCCAAACAGGCCTTAAGCTTAAGGTGCATTCTCGTCGGACATTGCGGTGATGTTTGGATCCGAAAGCGCTAAAGTTTAGTTCCTTAAATAAATAATAATTAGACATATTAAACATAAACTAATTAAACTAATTGCATAAGTCATGTCTACTTCATTAGCATTACATTGTCTAATCATAGATTAATTAGCCTTAATAGATTCATCTCGCAAATTACTTACATCCGATGTGACGGGACTAAATTTTACTCGTAGGGATGTAAACACCCCCAGCCTGTATCCCCACAATGGCTATGTAGATGCATTCAATGCTTAAGGCTACCTTTTTATTCACATTGGAACTGCCCTAACGGCAAACTCTGCTATGAATTTACTCCGTAACTGGGAAAAGATGCCATCATGGGTTCATGGAAACATGGCAGTTGACTAGTTGCGTGAAATACAGAAGGATTTTCAACGGCTTAATTTTTGAATACTTCATTTTTTTTATACTTCAGTCAAGCCAAGGATCTGTGCAAACATTTCTTGAATTATTTTCTAGGTAGTCTAAAGTCGAGTATTTTCACGCATGATCTGCTAATGTACCCATCTTCCATGCTCAAAGGGTCTGAGCGAATCCCACGCAGCAGCACGGCACAGAAGCAGCAGGGGTGTGAAAGGTGGGGTTCATCTTCAATTTATTAGTATGGGGGCAATACCAGCTACAAATCTTGTAATTGTTTAAGCGGTTAAGTAGACTTATTATTCCACTGTACAGCAGACCTCAGCATCTAACAAGCAAATCTAATCTGGAATTGGTAATCTGCACATATATTACATCTATGTCTGGAGCAGAATGTAGAGATAATGTAAAACCGAGATGTGCATTCTGCCAAGGCAGTGCACTAGTATATCGCTGAAGCTTGAAGGTAGCATCTAACAACTGCAGAAGTCATGCAAAAGGTAACGGGGATGCAGCATATAACACAACTGAATATGTCAATCTCTTGGCAGTTGGCGCAAAAGTCTGCACAGCAAATCTACCTTTCCTGCCTTCTTTTGCTTGCTGAAGAAGGCTCATCGTGTTGGTGAGATCCTCCATTCAAACGGCAGTTTACCTAGCAGAGTGCACAAAATTAGCAGATGAAATAGCTTACCATTACACAGCTTCAAGAGAGAAAAAGTATATATTCTAAGTAGCATATATATCTTTAAAAATATAAAATTTTCATTCATACTGAATCTATCGCCATGATATATCAGCAGGAAAATGCACTACACAATGATTATAGGCTATAACTGAATTCCAGTTTTGCAGTACACATCACCAAATGAAGGCCGAGTATATCAAAACTAACTCTAGTGCCATACTTTTGACGCCAAGAAGATTGGCAGCTACAAAAAAATAGAAGAGCAAGAACAATCCAGCCAGATAGATAAAGATTCCTGAAGTTATGGCAACATGTGCAGTGAAAGGGTTTAGGGTTTAGGGTTTAAACCCGAAAGGCTGGATAGAAGTCAGTCAGCTAGTGGTACAAGATGACATCTTAAGCAAATCGTGTAGTCCCTGACAAACTAACAGATGATTGACAATTTTTGTTTCTTTTCATGGATCAGCACCTCTTTTTGTTGCAAAATCGATGCTCTATTGCTCTGCGTCATCGAACCGAACCGAACCTAAAGGCCATATGGCTATTATCACAATTTCATATCCCACTATATTGTGCTCATAATCTGAACTATTTATCTGCTTTATTTAACCGCGGTAGAAGGAAAAAAATCTTTATGCAGGTGTTCTGAAATTGGGAGAAAGCAATGCCAATGCTGGTGTAATTGGTATTCATGATATTTTTTTTATCTATTGGCTTTTCTTGTTTCTGCTCATCTAGCAATCCTTTTAGCTTTTACTGTGATCGAAGGTCGGCCGCCCTGGAGTTCGTTAGAGGACAAATGTGTGGTGGAGAAACTAGCTGATGGCCAAGGTTGTGGGGCATCAACAACAAAAATATATACCACAACTTATAGAGCAAAATTAAGGAATCATCAAAGGAGTAGCTGTGGTCCTGTGTAGGAATGTGAAGTTTGTGCGGATCTCCAGGCAGATGGCGGCTAATGTACATGGAAAGGAGTGAGGACGGCGACACATCCACTAAGCGCAGGCATGTAATGTGATGTGATTGATGCAGAAAATGGGATGGATGAGCTCATATTTGAGGCTGATGCCTGGTGCTAAATGAACTGAGTATACATGGCCTTCTAGAAGTTTTCTCAGGGAGGATAACCCGAGTAAATATATTGTACATGAGTTTTAATAGGTATAACTATCTTAAGAAAAACGTTATGAATGTTCCGTACCTAATACATAATAGAATGCGCTAATTAATAAATTCTACATCTCTATACCCAAAGTGCACCACACGTTGCTATGAATGATTAACCACTAGTATAAGTAACAGAGCAGTCATCAGTGCAGCCAATAGAAATTTGTCCACAACTAATGAATTATGATGGGTATGCTAATAGAAAATGAAAATGACTAAATTACTTGCCACGAATAGTTAAGCAGGTATGTAACTGGGACATTGCACATCTTGGTAATTTAAGGTGCTTAATTTTGTCACTGGATGTGCTAATCGCACCTGAGAGCAATCATTTTGCATGCATGTGCCAATATGTAATTATGTACCATCATTGGATTAACAAACATGCCAATTTGTTTGCAGCTGGTTAAGGAGCCTGGATGTGCTAATCGCACCTGAGAGCAATCATTTTGCATGCATGTGCCAATATGTAATTATGTACCATCATTGGATTAACAAACATGCCAATTTGTTTGCAGCTGGTTAAGGAGCCCCCACATACAGAGATCGGTGGCCCCTGATTAGTGATTATTAACCTCCACTGTCATGGAGTCGTATCAAGCGATATGGTTAAATGTGAAGGCATTCCAACTTAATCAAATTCATAAAGAATTTATCATGCCAGATTTCTCAGAACAGGAAACACACTGGCAGCATGGCCAAAACATGAGTAGAAGTTTCCATTTCCCTCTGCATCAACTAGACTATGATGTCAGAAGTATGGTAGGCTACAAAGGGAGATGAAGCAGTAGAGGGCTAATGTGGTAGGAGAAGAATGGAGGATGGCCAAATGTGGAATTTGTTGTAAAGACTATTCATTCGATATGCAAGCATGGAGGGAGCTGGATTTTGGCATGTCTTTAACCTTCACCTTGTTCAGATTGCCATGGTGGCACTCCAAACAGCAATGTCAGCAATTCGATTGCTCCATGCTGGCATTCTAACCAGCCATCCCAGCAAAAAGATGTTGCGCAGGTTGTTCTACTCTTGCTAGAGTTCTTTGCTGCTTGGGTGTAGTTGATACCCTCACAAAACACCCAGGACCACAAGCACACACCCTCAGGTTGCACATATTACATTCGCGCCCGTGCTAAAACTGAAAAATACTACCACGACCAGACCCAAAATTAACTGGCATCCAGTGGTAGAGCCATCAGGTAGGAGATGCCCTTGGTCCCAGCCAGACCCCATTGTCAGTGTTTGTACCGAAAACATTATTTGCTTTCTAGAAAAGCAGGATCTATTCTCGTTCAAAGAAAAGAATCTCACATGTGTGATAAGTACTCTAGTGGCTCACTTAAACAAATACTAGTAACATAAACATGCACATCAAGGCCACAATTTGTCAAGCATAGTGCTTGCTAAAGCACATAAGTACCAGGAGAAGAGCAATGTGGATGTTGGTGTCATTGGCATATCTTGGATTTTGATATCTCATTTCCTAATAGAGGAAGTTATTTGCATATCTTGTATAGTCTGCCAATCTTTTACTCTGCTCAATGGGATATGTGACTAATTGAGAGAACTGCAATTTCCATTGATCAATTGGCACAGCGATATCAAAATGTTTGCTACTCAGTAACTCAAAAGCTAACAGCTTCTATTTTGGCAGCAAAGGAAAATCAGTATATATAACTAATCTTCTATCAGGCATGAAAGTTTTAAGTAGTATGTACAAGAAACTTGGACCAAGGAATAAATCTTGAACCTAAACCATACCAAACCGGGTACAATACATATTGTGATGTATAGTAAACGGACACATAAGTAATGAGCTATCCCAGCATAGCAATGCCAATTCTTTCCGCCGTTACTGGATTGTGAAAACTGCTATTTTCAGCTAGATATAAGCATAATGCAAATATCAAAACATCACAAAATCAATAAGAGACCAGCACCAATGCACACTGCACAACTTTTTAACCTTCAATGAATTTATCAGTTGAGATGACAAAATTGCAAGGAACATAAGAATATACCTGTTGCGAAATCAGATCACAAATGAAGCTTGTGGTGAATAATGGCTACCAGCAGGCAGTGATTTTATCCTACGCATTTCATCATCTATGTTGAGATTCATCACCCATTCAGCACGGTTGACAGCTTGGATTAACTTGGCATCCTGAGCTGGATCCAAATAGATGTAGTCTTGTACAAATATTCCCTGCACCAGATCATCCACCAGCTTCATACGACTAACAATTTCTTCATTTGTAATAGTGTGTTCCCCACGAGCAATTTTCTCAAATCCTCTTGTCCCCTCCCAGCCACCCTCAAACGGATGCACAATCCGAGTCCCTTTTAACTCGCAGTAACAGCAGCGAACTTCCGAAGAAAAAAAAAGACAGCACGACATGATTAGCTTAACATACATATATAATGTCAAATTTTGTGGATGCGTGCAACGTGGAGATAAAATAATACCTTGTGTTGATAGACCAGACACAGGGTAGCAAAAGGGTTTATGATCGATGTCTTCATCATTACTAAATTCTGTGAAAAATAATGCAGCTGTTCCATTATCTTGAGTTGCCCAAAAGTTGGCATGTGTGTACTGAAACTTTGTGTCAAAAATCCCCGTTTCCTTGCCAACATTATCATTCACACCACAAATGATACCTAGATCATAACAGCAGCCCTACAGCCCAGAATATAAGATAAGAAAAGACATAGACAAATGACATATGGCATATCTATCTATATGTGCTCAGAATTTTGGAAGAAATACAATACATGACACAAAATGAACTTACCTTAGACTGCTCATAGTTCCGCAATGCCGCTTCAACCTTTCTGCGGACAAAACTTTGTTGAGTAAGGAAATCTTTCTTATAGTTTGTGATACTCTTTAACGCATCTTTAGTTAACTCAATAGTTGGATCCAGAGATTTGGCACTTGAAAATGACAGCAATGTAGAGAGATGAAGAATCTCGCGAGAGGAAAGCACATGAGATCCTTGCAGCAGTGATCTAACAGTAGATCTCACTGTAGGCAAGGATTGCATGACAAACTCACAATATGCCTCAAGTTTAGGATGAGATGCGGCTTTTGCTGCTGCCTTATATCCACTGTCATCACAGACCGATACATCACATCCTTGAGATTTTGCCATCTGAATGGCTTTGCAGACATCCAAATTACTCTTGAGCAAATAAACCATAGCTTCATGCTCCGATATCACAGGAATGCATGCACGCAGAAATGTGATCAATCCATTGACTGAACGAGACTCAACATGCCTCAATGTGAAGATCATATCCACCTCAAACTCTTTTGATGGGGGAAGGCAGTGTGGTACCAAACAGTGTTCATGATGATGTTTGACACAGGATGGAACGGGCCAAAACAGTAGCCTGCCTTGAGAAGGCTGTGGTGGTGGCGGGTCTGAAGATCTTTCATTGGGAATCGTGACACAGCCTTGAGATAATGATCATGGACTCTATCCATAAGAATCCCTTGAAGTGACTCTGTCAGCTCACCTGGCACATTCACAATACTAGCTCTGATTTCTGGGTCATAGAACCGTTTAGAAGCTAGTTTCATGGGCTTGTCTGACCTAGGTGTGAGCGGGATCGCGAGCAATCCAGACAACCAGGAGATATCCTGAACAGTGAGGCGGCAACAGCCCTTTGCTGATAATGTTCTTGGGGTAATCTTGTTGATATGAGACACAAGTGCGAAGCAGCCGGCGAAAAAGCTATCAAAGTTAGGCTGCCTTGCTGACCAGGCAGCGCATTTGAGAGCAATCTTGACAGCATGTGAGCGGATTTGGAATTGATCCTTGCGCCGGTAGCAGCGATCCTTCTCGATGAGGCTTACTGCGACGAGGAGGTCGGCCCTCGCCAGACTGAGATAGCGCAGCGCATCACATGTTGGAAGGTAGCGGAAATAGGTTGTCAGGAAGCTGACAAGGCCCTCAAGGGAGCGCTCCGCGACTGTCCGCGCCTCCGGCGGAGAGGGGCCGTCGCTGGCGACGATCTTGGAGAGGATCTCCTCACTCGCTTTCGGCTTCCGCTTGCGCTTCCGATTGGGCTCGGGCTCGCGAATCTCGTCGGGGAGGAAGGAGAGGGTATTGGCGATGATGTTGGTGACGGGGTCGGCGAAGCCGAAGCAGATGCCGGCGCCGAGGAGGTGCGGGACGAGCGACGGCATGTCCTCCAACGGCAGCGCGTCGAGCGCCTCCTTGTAGTACCCGTACATCATATCCAAAATCTTTCCCTCCCAGGTCCCGTCCCAAGTGTCTGTGATCCCGCCGTCGCTCTCGCCGCGCCGCCATCGCTCTGCCATGGGCGGGGCCGGCCGGGTGTTGGGGAGGAGGGCGGCGGCGGGGAGATCTCGGCGGCGGAGGGGATGAGAAGGGGGTTCGTGGTTTTCCCTTTCTTTACCGATGCCTTTATTGTACGGAGTAGTAAACGTGCAGGTGTGTATAGTGGAGGTCAAGTGGGCCGCCCGGCACGGCCCGGCCCGTTAGGTACGGCCACTGTGACGGGCCGTGCCGTGCCGGCCCGCATGCTCCGCCCCAGCCCAAGCACGGTCCACGGAGGCCGGGTCGTGCCCGTGTCCGGCACGGCACGATTTTGGCCGTGGGCCGTGGCCGAGCCCACGAGCCCATAAGGCACGGCCGAATTTTAAAAATAGAGAAAAATATGAAAAAATAGAAAAAAATATACAACCATATTATTTCTACATATAAAAATTAAAAATGTAAATAAAGGATAAAAATAAAATAATGATGTATTTTTCATGTTAAAAATATGAAAAAAATATATTCGTCATCTATTTTTCATATTGAAATTATTAAAATAAATATTGACACTTACCGTATGTTAAAAATAGTAGTGATCTTTATTGATGTTTATATCATTATATGATACAATGATACATGTTGCCTCGTTAAAAACTTTGTCATGTAAAAACTCATAGGAAAACCGAGAAAACCATGACAAAGAAAAGAGTACAAGCAAAGATCACAACTACTTCTAACAAAGTTCTATGGGGTTGGTCTCGGATCTAAGTAGAGGTTCTCGAACCGGGCGCCAATTCTTGGTTCTCAAGCAGTGTATTGGGCATGTTGTCTAGCTAGCTCCCGCCTTTAACGCTTAGTAGCATTTCGACGTGGTCGCTCCTCGAGTTGTTCTCCTTTCTTCGACAATTCGACCGCAAAGGCGAAGGCCGATTCGGAGGATACCGTTGACACGGTACGTCAACACATCCCGTGCCAATTTTGAAAGCACGGGATATGCCATCTTGTGGTCATTCCACCATCCGAGGACGTTGAAATCTTGTGCTTCATGCCCGATGGCGTCGCCGTCCACATAACTTGACAACTCTTCGCAACACCGTGTGAAGTGACGTCTCCACTTCAAACACGACACCGCCACCCTTGGCTTGAAGATGAGCCACCCCAAATTCTACCCCACCGTATCTTCTTCTTACTTGTAGTGGGGATAGGAGGGGTCTCGCCGCGAACTCCCGAAACTTTAGTTCATACTTTCCAAAACTTCATATAGTTTACTCCTAACCTCGATAAAAAGAACTATAATCTACATTGCCCTAGAATTAGCAGATGCATTAGCTAGTGTAACAGCAAATATTTTATCTGCAAGATTATATTAATTAATTACCTCCCTAATTCTTTCGGCTATGTTTTCATCTGTGTGTGACACATCTATTAACCTGAGGCCTAGAACTCTTTTTGCAACTCCCAATCATCATTAACAAAATGAACAACTACGCTAAGGTAATCCTCCCTAGCTCCACCGCTCCATATATCGAGGTAACACTAACGAGAAAGTGCATGTACTAAATAGTTTCTTAAGTGCATTACTACCCTTCTCATAAAATTTTTCTAAACCTCGGGTTGTTGTTTGTCTACTAACTCCTTTGAATCTAGGATTATGCGATTGCTGAACGTATTCTTCGAAAGCGGAGACTCCCAAAGTTCAAGGGTAAATCTTGTCCGGCGATTAACCGACAAGATTTTCCCGAGCTACCATGGGATCGTACTCCCCCTACGTACCGTACCGTCCGGTTTAGCATCGCTGTTGCCGCCGCAATTGTATTCCTTGCTTCCTTGCACACGCTCCGCATGACGCTTTAGGTGCCCCGTACCACCGTAAGATCATGCGATAAAGTATTCCTACAAATTCTACATCTAGCTTGTGTTACCTCCTCCCGTCGTGGCCTGGCCACTTTCACCTCATCAAAGTGCCGCCACACACCGGAGGTTCTCGATCTTTCGAGCCTGTGTGTGTCGAAACACTTCCGCTCGCGGATCCCGAATATCCTTCCGGCCGCCGCTGCCGCGCACCGGTTCCTCCTCCACAGCTGGTGGAGTTGGAGCCGATCCGGAGGCATCGTCAAACCCCACATGTAATTGGGGTCGAAATCACCAAAAGTGAACGACGGCGACGATATGGATAGTTCGGATCCATTCTCGCAATTTTAATCCAAAATAAACAAAATTTAGATATTTATTAAATACACAAACAAAATACAAATAATACATACATATGAATATCACTTACATCTTTCGAACCGGAAGCACTTCACACCTGTGCGATCAAACTAATTAACTACGAAACTAATTTTGATTTTTGACAAAATTTGAGCAAATTTTGTCAAAACCAACAAATTAGAGCACAAGAGAGCACTTGAGACTTGAGAGCACAAAACGAGATGTTTGGGGTGAGGAGAAATGGTCGGTGGATGCCCTATTTATAGGACGAAATTTGCAATTTTTAGAATTTTTTCGGATTTTTTTGATTTTTTTGCCTCCAACGGCTATTTTCAAATTATAGCCGTTATATAGCCGTTGGGACACGTGGCACGACGTGATTCGCCGGTTCAAACCATCCCGCGCACGCCTCTTCCCTGTCTGCCACGCGTCGCGACGCCATTGGACCCTCGCAGCCTCATGCCGTGCAGCTCTGCCAAGACGAACAGCACGTGCCGTGCCGTGCCGCCCACGGCCTCGGCCGCGCCTGTGCATGGAACGGTCCGTCGTGCCGTGCCGGCCGGCACGCAAGCCGTCGTGCTCCGGCCGCAAGACGCCTCGGCCCGCCCATTTGGCGGCACTAGGTGTGTACTCCGTCCGTATAGGATTTAGATGTCGTTCGTTTTAGTCGAACATTAGGAATAAACGTAAAAACCATATGAATAGATTTTTCTTAAAAATATTTTTATAAAACTATATATATATATTATTTTTAATAAATATTTTGTTAAAAATAACAAGTTAAAGTTACGTTTTGAAGACTGCGTCATTATCCAAAACGACATCTAAAATCATGTATGGAGGGAATATTCATTCTCTTTATTCCTCTCTCTCTTTGATCTTTACTAGCAATTGTGCCCGTGCGTTGTAACGAGTGAAGTCGAGGCGTGGCGTGGATGGGGACGGAAGGGAGGGGCGCATGAAGTCTTTTTTTCATCCAAATCCTTACTTTCTTTTCAAAGATTGGGACTGTGGGTTAATTTCGAAAAACTCCAAATTTTCTACAAAATAGCTAAACAAAACAAAATTTTGGGTGAAAACACTACTTACTTTATAAATAGTTATAGATTATAGATTATAGATATAATAACAATTGTGCCCGTACGTTGCAACAGGTGAAGTCGAGACGCGGCGCGGATGGAGATGGGAGAAAGGGGCGCAGACGCGGCATAGGAGCTCCGAGCAGCAATGGGAGGGAGGAGCGCAGGCGCGACGTGGGGCGCGGCGCGGATGGGGACGGGAGGGAGGGGCGCATGAGGTCTTTTTTTTAATCCAAACTCTTTCTTTCTTTTAAGTATTGGGACTGTGGGTTAATTTCGGAAAAACTCAAGGAGTTTTCTGCAAAATAGCCAGACAAAACAAAATTTAGGTGGAAACACTACTTGTTTTGGTTTATAGATAGTTATAGATTAAGGAAAATCCATTAAATCGGCGGCCACAAAAATGCTCCAACATTGTGTGATGCTTACGGTTATGGGTAGACGTCTCTGCATATCACAATGCCAAGGGCCCGTTTGGCTAGGAGATGCTTCCCGTTTTCTTGCAGCGCAGTTAAGATCCCTGCCAAGCGGTCATAATAAGCAGCGATTCTAGCTAAAACGTTCCTAGTGATTTAGTTTTTTTACTAGAGAATAAAATCACCTCCAAACTAGTTTCACATTATTCTGTTTCTTCCTTTCGTCTCTACCCTCTGGTATGTGATCAACTAAAATTTTGTCCTTTTCAAGTGCAATGAGTTAAAATGGATTGCATGTGAAATGTTCTTCAACCACAAAAGTTTGAGTATTTTTTTTGTAAAACCTATCTATTTATATAATCTTTTTCTTTAAAAAATAATATTTTTATCTCTCTTCAATATTCAGAATCTAGTCCAGTTAGACAAACAATTTCCCAAAGTGATTCTGATTAATAAAAAAATATTTCTAGAGAGAATCTGAATACAAAACACAAAACGTTTCTACGAGAATCTAGATCCGTACTAAACGCATAAGGAGATAGCTATCATTTGGCTAATTTACTATAAGAAAACAATCAATTTTTTAGACCTCTCGGAGGAAGCCAAGTCATCCTGAATGTTTCTTTCAGCGCAGAAAAAACTCAAACTGATTTTTTTTGCTTTCAATTGATTTTCTTACACATATAGCAAAAAAAGATTAATTTTACCTCTTTGTTTCATCCGATTCTCTTTCTACATCATTCATCAGATGCCTAACAACAAACAAATAGATGGATTTTAGTAATTTTAGTTGTGTACAAGGAAAAACTATATAGTTCAGACCAAAATATCAAGAGCTTGGTGAGAATAATGAAAGGCCATATTTCAGTATCACAAGAACTGAATAGAAATAAGGAATGTACTGATGAACTCCACTAGTTGCTGTTGCACTCTGTTTGATCTTCTAATGATAGTTTGCAAACATTGATAAACACTGATGCTCCCTGAGGAACAAACTGATTTCAGTCATTTAAAAATGTTACAATCATGGAGCATTGAAATGGTGACTAGGTCATTTTGTTAGCATCTCTTGGATACAAAACTTAATTTTACCATTCTGGCAAAATGCTTGGTAAATACAAAAAGTATTGAGTTAACTGAAAGAAGAGAACAAAATGATAATAAAAATGAAAACTCTAAAATTGACAAAAGCAACACTATTCTCCAAATCGACAAACAACTTCACCTCTTACAACACTTGTGTTAGTTCATTGTTATCATCATGGGATCTCAACCATGGAAAGCATCACCATACATGAATAATAACGTTTCTTTTAGCCCAAAATGCACGTTTCCTATCCAAAACATACACCTGGTAGCACCATATTCAAGAATTTTGGTTTCCTCACCTTTGTACGCTTCACCAATTTAAACAATACATGAACATTCTAGAAATGTGAGTTAGAGTAACTTTTAAGCCAAGTTTGCAGCAACCGTAGACTGTCTACCTAGCATATTGGAAGTTTCAAACTCACCTTGCCCTGGAAACTAGAAACCTAAGAGGGAGAGAGCTGGGGAGAGATGGAGGGCATGCAGATTCAACAAGGCATGAAGGATGTGATCCACTGGAAGCTCACGAAGGACGGCATCTTCACAACAGCGTCAGCATATCAGATCTTCTTCATCGCGAGAACAAGATTTGCATGTGGGGAACTCATCTGGCACGCAAGAGCGCCGTCACGAGTCAAGTTCTTCATGTGGCTGGCAACCAAGGAGCGATGCTTAATGGCGGACAATCTTGACAAGAGAGGTGGATTAATCGACAATTTGTTGTCTTTGCCGATGGAGCAGAAACATGCGAACTTGTGGGTTGATTGCATCTACACAAACAGAGTCCGGAGCCTAATGAGGTCGTGGATCACTGTTGCTTTTGTCTTGCCGGGAGAGCAACAGGGAAATCTAGCTGAATGGTGGCTGGAAGCAAGAAAGGTTTTTCAGAGACGCTTCAAGCAAGCTTTTGATTTAGTACTAATGCTAATCTGCTGGTTGATATGGAAGGAACGCAACGCCAAAGTTTTTAACCAAACTTCCAAAACACCGAGCAAATGAGTGATCAAATCAAAGAAGAAATAAAGGTTTGGGAGACAGACGGCTTACTAAGACGCGGAGGAAGAACGCAGTCAAACATGGAGCAAAACGCGTGAGTGATTAGGAGGCAGAGGGTGAAGTAGCCATAGAGTTCGCCCTTCAATGGAAGCGGGCGAAAGCTCCCTTCGACACTTTACCTCGAATTTGTAAACATTTTGTATCCCCCCAAAAAAAATCTATATCTATATCTATATCTATATCTATATCTATATCTATATCTATATCTATATCTATATCTATCTATATCTATATCTATATCTATATCTATATCTATATCTATACTATATATAAAGCAAGTAGTGTTTCCACCCAAATTTTGTTTTGTCTGGCTATTTTGCAGAAAATCCCTTGAGTTTTTCTAAAATTAACCCGCAGTCTACCTGACTATTTTTCTAAAAAAACTCAATGAAGAAAAAGATGTTATTTTGCAGAAAACCCCTTGATTATATATAAAATTAACTCATAGTCCCAATGCTGAAAAGAAGAGAGGGCTTGGATGAAAAAAAAGATCTCTTGCGTCTCTCTCTTCCGTCCCCATCCGCGTCGCGCCCCGCGCCGCGCCTGCGCCCCTCCTTCTCGTCGTCGCTCGGAGCTCCCGCGCCGCCGCCTGGACCTTCGCCCTTCGCCTGCTTCCCTCCCTGCGTCGTCGTCCCGTTGTAACGCACGGGCATTTTGCTAGTCTTAATAAAATTCCAGTCGATCGCTTTCGGCCGACCCGGCCAAAATAAAAAAACCTAAGCAGAGTAATTGTGCTGCTGTATCCTTTCTCGTATCTCTGTTAACTACTAATTTTGAACAAACTAGCAACACCTGCAACTAATCCATATCCTTACCCAAGCAAACAGAATCAATAAGCAGTAATCCGGATGGTCAAAATTATGATATACATAACCACCATAGAACACGCATGGTCTGCCAAAAGATTCAAAGGTTCGACGGTACCAAGAATACCTACCTGCAAAGCTTAAACAATTAAATGGAAAAATCAGAGTGAAAACACATTCTGATATTTAGATTGTAGACTGAATTTTTGCACCCAAAGAAATGATAACTCAGATTGCATATTGATTTTCAGCACCATAGAAAACTCATATGTCGCAGGCTTACTAGTTAATAGCATAATAACAGATATACAAATAAGATGTGTGCTATATGATCAGAGAAAGCAGATCCCACACACCACGATGTGTATCTGAACTTGCTTCACCTATGGTTTTATTGCTAAAACCGTTGGCACCAAATACAAGAAATAAAATTAAACAAAATATAGAAGCAATGAATAAATTATTCGACAGAAAATATGGGAATGAGACTCACTGAAATGAAGACGAGCGAAAGTACACTGCAATATCAATAGATCACCAGTTGGATCCCATAGATAGGAACAGTAGCATCAAAAAAATCACATGTGTTTCTATAACTATAGAATATGTCGAATCTCATTTATTGTCGCAAAGAACAATGAATTTACAACCTTGTTGAAGAAAGAAAACTAAAAACATTTCTTAGATCTTTCTCATCTAGTCATCTGTTCATAAAGTTTGTGAAACGGTGGAATGAATGAAGGAAAGCTACAATCACAATACTACTAAGGGATTTTAAGTGGCATGTGATCCGCACACAGTTGGAACACAAAGCATGAGCCAAGTTATGCTCTGCAGTGCTTGAGGGTTTTTGTGTTTTCTTGGAGCTATTATCTTATAGTCTTAACAGTACAACATTTCCTAGGATTTGTGTATCTAATATTGAGACACAGAATGTATGTGTAAACATTGTTTCCATATCATGGTTGTTTACTGTATTTAGGTTTATGATAATTCCGTCTAGCAATTATGATAGATCCTAGTAATGAGCAAACCACCTGGTGTTTTTGTGAGTGAAAGTTAGGCTATTGATTAATGATTATACAAGGAAGTAAAATGATCTTGATTGTCCCTATTTATTAGCTATATTTAGCATTAATTGATTGATGCGTGCATACTCACATACAAATAGAGTAAAATAACTTTTTTTTGAACAAAATTTAAATTCTAGAGTGACTAGTTTTTTTTTGGACGGAAGGAGTAGTACAGTTGGCGCTCGATGCGAGCCTATAGAAAAGATGTTAACCTAAAACAATGAATCACTAAGCTTGACCTTGATAATCCATCCGTTGTCATATGGGCTTGCGTTGACCTAGACAGCCAACAAAAAAAGCATAAGTATCATAACATTGTTTAATCTAAACTACTTTGGGACGGTTATAGAAAGGATTTTGACATAGCCTTAGCACTTCGGGTATCTCTGCGATACGCATGGATCTTATGTTGTTAAGGTAGTGTCTTGTGGGTAAAGCTGTAAACCTCTGCAGAGTGTAAAACCTATTTGACTAGCCGTGTCCTCGGTCATGGACATGCTGAGCAATTGTCTTGAGGTTAGTTTTGTGTTTTGAAACCTCTCGGTTTTGTGGGATCACTTGGTTGGGACATGGTGGATAGGTACATTACGGTGGATTCCGTGCACGCCTGTGTTGCATGGACGTGTAATCCGTGGGACTGCAGCTACAAATTGATGAATATGAGGAATTATGAGCTTTAGATTAGACTCATGTTTTTAAAACTCGGCTTTTAAATAAAATGAGTAAAGCTTTGGAGGTGTCATCCTAAAGGTGGAGCCGTGGATTATACCCCAGTTAAGCGCCTATGAAGTTGGAGCCGTTGTTCACTTAGTCCGCTGTAGCTTTTATTCGTTTTTCTTTGGTTGTCAGGCTTCTTCAATGCCTATGTATTAATGCTAGTTTAACGAGTTGTAAAGGTGTGATTTGTTATCAATTGTGTACCCTGCCTAATCCTGGGAGGAGGGAATAATACACTAGCATTCCGGGACTGGTTTTCTGGGGTGTGACAAGTTGGTATCAAAGCCACGCTGACTGTAGGATAAGCCAAACCGGTCTAGCCTTAAGGACTTACTTTCTTGACAAATTATTTGCGAAAATTCCCTTTTCCTTCTTTCCCTTTCTGTTCATAAAAGGTTGCTAATCTTCCCTCCCATTTCAACTGTTTAGGAGTTCGACTTCGACTGTATGGACTGCGGAGGTCTGGTTCGTGAGCTTCAAGGCATGGCTTTTATGGTGGGGTATGATGGAGTGCCCAAGTATCGAGTCACCAAGAGTCGCAATGGAAATGAGCCGCACTGCAAGGTCGTCTTGACGCTTTTGTCTACCCGGGACAGGAAGAGTTTTCCTGACCTCACCTTCAGCGCCGAAGCTGATGATTGTTTTGCTGGAGTACGTGGAGCAGTTGCCTATGATGTCGTGTGTCATCTCCGCTATCGCTTCAGGGATCAGTTTGGAGAGCACCATGTACCGCTACTTCCCCTACAATGGCGCGGATGAAATGCTTGGAGGATGTATCAGTCTTGGAAAAGTGGACAACGCCCTCATTGTGCACACCGTGGTTCTTCTTGATGGACTTCATGAGATCTACCGTGACCTTCAGTATCAAAGCAGAGTAAAGATTCAAGCCCAGCAGGAGAGAATTGACCAGTTGGAAAGGATGGTGAGCCCAGCACAGTTGCAAGCATTGGATGAAGGACGAATCCAGAGGATAGAGTCACCAAAGCCGGATTCTGATCGCCTTGCTGATGCACTGGATTACCTGGGAGAAGTCTTCAACGACTACAAGAAGAAGAGCATTCAAGACTTGAAGAGTCGTGAAGCTAGGATCATGGAGCTGGAGAAGGAAAACGTTGGACTTCAAGGAAGACTCAACTCAGCCTTGGCCGCCGTTGCAAGTTCAGACAAGATGGAAGTGTGAAGCTTCGTCTACCTGAGTGCCGAACCTAAGCTACCAATAGCCGAGTCCTTAGACGTGTGTGTTTCTTTTTCTTGTTGCTTGTGTGTGGGGTATGATTTACATCGGCTTGTGATGTAATCATATCAGTGTGTGGGTTAAAGTAATCACAAACATCGGTTCGAATGAAAAGGGTAGTTCTTTCAAGGTCCAACCTTTAGTTCTTTTTTGTCTCCTCCGTCTTTTCTCTCTCTCTTACCCAATCTGCTACGGAAGTTCAATCTCAATAAGAAGGAAGAAAACAGAGTTCTTGGAGCAAGTTTACCAAGGTTATCCACCGACATGCAGGAAAAGTTAGGGAGTTCCTCAAGAACACCGCAGCTCAAGTCAGATGGACGTTCTTCTATGATGAAGTCTAAACCCTCAGCAAAGGAAGCCAGAGTAACAAGGAACTCAACCAACCAGAACAAGATGGGCTATGGAACTCAACCAACCAGAACAAGATGGGCTATGCGGTCATACTTACACCAGAAGAGTATGAAGACACCTGGAAGCAAGAGAAGGAAATGTTCAGTTAATCTCTGACGATTGGATCGCAACTTTCGCCATGGAGGCAACAACCCTCTTGATCGAGAAGATTCAACGACCACCTCAGAAGACGAAGACCTAGAGATGGAAGAGTCATGTAGCCTAGAAGAGAAGACTATAGCATGCACCCGATGTGGAGAAATTGGACAAGTTGCCCAGGAATGTGTTACCCCGTGTCCGTTTTGCAACTACAATCACCCTCAAGACAGATGTCTGATGCTGTTCACTACATGTTTCCTATGCGAAGGAAGGGATCATGTACCCAAGGACTGCCCGCTGAATACCTTGATTGAAAGGATCGCCAAGGAAGGACAGAAGAAACAACGTATGAATCCACTGACATCACTAACGGACGAAGAGATTTTGCGAGTATGTCTCCTAGAAGGAGGAGCGTGCTACATCTGCTCAGAATTTGGACACCTGGCACTAAACTGCTCGCAACGCATAGGAATGTCAAAGAAGGAGCGAATAATTAAAGAGGTTGCTTTGTTTCTACTGCGGAGAAAAAGGGCACTACGCCAACTCTTGTCCAAAACTTCAACGAGAACAGAGCCATGAAGTATAGTCAGTGCAATAAAGGAACAAGAAGCATCAATGGAAGAAGGATGTGAAGATTGATGTTCTCAACGCAAGGAAGAAGAGTCAAAAACCTGTCCCGTTTTTCTTTCTTGCTAGCCCGTCAAATCTCGAGGGCCAGATTTCTGTAAGGGGGTGGATTTGTCATGTCTCGATAAATCCCTAGTTTTATAAATCGTTGTTTAATTGGAATAAAAGAAACCAAAGGAAAATTAATCAACAATAAAATTGGTGCAAGAAAAATTCAATTAAGACTCAGAGGATTTTTCCTTTAAAAAATTCTCCCAGTCGAAAAATCGGCTAAAAATGTAGAGCAAGTCAATTAATTTCAAGGCAACAATAACCAAATAATAAAAGGGAATAAAAGTAAAGGAAGTTAAAAAGAAAGAGTAGTAGTTTCCTTTTCTTTTTGGGCCTCTTTCCTTTTTCTTTCTCGCTCCCCCTCTCTTTCTCTCCCCCTGCGCCAGCCACCTGGGCCTAGCCGCCGCGCCCCTCCCTCTCCTCTCCCGCACGCGCGCCGCCTCTCTCCCTCCCGAGCCGTTCTCCTCTTCCCTCATAGCCGGTCGGCCCACCTCTCTCTCTCCCCATTCCTTTCCCACCTTTTTCTTTCCTTGCTCCCCAAGGAAACCTTGTCCTAATCCTAATCCAAGTAGAACTCCTTTTCCTTTTCCCTTGGGCTCTAAACCAGCCTACCTCTTCCTTTAAATAGCTAGCAACCCCTGCCCCTTGCCTCCACCAAACCCGAGCGCAGAGCCCTAGCCGCCTAGTGCTGCCGACTGCTGCCGCCGCCCCTGCGCGCCGTCGCCGGAAGTTCGCCAAGTCGTCGTTTCGTCGCCGTTTTCCGCAAGGTGAGAACCCATTCCTCTCCATTCGCCGTTTAGTAGTAGATTAGCTTTAGGGTTTCGCCATGTACCTCCGATACGCGTGTTTTTCCTCGTAGGACAGCACCTTCGTGGTGTCCTCTCCTCTTTTTAGGGTTTAAAGTGAATATAAGAAATTTTTAAATTGCCAGTAAAGAACATCTAAAATTCAAACGGCTATAACTTGGTCGTCTGAACTCGGAATTGACCCGTTCAAATTGCTAGTTGTTCGTTATAACCTAAAGAACCTTTTTATGTGCTTTTATGTACTGTTTTTGGGTCTTATCTAGATGTTTAGCTTAGTTAGTTCCGTTTGTGTAGTTTTTCGTTGTTCGGAAGCCGTTCGCCGCGTAGTCCGAGTTCGCCGGAGAAGTTCGGAAGTCCGAGAGAATGACGCAGGCAAGTCATACATCCTTGATCATCATTAAGCCCAGTTTATTAAATGCTATTGTGTTTTCGGATATAAATTGCATATGCTTTATTAAATGTGTGTAGTATAATTCATGTAAGTTGTTTTAATTAGCCATAAATATCTATACTATGCCTATTAATTATAACCATACAGAGAGTTGATTACCTATATGCTATCCTTTGTAACCTATAGGCAAAATAAATTGGAGTAACTAGTACCCTATCTGATGGACTAGTTAATCTTTTAGGATCTGCTTAGCCCTGCTTAGATATCAACTAGTGTTTTACATAATTGGGAGTAGTCCTTAACTAAACTAAAGTATTAACTGGGTTTGTTGGTTCGGCCGGATGGTCGATGATGACATAAGGGATGGTTTGTGAAATTAAACTAGTGTTAAAAAGTGGGACCTAACCTAGGTTGCCGCAGGTGGCACTTAGGAAGGTTAAGGACCGGTCCAAGAGACTCCAGTGCAAAGCCTTACTCGTACGACCACTCGTCTCTTATGGGAAGTCCTAATCTGGACTATAATACGTTACCAAAGGGGGTTCCTATGGTCGGGTCCTTATGTAACTTGGTACATGGGTCAACACCAAACGACTGTCGATCCTGGCTCGTCTGTGCAACTTGGTGCATAGTTCTGGGGAATTTGGGGAGGCGGAGCCACTACTTTGGGACGGTTATAGAAAGGATTTTGACATAGCCTTAGCACTTCGGGTATCTCTGCGATACGCATGGATCTCATGCTGTTAAGGTAGTGTCTTGTGTGTAAAGCTCTACAACCTCTGCAGAGTGTAAAACCTATTCGAATAGCCGCGTCCTCGGTCATGGACATGCTGAGCAATGGTCTTGAGGTTAGTTTGGTGTTTTGAAAACCCTGGTTTGGTGGCATCACCTGGTTGGGACACGGTGGATAGGTACAGTACTGGTGGATTCCAGGTACTGCCCAGGTTGCATGGACGTGCAATCCGTGGGACTGTAGCTACAAATTGATGAATATGAGAAATTATGAGCTTTAGATTAGACTCGTGTTTTTAAAACTCGGCTTTGAAATAAAATAAGTTTAAACTGCTGCTTTTAGCAAAATAGCCCTATAAGCCTTTATCCTTTGATATCCCATGCATCTATTATTATATTTCTGTATGGCTTGCTGAGTACTTTCGAGTACTCATCCTTGCGCGCGTCTTCTCTCCAGTCGAGTGAAGCTTTGGAGGTGTCGTTCTAAAGGTGGAGCCGTGGATTATACCCCAGTTAAGCGCATGTGAAGTTGGATCCGTTGTTCGCTTAGTCTGTTGTAGCTTTTATTCGTTTTTCTTTGGTTGTCAGGCTTCTTCAATGCCTATGTATTAATGCTAGTTTAACGAGTTGTAAAGGTGTGATTTGTTATCAATTGTGTACCTTGCCTAATCCTGGGAGGAGGGAATAATACACTAGCATTCCGGGACTGGTTTTCCGGGGTGTGACAAGCGGCGACGGGGTGGATCGGTGACCTGGTGGAGCGGCGACGTGGTGGATCAGCGACGGGGTGGATCGGCGACGGGGTCGAGCGGTGACGCGGTGGAGCGGCGACGGGGTGGAGCGGCGGGGGATGCGCCGGATTTGAGGAGGAGCAACCGACGCCGACTTGCCGCCGCCGTGGAAAATCGCCGGGGATGAGGGGAGCAACCGACGCCACCGAGAAAATCGCCGGGGATGGGGAAGAATGGGGAAAATTGACGGGCGCTCTCTCTTTCTCTCTCTCTCTCTCGGGCGCGATTTTCAAAATGAAACGGACGCAGATGCTGACGGCGCGGTCCGAACGGCGTGGGCGTGCGCGTAACGGCCCCCCGCGCGGCATGGTCCGAACGGCGCGGGCGTGGGCGCCGGTTAAGACGTGATAGCGCCTAGGGTCGCGTTAGATTTCACGAATTGATATGTAGTTCTGTTCTTATAATTGATATAAATCTAGCACTGGCTGGGTAGTAAACTCATTTTTGTGCTATGTTATAAAAGACTCCTTACTTTTAAAAGGAAGAAAATCTTATGAGTTCATGTTTTTTCACTTGGTGTCTTGTTCGCCTATGATCAAATCATGGCTCCGCCTATGGGCGACTTTGTGCTTCCAGGTAAATTGATAGAGAAAAAAATTGATGTATCAAGGATACCTGATGTTACTGGAGTATTGGACTCCCTCGACTGAGTCAGAAGCTCTCTTCTACACAATTGCTTGACATGGAAAATGTCCATCAAAGTTTAGTTTCGACTCAGCACAAATCATCGTATTTTTTTGTGAATTATTCTTGTGTGACAGACTACATGTTTACCAACAGCAAGATGCATGAATCCGAAGGTATTCATGGAGCAGAGTGTTTGCATGTGGTTTATAGGATGAATGTGTAGTCTGTGTGTGTTATTTCGAGAAGAACAGAAATTGTCAGTATATTAGGCTGGAACTTTGGAAGTCGCAAAGTCAAATCCAACCGGGCCGCTAAATCCATGAATTTTGGGATAGACATATTTCATATTTTAATAATTGTAGGCTAATCTACAGTTACTCATAACGTATTGGTGCATATACTTGACATTTAGCATTGAACACAAGCAAATTCATGAACTTTATGTCCCTACATACAAGGCACAAGTGAGGTAGTTCTAATTATTTAGGGATAACAAGAGGTAGAGTGGCACTAACACTACTACTAGTCTACCACACGCCCATGTAATATGTAGGAGCAACAGCCATGCAAATTCCGCTCAGCAGCATCAAGAACTAACGTCTCTGTTGAGGTCCATTATCCGGATCAAGGACTCTTTATGTTTGCCTTCTCCAGATCTCGATTTAAATCTGTTGTCAATGGTTAAAGGTGGCAGTCCTGCAAATTTTCAAACATAAACAATTAATTCAACCAAATTGCAATCCTTAAAAAGTAGATACACGTAGGAAAAAAGAAATGTAAGAAAAAATACCAAGATCCTGCGGTTTGCTACGTGCGGGATCCGGAGTCCCTTTCGCCGGGCCCTTTCCCTTTGCCTCGTTCGCAGCACTCTTGTTTTTATCCATTGCAAGGCAACTGTGGAGATTATGGCAATCGGGTATCTACATGGCAAGCTTATCCAACTGGAGGTAGGGATAGATTGCGCCTGCCATATCTGTAAACCAAACATGACTTGGGTGTTACGTTGCCGGTTGAGATAAGGCAACGGCCTATAGTCACGGTTTGGTAAGATTGAGAAAACCGACTTAGAGTAAGATAGGGTTTCCGATCTGTAAGCCCTCCTCCCAAGACTATATAAGGGGGTAAGGGGCGTCCCTTGAGGGATATGATATACTTTATGAGCCTTTAGCTTTCAGCTTTAGATCACGAGATCAATAAAGACACTCGGCGGATCGAATCCACCGAAACAGGAGTAGGGTATTACCTCACGAGAGGGCCTGAACCTATATAAATTCTCTTCTTTAATCTAACCCATCGTGCTTAGCGATCTTGATTGCAACCCCAGAAATTACATTGTCGAAACTAAGTTTCTACAGTTGGCGCGCCAGGTAGGGGACCGCGCGTCGAGACTTCTTCGACAATCTCGCCGACAAGCGTGATGGGATCTCCTTCAAGATTCGGTGACTTCGCCGCCTACTTCGTCGACGATTCCTCCTTCGACTCGGATTCGGACCAGTCGTAAGGAGAAATCCACTCGACGCCGTTCGGACTCCCGAACAGCGCCAAGATCTACAACGACATCTTGAAGACCAAGATGCAATCTACTCTCTCCAACGAAGGACTTCGCTCGGCACCATTCGGATTACCGAATATCGCCGAAATCTGTGCCAATCTTCTCACCTCCCCGACGGAAACGATCTACTCGGACGAAGACCTCTCGGTGCCGTTTGGGTTACCAAACGCCGTCGAGATCTACAAAGAAACTTCTCTCCCCGAGTCGGGGCGACCCACTCGGAGGAGCCCGCATCCCCAAGCTCGACTCGGACCGGAACGATCCAGCACTCGGCTACCCAGATCAAGGGAGGTCGCCGTCATCCTCCCATCATTCGGCTCCTGCTCATCTTCGGAGCTCAATGAATACCTCAGCACCGCCGGCTTCGACGACCTCTATGGCATCCCCTCTGACGAAGCCGACGACTCCGACTGCCGCAAGGACTATGAGCCGAAGTGCTTTGATGTCCTCATGACCGAGCCGAACGAGTCCGACTCACCCATGGCCGGAGGCTTGCTCAAGAAGAGCGAGCCAAGATTGAGCACGAGCGCAAGACGGCCGAAGAGGAGAAGCAACGCAAGGACGAGGCCGACAAGAGGAAGCAGGATCTATGCGCAGACGATCCGCCCAGAGGCCATCCTCCAAACACGGGTTCGCAACACCAACATCTTCCGTGACGCCACGCGTAACGTTGTTGCCGCGCTCACGCTCTTGGACACCGTCATGGAGACGGCACCCGCCAATGTGACTCCGATACTCGACAAGATCATGACCATCGTCGCAGCCACAACCAACGGCCACCCCACCACCTCGACACGAAGACCGACTGAATCTGTGGCTGAAACGCCTGACAAAAGCCGACTCCCGCCTCTAAAGTCAGGAGACTATAAGAGGCCCGAGCCAGATCGGTCGACGACAAGGCCAAGAGGCCCACCCCGCGAGTCCACGCAGAAGTACCAGGAGCAAACGGCCGACTCCCGTGACAAACGACACGGACGTCCACCCGTCCACCACCGCGTCCGCCGCAACAACAGCTCCAGCTACCCAACCAGCCAACCGAAGACCCCACCGAGTGATCTGTGGGAAGTCCTCGATCGCCGCTACCAGGAGCGGGACCGACGCACTCGGGAGGATCGAAGGGGATCACCCGATAGCGGCGACGACGGAGTGCCGGCTTTCACTCGGGAGCTTCGCCGAGTGCACTGGCCGAGTGGATTCAAGCCCACAGGAATTGAAAGGTACGACGGCAAGACCGACCCTGAGTCATGGCTTACCGTCTACACCCTAGCCATCCGCGCAGCAGGCGGTGACAACAAGGCCATGGCCAATTACCTGCCTGTGGCTCTCGCTAACTCAGCCAGAAACTGGCTCACGAGCCTGCCAAGAGGCTCAATCGGCTCGTGGAGCGAGCTGAGGGACCACTTCATCGCCAACTTCCAGGGAACCTTCGAGAGGCCTAGCACACACTTCGATCTATACAACGTCATCCGGGCCGGACGAGCCTCGAAGGATTACATCCGTCGTTTCTCCGAGAAGCGCAACAAGATCCCCAACATCACCGATGACATCATCATCGCCGTCTTCCAGAAGGGAGTCCGTGATGAGCTGCTAATCGGGAAGTTCGGACGCAAACCACCGAAGACGGTGAAACAGATGTTCGAGACGGTGAATTTATACGCCAAATCCAACGACGCCATCAAGGCCGCCCGTCAAGACCGGCCCGACAGAAGGGAAGAAAAGCAGGCAGGAGGAAGCCGGAATCCTAAGAAGGATAACGGCAATAGCAACAACCAGGCCCAAAAGGATCGCAAACGCCGATCCGAGGACCTAGTGGCCGCAACCTCCAACTCTCAACGCCGCCCCGAGTCGCCGCCTACAACGCCATCATGAACGCCCAAAGGCACTCACCATCCCAACCATAAGCACGCGGCTAAGGACTGCTTTATCTACAAACAGTTCGCCGAGCAGTATACGGCGCAGCTCAACAAGAAGCCGAATGACGAGGCTGGTCCATCGGGCGCTAAGAAGAACAACGCGGCTGACAACGCCGAACCTTTCCAAGACCCTGTGGGAGAGCTCAATCACATCTTCGGGGGGCCGCTAGCATATGAATCCAAGAGGAAACAGAAGCTAACCGACCGAGAGGTCAACGCGGCTCAACCCGAAGTCCCTCAGTACCTGCTATGGTCGGAGGTGGCCATCACTTTTGACCGCTCGGATCATCCAGACCGAGTGGTTCATCCGGGGCGCTATCCACTCGTCCTAGATCCCGTGGTCCGCAACATCAGGCTCAAGCGTGTCCTCATCGATGGGGCAGGCCCTTAACATCCCGTTCGCCAAGACCATGGATGAGATGCGCATCCCGAGGGCGAATGAAGGCAAGCTCACCCCCTTCCACGGAGTCATCCCGGGCTATCATCTACACCACTCGGGCACATCTCCCTCCCCGTCACCTTCGGGGTTCGAGAGAACTTCCGAACGAGAACGTCACTTTTGAGGTGACCGACTTCGAGACAAAGATACCACGCCATCATTGGAAGACTGCGCTTGCCAAGTTCATGGCGATCCCACATTACACCTACCTCTCGCATGAAGATGCCGGTCCCAACGGCGTCATCACTCTTCGCAGCGATGTGAAGCAAGCCTTCACCTGCGATAAGGAGAGCTGCGACATGGCCCAATCTCGCGAGAGATTATGTGGCCAACAAGAAGTCCGATTGGCTGCATCAACTTTGGCAGAGGGCGAAGTCCCTGCGAAGAAGATAGCCAAATCGGGATCCGACGACGCCAAGACCAAGAAGATCTCCCTTGATCCGTCGGATCCCTCGAAAACTGCTGTAATCGGCGCTGACCTAGATCCCAAATAGGAAAGCACGCTCGTCACCTTCCTCCAAAATAATAAAGATGTTTTTGCTTGGAAACCATCTGATATGCCTAGAATTCCTAGGGAGGTGATCGAGCACTCTTTGCATGTCAAAGATGACGCCAAACCGATAAAACAACGATTACGCGATTCGCGCAGACCGAAAAGACGCTATCAAGGAAGAGCTCGCAAAGCTCTTGGTCCCGGCTTCATCAAACAAGTCCTTCATCCCGACTGGCTAGCCAACCCAGTCCTGGTCCGCAAGAAGACGGGGCAATGGTGCATGTGCGTTGACTACACCGACCTCAACAAAGCATGTCCCAAAGATCTGTTCGGGCTGCCTCGCATCGACCAAGTCGTTGACTCAACAGCCGCGCCAACTCCCGAGTTTCTTGGATTGTTACTCGGGCTATCACCGATCGCTTGAAAGAATCCGACCGCCCGAAGACATCGTTCATCACGCCGTTTGGGGCCTCATCACATCACCATGCCTTTCGGCTCGAAGAACGCCGGTGCCACATACCAACGCATGATCCAAAGATGCTTCCAGACGCAGATCGGTAAAAACGTAGAAGTTTATGTCGACGACGTTGTCATCAAGACCAAGCAGAAAGAAGACCTGATCGCTGACCTAGAAGAAACTTTTACAAACATCCGAGCCTTCAGAATGAAGTTGAACCCGGAGAAGTGCACCTTCGGCGTTCCATCAGGCAAACTGCTCGGCTTCATGGTGTCACGTCGCGGCATTGAAGCCAATCCAGAGAAGATCAACGCCATCTTGAGCATAAAGCCCCCGAGTAACCAGAAAGACGTCCAGAAGCTCACTGGCTGCATGGCGGCACTAAGCCGCTTCATCTCTCGACTCGGCGAACGAGGCATGCCCTTCTTCAGATTGCTAAAGAAGACAGACGACTTTCGGTGGACCGCAGAAGCCAACAAGGCCTTTGAAGATTTCAAAGAGTTCCTTACAACGCCGCCCGTCCTGGCCTCGCCTCAGCCCCAGGAACCTTTAATGTTGTACGTTTCAGCCACTCACCAAGTGGTTAGTACGGTCCTCGTGGTCGAACGCGAAGAAGAAGGACGGGCTTAGAAGATTCGAGAGGCCGATCTACTTTGTTAGCGAAGTGTTGGCAGAGCCAAAATTCGCTACCCTCGTGTACAAAAATTACTCTATGGTGTTCTAATAACCGCGAGGAAATTGGCACACTATTTTCAGGGTCACTCGGTCACCGTCGTCACTTCTTTCCCACTCGGCGATGTCATCCACAACCGGGAGGCGACCGGACGCATCGCCAAGTGGGCTTTAGAGCTGATGCCGTTGGACTTGACTTTTAAGGCGAGGACGTCCATAAAGTCACAAGCCTTGGCGGATTTCCGGCCGAGTGGATCGAGCAACAAGAGAACGTACTCGGGAAGACCTCCAACACCGGACCATGCACTTCGACGGATCCAAGAGGATCACCGGCTTGGGAGCGGAGTTGTGCCGATCTCCCGACCGGAGAAAGGCTAAGATACGTCCTTCACCTCCACTTCTTCGCCTCACACAACGTTGCCGAGTAGGAAGCTCGCTACATGGATCGCGTCTCGCAGCCACTCGGAATACGTTGGCTCATCGTGAAAGGCGACTCCCAGCTGGTCGACAATCAAGTAATGAAGGACTGGTCCTGTCTAAACGACACCATGGAGGCCTACCGGCAAGAGGTCCGAAAACTTGAAGACAAGTTTGACGGGCTCAAACTCTCACACGTCTTGAGGCATAACAACGAAGCGCCGATGAGTTGGCACGCTCGGGTCCAAGCGCGAAGCTGCCCCAACAGACGTCTTTGTCGAGCACCTCTATGAACCAACCATCACGGCAAAGACAACTTCCAACGAGCAAGCTGCGAACGAAGTCGCCATGACTGACGCCGACTGGAGGACGCCGCTCATCAAATTCTTAACCCAGCAAGAGCTGCCGGAAGACCGGGATGAAGCAGAACGTGTCCGGCGTTGTTGCCAAGCATATGTCATGGTTGACTCCGACTTATATAATAGAAGCCCCTCCGGAATCCTAATGATGCATCACACCCGAGGAAGGGAGGCAGCTACTTCAAGACATCCACTCGGGCATATGCGGAAGCCACGCGGCAGACGCACTCGGTCGGCAAAGCTTACAGTGCAAGGTTTCTTTTGGCTTACCGTGGTCTCCGACACGGACAAAGTCGTACGAACCTGCGAAGGATGCCAATTTTTCGCCCGACAGAGCCATGTCCCAGCCCAGGAGCTACAAACAATCCCACTATCCTGGCCGTTCGCGGTATGGGGCTTGGACATGATCGGCCCCTTCAAGAAAGCTCCAGGAGGATTCACACACCTCTTCGTCGCAATCGACAAGTTCTCCAAGTGGATTGAAGCCAAGCCGGTCGCCACAATTACCGCCGACAAGGCACGGGACTTTTCCTCAACATCGTGCACCGCTTCGCGGCCCCAAACGAATCATAACCGACAACGGGACTCAATTCACGGAGGCATCTTCAAGGAATTCTCGCGAGGACTTCGGAATCAAGATTTGCTACGCATCGCCTGCCCATCCCAAAAGCAATGGGCAAGCCGAACGAGCCAACGGCATGGTCCTCCAAGGCATCAAGGCCCGCGCGATCGCCTAAACCCTTACGCGGGCAAGTGGGTCCAAGAGCTTCCCTCGGTCTTATGGTCTCTCGGACCACACCCGGCCAGCTCGGCCAAACTCCCTTCTTTTTGGTCTACGGCGCGAAGCCATGTTGCCAAACGAGATGGAGTATGAATCCTCCGAGTCCGCAGCTTCAACGATGAACGCTACGACCCCGACCGGTGGACGACCTTACCCTACTGGAAGAGGCCCGAGAGGCAGCCCTCATCCATCACCAAATATCTTCAAGGGCTCAAGCGATACCACGCCGCAACATTCGGGCATGAGCTTTCATCATTGGCGACCTAGTTCTACGCAAGATCCAGACCACCAAAGACCGTCACAAGTTATCCCCCTATGGGAAGGACCGTACATAATCGCTGAGGCGACTCGGCCCGGTGCATACCGGCTAAAGCGTGAAGACGGATCTATGGTGGAGAACTCCCGGAACATCGAGCATCTTCGACGATTTTATGCTTAATTTGACTAAGGCTTCATGTTTTCCTTGACTGCCAACCTCAAGCAAGATGACTTCTTGAGTTAGCAGTCGGGGGCTATACATATGTCAATAAAGCTTAAGTTTTCCTCATCAACTTCTGTGCATGATTTGGTTTATCATTGTTTAATGTTCTTTGATTCGAGTTCGTGTCTAAGGACCGAGAGTTTTCGATGACCTAATCGAGCCTAGGCTTGGTGACGACAAAAATTACATAAGAAATTTCACACAAAAACTCGGATCAAGGCATTAACATAAATAAACTAAATATATCACAAGCCTGTATCAGAGCACCACGATCATATGATATTTACAAGCCAATGTTCACAAGACAAATCAAATCTGGAAGTTATTTACTACGTCAACGGAAATCTTCTTCGCTGACTCCTGCGCCTCACTCAGCATATCCAAGGCCTGCTCATCTGTGGTTCCGTCAGCGAAGCCCTCTCCGACCGAGTGGATATCCACTCGGGGGTAAAGGGACTTGGTCTGTGCAAGAGCCAGACCAGCCCCCATGTTGGCGGCCTCAGTGATGTTCGCCAGATATTGGTCAGGAGCCCTTCGCAGCTTGTCAAAAATTTCTACTGGCTCTAGCGAACTGGCCCCAACCCCTTGATAAAATAAGGACAGCAAGAGTGGCGCGGCAGCATTGGCGACCTCTTCCCGAACCTCCCCGGCTCGTTTGACCCGCTCAAGCAAGACGTCATATTGAGCTCGAGTCTTAACCTTGTAAGCTGCCAAAAGCATCTGATCATGCAAAGCACTCGGAAATAAAGCAGCACAAGGAATGTTACTTCAAAGAGGCTTACCTTCAAACTCGGCCTCCAGTTCGGCTTTGTCGAGGCTTACTGCCTCCAGCTGGACTTGGAGCGAATGGACCTCGGACGAATTTTCTACAAGTAAAGAAGATCATCAGCAACCGGGGCCAACACGAGAATCATAAAGAAACTCGGAGAGACGAGCTTACTCCCGACTGATCCTCGGAGGTCGAGGTTCGCCTCCCGAAGCTCCGCGATCTCCCTCCTTAAAGCCGCCTCCCTCAACGCGGCTTCCTCCCGAGTAGTTTTCGCTTCCGCCGGACGTCCTCTAAGGAGCTCGGGTGAGGAACAAGTTTTCCAAAGACTCGGACTTTGCCATGGAACGGCAATACTCCTTCGCGCATGAAATCAAGAGTGACCGACTGGAAAAGGATGATAACACAATAAAAGAAAAAGACTAAGGCTTACGTTGAGTAGCCGAGTCGCTTCGTTTAAGCTTTCGACAAGGGCATCCCTTTCTTCCCTTTCACCTCGCCCGTCCGGACGATGCCCCGCCTTTGGCCTTCCGAGTCCCGCCACTCGATCTTGATTGGGAACCTGTGTTTAAGACTCGTAACCCGGGATTTCCTCCACTGTGGCGCGATAGGAAGAACAAATGAAGACATGAAAGATTCAAACTAAAAGAGCAAAGACAAGATTCCGATACAAGACTCACCGGCTTCAGGATCGCGCACTTGGGTGGAACAGCCGGCCGGCCTCCTTCCTCGGCTCTTCGCCGAGTGACCCTCGGCCGGGCCGGCCGAGCCGTGGCCCGAGGTTTCCCATTGCCGATCGCTTCCACGGGACGTCCCGCGGCGGTCGGGGCTCCTTCCTTGGGACATCCTTCCTCGGAGGCGAAGGTTTTTTGCCCGGAGCGCTCTCGCTCGGATGCGGGCTCCGAGGCTTCGGCTCTGCAGGCTTCGGCACCTCGGGAGCAGCGGCAGGAGTTGGCCCCTCGTCCTTCCCGGCAGATCTATGTCCTGGGGCCTTCTGCGATAATGAATACAGCTGGGATGAAGACAAAGAAAGCTTTCAACGAAAAAGTTCGGACTTCAGTCATAAAGCATACCTGGATGACCGGCGGATCTTCGGCGCCGTCCTCGGCGATCGCCTTGGAGGAGGAGTCTCGATTGGAGGAGCCGGGACGTCATCGTCCGAATCCTCAATGATGAGCCTCCTTTTGCTCGCCCGCTTGTTTGTGTCCTCACTCGGGGCCGCCCGCTTTCCGACTGGATCACTTTGGATTTTGATCCCGCCAGCCGGCTTCTTGGCAGGGCGACGCGGCGCGTCATCGTGGGACACCTTATACGGTTTGGAAGTAACAGAAGCATTTTCCTGCAAGAGAAGTTCATACAACACTAAGAGACAAGATATCAAGGTTTCAAGACATTATGAAGCAGTCAGTCGGCTTACCGGAGGAGGAGGTCGGTGAATGCTGAAGGGGAGAACCGGCAGAATGAGGGCGCGCTCAACTGCGATTCCAGTCGAGAAGATCTTGTACATCCGGATCTTCAAGATCTCATAGCTGAGTGGATCCTGATCTTCCCGATTGGGGTCCTTCCCGCCTTCGTACTCAAGGCCGGCTTCGACCGTTCTTTGATCGACGCCAGTCGGCACCTGATGAAGTGCCGAGTGATCTGTTCGCCGCGAAGACCTCTTTGCTTCATCGCTAGGATCTCGCAAGCAGTTTATTGGCCTCGTCCCAATCTTGAGCCATTGGAACAGTGCTCCAAGTTGGCCTGGGGACAGGGGGAAGACCGACGAAGGCTGGCAGGCTGGGTTCAAGGTTGTTGATATAGAACCAGCCCGCGTGCCATCCCTTATTGGAAGATTTTAAGGGAAGAGAGAAGTACTCCTTGCGGAGAGATCCGCGGAGTTGGAAACCGCCCCGCCAACGACGCATGGGTGGTCTTTATTCGGATGTGGTTTAAGATAAAACATGCGACGGAACAGCTTGGAAGTGGGGAGGATGCCAAGGAATGCTTCACATACATGAATAAAGAGGGCGATGTGAAGCATGGAGTTGGGGTTCGATGGTAGATTTGGAGACCATAGTAATCTAAAAGCCCCCGGAAGAACTCGGGAGGTGGGAAGGCCGAACCCGCAATAGAAGAAAGAGGTGAATACAACGAGCTCACCGGTGTTCGGGGTTGGGAAGTCCTCACCCGCCGCCGGCGCCACCCACGATCTCCTGGGGGAAGCACGCCGTGCTTCACCATCTCCTTGAGGGTAGATTCCCTCACATCCGATGTGGCCCATTGGTCAAATGGGATTCTCTTTTCCTCCGCCATGAGTGTGGTGTGGATGGGAAGTGGATCCGGTCGGAAAGGATGGCGATTTGAGCAAGAGATCTTGGAAGATTGGTCGGAAGCCGGTTGTGGCAAGAAGCGAGCTTTTGGATGGATGGATTTGGGAGCGCGCGAGTCTAGGGTTCTTCGCAGGAACCGGTGAAGGCTGCGAAAAGAGGAATCTTTTGGAAGGTGAAGAGGCGGGGACGACCTCGAGCCTTTATAGAAAGATTTGAGGGTTGCGCTAGGTTTTCTTGTGATTGGGCCGAGCCCATGAGAGAATCTCGCGCCCGCTTAAGGTGTGGCCCGATGCGTGTCCTTAGGGACTTAAGCGGATGAGCTTAAGCAGATTTGCCCTGGCAATATGCGCGTGTCCGAATGCCCTGTACCTTTGAAAATCCTTTCATACCGCGGTTTGCTTGACTTCATGAGAAGCTGGCGTGATGCAACTTGGAAGGTGACCAACAGTGAAGCTTTTTATGGCTGCCTTGATGACAAGGGCTGTTTGGTTTTTTAGCATTTGATTAAGTGATTATATCGATGCTATTTTTCCACCTTGGTGAAGATCTTTATAGATTGAGACCAGTGTTATGGCGAAAGCTATTTAATAACTTGTTCATATTTTTCATATGGTTGAAAGAACTCGTTTTCCCGTGAGGGACGATTAAAATATTTGTTTCGGGATGACTCGGGCAGATCCACTCGGATAAGCATAAGCTTACCGAGTGCTTTACACCCATGTGGGATGACCGAGTTATTTGTTCCGAGATGATTCGGCAAATTCACTCTGATAAGCACGAGCTTACCGAGTAATGAGGTTGCTTTAGCATGAGCTAAGCATCTACATGGGAATAATTTTTTATAGTTCTTGACTATATGTTTAGTCCGTTTTGACTAATCACATAGTCGGGGGCTACACCTAATTAGGTGCATCAGGAGATGTACCTAGATATTTATTTTTTAGAATTTTTTAGATATTTTCCAGCCCTTCACAGTCTTTGGATCCACTCGGGAAGATTCAAGCAGAGATGATAGAATCACTCGGTGACAAAAGCACTCGGTCAAAGAGATTTTTGGTTGTGTGCTGTTTTGGTTTGAAGCTGAGTTGTCTCGTCGACTGAAAAGGACTCGGGGGCTACTGTGGAGATTATGGCAATCGGGTATCTACATGGCAAGCTTATCCGACTGGAGGTAGGGATAGATTGCGCCTGCCATATCTGTAAACCAAACATGACTTGGGTGTTACGTTGCCGGTTAAGATAAGACAACGGCCTATAGTCACGGTTTGGTAAGATTGAGGAAACCGACTTAGGGTAAGATATGATATACTTTATGAGCCTTTAGCTTTCAGCTTTAGATCACGAGATCAATAAAGACACTCAGCGGATCGAATCCACCGAAACAGGAGTAGGGTATTACCTCACGAGAGGGTCTGAACCTGTCTAAATCCTCTTCTTCAATCTAACCCATCGTGCTTGGCGATCTTGACTGCGACCCCAGAAATTACATTGCCGAAACCAAGTTTCGACAGCAACCAGCTTTCAGCTCTTGATCAGGATCAAACTAACACCATGCATGCGTACAGGGTTCAAATTGGAGCTTCACCAAGAAGGGTTCTGCCGAAGGCTTTGTTGGAGGGGAAAACAAAATAGGGAGAAGTGAAAAATGCAGTGAGCTTGCCCCTTGCTCTTGCCCCGTGGGACACTATATATAGAATGGGAAAGATAGATGAATTTCCATTCTACACTTGGACACAAGTACGAATGTGGAGGTAATGTACCTGGCCCATGGGATGTCCTAACAAAGTCAAAATATGTACATTTGGAGATTGGTCAAGATGCCATCTCTTAACCAAGGCAGTTCTGTTGAAAAGGAAGTAGTACACAATAGTGCTCTTTGATTGCTACCCTGAAACCATGCTCGACTTGTATTTAACTGTCCCCAATTTTCTTTTTTTGCCAAGGAACTGAATTTGCTGATCTAGGGTTTCATCATCCTGATTCACGACGAGTGAATGATATACTCCAAAATAAAGTTACCCATAAAAAAACTGAAATAGTCATGCATGCGCTATACATTTTCATATGCACAACTAGCACTGCGTGTAATTTTCGTTTTGATATTGAGGGCAAACTTTATACTCCAATAATGTAGGCTTGCATTCGCTGGTTACGGAATTAGTGGAAATGGGGTAGCCTAGCAAGGTTAGTTTGCTCATTCCAGAGTTTTCATTCATGTTAGAGTTTGCACCATATATTTACCTGCCTGTAATGGGTGAGAAGTTACCTAAAAAACTTGCTCTATATGGTGAACGAGACAGCGTAGACCACAGAGAAGTTTTGCACATTTTGATGTCAAGGTCGTCCTTTGCTTTGGGCTACGGGCATCTTCGCCCTTGTACTATGAGGTTGTATTCCTGAAACTCTTGCCTTTTCGTTTTATAAAAAATTTTCTGCTTGTGGGGACCTCCCTCAGCATTTCGCGCTAAAAAAAGTAAAAAAGAAAAATATAGTATCTTAATCATGGACGGACCCAGGTTTGGGCCATGGTCTGGGCCAGCCCATTGTGCATTGGGTCAAAGAGATAATTAAATGGTCAAATTGCATGCATGTACATGGGCTGATACCCATCCCCCAGGCCATGGCCCTGGTGGCCTAGAACCCGGATAATTTTTAGGCGCCGGTAGAGGCTTCGATTATGCAATCTCTATTTTTAGATTAATGATTCTCCGAATTAGATTCTGGAGAGAATCGAATCGATATAATAAGGTAATAATTAGAACAATATTTCAGATAATTCTTGAGAGAAACTGGTTTTAGGTGATTTCGGGGAGAAACTGGTTTTTAAATGATCAAGTAAATTGTTGAATCACTTGAAGTGATTCTTCTTAGAATCAGTTGACAAATAACTTATTTGACAGGTATTCTATTGATTAATCAGGAAGGAGAATCTTACCAAACGGGCCTTAATTCAATCACGAGACATGTATCTCTGTATTGAACATTCATGAACTCTTCATTTTAATATCTCTGCACTATCATTCATGAACTATGTGCAATAGTTGCATAGTTTGAAATTTCGGTTCGAAATTTCAGAAATTTCTAAAATTTTGATAATTTCAGCCCCTATCGGCAAGCACAAATCTCCCCAAAATTTTTGGTTTTTTGTCAAATATTTGTAAATTTGGTCAATATCTGTTCAAATTCAGTCAAAATGTGTTAAAATTTCCAAATAATTTTGGTACCCGGAATTCACGAAATTTTCAAAATTTCAGTAACCACTGAAATTTCGGAAATTTAGGTGGCAACAGAATTGCAAACCCTGAATAGGTGTGACTTGCAAGATATCAGGGCGTGGCAGCTTTGCAACGCCTTCCAGATGAATCGTGTTCTTGTTTCATTATACTCCTATATGGTTGCACTGACAGTTTGACACAGCAAGATGCGACATTGAAATATGCCGAAATTCGAAATGAAATTCACAAAGAAAAAAAGCGTTTAATGGGAAACTGCGAATGAATTGGTATGGTCCTGCACGATGCAAAACCGATTAGACCTATAGAGTGAGTTCGTTCCTTCCATTTTCATAACTTCTACTCCTTAGTTTTTTACGCACATTTTTAAAATATTAAACAGTATATTTTTAAAAAATTTATAGTACAATTACTTTAAAAATATTAATCTATTTTTAAGTATTTTAGCTAGATTAATTATTTGCTAATGAACTATTTTATTTTTCGTGCGGGAGGAATCAGTTATGATAGGTTCGAACTCAGCTATGCATATAGATTGCATTATAAACAGGAGGCACCATGCCATTACTTCATTAATTAATAGTAATACGTTACACGATTATATTCGCACGCCGCATCATACACACTAAAATAAAATGCACACGGATGAGGACCCGATAGATAGATGCAACACCTAATTAAATGCAAATCGAACACCTAAAATGGCAATGCAGCACAAGAACTAACTGAAGTGCAGAGAAGAAAGAAAGTTAAATGGCATGGCTGATAGTGGTAGCTAGCTAGGCTCCTCCTCCTCCTGGGCGAGCATGGTGTCGCTGAGGCGGCGGTAGCGGCCTCCTCCCCCTTCGCATGGCTGGCGCCGGAGATCTTGTCCTGGACCAGGCCGGGGTTAAGGCGCCACCCGAGCTCGCCGATGCGGTCGCGGACGGCGTGGGCCGGCGTTGGAGATGGGCATCGCGGAGGACACGGTTATACCGACACCACCGCTCCGTCGTCCGCCGTCTCGCCGGCCGCCGCCTGCAGCTCCTCGTACGACGCCACGGTGATACAGCGGGCCGCCATACCCAAAGGTTGTAGCTAGCTTCTTGTGTCTTCTCACAACTCAATATATCTCTCACAACCGGCCTAGCTCTCGTCATTAGCTCTCGTCATGTCGAAATTTGGTTTCGGCAATAGAAAATTGAGGATGCAGTCAAGATCGTCAAGTTTGATGGGTTAGATGGAAAACAAGGATTTAGACAGGTTCAAGCTCTCTCGTGAGGTAATACCCTACTCCTGTTCGGGGATTCGATCCGCCGAGTGTCTTTATTGATCTCGTGATCTAAACTGAAAGCTAATAGCTTGTAAAGCATCTGATATCTCTCAAGGGACGCCTCTTACCCCTCTTATATAATCTTGAGAGACGGGTTTACAGATCGAAAACCCTATCTTACTCTAAGTCGGTTTTCTCAATCTTACCAAACCGTGACTATAGACCGTTGTCTTATCTCAATCGGCAACGTAACACCCAAGTCATATTTGGTTTACATATCTGGTAGGTGCAATCTATCCCTACCTCCAGTCAGATAAACTTGCCATGTAGATACCCGATTGCCATAATCTCCACAGTAGCCCCCGAGTTCTTTTCAGTCGACGAGACAACTCAGCATCAAACCAAGATAGTACACGACCAAACAACTCTTTGGCCGAGTGCTTCTGGCGCCGAGCAATTCCATCATCTCTGCCTGATTCTCCCGAGTGGCTCCAAAGACTGTGAAGGGCTGGAAAATATCCAAAAAATTCTCAAAAATAAATATCTAGGTGCATCTCTTGATGTACCTAATTAGGTGTAGCCCCCGACTGTGTGATTAGCCAAAAACAGACCAAACATACAATCAAGAACTATAAAGAATCATACTCATATAAATGCTTAACTCATGCTAAAGCAAATATAAAAAAATCTCATCACTCGGCAAGCTCGTGCTCATCCGAATAAGGACCAACTTTCAACTCTTTCGTCGCATGTTTTACCTTAAGCCGCATCTGAATAAGGACCAACCCTGCGTTGTTGGTGGGGCAGGTTTCCAACTTCGCGGATTCCTCCGCAAGGAGTATTTCTCTCTTCCTTTGAAATCCTCTAACAAGGGTTGGCATGCAAGCCGGTTCTACATTTCCAATCTTGAGCCCACTTGCCAAACTTTGTTGGCCTTCCCCCCGTGCCCAGACCTACTTGGAGCACTGTGCCGGTAGCCCAAGACTGGGATGAAGCCAACAGGTTGCTAGCGAAGATCTTGGAGATGAAGCAAAAAGGTCTTCGCGGTGAGCAAATCACTCGGCATTTCATCAGGAGCCGACTGGCGCCGATTAAAGAACGATCAAAGCCAGCCTTCGAGTATGAGGGCGAGAGAGACCCTAATCGGGAAGACCGTGACTCCCTCAGCTTTGAGATTCTGAAGATCCGGATGTACAAGGTCTTCTCGACTGGAATCGCGGTCGAACGCAGCCTCGTGCTACCAGTCCTTCCCTTCAGTCTCTATCGACCTCCCCCTCCGGTAGGCCGACTGAACTCTTTCATTGCCTTGTAATCCTGATGTCACACTTCTTAGTGTTGTAAGAAACTTTCTTGCAGGAAAATGCCTCCATCATCTCGAAGCCCTACAAAATCCCTCACGACGACGTGCCGACCCGACCTGCCAAGAAGTCAGCCGGCGATGTGAAGATCCAAAGTGATCCAGCCGGGAAAAGGGAGGCCCCGAGTGAGGATATCAGCAAACGGGAGAGCAAGAGTAGGCTCGTCATCGATGACTCGACGATGATGTCCGGGCCCTCCAATAAACAACCCTCCAAGGCCGCGCCGAAGGCGACGCCGAAGATCCGCCGGTCATCCAGGTACGCCTCATGACTGAAGTTTGAACTCATCGTTGAAAATTCATTTGTCTTCATTCCAATCGCTACTGTCGTTCTCTTTGCAGGAAACCCCAAGACATAGACCCTGCAGGGCAGAGTGAGGGGCCAACGCCAGCTGCCGCGTCAGAGGCATCCAAGCCTGCGGAACCCAAACCCCGGAGCCCTCTCCCGAGCGAGAGTGCTCCAGCGGAAGGCCCTCACCTCCCAAGAGAATATCCCAAGGAGGGAGCCCCGACCGCCACGGACACCCCGACGGAAACCGCCGCCGCGGAGAAGCCCCCGCCTGCGCTCGAAGGCCTCGACTAAAGACCCGCGGTCAAAAGTTAGAAGGAAAAGGCCACTGGCCTGCTTAAGGATTCGGCCACCGAATCCGGTAAGTCTTGGGTTAATATTTCATCTTTAATCTTCAATTTGACTTTTTCGTATCTTCATCTGTTCCTCCCGATCTATCAGCCACAGTAGAAGAGATCCCCAGGTTGCAGTCTTCTTAAACCTGGGTTCCCCCGATTAAGATCGAGTGGCGAGATTCAGAAGGCCAAAGGCAGGGCATCGTCTTGGATAAACAAGCGGAAAGCGAGGAAAGGGATGCCCTTGTCGACAGCCTGAATGAGGCGACTCGACTACTCAACGTAAGTCTCGATCCTTTCCCGTTGCCGCATCGTTATTCCTTTTCAGTCGGCCAACTTCAGGTCTTGCGTGCAGAAAGAGTACTGCCGATCGATGGCCAAGTCCGAGGCGCTCGAGAAGTTGGTCCCGCATCTAAACTCCCTGGAGGACATCCAGCAAAAGTTGAAGACCACTCGAGAAGAGGCGCGTCGAGGGAAGCAGCCCTGAGGAGGGAAATAGCCGAACTCCGGGAAGAAAACCTCGACCTCCGGGGTTCAGTCGGGAGTAAGCCTAACCCTCAGTCTCTTTATGGCTTCCGTGTTGATTTCGGTTGCTGACAACCTCTCTTGTTGTAGAAAATTCATTGGAGGTCCACTTACTTCAAACCCAGCTGGAAGCAGTCAACCTTAGCAAGGCCGAGCTGGAGGCCGAGTTTGAAGGTAAGCTTCTTCGAAGTGACATTCTTTGTACTGCTTTGTCGTCGGGTACTTTGCGTGATCATGTTCTTTTGGCAGTTTACAAGGTCAAGACCCGAGCTCAATACGATGTTTTGCTTGAGAGGGTCAAACAGGCTGGAAAGGTCCGAGAAGACATTGCTAACGCAGCAACACCGATCCCGCTGTCCTTGTTTCATCATGGAGTCGGGACCAGCTCACTGGACCCGCTTGAAGTCTTTGACAAGCTTAGGCGAGCCCCGACCGCATTTGACCAATATTTCGAGGCGTGTCATGGGAGCAGTTCGCCCTTGCACAAACGAAGTCACTCTACCCTCGAGTGGATATCTATTCGCCGGGAGGGCTTCGCGAGGGACTTCGGATGAGCAAGCTCTCGAATTCATTAGTGAGGCACAGGAATCGGCCAAAAAGGTGGCTGCCGATGTAGTAAATCACTTCCGGCCTTGATTGTTTTGTAAACATTGTATGATTGTGACGTTCTGATGCGTCCTGTAATATTCAGTCTATTTATGTTAATGCTTTGATCCGAGTTTTCATGTACAATTTCCTAAGTAATTTCCATCCGACTGTCACCAAGCCTAAGCCTGATTAGGTCATCGAAAAATTCTCAGTCCTATGCATTGAACTCGAATCAAGGATCATTAAACAATGATAAACCGAATCAGGCGCAAAAGTTGATAAGGAAAACTATGCTTTATTGACATATGTATGACCCCGATCGCTAACTCAAGAAGTCATCTTGCTTGAGGTTGGCAAATAAGAAAAACATGAAACTTAAGTCAGTTTAAGCATATAATCGTCGAAGATGCTCGATGTTCCAGGAGTTCTCCACCATAGATCCGTCTTCACGCTTTAGTCGATATGCGCCTGGCCGAGTCACCTCAGCAATTATATACGGTCCTTCCCATAAGGGGGATAACTTGTGACGGTCCTTGGTGGCTTGAATCTTGCGCAGAACTAGATCACCAACGATAAAAGCTCGTGCTCGAACGTTGCGACTGTGGTATCGTCTAAGCCCTTGAAGATATTTTGTCGACTGGATGAGGGTTGCCTCACGGGCCTCTTCCAGTCGGGTGAGGTCATCCACTCGGTCTGGGTTATAGCGTTCATCGCTGAAACTGCGGACTCGGAGGGATTCATACTCCATTTTATTTGGCAACATGGCTTCTGTGCCATAGACCAGGAAGAAAGGAGTTTGGCCGGTAGCCCGACTGGGTGTGGTCTGCAGAGACCATAGAACCGAGGGGAGCTCTTGAACCCACTTGCCTGCGTAAGGACTTAGGCGATCGAACACGCGGGCCTTGATGCCTTGAAGGACCATGCCATTGGCACGCTCGACTTGTCCATTGCTTTTGGGATGTGCAACTGACGCATAACAAATTTTGATTCCGAAGTCTTTGCAAAATTCCTTGAAGATGCCTCCAGTGAATTGAGTCTCGTTGTCGGTTATAATTCTGTTTGGGATGCCAAAACGGTGCACAATGTTGAGGATGAAGTCCCGTGCCTTGTCAGCAGTAATTGTGGCAACCGGCTTAGCTTCGATCCACTTGGAGAACTTGTCGATCGCGACGAATAGGTGTGTGAATCATCCTGGAGCCTTCTTGAAAGGGCCGACCATGTCTAATCCCCATACCGCAAACGGCCAGGATAATGGAATTGTTTGTATCTCTTGGGCTGGGACATGGCTCTGTCGGGCGGAAAATTGGCAGCCTTCACAGGTTCGTACTACTTTGTCCGCGTCGGAGACCGCGGTAAGCCAGAAAAAACCTTGTCTGTAGGCTTTGCCCACTAAGGTGTGTGCTGCCGCGTGGCTTCCGCATATGCCCGAGTGGATGTCTTGGAGTAGCTGTCGTCCTTTCTCGGGTGTGATGCATCTCATCAGGACTCCGGAGGGACTTCTCTTGTATAAGTCGGAGTCAACCATGACATAAGCTTGGCAACGACGTCGGACACGTTCTGCCTCATCCCGGTCTTCCGGTAGCTCTTGCTGTGTTAAAAATTTGATGAGTGGTGTCCTCCAGTCGGCGTCAATCATGGCGACTTCATTTGCAGCTTGTTCGTTGGGAGTTGGCTTTGCTGCAATAGTTGGCTCATAGAGGTGCTCGACAAAAACGTCTGTTGGAGCGGCTTCACGTTTGGACCCGAACTGCGCCAACTCGTTAGCTGCTTCGTTGTTATGTCTTAGGACGTGTGATAGCTCGAGTCCATCAAACTTGTCTTCAAGTTTGCGAACCTCCTGTCGGTAGGCCTCCATGGTGTCGTTTAGACAGGACCAGTCTTTCATTACTTGGTTCACGACCAGCTGGGAGTCCCCTTTCACGACGAGCCGACGTATCCCGAGTGAAACTGCGAGCCGCAGTCCATGTAGCAGGGCTTCGTACTCGGCGACGTTATGTGAGGCGGAGAAGTGGAGATGGAGGACGTATCTTAGCCTTTCCCCGGTCGGGGAGATCAGCACAACTCCTGCTCCCAAGCCGGTGATCCTCTTGGATCCGTTGAAGTGCATGGTCTAATATTGAAGGTCTTCCAGAGGTACATCTTCTTGTTGTTCGGTCCACTCGGCCAAGAAGTCCGCCAGGGCTTGTGATTTTATAGACGTCCTCGCCTTGAAAGTTAAGTCCAGCGGCATCAGCTCCAGGGCCACTTCGCGATGCGCCCAGTTGCCTCCCGGTTGTGGATGACATCGTCGAGTGGAAAGGAGGTGACGACGGTGACCGAGTGACCCTGAAAATAGTGTGCCAATTTCCTCGCGGTTATCAGAACACCATATAGCAATTTTTGTACCTGCAGGTAGCGAGTTTTGGCTCCTGCCAGCACTTCGCTAACAAAGTAGATCGGCCTCTGAATCTTCTGGACCCGTCCTTCTTCTTCGCGCTCGACCACGAGGACCGTACTAACCACTTGGTGAGTGGATGAAACGTACACGAGCGGGGCTCCTAGGGCGAGGTGAGGCTAGGACGGGCAAGCGTCGTGAGAAATTCTTTAAAATTTTCAAAGGCCTTATGGGCTTCCGAGGTCCATTGAAGTCGTCCGTTTTCTTCAAGAATCAAGAAGGGCATGCCTCGTTCGCCGAGTTGAGAGATGAATCGGCTTAGCGCCGCCATGCAGCCAGTGAGCTTCTGGACATCCTTCTGGTTACTCGGGGGCTTCATGTTCAAGATAGCATTGATCTTTTCCGGTTGGCTTCAATGCCGCGATGTGACACCATGAAGCCGAGCGCTTGCCCGATGGGACGCCGAAAGTGCACTTCTCCGGTTTAACTTCATTCCAAGGCCCGAATATTTGCGAAGGTTTCTTCTAGGTCGCAATCGTCTTCTTTCGCTTGGTGTTCATGACGACGTCGTCGACATAAGCTTCCACGTTCTTCCCAATCTGCGTCTGAAAGCACCTCTGGATCATGCGTTGGTATGTGGCCCCGACGTCCTTCAGGCCGAAGGGCATGGTGATGTAGCAGTAGGCTCCAAACAGCGTGATGAACGATGTTTTCAGGCAGTCGGATTCTTTCAAACTGATCTGGTGGTAGCCCGAGTAACAGTCCAAAAAGCTCAGGAGTTGACAGTCGGCCGTTGAATCTACGACTTGGTCGATGCGAGGCAGCCCGAATGGATCTTTGGGGCAGGCTTTGTTAAGGTCGGTGTAGTTAACGCACATGCGCCATTGCCCTGTCTTTTACGGACCAGAACAGGGTTGGCCAACCAGTCGGGATGTAGAACTTTGTGAGCTCTTCTTTGATGGCGTCTTTTCGATCCTGCGCGAACCTGCGTAATCGTTGTTTGATTGGCTTGGCGTCATCTTTGACGTGTAAACAGTGCTTGATCACCTCCCTAGGAATTCCAGGCATATCAGATGGTTTCCAAGCAAAAACATCTTTATTATTTTGGAGGAAGGTGACGAGCGCGCTTTCCTATTTAGGATCTAGTTATTACAAGTAGCTGAGGGATCCGAAGGATCAAGGGAGATCTTCTTGGTCTTGGCGTCGCGCTCCCGATTTGGCTATCTTCTTCGTGGGGATTTCACCCTCTGCCGAAGTCGATGCGGCCAATCGGATTTCTTGCTGGCCACGAGATCTCTCGCGAGATTGGGTCATGTCGCAGCTCTCCTTGTCGCAGGTGAAGGCTTGCTTCACGTCGTCGCAAGAGTGATGACGTCGTTGGGACCCGACATCTTCATGCAGGTAGGTGTAATGGGGTATCGCCATGAACTTGGCGAGTGCGCCTTCCGATGATGGCGTGGTAGGCCGTTTCGAAGTCGGCCACCTCGAAAGTGACGTTCTTCGTCCGGAAATTCTCTTGAACTCCGAAGGTGACCGGAAGGGCGATGTGCCCGAGTGGTGTAGATGACAGCCCCGGTATAACTCCATGAAAGGGGGCTGAGCTTGCCTTCAGTTCGGCCCTCAGGATCTGCATCTCGTCCAAGGTCTTGGCGAACAAAATGTTGAGGGCGCTGCCCCCATCGATGAGGACGCGCTTGAGCTTGATGTTGCGGACCACCGGGTCCAAGACGAGTGGATAGCGCCCCGGGTGAACCACTCGGTCCGGATGATCCGAGCGGTCAAAAGTGATGGCCAATTCCGACCATCGTAGGTACTGTGGGACCTCGGGTTGCGCCGTGTTGACCTCTCGGTCAGTTAGCTTCTGTTTTCTCTTGGATTCATAGGCTAGCGGCCCCCCGAAGATGTGATTCAGCTCGCCCACGGGGTCTTGAAAGGGCTCGGCATTCTTAGCCGTGTCGTTCTTCTTGGCGCCCGATGGACCGGCTTCATCAGTCGGCTTCTTGTTGAGCTGTGCCGCATATTGCTCAGCGAACTGTTTATAAATAAAGCAGTCCTTAGCCGCGTGCTTGTGATTGGGATGATGCATGCACTGAGCATTCATGATGGCGTCGTAGGCCGCGACTCGGGGGCGGCGTTGGGAGTTGGAGGTTGCGACAACTAGATCTTCGGGTCGGCGCTTGCGGTCGTTTTGGCCCTGATTGTTGTTGCCATTATCCTTCTTAGGATTCCGGCTTCCTCCCGCCTGCTTGTCGTCCCTCCTGTCGGGCCGGTCTTGGCACGCCGCTTTGATGGCATCGTTGGATTTGGCGTAAGAATTTGTCGTCTCAAACATCTGTTTCATCGTCTTCGGTGGCTTGCGCCCAAACTTCCCGATCAACAGCTCATCACGGACTCCCTTCTGGAAGGCGGCGATGATGATGTCGTCGGTGATGTTGGGGATCTTGTTGCGCTTTTTGGAGAAGCGTCGAATGTAGTCCTTCAGAGGTTTGTCCGGCTTCTGGATGACATTGTAGAGATCGAAGTGGGTTCCAGGTCTTTCGAAGGTGCCCTGGAAGTTGGCAACGAAGTGGTCCTCACCACTCCACGAGTCGATTGAGCCTCTTGGCAGCTCGTGAGCCGCTTCTCGGCTGAATTGACGAGGGCCACGGGCAAATAGTTGGCCATGGCCTTGTTGTCGCCTCCCGCCGCACGGATGGCGAGAGTGTACACGGTCAGCCATGACTCGGGGTCGGTCTTGCCGTCGTACTTCTCGATTCCGGTCGGTTTGAACCCATTCGGCCAATGCACTCGGCGAAGTTCCCGAGTGAAAGTTGGTACTCCGTCATCATTACTGTCGGATGATCCCCTCCGATCTTCCTGAGTGCGTTGATCTCGCTCTTGATAGCGACGATCAAGGACTTCCCGCAGATCACTCGGCGGGGTCCTCGGAAGGCTGCTTCGGTAGCTGGAGCTATTGTTGCGGCGGACGCGGTGGTAGACAGGTGGACGTCCATGTTGCTTCTCACGGAGTTGGCCGTTTGCTCCCGATGCTTGTGCGTGGACTCGTGGCATGGGCCTCTTGGCCGGTTGTCGACCGGTCCGGCTCGGGCCTCTTGTAATCCCTTGACCTTAGCGGCGGGAGTCGGCTTCTGTCGGGCGTTTCAGCCACGGACTCAATCGGCCTTCGTGTTGAGGTGGAGGGATGACCGTTGGCCGTAGCTGCGACGATGGTCTTGATCTTATCTAGGATTGGGGTTACGTCGGGTGGCGCTGTCTCGATAACGGTGTCCAGGAGAGTGAGGGCAGCGACAGCGTTCTGTTGCGGTGTCTGAAAGATATTGGTTTTGCGGACCCGCGTTTGAAGTATAGCCTCTTGAGCGAATCGTCCGGCTGCCCTTAGATCCTGCTTCCTTCTGTCGGCTTCCTCTTTGCGTTTCTTCTCCTCTTCGACCAGCTTGCGCTCTTGCTCAATTTTGGCTCGTTCTTCCTCCGCAAGCCTGCGGGCCATGGCTGAGTCAGACTCGGCCACCTCAGCCATGAGGACGTCGAAGCACTTTGGCTCGTAGTCCTTGTCGCAAACGGAGTCGTTGGCTTCGTCTAAGGGGATGCCATAAAGGTCGTCAAAGCCTGAGGAGCTGAGATACTCGTTGAGCTCCGAGGATGAGCATGAGTCGAAGGGCTAGAGGATGACGGCGATCTCCCTTGAGCCCGGGTAGTTCGAATCTGGATTGTTCCAGTCCGAGTCGGAGCTTGCGGACGTGGATCTCTCCGAGTGGATCAATCTTGATTCGGAGTGGAGTAGCTTGCCGTAGATCTCAGTGGTGTTTGGTAATCCAAACGGTGCTGAGAGGTCTTCTTTCGAGTGGTTTGGCTCCGGCAGGGCGATGAGAAGATCGCTGCAGATCTCGGCGGCGTTCGGTAGTCCGAACGGTGCCGAGTGAGTTCTTTCGTCGGAGTGAATGGACTGCATCTTGGACTCCAAGATTTCGTCATAGATCTTGGTGTTGTTCGGGAGCCCGAACGGCGCCGAGTGGGTTTCTCCTCCCGACTGGTTCGAATCCGAGTCGTAGGAGGAGAACTTGTCGAAGTCGTTGGCGACGAAGTCGTCGAATCCTGAAGAAGATCCCATCGCGCTTGTCGGCAAGATTGTCGAAGAAGTCTTTGACGCGCGGTCCCTTACCTGGCGCGCCAACTGTCGAAACTTGGTTTCGGCAATAGAAAATTGGGGTGCAGTCAAGATCGCCAAGCTCGATGGGTTAGATGGAAAACAAGGGTTTAGACAGGTTCAGGCTCTCTCGTGAGGTAATACCCTACTCCTGTTTCGGGGATTCGATCCGCCGAGTGTCTTTATTGATCTCATGATCTAAAACTGAAAGCTAATAGCTTGTAAAGCATCTGATATCCCTCAAGGGACGCCCCTTACCCTCCTTATATAGTCTTGAGATGCGGGCTTACAGATCGGAAACCCTATCTTACTCTAAGTCGGTTTCCTCAATCTTATCAAACCGTGACTATAGACCGTTGCCTTATCTCAATCGGCAACGTAACACCCAAGTCATATTTGGTTTACATATCTGGTAGGTGCAATCTATCCCTACCTCCAGTCAGATAAACTTGCCATGTAGATACCCGATTGCCATAATCTCCACACGCCAGCTTATTTATAACCGGGTGCCTACTTTCTGGAGCTTTCCAGCTGTTGTTTTCTATAACCTAGAAAGGTAAAGCTAAAACAAATAGGAAACTTTTTGAGTTTGCTTTCGAAAAGTTGGAAAGCTAGTTTTTGAGGAAATAAATGGAAAGCTGAAAAGCTGGCTGAAATGAGTTTTTGTTGACTTTTGGTGTATTGAGAAGATAAAAATTTATTACAAAAGCTAATAGTAAAAGATCATCAGCCAATAAGCTAGCTTTTTAGAAAGCTATCTCAAACAAACACAGCTACGTACTACTGCTATTATGGCCTTGTACGTGCGTAAGTTCATACAGTCTAAAAGAATAATTCATACATGACATAATACATAATAATAGTTCATACAGTCCATAAAATCTATACTAACATTTAACACAATTTGTACAATATGTTTTACTGTCTCCTACTGATTAGTGCCAATATTACATATTAAATATCTTTCGCAAATATTAAATATATTAGATTGATCATTAAACATTCCACCTTATTCCTTAAGTAAATATACTAATAGTAGTTATGAACATGACAGCTGAGAAAAATTTTAATTAGCACTTATCCCTCCACTACGAGATGTCCTCAGTGGGTTGCATCATATGTCGGATCCAGAAGATAAAATTACGCCATCCTGCAAAATAAAGGTAATCGAAAAAGAAATTCACTATGCAATAGAACATAGAGTAAGAAATGTTCCCATCTACTATGTAAAGTGAATCACCAATCTTTTATATCTATCATATGCATATATTAGTTTAACCCATATCGACAAAAATCCTAATATTCTTCCAACAAATTTATTTTTATTTTCCTGTGTACAACAAATAATTAAATAATTCATATGATGAAAAACTGGTTCATGCTTTGATGTTGATTAATTTTCCATGTTCCAGGACAATAAATTTATGTTGGGGTTTATAGCTTATGCTCTATGTGCGGCTGATGAGGCTTTAAGAAATGCAAATTGGTTTCCTTCGTAAGATCAGAACAGATGATACTTGAAAATGTCAGGATCCATATCTTTTGCAGTTTGTTATATTAGATTTCGAGATGCTTGACTGCTATTGTGTTTTTATAAGCTGTACTTTCTACTCAACATCATCATCATCATATTAAGAATAATATGATAAAGTATAGTAGATCTATGTTTTAGACTAGAAATAATTGTAAGCAAAGCTTGGCGTCGAGCTCCGTAACGTCATTACCATGTCTGCGTTGGTGCATACCTGGCGCAACGAGTTTGACGCCCATGATGATGATACCGAGCTGTATAATTTTGACGTCAATAACGATGACATTGAGTTTGTATTTATGAGAAACTTTGAAAAAAATAAAAAAAGCCGGCCCAACGACTCGGAACATCTCGTGCACCATGTGCAGATTTTTCTACTTATCACGCATGGCGTTAAAGATTAAACTACCTGTATCAATGTTATGCTACAGTGACACCAGCTGCTGTCGGTGAGACGAAGAATCGAACAGTTGGTTTTTGTTAACCAACTACGAAAAGCCACATGCGAGGAATCATCTACAATATCCGCGAATCATGGAATGCATATCATTGTACGGCAGATTTTTCAACCATCTCATAATATGGTTTCTTAAAAAAATATAGAAAATTCTCTAAACATTTAGAGCATAAAATTAATATTGTACCCGAGAGATTCTCTAAGAGTTTCCCTATTTGATAACTAATTGGGTCTCATAAATAGATTCATGGGAAAACAAAACAGAAATCTCACGCCATATCTGAAAAAGGTCTCGGACGTGCGGGCTCGTTTAGTTCTAGCTGACGCCGTCACGAGATGTGTAGGTCATAATCATTTGATAATCATTTGATGTGCTGATCTGAAAAGTTCAAAGATATGCTTAGAAGGTCCTGTGGCCAGTCTAAAAAGTTTGGTCGATGTTGCTATAAACTTTATTAATATATCACAAATAAAATCACTTTATTCACAAATAAAATCACTTTACTCAATATCTGTTTTGACAGTCAGTGTTGTACATGAACTGATTATTAGAACCACACATGACACTTTCATGGGATGCCAAATTTTGTGGACTCAAAGTAAAGTTGTAATCAGCTAAACATCTATAAGCATTGCTCAAGTGTGGATATATGGCGGCTTTGCTTTACAAATTCCTCAACCTTCCCAGGAAAGGTATGTGCTATAATGTGACTATGGATAATTCAGTTGGATATGATGTTCCTAGTTCAGTGCAAAGAGTTTAATAAATAGAACAAAAAGTTTAATGTTACCTTCCTTTGTAAAGACATTTTTGAGAAAAAACATTTTTGAGAATGGAACAACTTTTCTCACTTTTGAGAATGAAAATTTAATTATTGAGAACCTCTTTCTTTAAGGATTTATATAAAGACACTATTGAAACATTTTTTTTACTAAAATCTTTAAAAACATGTTTAGGAAACCTCTTAGAGCATGTCTAACATATTTTCAAAAAGTTATTCTTAAAAAATTCATTTAGAGAATTTCTAAAAAATTATTGAATAAAATAAAAATTGATACGACAGATTCTTAAAACTAATTTTTTATTTTTTAACTAACTATAACCTATCAACCATTAGGATATAATCTCGTATTTTTTCTATGGTGCCAAGACAGATTCCTCGGCCTGGCAGGGGGAGAGGGTGTGGCGTAGCAGCAGCGCGGCATCAGCAACAGCAGAGCGCGGCAGATGGGCATCAGCAACAGGACAGATGACGGTGCAGCAGTGCGGTGTAGCTGGTGCACTGTGATCAGTAGGCTCTAGCAATCTAGGCGCATGCATCATGCATTTTTATATGACACAGAAATGCGCATATATATTGCTGTTAAGTTCAGATGATATTCACTCCCAGAAGTAAAACCTATAGTGATTAATTTAGCAATAAAGGTGTGTAGATCGATGTGTCACTGGCAAAGCGGGAAGCAGCTAGCAGCTTGTGCGCAGGTGGTGGCAGCAGTGCCAACTGATGCCTGGCGGCATTGCGGTAAGATGCGTTGGCAAAAGCAGCAGATGGTGTCTGATGGCGGCAGATGGCGGTCAGGCAGAATGAGCAGATGGTGGCAGTAGCAAAAGCGCTTAGTCCGACAAGGCAAAAGCAGCCGCACGGCGGCAAGATTTGCAGGCGGCGTGCGGCAGGAAGGACGCCCGATCGGTTTTTCACGTGCGTTGAAATAATCCTCACACCGGCGGTTCTTAGTTTTAAGCATAAATCCTGATTTTAAAGAATCTATAATTTTTAATTCATATTCATATGAAGTTTCTGTTAGAGCCAGTTATTAAAAAAAATTCTTCAAAATAGAATTAGAGATTTATTTAGAGATATTATTGGACATGCTCTTAGAGAGAGTCTTTCTCATCTCTCGTTAGTATCAAAAATGCAAAGCAAGAAATTAAGTATTAAGGTAATGTACAGCGCGTTTATACATCTGGTCCGTATGTGGTATATTTTACAAAAAGAACCTCGGTTGTGAGGAGACCAGCTCGCCTCGTCGTTTCATGAGACGACGAGCGTGGCTCGTGGTCCAAGAAACCCTCGTCTCTCTAGAGTCGTGTTGTACGGGGGAGTCGACGAGCAGCAGGATGATCCACTGTGGACACGCGTGCGGAGGAAGTTGAGGGCGCACGGGAATGGATTTTCGCGCGAAATCCATGGCGGCGGCGCCGCGATGAGAGTGGCAGCGGGATGGAAGGGCAAGGTCGGCGGCGTACGGGCATCTTCCTTCATTGGTCGATCCAGCATAGCGTGCGGGCGTCTTCCCTGTTGGAGGCAGATCTAGCTCGGGGGCCGACCTCCTCCCCTTTGGAGGCGTATCCGGCCCGGCAGCGCCTCTTTTCCCTATCAGCGGCGGCAATGGCGAACATAAGCATCGTCCTCATCCATGGCTGCATCCGGCACGGTCCAATCCTCCTCTATCGGCGGCTTCACTGGCCACGGCGCTGGGCGGCTTTGATTACCAGTAGATGTTTCTGAATTTTGATTATGAGTACATGGCTTTCATTATCAGATTACTGTATGTTTTTTTTTCTGAAAACAGATATGAAGTAGCAGCGATCTTGTTTTGCTTAAACACTAGTAGCAGCAGTGCTCTTATTTTTCTTAAACAATACTAGCAGTTGTTGTCAACCAATACTAGCACCAACCTGTTCTAGTGAATGATGACGATAACAAAATGGTTAGGACTGAAAAGCGGATTATGTGGCTGATTTTGCAAGCTGCTACTTTTCTGAAATTTCAGTCATCGTCAAAGGATACCAGTTACTATTGTTATCTGAAAACTAGTGTATATGTTCTCTGAAAACTAGTGTATCTGTTTGATTTTGGAAATGGCAGTGTGAAATGTTACCTAATAGTGTGAGTCTGAATGCGAAATGGCAGTTTTGCTTGTTTTCTACTAGTGAACTGAATGATGACAGGTGGTACCTGTACTTGTGCATTTCACTTGGTTTTTGTTTCGGCGTTGCACTAATTTTCTGAAAACTTTGAACTACTAAGCATGTTAGTGTCATCCCGCTATGAACTATGATGCTAGCTACTGTGATCCTTTGCAAAAAAAATACCTGAATATTTACTGGATGCTGCTGCTATCATCCTTTGCAAAAAAAAAACTGAATATTTACTGGATGCTGCAGCTGTAGCTTGTCTGAAAATTTGGACTGAATACTTGTGAATATTTGTGACTTCACTCACTGCTGTAGTTGATCTCACCATGTTGGTGATTTCAATTGGTGGGGAATGTGTTTTTGGAGATTTCAGTTCTAAAAATATCACTTTTATATTCATATGTTCAGACTTGCAGATCACTATTTGTTCCATATCCGAAACTGTTGGAATGCACGTGACTTGCAGAACACCTGGACGTGCCTTTGCAAGTCTAGTGTTTGATCAACAAGCCTCCGATTTCTCCTCCAGTATGGTAAAATTGAGTTTGAATCTTATGCACACTGCCTCAATTGAGAAGATGGAATCAATGAAAATTTATCAATTGAGAAGATGAAATCAATAAAGATTGCCCATCTTGCAGCGAGGAGCAGAAAGAGGCCAAACTATTGATTATAACCTGCATCTGTGATCTTATCTGACTAACATTTGCTAGCTATTCTGAGTTAAGTGGGAAAATGCAATTGTGATCATTTGGAGTGTAGGAGGTCTGATCAATACACAAGGAAAAAAAATTTGCATCAACTCAAGGAAAATACTCTTACTTGATGGTTGATTGCTGGTCCATAGGTTCTTCATGCTATCATTCTAATTTAGCTAATGTTCTGAACTATCTAGCGCGAACAGAAAATCTTTCAACGCCATCCAATGTTCTGAACCTATCTTGTGTGAACAGCAAAACTTTGGTCAGGAACTACTTGGAGATGTTATTTTGAGAAAGATGTCAGCTTGGGTTATCTGCAATATGTTGTCAGTGTGAGGAAGCTGAAGCTAAGGCACAGGACGATGACGGCTTGCCAGTCTTGTGATTCTTGAAGGGAGAAGAGGCATTGCCTTGCAATTTACAATTGATCTTAATTACATGCAAAGCATTAAACAACATAGAGATGATTTTTTGTCTGTAGGCTCTTTTTAGCTGTTTGTATGGTAGTTTACAGACGAAAGGCTATCTGTGAGATATACATGCCCTAACGGTTAGGAAGGTGAAAAATGAATTATTTAATTTTAAAAAGAAGTTTCTATACATTTTTTTAAAAAAGAACATATTATTTTGTATTTTAGAAAACGTATGGAGAAGCTGATTTAAACTCAGCTTAGGAGTCGAGGAGTGCTGGTTACGAATTGGATGGCCAAGAAATCGCATTCGTGGTTTCGACATGATATTTTAATATCCTATAAAGTTGTATAAAAGCATTATATTGGTGAAATGAAATAGGAGTAAGAGAAAAATATATTCTTGTCCCTTTAACACTTAATCATATGAATTTAATATTTTCAGTAGAGTGTATGATTGTGATATTTCCATGATGACCGGGAAGGCTTATGAATTTAATATTTTCAGTAGAGTGTATGATTGCGACATTTCCATGATGACCGGGGAAGGCTTAAGCAATTGAAGTGCTCAAATCTGCCGATATAATTCAGAATTTTCCTACATATCTAAATTTAAATATCCACTTTTATCCATGACAAAAACTAAATTTAAATTCTATTCAGATGAAGTCCACTCAAATTTTATATTCCATTCGAATTTAAATTCTAACAACCTGACAAGAGGGGACAAGCAAACGCAATGCGAAAGGCGCAAGAAAGCGGCAACCTCGAGTCCACCCATCCATCTCCTCCAACCCCAAGATCCCCCACCCAAATCCACCTCCGGCAGCGGCGGCGGCGATGGCCGGCGGCGAGTACACCCCGGCCGAAGCGGAGGTGGACCTCCTGCTCCCGCCGCCGGTGGTGTCGTCGCCGGAGGAGCCGGCGGCGCGGCCCCCGCCGGCGGACACGCTGGGTCTCGCCTACGCCATCTTCTTCACCCTCGGCACCGGCTCCCTCCTCCCATGGAACGCCTACATCACCGCCGTCGACTACTTCTCCTACCTCTACCCCGGCGCCGCCGTCGACCGCGTCTTCTCCGTCTCCTACATGCTCGCCTGCTTCCTCCCGCTCGTCCTCATCGTGCTCTGCTTCCCGAAGTCCAGCGCGCCGGCGAGGATCAACACGGGGCTGTCCCTCTTCACGGTCGCGCTCCTCATCGTCCCCGTTATGGACGCCGCCTACGTCAAGGGGGTCCCCGGCCTGTACGGCGCGTTCGATGTCACCGTTGCCGCCACGGTGCTTTGCGGCGTCGCTGACGCGCTAGTGCAGGGTGGGGTTGTCGGATTCGCCGGCGAGCTCCCCGAGCGGTACATGCAGGCTGTCGTCGCTGGCACCGCGACCTCTGGTAATGCTAATGCCTCCCCGATTTCTTGGATTTTAATAGTTCTCCTGAAATTTTTTACACATCTGTTCACAAATCAGTCATTCGGCTGACAGTTGCGATTTTCTGGATGATTTCTTTTTCTGATCTGAATTTAGTCAAAATGGTCAATTGTCTTAGTCCAGTTGAGTTCTGTGATGGTTGAATAGTGCCCCCATTGTTAACACGTCCATTCACAAAACAAGTTTGACATTTAGAGCTGTCAAATTCATGGCGGTTTCTGCAAAAATTTATCTGATCTCAATTTAGTCAGAATGTTCAATTGTCACTTGTCAATTACAAATGTGTGGGGTGAGAAATTCGAGCAGGATTATCCATTGTGCCAGTCTGTTGTTGTGCATAAACAAGGTGATTTGAAGTTAGTGGTCAAGAAACAACTACTGGCCAATCTGGGTTTTAAACTTTCAATCCATCAAATTAAGGTTAGAGTGATGCCAATGGAGGACTTGCAAACTTTACGCATTCAAGTGAAGAAATTGCAAATGCAGGAATTTCAAGAACCAAAAGGCGATGTGGAAACATACCAGCACCTTACCAATCCGCGTACTTGTTACAATTCAGATTCTTATGATGACTCGTTGTGATGGATAGTTGTTGATGCTAGCTACACTGTGACATTGTTTCTTATATTGAATTTTGCAGGTGTACTTGTCTCAGTATTGAGGGTAATTACCAAAGGAATATACCCGCAAGATGCCGATGGGTTAAGGAAAAGTGCGATTCTCTACTTCGTTGTTAGCATTGTTGTCATGATCATATGCATAGTGTACTACAATGTGGCTGACAAGCTTCCGGTTGTCGTCTACTACAAGAACATCAAGAAGAGGGCTCAGAAGGCAGAGGAAGATGGGGGGACGTCTGGATCAGCCTGGAGATCAACCTTGTGGAGCATTGTTGGGAGAGTGAAGTGGCATGGGATAGGGATAGCTCTCATCTACGCAATCACTCTCTCCATATTTCCAGGATACATCACAGAGGACGTGCACTCTGAGGCACTCAAGGACTGGTACCCAATCATGCTCATCACTGCCTACAATGTGTTTGATCTTGTTGGCAAGTCACTGCCTGCCTTCTACTTCCTTGAGAATGCGAATGTCGCTGTTGCTGGGTCATTTGGGAGGCTCCTGTTTTATCCGCTCTTCTATGGTTGCCTCCATGGACCCAGCTTCTTCCGCACCGAGATCCCGGTCACCATCCTGACATGTCTTCTTGGGCTCACCAATGGATACCTGACCTGCATCCTCATGACCCTCGCGCCCAAGGCTGTGCCAATCCAACACTCCGAGACAGCCGGTATAGTCATAGTGCTGTTCCTTGTCGCTGGCCTGGTCGTTGGTTCATTTGTTGCTTGGTTTTGGGTCATTTGATAGTCTTAGTCTTGCCATCCTATGTATCCATGCCCAGTGTATCATAATGCCATGTTCAAGCTCACTCTTTACTTCCTGTTTCTTCATTTACGCACCAAACGGCCAAGGGTATGTAATTGTTAGTGTAGTCCAGATAAAAATACTGGTGCTAATGTCTGTAATTTGCTGTTCATGGAATGCCATCCACTGTCCATATTTTAATTCCCAGCTCACAAGAATGTTTCTGTTGATATCCTAAATTTGCAGCATGGTAATTCCATTGTTTCTATGCATGTTACCACTTTTTTTATTAAGTATAGACGCTTCTAAAGAATCAAAGATAACTTAACCTTAGATATGCTTCTAACTTTCTCATGAATAACTCACATCCCAGTGAAATGTGGTATATCTTAGGGTTTAAAATCAATGGTAAATTTATTGTGCAAAGATTATACTGGAATTTCAAGAAAAAGGGGGGAAAGATATGTAAAAAAGTCGTCTTGGCAGTATCATTTCAAAAAATGAACCCTAAGCTTGACGTCGTCGCTATTAGCGCCAAGGTTACACGTCTCGGCGTCACCTTAATTGGCGTCGAGCTCGCTGCGCCACGTCAGCACCGGGGCAGCCGTGGCGCTGATGTGGCAAGCTCGGTGCCATGGATCTTGGCTCCGAGTTCGGTGCCATGACACCGAGCTCGGAGCCAAGATCAACGGCGCCGAGCATAGGTTTTAAGCGCCCCTCTTGTTTCTTCCCTTCTTTTTCTTCACCTCTCTCTCGTGTTTTTTCTCTCCCCCCTTCGCCCTTTCTCACGAATCGACATATTGGACCGTAGAAACTTTGAATTTGATCCATAAATCTTTAAGAGCAAGGTATCCTCTCCTCCCTCCTAATTTTTTATGCATCAATAATCAATTCAGTATGTATTAATCATTTTTCTATTCGTAAAAATTAGTATTACTTAGGGTTTTATACACTGTTTAATAGTTGTATTTTTTTTGAAACCGTAGGATGCCAAGGTGTGAAAAAGCTAGCAAATCAAGGTAACATCAGCGGTTCTTGTGATATTATCCGTTAATTGTGCATCAAATGAGAAACCCTAGGTTTACGGTTTAATGTGTTTGCTTTCTGGTTGATTTGTAGTTATGCCCGGAAGACCGGAAATGCATTCGACCCATTGTCTTTGTATAGTGGTGTTCCAGTGTCCATGTGTTGGTGCGGTGATCCTCGCAAGGTAGTCGAGTCCGATGAAGAGGACACGTATATGCGGAGGTATTGGATGTATGCCAATTTTGAGTTTGAGCCTATACCTCAACAGCGTCGCATTAACATGATGGTGTAAAATTGATGTTTTGTAATAATTATTTAGTTTATTAAGAAGTCTTGCACGATTTATTTGTTCTGTAAATATTGCATTTGTTGCAGACCCCTCCACCGCTATGTGATTTTAAGCAGTGGATCGACACTGAGATCAATCTGGAAGACAAGGAGTGGATGCAGTACATGTTGTAGTGGGATGCAGAGCACAAGAAGAAGATGGTGAAGAGACACAGAAAGGAGGCTACAAAAAAGGGGCACAAGGAAGAGAAGAAAAGAAGGCGTGTTGCTACGTACGGAGATGAGAGGGAGAAGAAGCTTGAGTGTGTGCGTCGAGCCGAAGGCAACAATGGAGGAGAATCCCGATGCCCAGAGGAAGGGAAAGTGGCCTCGTTGCACTCGGTAGTCTGCATGAGTTGGTAATACTATGGTTTATTCATGAACATTGTTATCTAGACTTGAACTTCGTAATGTGTTGTGATGTAATGCACTTAAAATGTTATTTAGTTTGTTGTAATGTACTTGAAATGTTATCATGTTATCTAATTTACCCTATTATTAGACCGATCATAGTTTTGTTGGTTACATTATCTATGCACATAATCTCAACTTATTAAAGCAGGAGTTTGACATAATTCAGACGCGAAGGTCGCTAATCAATTCTATTTTCGTCTTTTTTGTTTTCAGACGATGAATAGTAACATGATGTTCTTCATCTTGTCAATTTTGATTAAGGCATTCATAGTTGAACTTCACATTCCAATTTCCTTCCTGTAAGTAAAATACTCGAAGGGTCTCACTTCATATTTTTCTGATTTTTCGTCCTTCCAAATTATCAAATTGGTCAAATCTCTAGTAATGAAACAAGTTCAGGCAGAAAAATTTGGCAGAGTTTCCCCTGTTTTTCTATTCAATCCTTACATGAATATCAAGGTAGCATACGACATCAACAAATATATAACATATTCATCTAAACCCATATACATGAGCATACTAAAAGTATACAGAGTTCATAATAGTTCGTAAAGTCCATAATAGTTCAGACCAAAAGAATATTCCATACAGAACATAATAATAGTTCATACAGTCCATAAAGTCTATACTAACATTTAACATAATCTATACAATAGGTTTATTGCCTCCTACTGGTTAGTGCCAATATTACATATTAAATATCTTATGCAAATATTAAATATTAAATATATTAGATTGATCCTTAAACATTTCACCTTGATTCCTTAAGTAAATGCTAACAGTAGTTATGAACATGACAAGTGAGGAAAATTTTAATTAGTACTTGTTACTCCGCTATGAGACGTCCTTGGTGGGTCCCGTCGTAAGTCGAACCTAGAAGGTGGAATTGTACCATCCTACAAAATGTAGGTAGTCAGTGAAAAAAAAATTCACTATGCAATAGAACGTAGAGTAAGCAATGGTCCCATCAACTATACAAAGTGAATCACCAATCTTTTATATTTATATATATATATCATATGCATATATTAGTTCAACCCATATCGACAAAAATCCTAATGTTCTCCCAACAAATATATTTTCATTTTTCTGTGTAGAGCAAATAATTAAATAATTCATATGGTGAAAATTTTGGTTCATGCTTTGAAGTTGGAACTGTTGATGCTGATCAATTTTCCATGTTCCAGGACAGTAAATCTATATCGGGGTTTATAGCCTATGCTCTATGTGCAGCTGATGAGGCTTTAAGAAATGCAAATTGGTTTCCTTCAGAAGATGATGAGAAGGAAAGAACGGTAGCAACTGTTGTCTGTCTAAACTCTATTTTTATGTTTTTTTAATCGTTGTATCTAATTGGACAGGAGTCTCAATTAATTGGTGGGGGGATCGGAAGCATCTCAGGCATTTTAGATGCATCTAAGATAATACTTGAAAATGTCAGTATCCACATCTTTTGTAATTTGTTAGTTAGATTTCGAGATGCTTGACTGCTATTGTGTTTTTATAAGTTGTACTCTTTCCTCAACATCATCATCACCGTATTGAGAATAAATCCACATAGTACAGTAAATATATGTTTTTAGCCTAGAAGGAATCTCATAACTATCTGTAAACAAAGCTTGACACCAAGATCCACGACGCCGAGCTTCGCTTCGCCACATCTATGTTGGTGTCGACATGGCACAGCGAGCTTGATGCCAATGATGATGGCACCGAGCCGTGTAACCTCGGCCGCTAATAGCGATGGTGTCAAACTTAGGCCCTGTTTGGGACTGCTCCGCTCTCTGTTTTTTTAGCTCTGCTCCATGTTTTTTAGCCAAACGGTTTCAGCTCCACACACGCAGCTCCAGAAAAAAAGGGGAAGTTGTGAGAGCACATAAAGAGGTACTCCACAAACTCCAGTTTTTGTGGAGCTGCTCCACGGTGGAGTTTATGGAGCAGAGTTCGTGGAGCAGTCCCAAACAGGGCCTTAGGGTCTATTTTTCAAAATGATAATGCCATAGGCATATTTGTGAAAAACTTTAATAAAATGTCAAAAAGTAAAAAAGTCTATGCGTGCGTGCTATATGAGAGTGGATTTTAAGATATTTTCTCGTTTTTTATGTCAATTAAATAATTATAAAATAATTTAAAGAAATTAAGAAAATGAATTAACATATAATATATCATTTAAAAATACAAGTTAAAATTTAACTTTTATAAATTGTAACATAAAAAAGTAAATTATAGCTAGTTAAATTTAAATTTGATATTGTATTTCTGTCAACTGATTTACATGTAAACAACGGAAGTATATTTTTTTAGGGTTTAGAATAGTTTTCTCGTGCTGTATGAAAAAAACAAATAAGGTACTAGCTTGATCAAACTTTTGTGTCCCTGCTCACTCAGGCATGCAAAATAAAATGCCTGGCCGGCCGGCCACTTCTCCTAACCGCCCAAGATGCGATGCCTCGACCGGCCGCCTTTTTTACCCCTGCTCAATCGTCCTGGAGAGACGAATCCAAGCTAGACTACATCAGCTCCTGCTCCCAAGCTAGGATTATAGACAGTTGCTTGTAAGAATAAATTAAACTTTATATAAATAGGGTTTAGAAAAGAAGTATTAGGTAGAAACATTACCAAGCCACTCAGATTTGAGTAGTGCTAATGGTGTTATTCACCCTTGAAAGCAAAGGCCTAATTAATTCACCCTTGAGGCCCTTCACCATAGTGTCCATACTGAGCTGAGACAACATTTACACGACATTGCTCCACATGGCTCCAAAAAGAGTTACAGCATTCAAGGACCAGCTTCCAGCAGTCAGCAGAGAGTACACATTGGTGCATTATTGTCCACCCAAAGAAGAACAGGGGCTGAAGGAATCCCATTCTGACATTCATGCATATAAAGCCACATTATCCTACAAAAAAAATGCCATGAACTGAGCATGATGGGAAAAACAAAAAAAATCTGCTACCCATTTGCCTACACATTTATCCCAACTGCACAAGCTCAAGGGAAGTATAGGCTTCTCCTCTCTTGCAAAATTCTCACCCAGCACTCATTATCACAGACCACTTCTACATCACTCCACAAGTCCTACTTCCTGAAACTTTTATTAGATCAAACAGCACAAAACTGAGCAACAGAAATGCAACATTTCCTACCATCTGTAAACATATCACTGGGAATTTAAAGATTGCTACTGTTTTGCATTTACACATGAATATCCACATTGCACATTGGGAGGTGACAATTCTACGCGAGGGGGAAAAGGCGCTACATTAAATCAATGATGGATCTATCAGTTAATAATGGAACACATCTCTACAAGGTAAGGGGAAGAGGGGGCTGTACAAATGGGGAAGGTGAGAGAAGACTGTTGTTACCCTGCCATCTAAAAGCTAAATCCCCATGATTAGGTAGGAAAGGTGTGAGTAGAAAGAAGAAAGAATGGTGTCTGACTAAAATCTCCAAAGGTAAAAACCAAATACCCTCTGCCTAAATTCCTTGGCTAGCCTAGGAAGACGTTGGATCTTGTCCTGAGCCAATGCACCATCTCCTTGTCAAGGGGGGAATTATTCAATACGGCATCCATCATTGGAGTACCAAAGAATCTCGGGTCGCTCTTGAAGACCCATATCCGGTCCTTGGGCCATGGTCTTTGTGCCTGATTCTCCTGTAATAAAACCACACAGATTCATTGAGAAAGGTGGAATCAGAAAAAGAAACTGTAATGTGTCGCATATACAAAGAGAAATACTCTATCCAGCAGAAGATGATTTAAATATTGTCAAGGACAAATATTCTCTTCTGTTTTCCACACTAAACGAGTTCCAAGAACAAAATTTTTGGAATATGTTAGCCACAAAGACATAAAAGGTTGCACTTACCATGCGCGCTAACATGAATCTCACAGTTCTGGCGCCATAGACTCGCTCTTGTGTTGGTTTTGCTGACTTCACATAGAAGGAGGATACATCTGGCAATGACATACAACCCTTTCTAGCTCTTGTCAATCTAGATTCAGGCTCCGCATTCTGGCTATACCAATAAATGAGTTGACCTAAGCAGTAATTCTCTGGGTATGTCTTACAGTACTCCTGGAAGCCTGGTCCCAGTTTATCTGCATATTTGGGACCTAAATCAAGAGGACTGATAAGAACCGGTGGAGATTTTACTGTCTTGTAATCCTGTATGTGGTGATCCTTGAGTCAGTTCTTGGGTACAGACAGAAAAATCACAAACATTTTTTTGCAAAAATTAAGAGGAAGCTTTCACTTACTCGGACTCTGAAAAAACACTTTGTGTAAGCATACATGTGAATCAAATCAGCAGCAGCATCATGCCGACACTTGTATGTGCATGAAAGAGTTCTCAACTCATCACGCAACCTGAAGATAAGGGCGGTCAGATTCTAAATACAGGTGACTGGAGGGAAGAGTCAGATCCTAGATGGTCAAACAAAACAAGAACAAATTCTAAACTCACCATAAAAGAGAACTTCGGATTTCTCCCTCAATGTCTTCGGAACCAGATGGATCATGAGCACGAATTTTGGCTTTGAGGTCAGTAAGTACATCTTCCTCAACATGAGGTTCCATTGACTCAAGGAGTTCATCAACTAATGAGTCTTCCCCTTTCCAGATGGCGGACACTAGACTTCTCCCAGTAAGTCTCACCAGTGGAGGAGGAGCATTCTTGGGATCCCCAAATATGCATCTCATGACATATCTTACCTGAACATAACAATGGTCCATAAAAATGCATCAGAAGTGACTTCTTTTGGGGTGTTAGTGGATAGTGCATGCTTTTTTTTTTCACTTATATTGAACAACTTCAAGCTAGGGGGCATAAAATGCACACCTTGTCAAGTGTATGAGTCAAATTCTGTAATCTTGAATTCAGAACTCCCTCGGCCTGAGTAGTGATGACAGAATTAGATCGACTTTATGTAAATTAAGTTGTAACTCGTAGCCATTCGAAGACCCACCTGAACCTCGGCATCATTCTTCTCAGCATCCATGTTTATATCTGTGAAAAACTGGCGCTTCTCTTCCACGTTGTGTTTAAAGATTTCATTAGGAAGTTTCTGTCTCTCAAAGAATATAAACCGCACCTTTGTTTACAGGAAAAATTGCTGTGAGGGGTCACGATACTGATTACTGTATCAAAGAAAGAAGCTGAAAAAAAATGGCAACTACAATTACCAGGTGAGCAGTGTAAGCAACAAGCCATCCAGGCAAACCAGCAAGCAAACAGGTACCAAGACCAGCTCTCCCCAAGTCAATTAAGTCTTGTTGAGAAACAGAGTTTGCTTCACAAGCCTGTAATAGAAGACTATGCCGATCGAGCACACCATGGAATTCCATCAAGACCTGTTTCAAATGGTATTGGTAGATGAGAGGAAATGACACAATATAAAATTCAGTGTAGGACAATTTGATAAACTGCAAGGTCAGTTCCTAAATTACTGTAAACAATGGTTCTAAAAGTTTACCTTCTCAAAAGCTCCTTCCCCGGAAAAGTTTAAATAGCTGCCTCTGCATATTTGACTTCCACAGAGACAAACTGACGCTTCGTGCTCTTCTTTACTCTGGCATAATTAGAATGTATTCATAAGATAAAGCAATTTACATTAGAACTTATACAGGAACTAGAAATGGCAATCACCTCAGTAACAGAGTTGTAATCAAAAGTGATTTCCTCGCCTTCTGCAATTGGTCGAACAGTGTAAATTCCAATCTGATAATGACCATCCACAGCCGTCACTCTGGAAATATATTTTAATAATAATGAGTTATTACAGGAATGACATGTAAACTTATGAGCGCATTTTACATGATTTATAAATTTGACTAGCATGGGGCTTTGTGGAAGTCAATATGGGCCAGTTCTTCAATCTTAAGAGTCCTTGAAGTACAGGCGTACAGCAAATGCTGAAACTATAAATGTGCAGTTCTGTTTTTACAGAATTGTTAACCAACCATTGATTGCTGGCCCCTTCCCTATTTGTTCTCAATTTCTGAATTTCACTACTGGGATAACACAACCAGGTCATCTGGAACTTGTTCAGAAAAAAATATAATAGTGCTATGTTGAACCAAATAGAATGAAGTAGACAAGCAGGAAGAGTGAAATCGCATTTCCCCGATGCTCTACAGTTCATAGGCATGAATCACCCACAGAATACAACAACAATGAAGTCAGGAAGGCCTTTCCAAATATGAAAGACAAGACAATAGAAGGTAGTTGCATAAATGATAGGGTCAAGCATATATCACGTGCAAACTGCAACACCACATATATAAAATTAAACAGAGTACTCTTGCCTCCCTTTGGATCAGTAAACCTCTTTCACAAATACAGTCCAAAAGTACAGGTCAACACTAAAAAGGTTATTTTGTTTCGTTAGGACAAGACTTTGACCAACAATTGATCTATTAGAATATCATTTATGTGAAACAAAAAGTCTAATCATAAGTATTTTTGGATATGGATCTAATAAATTTAAATGTGTCATAAAACTTATATCATAATAAAGTAATCGTTGGTCAAAGTCTTGTTTTAACGAAACAAATCACGCCCTATATTTTGAAACAGAGGAAGTACTATAGAATCATAGGAATGATAAGGCAGTACACACAAGGTACTAATCTGAAGCTTGAGAAGCTTACTTTGCTTCACAGTTAGGGTTGCAGGAGTGACAGATTCTGCTTGCATAGTTGGCCTTATGCATTGCATCAACGAAAACCAAGTCATATCCATCACGGTCTCCCTTTTTATCATAACAAAGGTAAAAGATCAGTTATCTGTACCTTGACCTGGAATAACATAAGTCACATACAAGGTGACATTAAAAAAATTTGAGATTGCATGGTACCTTTGGCCGTTCTAGCATAATGTTGTAAAACTCAGGAGCTTGATCCTCGCTATTGTTTTGTATATGCTTAATGCCATCTTGTTTTTCATACCATCTCCAAGAAGGGTATACCTGCAGATATTACAATTTCGCAAATATTATACCGTTGTTATATCCCTTTGCATGTCATCTAGGAAGATTTGTTGATCATAAAAATCACATACCTCCCCAAAGAACTCAATGACAAAGTCATCTAAACCAAATCCACCCTTTTTGTTACAAACAACTCCAAGACCCTGAAAGAAAATGCCGAGGGGAAGTTAAAAAGACTGAAGTTAGTTAAGATGGCATGCAGGGATTGGTTATCGTGAAATGCATGCCTTCCTATAGGCGACATAGTTATATTCTGGGTGGTTCCTCATGGCCTTTAGCATTCCAAGGCACATCTTTGCAGTCCGTCTGTCACCACTCTCCTCTGCAGACTTTTGGATTTCTTCAATTACAGGTTTAAGGGGGTAAACCATAGGAGTATTTCCAGAACCAGTGAACTGCCTCACTTGCTTATTCAAGGTGTTCAGAAGCAACTGCAGTGAAAAAAAAATAGTACAAGTGCAAAGAATGAGGCCTGCATGTAAACTAAAAACGAAATTAAAATGGCTATTCACCAGGACAATACCTCTTCAACAAAGGTATGTTTGTCAGAGGATGGCCAATCGAGTTCAGTAGGCATCATTTCAAGTAGGAGATTATGTGTATATGGATCTATTCCATACACTTCTTGCTCAAGAACTTCATCCCCAGGTACTTTTCTAGGTTGATAATCCTTAACCTCTGGAAGTTCCAAATTTTCAGTGCCATTCTTCTGCGAGAGCAGTTTCTCCGAATAGTCATCAGGTAAAGAGACCCGCATCTTTCTTAGTACTTCCTCCTCATCTGCTACGATTAGGTACTTCTCGATAACTTCATACTTCCTAGTCACTGGGGGAACAAGGCTTGCTTTTGTCATGCGAGCACCCCATCCACGATCATCCGTCAAAGACTCACTGGATTCAAATAACTTCATACCATTTCCCTTTAAATCCCATGCTCCAGAATTTACATCAAGATCACTCTCTGTATCAGAAACAGTAGTTCCACTCTCAGTTTCATCGCCTTCAGAGTAGCCATCATCATCATCAGACGTTTCACTACCAGAATCGATATCCCTTTTCTTTAATTTAGAAAGACTTCTTTTGATTTCACGGTCAAATGCACGAGATGACGGATCTGCTCCAGTAGTAGTCCAGTTTGCTCCCCTTCTTTCTGATGTAGTTTTACTCTGTTTCTTTTTGAGTTTCAGGTCTGAAGAATACTGACCCGTGTCAGAACTGTCCTTCTGAACTGCTGTCCCATCTCTATCAGAAATCAACCTTGGATTCTCAAGTCTCTTTGCTAGCTGGATGAAGGCCACAACAATCTGCTTCATATCTCCCAAGTCACTTCGACCTTTATATCTGTAATGGCATATCAAATGTCAGATAGTGCAATACTCCCTCCGTTCCCAATTGATTATCATATTACACGAGTGCACTATAGATAGTGCACTACTCCCTCCGTTCCCAATTGATCATCATATTACATGAGTTCACTAAGACCAAGGAAAGCCAATAACTCTCCCATACTACATTTACTCCGGTAACAAACTAAACTCAATGCATGCACCATCCCCACTATTTCCTAGCCAATAACAAATCAAGACATTACATGTTGATTGTAAAGGGTTATGTGTATGCATGCACCAATGTCCATTTACTTCCATACACAGATAACGAATAGACTTAGGGAATGAATATAAATATGGTGATCATTTGGGAATAACCTCAAAAAAATTATATCATGATCAATTGAGAATAGGAGGAGTATCACATAAAATTCAACTACTTTGCAAGCCTTCAATTCATTTAGACCCACTTTACCTTAATGCATCTCGGCACATAGAACGGATGTCATTCTTGATATAACTAAAACCATGGCGAGCATAGTATCCATTTTTCAACCTAACTTCAATTTTCGCGACCTGTAATAGAAAATAAAGTACCGTGAACTGTTATTAGGGTTGACAAGATATCAAGGTTCAGAAAATTGTATTAAAGGGTTTCGATAGTACCTTTGGAACAAAAAAATCAAATCTACTGCTCTTCATGATTTCTTTTAGTTTGTTGATGACAAACTCTTCCATCTTCCGGTAGCTATTCTCAGCCTTCCGCTGCATCAAACGCCTCATCTGTGCATCCCTTGACAAAACCGCAGACGACTTTCTAATATCAAGCCACTTTGATCGTTTATAGCACCCTTGTCCAAAGGAAAGGGTGGAACTCTCTCTATTTGAAATATCAGCAAAATAGCCATCAAGCTCATCAGAACCACCCATCTGACTGGTCAAGATCCTTCCAGTTTTGGATGTGATGTTGCTCCCATCATCTATCTGCTTCAAGCTTCTAATTTTCTGGTATGGTGCATATGGATTCAAAGAGCTCCTGATCCATTTTACATGCTGAAATTTGTTTTTAAGGTCCCCTAGCTGACTGCAACCTTGAATGTGCACATATGATATGTGCGGAAAACGCTTAAGTACTTCAGCAAGGGCAAGAGAACTAAGATTTGAACAACCGGTTAAAACAAGTGTTCTAATATTTTGCATATCATAACCAGCCTGAAAGGAAGATAAATGATTTTTGAGCCCGAAGTTAGAAGATGACAAAGGAAACATCTTGAAGTTCAGGAAAAAGATGTACGAACATACCATGATGTCACAGAAAACATTATCAGTGCACTGAGGGCCCAAAGAAGACAAATCAATGAATCTACAAACACTCCTGTAATACTTGGCTACAGTGTTCCACCAACTACAGGTAGCTGCAGAAGAAATAAGTGACTTCACGTCTGCCCTCAGAAAATGGAAAATTCTTGCTAACACATGTCCATTTAATAAACCCCAGCTTTCACTTTCCATTCTGGAATTCAGAGGGCTTTCTTTAACATCAGTAGCCCCTTCAAATAAGTCTTCAAAACAACAATCATCCTTCTGACTGGCAAGAATGTCCTGAGACATATCAGTATATTCATCACTTTGATCAGGCAGCAACCTTGCCCTTTTTGTGGACCCACCATCTTCTACATGAATCAAAAAGGGAGGAGAATTGATGAGAAGGTCCACAAAACAAAATGCAGGTCAGAACAAATAAGTATTAAAAATGACCAGAATAACAATTGCATGAATAAAATAAAAGAAATATAGCAAAGAGTGTGCATCGTGCAACTGGTATGACTTGAAAGCAACAGACGAAGAAAGGATAAACTTGCTTCTTGACATGCGTCATGATAGCTGAGAAGAAAAACTTTAGAGCAAAAGGTAGGGGAATAAGTTGTATTTGGACAAGACGTGATACAGTACCTTGCACAAAATTCTTTGAAGCTGAACTGTGAGAAAAATATGTTTCTAGTTCTTTTCTGGGCTGTTTTGTTGCAATCCATGGTTCCAAGACCTCATTTATAGCTAAAGTAAGTTCCCTGCTCTTGAAATACTTCATGACTAGTTCATGCAGTTTACCACGTGTATAACCCACAAACTGCGGATGCATCTCGTGGAAGCTGGACTGGTTTGAGCGTGTGAGAGCAGAGGTAGAACTTCCAGCCTCCCCATTCCGAGTAGAGCAACCAGATTTTAAATCCTTAAGAACTGGAAGCCATGTGTTATCCATCTTCCGGAAAACACTGCTCCCTTCAAGGATAGTGCCCTTCTTAGCCAACTCTTGCAATTCAGAATAAGAAAATGGGCCACGCTCATGACCAGTTCCATCCAGGTAGTACCAGTCACCTACTTTGACTGACAATTCTTCAACAGTACATACATGGTCCTTTGGAATGTTTGGAACAGACTTGGACTTGTGCAAACTTTGTGAATCGTGTTCATGATGTTTCTTGGAATGAGACGAACCTTCATTGGTAGAACTCCTATCAGTCCCAATTGAATGGGAGCGCGAAGATCTAGAAGGTGGCCGATCAGCTCCTTTGGGCTTTATACGGTGTTCAGAAGAGGATTGGTCCTTAACAACACGGGCATTTATCTTAACAACTGGAAGCGTCGTCCCCTTCACTCCCTTAGGAGGTTGTTTGGTCTGACCAGACCTCCCAGGCATAACACCACTTTTACTGGCATCTTCTACAGTGTCATCATTTTCTTCTGTTGATGAGAATGCCCACAACGGCAGATCAAGCTTTTTAGCACGTAAAGGGTAGTAAAGGTCATCCTTGCAGACCCAACGAGGATCCTCATGACTCCCTTTTGGCATTTGACAAAGAGGATAGCCTTCGTTGAGAACAAGCTTCTTCCTGTAAGGTTTGTCTTGGCTGAAATCATCATTTCGCTTCCAGTCACCACCTTTGCATGACCATCTCCCAGAAAACCATTCACTAGACTCAATATAAGGCTGATAGGTATCCCTCTCAGCAGGACCGACACCATAAATGTGTGCAGTCCTGTTGTCTGGAAATTCAGTGCTTCTTTTGGTTCCATCATCTCTTTCCAATTTAACTTGGAACCTTGAAAGATCTAACATAAGAATTTTAAAACATGTTAATAGTAACAGAATGAAGGGTAACAAAAAGAAACTTAATTATGGTATCATGATCATATTAGAGCACAAAAGAACACTTTAATCTGAAGGAAATATTATGCTCAATTAACTGATTAAGCTTTAGAATTTAAAAAAAAACAGAATACAGTTACTCTGCCTAAGAGATGAATGGCATCTACATAACTGAAGGAAAACATGCACTAGCTTTGAGAATTCAGACGTGTATGACAGCAAATACTAAAACCAAGTGTGAAGCGAAAACTGATTCAGTACCTTCGCTTTCCCAGTTGACCGGCTCAAAATGTGTATTTAGAAGCTCTGCTATTTCCAAATGACAGAAGGCAACAACATTAGTACAACCATGAGGAAGTGGAAGTAACTGTGGGAACAATGGCTTCTGAAGAACAACCAAATAACAAAAATAAAACTACCTGTAAGGCTTCTGGAATTTCTACACTTTTAACACTCACCAAAGGTTTATTATATTTACAAAAACTATTCATTTTACAAAAAAAAATGTAGTCAAAGATGCAGGTTAACTTCACACCAACAATACAGAGTTGCAGAAAATATGAATCCGAGAGATGCTTTAAAGAAAGAGCTCGAAGTGATGTCATAACTCATAAGCATAATTAATTTCCAATGGGAGACATGTATTTAATAAATAAATCCGAAGGGCATTTGTGGAAATTTTTATTTTTTTCATGACTGTCAAACTAAAAACAGAAATACATGGGGGTGCATATGCAAAACAAAGATGCAACAAAAAATCCAAGAAAACACAAGGTCCGGGCTACTAGATTTTGCAACGGGAAAAACTGTATCCAAAAGAAGATCTATACACCTTATAAAACCCGGGCCCAGCCACGTGGACAACATGAAACACCTCACGATTAGGTTTAAACAGCAAAACCACAACTGAAGCATCACCCGCCCCTCTACAAACCTACAAAGAAATCGAGGGGTGTACCGCCCAGAATTATACAGCCTCAAAGGATATAACCAAGCAAACGGAAGAAAAACCCAAATTCAGCCCGGCCCGTTGGCACCAAAAGAGAAGGAAAAAAAACATTTGAACCTCAGATTCCAACAACAAGGGAGCATTTTTACCTCCAAGAATCTCAAGCTCCTGACCATCCACCATGATAGATCCATCCATCAGTGCATCAACCCTGTCATCAATGTAGAAATCTTCCTGCTCTTCTGCAGCTTCCTCCATTTGTTCACGGTCAGGACCAGATGCCTCCTCTCGAGCTTCATCAAGTAAATTACCTGGGGCTTCTGGCGGGCTAACCATGTGTGTTGAGACATCCGAATATACTGAAGGGAATTCGGATGGAACCAATGGTGAAGCTGCATTCTCAACAGTCACCCACCGGTTGCTGTCAGCATGCTTTATTAGATGATCAGAAAGAAGATATCCATCTTCCACCAGCTTCTTCAAGTCAGCAAGCTTAGAAGGTCCTTGCTCAATACCATAATGGTCAAGATAAAACCACTTCCCCACATCGCTAGCGGGTGGTTCAGTGGGCTCAGGTGCTGAGCTAGTGTGAGGTGGAGTGTCGCAAATGTCCATGTCTTCTTCCATAGAGACATCTTCTGCAGCAGCTCCAAGAGCTCCATTCAGTTCAGGTTCTGGTGGTGGAGGCAGGGGAGGAGGCATGTTAGGCGGTAAAGGAGGAGGTGGTGGCGGAGGTGGTGGTGGCGGCGGAGGTAGCGGGGGTGGTGGTGGCAACTCAGTGTACTGAATGGTCTCAGTTGCCTTTTCCTTGGATATCTTCTCGTTACTTCCGTTGCTACTGCTCTTAGATTTAGTTGATTGCTTGGATGATTTACTTTTGTGTTGTGCCTTTTCCAGGCTGTTGTTTTCAAGCTTAGCACATCTGCTCTTCTTGCCTGCTTCATGGCTTTCAGTAATCCGACCTCGTTCAGATGGTGATTTATCCCGATGAAGTGGGCTTCGGTCTCTGAAGTCCTCGTGCTGAGACCTCCGAGGAGAATTATCAATGCGGCTTGGTGTGTTATCCCTGTAATGGGACTGACGCACTCTATGGCGTGGAGAAATGTATGGGCTGCGGTCTCTATTGTCGAAGTGGCGACCACGGTCCCTTGGGGAGGGGTCCAGGCGGCTTGGGCTCCTGTCATGGCGAAGGCGATCATGAGGAAAGCGCCCCAAAATCCCTGGGCTCCTTTCATGTCGATCCCGTGTGATTGGCGAGATGTCACGATTTCTTCCTGACAAATGCCTACCAGAACTCTTTGCCTCTCCCTTCCTGCGACTCTTTGAACCTGTTTGATCACATGTATCAGTTTGGTGCTTGTGGTTGCTGTTCTCAGGCTCAGTTGCCCTGCTCTTCCTTGCACTGCCACTGCTGCTGCTCTCTGGCCTAATCTCGCCTGGCTCCTCATCCGAATCCCGCGAGGAGCCCTTTTTGCCATCATCACGTACCTGAGCTGAAGAACCAAGTTTCTTGTTATGATCCCGGTCCCGCTTTTTATCAGTTGGAGCAACTTCCCCTGGTTCCACCTCATCCTTATTCGACTTCCTCCCACCCTTGTCAGACTTGTCCTTCCTCTGTCTCTCGGGGGCAATCTCCCCCTTCTCAAGCTCCCCGTTCCTCCTTGCCTTCTTGGAGGGCATCACAATCTCCCCGGGCTCCACCTCTGCAGCAGAGGCGGCGGCCAGCACCTTCCGCCACTTCTTGGGAGGCATGCTCCTCTCCAAGTCCCTGCTGCTGTTGTCCGCCTCCCCATTGAGCAGCTCCCCTTCCTCCAGCTCGCCGGCCGACGCTGCCTGATGCTTCCGGTGGCTGTGGCTGTGGTTGTTGCTGTTGTGGTGGCCGTGGTGTCCCCTCTCCCCCTTGTCCGGCATGGCTTCTCCCCCTGCTCTCCTCACGAGGCCCCCGGCGCGGAAGCCCTCCACTGCACGCTGCGGCGGGACGGCGCACGCGACACCTCCATCTCCCATGGAAGACCTAGGAGCTTGTCGGGGCGGCCGTCGTCCCGGTCCCGTCGCACGAAACCCTAGCTCCCCGGGGCTCCTCCAGGGCTCTCCACGCTCATCTCCGTCTCCACCGCCGCAAAACCCTAATTCCAAGCACAGAGGAGAGCAGCTCTCTCAGAGACAAGGGGGCACAAAAAATAATCCAAACCAAACGCAATGAACCACGAACTCGAATCGAACCCAATCGGATCGAGCCCGCCCCGGATCGCGGAGGAGTGGAGGGGCACGCACCTGCCGGGGAATTGGCGCGGGGGCCCCTCAGATCGCGAGATCCGGCGCCCTCCGCTGCGTCGCGCGAGCTCCCCACGGGAGGAGCTTCCTGCGGCGGCGATGGAGGCGGCGTCGCCTCCTCCTCGTCCTTGGCGGGGCGGCGCGGCGGCGAGCTCTCGCTATCGCCTCGTGGGTTGGGGGTGCGTGTGTTTGCCCCCCTCTCTCTCTCCCTTGGTTTTTGGGGGGGTAATGGCCTGGTTTGTTCGTAAAGCCTTCCGCCCTCGCCTCTTATGAGGGGGAGAAGGGGGGAGACGGGGACGGACTCTATCTATCTCCTTTTGAGGAGAGGAGTTGAGTTGTGATGTGGTTTTTTTATTTTACCGGTTAACGATTTTTCCGTTTTGGGCCCTCGTTTTTATGCGTATTTGCAAAGGAGCCCTTCGTCTCCTTCTTGCTGGATTGGTTTGCTGAGTCGCTGACTTTTGCCCCTGGTCTACGGTTCGTTTTCTCTTGCCACATTTTGCGACGGTGGAGACGCACTGCACTACTGAAGTATAGTAACTGATCTCCGACGAAGGTTCGCGCTTTAAGATCCCACAATTCAACCGTATCAAAATGATTAGAATGTGAAAAAGAAAACGTTTCAAAGCCGAAGAAAAATTAGTGCTACTAAATTATTTGCACACATATGATTTTCTTTTTTTTGGAGGATAATAGAGCTTTATTATTACCTAACAGGATAAAAACTAGTCATTCATACTAGAAAAATTAGTGCTACCAAATTATTTGGCACACATTTGATAATTGATAGCAATTAGTCAATCATATCAGATTATTTGGCGATAATTCAAACAACAACATTATGAGAATTTTGGCAATGGTTTGAAATAAATGAAAAGGCTAACATTGGTATTAAACAAACACATCTTTACTTTATAAAGTAATTTTTTCACTGCAGGTGGCGTGGTATCTCCAAGATAGAGTACGTGATGATATTTTGAGTGTGATGTAATTCTTGGAGTTGAGCATGTTATGTTGTTATGTTGTATTTATCAGTTTTTCTGACTTTATCATCTTGGCTATTTATGGGCCCGTTTGGTGATAAGAATTGGTTCCGTTTATCTTTTTTAAATCTGTATCAAGGTTAAAAACGTTTTTAATAATCAACGTAAACGTTTCTCGTTTTTAACTAAATGAAAAACTCTCTTTAGGTAGTTTCGTCGGTTTCTTGGTTTCTAGAAGAAACGTTTCTTCGAGAATCACCTGTGAATCACTAGAAACGTTTATGTCCTTTTTTCCCGTTTCTTCGAGAATTTGGAACCGTACAAAACGCGCCCTATATCAGTTTAGTTAGTAGTATGATGGTATAGTTAGTAGTGTTTTCCCGTTTCTTCGAGAATCTGGAACCGTACAAAACGCGCCCTATATCAGTTTAGTTAGTAGTATGATGGTATAGTTAGTAGTGTGATGGTATCAAATGGATCTACACTTTGATGACAACTAAGCAGATGCCCTATGCCCTGTTAGGTCCCCTCTGTTTCATCTAAAACTGGATAACGGATTATGGAGTATTGAGCAGATTATTTGTGCCATGCTTTAAAATTTTTGTTTTCTCTTTTTCTTCAGCATTGATTTGATTACTTTTCCGAACTATTGATTAGCTTTATATTGTATAATATTTAACTAAGCCCTATGATTATCCATCATTTGCCATTTTTTCATATTGGCCCTATGTTTTGGGGTTCCCCTACTAGCTAGATTGGGTGTTACCTTGTATTGAACCAAAGTATGAGTGCATATTGTGTTTATCATCCTTAAGATTCTTCTTCATCAAGCATGAGGTCGGTAGACTAGAAAAAATAGACAAATTGAGATGGGTGATGAAATAAGAGTGATTAGGTCTGCTTTGAATTGAAGGATTTTTATGGGAGTTTCGAAAGATTCACATTTTTAGAAACAAAACACCATATAAGGCCCTCTCGACGCAAAGGAATATGATGCAAATAAATCCTATGGAATGACCTTCTACGCCCCAAATTCCATAGAAAAGTAAATATGCACTCAAAACATATGTTTTTTCCTTTAAAAAGTCCAATACACTTTTTCTCTAGTCTCTCTCTACCGCGTGCAAGTTCCTTCGAACTATCCAAAGGCAGCACCTCTAGTGTTCTATGTTTTAAAATCATATCGTATTCTATGGAGTATGACATCGTATTCCTATGTTTACCTATTCCATGCGTTTCAATTGAGCTCTTACCTGTTGTCCTTAAAATTTTGATCTCTTCCATTACTCTTGAAACACCATGGGATGTATACTGTACTGCTCCCTATTTATATAATGTAAGACTTCACACCGTCACATAAAAATGAAAATAAGAAAATAGAGGGATTGTGAAGTTTTTTAGTAAAAAAGCACTGACAATATGTAATGAAAATAAGTGCATTGAAAAGATTACAAGGTGTTAAAAAGTGGTTGGATATTGATGAATTTTAGTTATATAATTCCATTGTGTCTTTGCTATTCTTTGGCTTGCACTGTTTCCGAAAAGCCCGAGTTTTTTTAAGCAAAAAACATGAATAAATGGTTAACCACATTCGAAAACTTTTGGTACAGACATATTAAGAGCGAAAAGATATTTAAATTTTAAGGTACAATTCCATTATATGGACAGAAGATACACAAAATCACTGTGCCATCAATTGCTTTGTACAAATGTTTATGCCAGCAACATTCAATTTAAATGTCCATATCACTAGAATATCTTCTTCATCACTATACGAAAGTTATTATAATTCATTGTTGGTAGATTGATAGATGAAGAATATTTATTTTATTTTGTAAAGGGAGTAACAAGTTTGATACAGATATGTAATTTGTCAAAGCGGATAAACTGAATATCATGATTATGTATATTTAATCCTATTAGTCTGTAACATCCCAAATTTCAAATTTTGAAATTTAACTTCAACAAAATAATAAAAAATTGTTTCCAAGTTAATGACCAAAATTTTTCAAACATAAAACCTAAATAAGGTTTAAATTTCACGATAAATGGGTAAAATTTAAAACCTTTTCATTGCGGTTCTAAAATAAAATAAAACACAAGATGGGCATGCAAAGCATTTGCATGACTCTTTTTGGTGTCTTGAGTCTTTTGTGTGTTTTTGGATTTTTAAATGCATTTCATAATATGCTTTATATGCATAATAATAACTAGAAGCAAATAACTAGAGTAAAGGATCTAATATCAAAATATTGAAAAACATTTTCTAAAATCCTAATATTATAACATGATCTATGTCAAAATCCATAAATTAATTTGACAAACTCATCCGGACCATATGTCATGAACATAAAATTCAATAAACACATTAACTCACATATATTACATTTTTACCTTAATTATCACATTAAGCTTTCCCTTAACATAAAACAAATATATATATATATATATACACAAATATCTTATGAGATTGTGTATGATGAAGTAGAAATCAAGTCTAATAATATCATATCAGGTCAAACATAACTTAAATTTAATTGTACAATCGCTTAATTGCATTTTCATGGTAGAAACATATGTATAATATTAAGCTTCGCAAATTTCTAAAAATAATTGGTGCAAGATAAAATTATGGAAAAGTTCAAGTAAATTTTACTCAACCTTTGCAGCTCATTAGAATTTGGGCATAATTTATCTTTACATTTGATCCCTCAATTAAATCGATCAAAGCAATCAAAATTTAATTAATTCAAAACCCTAATCGGCAAAAACTATACCTCATTAAAATATGCATCAAATTATATAAAAGTGTATATCTAACATAATTTATTCAAATACTAGTTTATTTATTATGAATTAATATAAAATTTTCAGAATTTATTTTATTAGTTTTGATCGCCTAAAAATTCAAACCAATTTCAGCCTAGCTTCTTTCCTTTATTTTTCTAAGATTAAAATATATTAAATGTTTGAGTGCAACAAAACTAGATCATTTAATCTACCACCACAAAATCCATCCTAAGTTATCAGCTATCTAACTTAAACAAATGAATCACAAATAAAGAAGAAAGAAAATAAGAGAGAAAATCCTAGAAAAATACCCCAAATGATTGTTCACCTACTTTCTTATCGTTCCCTCGCACCCACCCTAGACCACAACAAGGTGGACCATCTAATAGTCACTCTAGCTTGCTCCAACCCTTGTCCATCTCCTTTTTTCATGAGGGAGAGCTCCAGACCGGCTTAAGACACGACTGACGTGTGCCATCGACATGTCGGCGACACAAACTTCCTTTCCTCGCTCTCTACCTTCCCCAACACAATCATCCTTCCTTATTCAACTCTACATACCAAGCAAGCCGAGGGAAAGGGCTCTAACTCCCCTTTTTCCTATGGGCCCGGGGGTATGTCAGGGGTATGACATCTGAGAAAAGGAAGGTATCCTTTCCCGTCAAGGAGCGTCAAAGTTACACCCCGAATGGCTTAGGCGAGTCCCGCCACGGCGGCCACGTGGCCGCCCGGCGGGCCGCCCGAGGCTGCCCGGAGGCCACCGTACTCCCAAACAGCAGGTCCGGATCACCCGACCCGGCCGGAGGGTCCGGGTTACCCGACCCCCATCCTCACCCCGCACCTCTCCGAGAGAGGCGAGTCCAACGACCAACCAACCCATTTAATGCTCAAAAAGAGGGGAGCTGAGCGCCTGCCCCGCCGCATTCAATGCGATGTGAGGCGCGGGTGTCAGTTGCTCTCATCATCACCTCTTTTTGCCTGTCACGAGGCAAAGGAGGCCTAAAGTCTTTGACTAAGACCGCGGTATGGCCGCGCACCCACTCCACGCACGCCTCTCTCACGCCCTGTCTAGTCGCGTTTAATGCATTGGGCGGCCGCGTGGGAGAGAGAGTGCGAGTGCAGGAGACGCGGTGCCAGTACTTACCCACAGGATGGGCCGCTAACCGATGGGTCCCACCAGAGTAGGTAGGCAGGCCATCCCTACAGCAGCAGCATGGCTACCACGACGATCACCTTTTTTCCGCTTATCATGACGCAGCAAACAGAAAGGAGCAGGAACGGAATGACTTCTCCGATAAGACAAGATAAAAACCACTTCCTCACGTGGAGTGGAGTAGAGAAAAGTTGGGACTACTGTGGTGTTCCCTTGTACTATAAAAGGAGACCCAAGTCCATCATATAAGGGGATTTTTTGGGCGATTCACTCTTGGTAGGTCGATTGGTCGGTTGATTGGTCGGCTAACTCCTCGACTGGGTAGATCAGCCCCCTGAGCAGCAGCTAGTTCTTAGCAACCCTCCGTCCATCGCGGACTTCAGAAGAGAAGAACACCTTCGTTGTTCTCTATATTTCATCCCTTATACCACATACAAACAGGAGTAGGATATTACACCACGCCGGTGGCCTGAACCTGTATAAACCCCCGAGTCTCCGCCGTCTCGATTTTTTCCCGCCTCATCTGCATCATCCTATTTCCATCGCGAGTTTAAACCAGGATTCATCGCTCCCCGTGCCGAACCAAAAAGGGGGTCCTCCGGATTCCCGCGTGTCGATCTTCGACATCGACACCCTCTCTTCTTCATTGTCGGCCATGGAGCCGCAGTCATCTCTTCTCTTGCATTCCTTAGCCTCCTCCCTACGTCGATTCCATCCCCTCTAACCTCGCCCACTTTTGTGCAGCCAATGATCGGGAACACGGACCTCACCATCACCGTCCTGGAGTGCGCACCAAAGACCGTCGCCATGATCTTGTCGTCGTTCCGGTCATTGTAGACCAAGCCAAGGCAAGCCCCCTCGCCATCAGCAATGCCTCAACATCCTCTTCAAAATGCCCCAAGAACCACCAAGATCGGTGAAGCGGGCATGGAGATCGAACTCCTCTTCCCCGACAACAGTATGAAGCCATCCCTATCGAATCCATCCTCTCCGGTGAGTCCCAATCAAATTCCTTCCATACATGGACTCCCTATGACCTTAAAAATTTAATGCATGACTTCTCTTGGCAGTTCATTGGCCCGTTCATCCCATCGTCATTGTCTCGGAGTTTTGCCGCCGTTGAGCCAATCCGCATGCCGCCACCACCATCCGGACCACAACGACCCTCACCAACAGTTCGGTGAGTACCTAAGACCCATGCAAACACACATGCATGCATCAAATTGGCCGGACCAAGCTTATAACCTAACATGCACATGTAACCCAGAAAACCATTGCCTCTCGCTCTCCTTGTACGCGCTGCTCTGGCCATCGCTGGTGACAAGAACACCACCAACAGATGCGCAAGAGATTTTCCTTTTGGCTGCACCGTTGGAAACACCGCCAAATCACCGCTGGCGCCCATGATAAGCTTGTCGCCCGCCTCTCGTCCCCGCCTTTGCGTTGCTTCCTTCCTCGCCGAGTTTCACACCCGAGGTGTTTTCCCATTTAAAAATCATAAAAGAAAAATCACAAAGAAAATAGTTGAAAATTAACCTAGAGTGAAGAAATAATTTTAAACTGTGATTTCTAATCGGAAATGGCATGGTAGAATTTTCTTAAATTCTACTGTCAAAATACATTAACAAGATTTTTAGTGAAATTTTCGAGCACTAGAAATAATTTTTAACCAATTATAATAAAAATCGAATTAAATAAATCCCGAGAATTCTTTTTCTCTCTCCTCCGTCCTTTCCCGCTCTTTTCGGCCGTGGGCCGCTGGCTCGAGCTGACGGCCCATTACTCCCCCGCGCCCTTCCTTCTCTATCTCTCCTCTGCGGGCCGGCCGAAGGCCACGACCCGTTTGCCTCTTGTGCGCGCCACCGAAAGTCCGTATCCCGTCCTCGCCTCCCCGAGCAACTAACAGCGGGGCCTCGCCTGTCTGCTTGTCCCTACCTCCGGCCAGATCGCCGCCGCTCACGCCGCCTCATCCCCCGTGTGGATCCTAGTCGCCCGCCTCTCCCGCGCGCCCTTAAAGCCTTGCCATCACTCCCCGCCCTTCCCGTCGGCCGTTGCCTCCCCCATTCGCCGCTCCTGCGCCTCGTAATGGCCGGATTAATCGCCGACGATTATTTCCCTATTTCCTCTCCCTCTTAACTCTGGCGAGAAATTGTCGCCATCCTCGGCCGCGACCGACCTCCCCGCGGCCTATAAAACCCGACCCTCGCTCTCCTCGTCCTCCCCACGCTCTCACTCAAGCCTCCCGAGCTCCCCACTGCCCTAGCATCGTGCACCCGAGCTCCGCGCCCTCCGCCACCGTTCGGTCGCCAATTCCCACCGTCCCAAGCCACGCCGGACCTCTCCGTCGCCTCCTCCCACACTGCCGACGTCCGAGTTCCCTCGGCCACCCCTCTCCGATGCCTTTCGCCGTCCCTCTCATCGCTCGCACCATCGTCTCCCTCATCTTCGGCGTCCCCGCAGTGAGCCATCCATCCCCTCTCCCTCTTGGCCCGAGCCCGTTCGTCGTCCTGCGAGCGTGCGGTTTCGCCCGCGTGCAAACCGCGCCACTCCGTCGTCCCGCGTCGTGGCTTTGATGGCGCCGGCCAGTCTTCGCCCATCGCGCACCATTGCCGGCCGCCGCACCGCCCTCGCCCGCTCTCGACCATCCCATCTGCCTCGGCAGATCAGGATCGCCCGACCCCACTGCCCGCCTTCCTGCGCGACCCTGCTAGCCCGGCCTCACTTCCCGGTCGTCGGATCGGTCCCGAACAGATCGGGGTCGTCGGTCCCCGTGGCCGCCCGATCCCTTTGAGGTGATCCAGCCGCCCACGTGGTGGACCCGTGGACCCGGCACCCGCGGTAGCACTCGACGCCGCCCTAGGCGCCGACGCAATCTCGAGATTTATTATGAAATAAAATATTAAGGATTTTCCTGCTTTAGTAAGAACACAGTTAATCTTCTAAAATTCATATCTTTTCAATCCGAGCTCTGTTTAAGTCCATTCAAATTTTATTAAATTCATAAAAATGCCAATAATCCATTAAAAATAGTTTTATTCCCTGTTTCAGTAGATTTTAGCATGTTTTGGTGAGTGCTTTGTTTGTCGTGGAGATCCCGATAGTTCCGCCGACCCCGTGTACTTTGAAGTCGTCACGGAGTTTCCCAATCCGAAGAAAGCAAGGTAAGTTATGCTTCTCTATTGATCATATTGCTCCAAGTTTTGCTAAAAACCCTCGTTTATTCTACTAAACTGCATTTATTTTATAATATCATTTTATGGGAAATATTTACACCTTAATACTAGTATTAAGCCATAGGTCTTGACACCCGAAAAACCTTGATAAACCTGGGAAATAACATGACTAGTTTAGGCCTAGGATATGCTTAGCCCTGCTTAGATTTACTAGCATACTAAATGAGTCATTTCATCTAGACTACATCAATCTGGACACATGAAATGGAGGCAATAACCTGGCAATTTGGTGAACCGGACTAATATCTGGCAATATGAACCGGACTAATCATCCTATTTGTGTTCATTTATTAAATCTATTCATTTGTGCATTGGAATAAATGAACATTGATATATGCATTCATGCACACAAGTATTTGTAACCAACATACAATGTTTTAATTTTATATTGGCTAGAAAATAATGAAGATGTTGCATGCATCAAGTTTGTTAGGAGTAAATACATATGGGAGAGTTATTAGCTTTCCTTGGTTTTGGTGCACCCATATAATATGATGATCATTTATGAATGAAGGGAGTATTTACCATGGTTATGGATCACTTATTTATGCTATTTGAACCATTTTAAAACTTATGAACAGAGGTGATTCTATGCATACTTGTGAACTAAAATGGAAGAAAATGTGAATTTTAGTCTTGGGCGGCAAGTGGTGCACATATGGTTGTAGTTGTGCACCGATAGGAGGAGTGTTCGCCTGAGTCGATTAAGGACCAAACTTTATGCCATTCATTTATGATTACCGTACATTCACATGTGTTATTTATAGGATAAACTTGGCCTATTAAATTTAATACTTATCTAACCTTGCATTCGAGAGGCCATTTTAATAAAGGTAGTGGCCACGAGTGTGCTGTGGGCTATCTACCATGTATGTGTTTTTGATAGGACGAGTGTATCATTCCTCTGTGTGTGCTTTCTGTGAGGGGATGAGTGTACTGTTCCACCTCACAACATGGACGTCTAAGTTTATCCAATACAATGGTGAATGTCTCGTGGGAAGAGTTGCTTCACCACGGCGTCAAGATTGATAGGTCAAGCGTCCTAACAACACTAAGGTTATGGACTTAGTGGGGTTTTCCCATTTATTGTGCTCATGCAAGGTTAAACGGTAGACAATATAACAACCTCGTTATGACCTCTAGTCCATATTTAACGTGTAGAGTATGATGGTGTTTTGCAAGCATAAAACAAAAATTAGAGTGTTTATATCATGTGGGTAAAATTATACATACTCTACAAAAATCTAAAACTAATCAATTAGTCATGATCACGGTCATGAGCGACATAGTAAGGTGTCATCGATATAGATTTATATTTTATAAATGCTTTTCAAACTTGATTTTGAAATGATGATGATAATGGAACTTGTTGTATTATTGTCTTGCTGTCATGGAGGGTAGCAAGCATGCTATTTATTAATATTATGATGATGTCATGCCATGTTATTTATGCTATAAACTTATAAAATATTTATCTAAATTCTGTTGCAAAATGTTTGTAAAACAAATATAGCTTTATGCAAATAAGAGACCACAGATAGCCATTCCTGGATATTTAGAGCTTGTATACATTTAGGTTTGTATTGTCTTGTTAGTATATTAATTGTGTTAATATACTGACACTTGTTTTTTGTGGGATTATTTTAGTTGTGTTGCAGATAGCTGAGTGCTACGGGTTTCGTTCTTCTTCATGAGGTTCTTTAGGGGCCTATCCTTAGTCGGCTTGCTTGTGGGAATGGGTAGACAAGTTTTCACTGAACTCTGAATATTTGGCCGATTGGCCTATATATGTTGTAATATGATTTTATTTGTTTGTATGCCCTATTACTTGTATGCCAATGTTTGAGATGAAAGCGTAGAACTAGTCTTTATTCTGGGAACTAGTCTAACATGATATGGGTTTAGAGCATTGAGATGGCAGTTTAGTCAAGTCTACTAGGATGTGTAACACATTTGGTTACCGTCTTCGTGTGGTTTGATGGGCATGTCTCAAGCTGAAGTTGTCTGACACGCTTCTCTCGTCGAATATCTCTTGTTCTCTACCCGATGCTTCCAGTTTTGTATTATGTGTGTTGTTTGACATATCAGGGCAGCGATGAGGTTGGATGGTTATTGTTTTATTTGATTTTTATTGAGATCTCATCCAACTAAATGTTTTGCGTTGTCATTCCAAATAGCATATATAATATCTAGCTCGAAATGTCTCGACATAGTATATGAAATATTGCATAAAATATAGGCAAACAATGATTTTTCATTTATATACTTAGGTGCATATATTTTGCATCCCAAGCCAAAACTCTAAAACAAACTAACGGTAAAAAGATAAATAATGACAACAAAGTTATGTTTACCATATAATATATTTTTCATATAATATATTTTTAATACATATATTTTATTTAAGATAGTTTGTAAAGATGCTTACGAGATGGGGTGTGTGTGTCTGTGTTGATAGGAGGTGAGTGCGCGAGGGTATGTGAACGTCATTGTCTATATTATGTTAAAAAACTATTTAGCTCTTACGAACTATAACAATATTTCTTTTAAAAAATCTTAAAGATCCTCGATTAGATTTCATAATACATACTACCATCACAATTCCAGGCTAAGCATTCCACAATTCAAGCTTCACATCGAGTCATCTAATTTAAATCATGTGATGTGACACTGAGATCTGGTTACATTTCAACTTTATTTGAAACACAACACTAGTCAGCTTCCAAACTTCCCCCATCCAGGCATCCACCAACCCGAACTTAACCAGAACACCGCCACGGGGCGCCACCACTCGACTACACCTGACCCCGTTTAGCCCAAACCAAACCTGTTGGAGACACGAACACGGACACAGACACAGGGCCGGGCCGACCGAGCGGCGGCCGAGCCGAATCGAATCGAAACCCTCCTCCTCCCAATCCAGGCGCCGGCGGCGGCGATCGCCGGCGGCATGAACAAGCGGCCCCGCGACGAGCCCTCCTCCTTCTTCGCCTCCGCCCCCAAGCGCCAGTTCGGCGCAGGTAACTCCTCCCACCAACCCCAGTCAAATCAGTAACACGAGGGCGATGCTGCGGCGGCGGCGGCGGCAGCGGCGGCGGGTGGTGGTAGCTAACTAGTGTTTTTTTGGCGTTTTTTGGGTAGGCGGCGGCGGAGGGTATGGGGGCACGGGTACTCGGAGGAGCGGAGCAGCGCGCGGCGGGTGGCGGACCACTACAGCGCGAGGTCGAACCAGACGCTCGAGGAGCGGGAGAATAGCCCCATCATCCACCTCAAGAAGCTCAACAACTGGGTACGGCACTTAATTTTGCTGCCCCCATCCGTCCATCCCTAAAATCCTTTCACAAAAACCAGATGCCTGTAATGTCTAGTACAACTTGCAAGCAGCCGTCCTTAACCCTTCAAACTCGTTGTGGGCAGATAAAGAGTGTTCTGATCCAGCTGTATGCACATCCGGGAGACTGCGTTCTTGATCTGGCTTGCGGAAAGGTGATCAGCACGCCGGAGAATTGGTTGGAAACATAATGACTTTTGCAGTGAAAGGTAGTGTTAACCCGTCAATTGTTTTGGATCTCAGGGAGGTGACTTGATAAAGTGGGACAAAGCCAAGGTTGGATATTACGTAGGAGTTGATATCGCCGAAGGCTCGGTTAGTTTCCTATCAAGGGACATATATATTATATGCATTCAACATATTGTCATAACATGATATGTGTTCAACGAGTTGTTTGTCTGCTTATGATTATTGGCAATGTATATCCTGAATTTGCTTTCTCTGCCTAGGTAGGATGACACCATTTGGTGTAGTTGAATATCAACACATATTGTATTTTTCTCCCAGACATTTAAGATTGTCTGAAGCTTGGAAGTTTCTGCATATTCAATATATATTCCATTTCATCTATGTGTGTATCATTTCAGTCCTAAGAATCTTGAATACCCTCTTTTGCTTCTTAGTGGACTATTTCTGTTCTTCTAGGTCTCAAGTAGGCAGTAATAGATTGAATGCTGCTATTGAGGTATTTGTATTACTTTGAAGTTTGGAGCACAAAAAAAATATAAAATGTCACTGCAATTTCAGATAAAAGATTGCATGACTCGCTATAATGGCGACACAGATCAACAGCGGAGGAAGAAGTTCAGTTTTCCTGCACGGCTTATTTGTGCTGATTGTTACGAGGTAAAGCAGAAATTAAATGCTGCAAAACACCTGATTTGCCATAACCAGATGTGATACTATATTGTTATTATGCTTTGTAAGCACAAACATGCTGAAAATGTTATTAACACAGTGCCATGGATTTTTCCCAAAATAATAGCGTATTTTTATGCAGTTGTGTCAAATCATATGCAAGCTGTGTGCATTTTCATAACGTCTTGTCAACATATTCATACATTTTTGTTAATGACAGTTGTTTTGCCTTATATTTTTGCTTCACAAAGAACATTCGTCACCCTTCACTTCTAAATTCTCTTCCATTATAAAAATGTGACTATTTTTTTTAATGTATTCCTTAGGCTCGATTGGATGAGCATTTATATGAGGATGCTCCATTTGACATATGTAGCTGCCAGGTGAGTGACCTACCTTTATATTTCCTAGCTATGTGCTCTCATTTGTCCATATCCATTGTTTTTGTTGTGTGTGTTTGACTCATTATTTGGTAATTTCTAGTGCGATTTTATATTTCTTTAAATTTTCTCTAAATACACATGTTTTCAGTACATTTACTATTGACAGTTAGCAATCATAATATTTTTTTCATGAGATGTTGAAACTGAAAGGATCATTAATTCATTAAATGCCCAGACAGAGCAAATAAAATGTAACAACGGTTGCTTCGTTCTGTATTAACTGATAATGCACATGAGAAGACCTAAAAATATCTAAATATTAAATGTGAGTGATTATAGTGAGCTATGTAGTTATCTCCTTTGAATTGCTTCGGCACTTTCCAAAATTTGAAGTTCTCTTTGTATTTTTCAGTTTGCGTTACATTACTCATGGTCAACTGAAGCACGTGCAAGACAAGCCCTAGCTAATGTATCTGCTTTGCTTCGTCCTGGAGGAATTTTCATTGGGACAATGCCTGATGCTAATGTCATCATCAAAAGGCTTAGAGAAAGTAGGTCACCATTTTCACTGGCGGACCTATATTTTGATTAATTTTGGTCTAGTTGTACTTGCGATAAAGCTACATGCCGTCTTTTCTCTCAAACTTTCCTATCCTCAGCTGATGGCATGGAATTTGGGAACAGTGTTTACTGGATTAGTTTTGGCGAAGAGTATGCTGAAAAGGTAATTCTGTTCATATGTTCATAATAACCACTTTCTGTTGGGTCTTGATACTAACTAGCCTGTTTTCTATTTTTGGTTTACACAATGGTGTAGAAATTCCCCGCATTGAGACCTTTCGGTATCAAATACAAGTTTCACTTAGAGGTAAAGGATTACTCATAATTTGTAATCATGTCGCTTTTGTGTGTGTTTCCATAGGATGATTTATCTTAGCACTTGTCTTTTGGTTGCTTTAACTGACAACTGATAAACTCATTGAGTAATTTTACTCAACCAGTAACTAAGTAAAATTAGAGAATTTGTGATGCAAACAAAATTTGATATGTTTGCATTCTGGTGATTTTGTATGCTCTGCTTTTTCTGATGCTTGTTCTAAAGTATTGAAAATACCCCAAGTGATATGCATGCATTTACACTTTTTTTATTCTTTTTTACAGACTATAGGTTCTTCTAGGTTACACAGCACATAATGTCGATATTGGCAATGATTACTGTTTCTTTACCCTAGACATTTTCTTTGGACTTTAGAAGCATACGCCTCTGGTCATTTTTACTGACATATACATGTGTTACACCTTGTTTGGGCGTCCTGGTCCTTAATTTTTTTATGGACTTCTTTGTCCTGCATTTTGGCTTCATACTTGTGTTGTATTGGAATGCTAGAATTTTTGTTTCCTCCAGACTGGATTTCCTTCTCTGTATCCTTTCTTGTTGGCAGCATTGGCTGTTGGGAAACTTATGATCTAACGACGGCTTTGGCAACATGCAGGATGCTGTTGATTGCCCAGAATGGGTTGTTCCATTCCATCTCTTCAAATTACTGGCAGAGGAGGTATCAATTTCTTCTCTTCTTTCAACTATTGCAACACTCTATGCTGTTTTCCCTTATTTTGCAGAAAGTTGATTGTAAAATCTATGGAAGTTCATTTTATTTCTCATGTGTACTACTACGTGTACACCTTTTATATTGTGTATGTGCTATATAAAGTTGCGATCAGATGCCTGTATTTCTGACACGTTTTGAATGTATTGCAGTATGACCTGGAGTTGGTTCTAACGAAAAACTTCCATGAATTTGTACATGAGTACTTGCAAAAGCCAGAGTTTGCTGAACTGATGCGGAGGCTGGGTGCCCTCGGTGATGGAAGGCAGGACCAAAGTAATTTTCACTCTGAACCTGTTGTGTTCGTTCCTCAGTTTCCTCATCTTTACTCTCTCAGTTTTCTGCATGCACGATTTTCAAAGTGTTAAACGCTGTGTTTTTTTTCAAAAATTTTCTATAGGATAGTGTTTTAAAAAATCATATTAATCCATTCTTAAAAAGTTAATACTTAATTAGATACGCTAATAAGTCGTTTTGTTTTGCGTGCACAAGGGATTAGCTCCCAACTATAAGAACCGAACACAGTAAGTAGATTTCCTACCACGACAAAATTCACTCTCGTCAGCACTAACATTAGAAACTTTGCAGGTACACTGTCACACGATGAATGGGAGGTAGCCTATCTCTACCTCGCATTTGTTTTGCGCAAGGTACAGTAAAGAATTTCACTTCTCATTCTGTTAACAAGATGGAACCAAATCTTCTGCTACTAAAAATGTTGTTTCACAGCGAGGCCAACCCCCCTCCCAGCGGAGGGCCAACAATGCAAACAGAGGAAAGATGTTTCTCACCGAGAACGACATCGATTTCCTTGGGGTATAAAGCAAGCAGAACTGTACTCTAGAGCTTACTAACAGCTTACCGATTCAATGCTTCATACAGCATAAAAAGAAGAAAGTTGTACCTTTAGTAGCTCACCCAGTTATTCCTCTAAGCTGTTCCTGTTGTATACTAAATGTATAAACCCTACAAGGACTCTTGATGCAATTTTGCAGGAATGAATGAAATGAATAATAGGTCCCGCAATAATTCTTATCTAAGCTTTGACACGTTTTATTTTATATTGCACATTTGCACCAGAATATCTTCGTTCGGTAACACCAGACAGATACGTACATATGAAACGTAGAACAAATGAACAATTCGTACTGTTATTACTCTATTTTTGTGAGAGAACAAATGAAAAAGTCGTGTCGTATCAGAAAGGGTAGTAAACGATGTACACGGGACGGGACTCATCGCGACTAGGGATTATATTTTAAATGGGCTGGGCCTTTACCTTTTGTCAACCTGGGCCACCTCGAGTCCTTTAGTTGAAATGAAGTGAAGCGCTCCGCTGGACATAGTTTAGTACCGCCTCGCCAGTTTCGAAGAAGTGCAGCTGCTTATAAGCTGGAGCGCAGGGCTGTTTGCCACGACCTTACTTGAACAGGATCTGTTCTATAGGCTCGTACTGTTGCATCTTTTATCAATTACTAGCTGCCCGTGCCTGCGATGAGAGGGAGGAGCGCAGTCGGTAAAGTTGGCGACACACAGGAGCTTCGAGCAGCGATGAGAGGGCGTGACGCAGATCTTGAGACTGCGGGTAGGGCTGACGAACGATGCTGGGCGTGACGCAGATAGGGAGGAGCTTGAGACTGCGGGTAGGGCTGACGAAATACTAACGATGCTGGGCGTGACGCAGATAGGGAGGAGCTTGAGACTGCGGGTAGGGCTGACGAAATACTCGTGGCTCGCTAGCTCGTTCGGCTCGTGGATGGCTCGGGTCGTTGAGAAATGCTAACGAGCTGCGCCAAGGGTTTAGCTCGTTAGCTATAATGAGCCAGCTCGCAAGCTGCTCGTGAGCTCAACGAGCCAGATGCAATGTACAAAGTAGGACCTAATATTTTGCTTGTTTTGCTACTTTTGCTTGTTTTGTTGTTGATGTGACAATAAATCAATAATTTTTATAATTTTGTGATGGTCAATATGGATCTAATGCTTTAGATTATAAAAGTAATAATATCTAATCTAGTTGCATCATTACATTTGTATGGATAATTGTCGATGGACAAGTGTTATTACGTTAATTATGGACTTAATGTATCACTTTTTTTTTCATTGTATATTTGCATGTTTAATAGACTAAAAAATAAAATATAATTTGTACATAAATTACACTCGTATTAAAGTGGCTCGCGAGCTAAACGAGCCGCTCACGAGCCGAGCCGAGCCGAGCCTCCCGGCTCGGCTCTACCGAGCCACGAACCGAGCCAAGCCGAGAGCGCTCTCTACCGAGCCGAGCCGAGCCGAGCCGAGCCGCGAGCCAAGCCGAGCCGAGCCAGATCCACCCCTAATCGGGTTAATTTTGAAAAAAATCAAGGGGTTTTTGCAAAATAGCTAGGCGTAATAAAATTTTTGGATAAAACACTACTTGCTTTATAGATAGCTAGCAAAATGTCCGTGCGTTGCAACGGGTGACGATGCAGGAGGGAAGGGCGGAGGACGAAGGTCCAGCGGCGGCGCGGAGCTCGAGCGGCGACGGAGGAGGGCGCAAGCGCAGCGCGGATGAAAGTAGAAGAGAGGGACGTAGGAGGTCTTTTTTCATAAGCCCTCTCTTTCTTTTCAACATTGGGATCGAGTTAATTTTATAAACAAAAGGGGTTTTCGTAAAATAATACTTTTTTCTTCTTTAATTGGGTTTTCTTAAAATAGCCGATGGATCATGGATTAATTTTGAAAAAACTCAAGGGGTTTTCTGTAAAATAGCCAGACAAAACAAAATTTGGATGAAAACACTACTTGCTTTATATAAAGGTATAGATAGAGGCAAGCACGAGTCTGGTTGACGAGACATGACCTCTGGGCCAGAGCGTGATTAACGGCCTGGATTTCTCGGGGGTATCGGATTCATCCCGACGGCTGTAGAGGATCGTTTCTGCCTGGTTAATTACCAGTTGCAGGGTGGCCCAGAGGTGGTCGGACAGACATCCCCTATTCTTTTTTTTTCTTTTCCAAATTATTGTTTCAGGCCCAGCAAGTTCTTCCTCCCAACAATTTCTTAATAACGCATCGTTTTTCATTTCTGGAATATCCATTTAATCAGTAGCCTAAACACACAACGAAACGACTATGCTTCGGCAAATATAGACGATATTCAGCCATTGACATAAGGTATCGTACATACTAGAGATTAGATCAAACGATGTCTTTATGGTACTGTCCTCAAATATATTCAAGGACGCAGTAGACAAAGCTATATATTACATTGTAGTAGTACTTAATAATACGATGCCAGTTATTTTCGACGAATTTAAAGCACAATCATTCCCAGGGGGGAGGGGGAGGGGGAGGGGGGGTCGAGCCAAAATCTCACCCCCTCTTGAACATAATTACTAGGATGACCGCTATGGCTAGAGCCAGGAATGATCCACCAGCAATCTCCAAGTTGCTCACCCCAGCTTCGGCTTCATTGGGTTTGCGGAACATATCTTGGAAAAAGTTGGTTATTTTGTCAACAATATCGATCACCGTCTTCTTTGCATTATCCACAAAGTCTGCAAAAGGGGAGCTCGTAGGCTTCTCCCCAGGGGATAAATTTTCTGAGGCGGCGTCTGCAAGTTTTTCCGGTGAAACTACTGTGGCAGTGTCCTCAGGGAAAGTATAAACCAGACCTGTATCATAGGAAGATATGATTGATGCTTGTATCAGCTCAAGAAAGGAAATAATGGTAACACAGTTTGCTTGAAACACAAATAGAGGACATAAAGTAGCGAATGATTAGTAATCGAGGTGGTACATACTTTGCTGGTGGGTCTTGTAAAATTCCAGGACCTTCTCGTTTTTCAACACTGCGTCCCAGACATTTTTATCTGAGGCAAGAGATGCAACAACGCCCTGGAGACCAATAAAAACAAGATTAGTGAAACATGCGCTATCAGAATAAATCAAGCTGAATTCAAAGTTGCATGCGTGATGAGCAATCAGCCAACATAAAAATATGCAATGATAAAGTGTCATGCTCATTCGTGATTTAAAGTATGGACTAAAGACTCTTCAATATAGAATTCGCTTACATTACTATGTATGTAATCTAGGTCACTGAAAACATGCACATATACTACAAATAAAGATGGTACATGATAAAAGTAGCATACACAAACTGATTGATGCCTTCCAAGTTTCTAAACACAGCACATCCTCAGCAATAATAGTGCATAAAGTTTTCCTGATGTATTTATTTGTTCATAAAAAATAAATGTACACAAACAATATGATACCCTAATTCAGAAACAGATACGACCAACTGTCCAGTCTGTGTAGATGATCATAATAAAAGTTGACAGAGATTGATTAAAACAACAATAAAGTAATATAATACAAACCTGTGCCTCTGGGCTTGATTTCAACAAGGTAAAAGCATGCATTACATGTCCTGGCATAGCAGGAACAATTGCATCGGCTCCCATCTTGCTAAGATCCTTATCCTGTTCTTTCACAACTTCTACGGGAGCCTCAGAAAAATAAACCCTACAGCAATCATTTCGTAAAAACCAAATAAATATATAATAATCTCAAATTAAATTTAAAGAGAAGGAAAACTGTGCATATGCCGATTACAGTAGTCAGTGCAGCATACGAAATGTAACAAATTCACAAACAAAAAGTTAATGAAATGCACAAAATATTCTCTTGCCAACAAAGCATGAATAGGCATAGCTATAATCATAGCCTATTCCATGATTACCTTGCTGAATTAACACATGAACGAAGGCTAATTATAACCTAAAACTGGATTCACCTTTCAATTTAACCTGATAGGGGGTAGTAATGTGTAGAGTGCTTAGTAACAACCGCAAACAAGTTCATATTTGTCTAGACTTTAAAACATAAAAGATCATTTCAAGTTCGTATTCCCAAAATATAGGAACAACGTACCATAATATACTTTTTATGTCTTTCTCAATTTTAAATAAGTCCCCTGAACTGGCTCATGATTGATCACCACACGGCACGATTTTAATTCCATAGATCAACGCTCTAAACAAATGTGTGATTCATTTCTTAATCCTAGAAAGCTAAAATTGATTCTCTGAACGTTCCGATTCCACAAACAGACCCAAATCTAAGACAGTATGAACTCCGAAATCCGAATCCTAATACTTCACAAGCCAGCAAATCATAAGGAACAGGTCACCAAGTGCTAATTGATAATCGAGACCATCCCCCAAAATATCCAGGAAAAATCCCCCAATTTATCACCTCTCAACAGTAAAAAGGGGAAATACACAGCCTCCGCGAATCTTGATCAATTCGACGAATTGATAATCAAGGATCCTAAAATTTTGCAATCTTTCACCTGTCTATGGCGTCCCTGAGCTCGGTGGTGGCCTCCTCGGCCTCCTCCCGCGACGGCGGCGCGAACACCAGCCTCGGCTTCCCGGCCGCCGTCACCTCGGGTTCCGCCGCCGCCACGTCCCTCCAGTCCGCGAACTCCCAGTCGTCCACCTCCCATGACGACGCCCACTGCGCCCCCGAGGCCGCCACCACGGGGACATCACCGCCGGCCGCGGACACCAGCGGCGACGCGGCGGCGGCCTCGGCGGAGGCGGCCGTGGAGAACGCCGGCGCCGCGTGGCGGAACCTGCCCCCAGCCGACGCCGCGGCGGCCGCCCCGCCCGCGATCCCGACCTTCGCGGCCGTGCGCATGACGCCTCCTCCCATGGCGATGATGATGAGCTCTCTCTCTCTCTCCCTTCGTTTGGCTCGCCTCCTATAGGTGTGGGGGACATTTTCAGATTAGTCATTAAAATTATGTGAAAATATATTTTAGGGATCTCGAGAGATGAAAGGTCTAAGGAGGGGTGTGTTTTGGTGGTAATATTTTTGTACAGGGTGTTTTGTGATAATGTGTAGTGGGAAAAGATCTTGCGTGTGGTGGGGTTCTGGGAAGGGAGGCGACGAGACGGGGGTGTGAGGAGATAAGGGGCTGTTCGGCTGGTTGGGGTGGCGGTGCGATTTGTTATGAGAAAAAATCTTGTTTGGGCGATTGGGGGGATTTTTGTGAGAGGAAAACACTAAACCAGCCGAACGCGGACAAGAAGAGTGGAGTTTGACTTAGCTGCGAAGTTATCCGGAAGAGGACAGATGGGTGGTGAATGACATGTGGGGTCCATGTCGTTTATTATTTAAGCCGTTTTGGGGGGATTTATTTTTCTTTCGAAAATGTTATTATCGCGGAATGCTGAATTTCTCATCAGCCATCATGGACTCATGGTGGTTTATGTAGTGGAGCAGGGAATACTGGTATAGGGATATAGTACTACAACTAAAGAAAAATTTCCCGTTTTAAAATATAGAGATTTAAAATTCTTTATATTTTAAAACGAAATATGTCGTTTTCAAAAGTCATTTCTTTAATCTGAGATCATTAGCTCCCTACAATACTCGTACTAATACTCCAGTAGAGTAATAATTTTATTGAGTGCTGACTTTTGCTGCCTACGCGTACAAAGCTTATCCGTGGTTGTATACTTTCTTTTTTCTATTATAAGATACACATGCGTCACACATATACGTGTAATATCACGCTAAAAGCTTTATAAATGTGTCCCTTAATATATATTCTAAGAGACAAAATCAACGACTATGAGTTTACTAAAATACTAATGAAAACTCAACTACATATGTATAATATTCGTAGATAACAGAATTTAAACTTTTGATCCCATGATTTTATCATCATTCCACATATGTTTTTCTTGATGGTTTTATACTTGTCATCAACTTAAAAATTATGAATATATTTTTTATTTTGATACTCCTTTTTATATAAAATAAATTGCATACAACCTATTGTGAAAAGAATTAAGAAAGTCTAGTATCACGTTTGCCACTCCTTGCAAATGCTCGTCCAGACCTATGAACCACACACTATTTATATTTAAACTTTGATTATTTATGCGTTCTTCTTAAAAAAATATAAATACTTTAAAAGTTGAAGTATTACAAAGTGTAATGCATTATAAACATATCATAAACATATAAACATAAACATAAGTTTTCATCGATTGTAATATAATATAACTACATAGAAAATAATAATGGTTAAAGTTAAAGTGTTAATAAAGTAATATTTGGGAACGATGGGACGAGAGAGTACTTACGTTTGTGACGTAGCTTAACTATACGGTGGAACCTTACCTCTGAGTTTAAGTCCAACTGAATATTTATATTTACGACTAATTTTTTTAAATGTTAGGCTATGTATTCGTCAATTAGAGATGCCAACGATGAATTTCATGTTAGAGGATATACCACCAGATATATCCCCGCGGAGGAGAACTTTCCCCGTCTCTACCCTTATGAAATACAACAGGACAACATGTTATACCATCACTGTCTCTGCGCAGATAATTTATCCTTGTGGGGCCTCTATCCCCGCTCTTAGCTTTCTTGAAATGGACAGACAGAGGGTAGAGGAGAAGGCCAACGACTAGCACCAAGAGACTGAACATGACCGACGGACGACGGCCCCCTGCGTGCCATAGAGGGAGGAGGCGAGGAGAGGCTGCGTGGCACTAGGACCTATGCGACGTGATGATGAGTCTGGGACCTGGGCGACACGTCTACGTGGCCTAGGGGTGGCTTCGGGCGACGGCGTCATTGGGAGCCTGGGACTAGGAGTCGGCGTGGGGATGAGAGGGAGTGGATGGATTTCGTGGCTAGGATTTTTCGGATGCTTTATATACTCTAGTTATTGGGTTTAGTTATTATGGGCCCAATACATTGTGTCTCCATGAAAAACAGAGACGGAGGACGGTGAACCATACTCACCCCGTTAGACCTGATGGAGGCTTTTTTCTCTCCATTTAATCCTCCATGGAGACACAATTCATACCTCCCATTTCCTAATAGGAGGATTCATGACGGAAAATCGGGGGACGAGGAATCATGGCCATCCCTTTCATTTATATAGATAGAGTGTGTGTGCATGTACTACGTTTAAAGGAGTGTAAGTGTGCACGAGTGTATTTCAGCACATACGTTTGTAACGTGTTTCTAAAATAATAATAATGATAAGTATTTACAAAGTAATTAGGTGCAAATGAAGAACTCAAACGTCTACGATAGACCTATATTCATAGCCTGATAGGACACTTGGAAAATGATGATTTATATTTTGGTCGAGTGTGTACAATAAATTAACCGTGAAAAACTAATGTTATGGGGACATGGATGTTCTCTGTAAAATAATTTATCCTTAGTATCCTATACGAGAAACTCGGACAGAAAAAACCCGCATACCCACGGACACTCGACCCGGTGGGCACGAATACGGGCGCGAACCTGTGCCCGCGGGCACGGGTATGGGCATAGGGTTATGCCCAACAAACATTTGTATACGGGTAAAAATTAAGTACGTCCACACCTGCAAACCCATATACCCACACTGATATGTGAGACCACAGAAGAAGAAGTATATAAGCTCAATCTAGGGTTTTTCATTCCCACCCCCACCCCGCAGCCGTAATCGCCCGGCCCCTACCGACCCGTCACTCTTCCCCACCCTATAGCCCGCCCGCGTGCCGCTCCCATCCCAGCTCACCGATGTGCCGCTCCCACCCCGCAGCTCGCCCCGCCGTGCTCCGCTCCCCAAAGTGGGTATGCGGCATGCTGCGGCATGTTTTGCCCACTTATAGCGGGCGTGGACAGATGTTGCTACCCGTGACGGGTAGCGGGTGCGGGCGCAGACATAAAAATAATCTCATGGGTACTGGTTTAAAAATAATCTCGCGGATACTGGTTTGAGATACAGGTATTCGTGCAGATTTTACATGTATATATGTTGTAATGCTTTTAAATTAATTATTTTTAAAGTTATTGATAGTTAAAGTTATAGAAGTTTGATCTCAACTTTGTTCGAAATATCATAAGAAAATGATAGTATTATATGAATGTTTATTAATTGATTTATTAAGGTAGAAATTTAATTTGTTTTTCGTTGCATTGAGGTCGCTAGTCTAGTCATGAATAAATCTTGATACCACTGTAGTGAATACTTACTTGAATAGAACGACAGCATCGCGTTTCTGTTGAGAGTTGAGACGGTCGAAATTTGTAGAATTCAAACTCGAGAGAACAGGGGTGAAGTAAGGATAAATAATCGTCGGGCCCAGTACTAACCGGGTTTATGTTTTTAACCAAAACCGGTTGAAAACCACACAATATCCATGTTTCGACGTGAGATGAAAGTAGATTCTGAGTGAAATTTTGAATGTTTTTTAGAAAAATTTGAAACGGTAAAACTCAGACCGAAATTAATCAAAATTTATCAAATTTTTTCAAAAAAATTCATATCGCTGGGTTCAAAATCCAATACTAAATTGTAAATTGAGGAGGTAAACCCTGATAAAAAATATGATATGTTCGAACCTACAAAGGATTCAGAACCTTTCCTCCCAGCACGTAAAATGAAGTGACAAAATAGTACACTTTAAAAATAGATAAATATATTTTTAAGTATTAGCTTTTGAATTTGATATAAAAACAATTTTTCTATAGAAATTATTCTACCTGGAAATTTATGGAGTTGTGGAACGCTGACCTTATGCATGGTCCCAAATCTCAAATATTCAAACGTATATCTATATTCGGCTGACATATAATCATAAACGTTAGCTAATTTTCTATTTGCCGCTGCTAATATGAGTTCTAATTGTCAATTAGGCTTTAACATAGCAATTAACAACTAATGTTATCGGGATCTAGTCTTTTTTTTTCCGTCATAGCTGATAAAATAAAAAGAGTATGAGAGGTTCAGATATCGTCAGGGTCGACTGACACCGACGAATGACTGTAGCGTGACCTCTGCGAGGGAACGCCAACGTGGGTCTGGACAAAACTTGCAACATCTAAACAGGCCGGCCCATTTGCACTATCAGGCATTTCAGCAGAGCGCAAGCGAAGCTAAAGATTAGTACCACCTCACTACTTTAGACGAAGCTGGAGCTTCTTATAAGCTGGGGCGTGGGGACTTGTGGCACGACCTTACTTGAACAGGATCTGTTCTATAGGCTCGTACCGTTGCATCCTTTACCAGTAAGGAGGCAAGCACTCAAGTCTGGTTGATGCGACATGACCTCTGGGCCAGAGCGTGATTAACGGCTAGGATGCTTTCCGCTCGGACCCATTCGACGGTTGTAGAGGATCGTTCCTGTCTGGTTCACGTCAGAGCAGGTTAGCCCAGAGGTTGTCTGACAGACAACCCCTAATTTTTTTTCTTTCTTTTCCGATTTCATTCTGACAAACAGCCTGATTCGTGGCAAGTTAAACACGCTTACCTCAAGAAAATTGGACTGAGGGCGAGTTCAGTTTAGCCTTTAAACTTGTTGCCTGCTTAACCTCAATAAAAACAGACCAATTTATTAACGTTCATGCAGGATTCATTTATGAGGGTCTTTTTTAAAAACTGATTTGACTATTTTAAGTATGAGTACATATAGACATATAGTTCACCTGAAAAAAAATAGAAACAATTCGCTGGTTTCTGATTCACCCTTGTTTTCACTTTGTTTATGTTAATTTGTTTTTTTTTCTTTCAGTAATCTTGCTTAATATTGATCATCTTTTTGTTTTGGCATCTACAGTCACTTTATTCCAGCATCAGTTTTACACTCCCCCCACTTTCTCGTTTCTTTTATGAGTAAGATGTTCATTTTTTAAACTATTATTAAATGATACGTTTATATAAATTTTTTTATATGGAAGGTGTTCTAAAGTATTAAATAAATTTAATTTTTAAATTTATAATGATTAAAAACTTAATCAATTATACGTTAATAGATTATCTTTTACATGCGTTGAAAATCATTATCTTCATCATCTAAGTCGAACGGGGACCTACATGTACTTTGAAGGTTTTCCCATATTCTCCTTTTAACAAATGTGCATGCCATGCCATCAAAACTCCATGTGTGAAGAATGTCTTGTCGAAACCATGATCTTTAGAACTTGAACTTTGAACAAACTCTAATCCTATTTAAGTTATATTTTTTATTAACATAATACAACATTGTTTTTTGACAGAAGACATACACCACATTAGACCCAATATATGGCCCGCCCGCATGTAGGCCTCACTACAGTTATAAAGCCAAAATTATTTAATCCTTTCGTTCCAAAATAAATTTATTTTCACCGAATGCTAAGTACACACTTTATTAGATCATATGCTATTATTTCTCTTTTTATCTACTAGAAATATATTTTTTGAGCAAAGGTTGTGGGAAAAATCCCCACAGCAAAAGAACGCTGAATATATTAAAAAAGGAGGGGAGGAAGCTTACAGCGGGGTTAGGGGTTAGCTAGGGAGTTAGATACAAAGATGGAGAGAGACTAATTGAAAGCATCCAACCAAACAGAAAGCTTCTCTAGAGACTGCCTTAAATCTGGACGCCTGGGTATAACTCTGAGCTTTAAAGTTGCGGAACCAGTCAGAAGGAGTGTTATTCCTTCTGTTGAAAACTTTATCATTACGTGCTTTCCAAATCTCCCAAAGAGCAATCTGGGAAGCTTCAAAGTCGAAGCTGGGGGAGGTGCAGTTAAGGAGTCTGTCTTCAATTGGGGTAAAAAGGTCCCAAGTTTTGTTGATTTTGTTCCAACACTGTCTTGCAAAGGGGCAGTCAAAAAAGAGATGGTCGATAGATTCATCCGTATCCAGGGAACACATGACACAGAAAATCATTTTTTCTGTTCCCAATACATCTTCTGGTTAGCATGATTTTGGTGTTAAGCCGATCAAGAAGCACTAACCAAATGAAGAACTTAATTCTTGGGGTGCACTGAGATTTTCCAAAGTTTACCAAAGATTTGGTGAGCCGGCACCGAATCATAGATATAATTATAAAACATTTTGCTGGTATATCTTGCTCCCCAAGTCGGCCTCCAACAGTCTTTAGAATTCTCATCATAAGGTAATTGGTACAACACCAACTGGAGTTCATCGAGTTCTTCAGCAGCCTGGATGGATAGCGGTAGGAAAAACACTGAATCGAGATCTTCATAATGCATTAATTTATGCACTGACTCAGCTGTGGAGGTGGCAAAGGAATGTAGCCGAGGGTAGGCCTGGAAGAGAGGGGGGTTGATCCAGTTGTCCAACCAGAAGTTCACAGAACGACCATTACCTAAAGTGCATTGTGTAAATGATCTGTAGATGCCATGAAGCCTAAGGATGTCCTTCCACCAAAATGAACCAACTTCTCTCGTACAGTGAGGTACTCTGTTGCTGTAGTACCTGGACCAGATGAGTTGGATCCATGGAATGCCTTCATTGTTATAGAATTTATGTAATTGCTTGAGAAGCAGCGCGTCATTTTGAAGCCTGAGATTAGTTACTCCAAGCCCACCCTTGCGTTTGGTCTTTGAACCATTTCCCAAGCTACCAGGTTACCGCCCTGCTTGTGCTCAACATTTTCTCGCCAAAGACACTGTTTTCTAGCTCGATCAATATATTCAATCATACCCATCGAAAATTTGATGGAGCAAAGGGCATAAGTAGAGATTGGAGTTAGAACTGAGTTAAGAAGCTAAAGACGGCCTGAGAGGGAAAGCCAGGTTGAGCTACCGGCTAGCCTTTTTTCCACTCTTTCCATGATTGGCATTAGATCTTCCATTCTCGGTTTTGTGGTACCCATAGGTAAGCCAAGGTAAGTGAAGGGAAGCGAGCCTGGCATACATCCAAATGTGGCAGCTAGATGTTGGAGTCGTTCCTGACTTATGTTTATAGGCAGCATTTGGGATTTGTGAAAGTTGACCTTCAAACCTGTGGAAACTGAGAAACTATTTAGCAGCCCTTTTAAGAAAAGAAGTTGCATTGGATCAGCCTGCATGATCAGGAGTGTATCATTAGTGTACTGAACTATTGGAAATTTCTCAGTTGGCTGCTTGATTGGCAGATGTAGCAGGCCTTGACTTAAAGCTTTGTTGATTAGAACTTGCAGGAGATCATCTGCAAGGACGAAGAGGAGTGGGGAGAGCGGATCACCCTGCCTGACCCCCCTTTTGCAGTCAAAAAACTTCCCCGGTACACCATTGAGGAGGATAGCCGATTTACCGGTGGAGACGATTGCATTAATCCAATTAATCCACTGAGAGGGAAAACCAAGATGTATCATGACTTGTATGATGGCCTTGTGCTCCACTGTGTCGAAGGCTTTTTCAAAATCTAACTTTAGGATTAGTACTGGTTTTTTGGACTGATGGCACTGATGGATATATTCAAAGCTACAGGCCAAGCAATCTTGGATTGATCGTCCTCTTATGAAGCCATATTGGTTGCGATGGACGAGGTTAGTGATGACTACCTGAAGTCTGTCAGCTAGGATTTTTGTGAGCAATTTGAGACTAACATTTAGCAGGGAGATTGGCCTATAATCATGTTGGGGTTGGCCTGTGGACCCCCGTTTTTGAGATGGGAATCTTTCGTGTTCATAGTACCATTTTCCTGGATCGAGTAGTTGGTACCCACGAATACAGTACTGGATAATCAGGTGCATATGCACGAATAGTCTTACATTACCATTATTACATCAATAGGCCCGAAGGCAATGTTCAACCCACGTGACCTTATGGTCCGAATACAACATAAAAACGAATTTAGATATGGCAATGGAAAGAGGCGCGGCTTGTCATTTGCCACAGGCAACGACCGGAGCTAAGATCTAGTATGCGCCGTCAGTTCCTTCACCCTCCTGGTAGTACGCATACGGGTCTTCCGGCTCTTCATTTCCGTCGCTGAAGGTTTGTGCGTATAGCAAGGGTGAGTACCAAACGTACTCAGCAAGCCAACACAGAATTGATGCATATGATAGGGTTACTCAAAGAACATGGCTAGGGTTCTTTTGCATAAAGCCAGTTTTCACAATTCTTTTCGCAAGCCTATTGACTAGCCAATCAAGTTTTAATTTTCACAGTTCATTAATCCGGTGACGGTTCTGTCTACCATCCATCGTGATTCCAAGGATGGCTTCCCGCCTCCGGTTCGTCATGATTTTCTGGGGAATCTATCCCTTCTCGCTTCTCGAGAAGTTGATCCACCAGCGAATGAAATCACCATGCATACCCCTCCCAGCAGTTTTAAGTTTAAAGTCTAGCCACGCGAAAGTCTTGTCACGATGCTCAATATCCGCGAGCACGGCTATTCGAATATATTGATTCACTCACACTGCAGTGGATGTACACTTTACCCGTACTCCGCGACAGCCCAACAAATGAGCCTACGCCTCAACACATGAGACGGTCACGGCAAAGCCTTTCGATAACCTTACTTTGGCAGTACCCGCTCCATGAACTTAAGCCCTCATGCACTCTAGCCGTCCTTTTCTAGCGGTGAGAGGAGTTCGCGCACCGGGGTAAGGGAAACTTTCTCAATCTTTAAGTTTATTTAATATCGGTTTAATTCCACCATTCATAACAAAGGCCGCAGCCTCATTCTCATCCCGTAACCACATCATAGAGAACCATCTATGCAAGGATACTGCCTCTGCTCGGCTATCTAGTCAGCTAGGTCTATACCCATTCGAGAAGTACGGTTGTGCCGGCTCGTTTCCGGCTATCTCATGGCTCGGTCCTTAATGACCAGGGTCGGCACTTGCCTTTTCCGGAATCCGCCCAAATCATCCAGCCGCCCAGTCTAAAACATTTGTGTAACATTTTCAATTTTCACCAAGCCTAGTTCAACATTCTCATGGCCATGTGGCGCTCATGTCTCCACAGCCGTATTTCAACTACCTTCCCTAAGGTAGTTGCCCGAGCACAAAGCTATTTTGCAAAATCATGAGTATGCAGGGGATCTAGTGTAAGGGGCTAAGCATTTGTACCGAAGTTATCCTCCGGTCATATCACATCGAAGGTTACAAGGAATAAATACTAATGGTGATCAATATCAAAGTAGGGTATATCAAGCATAGGTATTGTTTGTGTAAGGCATGCAATTTGTAATTTGAAATCAACATTATTTCACAAAGTAGGATCAATATGTTCAAAGAGTGTGATGACTTGCCTTGCTCGCACACTTGAGGGGTGGTATCTTCGGCGGGGTCGATGCCGGTTTCTTCGAGTGCTACCCGTACGTGCGAAAGATCATTTGAATTCAATTAGAATTCAATAAAATACCGAGAGATCGAAAAGAACCATAAAAGCCATGAAAACAACTCCAAAAGTTTTGCCAAAAATTTTACTCGAGTTAGAACAAGGGTCGCTAGGAAAATCCGTGTTTTGGAATCGAGTTGATGACCTAGGGTTTTCGCAAAGACGGCGATCGTAATAATTTGGAAAATTAAATTTGAAGATATCAGCGGAGAAAATTCGTGCTCGAGGTTTGAGGGTTTGAGCACAAAAGAGAAGCCTATTTAAATGGCGAGAAAGAATTAATCGGAGTCCGGATTTAAAAACGACGCGAAACGGAATCCCGAAAACGTCCGATTCCGATTTTTCAAACTTTGCACCGAGAAAACATGCGAGAAAATAATTTATTTTTGCCCAAAATTTTACTCAAGTCATCCCAAAATATTTTCCAAATTTTCCCAAATTTTTCCCTATTTTTTTCTTTTTCCTTTTCTTTTCCTTTTCCTTTTTCTTTTCTTTTTCTTTTCCCAGACACTATTCATCGGCGCCCAAGGTGTTCGACCGAACACCTCTCCCTCTGCTTCTCTGCACGGCCGGCGGCGCGCGAACACAAGAGGAGGGGGTGGTGGCTCGGCTTACGGTGATGGCAACGGCAAGGGAGGGTGGCGGAGCTCCGCGCACGGCGGCGTGAGCGCTAGGCGGCTCGCGACGATTTGCGGCGGTGGCGGCGCTCGGGAGAGGGAAAGAGACCGGAGAAGAGAGAGGGGCGCTAGGGGCAGCGATGTGGGGGATAGATGGGGTTTGCCCCCTCTTTATAGGCGCAACCGGGCGAGGCACGGAGGAACGGGGTGGGGACCGCGCGCGACGGTGCGGCGGCGCGCCGCGGCGCGCGGTGGCCGGGCGGGCGCGCGGAGTGCGGGCGCGCACGGGGCCGGCGCGGGCGGCGGCACGTGGTGGAGTCGCGGACGGGGCCGGGGTGTGGCGGCGACGGGTGGCGGCGCGGGCGCGGGGGCCGGGTGTGGCGGCGACGGATGGCGGCGCGGGCGCGGGGCGGGGTGTGGCGGCGACGGATGGCGAGTGCGGGCACGGGGCCGGTACGACGGGCGGGCGCGTGGCGGCAACGGCGCTCGCGCGCGGGCGGGCGGGGTGCGCGCGCGGGCGTCCGGGGGCGCGGGCGCGTGCGCGCTCACGCGGCGCGTGGCGCACGCGGGTGCGGCGCGCGGCGGCGGCGGCGCGCGCGGCGGCGCGAGGCCGGGCCGGACGGCGTCGAACGGGTTGTGACCGATGAACAGTGCAAAATTTTCAATTTTCCCGATTTTCTATTTTAATTTCTCATTTTCTATTTCCTTCCTTCTAAAAATTCCCAAAATAAATTCCTCTAATTCCAAAAATAATTTTTAACACAATATTTTCAACTTTCCCCACTTTTATTTTTTTACAATATATTTATATATTTTTATATATGTTTTTTATTTATTTACCCTTCCTCTTTTCAAAATTCGATATTCTCCCGTTATTTTTCCCAAAACCTTCCCGGATTTCGAATACGATTCCCGAGAATTTTATTATATATTTTGTGTCTTAATTTATCTTTTCCCAACCAACAATTTTATTTTAGATTTTCCCGAACGTGTTTTCATAAATCCGTGCCTTTCTCGATTTTCCCTCTTTAAAACCCTGATGCGGTTTTCGCACCTCTGTTTTGACAACTCTGAATCATCCAAAAACACCGAAAAGGGGAATGGACCCCGACTAAATTTATGCAACTGAACTGGCAAATAAGAAGCAACAAACCCGAGAAGAAGCAGCAGGCAAAGGTTTTTGAAAGTTCCGACTTCTACGTCCCGATTTCCGTTCTTCGATTTTTTAGGATGTTACAAACCTACCCCCCTAACAATAAATCTCGTCCCCGAGATTTCTTACCGGTTGCTGAGTAGGTGTGGGTATTCTGTCCTCAGGAACTCCTCGCTCTCCCAAGTTGCCTCTTCTTCCGTGTGATTGCTACATTGTACCTTGTACATGCGCCATGACTTGGTCCGTGTCTTCTTTTCTGCCTCGTCTAGTACCTTGATTGGATGCTCCGGGTAGGTAAGATCACTGTGGACATGGATGGTTTCTAAAGGAGCTTGCTCTTCGGTACCCGCAAACATTTCTTCAATTGCGACACGTGGAACACTGGGTGGACATCGGAGAGGTTCTCGGGCGGTTCCAATTGGTAAGCCACTTCTCCTCTCCTAGCGCTTATCAAGAATGGGCCCACGTATCTTGGTGCGAGTTTCCCTTTGACTTTGAACCTCTGAGTCCCCCGTAGTGGTGAGACCTTTAGATACACGTAGTCACCTTCTTTAAATTCTAATTCTCTTCGGCGGGTGTCCGCGTAGCTCTTTTGTCGTGATTGAGCAGCTTGTAATCGGTCCCGAATCAGACGAACTTTTCCTCGGCCTCTTTGATTATGTCGGCCCGAATACGGTTCGTTCACCGGTTTCGACCACATCAATGGGGTTCGGCATCGGCGACCAAATAGAGCTTCATTTGGCGACATCTTCGATCGGCTTGATAGCTATTGTTGTAGGAGAACTCGGCGTACGGCAAACACTTCTCCCAATCCTTGGTGAAATCCAACGCACGAGCTCTCGGCATGTCTTCTAGCACTTGATTCGTCCTCTCGCCCGTCCGTCGCCCGTGGGTGGTAAGCGATGCGAAGGCGAGGTGACGCCGAGTGCCTCGTGGACTTTGCTCCAAAAATGGGACGTGAATTGGGTACCACGATCCGATATAATCCTCTTTGGTACACCGTGAAGACATACAATCCTACTCATGTATAGTTCCGCTAGCTTGGCACCGTTGTAGTTAGTTTTTACGGGAATAAATCTGGCAGTCTTGGTGAGCCGATCCACTATTACCCAAATGGAATCGTAACCGGTCGTAGTTTTGGGTAGTCCTACTATGAAATCCATGCCTATCTCATCCCATTTCCATTCAGGAATCTTGAGTGGCTGCAGCAAGCCTGCTGGTTGTTGATGCTCAGCTTTCACCCTTTGGCACACATCGCACACGGCTACGTATTCGGCTACATCTCTCTTCATATTGGGCCACCAGTATTCTCCCTTCAAATCCTGGTGCATTTTCGTGCTTCCAGGATGTAATGGATATGCCGATTCGTGGGCTTCTTTTAAGATCAATCCTCGCAAACCACCTCGTTCAGGCACGCAGATTCGTTTCTTGTACCACAGGATTCCCTTGTCGTCTACTGTAAACTCCTTAGCGCGTCCAGCGGCCATGCGTTCCTTGATTTCCTGGGTTTCCTCATTCCCTTTTTGGGCTTCTTCTATTTGAGTCCTCAGAAGGGGTTGGATGTCCAGTGAGTGTACTTCTCCGTGAGGAATCAGGTGCAGATTAAGTCGAACCATTTCTTCTTGGAGCTCATTGGCCATACCTCCCAATTCCATGTGGTTGCATTGGGCTTTGCGGCTCGCCGCATCGGCCACTACATTTGCCTTGCTGGATGGTAATGGATTCCTAGATCGTAATCCTTGATCAACTCCAACCATCGCCTCTGTCGTAGGTTGAGATTAGGCTGAGTAAAGAAATATTTTAAGCTCTTGTGATCGGTATACACATCACGGTGGTTCCCGATCGATAGTGTCTCCGGATCTTCAATGCGTGAACAACCGCGGCTAATTCCAGTCGTGTGTGGGATAATTCTCCTCGTGAGGTCGTAACTGTCACGAGGCATACGCTATGACCTTCCCATCCTGCATTAACACTCCCCCTAGTCCTTGCCGAGATGCATCACAGTACATCACGAAATCTTTCCGGTTGTCGGGTAAGGTTAAGATTGGGGCAGTGGTTAACTTTTCTTTTAGTTGGTCGAAAGCCTTTTGAAACTTCTCGTTCCATTCAAACTTCTTTTCCTTCTTCAGAAGTTGAGTCATAGGTCGGGCCACAGTGGAAAACCCTTCGATAAACCGTCGGTAATAACCGGCCAAGCCCAAGAAACTCCGAACTTCCGTCACTGACTTGGGGGCCTTCCATTCCATGACAGCTTCGACCTTGGCGGGGTCTCGCTACTCCTCCTGGCTGAAACCACGTGGCCAAGAAAAGCGACTTCCTTGAGCCGAACTCGCATTTGCTGAACTTTGCATACATGGTGCTCTCGTAGTTTTTCTAGTACTAGCCGTAGATGCTCCGCGTGTTCCTCATCGTTTTTGGAGTAGATAAGTATATCGTCGATGAATACCACTACGAATTTGTCCAGTATTCCATGAATACCTTGTTCATCGGTTCATAAAATATGCCGGGGCATTGGTCAATCCAAAGGACATCACTGTGAACTCGTATAAGCCGTAACGTGTAGAGAACGCCGTCTTAGGAATATCTCCACTCTAATCTTCAACTGATGGTATCCTGACCGAAGATCAATTTTTGAGAACACCTGCGCACCCTTAAGCTGGTCGAATAGGTCATCAATTCGAGGTAGTGGGTACTTGTTTTTGATAGTCACTTCATTCAGCGACCGGTAGTCCACACACATTCTCATACTCCCATCCTTCTTCTTGACGAAGAGTACTGGGGCTCCCCAGGGTGAAGAACTGGGGCGTACGAATCCCTTCCCTTGTAGTTCTCTTATTTGCTTCTTGAGTTCCTCTAACTCGTTGGCCGGCATTCGATAAGGCCTCTTGGATATGGGGGCAGTGCCAGGCATTAGGTCAATGATAAACTCTATGTCGCGATCCGGGGGCATTCCGGGCAATTCCTCGGGAAACACGTCCGGGTATTCTTGTACTACTGGCATTCCGCCTAGAGGTAGCATGGTGAACACTCCCGCAGCTTGTTCGCATAGCTTCGAATTTTGATCCATCGTTATGCTCATCGGTGATCCCCATGGGGTGGATACCGTGACTTCCCTTCGACTGCAGTCTATAATTCCATTATTCTTGGTCAACCAATCCATTCTGAGTATGACATCGATGGTTTGGGGTGATAGCACCATAAGGTTTGAAAGGAACACCACATCTCTAATCCGTATGGGCACATTGATGCAAGCATGGGGCACGGTTATGTCTCCCCCAGGTGAGTGTACCAGCATAGGTCTCCTAAGTGCTACTTGGTGTAGGTGGTGTTGTTTGCTTACTTGGGAAGATATGAATGAATGCAAGGCTCCAGAATCGAATAAAACTTTAACTGGTGTAGAGTTGATAGAGAACATACCCATCAATACGCTCCGGTCCTCCCGAGCTTCTTCGCCCGCACATGATTCACTGGCCACGTCGAAACCCGGTGGCGGCCTCGTTGGGTAGCGGGGTCCGAGCAGACCTCGTCCCGCCGCAGGTGGGGTTCCTCGGACGGGCGTCGCATTGGCGCCGGCGCACGGGGGTGTTGCGTGGTTTTGGGCAGCTATTGGAGTAGTGCCCGAATTCTCCACAATTGAAGCGCTCACATTCTTTCTTCTGGAGCGGCTAGGGTTGGTGTGGGTGTACGAAGCGAGGTGTAGCGGCTGTTGACATGGTCGAAAGCGGGGAACGACCGGCTACCGAACGTTTGGCTTCCATCCGGTCGGGGTGGCTCCCTTGGGGCGTTGTGGCGTTCCCTGAAATGGGCGAGCCATAGCGAGCCTCCTTTTACGGTTATTTTCTACCATCTTTTGGCCGTGTTCAAGCCGAACGACCTTGTTGATGAGGCTTTGGAAACTGGTGTGGTCCGCCCGATCATTGGTCCTCTCACTCGTCATTTAGTCCCTCAATGAATTTATCCATCTTCTCTTCCTCGTCCGTCAGTCACCGGTGGCGTAACGGGCAAGCCGGGTAAACTTGTTCGATACTCTTGTATCGAGGTGTTTCCTTGACGTAGTCTGCGGAACTCGTTTTCTTCATTCTCATAACGCTGCGCCGGCACGAAATTCTCACGAACGCAGCCGTGAACTCTTCCCATGTTGGTTCCCCTGCGTCTTCACTCGCGTTTCCTTGTAGGTGTCCCACCAGTCACTTGCGGGACCCTCCAGTGGTTAGTAGCGAAGACAACTCTATCGCTTCTCGGACTCGACGAGAGTTAGCTTTTTCTCGATCACCCTCGGCCGGTCTTCGCATCCATGGGTTCTTCGGCCGCGGAGAAGGTTGGTGGCTTAGCTCTCATGAACTCTCCCGACTCTTGATCCTCCTCGACTTCCCTGGTTGTTAGCAATTGCTTGGAGTAGCTGGGTCTGCAAAGCCATAACCTCCGCCAGAGTGGAGGGGTTGGGTTCCGGCGGGTTCTCGTTGGTTGCTGCGGCTCTGCGGCGATGTGCCATCTGAAGAAGATAGATGAATTAAGAGATCAGACCAGTTTAGGTCAGGGTTCCTAGGGGGACTTTTCTTCAAGTTCTTTTAAATGATCTTCAATCAACAAGCAGGGTGAAATAATAATAAGCTCACGAATTAAGACACCGCAAAGCGATGCTCAGGTCCATCATATTACATAAGAGGGGTACACGGACTGTACATACACAGTCCTTCATGCCATGATAGCAACAACAACTACATCGTCTAACTGCATCAACCAATTAAGGGGGAATAGAGTGGTGTTCGTGCTGCCGAGCCGTCCAGAACGAGGTCAAGCTGGGGAGGTCCTCCCGCCTAGTCGTCCAACCATCCGCAAGAGCCAGGCGCAGGAAGTGGGTGGTCCGCTGCTGAAGCAAACCGGAGTCCCCATGGCTCGGAGGTGGTGGCCTCGGAGTCATGCCGAATCTTCCGATTCGGTGGCCGCGTACTCTTGCGAGCGGTCTGGCGGGTGAGGGGGCCTCCAGTGTGAGTCAGGCGACGAGTGGGAGCTTCCTCCTCCATTGGGTCGGTGTCGCTGGACTCCCATTTGACCTCCATAGGTTCTGCCTCAGACTCCGTGTCGGTGTGGATCTGGATGGGGTTCTCCTCTCCCGATCCAGGCTCGGATGGCACTGCTACGGAGCTCGAGGTGGGTCCCATGGATGTGGCAGCAGCGGGGTCTACCAGGTACGGCGCAGGCTCTGTGCTCAACATAAAAGCTTGCTCCATCATGGCTTGAAAAGTATCCAAGCATGCTGGAGTCATAAGGTAATAGTGGTCGGGCACAGGAGTAGGAGGTGTTGGTACAAGCTCAGTGGGAGTACCTGCACGTAGACAGGGCGAGTGCGCAGCTGCTCCTCCAGCTGGTCGACTTGCTGCTTGCTCTTCCTGAGCTGCTCTTCCAGCTCTACCAGGGCTTCCTCACGGGCCACGTAGCGGTCCGAGAGTTGCTCATATTGGGCACCATTGGCTTGCAGCTGAGTTTGCAGCATGTTTATCTGGTCCCCACAGCCTTGGTGGCGCTCGACCAGATCATTGAGGCGTGACTGCTGGTCGTTGATCTCAAGCAAGGCCTCCTCGTAACAGTCATCTGCCGTCTCCGCCCAACGTGATAGACGCGTGACCATCGGGTTGTAGCAGCAGGGGGTGGCCTCCACAGTGCAGACTGGGTTGCCCTCTTCGCGATAAGGATGATGCACGAACTCTGTCACCGTGAGTTCGGCACGATGTATCGCATTAAGGCGAAGAAAGGCTTCGCGAGCCGCATCTTGAATGGATGCTTCTGCTAAGTCCCGGTGGTAGCGGGTGTGGAAGCAGAAAGATGTTTCACTTCCCATGCGGGCTTCTATGGATACGGCTGCCTCCCAGGCTGGATATACTTCGGAGCCATGCCTTTTGGTGTGATAGGTGGGTGGTTCCGGGTACCTCAAACACCATAGCAGGGATTGAAGCTGTGCCACAAACCCCTCGTCCCCGTGGGATAGTGACCTCCCAGGCTCCGTCGTGGTTTGACATCTGCTTTTGACGGCAACTTGGGGTTAGAGGGAGGGAGCTATTATAATCATTTGGTAAAAGGAAATACAGAGGTAGAAAAGGTATATTTGCATTTTCGGAAATAATAGTTTAAAACTGATCCTATGTAGGGATATTTCCCTTTAGCCGACTAGTTAGGGGTAGGGCGCCATTGGGTCTTAGCCTACGGTCGCATGGCTCTGATACCAGCTCTGTGGACCCCCGTTTTTGAGATGAGAATCTTTCGTGTTCATAGTACCATTTCCCTGGATCGAGTAGTTGGTACCCACGAATACAGTACTGGATAATCAGGTGCATATGCACGAATAGTCTTACATTACCATTATTACATCAATAGGCCCGAAGGCAATGTTCAACCCACAGGACCTTATGGTCCGAATACAACATAAAAACAGAATTTAGATATGGCAGCGGAAAGAGGCAGCGGCTTGTCATTTGCCACAGGCAACGACCGGAGTTAAGATCTAGTATGCGCCGTCAGTTCCTTCACCCTCCTGGTAGTACGCATACGGGTCTTCCGGCTCTTCATTTCCGTCAGCTGAAGGTTTGTGCGTATAGAAAGGGTGAGTACCAACCATACTCAACAAGCCAACACAGAATTGATGCATATGATAGGGTTACTCAAAGAACATGGCTGGGGTTCTTTTGCATAAAGCCAGTTTTCACAATTCTTTTCGCAAGCCTATTGACTAGCCAATCAAGTTTTAATTTTCACAGTTCATTAATCCGGTGACGGTTCTGTCTACCATCCATCGTGATTCCAAGGATGGCTTCCCGCCTCCGGTTCGTCATGATTTTCTGGGAAATCTACCCCTTCTCGCTTCTCGAGAAGTTGATCCACCAGCGAATGAAATCACCATGCATACCCTCCCAGCAGTTTTAAGTTTAAAGTCTAGCCACGCGAAAGTCTTGTCACGATGCTCAATATCCGCGAGCACGGCTATTCGAATAGATTGATTCACTCACACCGTAGTGGATGTACACTTTACCCGTACTCCGCGACGCCCAACAAATGAGCCTACGCCTCAACACATGAGACGGTCACGGCAAAGCCTTTCGATAACCTTACTTTGGCATTACCCGCTCCATGAACTTAAGCCCTCATGCACTCTAGCCGTCCTTTTCTAGCAGTGAGAGGAGTTCGCGCACCGGGTAAGGGAAACTTTCTCAATCTTTAAGTTTATTTAATATCGGTTTAATTCCACCATTCATAACAAAGGCCGCAGCCTCATTCTCATCCCGTAACCACATCATAGAGAACCATCTATGCAAGGATACCGCCTTCGCTCGGCTATCTAGTCGCTAGGTCTATACCCATTCGAGAAGTACGGTTGTACCGGCTCGTTTCCGCTATCTCATGGCTCGGTCCTTAATTGACCAGGGTCGGCACTTGCCTTTTCCGGAATCCGCCCAAATCATCCAGCCGCCCCAGTCTAAAACATTTGTGTAACATTTTCAATTTTCACCAAGCCTAGTTCAACATTCTCATGGCCATGTGGCGCTCATGTCTCCACAGCCGTATTTCAACTACCTTCCCTAAGGTAGTTGCCCGAGCACAAAGCTATTTTGCAAAATCATGAGTATGCAGGGATCTAGTGTAAGCGTGGCTAAGCATTTGTACCGGTTATCCTCCGGTCATATCACATCGAAGGTTACAAGGAATAAATACTAATGGTGATCAATATCAAAGTAGGGTATATCAAGCATAGGTATTGTTTGTGTAAGGCATGCAATTTGTAATTTGAAATCAACATTATTTCACAAAGTAGGATCAATATGTTCAAAGAGTGTGATGACTTGCCTTGCTCGCACACTTGAGGGGTGGTATCTTCAGCGGGGTCGATGCCGGTTTCTTCAGGTGCTACCCGTACGTGCGAAAGATCAATTTGAATTCAATTAGAATTCAATAAAATACCGAGAGATCGAAAAGAACCATAAAAGCCATGAAAACAACTCCAAAAGTTTTGCCAAAAATTTTACTCGAGTTAGAACAAGGGTCGCTAGGAAAATCCGTGTTTTGGAATCGAGTTGATGACCTAGGGTTTTCGCAAAGACGGCGATCGTAATAATTTGGAAAATTAAATTTGAAGATATCAGCGGAGAAAATTCGTGCTCGAGGTTTGAGGGTTTGAGCACAAAAGAGAAGCCTATTTAAATGGCGAGAAAGAATTAATCGGAGTCCGGATTTAAAAACGACGCGAAACGGAATCCCGAAAAACGTCCGATTCCGATTTTTCAAACTTTGCACTGAGAAAACATGCGAGAAAATAATTTATTTTTGCCCAAAATTTTACTCAAGTCATCCCAAAATATTTTCCAAATTTTCCCAAATTTTTCCCTATTTTTTTTCTTTTTCCTTTTCTTTTCCTTTTTCCTTTTTCTTTTTCTTTTTCTTTTCCCAGACACTATTCATCGGCGCCCAAGGTGTTCGACCGAACACCTCTCCTCTCGCTTTCTGTTACGGCCGGCGCGAACACAAGAGGAGGGGGTGGTGGCTCGGCTTACCGGTGATGGCAACGGCAAGGGAGGGTGGCGGAGCTCCGGCGCACGGCGGCGTGAGCGCTAGGCGGCTCGCGACGATTTGCGGCGGTGGCGGCGCTCGGGAGAGGGAAAGAGACCGGAGAGAGAGGGGCGCTAGGGGCAGCGATGTGGGGGATAGATGGGGTTTGCCCCCTCTTTATAGGCGCAACCGGCGAGGCACGGAGGGAACGGGGTGGGGGACCGGCGCGCGACGGTGCGGCGGCGCACGCGGCGCGCGGGTGGCGGGGGCGGGCGCGCACGGGCCGGGCGCGGGGGGCGGCACGTGGTGGAGTCGCGGACGGGGCGGGGTGTGGCGGCGACGGGTGGCGGCGCGGGCGCGGGGCGGGGTGTGGCGGCGACGGATGGCGGCGCGGGCGCGGGGCCGGGTGTGGCGGCGACGGATGGCGAGCGCGATCACGGGCTGGTACGACGGGCGGGCGCGTGGCGGCAGGCGCTGCGGCGCGGCGGGCGGCGCAGCGCGCGGGGCGATCCGGCCGGGCGCGGGCGCGTGCGCGCTCACGCGACGCGTGGCGCACGCGGGTGCGGCGCGGTACGGCGGCGACGCGCGGGCGGGCGCGAGGCCGGGGCCGGGACGGCGTCGAACGGGTTGTGACCGATGAACAGTGCAAATTTTCAATTTTCCCGATTTTCTATTTTAATTTCCCATTTTCTATTTCCTTCCTTCTAAAAATTCCCAAAATAAATTCCTCTAATTCCAAAAATAATTTTTAACACAATATTTTCAACTTTCCCCCACTTTTATTTTTTTACAATATATTTATATATTTTTATATATGTTTTTTATTTATTTACCCTTCCTCTTTTCAAAATTCGATATTCTCCCGTTATTTTTCCAAAACCTTCCCGGATTTCGAATACGATTCCCGAGAATTTTATTATATATTTTGTGTCTTAATTTATCTTTTCCCAACCAACAATTTTATTTTAGATTTTCCCAGAACGCGTTTTCATAAATCCGCGCCTTTCTCGATTTTCCCTCTTTAAAACCCTGATGCGGTTTTCGCACCTCTGTTTTGACAACTCTGAATCATCCAAAAACACCAAAAAGGGGAATGGACCCCGACTAAATTTATGCAACTGAACTGGCAAATAAGAAGCAACAAACCCGAGAAGAAGCAGCAGGCGAAGGTTTTTGAAAGTTCCGATTTCTACGTCCCGATTTCCGTTCTTCGATTTTTCAGGATGTTACATGGCCTTTTTTGGGACCAAAGTTATGAAGGAAGTGTTTATAGAGCTGAGTGAGACCGTCCCTGAGTAGAAATCATTGCATAGCGTGTAAAAGTCTTGCTTAATTATAGGCCAACATTTCTTCAGAAATAAGCCGTTGAAGCCATCCGGTCCAGGAGCTTTATCTGTGGGCATTTTGTTTATGACAGCGTCAATTTCAGAATGTGTGAATGTGTTGATGAGAAATTTCTCTCACGCGCTGGCCTGGGAGATCTGCTTAACTCCATTGCAGGTCCTTCTCGGCTGCCTGTCCGGTGCAGAGCGTGCCAGTTGATTTGATCTGTTAATCAACAAGAAAAACAAGAGAATAGGCGTTAAGCGTTAAGTTAGATCCCCATTGGATCGGCTGAGGGAATCCATAAACATATATATGCTATTCCAAACCATGTTTAAGCCAAGTGACTGAAATGGATCGGCTATACCGAGACAGCATCAACCGCTTAACCCAAATACAGTAAAGATTAATAAATGAATAATAAATATATGGATCGATAACCTAGCCGATACTGGAAAACTAACAAGGAATCAGCTAGTACTCCGATGAATCTTATAGAAAGATATCACTCTTGAATCAAATGCATAGCCTAGACATCGGCCATCGGCTGTCGATGATAGGCCAATTTTGGTTGACAGCGTCCGACAGGAATGCGATCTTAACATAAGAGGCAGTCCTAATATAAATCTAATAATAAATATATTAAGAGAAACACATCAGGCAGATAAGGCCGGCCGAAACCCCGGCACTGTCTCTAAACAATATAAATCCATCCGAACAGATCATTGGCAGCTCTAAGAACGACTTAATAGTTCAAACATGATGCAGCACTAAGTATAAAAAGAACAACCCGATCTGTTGTAGCCGATTTATATTTCTCGAGACAGTGGATACCGCATACAAACCAACCAACCGTTAGATCTAGCCATATTGGCTGCAAGTTCTTGACAGAACTAACCAATGGCGGGGTAGATCTAAACATTGATCTAATTTATATGCGCTATATGATAAATAGCGTAGTATAAACTCTTGATTCTAATATGTCATTACAATGGAAGCACTAGAAACAATAGATTATACCACTAATGACAAACATTTACCTAGATCTGGGGATCGAAACGATGCAGCCCGTAGTCAAACAAAGTGCTCATCTGAAGAAAAGGTTGGCGATACGCCAAAGGATTGATTATGATTGTGTATTGATTCGAATAATTTACAGGGGGTCTCTGGTCCTATTTATACCCAAGATACAATTATCTGTACAAACCCTGGACTCTATCTAAACTACTATTTAAAACACAACATTATCCCGGAAAGGACCCATGCCATGTTACAACTAACAGTCTAAACAAACCCCTAGATTACAGATACAATTATCGTTACAGGACTCTATCCATAAGTGGCAATATTGTTTAACACGCAATTAACAACCGATATTCTATTTATCTTCAATCTGCTGCATCAGAAATGATTTCATCTCTTCCGGACCTGGAATTGGCTATCGGCTGCCCCTGTCCGATTCAACCTTAGCCGATTGGCTTCGCAGCCGATCACTCCTTAGCCGATGCGACCCCTGTCTCCAGCCGATCTGACTCTGCTTTGTCTTTGCAGACTTTGGAACTCAATTACCAAATTTCAGTGTTAACGAAAGGCATCCGTGAGGGATTCTAATCCTTCTCTCGGTGTAATCAGACGGTGTAGATCGAAAACCATTGTTGGATCTGCACTGATACCCATTTTGCGCTTGAAATAGGACCAAAGTAACCCTGCCTTTGTTTCATGATCTGTGAATTCTATCCCAGCGTCATCAACAAGGTGAGAGATTAGATTTCTTCTGTAAGAGATTGTTGCCATAGCATGAAAAAACTTTGTGCATTCGTCCCCTAACCGAACCCTGTTCACCGTATATCTTTTCTTCCAGTAGATATTTTTGTAGTGTAAAAGTTTCTGAAGATGATCTTTGACCAGGGTGCGAAAGTTGTTTTCATGCCAGAAAAGTCCTCTTTTCTCTTCTAGGGAGTCTAGAAACTCTATTACCCGATTGCTGTTTGAGATTTGAAGCTTTGATTCGAGAGATTTCTGCTCCAAATTTTCAGCTCTGATCTCAGACTTTTGAGTTTCCTACGGATATTCCTTGCTGAATCTCCAATTTGGAGTGAGTTTGTCCAGCTGTCCTTCACTGTTTGAGCAAAGGTATCATGCTCAACCCAGAAGTTTCCAAACCGAAATATGTTAGATTTTGGAATTGAAGTGTTGATAACTATTTTGCACGGCGTGTGATCCGAGGTCGTTTTGGCCAGAGGATAAACTTCTGTGTTTGGAAAGGATGTAGTCCAACTGGGGGAGGTAAAGAACCAATCTAGTTGCTCTAACAGAGGATCTGTCTGCATATTACTCCAGGTAAATGCTCTACCTTTTAGGGGTAGTTCAATAAACCCAAGGTGTTCGATAGCGTCGTTGAAGATCAACATGTCCGAGAAATTACCCCTAGGTTTATTTCTGTTAGCAAGAGATCTATAGAAGTTAAAGTCTCCCAAGAAAATCCAGTTAGTCTCATCATCAATCTGCTGCATTTTGAACCAATCTATGAAGTGTGATCTCTCTGGCTCTAGGCACGGACCATAAATATTGGTTAACAACCAGTGTTCGTTGTTGTGAACCGAAGCAAAGCGGATAGTGATAGCAAAATTCATGACATCGACCACTTGACCTGTAAAGAGCGAACTGTTCCAGATCACAAGCAACCCTCCAGATGCACCAAGGGAGGGGACGAATTCAAAGCGATCGAAACGACGGGGTGCCAATTTCCTGATAAAGCTGGAGTCAAAATGGTCACGCTTCGTTTCCTGTAAACAAACCACCAAACTGCTTCTTTCCTCTATCTTATCTCGAATTGCTATCCATTTTGGGGGAGTTGATACCACGGATGTTCCAACATAAGATATTCCAATTTTGCGTTAACATAATAAAACACGTTGGGAGAAATATATAAGTACCACTAGGACCAGCAAAGTGGAGAAATAAGAGTTCAGGCAGCATAAGCAGGCATAAGGGTTTAGGGAGTATAAACAATCATTAACGGTGTAAAGACCCATAGCAAAAGCGCAGCTAAGAGGATCAATATTCGGACAAGACATCAAGGTTCTGACAATAAGGCCAAACACACTGCCAACAGAGTAGATTAAAATGGATATAAGAAGAAGGTGCCCAGCACAAAGAGAGTCTTTAGTTTTCTGCCTCATTAGAAACAAGGTTGGAGAGCAGATCATCAGACAGCTCGCTAGGAGCTATTCCGCAATTGATACCCCAGCCTCTCAAGATTTCGGTTGGTATTGGCTCCGCTGCTCCAGTGTCAGCATCGATTAGGACTGGGCAAAGCTTGCGTCTTTTGGTTTCCAACTTGACTGTGCGGAACCCATCCATCTTGTTTAATCTGGCACTGCGCCTAACACTCCCTTCTGTGAGACATTTGGAGCGATCAGAGATCACTCTTGGTAGACCCAGCATAGACTCTCCTTGCTGAGCATGTGTGGGCTGGTCTTGCGAACTTATGGCTGGGCTTCTTTGAGCTGGGCTGGTTGGGAAGATTTGAATTTTTCTTTTTGCCCAACGGCGCGCTTCGAGGATGTCTGGCCAGAGTTGTATTGCCAGAGCTTTTCTACAAGGCTGCCAAAGGACCAGTTTCTTTCCATGGGAGCCATGCGACTGAGGGTTTGCTTGAGGGGGTTCTGCCTGGATAACCACTGAAGATTGCAGAAAAGAATACTGACGACAATCCCGTTTATGCGCAAGATGCTGTCAGGGAGGTGTCTTGGTAAAGCTTTTCTGTGGAACAGATCGATGGTCGCACAAAAATTGAGACTGGCCTGGAAATGAGCTTGCTCCTCTGAAAAAGGAGGTAAAGTTTCGCTGGATGAAAAAGATATATCTCTGGTATTAAGGGCTTCAACCAGTTCTTCAACGGTGATATCTGGGCCGTGGCATCTCAGATATTCCATGGAGGAGCCTGAAAGATCAAGATCCGTGGAAACTTCTGGCCCTTCCCAAGCAGGCTAGGGATCATCCACTTCTCCGTTCAGATCTGTGTTTTGCTTGATAGGCTGTTGCTGGTGCTGCCATTGGTTATTCTGACCCTGATGTTGGTGTTCTCCACCGAAGAAGCCCTGATTAGGTGCAGCGCCATTAAGCTCAGCTTGCCAATTGGGGGCGCCGGGATTGGGGCCAAGAATCACTGGAGGGAACTTAGGGTGTGGCTCCCCATCAAACGGCACCGGTTCTTCATCTGCAGGAAACTCATCAGGGAAGTGCCCATTAAGGATGTACACAGGAACAGACCAGGATCTTCCAGCTCCCCCCAACAAAGTCCCGCTGGAAAACACCACACTGCATGGGACCCTATCCGGACTCAAAATTAAAGCTCGAACTAGGATCCTGGACTTGTTTGGTTCCTGAAACCAGTCTAACATACAACCAAAAGGGGCGATTGCAGCTCTGACAAACAAGTCCTTCTGGTAATCTAAGGGGAACCCTAAGAACATTAACCAACATACTCTGAGTGTAGGTGCAGGCCCTTGCATTGATCCCTTCATCATGTTTAACTACCCTGATCTGATGCTGCTGAAACGGGAAAGGTGGGTCTCGAACCAACTGGTCACGCTGGGTGACCGTCCTGAACCTGATCAACCCTAAACCAAGAGGGGATGGATGCGCTATCTGAATCTGCACCCTCTGCGTGTCCTCCAGGAACTGACAAACTAGATTCAAGGTCGGGCGAAGTTGGTTTACCTCAGTCGGCATAGGGTTTAACATCACAATGGCATAATCTTCATGCTCCTTGGTTGGTTCGCCCCCCAGCGCAACTCTGCTTCTTGCTGGCCTATTCCAGCCATGCTCCACATTGAGGCCCGCGACCAGGAAGGGCTGAGGGTTGACTGGGAAGTTGGCCATCTCTGTGTGATCGTTGGCAGGCGGATGTGCTGTAGCAAGCTCCAGAGAAATAGGGGATGGGATGAAAGGGGTTTGTGGAGTGGTCGACGGACTTGAAAGCGAAGAAGAAAACTGCAAATTTTGAGGGAGAATCGCTGCGTCCGTTGCATGCTGAGTTGCTGAAGGTGAAAAGGCGGCACGAGAAACGAGGATATCTTTACCCAAAGGAAGTGAATCTTTCCCATGAACTAAAAGTTGGTTTTTGGAAGCAACCGAATTATCTTTGGGTAACCAAAGAAGGCAATTTTTTCTTTTAGGGACCCAAATCTGTTTACTCTTGGGCTTGGACTGAGGCCCAACTTTCGGAATCCAGATTTGTTTTGTCTTGTAGCTGGGCCGAGGCTCACCTTCCTTCTACCGAATACTGGAGAGAGATGGATTGGAAACTTCAACGGCAGGCCTGTTAGGATCCAAAGGAGCCTGCTTTTCAAAAATCAAATCTTTAGACTGTCGCAAACTGTGGTGATTTCCTAAGAACTTGGCCGAATTCCGGGAGATTTGGATCTCTGGTTGTTGAGCATGGCGTTTCTCCGTCGGAGAAGGTTTGCCGAAGATCAAAGGCCAACGAGATTGGGCTTGAGTAGGATTAACGGCTGAACAAAAAGAACCAAAGCGGATTGTAACCGTGGGTTGGTGAAGAAACTTTGGGGGGGACTGCACTAACTTCCGGGCAAAACTGACTCGTTTCTGGGAATTGCTCTTTTCTCTTAGCCGTTTCTTTGAAGATTTAGAGAGAACCAAAGTCCATTCTTTCTCTTGTTCTAATTCCCAGGCTCGTTTTTCCTTTTCCCAATGGGGGACTCCATTATTCCAGAGGTGGAAGTACACATCAAAAGAGTTGGAAATCACTCTACGGAGTCTATAAATCTCAAAACCAACCTCTTTGGAGAACACAGAAAAACGGAAGTGATTGTTGCTGAGGAATTTGACATGGAAGTTTTGAGCACAGCCTCCCAAGCAAGATTACAGGGCCGGGAAACGATTCTTCCTTGAGGAGAAAAAAAACGACGAAAAGTAGCCGGAGAAAGAAAGAGCCATTAGGGGAGGGAAGAGGGTGGTGTACGGGGATCGGAAGCGACGACAAATTTTTCCTTGGAAAGATAGTCCCACATCGAAGTCCAGTCGGCTAATAAGATCCGAGGAGGACCCCATAGTCGCCGGTGATTCACCGGCAGAAAAGCACGGCGGAGAGGATCGCCAGACGATCCGGGATTAACGGAGCCATACCATATAAAGCTTTTCCTTTCATGTATTATTTACTATAAATATATTTATATTCTATTTTTACAAACTCTGATATAATTATTGTTAAAAATAAATTTCTTCATGATAAATATAATGGCTAAAATGATCTTTATTCTGGGAAGCAGAGAGGCCTCATGTAGACCACAATTCCGTTCCAACCCAATATATATCGGCCGCATGTTAACCACATTACCGTATGGCCCACGATTTTGGGCTGCATGTAGTACGAATGAATTACCAAATGGGCCTAATACATATGGGCCGTAATACCATTCCGGCCTAAACGACTCAGGTCCAATACATACGCTACTGTAGTATTCCGGCCCAAATAGTTTGGGCTGGTCGGTATTTCACGATTGCTTTCTCCGGTGCAAAGGTGTATGTACTCGAGATGGGGAATTTTTAGCATTTTTATTTTTTATTTTTTAAAGATTTATAAAAATAATTATTTGTTTTCAAAAATAGCACAAATAGCCGTTGGGGTTCGTCTGTCGCGCGGGGGAATATTTGCAGGCGGCTCCTTCCCGTCCTTACCAAGGGCGTTTTGCCCTGTTCAAATAGGGGGCACGTAAAAAGGGTGGCCGCCCGGCTTTTGCGGGCGGCCCCTTCCCGCCCTTACCAAGGACGTTTTTCCCTTTTTGCGGCGGCCCCCTTCCCGCCCTTTTCGAGGGTGTTTTTTGCTCTTCCCGCCCTCTTTAAGGGCGTTTTTATCCTACACCCTATTTCTAATCGACCGATCCATTTTTCGTATAGTTTCAAATGTAAAATGTTATCATCGTATTGTTGCAAATGTAACCGATCCATTTGTCGTACTGTTTCAAATATAAATGTTATCGTCGTATTGTTGCAAATGTAACCGATCCATTGTCGTATTGTTTCAAATGTAAATGTTTATCGTCGTATTGTTGCAAATGTAAATGTATCGTACGTGTAATGAACCCTAATATTCGAGGTATCGTACATATGTTGTCTGCATTACCTGTGATCATAACATACTGTCTTAACCAAGTTAACTTAGTAGCAATGGTTAAGGAGTTGTGTGCGACATTGTTAAATAACCCATTAGATATGGATGATACAATACATGGCATATGTCTTATTCATACATGATACAACCTACTCATCCCCGACGAGTCAAGGCTCGGCTACCTACAGAACCATTCAAGCGCGTTAAGCTTGTCATCAATTTTCTCTTTTCTTCTCGGCGTTGTACTCCTTTTGTGTTTCACATTCAGTTACTTTTAGGCCGTTATATTGGGGAATGACATTGTCGATCCACCTAGTGAATCCACACCTCCTTTGAATGCCCTGGTAAAGAAACACATGTAATCAGTTAGAGAGCCACTAGAGTGAAGACGTTTGCAGGATTGATAAAACGAAAGACGTACGATGAAGTTATTGTCTAAGTTGGGGCAAATGAAATATCTCCGGCCATATGTTCGTGGTTCAAAGGAGGTAGTCATCTTGCAACGATCCCTACAACCGCACATGGGACGCTCCGACCATTTAAGGAAACCCAGTGGGTTGTTCCTCTAAGCTAAGCTTCCGATTTTGACGCGACGTTCGTACTCCATCCATGCCTGAATGAATTGTTCAGTCGACTCAGGTTGTGTTACCGTCCGACCGATCGAAGCAGGTTTAACCGTATCGATCCACTTTTCGTATGGACACTGACGTACATCCTCCTGGTTGCACATTTGTGATGTTTGGGGTTAGAAAATGGAACAAGCGAATAGGTTAAGCAAAGAAAAATTATACTCACGACAAAATCGTCATCCACAATCTCAGGACACACGAAGCATCTTTGTCCTCTAGTTGCTTGTCTTATGGATCTTACCACCTGACAATGGAGACCACAGTGGCATTCTGGACGTTCCCGCCATGTGGGTAGTGCCAGCTGATCCATAGGCCAATCCAAAGCTTCAGCACGAACTCGACGTTGGTACTCAGCCTTCCGTCGAAGGTAGTCTGACCTTGTTTCGCTTAGTGGGTAGTAACGTGTTCCTTCAGTTCATGGGTTCTCCGTATCTATTCACTCAACGAAGTTGCACACCCGACGATATGCCTGCATGAGGTGTTAACACGATGTACAATCAAGTTAGCGTTTTCTGTGTGAAGATTTTGTAGCTGAAAGCACTGCAGATAAGCCATACCTGATCAATGTTGGCGCATTGGAAAAATCGTCTCCCCCGGGTTTCCGTGAGGAGGGACGACGTAAGTATGCAGCCATCTCCACAATGGCATAACGGACGGTCACACCATGGTGGAATCAAACCGCTCAAAGGATGGAGTCGCCAGTGAAGACGCTCAACGAATGGATGATATGAAGATCTCATTGTACGAGGAAATGTAGAAAACAAAATACAGATTTGAAGAGCTCGTATTTGGATCAAAGCAATATATAGTGCAGGGAGGTCAAGGCTCACAGCGACGTATCGTTTATGTCTATCACGGGGCAACAGCTGAACGCGACGTATCGTGTAGGATTGTCACGGGGCAAAAGCTGATAGCGACGTATCGTGTAGGACTGTCATGGGGCAAAAGCTAATAGCGACGTCTCATGCAGGTTTGACACCACCAAAAGTTTTTTTGTCGTTAGTAAGAGTATCATGCAGCGAACGATACGGAAGGATCTCGTGACATGTGAGTGCGACGAACAGACAGAGATATATACAAACATCCAACACAAAAGAAATAATTATAATTTTTACAAACTGTAGCACGCAGAACCTACTGGCGAGCCCTCTTACCCCTAGCCCTCCTAGCCTGTGCTCTAACGTGCCCCTGAGAGTACGTTAGCCTGTCTGGGGGCTCGGGACGACCAGCACGGACATCCGGCCCAGGCGTCTCCTGTGGCAGGTCCTGGCTCTATGGTAGAGGTGCTCCACCAAGGTGAGAGGCGGCGAGAACGTCCTGATCTGGGTCCTCCAGGTCGTCGAAGTCGTCGCCCATACCTGACCCCCCCTTGTCGCCCGCCTCGGACCCGCCCGCCTGCGACGATGATGCCCCCGAGCAGAAAATTCCCGTCGAGTAGAATCCTCCTGTATATAAGCAATGTGAAGCATCAGTGATTTAACCTAATAAGTCTTAACTACTTTCGGACAACGCTTGCTCACCTCCCGGCTGAGTGAGGGGACGAGGAATGGAGGATCCACTCGTTCCAGCAAAGCTCGCAGTGGTCGGCCGAGTCGCGAAAGGCCGAGGGATCGATGATCCACTCGCGCCAGCCGTATCCCTAGTCGGTAGCGTCGGACCTGTGCGTCTCAGGACACCACCGATCCACCAAAGCAGCTATCAGGGACCGGTCCGCATCCCACCGTCTCGCCTGGTCGTGCTCGTCGGCACGCGCCTCAACAAGCCTGCAAATCGCGATCAGGCCAGACTCACGCAACCTGCATACCATCAAGTGTAATATTAGTGTCAAGTACAATATTAGTGTCGTAAATCAAAAGAGTATGATCGTACCACTGGACATGTCGCGGATCGACACGCAACAACTCGCCCGACGGGCGTGGATGAAAGGTGGTCAGCTGAGCACCCTGCACTGCCGACAAGTACGACCTGTGCACCCTGTCGACCGACCTGCTGAAAAGAGCTGATGTATCGTCCGCCATACCTGCATGAATACATGAATATCATTAGTAAGCAATTTATAAGGAAAAAACAAAACAATATGAATAAATGACATAAATGGTCCATTATATCTGAACATTACAAAAATTACACGTCGTAATTCAAACTACCAAACACAATAAAATATCACAACAACAATAAAATAGTTCATGTCTCACAATGATAAATATTACACGCACGACAGATGGCAACAACATAACAAATGTTACAAATTTCGGATCACCACTAGATTGATAGGAGCAAAGAAAATAATCAAGCAATTGCATCGCCAGCGGACGACGTAGTCGCCGCACGAGCACGTCTAGGACATGGTCGCCTCGTTGTTGTTCCTTCTCCCGATGGGCGGCTGCCATCGGTGGACTGTCCGGGTAGACATGCACCTGCGACGGTTGAAGTTTCTGAATTCTTCGGACATTTTTTGTATGTATGTCCGCGCTCATCGCATTTGCTGCAACGTAGGGTCCTTCCCCCGGCCTCCGACTCGTCCATGTCATTTCTGATGCGTCTCGACTGACGACGTCCCTTTTTTAGCCTTAACTTCGACAGATCTGAAATGTGGAACACTTGTGGCCTCAGTGTTGTGTATGATCCAGATATCCCAAAACCATATATCTCCTTCTTCCACGTATGAAAAATTGATTTTTTTTCCTCTAGTACGGTGACGCATAGATATCGAGAACTATGCCGCAATCCCCAGCTGCGGCAAGGACGTGTGAGCAAGGCAGATGTCTAAGCTTCGGCTTCATACAACTGCAACTAGAACCACCATCCGCATGAAGCACACATTCCTGCACAGCTTGAACATGGTTGATGTCGCGCCTTCTCCTGTCGATACACATGATCTCGTACCTATGAACTTGGGTTCCTTGGGGGATTACTCTGTGCTTCATAGCCTTTAGAATTTTGTCTTGCATATATTTCATCACCACATTGCCAAATACAACGTTGTTATCAGCCATCAAAGGGGATATTTTCTTAAATCTATCCCTAAAGTATGCTTGAGTGCCATGAAGGATAAATTCCACAATACCCACCAATTGAAGCCCCCGAACTCCTCGCATCACCCAGTTGTACACCTCGGCCAGGTTGGTTGTCATTATACCATATCGAGCTCCATCAGTGTCATACAACAAAGACCACTTTTCTTTCGGTTCATTCTCTATCTAGTGGGAGAAATTACGTATTGATGGTGCAGACCTCCTTCTCATTGTTGGCGGGTCATTATGCAATGGACCAAGAGGTACTGCAGGCTCGCCAACCTGTGACAAACGAGATTGCTCGTCGGTTTGCTTCGTTGTCAGCTCATCCAACCTTCTCCACATCTCATTGAATTTTTTCTCTTGATTTTGACCACATAGCCTCTTGAATAGATCCATCAGGTGCTTGTTCTTGAATTGTTTGTAGAAATTGGCTCCCATATTTCGCATGCACCACCTACTCCGAACATCATGCCACCTAGCTGGAAGTCCCCTCTCCGGCCAACCATTCTGAAGATAGTCGATTGCCCTCAGCATGCCCGCATGATGATCATGAATGAGACAAACATTGGGTCTCATACGAACGACTTGGCATCGAACTCTCTCCAAGAACCAATACCAGCTTTCAGTGTTCTCACTCTCGACAAATGCAAACGCCATAGGTAACACTTGATTGTTTCCATCTGCTCCAATCGCCGTCAGTATCTGACCTCTGTATTTGCCTGTCAGAAAGGTTCCATCTATGCACAACACAGGGCGACAGTGCACAAATGCGTTGATGCAAGCACCAAGCGAGAAAAAGGCTCTTTGCAGCACGCTCTTGCTCGATTCAGTAGATGATGGAAATGTCTGAATGTCGTAGTAGGTATTGGGGTTTCTTTGAGCAATGGTGGCTAACAGACGAGGTAAATTGTCATACGATGCTTCAAATGTGCCATACCTCATCTCTAATATCTTTTATTTTGCCCTCCAAGCCTTGGAATAGCTGATAGTATACTTGAATTTGTTCTCAATGTGCCTAATAATGGAGCCTGGTTCAAAGTTCGTGTTTTTAACAACATGGCTGTACATCTCACCGGCAACAAATGCCAAGGTGATGTTGCGGTGGTACTTATCTATCCCTGGCAACAGACATGTGTGCTCACCAACAATGCTCACTTTCCAATAGTCACTCCATTTCCCCTTGTATGCATGAACGCGCCACGGACAATCATCCTTCATGCACTTCACATCATACACATAGTTCGTTGACTTCATCACCCTAAACTCTCTATGCAAAGAGACCGCCCAATGCTTCATCGCCTCTTTCATGTCTTCCTTATGAGCATACCTAGCACCCTGGATGACCTCGTTATCCTTGTATTCAAATGAAACATGCTGCCCCTCCGAGATAACAAGCTGAGAGAAATCAGCTTGTTCCCAATCGACGGGCATGATATCTTCTTCCTCGTCTGATGATTCATCGCCCTCCGCCTGCTCATTTTCAGAATCCTCCCTCTCCATTTCTTCAACAATTGCTTCGATTCTCTCCCCCTCATCCGCCACGCCAATCGCCTCCTTCAAGCTTGCTTCATTGCTCGGACCTTTACCATACTCTGTTTGCATTGTATTACTGCTATCGATTTCGTGCAATGCCACAAAAATAACAAGGGGCCAGGACCTTTCAAGTGCCATGTCCACATAACGTCTCCACGACTCAGTGTTATCTATAGGCATAAGTTCCCAATAATATCCTTCTGTTGCACGACTTACTACAACGGATAGAGACATTGTGTTCACTCTTGTATCCACTTTAAATCCACGTAGCAACCAACTACAGACTGACTCAAATGTTTTATCGGTTGGCCTATTGATGCCCTTCGATTTCATCCTGAATTCTGACAGATCTACACCTTCTGGACCGTATCTAACGTTGCCTTCACCGTGAACTATCTGAAATATGATCTTACTTGCCATAGTGCCTGACAAACAAATTGAAACTGAGTTTATTTCATACTACGAATATGTTGCCTAGATGATTCTGTGCCTAAGTTAATTTCTTTAACAATATGTTCTCTGGTCTACATCTTAAAATATCTCGAATCGATTTGTTCATTTGATCTACCGCCAATCGTACCTCGTTCATTTAAATCTGACAAATTTTGTAAACTAAATTAAATTAAATCGTACTTTATATCTACACATATTTTGATTATCAACAAAATTATACGTACGATTATCCATAGTGCTTAACATCTACTCACATAATATACACATAGATCCGAACATATTCTACCTAAGTTGATCTAACTATTCTACCTAAGTTGATGTCAATTAAATTATCTAAGTTGATCTAAATTAAATAATCTCTTTTACAAATCTAAAACTAAATATTTAATAACTATTCAAATATTAAAAAATTTCATTTTTCCTAATATTGCATTTACAAACTAACTAAGAAAAAAAAGTACGACGGGATAATGCATTTACCTCAGATGGAGTACGCAATCTAGCAGGGTTTCGCCGCGCTTCTTCCTCTTCCTCACCCCTCTCTCTTCTTTTTTTGGATTTGGGAGACTGCAAATGAGGAGAAAATCTTTGACTCTCGGCTTATATATCGCCGGGCTAAAAATGCCCTTCCGGAGGGCGGGAAGGTCAAAAACGTCCTCGGAAGGGCGAAAGGGTGCCGCACAAAAAGCCGGGGCTGCCTCCCTTTTGCGGGCGGCCCTGTTTCAACAGGAAAACGCCCTTTGTAAGGGCGGGAAGGGCCGCCCTTGCAAAAAGCTGGGCCGCCCTTTTTGCAGTCGACCCCTATTTGAAGAGGCAAAATCGCCCTTGGTAAGGGCGGAAAGGGGCCGCCGCAAATATTCGCCGCGCGGCGACGACCCCAACGGCCATCGCCACGCCGGAAAAACGCCCGAGAGGGCGTTTTTAAATCTCGTCCTCCCGAAGGCGGGGAGGAGATTATTTGTGCTTTTTTGAAACGAATAATTAGATTTATAAATTTTTAAAAAATAAGAATTAAAAATGGTAAAAATTCTCGAGATGGGAGGGATTATTAAACAAACGGGCTTTGTTTTCTCGGAAAAAAAGAAAGAAAGAAGGGGCTTTGCATCTAATGTGTCAATTACTTGTTAGTTTGATTAATTTCTTGGGCTTAAAAAGGTTAAAGTAGGCGCGGTACAGGATTAAATTGGTTCAGCTTGACCCTGCTGACCAAAACGAGAAAACTGAAAAATTTCCTGTTCCGGAACAAATTAATCTAATATAGGACGAGCAAGTGAGATAGATGATTTTTGTTAGCTATGCTATGTACATGTTAGTAAAAGTGACGAGGTGGAAAAAAATAAGTGGAGAGAGAGCACGAGTGAACGACAATATAACCAACAAGACTAGGGGTAAGACTAGGGATAGACATTCGGTTAAAACCAAAAGTTCGCTTCAGTTTTTTTACCTATGCAAAGTTTGGTTTTATATGGAGTAAAAACCGATCGGTTCTCGTAAATATTTAAAACCGTAAAATTCGGGTTTGGTTTTTTTTCGATTTTTAGTTTTTACCAAAAAATCGAACAAAGACAGAGAAGCATCGCCGGCACGGGGCGGAGGAGTGGACGACGCGGCGCGGGGCCGGGACGGAGGCGTCGCCATGCGGGGCCGGGACGGAGGCGTCGCGGCGCGCCGGGGAGGAGCTGTCGCGATGGCATGGTGGCGGGCCGAGAGGAGGAGGCACGGCGCGTCGGGGCATAGGCGGCATGGCGGCGGCCTGGGCATAGACGGCGCTGCGGTGGGCCGAGGCGAGGGCGGCGTGGCGGCATGGCGCGTCGGGAAGGAGGCTGCGCGGCGGCGCGTCGGGCGGAGGCGGCGCAGCGCGCCGGCCGTCGGGGCGGAGGCTAGGGTTTATGAATTGTTCGGTTTTTTTTTCAGGTTTTTTCGGCGACCGACTGGTTGGTTTCTTAATTGTTCAGTTTGTTCGGTTGTTCGGTTTGTAGACGTCAAAAACCGAAGCCGAACCAAATTACTCGGTTTATGCAACACCACGAACCAAAACCGAAACCGAAAATCAAAAAACCACAAATTTTGGTTTGGTTCGGTTTTTTCGGTTTTCGGTTTAAAAGTGCCCTACCCCTAAGCAAGACACTCCATAGGAAAAAGCTAACGATTAAAAAAAGGGATTACTGTTGGTGGGAATTGTGTACATATAGCAAGATGTATGTTTATGGTATGTCTTATCTTTTAGCATTATCTCTAATAGGTTATCTCTAATATGTTGATGTGACCATTTTAAAGCTATCAGTTAACTATATTGTTAGACTTGTTCTATTATGTATAAATTTATAGTATTATGATATATCATATATCATATTAGGTTAATTTATTTAGAAACGAAGAGGTAGCTTTTTTAACGGTGGATTTATTTTCTACATTTCACACTATCTTTCATTCTAGCAAACTTCACACCAAACCAAGAGAGATGACAAATTACATTATTACCCTCATTAACTTTGATTAAGAATTGTACATGACTACATTGATAAATGATAGAGAAGAAAGGTCACCACTTTAAAATATTTTAAAATGCAATAATAAAAGGATATCTTTTTTTACTTGAAATGCTTTGAAATGTGACAATAAAACATAGGGATCTATCCTCGTAATATAAAATGGCGGGATCCGTCCTCTCCCAAATATTTACGGTCCTCTCCCAAATATTTACGGTCTCTCGATCGTGTTGTTAGGGCTATTTATCACTTTTGTCATTATAGAATAAGAGAAAATTGAAGAACTAGCTAAGGGCTATATAAATAGCCAGGAACTGTTCTTTTTTTTTGCTCTTGAGAAGAAAATATCTGTGAGTAGACTTTGGTACCAAAAGTCATGAGCTCACAAAAAGATTTTCCAAGGTTGACTTTGTACTACCGAGAGTACTTCGAAGAAACGACACATATCCATGGAACTAGAATCCAAACCATCCATTCTTCCAGCATCTAATTAAACAGGTCGATCTAGCTGCAGGCGATCGATGACGATCATGAATTCACGATGAACACGGCAAAAACCAAAAGGTGATGGATTGATGGATCGAAAGGTAAGATCCTCGTGTTGACCAACTGAGTCCACACAATGAGATAATCAGAGGGCTAGCCAGTCATGCCTGCCTCAAAAACTAAAAGCCTTAATCATCATAGCTCGCGTCGTGTCAACGCTGGACACATCAAAGCATGTCAAAGACGTCGTCCTTTCTCTCTCCTTTCTCCTCTTGATAAAAACGTCCACCTTTTGCTCTCTCTCCTAGCTTTTGCCAACTGCACACGTTTTTTAGTCAACCCCAGTTGACTCTTTAAAGTGGTGCACGCGCGTGATTGCCTATTTTTCTTTCTGTAGTATATCTTGTTTTTTTGGATGTTACCGATCGAACATTTAGGGCTCATCGGAAACGAAGGAAAAATAGAGGATTTGATGATTCTTTGAAGTGGCTAGTTACTATAGATGCCATCAGTTCAAAGGATTTGCTACCTTCATTTCCAGAGGATTTCCAGAGAAACCTCTTCCCTCCGTAAGTTTTCACGGAAAAAATGATTTTTTGAAAAAAAATTCTGTTCATAAAGAACAAGAAATTCCTATATCTTTCAATCATCTGTTTCACACATACAATACCTTTATATTTATGTGTTTTTTTATTCCTATGCTTTTATTCCAAATAAATTTTTTCAGAGTGTCCAAATAGTAGCATGCTTTATTGATAGAAAAAAAATCATGCTATGCATTTCTATGTATTAGCTAAAACATTGCGTATGATTAGAGGAGATCGTATACACGCTGATACAACAATAGATAAGTTAGATGAGAAACGCAAAATGATCCCAACTCTCTAGCTTGAAGCACTCTTCAGAAATTTCTAAGAGGGGGAAAGAAGTCAAACTCAAAGCCTATCCAAAGCCTCGACAAACATCATATTATACATGACTAGAAAGAGAAAAAATATTGGCCCATTCATTTGTGAAGCAAATTTTCTTCTATGAATGAATTGAACCACTTCCAGCATAATACATCTTGAGTCATTGTCTCTGCATTTTTCAAGAGAAGTTTGTCTTGCATTTGGACCATTTTATGGTCACATGGATCATAGCTAGCAGTGGTATTGTGTATAAGCTCAAAAGTAGAAGCTAGTTTAGGGTATATGCATTGGCAATAAAATGAATTGGTCCATAGAAATGACGTGAAATTAATGATTTGGTGAAGTGAGAGCACGTAGAGATAGAAAAACCACTCTTTGAGGATGCAAGATAAAGGAAGTGTGCTTCATGAAAAATGAAGGATAGCTAGAGAAAACAAAGAAAATACTTTCTTTTTTTAATGTGCAAGAAGATTATAGAAGATTATATACCATTGCATTATACAAAACAATTGAAGTTTACACAACATCGTAACTAAAAAAGCCATCACAGATGGTGGTACAAGTTGGCAAAAAAAGAGAGGAAAAAACCCTGCAATTTCTACACCAACCATTAGTGTCGAGATTCATCTAATTATTGAATCGATGGTAGATTCTTGATGACGTGAAAAATCTTACAATAGTTTGAACCGATTTCAACGTTTAAAATATAATTTCTTTGATTGTGATGCAGTGCTTTTTTAAAGAATTTTTTTAGAACAAGTGTTTGTAATCGACTAATTAGATCAATGGGTTCAACGTTAGGTTTAAATTCTTATATTTACAACCAATAATTTTTTATGATAGACGATGTATCTGTCAACAGCGAGATGTTCATGTTAAAATTGTTAACCTCAAAATATAATCGAGAAATATAATCGAGGTGTTTATAGATACAGAGTGTTTATGCGTGTGTACGTCTATGTTGAGATTGTCAATCTCAAAATATATTATATATTTATGGTGTTTATAGATATAGAGTATGCGTGTGTTTGTAGGAATGAGGACATGGGATGAGTCATATAGTGCTGTTTTTTTAAAAAAAATTCAATGCAGCGTGTGTGTGCTGTGTAGATTACGTGTGAATATATCAAGTGCAGCTAGCAACAGGCACGCGTGCGTGCGCCGTGCGTCAGTGCGCGGGTGGATCGCTTTCTGGGGGGCACGCGTGCGACCATGTGTGGGGCCCACTGCTGTGATACATTCCCCAAACCTGACCTGCTTATCTACTTTTGCTGATCAAAGCGTGATGTCAGCGTCTTCTTCCGTATTCTCCCGTACTATACGTCGGTATTCTGGCAGGTATAAGTCGCATAAATATGGATTGATGTCTAAGTATGTAAGTACTGTCTTAAAATAAATTAACTTTTATACATGAATATTATAATATATATATATATAAGCAATGTTAAAATTCATGCATATATATTTATTTATTTTGAGACGAAAGGAGTAGTATTGTATCATTGTTGACGTGCTATATCCGTCTATGATATTTATAGATATGGAGATCATTGGTGTGATTGAGGTAAAAGAGATAAGAAACACGGATTTTTATACACCCCTTAATTGATAGGTAGTAGTTTTACTCCTTTTGAACGAAGCTGATGTTGTCATTATATATCAATATCATACGAATACAATTCTTGGAGAGCGATACTCCCACAACGGGGAAGAGAAGACCCCCCTTTTGAAGATTTGGCCAAGGGGCGAGTACAGGTTGAGCTCGTGACATGTGTGGTATGCGAGAATATGTAAAATTAAAAAATATGAACACAACAAGTATATAAGTTCATGTCGTTCGAAAGCAAAATATTCTACTTCTGTGTTTGGGGCTACGAGGATGCAAGAGTATGCAATACAAGTTTACAAAATGATTTTGTGCTAGGGTTCCTCTTTCTATGGTTTTCAAAGATCCAATTCCTTCTGTCGGTGATACGGGCCCGGGGATATAACGAGAATGCGATATCTGAAGAAGGAAGACGCCTTCGCTTACCAGGGCGCCCCAAAGACACGTCCTGACGGCTCATGCGGGTCCGGGTCACGGGCGACCACGTGGCTATCCCAAAGGGGATTTGGCCCGAGGACCGCCGGAGGCCGACGCTCTCCCGGATGGCGGGGTTCGGGATCACCGGACCCCGTCCATCACCCCGCACCCTCCGAGAGAGAAGCGAGATCAGCGCCAGCGCCAACCACCACATTTAATGCCTGGAGAGAGGCTAGACGCCTGCGCCGTCGCATTTATTGCGATGTGAGGCACGTCTGTCAGCCACTCATCATCATCATCCTTTTTGCCCGTCATGAGGGAGAGAGGGGAGAAAGTCTTTGACGGCGACCACAGTATGGCCGCACGGTCATTTCACGCACGCCTCCCTCTACGCCCCGTCCAGTCGCGTTAAATGCGCTGGGCGGCCGCGTGGGAGAGAGGATACAAGCGCTGGGGGTGTCACATCGACCCTTCTCCAGGCCGAGGGCCACTGATCGGTAGGCCCCACTGGAGTAGGTAGGTTGACCCCTCCTCACGTCAGCAGCATGGCGGCCATGACGTCCGTCTTCTCCACCAACTCCCGTGACGTGGCAACAGAAGCAGGAATAGGGGTAGACCCCCGACAAGACAGAACAAGAGCCGCTCCATCACGTGGAGCGGAGTAGGGAAAGCTAGGACTACTGTGGTGTTCCCTTGCACTATAAAAGGAGGCCCAAGTCCATGATATAGGGGGTTCTGCCATTTTTGGAGTTAGGTTCCTGGATTGATCTTTGGCTCAGCCTCTTCAGCCTTGGGCTTTAAGCATCTCACCTTAGTCATCAGCTCCAGCTTCCCCAAGTAAGAACAACCACACCAGTCCTTGTAATTCATTCTCCACATAGCACAAAAACAGGAGTAGGGTATTACGTCTCCCCGACGGCCCGAACCTATATAATTCTTCTGTGTCTTTTGTGATTGCGATTTTTCTTCATCTTCCTACCTTCCCTCCACCTTCCCTCGAGTTCGAGCCCTGATTCACCACTCCCCTGTGCCGAACCAAAAAGGGGGTCCCCCGGGTCCCCGCGTGTCGAGCACACGCATCGACACCTTCTAAGTGGTATAACCTCTTCCTTTTATAGTCCAAGGAGGGGGTTTGCAGTACCGTTATCATCTAGGAAATGTCTATGCAACGTCTTGTCATTGTCCCCTCTGACATCCTCGACTTAATGAAAGGATTACAACGATGGGCTTGTTTTTATCGTGCCCCGGGCAATTTGACAGGAGGCCCGGGATAGCTGTGTCTTGCTCCTCTCATCACCTTTTTGAAACCGGGCTTGGTGGGCCCAAGCCAAGTCACGATAGAACTGTCGCCGATTCCCTTTGCTTGGCGGTGAAGTCGTAGATCGTCTGCACAACACGTCGCTTCGTCCCTATTGCTTTGAGTGACGCGACGTTGTCGGTGGCTTCAAACCTCGCCACCACCTGGTTGCATACGGAGCTGTAATCTTGATCCGTAATCTTCTGGGTGCCGCAATGCAATTGGCATGATGATGTTATCCTCGGTTAGGTCGCTGGGCCCACCATTCTACTCAAATCGCTGATGTCACACACAACCTTTGCCTTGAGGTAGTAACTCCTAAGTGGAGATCTCCGTGAAGAGCCTGGGGCAACCAATACCAACGGGCTCCTTGTTAGAGTTATTATATGATTTGTTTCTACCCTAAGGTAGTGTCAATTTCTCAAGCTGTTGTGTTCCCGGGTTGTGTTCCATTCCCAGAGCACATACAGTGCCCGGACCCTGGGCATACTCCCATGCATTATAATAGAAGTTCTTATTATGTTGGACGAGCTTCTCAAATATGTCATCGATGAAGAAGTTTATGATGAATAAAACTTTACTAGTTCTGTTCCAACACGTAGTTGTATCTTGAAGTACCTTGAAAATGTTGATCTTGTAGGTCTCCACACTCTTCTTAATATAAGAGAGTGTAACCATAAAGGACATGAGTGCCCCTGGGCCTTGGCCGAAGCGAGCCCCAGTTGCACCTTATATATATAGATCTTGTAGGTTTTCATACTCTTCTTAACATAAGAGTGTGTAACCATAAAATATATGTGTGCCTCGGGGGCTTGCCCAGATTGGGCCTCAGTCCCCATGCTCTACCAGTCTATCAGGTTCCTATTTCTAACCTGACAATGGATTCTTCTTAAGGCAAAAATGTATTTGACATGGCAACTGTTACCCTAAGACCCGAAGAAAGGGGTACCCTTGTTCCCATTTCTTGAACAGTATCCCCCAACCCCGGGGGTGGGTCAGGCGATTGCTGTGTCCGAGTACGGGGCTTCTCTTTGAAGCTAATACGTGAGTCAAACATGTGGGTCCCACCTGTCAGTCCAGAAGTGATAGGGCAAAGGAATCATACACCATCGTTCTCTCACCAGGAGCGGTTTTCAAGGCGTCTGGCCACGATTACGTCTAGCCATAACTTCCCACTACTGCGTTCATTGTCATGCTAGTTCTGACCCTAGGTGCGGTAATCAGGGGCTTCAAGAGCCCCCAGCGTCAGGGGCGGATCTAGCGGTGGGGCTGGGGGCTTTAGCCCCCTACCTCCGCCGGAGTAGTGGAGCCCCCAGCTCCTCCATCAATTTTTAGGTTCATATGTGTTAGAAGGGGAGGGACTGAAAGTAGACTTAGATGGCTTGTGGAGCGACTTGGGCCGCAGGCCGCGTCGGCCCACTCGGGTGCCACCACACCAGCCGCGTCGGCCCACTCAATCCTAACCCATCAGAGATCAGCCCATGAGTGGTGACAAAAACATAGCTTTCTTCCAATCCCCATTACTGGTGACGAAAAACCCCAAGCCCCGGGCGGTCGAACCCTAACTTTGCAGAGGCGGCGGCCGGCTTGCAGTGCAACGAATTTGCACAGGCGACATAGCCGCAGGCGGTCGGCAGTGCAGCCGACAGGCGCAGGGTGGTCGGCGACACAGGCGGTTGGGCGGCTCGGCGTGATCGACGGCTGGGCAGAGGTAAAAATTGCTTTTTTCTTTATTTTGCAAAACATAGTTTACAATTATAATGTCTATAAATTTATGATTTAATTATAGATTAGGTCAAAATGTCAAAAAGAACATTGCACACATATTTTTTAAATTCAAGCAATGCTAGTGGTAGTGGTACTCCAACAAGAGGCACTAATGAGAGCACAAGTCAAGTGAAAAAGCCTAGAACAAAGTTTACATTCTCAGATATAGTTGGCGATCCAACAAAATGCAAGCTAATTGAAGATTATCCATCCGAAATTAGAGATCAAGGATCTTTATGGTTGTATCACTTCCTGTCATTTTGCGGATGGCTTCACTGTGCTTTTTTGGAAAGATAACTTGGTAGGAGAGTGTATATTAAACTTATTCCCTAATATTGCTAATTTTGCAAAGCAGCTGGATATTTTAGTCCAAGATCTGGCTGGAGCAGATTCACTGGATGAACTGTTCAACATCCCAATTTCTGAGCAGGTGACATTTGAACTAGAAAATCTGAAAACAATTATTCAGGAATATGTTCTACCTGGTAGGGTGGACCAAAGATCTTTCTGTTGGGAAACCAACAAGTACAATGCATCTAAACTTTATAAGTTAGCTTTCCTTGAGACTCAGACCCTAGCAGTGTTTACTTGGGTTTGAAAATCTAAAGTTACTCCCAGAGTAAAGTTTTTTGCATGGTTGATCTTGGTAAACAGGTTAAACACAAAAAGTATACTGGTTAGAAGACACTTCAATGTGCAACTAGATAGCTTATGTCTGTTATGCAATGATAGACTAGAAGAGATCATTGATCATCTTTTCTTTGATTGCTCGTTTGCTGAGAGGTGTTGGGACAAAATTGGTATCAATTGGGAAGATGATATTGTGATCTATAGAAGAATTGAGAGAACCAAGCAACTCACTAGTTTACCCTTTTTTATGGAGATCTTTATTATTGCTACGTGGTGAATATGGAATATCAGAAACAAGTTTGTGTTTGATGGAATCCATGTATCTTTTAATAGTTGGCTAACTAACTTCAAGGAGGAGGCAATGCTTCAATCTCACCGCAATTAAAATGTTGATAGAGTTTCAATTTTGCAATGGCTTGATGCTTTGTAATCCTTTGGCTTTGCTCCTTAGTTTCTGTTTAGCTTGTTTTGTAAGATCTCTTGTAATTTTCTTTCTCGTGCTTTTATTAAAAAAATTTCTTTCACCGTGGGGATCTCCCCCATGGTCTTTGCGTTTCAAAAAAAGCAAGAAGGTTATATGCTTTGAATGGTCCAACTCAACGTGTTAATCATACTTTTCCTTCTAAGTGGCAAAATGGTCAATGGAGATCATTTCAACAATCTTGGTTTGATGAATTTGATTGACTAGAGTATAGTGTTTCAAAGGATGCAACTTATTGCCTATATTGTTATCTTTTCTTTGTCCCTCGAAAGCCTGAGAAATTTGGGAGTTATGTCTTTGAGAAGCAAGGTTTTATTAATTGGAAATTTCATGGATGTATTTCGTAAACACACTATTTGCAAGACTCACACAGATACTAGATTAAGATATGTTGATTTTATGAATCAAAGAACTAAGTGTGGCTAGAAAAATTAATGAAATTAGAAAGGAGGAAGAAAAACGATATGAGATTTGCTTGATATCTTCTTTAGATGTTGCAAGATTTCTTATAATGCAAGGTGATGCTTTTCGTGGACATGATGAGTCCTCTACTTCCCTCAATAAGGGTACATTTAAGGAGATGGTTGATTGGTACAAAGAGAAGCTTGAGATAGTGAAAGATGCATATGATAAAGGTTCTAGAAATTGTCAGATGTTATCTCCTAGTATACAAAAGGATCTTACAAAAGCATGTGCAAAGGAAGTGATGGCAGTGATTATGGATGAGTTTCATGGTAGGAACTTCTCCGTACTTATTGATGAGTCTCAAGATGTTTCTATAAATGAGCAAATGGCTGTGATTCTGAGGTTAGTAGTCATTACTTTTTTTCCATTAATTGCATAATTTGAAACTATGTAGTAATATAGAATGAACTTTGATGTGCAGATTTGTGAATCATTAAGGAAAGGTGTTGGAGAGGTTTGTTGGACTTTGACATATTGAGAGATGTACAACTGCTGCTATGAAAGAAGCTTTGCTTGAAATGCTTGGTAGCCACAATTTAAGCATTTTTATGCTTCGTGGGCAATGTTACGATGACGCTTCCAACATGAAAGGTGAATTTAATGGCGTGCACAAATTGATTTGGGATGAAAATCCCTATGCTTTCTATGTCCATTGTTTTGCCCACCAGTTACAATTAGTGGTTGTGTCGATTCAAGTTCTACTCCAGCCATTGCAAATTTCTTTAATTCCTTTGATAGTCAACACTGTGGGCACATCTTATGTGAGAAAGAATGCCTTACTTGCAAAGCATCATGATGTGTTGTTAGAAAAGATTGAGAATGATGAGATTCTTACTGGAAGAGCTTTAAACCAAGAAAGTAGCATAGTTAGGCCCGGAGATACTAGATGGGGTTCCCATCTAAAAACTTTGCTTCGGATTTTGGTGATGTGGGAGGCTATCATTGATGTCCTTGAGATAGTAAAGAAATATTCTGTTAAAACAACATCTAATGGTGGAGCTTTTGATTTGATCAGTAAAATGGAGAGCTTTGATTTTGTGGTTATCATGCACTTAATGATAGAATTGTTGAGCCTCACAAACAGTATGTCACGTGCTTTTCAAAGGAAGGATCAATATATTGTTGAAGCAATTCATTTGATCATGGGTGTGAAAGATAGCTTGCAGGATATGCGAGAAAATGGATGGGAAACATTATTCAGGAGAGTAAAACAATTTTATAATAAGAATGAGATAGGAGTGCCAGATATGGACAAGGTAGTAAATGCCCATTGAACATCTGCACAAAGAAAGCAAAAGGTAACAAACATGCAGTTCTACCATGTTGAGATTTTATAGCTGCTATCGATGCCATTTTGTCGGAGATGAATCATCGGTTTGGTGAAATTAGTTCATAGTTACTAGATTGCATGACTTCTCTTAACCCAAGGAATTACTTCTCTAGTTTTGATGTGGACAAACTTGTGAGACTTGCTGAAATTTATGTTGAAGATTTTGATATTGGTCAAATTGTTGTGCTGTCAAGTCAACTTAGGGAATTTATTGGACGTGCTAGAGGAACTGAAGATTTTCTTGGATGTATTGAGCTTCCATAAGTTTCTGAAATCACGGTCAAAGTTGGAATGCAGATTTTATCCATTAGTTTATTGACTTATTGAGCTAACATTAATACTTCCAATGGCAACGGCTTCACTTGAGAGGTTTTTTTAGCCATATCTATTATAAAGACAGATTTGCGTAACAAAATGGGTGATTAATGGCTAAATGACTTGAATGATATGCTACAATGAGAAAGAGATATTTAGAAGCATCAGTTTTGAGAAAATTATAAAAAGATTTGAAGCGATGAAAACCCGTTGTATGTTAGGGCCCCAAACAATATTGCGGTATGCGCTTTTACTTTGAGAACTAAGATTGTTGAATTAGTTATTTGCCTTGTCACTAACGTATTCTTTATTTTTATTAGGCATGGAAACGAGGCCCAGAGGTAGCACCAGCACTTCTCGAAGGAGGAGGCTCGTGACTACGAGAGGGAGGACGATTACAGAGGAAGGCGGAATTCATCATCTTCTAGCAGGTGCGCTGTCACCGACTTCAGCCCATCCTATGAAATATTCCTAGATTCATCATTGGCTAGCATGCCTCAGGTTTTATCGTAGCCAACTTCTTACTTGTTCTCTGTAAACCTACAAAATCATTATAATGCATAATTAAATTCCCACGACCTCATCTTTCTATGGTAGGAACTCCTGCGACTCTATCCTTCCAATAACCTTACAACTCTCGGACCTGTTATGAGGAACAACACGCATGACAAGCAACAAATATCGAATCCACGAAAAGAGCCTCGAGCCGGTAATCAAACCGACCGGTCACCGCAGCCCACCATCGAGGCCCAGGCCGTCCCCAAAGGGGTTTGTCCCGGGCCCCGTGGCTTCGGCGCGCCCGAGGCTTGACTTTTGGCAAGGGCTTGACTCGTGAACTCGAGCCCCATGATTGTCAGTGCATTGTTACCAACAGCAAGAACGTGAACCATATTCGCTATCGGGGAATGATGGGAGTCGAAACACGCAGAAAAGAACTAGGCTACGATAGAAGGAGAGAAATAACAACTCGATATAGAGCCATGAACGCGAGAATATACGATTTGAAACTTGAATACAAAATTGAAAGGTGAAAATTTCTTGGATAATGTCATTGTGGTAGCCCCCGACCAAAATTGGATTTTGAAAGAATCCAACGTTAGCCTGAGCACTATAAACTTACAATATTTTTAAGGATAGAATTTTTGTGAGTATTTAATATTTGATGGGTTTGGTAGCAGAGGAAAGCCTCGGAGCGTGTGGACACGAGGTGGTCGATCGTGGCTCCGAGACTTCGATAGTACCCGGAGTGGAACTTGTCAAGCCGAGCACCGTAGCCCGTCACCGAGGTCTAAGCTGGCCCATCGAAGGGGTTTTGCTCGAGACCTCAGGACTTCAGCAGCGCTCGGGGCACTGTTCATGTTTCGGACACCTCTCATTCATACTTCGGACCAGGCCACCCTGAGCTCGTGTGTCATATTTCGTAGTTCCATCTTATCATGCACACAGCTAAGAAAAGAGTCTTGCCTGCAGGGTTATTCATGGTCAAGCTACTTAGTTCACCCGTCTCTGCCGTGTCGGTGGCCCGTTGGGAAGCTAATCTTTGATGACATGCAAGGGTAAACAGGTAACCAATGGTGTCTGGACTTTGGCAGTGTCGGGAGTGGAACTGGCCAAACCGAGCATCACTGCCCATCATCGAGGTCTGAGTTGGCTCGACATTGGCGTTTTGCTCGAGGTCTCAGTACTTCGGCAATACTCGAGGCACGGTCCACATCCCGAACACCTGTCCTTCATGCACGAGACCAAGTTAACCTGATTACCCAAGTGCATGCCACGACGCTCCCCACTCGCAACCAAGGGAGAGATGGATTGTTCACATGACAACATGTGAGCTTGCAGGCAGTAAGAGAAGATGGAGAAGAGATTCCCAAAAAGAAATATTTGAGGAAGGATGTAATAAGATAAATTGAACAACTGGTATACTTATCTGATGCAATGGGTATAATGGAAGCCCACGACCTATCCATAGGGAAGGGCGGCAGAAGCACCAATGAAGTCGAGCTCAAGGCGGTGATGCGTCAGTACTCGACACATGTACATCTGTTTTATAGGGGAGGAGGTTGTAGCCATGTGAGCCAGTCCATTTTCCTTTTGTGTGATTACGTAATGGAACTCTTGTGTGATCTTGAATCCAGTCACTAGGCCCTCATCAAGCAATAAGCTTGCTGCCCCGGGACCAGGCAACTAGATCACACCTTGCAACCGGTCTGTAAGCTCTCTGCCTCGAGCCGGGGCACCAGTGCCTTCGTGCTTCAAGACCTGAATGCTAAGGGCTTCTTAAGCCCTCGGCGGGACCAGGGTCCCACCATGGCTAACCTCTCGATACTCCTTGGAGTTCTTGTGTTTATTTTGTCAAGTGTTCGACGATTGTTGTCGCTCTTAGTTTTGGCAGATGGCACAAAAGTGCCTCCGACACCGCGAGTGCACCACTGGGAGACATGTGAGCGAGGTTAAAGCGACGTCATGTTGGAGCACGACGCGCCCTCTTTCGCTATTAAGATGATGATTCCGTCATCCTGGCATGGCCTCTGCTATTTCCCTCAGCATGGAACGGGGAAGAAGCCGCACGACCAAGGCAACGGATGCGAGTCGCGCGGCTCGACGCTGTTGCAGGAGGCGAAGACGGGGTTGAAACAGAGATGTTGGGTGCGTCCAACGCTGTAGGTGCAGCTGAGATTGTATCTGTCGCAACAACCTTTTCCACCACATTGTTAGCCTCCTCGTCCTCTAATTCCGCACGTCAGTATCCTCCCGCCATCACAGCTAGCAGAAGGGGTTGTTTGAAGATGACGCTGCAGAAGAACACGAAGAGCTCAACCTCTAAAGCGCACCCTACTTCGTGCGCCAGCTGTCGGAGAGCGATACTCCCACAACGGGGAAGAGAAGACCCCCCTTTGAAGATTTGGCCAGGGACGAGTAGGGATCGAGCTCGTGGTGTGTGTGGTATGCGAGAATATGTGAAATTAACAAATATGAACACAACACATATACAAGTTCAGGCCGTTCGGAAGTGTAATACCATACTCCTATGCTTGAGACTATGAGGATGCAAGAGTATGCAATACAAGCTTACAAAATGAGTATGTGCTGGGGTTCCTATTTCTAGGTTTCCAAAGATCCGATCCTTTCTAAGTGGCATAACCTCTCCCTTTTATAGTCCAAGGAGGGGTTTACAGCGCCGTTATCACCCAGGGAATGTTTATGCTATGTTTTGCCATTGTCCTCTCTGACATCCTCGACTTAATGAAAGGATTACCACGGCGAGCTTGTTTTTTCGTGCTCCGGGCACTCAGCCAGGAGGCCCCGGGACAGCCGTGTCTTGCTCCTCTCGCCACCTGTTCGAAACTGGGCTTGGTGGGCCCAAGCCAAGTCACGATAGAACCGTTGTTGATTCCCTTTGCTCTGCGGTGAAGTCGTAGATCGCATACCAGCGTGCAACACGTCGCTCCACCCCTATTGCTTTGAGTGACGCGACGTCGCCGGTGGCTTCAAACCTCTCCACCACCTGGTTGCATGCGACAGAGCTATAATTCATATCCGTAATCTTCTGAGTGCCGCAATGCAATTGGCATAATGATTGCCCTCGATCAGGTTGCTAGGCCCACCATTCTGCTTAGACCACCGGCGATGCACACAACCTTTTTCCTTGAGGTAATAACTCCTAGGCGAAGATCTTCGTGAAGAGCCCGGGACAACCAATACCAACGGGCTCCTTGTTTAGAGTTATTATATGATTTGTTCCTACCCTGAGGTAATGTCAATCCCGAGGCTTTTGTGTTCTTTGGTTGTGTTTCATTCCTGAGGCACGTGCAGTGCCAGGGTCCTCTGGCTGTGCCTTGGCCCCGTACACACTCCCGTGCCTTATAATAGAAGTTCTTGTTGTTGGACGAGCTTCTCAAAGATGTTGTGTATAAAGGAGTTTATTTATGATGAACAAAACTTTACCAGTCCTGTCCCAACACGTAGTTGTATCTTGGAGTACCTTGAAAATATAGATCTTGTAGGTCTCCACACTCTTCTTAACATAAGAGTGTGTAACCATAAGGACATGGGTGCCCCGGGCCCTCGGCCTGAGTGGGCCCCGGTTGCACCTTATATATATAGATCTTGTAGACTTTACCATAAAGGGCATGGGTGTCCCGAGGCCTCGGCTAGATCGGGCCCTAGCCCCCATGCTCTCTGCTAGTCTGTTAGGTTCCTATTTCTTACCTGGCAACGAATTCTGCTTAAGGTGGCAAATGTTACCCTAAGACCCGAAGAAAGGGATACCCTAGTTCCGATTTCTCCAACAACAATGTTTGAGATGACCTAATTTATTCTCTGTTGGCTTGATGGTATGGAGCTCCAGCACATAGTCAACGGTTATAGTCTTCTTCCTTGAATATGATCTCAACGAGATTGAAGATAGCTCTAGATCTCTCAAATCGGCCTTTGTGACTTCAGTTTGGGTTTGTTTAGGCTTGTCTCGATGTTTGTTAGTTTATCTTGAATTGTCTAGATCTGTACTGGTCTTTTCGCCTCCTCCTAGGAGGTCTTGTATTTATATCTTCAGGTGTTCTCTTGTTCAAGTAGAACCAGAGAACCAGACCCAAGTAGTTCTTGTAGTGTCCGAATAGGAATATGTTTCTCTTTTCTTATTCGGAACACCTTTCGTATATGATTTTCATATAAGTCTTGGTATATGATGGGTGTCATCGAGTCTAACAATTATTAGGTATGTTTTATCTATGACACTGACAATCATATATATCATCTCTCTACCATAAATTGAATTGAGTGCATCTAAATTGTGTTGCAATGCTCCACATAAAATGCAGAGTGAACATAAACTCTAGAGGATATATATACTCCCTTCATTTTTATTTACATGCATGACATTGGTTGGATATATATTGAACATAACCTAACATTAGATGAATATATATATATATATATATTGAAATCATATATATATATATGTATTGGTCGTACGTATGAGATGTACAAGATTGAAAATGACAAATTAATCAATAGTGCTTGGGCTGATAAATTCTCTATTTTTCACTTTTTGGTGTGCGTATATCTAGTAGGCATGAAAAAATTAAATCTATCGAGTTTTGGGTTATATATAGCTCATATATCCTTTTGGTGACAAAAAGAACACGTCTTTATAACTAAATATCGACATATGTAGATTACAGAAAGTACAACTAAATTACAGGATTTCTATTGCAATTTGAAACCAGAAAACCTATAATATATATAGGTCACTTCTTCCATCCAGCATACATATTTTAAAAGACATTGATATTCATTTTTAATTTAAAAATTGAGATATTTTGAAAGCAACATGTAGAAACAATTTAGTACTTGAATCCAGAATCAGAATTTGGACGAAGTTATATATATAGTGGTGCTTTACAATGTTCTCTCTACTGTCAGTAAAACCAATCTAACCGTTTATTTTTTAATTCAATAAATCATATCTATTTATACTGTTATACAGTATAATAATTCCACACACACATATGTTTTCACGCGATTTAATTTGGCAAGCATTAATCATTTATATGTTGTGTGTGGATCTCCACTCGGGAACCATCCAATACTTCGTGCTAATAGTATGGCATTGATCAATTGGTTCCAATTGGGACTTTGAACATCTATAAAAGGATCAGAAGAAAAATGCAAAATTTAATAACAAATTAATATGATGCCGATTAGTATGGAACTAAAAAAATCCCCATTAATGATTATGTTTACATCAATTAGACTAGATTAGAGAGGACCACAACACATATATAAACAAACTACTAGCGTTAGGCGTAATACTACTTTACTTTCACCAACATGATCAATTTTTATCCCATCTCAAACATGAATTGTTATTTATGAAGCATTTTAGAGCCTAGCTATATAGATCTTGTTGCCGATCGGGCCACGTGTGGATTTCATATGAATCAATTGGAGAGAGGCCACTCAAGATTGTCGAGCGATCTCTCTAGAGACTGTGTATGTCACATACGAGATACACGTCACTAAATATAGATGTATTTAACTTGATTATATTCCTGGAAAATTTCTTAGGTAATTAATCATACACGTACGTACTATAAGGTTTGAGAGGATGCACGTCCAAATTGTATCGGCAGTAGTATCAAATTGGAAAAAGTTCGTCTAACACCTTCAATTTTAAAACCAAACATCCAACTGCTCAAACTTTATAATATTATTCATATTACTCCTTTAGATGGTTTAGATGGTTTTGAAAATTTTGTATAGTATCATATACTTACATATCATCAATCATTGATCATCAATTCATATTCTCTATTATATCAACGTTCATTTGTAAGTGAGAGCTAAAAAAGGTAAAAAAGAAAGATTAAGGTGAAGATTTTAACATATGTGTCCAATGCATATGTATGAATATATAAATTAGATAAAAAATCATTTTACAAAATCACCATAAGATGTTATACAAATGATATTGTATGGTTCAGGAGGTGAGATGTCCGATTTAGACAGACTTTCAGTCAAAGTTTAGGAGGGTATTTGGATTTTTTTGTCATAGTCTCAGCTGTTGAGTAACTGCTAATCATGAAAGGGAGGAAATGGCATGTGATAATGTGTCACCGTCATACCGTGGACAACCCGATTAACCTTTCCTCTTTCTCCTGCCGGTCAGAAAACCTAAATTCTCTTCTTCTTCTAAGTCTACTTGATCCATGCATCATCCTCGTCAGCCGTATTTTGATTTCAGTGGCTTATATAAAACCACGTATCATCGTTGCCTCCCCACTCACCTCTCTTTAAATAATTATTAATTAATTGATCGAGTTCTATTAATTACTTCTTCCGATTTTAAATATAAGTCAATTTAGCCTTCTTAACTCTTTTTTAAAGTAAATTGTTTAATTTTCATATTTCTTTTCCATGTTCGTCCTTCTACCTCTCACAAACAAATGGTTTTACCCTTTCTAATGCAGTACAGGTGATGGACAACAAAGTCATTGAACCGTCCACGAGTCTTAATCAACATTCATTTGTAATTAGGGAGAATATAATCGTCCAAATATTTTCCTTTAGCTACTTGCCCACCACACCAGATAGGCGAGCACTAGGATAGATACTCAATTGCTCACCACTAGCTACTTGCATAGCTAACCCAACCTCTTCTCTATTGCTAACTATTAGCTCGAACTAGCAAGAAAAAAATAAAACCAAAGAACCAAGAACAATCCAATATATATACATATATAGATAGATACATATTGTATTAGCCCACCTGATTGCTAATTAGCAAAGATCGTAATTATGGCGGATCACCAGGAGATTATCCACGCTACGGCAGCGCCGGCCATGTACGGCGCCGGCGGCGCGGCAGCGAGTGGTCCTACGACGACGACGGGGAGCCACGGCGGCGTTGACTGGTGGAGCGCCGCGGTGTCGTCGTGCTCGGCGCCGGCGGAGACGATGCAAGGGTTCGGCGGCTGGTCTGCCGCGGTGGTCGACGGTGCCAACAACACGTCGAGGTCAGCTGGTAACACTACTTCCTCGGAGTCTCCTGGATCGCTCGCCACCGGCAGCTCCATCACTTTCCAAGAGCCCGCCGGCGGCGTCGCCGACCCGGCCGCCATCTCCGTGCACGCACAGACGGTGGCCACCGGCAGCTGGAATCAGCAGCCTTTCTTGTGAGCTCTGCTAATTAGATATACAACATATAGTAGTACTACTCTTGCATAACTTTTCATGACTCATGATCATATGTGTATGCATGATGAATTGATTATACACATATATAACCAAAGTATACTATACATGCTTAATTAATTGCTTATCAGTGGGATTTAATTAATTTATGAGCATGTCTAATTAGTTATATCAGTTGGATTGATTTTTTAATTATATGTGTGATTTCTGATCAGGGATGGAAGTGGTTTCCATGGCTACATGAGCTCAAGAAATGACCATACTACTCATCATCATCGGATCAACACGCCGAGTTTGATGAGCCACTCATCATCAAATAATAGCGTGATGCTGCAAGACCACCATGACCAAAACTACCAGTTCCTCTCCAACCTCGGGTTCGAGCTGCTCTCGTCGCCGACTTCACCGTATGGCGGCGGCGGCGGCGGCGGCTTCCGCTCCTCGCTGCTCCGAAGCCTCACGGAACCGGCGGCGGTGAAGCCTAATAACTCGTCGGGATTCCAGCAGTGCCATCATCATCAGCCGGCGATGAACCTGCAGCCGCCGGTCGCGGCCGCAACGGAGTCACTGCAGTTCGCCAACAGCACGGCGTCGTTTTGGAACCCTTCCTCCGGGTTCACCGTTGCGGCCGAGGGGACAGCCCTAGGCGCTGCCGCAGCATCGCCGGTGCAAACTACGCCAGCGAGCCTTGCAACTAAGGTTGGCACACACTAGTACACATGGACATAGTTGATAGTTTATTGCATGTATGTACTAAAAGTACTAGTGATTATACCCGTGCGTTGCAACGGGTGAAATCGAGGCGCGGCATGGATGGGGACGGGAGGGAGGGGCACAGGCGCGGCGCAGGAGCTCCGAGCAGCGATGGTAGGAAGAAGCGCAGGCGCGGCGCGAGGCGCGGCGAGGGAGCTCCGAGCAGCGATGGTAGGGAGGAACGCAGGCGCGGCGTGGATGAGGACGGGAGGGAGGGGAGAAGGGAGAGAGGGGCGCAGGAGGTCTTTTTTTTCTCCAAGCCCTCCCTTTCTTTTCAGCATTAGAATTGCGAGTTAATTTTGGAAAAACTCAAGGGGTTTTCTGCAAAATAGCCAGGCAGAACTAAAATTTGGGTTGGAACACTACTCGCCAGGAAGAACAAAATTTTGGGTGAAAACGCTACTTGCTTTATAGATAGATTATAGATATATAGATATAGAATTAACACAATTAGCTATATAGAGCTAGCTGGCCACATCTCTTATGAGTTCCTTTTTAGAACAAATATGGTGAATTGCTCATCTTTAATACTTATCACCTTAATCTTTTGGGTTGAACTGGTTAGTGTATGTAATCTCTGCATGACATTAATTGTAATAGAGTGAATTATCGGTCTTCACTCATCAAATTAAGTTTTTAGTTAAACTGATTTATTCATGCACGCAACTCAATAGAGTTAACCTTTAATGTGTTGTTTGTTAATGTGTAGAGTGCATTAGAGGGAGTAGGAGACTCTGGCTCAGTCATCACGAAGAAGGCGAAGGTTGACTCCACGCCACTCAAGAAATCGAGAACCGGGACGCCATCGCCATTGCCGACGACCTTCAAGGCATGTTTTTACATAATTAATCTGTCCCAAATGTTGATTTCCTTCCAATAAAGTTTCATGTATGTATGAATGAACTGTTACAAATCATGAGGGAATCATGAGAAGTAAACCTTTATAAATTAGCTAGCTAGCCACCTTAATCAGGGACCAATTGTCTGTAATTGTTCACTCAACTGTTAGATATATTAGTGTACATACTGAATTTGACGTAAATTATATATGTTTCAGGTGAGGAAAGAGAAGCTAGGAGACAGGATCACAGCACTCCAACAACTAGTCTCCCCTTTTGGAAAGGTGAGTGCACCATATATATTCATATATACTATATACATGCGTGTGTGTGTGTGTGTATATATATATATATATAGAAATTAAGAATCTTATTAAGATCCATCAAACATGCATGCAACTAACAACAAAAAAATGATGGATCAACCTCGGCGTGCGTGCGTGCGTGCAGACGGACACGGCATCGGTGCTCCACGAGACAATCGAGTACATCAAGTTCCTGCACGATCAAGTTGGTGTAAGTGCGCATCTAGCTGCAAATATTTTGTTCACCCTTCTCCTTTAATCATACACATCTGGAAATTAACAACATTGGTCCTTATATATGATTTTGATCGATCTGATCCAACACCTACTCACAGTACATATATATACACATTATTCCTGCACTATAATTTCTCCAAACATTCTTACATAAATATATGATGTACTCATGTATGTGTTATCTATATATATATTCATATGTGCAGGCACTTAGTGCTCCTTACCTAAAGAACAGGCAACAAGTGCCCCACTTGAAGGTACTACATATACAATCTAAACCTGCAGTGCTAGCTCATATACACTACACACATTATAATGCTTTTCTTCTTCTTCTTTTCACACACATTGCTACATATCGTCATTGTTTGATCATCAAGTACGTATTGCATATATATTAGGGAGGCAGGTGGGTACGTAATACCCGCATAAAAACATGCATATGCTTGTTAGTGTAGTTCACTTTCATCTTGCTAGTACAAATTTTGAATGAAAAAAAAACTACATTTGAATAAGCGGGAAAAAAACCCCCACTTGCTGGCTTCAGTTACATCCCTAGCATATATATCATTGATGTTAGTTTACTTTACATGCTTCCTTTAATATTTCAGAACTCCGGTGACAATATTTACTGTACATGCTCTTTTCATGTTCTTTTCACACATATTGCTATATATCGTCATTGTTTGATCATCAAGCTGGATAGTGCACACATATGTTTACAGTACATGCTTCCTTGATCAATCTTTCAGAGCTCGGCCGGAGACAGCGATGGCAGCGGCGGCGAGGCGACGGCGGCGAGCAAGAGAGACCTCACCGGAAGAGGGCTGTGCCTGGTCCCGATATCGAGCACCTTCGCCGTGGCCAGCGAGACGCCGGTCGATTTCTGGACGCCGTTCGGCGCCGCCTTCCGGTAGCTCCTCTAGCTGATCATCAGCTAGCTAATGGCTATCTAATATCAGGAGAGCTCAGCTTAACTTCTAATTAATTAACTAGAAATACTTCACTAAAAGATCATAACTAGAAGTGCTAGCTAGTTAGCTACTAGCTATAATAGCTGCATGCCAAGTTCTGCTCACATATACATGATGGCAATAGCAACGGCACCTACTGTTGCAATAATTAATAGCAGTAGTATAAATATTTATCATAATTAACTCACAACTAATTAATACTGAACTAATTTAATACGTACTAATAGCTAGTAAGCATTCATGCATATATATACTGTAACTGAATTAATTAGGTATATATATAGATGAATCGTTGGAATGAGTGCTTGAAGATTGGATTCATTCTTGAGGTTCATCGATGATCAGCGAATAAGGGGATATCAGATAATATACTGACTACTGGAGTATGCAAATTAAGCTACGAGTCTTTAATTATGTATAACTGATCAAGCACAATTAACCATATATATATATATATAGTATGTAATAAGTCTGCACTGATATGATTATATAACTTGTCAAAGTGTTGACTTTCTTCGATCTCATCATCAGTTTTTTCTTTAAGAAAGCGGTTTCTGAAGTGAATCAAGTTTTGTATATATATATATATATAGCGGTTCCATAAAATGCCAATAGCATCATACGAAGTATAAGTAAGAAAAAAGAAGGGCCCTCGTGTCACTCTAGGGCTGGGTGACATAGGCGGCGTCTCCCTCCCACGCCATCACCCACCACCTCCTCCCTCCTTCGTCTCATCGCCGCCCGAGCAAGCCGTTGGAAAACCACGTGGCTACAAGGACGGCGGCGGCGGGGCCTTCCCTTTGCCCCTGGAGGTCTAACGTCAGAGCCCGTCGCCTAGATCCAGGACGGAGACAACTACTGCAGCGCGAGGCAACGAACAGGGAGAGCCGACAACACAGTTCGACAGAGGGAATCGACGACTGGTGGCGCGTGCGAAGGAGCCAGAGGGCGACCTCCATGCGGGCGGAGAGGAGGTGTAGCTGGATCTGGCGTCTCCTGCTAGATCTTGTCGGAGAGTTGGATGCAACGGCGGCCCATCAACAACGAGTGTGGCCGGTGGTGTGCGAGGCTGCTGCGCATGAGGCGCAGGTCGGAGTGACGCATGGCCATGGGCAGCAAGCATGACTACCGTGGCGTGAGGCCGTGGCCGGTGAGGGTTGCACATGGTCGCCCGGGCGATCGCAAGCAGTGGTGGCCGTCCGCCAGCGGTGACCTCGACGGCTTATGGCAGCAAATAGGAAAGTGGTTCGGTGGTAGAGAGTTTGTCTTCTCTATTGCCGGACAAGCATCCTCTTCTCCATAGGGCTCCTTGCCTTCTATGGCCGGACTGCTACAGTTTTGTTCGTGGGGAGCTCCGGGAAAAGGGGGAGGCACTGGCTTGTGCGATAGGGGATGACGACGGTAATAGCTTATCCGGAGCAGCCCTGTGAGCCAGCTTGAGCTATGGGATGGTGGCCTAGGCTTGGGCGTTGAAGGGATCGCACATTGGTCTGATGATGGTCGTTGTGCAAGATGGTTGTGCGGTGCTTTTATCGGGAATCTTCGGCGAAAGCCTTGCTAGGCCATGGGCTGGCTTGATGACAACGACACCATTAGGCGTCATTCCTCTCCTTGGAGGTGTCGTTATGACGCTGACCTCTCTTTTCCAACACCAAGAACGTTCCACGTGCAATGGTGGTCATTGGTGGACTCCTAAAACATCTCCAAAGCTCTACAGGCCTAGGGTGTTTTACGAGGCCTTCGTTGCTTTGGTTTTGCTTCTTACTTTGTAGTGGGTGACCATCATTCTTCTTTGGTTATTGCTCGGTGGAGTCAGAGCTGCTTCACTGTTGGGTGCAACAAAGCTTGGTAAGGATGATACACTGCAATCTCTATTTAGAGTTGTTGGTGCTAGCTGTGTGTAGGAACTAGCTCCTTGGTAGCTTGGGCTGATGTCTTTCGTGGGTAGTCAAAACTGTTTGTTGATTTTGGCGTTGGGGCAACTTGGTAGTGAAGTCAGAGCTACCGTGTCGCTTGGGTGGCAAGCTTGGCAAGATAACACTTATGGACTGCTATGTCGTTTTTATGGCAAGCTCGGTGACGATGCCTCGTGTTGGGCTCGTCGTGATAGCTCAGGTTAGGTTAGTTGTTAGTGTAGTGTTGTAGTTGTGGTTTTCACTTGTTTCGCCTAATTAATTAGGTATTGTAAGTTTGGTCCTATTTTTTTTAAAATAGACATATTTTTTATATAAAATGTTGGCAACGAACTGATATCATTCGAGAAAACTAGAACCGTGGCAGCAACAAAATTTTGTCATGAGGTAAGTTGAGCTATATATATTTATATATATTTAGCACAAATTACTTTGCCATGTTCCTTAAGAAGGCAAATTGAACGACGTTTTCTGAAATAGATTTTAAACGGTACGATTTTTTAAAACTTTATGCATATAATTTTTTATAATACTGTTTTAAATCATTCTTCAATTTCATAGCATTTAATTTGTTGTTGTACCCTCGAACAATTAATTATCACAAATAAATCAGTTGTCCAGCCTTTCTGTCAAGAGAATTCCTCTAGTTCCATCTCGTTTCCACATATTTTTCCAACTTCTCAACACGATGGGGAACAACAGAACAAGGACTCTCACTTGGGATGCAAGGAAGTCGATTCTGAACGATCCCTAGAAATGGACATCCACGAGTCCACCTCTCAAATAAAATGCAAATGGTTATAAAAAAATCCGATTTTTTATTTCAAGTCTAAAGTTGATTTGCACAGCGAAGAACAGATGGAAAAAAATGGATGTGAATCATGTGCATTATTCACATTTACTGGTTGGAATTGTCTTTTCTGTTTTCTGTTTCTCTGTTTCTCGATGTTGATGGAGTGTATACTATATGAATGTGTGTTGTATTAATGCTGTCAATTTTTTCTTTGGAATTTATTATAACTATATATTTTCGTTGTATTTGAGTGTAGTTGTGGACGTCCTTAGGAAATAATATTAAAAGATACAGTTCCCCAACAACACTCCCTGTTATTCAGTATGTAGGTAGGATAATAAGCAGGTTTAATTTCCAATAAGAAATGAGATTCGTTGCATGCAGTACTGAAATTAAACAGGGACATGTGCTTGCTAAACATTTTTGTCATCAAATTTCTGCAAGAATTAATAAGTAGAACATCATTTATAGGGAAATATTGCAGATCCAACATCAATTCATGACACATTTAGGCTCATGCCAATACAATATATATAAAAGACAATAAATTTATTTTATGTCTTTTAATTTGTCAACAAGTCTAAAATTTATCCATGAACTGTAATTTCAGATATGACATGTCCTAAACTTTTAAAATCAACGCAAATAAAAATTTTTGAATGATGATTTCGATCGATGTGCGTCTACATAGCATTGGCAAAAAAAAAAAACATAAGAACCACATACAATAAATGTTTAGTTAAAAATTAAAAAATTTCAATGAGATCCACGTCATCCCCTCTCTTTACACTCTTCTCTTCGGTCTCCTGTACGCGACGCTGCCGCCGACGATATCGAGCGCGTGTACCACCGCGCCACCATCACGCATCACCCGGACAGGTGCTGATAGCGACGGCGTCAACGATGGGATCCGTGCTGCCGCTGGCTTCGGTTCGTACGACAACACGTTCCACCGATTGGTACGTAAGCAATCCCTCTCTTGATCTTGGCATATAGAATCCACGGCCAAGCATGTATAAATTAAATTATTACCAGCAATTAATTTGTAAATAATACTAAGTAAATACTGAATAACTTATTGAAGGAAAAAAACTCTTGTAATAATGAAGATGATCGGATGGTACAGGAGAGGGAGTTCATTGAGCGGACGGACGAGGAGCTGGAGAAGGTGGACGGCGGAGCTGCTGGCGCGCGGCGACGCGCTCCTGGAGGCAGCTCCGGATCCTCGCCGACCACGTCGCCTCCCGGCGCGCCGCGTCCGTGGCCTCGCTGACGCCGCCGGCCCCCTCGCCATCGGTGCATGGCTCCAGCGGCCGGCCTCTCCTCGCTGCAGTCCATGTCAAGTTAGGTACACGCGCTCCCGCTCCATCTCACGTCAACACTAACCACGCGCCGCGCGTCACGTCGCCACGGACAGACACGCATGAATCCCGCACATCTTTATGAAAGATATTTAAATTCTTCTCATTCATCTTTAAATGATTATAAAAAATAAAAAAATTTAATAAAACAGATTAATCTATATAGTTTCCACCCAAATTTTGTTTTGCCTAACTATTTTGTAGAAAACTCACTCCTTGGTTTTTTTGAAATTAACCCGCAGTTCCACCTGTCTATTTAAAAAACCCAATTAAAAAGAAAAAAGGGTTATTTTACGAAAATCCTCGAGTATTTATAAAATTAACCCGTAGTCCCAATACGAAAAGAAAGGGAGAGCTTGGATGAAAAAGAAAGACTTCATGCATCACTCTCTTCCGTCCCCATCTGCGCAGCCGCCTCGCGCGCGTCTACGCCTCCCTCCTGTTGCCGCTCGGAGCTCTCACGTCGTCGCCTGAACCTTCGCCCTCCGTCTGCTTTCATCCCTGCGTCGTCGTCCCGTTGCAACGCACGGGCATTTTGCTAGTATGTAATATATTAATTAAAATTTAACTTCTATACGTTAAAAAATAAATTTGACTATGAATATATGTTTACAACAAGCTGTAGTTTAATTTATTTTTTAACTTGTGAACTTTGAATTTTTATTTACATATATGTATATTTATACAGTGATATATTACATGCTAATACATATTCTTAATTTTTTTTAAATTTTTCATAACTATTTGAGCGACGTGCAAATAACGAGGAAACGTCTTCTCGAGATTTTAAAGTTCACTCTCACATCTTAATGCATGTATGTAACATAATGTTAGACAAACCACAGCCGGTAGCAGGACCGATTTGTTGTTGACGCCGTCCTCGTCGTAGACGCTCCGCATGTCGGGGTCACTCAGCACCTGATACACATGGATCATATCCTTAAACATCTCCTCATCGTCGCCCTTGTCCAGGTATACATGACGATGGCGCTGTGGTACGCGTGGTCATCGATGCCACGTATGAAGGGAGAGAGGAGGAGGAAGGGAGAGAAGAGGGAAAAGAGAGGAGTTGATGACGTAATTTTTAGTTTTTAACCGAACACTCCTGACATGTGGGTCTCACGATTTTTTTAAATCTATCAACGTCAGATGACACATCAGTCAAAACTATCATCCAAACCATCTTAAAACCTTATTTGTACTGGTTTTAGAAGTTGATGAACACATTATATTTATATCTATTGTTATTATGGTTCAGGGAATAAATATTAGACTCGAAGATAAATTAAAAACCTAAAGTGAACTTATTCCTATATACTATATTGAAGTGCCTCATGGGCTAGAGACCCATCATTCTTTGCCATATACATGGGCTGGCCAGAGTTCTTGTCTGTTTGTGGACTAACAATTGGTAAATCTATCTCTACTTAAGAAATAAGGATTTTTTTCCATCGTCACAGTCCGATTTCGTCCGTCCGTGGCTCCTTTCTCGCAATCCGATTCGAGCGACACAACCAGCCGACGCGCTACTAAAACGGACTTGTGGCATAGAGAGAGGACTCCAATCCTGCCAGAAAAAGACTATCAGAAGAAACCAAGCTAGACACGAAGGAAAAACAAGGATGGATTCGATCTTGACTCTGAATCAAACGAATAACAAAAAAAAAATTCAGCTAGGAAGGAACCATGATATTGCAATCCAATGAAATCGATCAATCACCAGTCGCTTTGCCTCGGCACTAAGCATCGATCCCCCACCGCACGGAAGCTTCGCGAAGCCGCCCTCGCATCTCTCGCTCAGACGGAGAAGTTGGGGTGAGATGAAGAGGAATGAATCTAGGGTTTGGAGATTCAACAAAGTTAATATTTTTGTCTAAATCATGAGCGATCCTTCCTGACCGTTGGATCGAATACGACGGCTATCAGCGTACCTCCGCCGACCCAGGCTGCATATGGGCCCTTGTGTGCTATGCTGCGGTGTGAGAGAGAGACATGGCCCATGCTTCCAATAATGGGCCTATTTATTTGAGTCATTACAAATTGCAGAAATTTGAGATAAAATTGTAGTTATATATTTTTCATGATGTAGATTCATTTTTTACCGTAGTTGATTGTAATTTCATGTCATTATTTTTATGGATGTATTTAATCATAATTTATGTCTAGCAGTATCCAGTTAATTCTCATGAAACTCAGGAAGCATCTTGGTTTTATCACTTTTTTTATAGAATGTATGTCGATGAATAATTATTTTTTATTAAAGCTCAATGATAATGCAAAATGCCAAAATGATGAATTAGTGGTAGGGACTGATCGATCTATAATTATTTTTGTTTAAAGCTCAAACGATAGTGCAAAATGCAAAAAAAAAAATTAGCTTACTATAGAGACTTTGATCAATCTGGTGGCCTTCTGCTCCCCACGCACTCACCAATGTTTCTTTGGCACACTTCACCGTCCTGCTCACGACTGCTTATCTGCTAACCCACGTAAAAGTACGCATATCTAACTAAAATTAAAATTATCGTACGGATCATTTTTATTGTATTATAAAAATTTAAAAAGCTACACTTAATAAGCTCAAGGTTTTTATTTGTCTGATCTTTCGATGAGTTGATGATAATTATGTTTTAGAAGAAACGTTGACGACTTAACTACAATCATACGAGACGTTGTTGTGTTGCGTCTTAGCGATCGATATACCTCTCTGTGGGTTGTTAATCTTGTCAATGCAGATCAACCTTATTCTTATCAACAAATAAAAAAACAAGCTAGAATAAGATAAAATCAATCTGAATTACAAATAAAAATTTAATACAAATGATAAGTTGGGGTTTCATAACGAGGAAACGGTGATCTAACCAATCATGGCTTTACCCGATAAAGTAGCAATGACTAAACTTTAATCTAAACAAAACCCAAAAAACTCTGAAGGGGTACCTAACTATTAAAGAAGGTGGGAGGACGACCAAAGGGTTTCTAGGGTTGTGCTTCACCAGGTTGAGACACACCCCACATGGACCTCACTTAGGGCGGGTCCTAGATAAAGTTACAAGCCCATAAGCCCATTATAGAAGACGCAACACCTTGTTTCTTTGATTGTGATCGACATTCACCCCACTTTCAAATGGGGTCATAGATGAAGTTACAAGCTCATAGGCCCATTATAGAAGACACAACACCTTCTTTCTTTGATTGCGATCGACTAAGATTGAATTTGGAGATAAAGGCTGGATCCTTGGAAAGAGGACTCTAAGAGCTTTCCATCAAGTACTCATGGGCTCAAAACGGAGCCCATATACATATTTGACGGCTGTTTAAAGTTATCACTATAGTAGGTGGCCGATTTGGATTTGAAAACTTGGACAGCTTGATCATGATGTCTTCCAGTTAACCTATGATGTCAGCAACGGTTGTATCAATAGTAGCCTTGGTTACATCAGGTCTATAATTTGTTTTGTTTAAAGCTCAACAATAGTGCGAAATGCAAAAAAATGAATTAGCTTAGTATAGAGACTTTGATCGATCTTGTGGCCTTCTGCTCCCCCACACACTCACAACGTTTCTTTGGCACAATTGACCACCGTGGTCACGACTGCTTATCTAGTAACCCACATAGAAAGTATGCATGTATAATTAAAATTAAAATTATCTTCACCTGTTGCAATGTACGAGCCATTTTTATAGTATTATAAAAATGGAAGATGCTTTTGCCACGATATTTATGACGTCATCCACATGAAGAAGCACAACGTATGCATCCGATTATCGTGTATATGACATCACGCAGCGTCTGCACGTTCTTGGCTTCGCGCCCGCCACCTTCCAATTCACGCCGCATACTTTGGGACGTCGTCCGCCTCTCATGCTGTGCCACCGCCCACCTGTGTTCGTCCATCCCCGCGCGTCGCGTGGCATCTAATCGAAGATCCTCCCCCGGGTTCCCTTCTGGTTCGTGTTGCGCAATCCAATCTTGCACCTTCTCCTTTCGTTGTCCCAGTTATCTCTACCGCATGTATAGAGAAAGTCGAAAAGAAGCGGGGAAGGGAGTACGGGAAGGTAGTCAGGCATAGTGGCGAGCCTCGCTCTTCTCTGTCACCTCGTCATCATGGTCGGCACATCTCCCCTTTGCTTATCAGATCAGGGTAGATGGCATAGCTCGGGGTGCGTCAAGCCAAAAGGCGAGGTGTCGCCGAAGGATATAGAGACGACGACGGCTAAATTTTCACTGCAATTAAAACCAAGTACAAAAATGAAACAATGAAATGATGAGAAACATGTTCCGCAAGACGTCGCATAAATAAGCTCGGGAAAACAACGTGGGGCATCATCAATCACTCTGTGTCATTGTACAAGGTAGCGACATTCCGGCCTGGCTCTTGCATTCATATGGAGAGGAGAGAAATGGAGGTAATTAAGCTATATGTGTCCGTCAACTTGAAAAAGGCTGCCCATCAGCAGAAGTAGCATGTACACAACGCGTGACCTAGCCACGCGACATCAACGAGCTACCCGACGTTACGTCGATATCGCACTTGGAAGGACCCAATGTACTCGGTTAAGCGATGACATCATCGCCCTAGACCTAGAGCCCTGGACAAACCCATTCCTGGTGTCATCAGACAATAGGAGTAGCTTAAGCCTACCGCCACCATCGTTGTCCTGCCCCTCTCAGCGAACATGCGGTGGTGCACAGTGGCAGTGGTGAGAATGTGATGAGCACGTCCGGTGTGACAGCGAGCGTAAGCCTCGCGAGGCGGAGCGCCTGCCCGATGTGGCCGTTGAGCAGGAACGCGAGAATGAGGAAGTGCAGCCTGTTGGTGTGAATTATCTTGCTTTAGCTCGTGGGATTGAGAGACTGAGTGAGAATTCTATCTCAGCTCTCAGCTATGGCGCATTGGCAATTTGTGAGTTATTGTTTGTTTGTTATTGGTGTGGCGAGTGATGAGTGCAGCATGGAGAGGCAACTGCAATTCCACGAAGACATGTAGATGGCAGTGTCGCATCCACAAACTGTTAGATAGAATAGCATGTTTAGCTAAAGATAGAAAGATAAGATTAGATTTGCCTAAGATAGGAAGATACATAAGATAGGAAGATACACCCACCTAAATCGCAATTATCATGTATGTAATTCTTGCCGAGTTTGATTGGCCTATATCAATAGAGTTGCGACCTCATCGCGAGAGGTGATAATGCTTACCAAATTCTTACATGGTACCAGAGCAAACTCCTCACAAACACATGTAATCGCCATGAGCGCATGTTCCTCTTCTTCGGTCCTGACCAGTGGATCACTGTTCAATGCACCGGCGACAGAGAAGCTAGAAAGAGTAATTATCTCTTATGGAAGGATCAAGTTCTTCCAGCTATCAGAGGAGCCCATATGTTTGGCTACCTCGACGGATCCATTGTTGCCCCTCCAAAGGAGATTGAAGAGAAGCAAGGCGACAAGGTCATCAAGAAGACGAATCCAGAGTTCGTCAAGTGGATGGCCCAGGACCAACAAGTCCTTGGCTACCTGATGACATCCCTAACTCGCGATGTCATGATGCAAGTGGTGTCTGTCAGCATGGCAACAGAGCTATGGAGGACACTCGAGCAAAGTTTCTCTTCGAGAACTCGAGCAAGATCCATCAACACACGGATTGCTTTGTCGACCACCAAGAAAGGTAACATGTCTGTTAATGAATGTGTTACTAATATGAAAGCTTTAGGAGATGAGATGACAACTAGAGGAATGCCTTTGGATGAAGAAGATCTTGTGGCGTACATCATTGCCGGGCTTGATGCTGATTTTGAGCTGGTAGTGTCTGCTGTTGTGGCACGGGCAGAACCAATCACTGTTGTTGAATTGTACGGCCAGATGTTAGGATTTGAAGGAAGAAACGATCTATGTCAAGGAACATAGCATGTCATCGTGAACTCTGCCTCTTTTGGAAGAGGCGAAAACCAGCACGGCCGAGGACACGGTCGTGGTCATGCTGGCCGTGGCCGTGACAGCGGACAAGCACCAGCCGTGGGACGAGGAGGCAAACATCCAACGTGCCAACTCTGTGGCAAGGTTGGGCACACGGTCGGCACATGCTTGCATCATTTTGATCCGGACTTTGCTCCATAAGAAAAGGCAGTCAATGCAGCGTGTCAATCCTATGGGTTGACACAAACTAGTATGTCGACACGAGTGCAACATACCACGTTACTGGCGAGTTGGACAAGCTGAGTGTGCGGGAAAAATTCCATGGTGGAGATCAGAATCATACAACCAATGGCTCAGGTATACACATTAGTTACACTGGTCATACTCAAACCTATACTCCCCACCGCCTGTTGCATCTAAATAATGTTCTTTATTCTCCCGATTCAAAGAAAAACCTTATATCAGCTTATCGTTTTTCTGCTGATAACAACGCATACTATGAGATTCATCCGAATTTGTTCTTGATCAAGGATCTAGCCACGCAGAGAGTTCTTCTTTGCGGGCGACATAAACACGGTCTCTACCTCCTATCGCCCGTGTCCACATGCGATAACACGAAGCAGGCATGCATTGCTACTAAGCCTTCTCTAGTTCGATGGCATGATAGACTCGGCCATCCTTCCCATGCCAATGTCAGACAAGTTATCTCTAGAAATAAAGTTTTGTATTCCAAAGAGTCTAGTGAGTCGGTGTGTGATGCCTGTCAACAGGCCAAGAGTCATCAACTCCCCTATCCTGTGTCATCCAGTGTTTTTGATGCTCCTTTAGACCTTATATTTTCTGATGTCTGGGGTCTTGCTCCTAGTTCTGTTGGCAGAAAAACATATTATGTGAGCTTTATTGATGATTACAGTAACTTCATGTGGATCTATTTAATAAAGCATAAGTCTGATGTCTTGCAAAAGTTTCAAGAATTTCAAGCTCTTGTTGAACGTCTTCTCAATCGAAAAATCATTACTTTGATAAGTGATTGGGGTGGTGAATATGAAAAGTTGCACTCTTATTTTTAAAAAATCGGGATTACACACCTTGTCACATGTCCTCATGCTCGTCAACAAAATGGATCTGCCGAGTGTAAACATCGCCACATTATGGAAGTTGGGCTTTTCCTCTTGGCTCAGGCCGGCATGCCCTCATGTTTTGGGATGAGGCTTTTATCACCTACCTTCTTGATTAACCGGACTCCTAGCCATGTGTTAACGCCAGGATTTGGTAAGCCCCGGTGTCCCCATCGGCTTAGTGTTCATATCGGCTCAAAGCTAGAATCGGCTTAGAGTTCTGCATCAACCGATGAGGGTTTTCTTGTATCAACATATCCAGCAGTCAGATTCTTGTTAGATTCGGTTTGGGAAAATCTTATCTAGAAGAGATCGAGTTCAGGAAGGATGCAGCTTGTATCTATTAATTAGGAAGAGTTTGTTAGCTTTCTATTTTATCTTTAGGAAAGCGTATAGTGTCTAATAAGGACTCGGTTTGTTTTTTATCTTTGGAAAAGTTTGATTGTAGTCTGTTAGGATTTCTGTCAGCCAACAGGTATAAATATGTAAGCCCGAGGTTCATGTAAGACATCAATCTCTCGATCAATACAATTCAGCGCATCCCCACCCTTTTTCTGTTCTACTTTATCATCCGGTGGAACTTGGCACGTGACGCGGGGCTGCATCGGCTTTGATCTCCGGCGAAGGGGTAAGTCCAAGGTCCCGCCGGCTCAGGCAATCATATTGGCTACGTCGGCGCCATCCAAGGCTGCATCAGTACATTTGACCTCTTGGATTGCTTCGATTCAGTTAATATCTTTGTCTGATTATTTATCATATATCTCTGTTGAATTTAGTCCTAGTATCTTGATTTGGCTCTATCGGTTGTCTCTCGTTTTAGGGTTTCTACCGATATCGATTAAATCGTTATATTATATTATATTAGCTTAGGCATCCACCACCCTGAAAATCAATCAATGGCTTGATTGTCTAGATATTACGTCTCTTTTCATACTTAGTGCTGCATCAGTTCAGTTTGACCTACTAAGTCATGATTAGAACCGTAATCTCTAGCCTTCCTGTTGGCTGCCAATAAGGGTTTCATCGGGGTTTCAACCAATGAGCTATCTGGACATGACATCAGCTATGATATGAATACGTATAATCTTTGTCTTAAGGTACGTTTAAACATAAGTGATTTATATTGTCTTGGTATGCAACCGATCTATCCTAGTCACTTGGTCTAAACATATTTTGAGATCTATATTATATGCTATTAATGTCAATAGCCAATTGAGTAAACCTAATTTCCATGGACGTTTCATAGGCTTGCAAGGATTACCTACGAGTTGGCTTTTAGCCGATGACAACAACCATCGATCATTGCTTATCTTTTGGGATTTTATACCATCGGACTTCCAGCCGATGAGTGCTTTGATATTCAGATCAATGTCTATTTTACCATGAGATTGGTTTATGCTATTATATCATCGTGTTATCGTCGGCCGATCACCTTTATATAGATGTTTGCTCAGCACACTGCCAATGGATCAAAACCCTAACTGCATCGGCTGACATTGACATCGGCTGGAATAACGCTCTCGATTTATCAGCCGATCGGTGGTCAACAGATTGGCTCTTTCGATTATCGGCCTATCGACCGATATGATTTATGATTTGATGTTTTGTATATCTTGTCAGTGGCAGGATCAAACTGACTGGCACGCCCGTGCTTCAATGATATTAGGACTTGCACTGGAGCTAAGCAGATCTCCCAGGCCAGCGTGTGTTTCGACGTCAACACATCTTTTGGCACCATAGTGGCGGTACGAATTTGGCGTCATCACCGTGTCATTCTATTTGAAATACCTTTGGAGCGCTTTTTTCATCAAAAAACCGATTACTCTTCTCTTCGTGTTTTCGGGTGTGCATGTTGGCCCAACTTACGTCCCTACAATTCTAGGAAACTTTAGTTTCGTTCTCAGCAGTGTGTTTTTCTAGGCTATAGCCCCATGCACAAAGGATATAAATGCCTCCATGTCTCCACCGAGCGAGTCTACATCTCACTTGATGTTATTTTTGATGAAATTATTTTTCCTTGCACTAACCTTCATGCTAATGCCGGTGCCCTTCTTCGTTCTTAAGTTCTTTTTCCTCATTTGCTTTTTGATTATGGGGGTATAGTGTCAAGTGATCAGCCAACTAATGTGCTTCCTAATTCTCCTAATAATGCTACTGATTTTTCCAGTTGTCATGTAGCAATTTCTGATGATTTTGATCAAAATTCACATGAATTCGGTGGCACCGGACACGAGGAGGATTTTCCCGCTCCTGTTGGCAGTGCGGCCGGTGCATCGCCCTCAGGATTGCCATCGTCAGCAGCAGAGCCAACAGATGATTCGCTCGGCACGGGGATAGGTGACCATGCAGTTAATCAGGATGCAGCGCTGGAGGCAGGCGGCTCAGGGAAGCAGCTCTCCTATGCGCTTTTTCCCTCGAAAATTGCAGCAACTGGATCATCTGCGTCTCTAGGATCTTTTTGGCCACACACACGATCACAAAGTGGAATTTCAAAACCCAAAGTCTATATAGATGGCCAAATCAGGTATAATTTTCTCACAGCTTCAGGAGCACCATAGAATATTGATGAAGCATTAGCGGATCAGCAATGGAGAGAAGCCATGGATTGTGAGTATGGTGCATTGATCAAGAACAAAACATGGGATCTCGTACCAACCAATGAAGGGAGAAATGTAATTGATTGTAAATGGGTCTACAGAATCAAGAAGAAGGCAGATGGGTCACTAGACAGATACAAGGCTTGCCTAGTTGCAAAGGGACTCAAACAAAGGTATGACATTGTGAGTATGGTGCATTGATCAAGAACAAAACATGGGATCTCGTACCAACCAATGAAGGGAGAAATGTAATTGATTGTAAATGGGTCTACAGAATCAAGAAGAAGGCAGATGGGTCACTATACAGATACAAGGCTTGCCTGGTTGCAAAGGGATTCAAACAAAGGTATGACATTGATTATGAGGACACATTTAGTCCTGTGGTTAAGTCTGCAACCATTCGAGTAGTTTTAGCTATTGCAGTGAGCAGGGGATGGAGTCTCAGGCAACTGGATGTGTAGAACACATTTCTTCATGGTGTTCTTGAGGAGGAAGTTTACATGAGGCAACCTCCAGGGTATGAAGATAAGCTTATGCCGCACCACATATGTAAGTTGGATAAAGCCTTGTACGGATTAAAACAAGCACCTAGGGCATGGTTTGCTAGGTTCAGCAATAAACTGCAGCAACTTGACTTCAATTCATCCAAGGTCAACACCTCATTGTTTTTCTATCACAAAGGATCAGTTAGAATGTATTTGTTAATTTATGTGGATGACATCATAGTAGCAAGTTCTTCACAAGATGCGGTGTCGGCATTACTCAAAGATTTACGAGCAGAATTTGCCCTAAAAGATCTTGGTGATTTGCATTACTTCCTTGGCATTAAAGTTTCTAAAGCAAAAGATGGGATCTTGTTGACACAGAACAAGTACACATCGGATCTACTTAAGAAGGTGAATATGAAAAATTGCAAACCAGCAGTAACTCCATTATGTGCCATAGAGAAGTTGTCCTTGCAGCAAGGATAAGTTCTTGGGCCGGAAGATGCAACTAGGTATCGAAGTGTGGTAGGAGCACTTCAGTATCTAACTCTTACTAGGCCGGACATTTCCTACTCGGTAAATAAAGTGTGTCAATTTCTTCAAACACCAACAACAGATCATTGGACAGCTGTTAAAAGGATCCTCAGATATTTGCAACATCTCTTGGCACTGGTTTGAAACTAAAGAAGGATTCTTCTACCCTAGTTAGAGCCTTTTCAGACGCTGACTGGGCAGACAGTGTAGATGACCGGCGATCCACAAGTGGGTTTGCAATCTTTTTGGGATGCAATCTTGTCTCATGGAGTGCACGTAAGCAAGCTACGGTGTCCCGATCTAGCATACAAGTTGAGTACAAATCCTTGGCAAATGTTGCAGCTGAGATATTTTGGATTCAAACGCTTCTACTCTTCTATGAGAGACGAAAGTGCCGAGTCCACCAACTGCTCAAATTTGGTGTGATAATATTGGTGCAACATATTTGTCAGCTAATCCGGTGCTTCATGCCAGAACAAAGCATATAGAAGTTGATTATCATTTTATGCGAGAAAGGGTTGCACAAAGACTTCTGCAAGTGCGATTCATTTCTACAAATGATCAAGTCGTCAATGGTTTTACAAAGGCTCTATGTAGTCGAAAGTCAGATATCTTTAGATACAATCTCAACTTATGTAAGTTATGATTGAGGGGGATGTTAGATAGAATAGCATATTTAGCTAAAGATAGAAATATAAGATAGATTTGTCTAAGATAGGAAGATACATAAGATAGGAAGATGCATCTCATCCAAATCGCAATTACCATGTATGTAATTCTTGCCAAGTTTGATCACCCTATATCAACAGAGCTGCGGCCTCATCACGAGAGATGATAATGCTTACCAAAATAGCTAGCTGCTTTTGAGTTGGACTTGGCTACCACTACTGGAGTTTCGATTTTTGCATGCGGGCCGAAAGGCATCTTCCCGTGCGAAAGGCCTGCCCGCACACCCGAGATGGTATGGGAAAAGACCATTTTCACGTGCAGGCGGCCCAACCGCACTGGAAGATCAATTATCTCATGCGGTCTGCTTAAGCAGCCCGCACAGGAAAATCCATTATCCCGTGCGGGCCACTTTACTTGACCGCACAGGATAATTAATCTTCCCGTGCGGTTCGTTAAGTTGACCACACAGGAAGATTGATCTTCTCATGTGACATTATTTTATGTGCGCGCTTGTATTATTTTATGTGAGCGCTTGCAGGGTTTTCCCTCATCTCTCTCCTCTCTCTCTCAATAATATATTATCGATGTTGTCGTTAGTATGTATACAACAACTCGCACGTACTAAGAATCAAAAGGCATTTATTTTCTCATATATAAAAAGACATAAATGTACACATCATGTACATATATACATACATATCGTATCGTACGTCTCGCAATGTACAATAGAAGAAAGCACATAAAATATAGAATTAATTAGAAATGTTTGTACTAGATAGCTAGTATACATATGTTCTTTCTCCCACTCTTTAAGTCGTTTGAAGGTATACTCCGTTGTAAGCTGACTCTTCTGATCATAGAAATTGCCCAATTGGTTGCAAACATCGCGGCGGATGAAGCGACAAATATCTGCACACAAATTTAGTATGGTTCGATTGTCGAACCAGTTCGCTATAACTGGAATGGACGGGATCTATTTAAGAAGGAATACACATTATTATAGTTATAAAAATTATACAAGATCTTAATGTGTAAAAAGATATTTTCTCTAGACTTACTTCTTCAAACTTTGTAGTGTATCTCCCGTTGATTCTAAGCATCTCACACACGTAGTATCCGCATAAGTTAGTGCCTGGTGGTTGCTTATAACACTATGTTGAATAAAATTTGTATACGTCAATATTTTTATTTAAACAAGTATATATAAGAAATGTCAGTATAGTGGATATGTAATTACCGGCCATTGTGTTTTCATGAGAAGCTTCTTCTTTTGTGGATTATTGACTGGTCCACCGTGGTCTATGTAATGTTTCTGTGCTCTATGTCGACAAAATAATTGTTTGAGTCAATTATGTGAGAGTACAACACCCAATACTTATTAAATGGTGCATAAAAGTACTTACAAATTTAACAAAATGAGAAATTCTTTGAATGTATCATCAGCGTAGTGTGCTGGATCCAGCAGTATGGCCAAATGGTCCCGTGGATATATCAGAAATAATACATAGTGATCGCTGCAAAGAAGATATGTTAATTGTAGGTGATGTTGTAGTGAAATAACAGTAGTACGGAAGAAATATTATGTACCGCACAGCCTAAGGGACCATGATGACAGTTTTGTCTTTGTGCGTGAGCATCGCTTTGCCCAAGTACAGTGCTACACTGACCATCTTTTTCTTGTGCATTTTTTTGATGGCCGCTTCTTTTTTGGACTTTGATTTACCTTTTAGCTCAGCAGAATCTTCACGAATTGCCACCGTGTGTTCCGTCCAGCAAACCCTTGTTGGGTTGATGTATCCTACTGGTCGGTTGGCCTTTTCAGTGTCATGGAATTGCATCCTACGTCATGCAGCGGGTAATTTATCAGAAGTTAGTTTGAAAATGAATTCATTTATATCATCAAATGCAATTAACTTACAGGCAAAACGCGGCAACGAGATTTATATCCATTTTGTCCAGCTTGAAAAATGCGTGAAGGTCGTTGAAATCGATGATCAACATCCCATTTGGTCCACTGATGAAAGTGTGATCCGGGACCTTCATAGTAATCATGCCAAGGCCCTTTTTAGTCGTCTTTAGATATAAGTCATGCATTAGCCTCATTTCCCAGGGCAGGTCTTCCATGATGTGCCACGGCAAGAACGGCTTCCCGTACTCGTACTTTGTTGGCACTTTGTTGAAAGTCCAGTTTTGCAGGTCCTCCATATGATTTTTCACTGGTTTTTGTGAATCTGACAACTCTGGAGTTTTATCTTGCTTCTTGTCAGTCGACGCTCTCCCCCTGAAAGCCTGGAACACTAACTTTTCTCGTGTACGGCCATTTATTTCTAATCATAAGTTGATCTAACCATTTTTGGGATAAGCCAACGAGGTTCAAGCTTGGTCGGACTTGGAAGACTTGTCGTTTTCTAAAGAGGCCTTTCAGGTAGCACCAAAGCTGACTGTGGTGTCGGAGGAGATTGATGAATATCTTGTACTTCAGATGGAGGTTGTTCTGCGAGGACTTCAGGGGCTGACAGATGTGGCGAATCAGGACCTTTTGGTTTAGGGGGGGAGGGAGGTGGGGAAGCAGGCCGATTAGGTGGCGAATCTGACCCTGGTGGAGAAGGCAATGCAGGCACAGCAGCAATCTTAGGAGCCAGCGGGAATGGGCTTGACGAAGATGGACCGACCAGCAGGATATCTCATCGATGCCATAGTATAAACTGGTTCACCGCATTTCCAAGCAGTTCTATCCCTTCCGGTGCTGGAATATCTAGCTCTAAACTAGTATGCTCTGCATGCACCTTGGCCACTTGCACTCTTGCATATTCTTTAGGGATTGGGGTGTTGTGAAATTGACGCCCTGGTATCACAAGTCTTGTACCCACCTCCTTTCTCTTCCAGCCCTTCCTATCGGCATGAGCAGGCTGCACAGCGTCGGAGTAGTGATGTTATCTACTGGATAAGGTGCCGTGTCTACTGACCCGACACTGCTTGGCACCTGAACTGTTGGTTCTTCGGAATGCTGGAATAAGTTTGGGAAGGCTAGGCGATTTTGAGCAACAAGAGAGTAGAAATGTTGTTTTACTTGTCTTGCTATTTTCTTTTCCAGTTTCTGTTTGTATCTGTCCCGTTTCTTGTAACTCGTAGCTTCCTCTGGAAACCCTTTGTTCCAACTTGTCCTTGACGATAGACCTCTTACTCGTTCGAAATGTTTAGGGTTGCCTAATGCAACTGTTAGTTGATCATTTTCCCTCTTGGCAATGAATTCCCATGTTTTCTCTTTCTCTGCAATGTCCTTCAAACTACTGGTCACACACTCGATATCCAGATTCTCAAAAATGATCTCTCCCTCGTCGGTGACTTGGCCCATGCTCTGTGCCCAAACCCAGTTTTTGCACCTTTCTTTCAGTGCTTGTACAAGCAAGGGCTTGCCTTGGGCTGCAAATTTCTCTTCAGTTGCTCGCCACTTCTCTACATGGCCATCGTAGCCGCTCGAGCCCAACCGGTGCGGGTACTTTTTCCTTTTAGCTAGATCGGACATCTTTTTCCTCCGCGCTAAGGCTTTCGGGCTTGTCATCTTTGCCACGAACATGTCCCATTCGGCGAGCGTAATACCACCATATTCTTCGAATGGAGACTTGTTATTTTGCACATAGTGTTCATATCCGACTTTCACTGCCTCCATCGATGTGCCATCATTTTCAACGCAAACTCTTTTCCCAGAACCTCTGAACTAGGTGGATAGACAAGCCACTTCTGTAACTGATTCCACATAAAGGTCTTCAGGTTGTCATCCACCTGCTCCCAGGAATCTACATTTAAAGGCCGTGGGTTCTGGCCAGTACCCTGTAAGTGTTGCTAAATTTTGTCATTGCCACCTTCGGCTCCATTAGCTTCCCATCTTGGTTCAGAGAGGTAATGTAGTATGTCTCCTTGGAGGGTTGGTTCTTATTTCTCTGACTACGTCTTTTCTTTTGACGTCCTCCAGTGCTTGCGGACGTGTCAGTCTCTACCAGACCGAACATTGATGTGTCCGTCTCAACTTCGGCTATGACGGCAGACTTGGCAGCCTTTCCTTTTGAGTGGCGTCTTGTTTCCATCTGTACGTACATTAGAAAAATGTTAGACGAACCGAGAGGTAGACAAATTAGTTCATAACAATACAGTTCGACTTACTGCTTACTCGATAGGGATGTAGTCTGGGTCCTTTTCAACCGGTGGTGCTGACGTAACTTCGATCTCGAAAGGATCGCTTGGTGTCTGCCATGTGCTTTCGCTCGAAGCCTCTTGAGTTGGTTCGACATTGGGTGCCTCGGAGGGAGCTTACTCGTTCAACGTTTAGGCTAAAATAAAGGTGATCGTAAATGAATGGTCAGATCGTAAATGAAAGTTGATCGTAAATTATCAAATGTATTATTTTTTTGCTTTCAGAACAACATCTATAAAAATTGTTACATCACTTAGCCTTCACTGGAGATTTGCCAAGACTATATCTGTAATAGCATGAGGCGTTGTGGTAGGTCAGGTGGCAAGTAGAAGGCCTCCATTGTGACCTTTCACACAAGGATTGATGCGAAGACCTTTACTTGCCACCAAGCCTTCAACACGCCTAAATAATTCGAACCGTGTCTGGATGTGGCAATTTCCAATGATAGCCAAATTTGTAACATGTCTGAATGGCTCCAGTTCGTCATCGAGCAAAATGATTTATTTACAATAAAAAGTTCAAGTCCATAGCTAAAAAGAGAGGGTTTAGGGTTTAGGGTAACATCATTTTTAAATATTTGAAAATACATTAATATTTAGAAATTGGTAATTAAAGATACATATTTTTAATTTGAAAATACATATGTTTGACTTTATGTTTAATTAAAGATACATAATGGTATCCATTGCATTCTCTCATCCTTAGACATGTAAACTATGACCGCCTCTCTTGATTTTTTTATGATTATTTCCATGCTTTCAATATTTTCTACAAAATTTTGCCCATGAGGAGAGGTGAGATAGAGGCAGGGGAAGAGATGAGAGATGAGAGACCGAGGAGAGGGAGAGGAGAGAGACCGAGAGAAAGAATTTGAGGGAAAGGAGAAGGATAGACACATAACTTCTCGAGACTTCGTTTGTATGCGGCGATAGAATCACTCGAAGGTTCGTCGGTTATACCGACTTGTAGGTCGTTCGGTAGGGGTGGGTATATGTATTTCATACGCTAACGTCATGTAAGAGTATTTCATTCTAGAGGTGAATGACGAGAGAAGTCGAAAAAATTACAATAAGGAGACTATTTCAGATCAAAAAAATTCATCAACCTAAAATCTAACCCTTGTGGGCATTTCATTACTGTCGAACTGCTAGTAGTTCTAAATTTCCAACAGCTAGCAAATTTTAACATAAAAAAAATTCATCAACCTAAAATCTAACCCTTATGGGCATTTCGTCGAACAGTTGGCATGCCATCCCAAACAGTCAACCCGAACAGTCAAATTTACCCAAATAATTCATCAATATCAAACATTCATCAAACAATAATAGTCCATTTTATATTTCCATCAAACATTAACTATAGTTCCATCAAATAATAGTCTGTTTTACAGTTATATCAAAAATTCATCAAACATTAACTATAGGTCATTAGATACTTTTCTTTCAAAAAGTCACCCCAAACCTCCTTCCCTCCCTCTCCTTCCCACCCAAAACCCTAAATCATCCATCCATCCATGCATGTGTATCAAAAAATTCACAACAATTCACGGCATCCATTCATATTTTACAATTCATGGCATCCATTCAACACACATCCATTCATCTGACCTTTAGTGGTGAGGAGGGACGTCGGCGTCTGTGTGGTGGCCAGGCGGTGAGAAGGGACATCGGCGGTCGGTGTGGGGGCCGGTGAGGCGTCGTCAACGGGGCCGGGCGGTGAGGAGACGTCGACGTCGGTGTGGGGGCCGGTAAGGCGTCGACGAGGCCGGGCGGTGGGCGTCGGTGTGGTGTGACGGGGCCGGGCGACGTGGCGGTCGTTAGGCCGACGGGCGGTCGGTGACAGTCGCGGTGAGGCCGACAGCGGAGAGAGAGAGAGAGAGAGATGGGCGGCGGCGTACGGCGGCTAGCGGTGGCGCGGTGAAGGGTGGCGCGGGGTATGGGCAGCGCGGGGATGGGGCGAGGGGATGGGCGGCTAGCGGCGGTCGGCGCGGGGACTTGAAAAATTTTGGCAGCCTAGTGGCACAGATCTGGATTTTGCCGGGGACTTAGAAATTTTTGGGATCCTGTGCGCCTATATATAGGTGACGATTCTTGCGTGTGGGTGGCTTAAGCGTCCACATGGAAAAATCAACTCTTTGTGCGGGCGGCTTAAACCGCCCGCACGGAAAGATGATTTCCCCGTGCGAGCAGTTTAAGCGGCCCGCACGGAAAGATGGTTTTTCCGTGCGAGCGCTTAAGCCGCCCTGTCGGTGATATGGGCCCGGGAGTATGTCAGAGGTGTGATATCTCAAAAAAGGAAGGCGTCCTTGCCCATCAAGACGAGCCAAAGATATGTCCTAAATGGCCCAAGCGAGTCCCGGCCACGGGCGGCCACGTGGCCGCCCCAAGAGGGGCCTGGCCCGGAGGCTGCCCGGAGGCCGCCGTGCTCCCAGCGGGGGTCCGGATCACCCGGACCCCGGACGGCCGGGTCCGGGGTTACCCGACCCCCATCTTTCACCTCGCACCTCTCCGAGAGAGGGAGTCCAACCGCCAACCACCTCATTTAATGCCTAAAAGGGAGAGGCCGAGCGCCCGCCCGCCGCATTCAATGCGATGTGAGGCGCGCCTGTCAGCCGCTATCATCATCACCCCTTTTTGCCCGTCACGAGGCAAAGGGGGCATAAAGTCTTTTGACTGCGACCGCGGTATGGCAGCACACCCACTCCGCGCACGCCTCCCTCACGCCCCGTGGCGTTTAATGCGTTGGGCGGCCGCGTGGGAGAGAGAGTACGAGCGCAGGAGGCGTTGTGTTAGCACCTACCCACGAGATGGGCCGCTAACCAGTGGGTCCCATCGAAGTAGGTAGGCCGGCCATCACCGCGTCAGCAGCATGGCTGGCACGACGCCCGCTTTTTTTCGCCTACTCCCATGACGCGGCAACAGGAACAAAGATGAGGGTGGCTTCTCCGACAAGACAAGACAAAAACCACTCCCTCACGTGGAGCGGAGTAGAGAAAGTCAGGACTACTGTGGTGTTCCCCTTGCACTATAAAAGGAGGCCCAATTCCATCATAAGGACGGTTCTTTCGACTCGGTTCATCAGTCCCCTGAGCGACAGCTATTCTTAGCGACTCCTTGTCCACCTCCGACTCCTCAAGAGAACATAATCATTGCTCTCTGTAATTCGTCCCTCATACTACATACAGAACAGGAGTAGGGTATTACACCTCGTAGGTGGCCCGAACCTGTATAAACCTTTGCGTCCTTGCGGCCTTGGTTCTTCCCGGTTTACCGGCATCACCTCGTCTTCATCGCGAGTTTAAGCCTAGATTCACCGCTCCCTTGTGCCGAACCAAAAAGGGGGTCCCTCGGATTCCCGCGTGTCGATCTCCGACATCGACAGCTGGCGCGCCAGGTAGGGGGAGCGCACTGCATTTTGGTTTAAACTCCCGTATTCCATCCATTTCTCGTGGGAAACCCTCTCTTCCCGTTGACACCATGGTTCACGGCCACGTCCCATGGTCCGTGTCAGGCTCGCTCGCTACCCGCGAGTGCGACCTGGCCAACAAGGCGGCCGAGGAGGTTGACACGGGCGGACACAGCCCCAACTTCCACCACCTCCGCTCAGGGGAGGGAAGGCACTCGTCCCCCTCACCGCCCCAGGCGACTGCGGCAGCAGCCGGGGTTGCGCCACCTTCTCTGCCCCCCGCTGAAACGGTGGCTGCGGGTGGAGGGGACCGGAGCACCCGCAAGGCGCCAACGCCCTGCAGGATCCAGGCCACGCCTAGCGGGCGTGCCGGCGAGCCTCACCGGGGGAGGCGTCCATCGTCGCCTGGAGTTTGGCACGCTAGAAGGCGCCCTTCAGGCGGCAGAAGCTCTTTTGCGCCACCCCCCAGTCACCCCGAGCGAGGGATCCAACGCCAAGCGTTGGTTCGACGACGTGGCGAAGCTGGTAGGCACAGCCCAGCTCAGCTGGCCGCTGACCTCGCTTCCTCCAGCCACCAACCGCGCGGTTCACATACCGCGGTGAGCTCGTCCTCTCGACGATGGGCTCGAAGGGCAGCGACTGCTGCGAGGGCGGAAGAGAGCCTCTTGACAGCAGCCCAACCAGAGGCGCCCCGAGATCTGCTATATGCAGAATGGGACGCCCGCCTTCGCATCGAGCAGCGCCGTGACGAACGTCGCGCGGAGCGGGCTCGGGATCGTGCCTCTCGTCGGGGCGCAACCGGTCGGTGAATGGCCGCGGCGGCCCTCCCACGGAGGAGCCCCTCGGGGACGGCGAGCGGCCATGATGGCCCGGCCGCGAGCGGGGGTTCCACGGCGCCCAAAGGGGCCCCACAGCCGTCGTCGCCCCCTCCGGCTGGCAACGGCTGCCAGGCCTTCGTCGCCAGCCTCCGCAACGTGCGCTGGCCTAAAAAGTTCAGGCCGTCCCTTACGGAGAAGTACGACGGCTCGGTGAACCCCACCGAGTTCCTCCAGATCTACACCACAGCCATCGAGGCTGCTGGAGGTGACGAGCACGTCATGGCCAACTTTTTCCCCATGGCGCTCAAGGGCCGAGCCCGCTCCCGGCTAATGAATCTGCGCTCGCCGTCGGTCACCTCTTGGGACGACTGTGCCGGTAGTTCACCTCTAACTTCCGGGGCACGTACCCGCGCCCGGGGGTGGAGGCAGACCTTCACATGGTCCGACGAGGGAGGACGAGTCCTGCGCAAATACATCCGGCGTTTTTGCGTGCACGCAACACCATACCCTCCATCACCGACCATGCAGTGATCTTCGCCTTTCGGAGTGGTGTATGCCACGACGTTATGTTGGAGAAGATCGAGTCCAAGGCCCCCCGGACCACCACGGAGCTCTTTGAGCTCGCTGACCGGGTGGCCCGCAAGGAGGAGGCTCGGGTTTGGAATCCTAGGAATCTGCCTCACCTCCACCGGCGCCGCCCCTCCGCGTCCCGGGAAGATCGACGCGAGAGGCGGCGGAAGCGCAGCCATCGCGCGGTGGCGAGGAGGGCCACGTCCTCGCCGCCGACGATGCCGAGAAGCCCTCGCGGAAGGGCAATCCCACGGGCAACCGCAGCGCTCCCGGACCCTCGCCCCGGGCGGGTCGGGGACAAATGGTGCATGGTGCACCGAACCACCCACCACGACCTCTCCGAATGCCGCTCGGTCAAGAACTTGGCCGAGCGGGTGCAAAAGTACGAGCAGGAGCGGAGGGAGAATGAGAAGGAAACCCGCCGCAAGGGCAAGGCCCCGGCGGAGCGCTCGGATAACCGACGAGAGGAGGCCAAAGGTATGGCCCCCGTCGGAGATGACGATGACGACCTGGGCTACCAAGATCCTCAGCACGTCGTCGCCACCATCGACGGTGGGGCAGGCGCTCAAGTGTCCTGCCGGAGCCTCAAGTCCATGAGGCGCGAGCTCCTCGCGACCATGCTGTCCCACGAGGCGGCCCGAAGGTCGCACTGGGCGGAGGTGCCCATCACCTTCGACCAGACCGATCACCCGGGGAGCATCGCGCGTAGCGGCCACTTGGCCCTCGTGACCTCCCCCACCATCTGCAACGTCAAGGTCGCCCGAGTCTTAATTGACGGAGGTGCGGCCCGCAATATACTGTCCCCAAAGGCCTTTGATGCAATCAAGGCCCCGGGAATGGTGCTCGGGCCGTCTTACCCCATCATTGGGGTGACGCCCAGGAAGGTGTGGCCCCTCGGGCAGATCGCTCTGCTGATCACCTTTGGGGTCCCGCTAATTTCCGCACCGAGCGGATCGACTTTGATGTGGCAGATCTCAATCTGCTCTACAACGCCGTGCTCGGGAGGCCGGCGTTGGTGAAGTTCATGGCGGCTACCCATTATGCTTACCGCCAGCTTAAGATGCCGGGCCCCGGAGGCCCCATCACTGTCCATGCCGACGTCAAAACCGCGCTAGATTGTGCGGAAGCACGCGTGGACGACATCGCGGCGACCGACCGCGTTGAACCCGAGGGCCCTCAAGGGGAGGCCTCGGGTTCCCGGGCCCCGAAACATCATATCACCTCAGCCGATGAGGTGGTAGTCAAGTCTATCCAGTTGGGTGACGACCCGTCCAAGACCGCCAGCATTGGCGGCAACTTGGACCCCAAATAGGAAGACGCGCTCGTCTCCTTCCTACGGACGAACGCCGACGTGTTTGCTTGGAAGCTGTCAGACATGCCCGGAGTCCCCAGGGAGGTGATTGAGCATCGACTTGCAGTGCGGCCGGATGCACGACCAGTCCGGCAGAAGGTGAGGCGGCAGGCCCCGGAGCAGCAGGCGTTCATCCGTGAAGAGGTGACACGGCTCCAGGAGGCCGGCTTAATCCGGGAGGTGCTGCATCCGGAATGGTTGCCGAACCCGGTGGTCGTCCCTAAGGCCAACCACAAGCTGCGCATGTGCATCGACTACACCGACCTCAACAAGGCATGTCCTAAAGACCCCTATCCTCTTCCTCGAATAGACCATATAGTCGACTCCACTGCGGGGTGCGACCTTTTATGCTTCCTAGATGCATACTCTGGTTATCATCAGTTCCGCATGACTATAGAGGATGAGGAGAAAACTTCATTTATTACCCTTGTGGGTACCTTTTGCTACATGTCTATGCCCTTTGGTTTGAAGAATGCCATGTTCACTTTTCAACGTGGTGTCCGCATCATGTTGAAAGACCAAATAGGGCGCAATGTTGAGGCGTAGGTCGATTGATCTCGTGGTCAAATCCCGGGACCAAAGAACCTTGCTCTCGGACTTGGCCGAGACATTCGATAACCTCCGATCCTCCCGCATGAAGCTGAATCAAGAAAAATGCATGTTTGGGGTACCGGCAGGTAAACTGTTAGGGTTTTTGGTCTCTGCCCGAGGTATTGAGGCCAACCCTGCAAAAATAAAAGCGATAGAGGAAATGCGCCCCCCTAGGAAACTCAAGGATGTGCAGAGAGTCACCGGTTGTGTAGCTGCCCTGAGTCGCTTTATATCAAGGCTAGGAGAGCTGGCGCTCCCTCTATTCAAGCTGCTAAAGCGAACTGGCCCCTTCACTTAGACGGACGAGGCAGAGAAAGCCTTGAGCGAACTCAAGCGCTACCTCTCCTCGCCGCCCGTATTGGTAGCGCCCCAAGAAGGAGAACCCCTCTTCTTATATTTTGCGGTGACCCCCCAAGTGATTAGTGCGGCTTTGGTTGTGGAGCGCGACGACGAGCTAGACTCTCAGTCGCCCCCAACCTCATCAAACCCGGAGACAGGAAACCTCGGAACGGTATTGGCCGAGGAAGCGCCCGAACCCAGAGGTGGCCCTTGGCCCCCCGAGCTTCAGGGAGCCGCCCGGCCCCCTAGTCCGGGGGCTCCCGAGGCCCTTTCCACCCAGAACGGCCCTGAGGGCCCCGGGAGAGGCGATGGCCCGGCAGCCCCGGACACCGAGGTAACCCGCCCCGGTGCACCCGAGGCAGGAAACCTTGGAACGGTGTTGGTCGAGGAAGCGCCCGAACCCGGAGGTGGCCCTTGGCCTCCTGAGCTTCAGGGAGCCGCCCGGCCCCCTAGTCCAGGGGCTCCCGAGGCCCCTTCCACCCAGAGCGGCCCTGAGGGCCCTGGGGGAGGCGATGGCCCGGCAGCCCCGGACACCGAGGTAACTCGCCCCGGTGCACCCGAACCTGTCGCCCCTAGCAAAGTAGCCAAGGCCCGCACCAAGGTGCAGCGGCCGGTCTACTTTGTCAGCGAGGCGCTACGGGACGCAAAGACACGTTACCCGCAGGCCCAGAAAATGCTCTACGCCGTGCTCGTGGCCTCCAGGAAGCTGCGCCATTATTTCCTACCCTCTTGGGCAAATCCTGCATAACCGAGAGGGCACGGGACGGGTAGTCAAGTGGGCCATCGAGTTGTCGGAATTTGATCTGTATTTCGAAGCCTGGCACGCGATCAAGAGCCAGGCCTTGGCCGATTTCGTGGCGGAATGGACGCCAACGGCCGATAGCGATCCACCCCCGGGTGAACCCGAGAGTGCGGAGGATCGTGGCCAAGGAACCGCGCACTGTGTGATGAACTTTGACGGTTCAGTCACCTTGCACGGGGCCGGAGCAGGCGTTGTGTTAACTTCCCCAACGGGCGACGTGCTCCGGTACATCGTTCGGCTCGACTTCCGGGCAACCAACAACATGGCCAAATACGAAGGGCTCCTAGCGGGGTTGCGAGCGGCCACAGGCATGGGCATCCGCCGTCTGCTGGTCCTCGGGGACTCCCAACTGGTTGTAAACCAGGTTTCCAAGGAGTACCAATGCACCGACCCCCAGATGGAGACTTATGTCAAGGAAGTACGGCGTATGGAGTGTCATTTCGATGGCCTCGAGCTACGCCACGTTCCCAGAAGAGACAATACCCTGGCGGACGAGCTATCTAGGATCGCGTCTGCGCGAGCCCTAGCCCCTCCAGGCGCGTTTGAAGAAAGTCTCACAGAGCCGTCGGCGCACCCCGAACCGCCCCAAGGGCAAGGATCGACTGCTCCCGACGCCCCAGACCTAGCAGGCCAGCCACGCCTGGCCCTACCGGGACCGACATCACGCGTCAGGTGGCTTGGATTTTGGAAATCCAGGCGTACCTACAAGACGCGTCATTGCCCGAGCAACGCGAGGAAAGCGAACGCATTGCCCGGACCTCCAAGAGGTACGTGTTGGTAGAAGGGACACTCTACCGACGCGGTGCCAACGGAGTGCTCATGAAATGCATCGCTCGGGAACAGGGTCTCGAGCTCCTAGCTGAGATCCATGAAGGTGAATGTGGGGCGCACTCAGCCTCCCGAACCTTGGTGGCAAAGGCATTCCACCAAGGATTTTATTGGCCCACCACGCTGGAGGATGCAGCAGACCTCGTGCGGCGGTGCCGAGCGTGCCAATTCCACGCCAAGCAGACGCACCTGCCGGCTCAGGCCCTTTAGACCATCCCGCTCTCGTGGCCATTCGCGGTCTGGAGGCTGGACATCCTGGGTCCGTTCAAGCAGTCACGGGGCGGCTGCAAGTTTCTATATGTTGCCATCGACAAATTCACCAAGTGGCCCAAGGCCTATCCAGTCAGCGTCATCGACAAGCATTCGGCTATGCGGTTCATGAGAGGCATCACGGCAAGGTTCGGGGTCCCCAACAGGCTCATCATCGACAACGGCACCCGGTTCACGAGTGAGCTGTTTGGCGAGTATTGCGACGATATGGGCATCAAGCTCTGTTTTGCCTCGCTCGCCCACCCCAAACCAACGGTCAGGCCGAGCGTGCAAACGCAGAAATATTGAAAGGCTTCAAGACAAAGACCTACAATGTGCTCAAGAAGCATGGGGACTCATGGACTGACGAGTTGCCTGCGGTCCTTTGGGCCAATCGGACAACCCCGAGCCGCGTCACCGGGGAAACACCTTTCTTCTTGGTGTATGGAGCCGAGGCGGTCTTGCCTTCCGAGCTCACCCTGGGATCGCCCCGAGCCACCTTATACAACAAAGCAGATCAAGAGCAGCTGCGTCGTGATGACTTGGATTACCTGGAGGAAAGACGGCGCCGGGTAGCGCTTCGCGCGGCCCGCTACTAGCAGAGCCTCCGCCACTACCATCAGCACAAAGTCAGCCCCCGAGCGCTGCAGGTCAAAGATCTCGTCCTACGCTGCGTGCAAACGCGCGCGGGACTGAGCAAATTATCCCCGATGTGGGAGGGGCCATACAAGGTTATTGGCACCCCGCGTCCGGGAGTAGTTCGCCTAGCCACAGAGGACGGCACTCCGTTGCCGAACTCGTGGAACATTTCCCACCTGTGCAGGTTTTACCCATAAGCCGCATGGTGCGCTGAAACACACATGGAAGTTCATCCACTGCTTCCGGTGGCATGAGCAATAAGTTTGCTGTTACATTCCATACGATTTTCTTGCAAATACCTATTTGTGGTGTGTTTTCCTCCATGTGCTGGAGCATATACTGCGGATGCGGGTCTTCAATGGTTCCCTGGCCTTGCCCGCCTTAGCCTGAGAGCCCTAAGGGCGTCGAGGGTACAACGATGCTGCATACTACCACGCCTGGGGGCAGTCAACGCCTGGGGGCTCGGGTGCGTACTAACATGCCTGTCCCGGCCCCCCGTTGCCGCTGCCCTCGCTGGCCTTTTTATGCCTTCGCTCCTACCCGAAACCCCGAGAAAGGCACCAGCCAACGGCCAGTGCATGTTGCCCGAACCCGGACCAGCCCGCAGCTACATGGGACGAACCATGGCGGAGGACCACGTTGCTGCGTTCTTGCAATGGCTAAGCTAACTGAGAGTTGAACTACCGTTGCAGGAAAGCAAACAGGTAGAGGCTCGGGCCAACTAACCGCCACTACGTGTGCGCTAAGTTGGTCGGGGGCTCCCAACATATATACATACGCATATGGGCTACTGCAATACAAATTCAACGAGATAAAGGCAAGTTCGCTGACATTATAAACAATATTGCAAATATCCTTGCTCACAAATACAGGTAAAAGCAAAAAGAAACAGGGGAGTCCTAGGCGGCCGGCGGGTCGCTGGGGGCGTTCTTCGGGTGGTCTTCGTTCGGCGAGTCTTCACGGAAGGCGAGCTGGAAGGTCGCCGGAGTGCCATCAAAGCCTACCATAATGTAATTGACGGCGTCTTGAACGCGAAGACGCGCGGCCTCCTCGGTGCCCTCGGGGAAGTCCTCGGTGGGGATGTAGGGGTCGAAGCCAGGGTCGCGGGCTTGGTAGCTCGCCAGGATGAGCGTCGCGACCTGGCGGGACAAGTCATACGACGACTTCTTCGTCACCTCGTCGACCTCCTCCGGCACCCTCTTTATCCCCTCGGCCAGCTCATCTATGTGCGTGGCTAGCCCCCCCCCCAAGGTAGGGATGCTGGGGAGGGGACGGATAACCCTCACTGCGCGGGCCGCCTCCCGAAGGCGCTCGACGGACGAGCCCACAACCCGAAGCCTCAGGCTTAGGGTGTGCTCTAGCTCCGCAACCCGGCAACGCGCCTCCTCCAGCTCTAGCACCGCGTCGCTGGAGCGGGGGGGCGGCGGGGACTTCGTACTGCGCCTCCGCATCAATGACCGCGCTCCCGGGCGGCCGGGTCTTGCTCTCCTTGCTCCAACTCGTTTCTGCGGCGGCCGGCGGCGCGAGCGGTTGCTCACGCTCCCAGACGGCCTGTAAGCATCGGGAGGCCTCCTCCCGGGCCTCCGACCATCACCTCCCGCCCCTCCATGGCGGCCTCGCGCTCTGCGATGGCCTTTTCCTGGGCCACCACGTTCGCCTCCCGCGCGGCGGAGTCCTCCTCGGCCCTGGCGACGGCGGCCTCCCGGTCCTCAACCGCCCGCCACGCCGCCTCTAGAGCCCTCTCCCGCTCTGCCAGGCCGGCCTCGCGGGCCTGGAGCTCGACGTCGCTGCTGGCGGCGGCGGCCTCGGCGTCGCGTAGGGTGCGCTCGCGCTCGTCGAGCCCTTGGGTGCACTCCTTGAGGTCACAGATGAACCTTCCGGCGGTGGTGCGGACCCTCTCCTCCGCGGCGGCGGCGACCTGCTCGCGGAAGTCAGCGGCGTGCCGCTCAACGACGATATCCTCGAACACCTGGCTGAGCTCCTCCTGGCGCCGCTCGATCTCCGCCAGCTCCCGCCTGCGGACGAGGCCCTCCACCCTCGCTGTGGCCGCCAGCTCCCGACGGCCCTCTTCAACTTCAGCCTCCCGTCGCGCCACCGCAACCTCCCTGGCGGCTAAGGCCTGCACCTGGGCCCGGAGCCCATCCAGGGAGATCGCGTTGGCCTCCTCCAGTGCCCTGGACACAACCTCCCTCGCCCGCTCTTGCGACCGGATGAGGGGCTCGGTGTCCGGGCGGCCACGAACCCGACCGAGCACCCCCGACTCGGAGTCGGAGCTCGGCCGGGATCGGCCACTGCGCGGGCGAGCAACCGAAGACGCCCCATGACCGAGCCACCCGCTCCTTGCGTTGGGGGCTCGCGGCGAGCCGCATGCGCCGAGAACTAACGGTGGCCGGGGGTGACGGCGCCGTCCGTCCGGCCTTGGCGCGGGCGATGGCTGTTGTGGCGACGGCAACGGTTGCCGCGGAGGAGACCCACAGGGCTATTCTCCGCCGCCCCCGCCCTCTGCGTCGGGCCGCCCTCGGCTCGCTCCTCGTGGGCGGCCGGCGCCCGATCTCTTGGTGGGCCCCCTCCTCGGATCGCACCGGATCCGGGCCCGAACCAGATAGGGGCGACCCGGACCGGAGGGCTCAAGCGCCCCGAGCCTCTCCTGCGCCTCCTCCCCCGAGCCCGAGGCAGAACCGCCCTTGGGTATAACCCTGGGGCGAAAATGCCGGTGCTCGCGACTGGAAGCAAAAGATGAACATAGCAAGGGATCAAAAACAAGACAAAAACGCAAGGCCCAACGAGCATGTACGTATCGGCAAGGCGTACCTGCAGGCGGGGTTGAAGTCCAAGGAAACCCGCGAGATGGCCCGCTTCTTCTTCGCGGGGCCACCTGGAGGGCTCACCGGGCTACTGCTCGCTGCCCCCGCCGACGCTGGAGCCCCGCGGCCGGTTTCCGCCGACGGCGCGCTCGCCGCTGGCGTGCTCCAGGCCTCCTCTGTCGTCGTTGTCGCCGTTGCTGTGGCCGTCCTGGCCCCCGGCGGAGTGGCCCCTAAGGACGGGCCCGCCGCTCGCGAGCCCCCGGATCTACGGGGAGGAGCAGCGTGCTCCGCGCTGCCACCACGTGGCGAAGATGGGGGAGGAGCGAGGTCCTCCTCTGGCCTCTTCCTCTTCCCCATAGGGTTCGGGGCCCTCGGATCGCTTCGGCCGGACCCCGGCGGCTTAGCCGCCCGATCGTCACCTGGTCGTCGATGTCGTCGTAGCCGTCGCCCCCACCCCTCGGGGTAGCATCCGGCGCTGCTGACGATGAGCCCACGCCGTCGACCACCACCTGCAGTGCGTGCAGGATCTCCGAGCGAGCAGAGTCCTGACACAACGGTACCAGCCCGGGCGGGAGCTGCGTCAGGTCCATCGCCGTGACGCCGAGGGTGCGGCGGACCAAGATCGCGAGGTCCCTCTCGTCCCAGTTGAAGGCGGCGCCCACGTGGGTCCGCATGTCGTCGTTGGGGCCCGTGTACATGTAGGCGGGGCGCGACCTCTCCTGCAGCGGCGCAATGCGCCTCATTTGGAAATCACGGAAGACCGCGTGGCTGGACAGGCCCCTCTCCGGAGGTAGTTGATTCGCTCCAACACCCCGTCCGGCTCCCTCCCGGCTCGCGGACGCGCCTCCCCAGCTCCTCTGGTTCACCGGGATCCCCGTCGGCAGGGATAGGCGGGGGTGGTCGCCTAGGCTGGTGTAGAACCAGAACGCCCTCCAGTTCTCCCACCTGGAGCGAGGGTGGATGTCGATGAAGGGGGTGCCGACCGTCCTGTCGTTCCACGGCTGGATCGCCACGTACCCGACCACGCCACGGGAGCCCGCCCGGCACACCCGGAAGAACTGCTGGAAGAGGTGCAGTGAGGACATCACCCCCACAAACATCTCACAGGTGTAGGCAAACACGACGAGGTAGAAGACGACGTTGGGGGTGAGGTGGTGCAGCCGGAGGTCGTAGAACTCCAGCACATCGAGAAAGAAGCGGGAGAAGGGCGGCACCAGCCCGACCAGGGCGAAGAAGGTGAAGAACACCATCCTCGTGGGGGCCGCTCCTCCGGGACATCGCCGCCGCTGTGCGTGTCGTGCGGCAGGTACTTGTTGAAGAGGCTGCGAGCCTCCGCGGTGCGGACCAAGGATTTGGGGAGCACACTCCCCGGCTCCAGAGGCGAATCGCGGGCCATCTCAAAGGTGAATGCTGAAGTGCGAAGGGAAAGCCGGTGGCGAGAGGAAGGAGGAGAAGAAACAAAGGGCGCTGGGAAGATGAGAGGCGAAAGGCTGTGAGAGGCGATGGCTGTGGAAAGCGTAGAAACTGATCCCCCTCCACGCTTATGGGCGACCACGGCCCCCTCGAATTCCACGGCATTAATTTCGCCCCACTACCACGCTACGCGCCTCCTTGCCTCCGCGCCCCTTCGTTTTCTTTTCGCATCCCCTTTGGTTCCCGCGCTGCTTGGATTTCGCGCCGCCTGGGGTTTCGTGCCCACCAGGCGCACTACGCAGGACGGAGAGAACTAGGCGGTTTGAATGGGCCCCCGCGCGCGTGGCCCGAATAAACTTGCCCCCCGTCTTGGAAAAGCTTAGCCTAGCGCGGCATCAGTTGTCGCATACCGGCCTCCTGCCATAACGAGTCACATCCAATACCCGGGCCCACACACTCAAGGAAATGGCGTTAACCGCGCCCGAGCCCGACTCGGTCCCGGTCAACACCGGGGGCTACTGTCGGTGATATGGGCCCGGGGGTATGTCAGAGGTGTGATATCTGAAAAAAGGAAGGCGCCCTTGCCCATCAAGACGCGCCAAAGATATGTCCTGAATGGCCCAAGCGAGTCCCGGCCACGGGCGGCCACGTTGCCGCCCCAAGAGGGGTCTGGCCCGGAGGCTGCCTGGAGGCCGCCGTGCTCCCAAGCGGCAGGGTCCGGGATCACCCGGACCCCCGGACGATCGGGTCCAGGGTTACCTGGACCCCCCATCCTTCACCCCGCACCTCTCCGAGAGAGGGGGAGGCTGAGCGCCTGCCCCGCCGCATTCAATGCGATGTGAGGCGCGCCTGTCAGCCGCTATCATCATCACCCCTTTTTGCCCGTCACGAGGCAAAGGGGACATAAAGTCTTTTGACTGCGACCGTGGTATGGCAGCACACCCACTCCGCGCACGCCTCCCTCACGCCCCGTCTAGTCGCGTTTAATACGTTGGGCAGCCGCGTGGGAGAGAGAGTACAAGCGCAGGAGGTGTTGTGTCAGCACCTACCCACGAGATAGGCCGCTGACCAGTGGGTCCCATCGGAGTAGGTAGGCCGACCATCACCGTGTCAGCAGCATGGCTGGCACGACGCCCGCTTTTTTCCGCCTACTCCCATGACGCGGCAACAGGAACAAAGATGGGGGTGGCTTCTCCGACAAGACAAGACAAAAACCACTCCCTCACGTGGAGAGGAGTAGAGAAAGTCAGGACTACTGTGGTGTTCCCCTTGCACTATAAAAGGAGGCCCAATTCCATCATAAGGACGGTTCTTTCGACTCGGTTCATCAGTCCCATGAGCGACAGCTAGTTCTTAGCAACTCCTTGTCCACCTCCGACTCCTCAAGAGAACATCATCATTGCTCTCTGTAATTCGTCACTCATACTACATACAGAACAGGAGTAAGGTATTACACCTCGTAGGTGGCCCGAACCTGTATAAACCTTTACGTCCTTGCGGCCTTGGTTCTTCCCGGTTTACCGGCATCACCCTGTCTTCATCACGAGTTTAAGCCTAGATTCACCGCTCCCCTGTGCCGAACCAAAAAGGGGGTCCCTCGGATTCCCGCGTATCGATATCCGACATCGACACGCCCTCACGCAATAATCGCCCACCTTATAACAATAAAACTAAAAAATATCAATGCACATAAAATATCACTGGTATTAATGCACATAAAATATCAATGCACATTAATTAATTAACATATTAATCATCCACACAAATACCATAAGTTCGATATAGAACCACACATTCACATATTAATTTTACTAATAAATTCATCACATATTAATTTTACTAATAAATTCATCACATATTAATTTTACTAGTGTAAATTCATCATATATTAATTTTATTAATATTTCAATTCATCACATATTAATTTTACTAATGAAAATGCATCACATATTAATTTTATTAATCAATGTAAATTCATCACATATTAATTTTACTAATGTAAATTCATCACATATTAATTTTATTAATTAATGTATATTCTGTTTTATGGAATAACATATTAATTATTCCATTTATTCATTATTCCATTTGAAACTATAAAACTAAAAAAATATCAATGCACATAGAAAAATCAATTCATCACATAGAACCACACATTCACTCGTAACACCATAATTTTGATACATTTGCTCGCAAAAACATATTGTACACAAAAACAAACTAACATCTCATAATTTTTGGATTAACATCCTTCTGCACGGATAAAAACATTGATTCGTCGAGGACACTCTCAATGCGTTTGATCCGCGTAGGAAGATCTGTGAATAACGAAATGGCGTCATATTGATTATAATTGGATGCATCTTCAATGTTGTCAATATCAATGATGTGTTGCTTGACCGATACAATAATGTCCATCCTTTCATCGGAAGGGTCCTTCACATAAAAAAACTTGTGCAACACGCTCGACAAGGACCCATGGATCATCCTTGTGTCCAATTTTACTTGGTTCAACACACGTAAATCCAAATTTATCTATCATGTTGTCTTTCACCCATTGGCATCTGAGAACAGGGATATGAATGTTTAAACCGTAGTCAAGTTCCCAGATTTCTTGTATGATCCCGTAGTAAGATTTATTTTGTCCTGTTACGTCCAACGCTTTGACACGAACCCCACTGTTCTGTGCTGAGCTTTTCCTGTCTTTGCTGATTGTGTACAAAGAATATCCACCGGTGTCATACCCTTGCATGACGTCACAAGGCTTGTTGGGCCAGCTGCAAGTCTTTCTATTATATTTCCTCGAGTGATTCACTAGACGGTAGCTTTTGATCCTTCAGCCGTTGGGGAAAACTGTGTTTCTATTCTTTCGAAACCCAATCATCGGATCGCCCAAGATTGCATGCTCTGATCTTATAAATGTGTTGTTCAATGTAGGGCTCAACGATGGCGAGTTATTGAAGAACACTGTTGTGTGCATCTGATACTGCTTTGTAATCGTTATCGTAAAAGCATTTTCTTCCCACAGTCCCCTTCCCAGATAACCTTCCATCATGTCGAGGCATCTATATCCCAATGGGGTTGACATCTTTCATATAATCTAGGCAACACTCGACAACCTCCTCAGTTGTGTAACCCTCTATCATCGAGCCCTCCGGATGAGCATGATTACGGACATACCCTTTCAAAACAACCATGTATCGCTCATACGCCCACATTTGATATAGGTATAGAGGACCAAGTTCAATAATTTGAGGGACAATGTGAACAATGAGATGTTCCATCATGTCGAAGTACGATGGAGGAAAAAATATCTCTTGTTGGCAAGCTGTCTCGACTGCGAATTTTTGAAGGGGTCCTAATTCTTCTGGATCAAAAACTTTTTGTGAAACTCGATTAAAAAAATAGCACAGCTTTGTTATCACTACCTTGGTGTGCACTTGCTTCACCGCCCTTATAGCGATAGGGAGGAATATCGTAAGTATCTTATGACTGTCGTGAGCGTTGTATCCAGAAATCGAAATCTTTCATTAATACTAGTTTTCGGATATTCGATGAGAATTCAGTGGGCACTTTCAAACTATGAAGACATTTACGAAAGCTTTTTTCTCTTGTAGTGTCATTGAATAGCATGCCGGTGGAATCTCAATCTTACTATTCGTTAGCTCTATCGGGTGGAGATCTTTTCTTATGCCCAAATTGACCAGGTCGTTACGTAACTTCAATCCATCCTTTCTCTTACTAGGGATGTCAAGTAAAGTCCCAATGGTGCCATCGAACACGTTTTTCTCGAGGTGCATGACATCGATGGCATGACGAATCTCTAGGTCTTTCCAGTACGTCAGGTACTTGAAAAAGATTGAATGTTTCTTGAAGGGCAGCGTGTTTTCTACCACTTATTTCTTCCTCTTGCCTGCAGCAGTCTTTTGCTTACCGAACACGACCTTTATGCTCTTTGTCAGCTTGAATACCGTGGAACCATCCTTTGCTTCGGGGGCAGTACCTTCCTCAACAATTTTGTCAAAAAAAGGTAGCCATCGGATGATACCTATGCTTCTATGGTAAGAAACGACGATGACGCATGTAAACTAACTTTTTTGATAAGGTCTGGTATATGCACGATGTGTTGTCTAGACATATCAAACATCCGGTCTTTCCTTTAATCTGTCCTGAGAGGAAAAAATTTGCTGGTAGATCGTTTATAGTAATGAATATGATAGCATACAGAGTAAAATACTCCCGACGGTATGCATCAAACAATCGTAGACCCTCTTCCCATATTTTTTGCATATCCTCTATCAAAGGTTCAAGAAACACATCTAGGTCGATGCCAAGCTGCTTTGACCCTTGTATAAGGATAGTCAACAAAATGTACTTTCGCTTCTGACATAACCATGTAGGAAGATTGTACATGGCGAGCAGAGCCAAGTGCTATGCGAGCTGCTTAGGTCACCAAACGGATTCATTCCATCCGTGCTCAACGCAAACTTGATATTTCTCGGATCCTTTGCAAATTTTGGGTGCTTTGAATCAAAGTTTCTCCATTGTCAAGCATCGGCGGGATGTCAAATCATACCATCTGTCTTTCGACCCTCTTGATGTCATCTCATCAACTCGGCGTCGGTGGGGTTCGAGAACAATCGCTTCATGCGATCTTCCACTGGCAAGTACCACATCACCATGGCCGGAATTTTTTTTCCTGGCTCGACCAATGCATTTGGTTCAGCAACATCACTATCGGCGACACTGTTACCCGTTTTGTACCTACTCGCCCCACAAGTTGGACACTTGTTCAAGTCAACGTATTCCTTGTGATAAAGTACACAGTGATTAATACATGTATAGATCTTTTTAACACCAAGTGATAATGGACATATCAGTTTCTTGGCTTGATAGGTGTTAGCTGGCAACAAGTTAGGCTTAGGAAGCATAGCTCTCAGGAGACCCATCAAGTCGTTGAAACTAGTATCAGACCATCCGTGCCTGGCCTTCAATCTAAGAAGTTCTAGCACCGACCGCAACACTGTATAATCTATGTCACATCTCTTTGATTGATTGTACAAAAGATCTATCGTTGATTTCTGCAACGTCTCCCAATTGTTTAAATCTCTTGCTTTCTCTGTTAGGACCTCTGGTTCAGCGTCCTGCAACATATCCTCAAGATCAAGATCAATATCAAACTTTGCATCGTCAAAACCAGAGCCGTCAAAATCATCCGTCAATTCATGGGACATGTCCTCAATTATAAAATTCCCTGCCTCATCGAAGTAAATTTCAGGAATCTCTTCAGAAGCGGCGACTTCCCCGTGATAAGTCCAAACTGTGTATTTTTTCCATAAATCCACGCTAAATTATGTGTCCCAAAATTACATTAGGATCTTTTCACATCTTCTGATTCTTGCAATCCAAGCAAGGACAAAAAATATCTTTCCTATTCTCCCTCAAAGCGTATGCCTGAGCGTTATCAATAAATGTTGATGCTTCTCTCATGAACACCAGATGAGTTCTCCACGTCTCATACATCCATGTCCGATCCATCTAAAAAATTCACAGCAAAAAATAATATTATATTACATGTGTTTTCTACATAAACGAAAAATTAAATCTTACTTTACAACTAAACCTGCAATATATTGGACCATCTTGGACTAGTAATTACCCAAAAAATTTGGCATTCAAATAATATATTTGACCTACAAATTATAAAAATAGCTCAAAATGACCTATTTAAACAAGTATAAATATCTTTACATTTAACCAATGAAATTTTACAAAAACAGAAGCAAATAAAAGAGAAGATCAAGCATGTTACCTTTTATATTGATTTTAATCGAAGATTTCAAGTTGAAAACATTTCCCCTAATAAATTGCCTATTTTTTGAGAGAGAAACACTGAATCAAAAAAGTTTAAATATTTTCACATTCAATCAATAGAATTTTACAAAAAATAGAAGCAAATAAAAGAAAAGATCAAGCATGTTACCTTTTGTATTGATTGCAATTGAAGAATTCGAGTTGAAAACCTTTCCCCCTATAATTAGCTTTTTCTGAGAGAGAAACGTCAAGTTTAAAATGGCTACAGTCGGGTTGGGTAGATATTTATAACCCATCATCGCGTGCGCCCCACTTAAGGACCCGAACGGAAAAATGTATTATCCCATGACGGGTACTTAAGTCGACCGCACGAGATAATGCTCATTATCCCGTGCGGTTGCTTAAGTGGGCCGTACGAGATAATACGTATTATCCCGTGTGATCGCTTAAATAGACCGTACGGGATGATGCATCTTCCTGTGCGGTCCGACAACCGCCCCTCGAGGATCGTTTTTTCCAGACATGACCATTTATTATCCGTATAGAACCTACGAGGGACCTCGTTAAAAAAAACATTTCTCTCCTAATGTGTGCTACAGTTTAAATTAGTTAGCGTCATCAAAAGACGAGCGGGGATGCTCTTCCTGGCCTCAGCCCATCGATCAGATCCAGAAGAGAACGTGCTTGCTAGCTGGTGGTTTTGTCTGTTATATATTTATACATAAAAGCTTTGCAATGCTGCTCCATATACGAAGAGAATGCGTACTTACGGGAAACCATGTCTTGTGCACCATACTAAACAAATGAATCAGCGAGAGCCCACTACGGGCTTTTCAAAATTATTTTTGATGTTGTCATTCATGAGCTCTGGTGGACGTGTTCATATGTTATGTCATTGTGTGAAGTGCATGGTTACAAATACGATACTCTAAAGTCTAATACGGCATTTCTTACGGTTTATATGCTTTTTTACCTCATTAAAAATATTTGAATTGTTTTCGTCATCCGTTAACGGTTGAGCATCCCACAAAGGATGGTAATATACATGGTGCTGAGGGAGTGAGGGTGTGTTGTTTCTTTTTTTCTGACCCATGTACTAGGGCCTCGAAGCAGCCTATCATTTTCTCAATGTTCTTGCAATTTTTTTATTTTTTTTCCTACTCGATCGTATTCAATGCGATAGGGTCACCATAAAAATGCATTAGAATATAAAAAATATTTTTCTCAGAAATCATATTTGATACGGCGGATATAGGGATAGGAAATTAATTTTGAACAAGTTACCTAGCATTTTTCACATGAAAACTATGTTTTTTAAGGGAAAATGCATTGTATTTTCTGTTTTTTCCATTACAACTTACGGACACTACTAGTGATATAATATTTCCGATTAACAAAAGTGACATTGACAAAAGTAGCAAAATAATGTCGTAATGTGATACACCTCAACATTGTTAGCGTAGCTTTTGGGTCAACAGCTTAGCTAGCTCCCAACTAATCCTAACAGAAGATGCCATATATGGACATGTTGAGTGCTGAGCCTTTCACAGCACGACATTACCATCCACGGCAACATCTATCCAACAAACCAAGCAAGCAATCTTGCTGGCATCCATCCATGGAGTCCCAGGTGTGCACAACTCAAACAGTTTCACGAACAAAAACATATATATGTTTCAACACCATTCGCATGTGCAATACTCTTCTTGTCAAAGCGCAGATGGATATCTCATTGATTTCATCACTGAAACTTGTAACTTCATATTACAATACTGACAGTGAAAGGTTTCACCCAGGCATTCTTGATATGAGCATTTGGGGTACAATACAATGAGGACATCAGAGACAATCAGACAGACACAGAGCTACTCTTGCTCACCACAAATTTTATTAAATGTCACTATTTTTGGGCTACTACTTGCTTCAATAGATATGAAAATGAAATACCTTATCAGATAGATACATAAGCTACTATGCATATATAGTTTGTGGAGGAGATTATTTCTAGCGCGCTTCCAGCGTTGCAAGGCTCATGTCATTTACAAAGCTTTCCCCTGCTCCATCAGCTCCATAACCCTTGTGTGCAAATGCAAAGTACATCGGCTCTTTTGGCTCTGGGAGCTCAATGTCTTTGTTATCCAAGCTCGAAACCACCCACGACATGAGCGGTCGAGCATTTGGGCTGTTTTGTATCGACAAGAGAGCTATATGGATGCATCTTAGAGCTTCATCAAGTGAAGAACTCTCAATGATCGAGGAGTCAACTAAACCGCTAATGTTCCCCTCCTTCCATAAGCTCCATGCCTGAATCAGTCGATCATCCCACATTAAGGATTGCATCTTGCATGTGTTAATTAAGTTTTGAATACTTCAAACCACTTACATAGGCTATGAGGTTGGAATGACCCGTGGTTGGGTCTATGACCCTACTGATCTTCAAGCCACTCACAATCTCCAGGAGTAGCACGCCAAAGCTATAGACATCGGATTTGACGGAAATTATGCCTTCCAGTGCATATTCAGGCGCCATGTAGCCGCTATATTGATAATTCACCACAAGAGACACACAAATTTAAATTTCGTGAGATCAAGAGAAAGAAAAAATATATATTTCAAGTGAGGAGTTACTCACTATGTTCCAACCACTCTGGTGGTATTAGTTTGCTGTTCGTTCCCGCCAAAGATCCTGGCTGTACCAAAATCAGATATCTTGGGGTGCATATCAGCATCCAACAATACATTGCTTGCTTTAAGATCTCTATGAATTATTGTCAGTCTTGAGTCCTGGTGGAGATAAAGAATGCCTCTAGCAACACCTTTTATTATCTTGAACCTTGTTGCCCAGTCGAGCGCTGAATTTTTTGAAGCATCTGCCAATGATAGGATCACATATGCATCATCAATACATCCATTTCACTAAAAGTTTGTGAATTTGCAATAGGTGGCCAGAACATACTGAAAAGGAAGGCGTCCAAGCTTTTGTTAGGTAGGTATTCATAAATCAATAGTTTTTCATCTCCATGAATGCAGCAACCAAGAAGTTTAACTAAGTTTCTGTGTTGCAACTTGGCGATCAGAAGTACTTCATTTTTGAATTCCACTACACCTTGTGCAGAACCTTTACTGAGCCTTTTGACAGCTATTTCCTTGTCACCTTCCATTGTTCCCTGCAAAATTGAATGAATCTCGAACCAAACAGTTATAAATTCCATTGAATTTCCAGTGCTGAGATTTATCTGTGCCAGCCTCATTACCTTGTAAACAGTGCCAAATCCTCCATGACCAAGTATGTTGGAACCAGAGAAATTATTTGTTGCAGAAGCAATTTCTCTGAAGCTAAAAATTGGGAAGTCTACTTTTCTGCCAGAGAGCTCACTAGAGGTGCTAATATCGCCCAGCATCAGTCCACCAAAGATCCTCTCGTCCCTTTGTTTACCTGACAGGAACGTGGGTACCATTAATTTGCTTGGAGTTAGGGACAAATCAAAATGACAACACTTATCTGTATGTACCTCGAATGCCACAGATCCAAATAAGCATGCCCATCAGTATCAGCAAACTTGCCACAGCTGGTAGTACAGCTTCTAGGATATCGGTTTTTTTCTTGTTACCTGCATCACATTTAATTCATAGAGAACCATCCATGCATCTCACACATAGCATATAATGTCGAGTAATGTTCATACTACCTCTCTGGTTTTCCCTCTGTCTAATTACTTAAAAATATGGCCTTAACGATTCCTGTTTTCCCAGTATCAAAAGGTCCCTCTCACTAGGGCCGGAAGAACAAAAAAATTGTCCGTGTGAAGGTAAGCAGACGAAGAGAAGCAAGAAATCATACCGTTTAATCTGTTAGCTCGAATATAGAGGTTCTCCCCTCCTTGGGTAACCTTCTCCATGTCGATGAGCTCCCCCATCCATATTAGGCATCTTGTGTCATCAGTAACCCCGATGCTAATGTTGGAGTAAGCATATGCCACACAGGAGCAGTTGCTCCTGCATTCCGCCATGCACTCGTCAAAGCTTCTGTTGTAGATGTAGATGAACTTGTCAGGGACCTTCATGTCTGGATAAGTCAAGAAACTGTTCTCATGGCTACATCTTAGCGCCTTCCTGCGGCGGCATCCTCGCGAAAAGCTTGTGTTGTTTGTCCACCCTTGGTCATCCCTTGGCTCAAACCCATCAAGGCACTTGCATGCTGAGACAGTCTCTGTGTTGTCGCAGTAACCGTTGGGACCGCAGAAGCCGTACAAATTGCACTCAAATGCAGGCTCCGAATACAGGGTTGTCCATTCTGAGATGTTGCTCTGCCAACCTAGCATATTTACCTTGCCTAGGTAGGTTATTTTCATCCTGACCAGCACACTGAAGGGGCCAGTTGGCATGCCAAAGGACATGTACACCTCATCGCCGTCACGGTTTATCGCCATGTAAATCGTGGAATTGAGGTTGTTCATGTATTTCCCAAGGAGGAGGTAGCTATTCCACACAGGGCTTCGCCGGTGCGGCAATGACCCATGCCAGATGAAGCGCTGCAGCAGGTTGTTGGGGTCAGCACCGTAGGAGAAGGGACCAGGGGATGGGTCTCGTACATCTTTCCAAGAAATGAGGCGCTGAAGTGGCTGTTTCTTGTGGCTGAGCCTGAGGTTCATGCCAGGCAGGAGAGTGTCAGTTGGGTGATCAAAGCTCTGCCATATGATGGCATTGTCAGCCAATGACCGGAGAATGAAGTTTCCGGTGTTGTCTAGCATGGCTTCTGTTGAGATGTTTTTGGTGTCTCGGGAGGAGCTGATGCTGATTCTGCTTTTGTCCATCGTCGTCCAAAGGACATGGCCATTGCCATCAAACAAGGTGAGATTGGAGCCGCCGGTCAAGGCAAGCACGGCGGATGAAGGATCAGTGATCGGCGCGGCACGGTTGGCTACCCACACAACAGTGAACCTGGGGATGTTATTGTACCATATGCCAACATAATAGTGTTTCTTGGGGTTGGATGGGGAGAAGAAACCCAGGGCAAAGGTTCCATCATCAGAGAGAATAGTGCTACCAGGAAAGAGCGGCTTACCATGGACCAGGCGGTTGTCAGATGCACAGAGATGAATTGAACTGAATATCCAAGAAAGAAGAAAAATCATGCTAATGGCACGAAGGGAACACATTGGCATTCTTGGTGCCCTGCTTGTAATGAAAATGGTTATGCAACCATGGGTGTTAATTAATGGGATATAGAAGCAATCAAAGGGTGAGGTTACCTTAAAAGTTGGAACCAAGGAACAAAAGGGAAGTTAAGATGTTCTAAAATTGGTACTGGCTCCTATTGTCAGCCGTTTTCTGGAAATGATACTAATCATGATGTGATATTCTGAATGCTCTACTCATGCCCTCAATTTTAAGTTAAATGCTATAAAATTTATTTCAAGCAACAAAATTCCACACCAGAAAGAAGTTCCTAATTTCATTCGTTTGTAATCCACCACTCATCAGATAAGCAATTAGTCCATCAGCTGCAGATTACTACTGTAAGCACAATGCTGCTGGTGCTCACCATTTTGTCTGCTTCCTAGCGTTGACATGAACAGCTTGCTTCGACCATTCCAAGTCATCCCATTCAGTCATGTGCCCGTCGTGGTGGAACAGAACCACGTCGAACTTATCGGAAAGCTGCACATTGTTCAGTTCCGAGATTAAAGTTTGCAGCCGACAACATGGTAAAGTTCAGAAATTGAACATTCAACTGCCACATATTCAGTTCAGAGATGCAGTGCTAGCTACCAGAAGCAAGAACATTCAGAGATGAATTCTGCCTCTTCGTGAATCTTTAATTCCTTTTACCTTCTGAACAATTGCATTGGCACTGGATTTCTCGGAATATCCCACCGTGAGCGCCAAAAGGTACTCGCCAGTCTCCACGTCCTGATGATCATTGTCGAAACATAGGAAGCTCACTAAATCAACTTAACTGTCAAGATTTAAGTTAACAAATCAAAATCACAGAGTTAAGCTAGCTGATTTACCCCCTTTGGTGATCCCCACAGCCGTCGCATATGAACATCAGACTCTGTAACTACTAATCCTGGTGGTAGCTTCTCTGCACCATTGTGATGAAACTGAGAAGTTTCTACCACTTACCAGGCAATTTGTAGGAAATGAGGACTCCCATGATATGATTACCGCAAAATCTGCAAACTTGGTGATGGGAGTTCACAGGTGCTTGGCGCCGTGGGCACGCGCTTTGCGTTGGCGCCGGTTGACAAGATCGAATCCTTACTTTCTCCGGAGGAAATCGAAGGGGAACAAAATCTAGGGTTTACTTCACCTCGAGTGGCGGAAGCGATGGGGAGGTGGCCCGCTCCGACAGAAGACGACTCGGCGATGTCGCGTTGGCCGCATTTCCTCCGGCGACGGCGGCATTTTCTGCCACAGAGGCGGTGGCGACGCCGGACGGCGGGCCGGCGCCGCCGCGTCGGTGGCAGAGAGATGGCGTGGCGTGGCCGGTTGCTGCGCTGCGCGACGCTGGGCCGTCCGATCTAATCTCGACGGTGCTGATCTGATCTGAGGCGTTTTCACAATCTTGAAGAATTTCGATCATCTTGAGCTGGCCGAAATGTGCGTCTTGTTTGAAATTTGTCGAAATTCACTCGAAATTAGCGAAAAACCAACCTCTTCCTAGGGCTCAAATTCACTGGCAAATCGAGATTGTGAGCCCTATTCTAAGACCACGGCCGTTGATTCTCTTAAAAAATCTCAACTTTTAACGCACGACGTCATTCAATTTTAAATTGATTCATCTTATTAAAAAATTATGTAATTATAATTTATTTTATTATGGTTTTTAAATTAAAGTTACTTAATTTATATGTTTCACATATTTGCACGATATTTTTTAATAAAATAAATGATTAAACTTATATCAAAAATCAGCGGCATCAATCATTAAAAGACACGCATTTCCAATTTAAAAAGAAAACTCATTGTTCATCATCATTCACTCCCTACAAATTCGTTCCCTCGCTGCTTAGCAAGGAGCGGGACAAGATTACCAAGAAGGACTACAAAACTAAACCAAATAGATAACGAATTCTCTTTATAGCAAGAACATCCCAGTCTGAAGTACAAAGAACCGTGCTCAAGGCCAGCATAATATCTCCATTTTAGAAGAGCTTTATCCAGCATAACTTCATCAGTTCATCCTTACTCAAGCCCACCTTTGAATCATAGCTGACTAGAGAAGCTCTGAGCTCCAGCCTGGCTGAGATTCACAAATGCTCTGTATTTCTTCAGTGAAACAGTTGGCAGTGATCTGACAATATGCTGTAACAATTTGAGCTTGCTGGGACAGAGATTATATTCCTAGCGTCCATCGAGAACTGTAAGGTTCATGGGATTTACAGAGTTGATTTTCACTACTCCATCGGTGTCGCGGTTCCTCTGGTCGTAATATACGGGCTGTTTTGGTTCTCCAAATTGAACACAATCCATGACATGAGTGGTCGAGAATTTGGGTCGTCCTCAACACACAAAAGCCCCAGATGGATACACCGTGAAATTTCATCAAGTGAGCAACTCCCTGAGATTGACGAGTCGACTAAATCCTTCGTGTTCTGATCTTTCCATGAACTCCATGCCTGAATAAATGAAAAGGAATAAATAAAAAGGGATAATTCTCAATTGCACAAAATTTGACATAAATTTCAAGGCTTTGATCATTCTGAAGAATTTATGAAAGCTGTAAGATTGGGAAAGTCTGTCATTCGGAGCGGATGGCTGATCTTTAAGCCAGAAACAATTTCCAAAAGTAACACACCGAAGCTATAGATATCGGACTTCACCGAAAAATTGCCTTTCAATGCATATTCAGGTGACATGTAAGCACTGTTTGAATCATTTCCTAGAAAGAAACACAATCGATTTAGTTTTCAGTGAAGATTATTTTTTTTAACGAAACATGATACGATCGTGCATTTTCATTCAATAGAGAGATAAAAATACAACCCTAAGACAAAAACGAAGAAAAACGGAAACTCTATACAGGACTATACAATATTTGATATAAGCTCGCCCAATCTTTTGGCTCCCGCTAGGACTCGGAGCTTCGCCTCTTCCTTAATCTTTGTCAAGAGAAACCCTGCCGTAGTCTCTTTATGGTCAAAGATTCTTCGGTTTCTTTCCTTCCAAGTCTCTCATATGATCAGCATGATCAGTGTTCTTAGGCCTTTTCTTGGTATTTTGGCCGTGCTCGCTTTGATCTCCCATCAGCCTTGCACTGAGCTCTCCTACCCCCGCAGGGTCAATTTCAGTGAAGATTATTAAACTTAAGTACAATTTACGTATGAAATTACTCACTATGTTCCAACTAATCGGTTAGTATTTGCTTGTTGCTGGGCACTACCAAAAATCCTTGCCATGCCAAAATCTGATACCTTGGGGCTCATGTCAGCATCCAGCAATATGTTGCTAGCTTTGAGATCCCTGTGAGCTACTGTTCATCTTGAATCTTGGTGGAGATAAAGAAGTCTTTGGCTACCCCCTTTACATGCATATTACTTAACTAATTATTTATTGAAGAGAGTTTTCCACATTCCAAAAGAGATGATTACGTAAGTTTAAAGAAATTAAGCAGCAAGTCGGCAACAAAGTGGGTGATTTGCTTTAATAAAAGTTCTTTAGAATCTCTGTAACTTTTTTACAGGAGTTTATTTTATAGAAGACCTTATCGTCTGATCTATCTTTGCCATCATAATCACCAGAACGTACTGAAAAGGAAGGCATCCAAGCTTTTGGTGGGCAAGTATTCATAAATCAATATTTTTTATTCTCCATGAGTGCAGCAACCAAGAAGCTTAACTAGGTTTCTGTGTCGCAACTTGGCAATTAGAATCACCTTATTTCTGAACTCCTCTAATCCTTGGCCAGAACTCTTGCTTAGCCTTTTCAGTGCAATCTTAGTACCACCTTCCAACATTCCCTGCCAAGTTGCATAATCATTTAAACAAATAAAATGGGCATAAGTTAATAGAGCAAGTATATCCTACAAACTTTCTACCAATATAAGAATTATCATTACCTTGTAAACATTGCCAAAACCTCCTCGCCCGAGAATATTGGAATCAGCAAAATATTGGGTTGCAACAGTAAATTCTACCTTTGTTTCCCCAAGTCCATCTGAAACACTCAAAGCTATTTGCATTTGTCTTTTCGAAATCTCCCTGTTATCTTGTTTGCCTGATAAAAAATAGTGGTGCAACGCCTTAAAAAACTTGTGAATTCACAAGGACAACATGAGTACATGACTGTTAGAAAGTGAAGTGGCTAATGCAACTGTGGTTAGACAACATGGAGAGAAAAAAAAGGATAAACGGATCAGAATATAACAAAAATCTCTGCTTCACCTTTGCAGTTGCAGATCCATACAAGCCATAGACATAAGAGCATCAGCAAGCTTGCCGTAACAGGCAGTACTATTTCCATTATCCTCCCTTTGCTCTTTCCGAAATTAATTCCTGGTGAGAATCAGGATGTCAAAATATCTGCTATGAGAAAATGTATACATCAAGAATTTTTATTTATTAAAATAATAAACATTTACCATGAAAAATATATTATTCCAATTTCCATCCTCTGGCAATTGCTACCAGACATCACCTGATCCAAGTTGTGGTTGAAGTTCCATTTGTGGGGTTCGAATTAAAGTCAAGAGGACACAAATGCTAATTAATAAGTAATATCCAGAGAGTTTCTTCTGTATGTCTTCATGTGAACAGACCTTGGTTTCAGAAGAAACAACTTGATCATGCCTTTTTTTTCCCTCTTTCCGTGGGCCATTTAGTGATATGCCTGAAGTGACCAACATCAAGGTAGAGAAGAACATCCAATAGAAATTTCAAACACCGACCACATTTTATCCTACCTCTGCTGCTCTGCATGAATATGCTTTTCTTGCTGACTGAAATGCAGATGATGCATTTATAAAATACTTTCCATCATTTTTCAATCTTTGTTCAGTCTACCTTACAACACAGTACTAAGAATGAAAAAAAAGAAGCAACTTGGCTGGTCTATAACCGATAAGTGCATTTCTCTTGCGTTAAAATAAAATGTCAAAGGCATTCAAGCGTATTATACGTTATATGAATTGGAGGTTTTCTAATTGTCTGTTAGTATGAGTCATCATCATGATCTTATACATATATATGCGACAGGGTGGAAAGCACATAGCCTATACATAGAGTAGAGTAGAGAGAAATTTGCAGTACCTACAACTGAGCTGGCAAGCCGGAGATATAAACTCTCACCATTTTCACTAAGTTTTGCTGTGTCAATAAGCTCCCCCATCCATGGCAAGCACTGAGGTGGAAGTAAACTTGTTGAATTATTGTAAGCATAAGCTGTGCACGAACAGTTCCTACTGCATAACACTGTGCACTACTCAAAGCTTATACCACTGATGTACGCGAACTTGTCTGGCAACTTCATGCTAGGCAACAGCAAGAAACGCTCATGACCATCATCACATCGCAGCTCCTCCTTTCTCTGACAGCCTTGCGAGGAGTTACCGGAGAGACAGGTTCAAATCCATCAAGGCACTTGCATGTACGGATGCCTGTCATGTCGCAATAACCATATGGGCCACATGAGCCATAGTGGTCACACCCTTGAACAGATAAGATGTTCTGTACTGCCCATAACGAGCGACCAGAGTCCCAGCTCAGAAACTGCACTTCGTCGGAGCTGTCCAGTAGAAAGTTGTTAACTAGCAAATTTTGTAAGTCAATTATTAGATTTTGGAATTAAAGCCAAAGCGGATTCGGTAGGAGCCATGATCATCGAAAACAGAGTGCGCACGAAATCACAAGCTGAATCGGCTAAGGTATCATCGGCTGAGACCGAGTCGAACAAGGATAGCTGGTACAGACGATTCCGATGGATGGCCAATACAGCCGATTTCAGTAGGGAGATATTGAAATAATCATTGAATTCGGTTTGAAGTGCTTCATGTGGATTGCCATACATGAATAGAGTTCAGGAAAGGCAATTGTATCTGTTAATTAGGATATTTTAAATAGTTTTCTTATAGATAATGTCGGTGAGAGTTTGTTTTAGATAATATTCTGTAATTTGAATTGTAATAGAGATAGGAGTCGTATCCGTCAAGGACTTATCTTCTATCTGGGTATAAATACGACCCAGGACCATGTAAATTAATAACAACCAGTTCAATACAACCTTCGGCGCATCGTCACCCTTCTCTTTTTGTTATTTCGACGAGTTCTTGCTTCTGGTTGGGCTGCATCAAATTCGATCTCCAGCGAAAGGTAAAACTTGTTATGGCGGCTTGCGCTCTCGGAATTAGTACTTCTATCATTATGATACTTTAATTTTGTTTACGTAAATCGTCGAGTTATCATATATATATATTGTATAATCTAGATCGATAATGCGATCTAACCCTAATTGGCTATTCTTTGTTATTAGACAATAGCTAATAGGGTTAGGTGTCATCGTCGGCTTAGATTATATAGCGTATTCACCATCTCGAAAGATTTTTATCAACTTATTTAGATCTTATGCTTCTTTTTATACTTAATGCCGCATCGGTTAAGTCTGACCTATTAAGTCGTATTTAGAATCATAAAGGATCTATCTTGCTTTATGACTACTATTAGAGATAACATCGAGGTTTCAGCCGATCTTATCTGTTTTAACTATCTTGTTTATTTTATATTTACTTGATATGTTAAAATTATCCTTTATATTAAGATCTCACTGTAATTAAATATGTTAAGTTCGTTATCAATTTGTTAGGTTATCTTAACACTTGATCGGTTTTTTTAAGATATTTAGTTTATAATGATATTTGGTATTGAAGTACTAGCCGATACGCGTTAGATTTATGACATCGGCTACACTATAAATATATATAATCTGCATATTAAGGTACTTTTGAACATAAATGGTTTATACTGTCTTGGTACACTACCGATCTATCATAATGATTTAGTTTAAATGTATTTTTATATTTAGATTATGTATTATGATATCTACAACCGATCAATTAGATTTAATTATCCTAGCCGATTCAGTGCACATCACATCAGCTTAACAATAGATGATACATCATCGGCCACCAGCCGATCGGCTACCGTTTGCAAACTTACACTTGTTTCTTTGTTTCTTGTTGGTTTTAGGATCAAACCAACTGACACGCCTACGAACCTAAGAAGCAATACTTTGGATCTGCACTATAGTAAAGCAAATCTCTCAGACCAGCACGTGATTTTCTAAGTCAACGTACTCTCGACACGATTTGGAATCAACAAAAGCGAACACTTTGTTGAACTGTACGATGCATAGATCATCAGGTATGAGTAATTCTTATCCCTGATAAGAGCCAAATACCACAAAAAGCTTTTGAGTACTGATCCATTCCACGTTGAGCCTGAGCCACGACAGTAGGGATTGAATCCATGCCACGCGAAGAGCTGAGGTATGGCTCTGCCGAGGGAGAAGTCACCGTTGGAGGGGTCATCGGGGCTCTTCCAAGAAATGAAGGGCTCAACGGTGATATGATCATTGCGGAGCAACCAGATTTTCATGCCAGTGAGGAAAGTGTCAGTTGGGCAATCAAAGCTCTCCCACATGATGGTTCCATCGAGTGACAGGATAACCAGGTTCCCCGTGTTAAGCAACACCTCCGTGGATGATCTAGTACCTCCACCAGCAATGTTTTTGCTGTTGTTCATCTTCCATAGAGTGCCACCTAATGAATCAGACACAATTAGCTCGCCCTGGTCGGTCAGTGACAGTAGCGCAGACGACTAATTCATGATGGGACTGTTTCGGTTGGCGACCCAGACGACTGCAGTTGGGAATGTTGTTGTACCAAATGCTAATATACAACCTTGTGCTGGAGTTGCTGCTGCCAAGGGGAAGAAACCAAAGGCAAAGACACCACTTTTGGAGACAATGGCGCTGCCGGGAGAGAGTGGCTTGCCAGGAACCAATTGATCATCATCTGAGCTTCCTCAGCAGGAGGAAATCAAGAATAGCAAGATGGCTATTGACACCAAGCCCATCACTCACTCCCCCTCAATTCTCTGATCCTGAAACAAAAGAAAAAAGGGCTCAATCTCTACTGCTCACTGTGCAGCAGCAGCACGAATGAGACATGCATACAAGAATCAAGAACGGACGCATCGGCTAGTTAGAAAAGAGGAAAATTTTGTTCAAAAATTGGGTTAGGTCATGTGTAAAGGGATGACCAATGAGAGAGAAGCAAATATGTGGCGGCTGAGTCCTGTGGAGAGTCCACATGGTGTTCGACTGTTCGTGTTCGTGAGGAGGGGATTGGATTCACAGCAAATGAAAGGGAAGGGGAAAACATTGCTGTTCACACTCGCAGCCGGACCCAAAAAATAAAAAAAGAGTCAACTTTTCCAAAAAGAAATCATGGCTGCACAGCCACAGAGGTCAGAGGGGGACCTTGGGAGGACGGAGGTCGGAGTGGCCGGGAATGGTGGTGCGGTGGTGGCCGGCGCCTGTGGGTTGAGGCGGCGAACCCCGCAAGGTCGGCCGCACAGCGTTGTGTTGTTGGAAATGGAGAAGGACGAGACGGGACCGCGGTAAGGTACGGCCATGGCTGTGGCTCATCCGGTGGCACCGAGGGGAGAAGGACGCCGCCGCCGCCGTCGCCGCCGGAGCAGTACGGCGACAGAAACGACGTGGCGTTTCGGCTGGGAAGGAGAGGAGATTGGGCCTATTGGTGACCAAATGGGTCGAGGCGTACCGATCAGGGCACGGCACAACACGTCTCCTCGTGGGTCGTGCCGACACAGCCTGCTTAGCCATGTTACGCTTGGACCGACGCCTCAGCCTATAAATAGACACGATACGGCATGGTTGTCATCGGGCCGGCACGACACGACCTAAATACAAAGCATGATCTGTCAGTCCATCAAATTTTTATCATAGTTTTTTATTTATTTTTTTCATTTTTCATATTTTTTAATATATTTTATCTATTTTCTCTCATTTTACCTATTTTTATATGTTGTTTCTATTTCCACTATTTTGGTCATTTTTTATAATTTTTTCCATATTTTCTTTTTTTATTCTTTAATTTTGTTTTTCCCTCTTGTTCATCTCATATTTAAATTTTGTGGGCCAAACATGATAATGGGTCCGCATAGGCCCACGTGACATATTTGGACCCATGTCGACGTGGCATGGCCTGTTACAGGAATCTTGTCTAATGGATCGTGATAAAACAAGTAATGCCTAATCATGTTTAGGTCGTGTCATGTCGTGCGGTCTATTTGGCCATCTATAATTGGGTTGGTCGAGGGATGACCTGTATGGCCGAAGCCATGAATTATCCAGCAACAATTAATCTCCTTAACTCCATGTTCGTCCGTAACGCCAGTTCATTAAGACAAGTATTGATTGAAATTGGGCTGAAATTCCATTGCTAAAGAAAGCTCTTTCCAAACAGTCGAAATGATTTTTGTAGGCGAGTGCTTCATCCTCCTAGAGCCAGATGTCTATAATAAGATTTTCATTAGTGAGCCAATTGCACGTGAAAATAGATTTTTGCATATGGTCACGGTAGGACGCCCATATGCAAAAAAAAATTGGCAAAAAAATAAAAATTCCAAAATAAATCCCAAAAACCCTTACCCTAATCCCCGCCAAATTGTCGCTGCCACGGTTCACCATAGTGGTCGTGGCCGTCCCCACGAATGGTCGCTACGGACCTTGTCGCAACCATCCTCGAACTCCCATCCACCGGATCGGCGATAGATCTGCACGTCTTCGAGGTTGGCGATGGTAGATCCGCACTCCTGAGGCCATCACCGCTACCTGATCTGGCCTTTGTTGGGCCGTCGTTGCTAAATCCGCCCATCGAGGACATGTGGTGTGGGATCCAATCACGAGGCATCATCAATAAAAGTTATAACCACAAGAAAAAAGAAGATGCCAAGTGGATGAAACTGCACTTTTGTCATACCCTTCACACGGTGCAAGCCATAGCTATATCTTTTTTTGTTTTAGCACCGGTCGGTTACATATAAATCCTTAGATTTTTCCTATTCACATTTAAGTCTATTATTTTACATTATGCCTCCCGGCAAATTAGAAACATGTATAAACGCTCACCCCTCCCCTCGCAAACTTCTTCTCCATCACTCCTCGCCATCTTTTTCTCCCCTTCCCTAGCAACGTTGCCTCTCCTGCTGGCTCATCCTTTCCTTCTCGGCGGCACCGTGCCTCCCCTTTCTCTCCTCGGCGGCGCCGCCAAGAAGGCGACAAGCTCGAGCGCCCCTCTTCCCTTCCCGACGCACCTCCAGGCGACGTGGCATGGACCGAACTAATATTTGTATTTGGTTCACAACCCCTCTCAACATTCTCTATTATAACTATTGAACTGACATTTGCTTAATCATTAATTAATTTATTATTCCTCTGTTGAACGAATATAGGAATAGTATATTTGCAAAAAAACATTTAAAATGCAATATGAATTTGGAGATAGTAAAGTTACCTGAATTATATTTGTAGCATATTATTACCATCATATTGATGACAAATGTCACTCTCCAGTTTTATATAAAAATAATAGATATTTTTTGCACTATCGATATTAATCATTGACTAATATCTATATCTACTTTTGTTATTACATAGATAATATATTGTCTTGAAAGTGCATCTAGCCCTTAATTATTGGTGGTTAATGACAATCTTAGCAAGGATTAATGCCTATGATTGAGATTGTGTGAAGGAATATTCGTCCTACATTAGACGATGTTCGATGCAATATCCTTATGTATGGAGTTTTTGATGAAAAGTGATAAAGATACAATTGGTAAAATATAATGTTTATTTCTTTGTATTGATAGGAAAGTCGTACTATTAAGGGGGTGTTGCTTTAATGACTAGGAATGAGTTAGGTGCTCAAAATTCTTTTTCGAAGTGGTTCTCATTTATGTTTTTTTCTTCTAGAGTTTTTTGGACTTGTCTGAAGGCAATTTTCGGAATTTTCCGAAAGTGACTCTGCACTGAAATTGGGTTTTGGTCATTTTTGGATTTGTCCAAAAGTGACTTTTAGAATTTTTGAAAATGACTGTGTGGCCAAACATGGTTTTTGTCATTTTCGGACTTGTCCAAAAGTGGCTTTTGGAATTTCTGAAAATGAGTGTGTGGTGAAACTCAGTTCTGGTCATTTTTGGACTTGCCCAAAAGTGCTTTTTGAAATTTTCGAAAATGTTTGCGTAGCTGTTTTTAGCACTGGTTCATTTTCGGATTTGTCTCAAATTGATTTTGAAATTTCTGAAAATTTTTTGCCTTTGTTTATTCTCGAATTTCTCCGAAGTGCCACAACCTGGAAATAGGTACTGATGTTTTTGACTTGTCCAAAAATTATTTTTGAAATTTTCTAAAAAAGAAATATTTGCCTCTAACGGACATATATGAGGCTATGGCTATAAATGACTCTCTCCTCATCTAAGTCAAGGTTGCTGCTCTAATTAAAAACTTGGTGCCCTTGACTTGCAACTCTTTGAGATCTTTTAGCTTTGGTTTCTCATTTTCCCTCTCCATCGATTTTCGAGTTTGGATTTCATGTGTGAGAGAGAGTTGTGGTTTTGAGTTTGTGTGAGTGCTTGATGTTTACTTCATGAAGACTCATTGAGCACTTGATTCATCCCCAAAAGGTTATTGTATCATCTTTTACTCTTGGAGGTTGAGGACTCCTAGACGACTAGGTGTCACTCTTGAGCCACCGATCTACTTGTGGTTGGTCAGGAGAAGTTTGTGAAGGTCGGATCTCACCTTCGAAAGGAAAGAGATATCACTTGTGGAAGGAGGAGCACTTTGTGCAATCTTTAGAGGAAAGAATTAGCGAAGACCCGGCTCTTTGTGAGCTCCTCAACGAAGACTAGAATTTCCATAAGGATTAACTTCGAGAACACCTCATCATGCCAAAACCTCGGTGATATCACTCTTTTCTTCTAGCTTTGCTTGCTTGTACAGCGACTAGTCTAGTTGCTATTTGTGCTTGCTCTGCATTCTTATGGGCTGTTAGATCTAGTTTACTTTGTGTATTTCATTTGCTCTGTAATTTTTGAATTTGTCCCAAAAAAAATAAATTTTAAATTTTTCAAAAGTTATTGCTTCCGTATTACTTAAGTTTTAATTAGTCTATTCAGCTCAGTCTAGGCCGAAGTGACCCTTTCATTGTCTATATCTATATGTATTAATGTCGAGAACCTAAGCAAGTGTTGGTCATTTTTATGCTCTCAGAAAATGGTTCCGCAATCGTATGAAATTACCAAAGTAGCACTCTATCTTGAGTATTCCGTGGTATGTATTTATAATTTCCATGCATGCTTTCTACCTTGGTTGTCTAAGTAAATTCATAATAACTACATATGGAGGTAAGATACGATATAAGATATATATGATCTTTAACACGAATGACACTGGGAAACCAACCTATCTAGTTCAGAAGTTTCATAGGAAACAGATGGGATCACAGGTATTTCGGCATGAGTAAACTTGGCACAACTAGAACTACTGAGGAAAATGTGTTTACTTCAGGCACAAGGGCAGGTTCCTGCTATGGGTAAGCTACGATCCCTGACCTCTAATGCCAGCGCACTAAAGCTAACATGAACGACTACAAAAGATGACTATATCTGTCTGTTACTCTAGCTAGCTTTTATTAAAACTATATGACCAAATATGCTAACTAGCCGTATATAAAACGAGAAACACAAAAAAACATAATTAACATATAATTAATTGATAAAAAATTGATAAATAAATTTATTAGATTTTTAAGCAATTTCTATATAGAAAGTTTTAACATGAAAACGTACTATTTAGTATTTTAAAAAACAGTGCTACCAAAAACGATGGATGAATGATTTACATGAACGCTGAACGCATCGTAAGTCGTACCCCAATGCACTTCCTGAGATAAAAATAAAGAACTTGCAGACTTAACTAAGTGAACTAAGACTGAGGAAAAAACCCGTAAAAACTCTAGACCACATGATTCTAATGTAATGCACACAATGAGAGACCAATCGGTTGATCGGAGAACAAGTCTGCACACAAGATAAATAAGGAAAGTAAATACAGGAAAAATGCTCAGAAATATAAATATATGAATATATTAACCGAAATGTACGAGCTCAAAAAAAGATACGACAGACTGGCTAAATTCCCGACTGAAGAACTCCTGGGCTCCTTACTACTCTCCGAAGTAAAGTCGATTATCTCTACTACTCTAGCGACTAAAAATATCAAAGTGGAACCTGCTTTTCTGAATGCTTTGAGTTTTGAACTTTTTTGCTGACATACTTTGAGTATGTGTCACCATTCTTCATTTCTTCATAATCTTGCCTAGTTTGATCAAATAAGAAACCTGCACGCAAGTTTCGTTGAATTGGACGGAAAAGCTCAACTCAAAAGATCCTGCATTTTGACGTTTATTATGGTAGTGTGAAGTATATGTTTTACTAAAAAGATCCTGCATTTTGATGTTTCTGAGAGTGCGAAATAAAAGTGAGATAATTAGAAGCTTAGCCAGTCTGAGCAAAAAATGTTGCTGTTTCAATCAAGGAAAAATCTATCAGTAGGTTTAGCAATTTAACCTGCTGGAGATGTACTCATCATTTGTATCAACAAATCGTTTGACAGGAGGAGCATTTGACAGCGCAAAACGCATGCAGGCAGCTAGTTATCCACTCAGCAAATGTCACTCTGATTTACCACAACATGAGCAGAGTTACCGGGAACGCAGATTGCATGATGGAATGCTGAACAAGCGATGGTTCGGTGTTTTTTTAATAATAGTAGAAATGATTCGAATCGTTAGTTATTAGAGGTAAATTAATCATTTATTAATATAATGATTAAGGATAACATAAGTTTTCTGCTGGATCGATATGTGGTCATCCATTACACTGGCATCACTCTTATTTCATTAAAAAAGCTAAATTAGTCACTGCTAAATGATGATTATATCCTTTACACCTATTTTTTAACAATAATGCTCTTAACGTTTCTACTATCATTAACTATAAATATATCTGAACCTTTCATCAAATTAAATTAATGGTCTATATTATTTTTTATTATCAATAAAGAGCATCGCGTGAGGCTCTAAATGTAGGATCGAATGCCCAACGAAAAGCCAACCAGAGGGGGATGAATGGTTGAGTACCCAAAAACAAAGTTTTAGCGGAAATAAAACTTTACCTCTGTTTTCTGACGTCCGGTCTGACAGCAGGTATCGCACCGGTCTGACCGAGCTGTTCAGTCGATCTGACCGCCTGATGACCTTCGGCCTGACCGCCCGTAGCCGATCACCTCAGCCGATTTGCCTGTAGTAGCCGATGCCGATGAAGACCAATGCCCGCCGGTCTGACCGCCAATGTACTCGCGGTCTAACCGGGAAGAAGATGCGGTCTGACCGCCGTATCGTCTGCGGTCTGACCGGTTAGCAGATCCAAATTACGCCGCCGCACCGAGGAAGAAGTAGACACAAATAACTATCAAGAAAATTGATCTTTATTGAAACTCTCTGTGTTTACAAAGTGCGAACAAAGCACTCTTCACAAAATCTCAATCTAAACTTGAAACCCTAACTTGAGAAACTCTAAAACTTGAACTCAAAATCGATACAGAGAGGCCACGCCTTCCCTCACTATTTATACACAAAATCCGCAGCCAAGAGCCACGAATCCTACTCATACAAGAAGACCTAATCCACTAGGAAACCTTCCCGTACAAGAAACAAACTATACATAAATCAACCGTAACAATCTCGATTTTCCTAAAACCAAAATTCCGCTTTCCATACGCAACAATATCTCCATTGTATGCCATATGGAAACTTTTCAATCATGTGCACCAATCTCTACCCTTCAGCATCCCGCATGATCCCCATCTCGAACGTCACCTTATCTCCAAGTTGACTCCGACTCGATCACCGGCAACACTTTCCCGAGGCGTAAAGAATACCTGCACACAATTAAATAAAGAATACCATATCCAAGCACAAGCTATCCAAACTTGACTCATTGTTAGTATAAACAACCAGACACGTGCATAGGAACACGAAACTTCCATGTATGTATAAGGAAACAAACCGAAACCAAAACCGAAACACAATTCGGCAACTGCCGGATCGGCTCGATCGGCCCGACCGTCACAGCACTTGCCCGGTCGACTGCCGAAACACCTCCGGTCGACCGCAGAACACGCCGATCGGGACTGGGCTGGCGTGGCAAATGAGTGAACACTGTTTATCGTCCGAAAATTCAACTCTTTCAAAATCAAAACACTCAAATCAATAAATCCCAAACACCAATTATTCATCATTAAATAAAGAATCAAACACATTTTAATTTTACACTAAAAGCTCTAAAGATACCCTGATGCTAGCATGGGGTTGTTGCTAACCTGATCCTGCTTTTTGGACCGACTATACATAATCTCATCTGCAGGAGATGCCGTTTTGGGCTGCGATGGACAGAGATCCCATCTCATGTCAGAGGATAAGTTCTTCAGGATAAGTCGGTTGGTGTGTGTGCCCAGGACAGGCCAACCAAAAGGGAGCTAGCAGAGTGCATAGCTGAAGAAACAGATCGATGCCTTTCTGACGGCATCGAGCTCTGCTGACTGGTACTACTACTGAATTCATCAGGAATTATTTCTTCCTTTCTTTTGGTGTAGAAACAATCTTGCTGTGTTTGCAGCCTTGCAGGGGTCACAAGTCACAACAAATGCATTGTGTGTGATTAACTGATTGTGCAGGTGAACGTACAGGAGATTTAGTTAACCTTTTGCGCAGGAGATGGACTTATAATAAATCTAAGTACCTGAGGATGCGATCGAGCAAGATGATACATCCAACTCTGCAGCATCCATCTCCACACTAGCCCCGTCGTTTTTGGACGATTTATCGTTTTGAGAACTTTTTGGACGATTGAGGTATGGATTATTCTCTAAAAATTTTGTATGACAGTATAGATGGTTTTTTTTCTTTTTTTTATAAATATGTAAAAGGATTGTACATTAATATATTAAAAAAGTTTTTGATACACAACACAATCGACCAGATCGACTTATACCAACGAAAAAGAGGAAAGGCAAAACAAAAAAAACAAAACTCGGAAATTACTAAGGTGATGGTTAAACACAACTCCTAACAACGGAAAGGGATAGAGCCACGCTACACCCAAAAAATTTCAAAATACAGCAATGTTAGCTAAAGATTATAGCTGGTCCTCTATTAGGATGGGCTCCAAAATCATTGAAACCGAAGAGAATGTCGAGTGATTTTTTTCCAAAGCTACTATATGTTGACTTCTATAATTTATATTGTTCAATTAATCCATGTATTAATTTACGGGGAAATTGGTTATGTGGTGTCAAAAAGATCATGATATTAGAAATATACCGTTGAAAAAGATACCGGTATATTCAAATACCACCTAAAGAGGCAAACATTCATATTTGGGGCAATCAGATATTTATCTAAACAGCTTTATCAGCTGAACCGAACAATTACTAAGAGGTAGCACTATATTTTTATACTAAATCCTGATACCTTCATATAAAGGTTACTATTTTCGTAGTGTTAACCAAAAAAACACTGTAGCATTAATTGTACAATCGCCATACCACTATATGTTTCTGTTTTATTATAATTAAAATAGATATGTTTGATTTTTTGCTACAGATAAAATATACTTCATTAACAGCCTGCTTGGATGTTTCGGGGTTTTTTCCTCGGTGGTAAATAAAATCACCGGTAACTTTGGTTACCCTATAATACATTTGAAAAGAAAATCATCTGGCAGAGCTGTTTGGGAGAAGAAACAAAACCTTTTCTAACACTATGAACTGCAGAAGTGAAAGCTTTCTTTCTCATCAAAAAGTTAGCATGGACACTGAATAATACATGGAAATTTCAGATCCAAACCCCAATCTGAAGCTACAAAACTGGATAAAGATTCAGACATCACTGTTCATAGAAAATAGAGAAGAACATCGAATAGGAACAAGAAAATTCTGATTGAGATGAAGATATATGAGAATCATCTACATGGCACCTACAAAATTGGAACCTGTAGTTGCATCGGAAGAGGATTTGCACCAAAAAAATTGGAACCCGATGGAGACACAATGCAACTCCAAGATGATGCTGGCAACTCAGAAGTAGATCTGGGAAGAGGGAAGTTGAGAGGATCCAAAATTAGGACCTTTCGTGCATAAGTATTAGTCCAAAACCAATCTAGCACACACACACAATTATAAAGATAATATCATAGCCAACATCACGAACAAAAACTAACTTTATTAATAGAATGACTATGATAAGTCTTATGGCTCACTTACATGTATTTACCTTAAGGGCAACACAAGAATAACATAGCACAGTAGAAAAAAAAGAAATGCACGGAAGCTCCATTCGACATGCCACGGGTAGTTAACTGGGGCACACGGTCTAGTCCTCGACTTCACTGGCAAATTTCTCAGAGAACAGCAGAAACCTTCCTTGTGAAGTGAGGGAATTACACCTTCCTTGTGAAGTGAGGGAATTACACGATGAGTACATGAAATACTCAATAAGTATAAAAAATATGCATATGCATAGCTAACAAAAGAAAGACTATGGCTATTTTGCATAACACAACAATTGCGATTATAAACACTTTATAAAAGGATATTTAAAACAACATTTATAAATAATGAGTGCTATCATCCGACCATCCACACAGGACCACACAGCTATATTCATTAACCTGCACACAGCTTATTCTCATTTGAGGTTTTCGCAAACTACCTCCTCATTAGAAATCACCTGCACACAACCACACAATTCTTATAAAAATAATTATAAGTATATGATTAATCAAAATTATATTTTGCTTGTAAAACAACCTTGAGCAGGGCTAAGCATAGCTACTCTATCCTGAGTTGAGCCTAACGTTCAATTCACAAAGACTAGGACGACAAGGTACCATAGGTAACCAATAATAATCAAAGACATGGTATAATAACAATTAGGTCACACTACCCATAGTTACTTTCTAATTAAAATCATGCATGCTCATTTTATAAACGAGGTTCAATAGTTCAAAAAGTAGACTTGCCTTGCATCCAAGTACTGTCCTTGCACTGTGTCTTCTAGAGCGAACAGCTCCTTTGCTCCAACGTCTACACGATCACAAATGAGAAACAAATAAACAAAATAAAAGCTAGCTAAATAACATCAAATGAAATAATAAACTAAACCAGGAGGTAAAGCTTGACTTTAGAAGAATTTAGGAAGAAGAACATGTCAAATCAAAGTTCGGACGAAAAAGTTATGACCTCCAGAAATTTGAATTCAAAGAAAATCCGAGGATAAAAAAGAAATATTCTAATAATATTCTATGGATATTTAATTTCAAAATTTTAATTGTTTTTAAAAGGAGAATATGGTGGGGCCCACTAGTTAGCGACTTGAAGTATGGTGGACTAAGTCCACGGACCGAAGGATGGGAGGTGTAGTGGGCCGATGACGTGGATGCCACGTGGCGACACGTGGGCAAAGAGGATGATGTGGCGACAACATGGATGGATCTAGGGTTGACGTGGTACCGGCTTGATTTATGAAGATCCGATGGTGGAGATTCAATCTAGGAAATTGGACGGCTGAGATTTGCTTGGGACTTTGGATGCGAGACCCACATGTTGGCGGCACATGCAGAGGGAGCAGAGAGCAAGCTGGCCATGGCTTGGCTCAGCGTCATGTGCGCGGAAGGACCGGCGACGACGGTGTGGACGAGTGGCAGCATCGGCAAGAGGAGGTGGAGACGAAGCCGGAGGTGTAGCACAGGACTCCAGGGTGGTCCGGTGGCGACACACGGCGGTGCGGAGCGCCGAAGAGAGAAAAAAGAGGGGAGCGGTGCAAGACTCACTAGCAGCGGCGGCTTTGGGAGGAGGCGGCGATGACGGTGCAGCTCTAGGCGATGGTTGGAAGCGGCAGCGGCAACGGCATCGGCTTCGCTCGCAACGGCGAAAAGAAGCGATGGCGGCGGTGCTTGCTCTCGGTGGAGAAGGTGGCGGCGGCTTTCAAAAAAAGGAAAAAAAGGTGACGGTTGGTGGCTATTTATAGAGGAGGGAGGGCTAGGTTTTGCGGTGAATTTGGAAAGCGGCGGCTTCGGATATGGAAGGCGACACCAGCTTGCGGGACTCTGACGACGGTGTGGCTTGCGGCGCGGGTCAGGGCGGCAGCGTGGAGGAGAGGAACGGCCAGGCCGAGGCACAGCGGCTCAAGGATTGGCCTTCCCTAGGCCTGTGGCTGAAGAGGGAAGAAGGGGGCTTCGGCTTCCTGGCCAAAGGAATGAGGAGGGGAACAGAAAAAGAAGAAAGAAGAAGGGCCAAAAAGAGAAAAGGAAGAGGAAGGGAAAAAGAAAAAGGCTAGGGATTTTGCTAGAAACATTTCAAAATTAGAATATTTGGAATTTTAAGAGGATTTAGGAAATTAGAAATTGAACAGGAATATATTGGATTTGGGTGAAATTTGATTAGGAAATTGAGCTCTACTTCCAAAATACGAATCAAATCCAAATAACTCCAATTAAGAAGTGATAAAGCCAACAACATAATTAATTAATTAATCAAATTAAATCCTCTTGGTTGATGCAATTTTATTAAGCTATTTTAGAAAAACAAACCAAAGGTGAATTTTCACAAATCGGCAAAAAGAATGGAAGACGAAAAGTCAGGACGTGACAGAAGTGCCTCCGGTGAGCTCCAAGACGATGCGGTTCCGATGAGCTTGAGAGAAAGTGGATGTCTCGACGGCGGCGACGGCATATGGGAGGAGAATGTGGTGGTGAAGTAGATCCCGGTGGAGAAGGAAGTGGTTCCGGTTGGCTTGAGAGAAAACGGATCGTGGCGGAGGAGGCGATGGTGTCATCTGGGAGAAGGTTAGGGCAAGGCAGAGTTCGACGGTGGGGGTGTCAGCCGGACCACCGGAGATGAGGATGGTGTTGGTAAGATGAGGACGTGTGGGCCGGAGACAAAAGGAGGTGGTGCCGGTGCGAAGAGAAGTCCCTTTTTTTTGTGTGCGCTCAAGAGCAGAATTTTCTTTTCCCAGGGTAATGGGTTTTTTTGGGCCAAGTTATAATCCGAGATACATGTAATCGAAGCGCGATTTTATGGTGCGACAAAAAATAAGCTACAAGCCAATATTTTACATCGGTTTTGGGTCTAAAACATGTCTTCCAAGCGGACCCTCAGTGTGCTACCTAGTGTTTGATATGGAAAATATTCACTTATTTTGATCTTAATTGTTTTTTAGTATTAAGAAGTTCAAGGAGTGATTTGTAAAATTTGAGGTGATAGATTCACTGTTCACTAGAGCATTTTAAAGTTAGTATAGATTATTATTTTAATGATAAGCAAGATACTTCTTAACCACGAGACATATATCATGACTTTGTTAACCTAGAGATATAACGATCAAATCTTTACTAGTTTTAAAGATGCGAAGACGGTGTTTACAGGAATATATGTGCATGTGTTTTTAAGGAGTGAGGACGTGCGTGTTTCTAGCCTTATGTGTTTTTAAATAATTAAAAACTAGATAGAATTTTACAAAAGAAAACAGTCTTTTCTTTTTTTAATATGACGTAGGTTAATTCATTTACTCTCTTAAAAACGGAGTCATCTTGCCTGTATTCCACACGCTGATCTAATGGTTTGTCCCTACGTTGTACGTAGTAGCATACTTCTATGGATGTGAAATGTTACATCATGTTAGGGGGTGAATCTTTTCCGGGCCTGTTCTTGCGGGCGGGCCCACCGCGCAAAGCAATCCGGCCCACGCCGCCTTCACGTGGCCTCCCTGCGGGGCCCACCCCGCCGCGATCCCCAACAGCCACAAGTTCTCATCCGTAGCTTTCTTCTTCTTCTCTCTCCTCTATCTATCTACGCATTCATCTATGCATATATCTATCCCTATCTCTCTCTGTTGAGTATTGACACTTAGCTTGTACACACAGTGTCAGACAGCTCTGCTTCACTCGGTGTGTCGCCAAATGCTTCTCTCTTTGCTTCTCCGAGTCACTGTCTTCATTTCACCCTCCATGTGCTAATTACTCTTCTATGTGTTCTTTTAACTTGTCGTTTAGGATATCGACAGTTTTTAGTATACATGTTTTAGCATATTGTATTTTCATGTCACGTGTTTGCGAAGATTATTACAAAATACATGTTTGAAATGTGTTTTACGACAGATCTACCAATGATCATTTTCACTGATCGAATTTTACCATTGTTTTCAGAAATTTGTGAGTTAATTAATACTATAATTTTGAGGTTTGACTGCATGCATCTTGACCGGGAATGGTTACCCCCAAAGGTAACAATTCTTTAATGCTATGAACCTTATTATTCTATTATCATATGAATGAAAAATCTTCTCCACGCCATATCTTGGATGGATATGCATGCATGCATGAAACTTAGAGCATTTTGTTTATGCTTAAATTTATTAATTTATATTTTATAAACGGCTAGATTTAAAGTTTTAAATTTAAGTGTGGTGTTATTTCTACCTCACATAAACTTTAAAAACTTCTCTAACTTAGGTTTTGACTTAATAGTGTAAAAAGTGGCTTATGGTTTTAAAAAAAACTAAAAAAAGCTATTTGTTTAGAATTATACTTTTCAGCTCATAAACTATAGTTTATAAAACTAAAAAAAGTTATTTATTTTCGTAGCAATTAAGATCCTCTGTAGTTCTGCTATGTACAGTATTGTTTAGCATGTAATGCTGATCGAAAATTTGTAAAACTCATATATCAGTGACTCGTACGAGATGTGAGTTGTAAAATACGCCTGCAGAAAGACCCTCGCTCTTTCCATAGCTGCTGTGCGTTACTGTGCTGATCATGACGAGTTAATTAGATAGGGTTTAGTTATAATAATAATAATTGGAACGTGTCCATCCAGCGAGTTGGTAGTGGTGGTAGCTTGCTTACTGCAGCCGAGCAATCCACATCAGCCGTTGCCTGTCAAGTTTACTACCAGTAGGTTGGTTGTTGGCCATGCATACGGCTTTCTTTTATTATTATTTTTTCTCCATGAGCTGATCGATTCAGAGGAGGACAAAACGGAATCAATTTCATGGCCGTAATAGTCCACACGTACAGATTCACTTGTGGTCCAACGGCACGTGTGCGGAACACGTTTGTGCGTATTTTGATCTCGGTCAATTCGACTTCAATTCCATGTTTTATACGTTACGAGGCCAGGAAATGTTTAAATCAGATCTACTGTATAGTACTTTATTAGAAATAGAACTCTTAAAAATATGCCCTTCCTTTCGTTTTATATTATTTTAACTTTGTTAAGTCAATCTTTTAAACCAAATTTATAAAAAAATATAACAATATTTATAGCATTAAATTAGTTTTGTTTTTTATAAACATAATCAAATCTTTAAAAACTGACTTAAAAATAAGTAAAAATGATTTATAATATGAAAGTCAAAAGAATACATCGTTGGTTTATACAATAATACTAAGACTGAAAGCCACATTTAATTATTTATTAATTAACAAATAAGCCGCAACCAAACTAGGTAAAGAAAATTTAACCCCTAGATCGATCAACCAAGAAAACTGAAAAAAAAATAGATAAAGATTTCGCCTCTTAAATCAACCAAGAAAACCGAACCAGCATTAAGCTTTAACCAAAGATGTTATGATCCAATTAGTTAACTAAGTCGGTGGGTCGTTCGGCTCGATTATTAACCCCGGTCTATTCATGTAACTTTAAAATAAGCCTTTTTAAAATTTAATAATATCAAATTTTGATAAGTTAAGGACATTACCAAATTTTAAATTTTGATAAGACAGAGTAAATTTGTTATTGTCAAAAAAATTTAGACAGGAGTAATTTTGATAACATATTAAATATAAAGTTTACATGTTTATCATTTTTTTAAAAAACAATATGATTCAAAATAGCACCATATAAACGGGCTGTAGGGAACAGGTGAGAAACGGCGGGAAAAAAAAACAGAAACAACCAACTGGGTGGGGCCCACCAGGCCGCGACCCCTCCAGGGCGTTGGGCCCGACTCCCTCGGGGAACATGCGGCCGCGGTTGGGGCCGTCACGTGGGCCGTGGGCCCCACGCGATCCGCCATCCATAGCCACCCATCCCCCCATCCTCCTCGGCCACTAGTTGCACCCGACGCCATCTCCGCCGTCCGATCCGGATCCAACGGATCGGAGAAGCTCCTCCCCGCTTTTGGTCGCCCTCTCGAGGCGCAAGCCAACGTGTGGCCACCGGCGAGCGGTGGCAAACCAACCGACGGCGTGTGGGAAAAGGGAGCTCTCGAGCAGACCAAATCATGGTGCTCCGTTTTTTTCCTTTTGAAAGGCAAAAAAGGAAAAACAAAGAGAGAGAATGTCGCTGTTCTTTCAATGTTTGTCTCAATCAGGGTTGCCGCCACGATTCATTTCAAGAAAAACAACAGCTAATTTATGAAAATTCATGAAAATTGGAATGAAGAAAATTCTCAGGTATATTTAGGAGACGATAGAAAATAACTCAACGGCACGTAGGATTCTATCTAGCTTAATGTGGCATGATATTTCTTTTGAGCAATTAATACTCTTGCTATTTAATTGATATGGTTATATGTTTTGTGTTTGTATTGAAATTGAAATACCATAAAAGGGTTACTTCGTAACCATGAGAAATATGCATATTAGTTCAGAAGCAAAGCAAAGTAGATCGAGTGGTTGAGAACTTGAGACTAGTGTGGCTGGCATGCGTGTACTATGTTAGGATGCATTGCATTGATGTTGTCTTGCCTCCTTTCACTTTTTCCTCCTCGCTCTTTTGATGAGAGTAGATACATGTGTATGTGATTAGTTGTGCATATAGCTGGCCATATGGCTCGGAGCCCGACAGCCCGGTACAAAGCACGATTTTTTGGCCCGACCAAGCACGACTCGGCCCGAAAAATGATGTGCCTGGGCCGGCCCGGCCCGAGGCATCGTGCCGTGTTTGGGCCGAACCCCTGGCCCACCGGGCGAGCACGGCCCGGCACGGTAGTTTGGCCGCGGCTCGTGAGCGGCCCGACAACACAACGGGCGACATCGGCCGCCCCGCCCCCATATAAAACGACCCAAACCCTAACCCTCCCCGCCCGCGTGACCCCAAACCCTAACCCTAGCCGCCCCGCACACGCCTCTCCGTCTCCGCCACGCATCCAGATTCCGATCCGATCTAGACCTCTCCACCGCTTAGTCGCCGCTCACCGCCGCCGCCGCCCTCACACCACCACTCCAGCGCCGCCGCCACCGCTCTGTCCTCTTCGGCCCTTCCCCTCTCTCCGGTCTCTAGTCTCTCTCTCCCCTTCACTTGTTCCGATCTTCCTTGAGTCCGGCGGCTCCGGCCGTGTGCTTGCTCGTTCCGTCGCTCGTGGATACAGCTCCAGTCCCCTCCCCTCTCTCTCCCAGTCCCACCTCCTCTCAATCTGTTGATTTGTTCTTCCTCCGTCGCTCTTGATATTGCTCTCGTCTCGTGTCGTCATCTTCGGCTCGGGCTTCGCCGTTGTGGTTCGTTCATCCCCTCCCCCTACTTAATCTATCTGTTGATCTGTTCTTTCTCGTGTCCGGCCATGTGCTCACTCCGACGGTCTTGGATATTGCTCCGTCGTCTCGTGTCGTCGTCTCCGCTCCGGCTCCGGCGTTCTGTTCGTCCCCTCCCCTACTTGATCTATTTGTTGATATGTTCTTCCTCTAGTCCGGCCGGGTTCTCACTCCTTCGCTTTGCTCTTTTTATGCGAGTCGTTGAGGACGGAGCGCTGAGGAGGTGATCTTGACGGAGGAGCGGACTGGGCCGGAGAAGAGGTGATGGCGTCGATCCAAATCGATCGCCACCAATCACGACCTTGTGATTCAAGGGTGGGCCGAGGAGGACGACGACGATCCGGCCGGAGATGCGACGTGTTGTTCGGTAGCTCTCTTGCACCGATCAATGTTGATGCTCTGCTCCCAGATAATGGGGCTCCGAGGCCGCAACCCCGACGGGACGCAGCCACGGAGTCCACTAGCTCGGAGCGGCGTCATCGACCTCCTTGAAGAGGGCCAGATCTGGTATATGGCAGGATCTGGACAAGATCTTTGAGGAGGTAAACAGCAAAAAGGTTCTGGTTAGTGCCAAATGCATTCACTGCAAAACTGTTCTTTCTGCTAAGTCTTCTAGTGGTACTGGTCATTTACTTAGACATCAAAAGTCTTGCCTAAAAAAATCTGCACATGCTGCTGCTGTTCAATCTAGACTTGCTATGAATCCTGATGGTACTGTTAGGAATTGGGAGTATAGCCCTGCTGTTGCTCGTTCTGAGTTGTGTCCTTTAATTGCTAGACTTGATTTGCCTCTTGGTATTGGTGAGTATGATGCATTTGATGAGTACATACAGCTTGCTCATAATCCTATCTTTAAGAAAGTATCTAGGCAAACCACAAATAGAGATATGGTTAAGCATTTCAATGAGCGTCGCTCTAAGATTAAGGATTATTTGCAATCTAGTGTCTTTTCTGTTGCTATTACTTCTGATATTTGGTCTGGCAATGCTAAGGAAGATTATCTAACTGTTGTTGCTCATTATGTTAATGCTAATTGGATGTTAGAAAAGAAGGTTTTAGGATTTAGGCTCATTGATGAGTCTCATTCTGGTATTAATATTGCTGAGTGTATTGCTATTGTTTTAGATGATTATGCTTTGAAAGATAAGGTTATCGCTGTTTCACTAGATAATGCCTCTGCTAATACATCTGCCATGACACACATAACACCTATGTTATCTGGATATCTCGGTCGTGACCCTAATCCTAGTCACTCACTATTGCATCAGAGATGTGCTTGGCATATTGTTAACCTAATTGTTAAGTCTGGTTTGAAAAGGCTTAGGCCTTATACTGATGCATTCAGAACTGCTGTTTCATTCTTAAATTCTTCTAATACTCGTATTGCTGAATATAAGAACTTTTGCATTGCTAAGGGGGTTAGGCCTCGTAAATTTCAGCTAGACATGGATGTTACATGGAATTCAATATATCTCATGCTCAAGCATCTCATGCCATATAAAAGTACATTTCATGCTTTTATTGTAATTAAATGGGTCTCAGCTGATAATAGACCTCTCTTGACTGATTCTCACTGGCAAGTTGGTGAACAAGTGCTTGAATTTCTTGAATTGTTTTATAAATCCACTGTTGCTCTTTCTGGTGTTTACTATCCAACTAGTCCTTTAATGTTGCATCACATATGTGATATTGCTACGCATTTGCATCAGCATGAACATGATGAGATGTTAAGATCTGTGGTTAGTCCCATGAAACTGAAATTTCTCAAATATTGGCAAAAAATTCCTATGTTATATTCTTTTGCCTTTATTTTGGATCCTAGAGCAAAGATGAGAGGATTTCATAATATCCTTCAGCTGTTATCACTTCCCACTAGCACTGACTACTCTGCCTATTATGCTGAAGTTAAAAATGCTCTTTATTTGCTTTTTTTAAAATATGAGCAAAAATTTTCCTCTGTTAGATTGCAAAGGCCACCTCAATCAACAAATACATCAGGTAAAAGAAGGCAAGTTTGGGGCAAGATATTTGGTGCTGATGGTGTAAGTGGTCCTCCTCCTTCTACTTCTACTACTACTCCAGCTCCTATGTGTGTTGTCTCTGAGTTATCTGCCTATCTTGATAGTGACACTGTCACATGTTATGATGATGATTTCAATATTATTAATTGGTGGCATGAACACAAACTAACCTATCCAATCCTCTCTATATTAGCCAAGGATATTATGTCTGTTCCTGTCTCTACTATATATTAAGAGTCCACATTTAGTCTCACAGGCAAAATTCTTGAGGATCGGCGAAGGAGCTTGACACCTGAGATGGTTGAGATGCTTACATGCATCAAAGATTGGGAGCTTGCAGATGCTCGGGCTCAACATGCTGTTGAGAATAAAGAGCTCGAGGATTCTTTTGTAGATTTGTATCTTGATGACTCAATCTCCTCTTTGTAACACTGTAAGTATCTCATACAAAGTTGAATCATACAAATTTGAAACATTCAATCATTGGTTTTGTATATAGATTGAATCAACAAAATTGTTTGTAGGGCTGGTGGCTCTAGGCTAGCAGTAACCAGCACTAAGTGCTAGGATGGCTGCTAGCGCTAGCTGCTGGTGGTGGTGGTGGTGCTGGACTGGAGGGTGGAGTGCTTGCATTGCTTGCTGCCTTGCTATATGTGATGTGATGTGCTGTGCTGTGGCTGTGTGCCTTTTGATATTTGTGTGTTGTGGCTGTGCACATGTGGCTTTGGCTATGATTCCTTTGATGTGTTGTTGCTGCCTGTGAATCACTGGTCTGTGATTGATTCATGTGGTCTCACTCGTCTGTAATATTGAACTATGTTAAACATGAAGAATTATAAATTGAGAATAGAGCTTGTTGTACTCTTTTTTCCTTTCTAGGGTTTTCTCACGAGGTGTGAGTTTTTACCTAGAAAGGTTTTTAATGAGGCAACATTACAATGACACAATATCATTGTGATTAAAAAGGCTCTATTCTCAATATTTATTTTTAAAAGGTCTTATGTTTGTCTGTGTGTGATGTATATGCTGTTATGTGTGTGCTCATGTATATGCTGTTATTTGTGTATCTCTCTTTGCTCATGTAGTACATATGATATGTGGCTTTGGCTCCTGTGATTTTCAAAATTCGTGCTTCGGGCCGCCCGATTGCCTTGACTTTTTCATGCTTTTTCATGCCGACACGGCCCAAAATCGGCCCGTCGTGCCGTGCCTGGGCCGTAGGTTAAGCACGCGGGCTGGCCCGGCACGGAACGTAATATTTTCGGGCCGTGCTTGGCCCGAAGAACTCGTGCTGGGCCGTTTCGTGCTTGGGTCCGGGCCGTGCCGGGCGGGCCATATGGCCAGCTATAGTTGTGCAGTGCTTAAAAGCTGCTTCTTTTTTTTTGCTTATCATGCTAAAGCTAGTCATAGCCCTAATAAAAAGGATTGAAGAATAATTTAGCTTTGCAGTTTCAAATGATACATGTGTAACTGTTTGGATTGTCCACTTGGAAGTTGACACAGTGGACTAAGAGCAGTCCCAACCCTCCAACAAGGATAGTGTTATAGTATTTAAGAAGGCGCCACATAAGCAAAATAGATGATGTGGCACAGTACTTATTGAGGAGAGAGGAGAAAAATAGATGAAACCGTGTCCTGCATGCGACACCATTTCGTTGCGGTGTCCAAGGCGATAGAAACTGGCCGTCGATCTGCGACTTCGCCGCGCGAGGTATGCCATGTCCCCTTCGCCGTGCCGCACAAGTGATGATGCAATTGTGCCATGGCTCTGAACACACTGCTCCTCCTCTACAGGTCACATAAGAATGGGGACATCCAAGAAGCATGGCCCAAGATCAAATCAAACAGCCCCTACTGATTTGGGACATGCTACTCCAGATCCTGTTGAAGAAAGTGCTCCAAACCCTCGTGTGACTGCTCTTGGTGTTGAACCCCCTGGTGCAAGCTGGCCACCGCCGTCTCCTGGCTTGTCTGATCGGTATGTAGGAGTCAATACTTTAGTTTTGGATTTTTTTTAAAAAAACTCTGTGCAAGAACGTATTGGCAATCTGAATGAATATGCATATCGATGTGTATGAGTGAATGGAATTTTTTTATAAACTCTGTGCAGGTACATATGTTAACACCAAAATTTGGTAATTGAGTCCCTAAGTCTGCAAAGGCGAAGCAGAATCGGATCGGCTGGTTTGGTGTGGAAACAGAGGCCGCATCGGCTGAGGAGTGATCGACTGCGAGGCCAATCGGCTAAGGTTGGATCGGACAATGGCAGCTGATAAAACCGTTTCTGGTGCAGCAGTTTGAGGATAAATAAAAGATTCGGTTGTTAGTTGCGCGTTAAATGATATTGCCACCTATGGATAGAGTCCTGTAACGGCAATTGTATCTGTAATTTAGAAGTTTGTTTAAACTGTTAGTTATAGCACGGCATGGGTCCTTCTTGGGATAATATCGTGTTTTAAATAGTGGTTTAGATAGAGTCCAGGGTTTGTACAGATAATTGAATCTTGGGTATAAATAGGACCCGAGACCCCCTGTAAAAAAGAGAACAATCAATCAAACCTTCGGCACATCGCCAACCTTTTTCTTCAGACGAGCAGTTTGTTTGGCTACGGGCTGCATCGTTTCAATCCCTAGATCTAGGTAAATGCTTGTCATTAGTGGTATGATCTGTTGTTTCTAGTGCTTACATCATAATGACACCTTAGATTCAAGAGTTTATACTGCGCTACTTATCATATAGTGCATATAAATTAGACTAATGTTTAGATCTATCCTTTCATTGGCTAGTTCTATCAAGAACTTGCAGCCGATAGGGCTAGATCTAAAGGTTGGCTGGTTTATATGCGGTATCCACCATCTCGAGGGATATAAATCGGCTGCAACAGATCAGGTTTTTCTTTTAATACTTAATGCTGCATCGGGTTCGAACCATTAAGTCATTTTTAGAACTATCAACGATCTGTTCGGCTAAGATTTGTATAGTTTAGAGACAACGTCGGGGTTTCAGCCGGCCTTATCTGCCCTGATATGTTTCTTTTAATATATTTATTATTAGATTTGTATTAGAACTGCCTCTTATGTTAAGATCGCATTCTTGTCGGACGTCGCCAGCCGAAATCGGCCCACCATCGATAGCCGACGGCCGATTTCCAGGCTATGCATCTGATTCAAGAATGATATCTTTCTATAAGATTCATCGGAGTACTAGCCGATTCATCGTCAGCTTTCCCATATTGGCTAAGTTATCAACTCATATATTTATTATCCTTTACTGTAGTTAGGTTACACGACTGATGTTGTCTTGGCATAGCCGATCCATTCCAGTCGTTTGGCTTAAATATATTTTAGGATAGCATATATATGCTCATGGGTTCCCTTAGCCGATCCAGTGGGGATCTAACCTAACACTTAACGCATATTCCCTTGTTTATCTTGTTGGTTAACAGATCAAACCAACTGGCACGCCCTGCGCAGCACAGGTAGCCGAGAAGGACCTGCACTGGAGTTAAGCAGATCTCCCAGGCCAGCGCGTGAGAGAAATTTCTCATCAACACGCTTCTTGGCACGCCCAGTGGGACTTTCTCTGTCGGCTCGACTCGGACGCATAGATTCAGCCGGCAAGATGGTCGACTCCAAGAGCCCCAGCATTTTCCTGGACAACATCGTGCCTGTGAAAATGGAGCAGTTATCGGCTGAACAACAAGCCGATTATAAGAAGATGATGGAAGAGCTCCAGGCTAACTACTTGCAATCTTTCACCCAAACAAGATCTGGGGCCGTGCATCAAAAATATAAGTTCAGCATGAACGACCTTAAGGCATCCTCCTCTGGTGAGACAAAAGGCAAACAGAAAACGGAGGAGCCGACCCAGGAACAGGACGATTCGGCTGTATATTCTCTACAAGACCGGATCGACTCGGTCGTCCATCACGCGTTAGTCAATCAAAGTAGAATTTTGGTCAACACTCTCAATAACATGATCGCTACTATGGTCGACGCCAAGATAGCTGACCAGCTGCAACGAGGGCCGACGTACTTCATGTTAGTGATATGCCCTAGATGCAACATGGAGATGTTGGATATCACGTCAATGTTTATGTATTTATGAATAAAGTGTTATTCAGTTCCATGAAATAGACATCTTATATTGATCAATAAGTACGTGACTTATTTATGAGACTCTTTATGTATGACTCTATTTCTAAACGATCCCTAATCATATGTCATATTGTTGGAACAAATATGATTCTAAGATCGGCATGTTTATTGATTGATGATCATGTCTCATAGATCATGGGTATGGAGATACCAAATCAATAAACATGGACACATGTGTTGGAGAACACATTGTTGGATAGACCCACCATGAGACACTACAGGAATTAATGTGCCATTAGTTGGTCTCGGGTAGTGTTGGTACAAAGTCCTTAGACCTCGAGACCACCATGGATTCCAACATGTGTAGTAGCCTACTTGGGACTACCAAACGCTATTCCGAATCGGGTAGTTATAAAGGTAGTTTTCGGGTTTGCTATGAAACATGGAGTGGGATGTGAGTGATCAAGATGGAATTTGCCCCTCCTTTGGAGAGATATCTCGAGCCCCTCGAGGTGATGGATTATGAAAATGCATGGCCATGCTAAGTTGATTGAGGAGTCAATCAACAGACAGATAATCCAATACGGTTCGAGTGAATGGTTAAGCTATTGAAGGGATGGCACACATCTTGCCTATAGCTTAACTGGTATCGTGAGACAAAGGGATTTGTGTACTCATTACAGGTTCAGAGCCGATATTATTCTTGTATACTATGGTGTCAATATGTGCTGCTAGGCGCCGCTGTTGACGGGTCGGCTGAGTTGGACTCGAGCCGACGATCGGCTAAGCTAGACTATAGCGAAACCGAGTATACCGAACCTACGGGTCGCACGCTTAAGGGGATAAGAACGGCATTCGAGTTGGACTCGAATGGCTCGATCGGATAAGGATCCGATCGGATAGAGTCCTATGGGCTTATGACATATGGGCGGCCAACTCTATGAGATTCGGATGGGATCCGATTCAAAATAGAGTCCTGATCAGCCACGAGTCCCAGTCGGCCAACTCTATATAAAGGGGTGAGGGGTGGAGAGCTGCGTAGGAAATCAAGTCAAATAATTGGAGGCTTTAGAAGTCGTCGAGATCAATCTCCACAGAAACCCTCCCCACCTTCGAGCCTAGCCTTGCATCGCATGCTAGCACACGGGTGTTCGGCGTTCTGTCCCCGGACGTGTGGATACCGGTAGAGGCGCTGCTACGTTGCGCGCTATTGATCGGCTTCGGATCGGCTGCAATCGGAGCGATTGGCTGATTGGCGAATCAGCTGTCCCCGGGTATCGGCTGTCGGCTTACGGGAATCGGCAGCACAGTTCCAGATCGGATAGCCCTGATTGGCTGTTTCCGCTGCACACTCCAATCGGTAACGATCTATCGGCCCTTACTTGCAAGTGTTCCTGGTTTGCACGGTAAAAAGTTTTTGTTTTCGGCTAGCGTAGCCTCCGCGTAACCCTTCACTTCACAGACGGCCAATTTCCTGGTTACAGGACGCTGGTCACACAGAATCGACCGATCCCACCACTAGCACAATAAGGGCCACCGGGAGGAGTCCTCGGTTAGCCGAATCCAGGTGAATCGGCTATAAGGCCAGCAATTACTATGCTGAACCGACAGCAGCCGCTGCCCCAAGATCAGATTGCTAATATGTTCAACGACAATCGGCAGTTAGAGCTGATTGATCCAAACAGACGGTACAACGCCGGTGGCCGACAGCTGTTTCCAGGACCACCAACGCCACCACCGGCGCATCGGCCGCCTCCCGCTGATCATCACTACCAGTACCAAGGAGGCCGTCAAGATCATCATTACAGGCCTCAGACACCACCACTGTATCGGCAAGCGCCCGCGCCGTGTGACCCATACGAGCCGATACAGCAAGACAACCGAACCTGGGCCGATCTGATTGCAGATGTCATGCGCGATCAATTCGGCCTCAAGCCGAAAGACTCAGGGAACATGTATCGGAACCCCTATCCAGAGCACTTCGAGCGGATCCTGTTGCCCAACCGATACAAGATTCCAGATTTTTCGAAGTTCTCAGGGCAGGACAACGTTTCAACTTACAAGCATGTTAGCCGATTCTTGGCACAGTGCGACGAAGCATCGGCTACGGACGCATTGAGAGTCCGATTGTTTCCTCTTTCTCTTTTAGGATCGGCTTTTACTTGGTTCTCCTCATTGCCCTACAACTCAATTCGAGCTGGGCATCTTGAAAAACAATTCCACACTACTTCTATTCGGCAACCACGAGATGAAGTTGTCGGACCTCACCAGCATCAGGCAAAAATACAACGAATCGGTCCAAGAATACATCCAACGATTTAGAGAAATGAGGAACCGATGCTACAGCCTGGTGCTATCGGATGCCCAGCTGGCCAATTTGGCCTTTCATGGTTTGATCGCTCCGATCCGAGAGCGATTCTCCGCGCAGACTTTGACAACTTAGCCCACTTGGCGCGAAGGTGACGGACCACGAGCAGCGATTCCAAGACACCAGGAAGGCCGTCAAAATAATAACTCAGGTCATCGTCGAATCAGACTATGAGTCCGACGACGATGACGCAGAAGTGGCGGCAGCCGAATGGGCCAAGAACAAAAAGGCCATCGTCTGCCAATGGCTATTGAAGACGGCCAAGGAAGAGCGATACGATTTCGACATCACCAAGGCCGACATGATCTTTGACTTGCTGCTCAAGGAGAAACAGATTCAGTTGCCTGAAAATCACGTGACCCCGTCGGCCGAAGAATTGAAGAAAATGAAATATTGCAAGTGGCACAACTCCACATCCCACGCCACCAACGACTGCAAAGTCTTTAGGCAGCAAATCCAATCGACGATTGAGGCCGGGAAGCTGAAGTTCGCCGATTCAAGTCGGCCGATGAAAGTAGACGGTAATTATCGAAACTTGGTTTCGGCAATAGAAAATTGGGGGTGCAGTCAAGATCACCAAGCACAATGGGTTAGGAGGAAAAGAAGATTTAGACAGGTTCAGGCCCTCTCGTGAGGTAATACCCTACTCCTGTTTTGGTGGATTCGATCCGCCGATTGTCTTTATTGATCTCGTGATCTAAAGCTGAAGGCTGATCTAACTTCTCATGAAGCATATGATCTAAAGCCGATATCCCTCAAGGGACGCCCCTTACCTCCCTTATATAGTCTTGGGAGGTGGGCTTACAAATCGGAAACCCTATCTTACTCTAAGTCGGTTTCCTCAATCTTACCAAACCGTGACTATAGGCCGTTGCCTGATCTCTATCGGCAACGTAACACCCAAGTCATGTTTGGTTTACAGATATGGCGGCGCAATCTATCCCTACCTCCAATCGGATAAGCTTGCCATGTAGATACCCGATTGCCATAATCTCCACAAGTAGCCCCGAGTCCTTTCGCCGACGAGACAACTCACCTTCAAACCAAAACATTACGCACCAAAAATCTTTTTGGCCGAGTGCTTCGGCGCCGAGTGATTTCATCATCTCTGCCTGAATCTTCCGAGTGGCTCCAAAGACTGTGAAGGGCTAGAAAATATCTCAAAAATTCTCAAAAATAAATATCTAGGTGCATCTCCGATGCACCTAATTAGGTGTAGCCCCGACTATGTGGTTAGTCAAAAATAGACTAAACATATAGTCAAGAACTATAAACAATTATTCTTATGTAGATACTTAGCTCAAGCTAAAGCAACCTCATCACTCGTCAAGCTCGTACTCGTCCGAGTGAATTTGCCCGAGTCAACTCGAACAAATAACTCAATCAACCCTCGTGGGTGAAAAACACTCGGTAAACTCGTGCTGATCCAAGTGGATCTGCCCAAGTCATCTCGGAACAAATATTTCAATCATCCCTCATGGGTAAGAAATCAATTCGCTCGGTAAGCTCATGCTTATCCGAGCTGATCCTCCCGAGTCATCCCGGAAATTTGCCCGAGTCATCTCGGAACAAATAATTCTCTTATAAATGCTTAGCTCAAGCTAAAGCAGTTATAAAAAATCACATCACTCGGAAAGCTCATGCTTATCCGAGTAAGTTTGCCCGAGTCGTCTCAGAACAAACAATTTAATCAACCCTTATAGGTAAGAAGTTAATTCACTCGGCAAACTCATGCTTATCCGAGTTGATTTGCCCGAGTTATCTCGGAACAAATAGCTCAATCGACCCTCGTGGGCAAAAAACACTCGGCAAGCTCATGCTTATCCGAGTTAACTTGTCCGAGTCATCTCGGGACAAATAATCTAATCAACCCTCGTGGGTAAAAACACTCGGCAAGCTCATGCTCATCCGAGTTAACTTGTCCGAGTCATCTCGGGACAAATAATTTTAGTCAACCCTCATGGGTAAAAAACACTCGGCAAGCTCATGCTCATCCGAGTTAACTTGTCCGAGTCATCTCGGGACAAATAATTTCATCAACCCTCATGGGTAAAAAACACTCGGCAAGCTCATGCTCATCCGAGTTAACTTGCCCGAGTCATCTCGGGACAAATAATTTAGTCAACCCTCATGGGTAAACAAATTTTTCAGTCATCTGAAAAATACGACCAAAATATTAAATAGCTCCTGCCATAATATTGGTCTTAATCTAAAAAGATCTTCACCAAGGTGGAAAAATAGCATTGATATAATCATTTAATCAAATGCTTAGAAACCAAACAGTCCCTGTCATCGGGACACCATGAAAAGCTTAATCGTTTGTCACCTTTCAAATTGCATCGTGCCAACTTCTCATGAAGTTACGCAAACCGCGGTATGAAAGGATTAAAGGTATTTGGCTATGTAACACGTGCATATTGCCGGGGCAAATCTGCTTAAGTCCATCCACTTAAGTTCCTAAGGACACGTGTCAAGCCACACCTTAGCCGGGCCGCAAGTCTCTCATGGGCTCGGCCCAATCACGTGACGACTTAGCAAAAACCCTCATGTCTTTTTACGAAGCCTCGAGGTCGTCCCCGCCACTTCATCTAATCATCTTGGTCTCTTTATGCCTCCGATGTGAACTTGTAGGTATCTAGCTTATTTATGTTAAAGCCTTGACTCGAGTCTTCATAGAAAATTTCTTAAGTAATTTTCGTCCGATCGTCACCAAGCCTAAAACTTGATTAGATCATCAAAAATTCTCGTCCTTATCTATTGAACTCGAATCAAAACAATAAACAATGATAAACTAAATATAAACAAGTTATCAAAGAAAACCATGCTTTATTGACACGTATGCAGCCCCCGACTGTCAACTCAAGAAGTCATCTTGCTTGAGGTTGACAGTCAAGAACAACATAAAACTTACGACAATTTAAGCATAGTATCGTCGAAGATGTTCAATATTTCAGAGTTCTCCACCATAGATCCATCTTCGCTCTTTAGTCGAAATGCTCCCGGCCGAGTCACCTCAAGCAATTATGTATGGTCCCTCCCATAGTGGAGATATATATTAATGGTCCTTGATGGTCGATTGGATCAAGGAAGATTTTCTTCGTTTTGGCTCGCCTTGTCCCGACTTGGCTATCTTCTTTGTAGGAATTTCACCCTCTTCGGATGTTGACGTAGCCAGTCGGATTTCTTCCTGGCCACGTGATCTCTCACAAGATTGGGCCATATCGCAGCTTTCTTTGTCGCAGGTGAAGGCTTGCTTGACGTCGTTGGCGAGTGCAGGCCTTCCGATGATCGCGTGGTAGGCCGTCTTGAAGTCGACCACCCCGAAGGTGGTATTCTCCGTTCAGAAATTCTCGCGAACTCCTGAGGTGACTGGAAGGGCGACGTGCCCGAGTGGTGTGGGCGACGGCCCGGGATCACTCCGTGGAAGGGGGCGAGCTTGTCTTCAACTCGTTCTCGGGATTTGTATCTCATCCAGGGTCTTGACGAATAGGAGATTGAGGACACTGCCCCCATCGATGAGGACGCGCTTCAGCTCGATGTTCTGAACCACCAGGTCAAGTACCAAGGGATACTGCCCTGGGTGAACCACTCGGTTAGGATGATCCGAGCGATTAAACGTGATGGCCACCTGCGACCATCGTAGATGTTGTGGGACTTCGGGTTGTGCCGCATTGACCTCGCGGTCCATCGGCTTTTGCTTCCTCTTGGACTCATAAGCTGCGGCCCCGAAGATGTGATTCACTCGCCCACGTGGTCTTGAAAAGGCTTCAAATTTCTCGGGTTGTTCTTCTTGGTTCCCGATGGACCGGTTTCATTAGTTGGCTTCTTGTTCAACCGTGCCGCATATTGCTCGCGAATTGCTTGTAGATGATGCGTGCACGAGCGTTCATGATCGTTCATGATCGCGTCGTAGGCCGCAACTCGAGGACGACATTGAGAGTTGGATGTTGTGGCAACCAGGTCTTCGTGCCGACGCTTGCGGTCTTTCGGCCTGATTGTTATTGCCGTTATCCTTCTTAGGATGCCGGCTTCCTCCCGATTGCTTATCGTCCCTCCCGTCGGGTTCTGTCTTGGCGCGCCGCTTTGATTGCGTCGGATTTGGGCGTACGAGTTCGCCATCTCAAACATCTCGCTTACCGTCTTCGGTGGCTTGCGCCCAAACTTTCCAATTAACACTCATCACGGACTCCCTTCGGAAGGCGGCGATGATGATGTCGTCGGTGATGTTGGGGATCTTGTTGCGCTCTTCGGAGAAGCGCCGAATGTAGTCTTTCAATGACTCGTCTGGCTTCTGGACGATGTTGTAGAGATCGAAGTGGGTTCCAGGCCTCTAGAAGGTGCCCTGGAAGTTGGCGATGAAATGGTCCCTCAGCTCGCTCCACGAGCCGATTGAGCCTCTTGGCAGGCTCCTGAGCCAGTTCCTGGCTGAGTTGGCGAGGGCCACGGGCAGGTAATTGGCCATAGCCTTGTTGTCGCCACCTGCAGCACGGATGGCGAGGGTGTATACAGTTAGCCAAGATTCAGGGTCGGTCTTCCATCGTACCTTTCAATCCATGTAGGCTTAAAGCCACTCGGCCAATGCACTCGGCGGAGCTCCCGAGTAAAGGCCGGTACTCCGTCGCGCTGCTATCGGGTGATCCCCTCCGATCTTCCCGAGTGCGTCGGTCGCGCTCCGGTAGCGGCGATCGAGGACTTCCCGCAGATCACTCGGCGGGGTCTTCGGTTGGCTGGTTGGGTAGCCGGAGCCGTTGTTGCGGCGAACGCGGTGGTGGACGGGTGGACGTCCATGTCGTTTGTCGCGGAGTCGGCCGTCTCGCTCCGGTACTTCGGCGTGGACTCGCGGGGTGGGCCTCTTGGCTCGGTCATCGACCGATCCGCTCGGGCCTCTTGTAGTCTCCCGACCTTAGAGGCGGAAGCCGGCTCTTGTCTGGCGTTTCGGCCACAGATTCAGTCGGCCTTCGTGCCGAGGTGGCGGGGTGGCCGTTAGCTGTGGCTGCGACGATGGTCTTAATCTTGTCGAGTATCGGAGTCACATTGGCGGGTGCCGTCTCCATGACGGTGTGCAAGAGAGTGAGCGCGGCAACAGCGTTCTGCTGTGGCGTTTGGAAGATGTTGGTGTTGCGAACTCGTGTTTGGAGGATGGCCTCCTGGGCAGATCGTCCGGCAGCGCGCAAATCCTGCTTCCTCTTGTCAGCCTCGTCCTTGCGTTGCTTCTCCTCTTCGGCCGTCTTGCGCTCGTGCTCAATCTTGGCTCGCTCTTCTTCAGCAAGCCTCCGGCCATGGCTGAGTCGGACTCGTCCGGCTCGGCCATGAGGACATCAAAGCACTTTGGCTCATAGTCCATGCGGCAATCGGAGTCGTCGGCTTCGTCGAGGGGATGCCACGAGGTCGTCGGCCGGCGGAGCCGAGATATTCGTTGAGCTCCGAAGATGAGCATGAGCCGAATGGCGGGAGGATGACGGTGACCTCCCTTGATCCCGGGTAGCCCGGTATGGATCGTTCCACCCGAGTCGAGCATGGGAAGCGGGCTCCTCCGAGTGGGTCGACCTCAACTCGGGGGAAGGAGTTTGCTGAAAATCTCGGCGATGTTTGGTAACCCAAACGGCACCGAGAGGTCTTCATCCGAGTAGATCGCTTCCGTCGGGAGGCGAGAAGATTGGCGCAGATTTCGGCGGTATTCGGTAATCCGAATGGTGCCGAGTGAAGTCCGTCGTCGAGAAAGTAGATTGCATCTTGGTCTTCAAGACGTCGTTGTAGATCGTGGTGCTGTTCGGAAGTCCGAACGGCGTCGAGTGGATTTCTCCTACTGACTGGTCCGAATCCGAGTCGAAGGAGGAATCGTCGACGAAGTTGGCGGCGAAGTCGCCGAATCTTGAAGGAGATCCCATCACGCTTGTCGGCGAGATTGTTGAAGTAGTCTCAACGCGGGCCCCTACCTGCGCGCCAACCGTCGAAACTTGGTTTCGGCAATAGAAAATTGGGGGTGCAGTCAAGATCGCCAAGCACAATGGGTTAGGAGGAAAAGAAGATTTAGACAGTTCAGCCCTCTCGTGAGGTAATACCCTACTCCTGTTTCGGTGGATTCGATCCGCCGATTGTCTTTATTGATCTCGTGATCTAAAGCTGAAGGCTGATCTAACTTCTCATGAAGCATATGATCTAAAGCCGATATCCCTCAAGGGACGCCCCTTACCTCCCTTATATAGTCTTGGGAGGTGGGCTTACAAATCGGAAACCCTATCTTACTCTAAGTCGGTTTCTCAATCTTACCAAACCGTGACTATAGGCCGTTGCCCGATCTCTATCGGCAACGTAACACCCAAGTCATGTTTGGTTTACGATATGGCGGCGCAATCTATCCCTACCTCCAGTCGGATAAGCTTGCCATGTAGATACCCGATTGCCATAATCTCCACAGAATCCTTTCCGGTCAACACACCCGGCCGGTCCCAGGCAAGCCGATCGACGAATGGAATGGCGCACGGCTTAGTCAATACGTCGATCGGGGCCAAGGCAGAAGACGAGTAGATTGGATGTCACACCGCGTCGGTTAATATGGTGCGCCCAGTCATCAGATCGGCTGATCGATGGCCGATCCACGAACACAGCCAACACCGTCATCAGCACGGGTCCCGGCAGGAAGAAGCTTACAATGAAGCATCTCGTCAGCGCGAGCCGAATACCCAAAGCCGCCGGTATGAGGCAAATCGCAACAATGCCGATCCGCATTGGCATTGTGATTTTTTCAGGTACTGCTGAAAATCCGGTATGAGACTACCAACACTGGACGATTGCCCAGCATGTAACGATTGCCGCGACGGCGGGCACAGAAACTCATCGGCTGCAAGCCCAACCCAGTTCGTCCCCAGAGCCGTTCAGCTAAACCAAAGGCGGCGGTCTGTCCATGATCGACTCGGCCCGATCCACCAAGACTTCTTCGTCGACGAAAACCGCGATGGCAACAACCGCAACGATGAAGAGGCCGACGATGAGGAACCGGCCAACCCCCAGTGGTGCCCGTCCGATCTTTTCACAAAGATGCAGAAAAGAATGGTTCAACGGCTTAAGCGCGAAGGGAGAGAAGACGAAGTTCAGCAAATGATCCATGAATAGCGCCATCGGTGGGCGAAATCAAAAGGCGATGGGTACCCAAAGAGAAAGCTGCCATAGCCGACGAAGAGCAAGCCGAGGAAAGCCCAACCGATCAAGCCGGAGGGCAAAAAGGGAAAGGCAAAATTTCGCATTGGTTAACATGGTGTTCGTGCTGCCAGCCGAGTTCGGCGCTCCTGAAGCCGATGCAGACACCATTGAGGATGACCTGGCGAAACTGGCAATCTCACCAGACCAGGCTGTCTTCGACAAACCCGAGGGAACCAAAAATCGGCACTTAAAGCCGTTGTACGTTAAAGGATTCGTCAACGGCAAGCCGATTTCCAAAATGCTAGTTGATGGGGGAGCTGTAGTCAACCTCATGCCTTACGCAACATTCAGAAAACTAGGCAAGGGAGCCGAAGACCTGATCAAAAACAACATGGTGCTCAAAGAGTTCGGCGGCAACCCATCGGAAACCAAGGGCGTCCTCAACGTTGAACTGACCATCGACAATAAGACCGTGCCCACAACGTTCTTTGTCATCGACAGCAAGGGGTCTTACAGCCTGCTGCTCGGAAGGGACTGGATACATGCTATCTGCTGCATCCCTTCTACAATGCATGAGAGCCTGATCCAATGGGACGGCGCCAAGATCGAGATCGTACCAGCCGACAGGTCAGTTAGTGTCGTCAGTGCCGATTTGCCGCTTTGGGAAATCGAAGGCATTGATTGTTTATCCGGGAAAATCTGGCAAGCCGATTTTCTAAACGTGTCCAATTCCACAATACAGCCGATTGGAAATGACGAGCCACAGCTGCTGCTTTGAACAAGACATGGTGGAGGGCTCAAGCGTTTTTGGCATGGACACCGCGGACGAAGACGATGGCAAGCTAGGGCAAGGTTTCACGTCGGCCGACGAATTAGAGGAAATTGACATCGGCTCTGGTGATAAGCCGAGGCCGACGTACATTAGCAAAAATCTTTCTCCTCATTGTAGATCCCAACTTATTGAGTTGTTAAAATAATATAAAGATTGTTTTGCTTGGGAGTACTTCGAGATGCCCGGCCTCAGCCGATCAATAGTGGTCCATCAGCTGCCGATCAAGGCAGGCTATCGGTCGTTCAAACAGCCTCCCAGGAGGTTTAAGGCCGATATGTACGACGCAATTAAAGCCAAAATCACTCGGCTATATGACGTGGGATTCATTCAGCCTTGCCGATACGCCGAGTGGGTCTCGAACATCGTCCCAGTGTTGAAGAAAAAGGTAAACTTAGGGTGTGCATCGACTTCAGAGATCTAAACAAGGCAACCCCTAAAGACGAATACCCAATGCCGATAGCCGAATGCTTGTCGATGCTGCTTCAGGCCACAAAATTATCAGTTTCATGGATGACAATACAGGGTATAATCAAATGTTCATGGCCGACGAGGACATCCACAAGACCGCTTTCCGGTGTCCCGGCGCAATCGGCTTGTACGAATGGGTAGTAATGACGTTTGGCTTGAAGAATGCTGGGGCAACATATCAACGGGCTATGAATTACATCTTTCACGATATGATCGGCTCGCTAGTAGAGATATACATTGACGACGTGGTTGTCAAGTCAAGAGAGATAGAAGGCCACATAGTCGATCTGAGACAGGTGTTAGAACGGATGAGAAAGTACGGTCTGAAGATGAATCTGCTTAAGTGCGCGTTCGGCGTATCGACCGGGCAATTCTTGGGATTTCCTGTCCATGAAAGAGGAATTGAAGTTACACCAAGAAGCATAAATGCTATTGTTGACGAGAAATCTCTCTCACGCACAGGCCTGGGAGATCTGCTTAACTCCAGTGCAGGTCCTTCTTAGCTGCCTACAATATGTAGAGCGTGCCAGTTGATTTGATCTGCCAATCAACAAGAGAAAAGACAAGAAAGTGTTCGTTCAGCGTTAGGTCAAGTCCCCGCGGGATCGGCCGAGGAAATCCATGAACGTATATATGCTATTCCAGACCATATTTGGGCCAAACGACCAAAGCGCATCGGCTATACCAAGACGATCATCAGTCATCCGATCCAAATATAACGAAGAATAATAAATATACGGATCAACAGACCAACCGATGCTGGGAAACTAACATCAAATCGGCTAATATTCCAATGAATCTCGTGCAGACGCAACATTCCTAGATCAAAGATGTAAGCGAGCACGATCTAGACATGAAATACAGCCCTATTACAGATCTAATAACAATTATGTTAAAAGGAATACATTAGGATAAGTATGGTCGGCTGAAACCCCGACGCTATCCCCAGATAATGTAAGTCCAAAAGAATAGATTACCAACGATTCTAAAGACGACTCAATAGTTCAGTCTTGATGCAGCATTAAGTATCAAAAGAAGCATCCAATCTATTACTTTCGACTTACACTCCGTAAGATGGTAGATACTACATACGAACCAGCCAACCCTTAAACCTAGCCTTGTTGACCACATACCCCCAAAAAGATGAGTCAACTACAAGATAGATCTAAGCACCGAATTGGTTCATATGCACTATATGATATATATCGTAGTGAAACTATCGAATCCAATGTGTCATTGCGATGGAAGCATTAGAAACAAGTAATCTCACCACTAACGACAAACATTTACCTGAGTTTGGGGATCGAGACGATGCAGCCCAAAGCCAAACAGGGTGTTCGTCTAAAAAGGAAAAGGATGGCGATGCGCCGAAGATTAGATTGATTGAATCGTCTTCATACAGAGGGTCTCGGGTCCTATTTATACCCAAGATACAAATATTTGTAACAACTTCGGACTCTATCTAAACTACTTTTTAAAACATCATATCATCCCTAGCGAGATCCATAATGCATTACAACTAACAATTTAACAAACTCCTAAATTACAGATACAACTGCCATTACAGGACTCTATCCATAAGTGGCAATATCTTTAAACGCGCAATTAACATTCGAATCTCCACTTATCCTCAAGTTTCTGCATTGGACACGGTTTTATTTCTTCTGAACTCGGAATCGGCTGTCGGCTGTTCCATTCAACCCATCCTCAGCCGACCAGCCCTGCAGCCGATCACTCTTTTAGCCGATACGACTTCTGACCTCAGCCGATCCGATTCCACCTTGCTTTCTTAGGACTTAGGAACCCCATTACCAAATTTCAGTGTTAACACATGCCCCCCAAGTCCGTAACATAAAGTGTTGCGGATTTGTTTACCTATTCAAACTCCCACTCCCTTCTTGGCCCGAATCGTCTCGGCTTCTCCCCAAGGGCTCTTTAAATATCCACTTTCCTCGGTCGAACCACCCACGCCCTCATCGTGCGCTCGGCTTCCTTCTCAAACAAACTTCTTGCCCTTCTCTCTCCCTCCTCCGGCGGCTCCATCGGCGTTCGACACCTTTTCCACACTCTCTGAACCCCATCTTCGTCTCCGACCTTCCCAATGGCCTCCGCTGCGACCTCAAGCACAACCAACTCGCCGGCCACCACCATCGCGCCAGCCGCGACCGCAACACCACCTGTCGCCGTCACCGGAACTGCTCCAGCCGCCACTACGAATGAGTTCCCTCAGGTATTCTCTTTTGCTCTATAATTTTACCCTCAACTCGTTCCTCCAAACACCCCTATACCAATAGTCCGTTCGGTAATTTTCAATAGTATTTTATCCCGTATTCTTACTAGTCAATACTTTTCTCATTCCAAACTGTAAAACACCATCATCTCTGATCAGTACCTTTTTCTCCTTCTTCAAACTGTAGCACCTTTCTCACCAAGTGCTCATCCCCAATTTGACACAAGAGGGAAAGTACTTCCTTGGGCCTATCGGCGATACAGACCCAACTGACGTAATCATAGCCGAAACCAACCGCATGCCCTTCAACACTGCCAAACCATCTCTTTCCCACTGGAACGGGACATTCAAGGCTTGGCCGTCTACTGACGCAGCCTGGACCGAATGGTATAAGAGGATACAATCGGCCAAATACACCCAATGGGAAGAAAGAAAGCTTGTCCAATGCTTGGAACTGTCCATCGCCAACATGGAAAAAGACGAACCACTCCTATCGGCTGCAACCTACTTTTGGAATGACAGTTTCAATGCCTTCCTCTTCAGGCAAGGGCCGATGACCATCACACTAGCCGATGTACATATGACAACTGGGCTGGACATCGAATCATCGGCTAATCCATGTGTCTTGAACCGACAAGGTCAACACCAGTTCAAAACCAAAGCTATCGGTGGATGGAGTGGTTTCATTGCCCAAAACATGAAAGATGGAACAGTCAGCCACCGGGAATACACCGCCTTTCTGATGATGTGGCTGGAAAAATTTGTGTTCTGCGGATCGAGCTGTGGGCCAACCGCTAATTGGCAAATAATGGCCGAAATCTTAGCCGACGGAACAGAGTTTGCATTGGGAAAATACCTCCTCGACTACACATATCAAATGCTGCATCAAGCCGCCACGAAAATAGCCGCCAACACCCTAGTCAACACCGTGGCCCCGGTGGTTTCTCCAAATCGGCCGGTGTTAGCCACCCAAAACGTGGCGGTCGGCCCCGCCGCACGGGTTCCCAAGGCTAGAGCCAATCGAAGATGAAGAAGGCGGCGATCACCACCAGCGCATGCACGAACTATGGAGAAGCGGCCGCGTCCATACGAGTTCAAGGCAATCGGTACGAGCCGTTGGCGATTGGTTCACAGCTTTTTGCGACGGGCTATCCCGCGACAACCGTACCTGGTATTTCTACCCCGACCAAGAATCTTTCGAGCTGCGATCGATTCCAAATGGGATGACCTCAACTCAGCCGACAGTCCAAGGTGTAGAAAGTTGTTCTTCGCCTCTTTATCTCCCTGCATTCTGCCGACCGGGGTTCACCAAGGCCGATCGACGCCCGAGTTATGAATTCTACTACCTCGGTATCGGCGGCGAGACAATTCGGCCTCGGGCAACTTCCCATCGGCTTCTTTTACGCCGATAAGATCGAGACCATAGGAGCGGTCGGCCAAGATCTGATGATGAACTGGCTGCTGAACATAGCCGGTCCTACCTTCGGCGATGCCGACAGAATCACTCTGTCGGCGAGGAGAAGCGCCGCTTACGACCGATGGTGGTCCGAACTTAGGCGCCACATTTTTCACCAACGGTCGTCTTGCTACATCGACTTGCTTCGCCGGACGAGATCCCCTGGTATATCTCTACTCACGCCGATTACTCCTTTCCTACGATTCATTCATCGGCCGCATCAGCCGATTTAACATTCGTGCTTCGACTTTGCAGGAAACGAAACGGAGCGCCGACGGTAAGCGACTCTAGGCGCCCATCGAATACAAACCGGGCGTTTTGGACGTGGGGGCCTTGCTCCGTCGACCATCGGCTAGGGGCGCCCAAACTTTCATCTTTATTGCGAGGGCATGTGCGTCACCCGACCACGCCAAAAAGGAAAACGGCACCACCGCCGCGTTCGTCAGCTGCGCCTGCCCCCAAAAGGGTGAAAAAGATAGAACTGATCGCCTCGGCTGACAGCCTTCCTCCCTTAGATCCGGCCGTCGAGCGATTCCTCGACGCTGCTGTCGATGAATAGACGCCAGTAGCCGTCCAGGCGACGGTCGAGACCGGGGCTTCGAGTCCTGAATCGGTAAATGCCCCAACTGACGCTCCGCCAGCCCCAAGTCCGCCGACGAAACGTCCTCCCGTAAGTTTTCACTTCGTTGGTCCTGGTTTCGTGACGTTCACCCGTATCTGATTTGTCTGTTCCTCGTAGTTCAAGAAATTGGTCGGATCGCGTCCCTCGTCCTGCTCTGCTGGTAATCGGTTCTTACCCCTTTGCCTATGATAATCAATTAGTTCGTCTGCAAATCCCTTTTCCTTTTTGCAGCTCCCGCGATCTCCACCGGCTGCTCCCAAGGCGTCGGGCGAATGTACCGCGCCTGTTGGGGGTGGTGACGATGACACGGGCAAGGAAAGCCAGACGGCCGCGGGAATGATCCAACCGAACCAATAATCCCGACGACGGCGCCGACGGTAAGTGACCGGTCCCAACCATTGGTTTTGCCATGCCCCCGACCCTTTCTTTCTTCGCAGCACGTGGCCGATCTCCTCAACTTTGACTTGTCGGAGTTCGAGGAACCCGGCGATGCTGGCGAGGAAACGCTTGCGGCGTCGGCTGAGAAACTGAGGGCCACCCTGGCTGATATCGGCAACCGACTGGAAGCCTCATTACATGCGTTGGTGGTCGATTGCGGCTCCATACGCGCACGGTTCGGGATATCCAAGACCAGCGCCGGATGCAGAGCGAAGCCATCGTGCCGGCGACCTTCATGGAAGCCTACCGGCTAAAATACGAACGAGCCGGCGGCGAGTCATTGATCGGCGCGAGAGTCGGGCGTGGTCGGCTGCCATCCAATCGACCAAAGACGCCATTGAAGCCCGAAAGGCCGCCTTCGACCGCCTAAAAACGAGCCGCGCAGCCAAGCTCGAACAACTCGTGCCCGGGACCAAGGTAGCCGATCTCGTTCGGATTACAAACGAGATCAACGTCCATGAAGAGTATATGGCCGATCTGCGCCGGGGTTGAAGCCGAGCGTCAAAGTATCGGGCGGTTGTTGCGCATTTGCGGGGCTTGGTGCGGATTGCTCGATCGGTGGCGGGGTCCGAGGCCGACGACCTCGGGGCAATCGGCGAGGTCGACCGAGTTAGGGCGACAACTCTATCGGCGATAGCGATTTTCTAAAGAAATGAAGATTGTAAAATGTCCGACCTGCGAGGTCGGCTTGTGTTTCTCCAACATGTGTTTTGCGATGTAACCGATAGCTGTATTAATCGTGCTTGTAGAGACAATCGGCTATGTTTGTACGTAGGATCGCCCCTTGGTTGTGTGCGGCGTCTTGACTCGTTTAGTTCGAAATCACTCGAAGTGACGCCCAACCTTCAACGTCTATCTCTCGGTTATTCGACTCTCTAGCCATCGGCGGTAATACCCGATTACGTCGTCGTCCCGTCTTCGTAGGCCGACCCCTCGAATCTGACTCGGAACCCGTGAGCCCCGGGCGATAGGTATCCATACTTGCGCAATCGCCGCTTACAACGATTCCCGACGCTCATAATGATGATGTCTTTGACTCCGGGTTGCGCGACCTTTCACATCTAAAACCGTATCTTTTCTTTCTATAAATGGGCTCCCCGCTCTTCCGAATAACTCACGGCCGAAGGCGACGAACTTTCAATAGTAGAACACCTAGTCCTTTAAGTTTTTGGCTAGTCTTCTCATGGCGTCTTCGAGTTCGTCGGTGAACCGGGTGGTTTCTCGGCTCCTCTACTCTCACCGATTTTTGTCTTCGAAAACTCAGGGACGGAATTCGTTGCAGCCGCCTCACCCGCTTCGGGTGATCCTGGGAATCATGGAGACGTCGTACGAGCTATCGGTCATCTAGGACCGATGGGTGAGGGCGCACCTGAAGCGCTTCAGGGAGTTGGAGGCTCGTCACCCGGCGACCAGGCCGCCTTTCCATCTCGGTGGCATTTGAAGGGTTACGCGGAAGCTACGCTAGCCGAAAACAAAAATTTCTACCGCGCAAACCAGGAACACTTGCAAGTAAGGGCCGATAGATCGTTACCGATTGGAGTAGAGTGCAGCGGAATAGCCAATCAGGGCAATCCGATCCGGAACAGTGTAGCCGATTCCCGGAGACAGTCGATTCGCCAATCAGCCGATTCGAGTCGTCCGGCCGCGTTCTCACGCCTCGCTCCGATGCGCCCGACCGCAGCCGATTCCACCACAGCCGATCAAGAGCGCGCAACGTAGCAGCGCCTCTACCGGTATCCACACGTCCGGGGACAGAACGCCGTACACCCGTGTGCTAGCACGCAATGCAAGGCCAGGGTTTGGCTCGAAAGTGGGGAGGGTTTCCGTGGAGATTGATCTTGGCGACTTCGTTGCACGCGATGCAATTGACGTGCCGCAACTCTCCACCCTCTCTCCTTTATATAGAGTTGGCCGACGGGACTAGTGGCCGATTAGGACTCTATTTTGAATCGGATCTCATCCGTATCTCATAGAGTTGGCCGCCCACACGTCGTAAGCCCATAGGACTCTATCCGATCGGATCCCTATCCGATCGAGCCGTATCCGAGTCCAATTCGAATGCCTGTTCTTATCCCCTTAAGCGTGCGACCACGTAGGTTCAGGTATACTCGGTTTCGGCTATAGTCTAACTTAGCCGATCGTCGGCTCGAGTCTAACTCGCGACTGTCAACAACGGCGCCTAGCAGCACATATTGACACCATAGTATACAAGAATAATATCGGCTCGAACCTGTAATGTGTACACAAATCCCTTTGCCTCACGATACCGGTTAAGCTATAGGCAAGATGTGTGCCATCCCTTCAATAGCTTAACCATTCACTCGAACCGTATTGGATTATCGTCCGTTGATTGACTCCTCAATCAACTTAGCATGGCCATGCATTTCCATAATCCATTACCTCGAGGGCCCAGATATATCTCTCAAAGGAGGGGCAAATTCCATCTTGATCACTCACATCCCACTCCATGTTTCATAGCAAACCCGAAAACTACCTTTATAACTACCCGATTCTGAGAATAGCGTTTGGTAGTCCCAAAGTAGGCTGCTACACATGTTGGAATCCATGGTGATCTCAGGTCTAAGGACTTTATACCAACACTACCCGAGACCAACTAATGACACATTAATTCCGTAGTGTCTCATGGTGGGTCTATCCAACAATGTGTTCTCCAACACATATGTCCATGTTTATTGATTTGGTATCTCCATACCCATGATCTATGAGACATGATCATCAATCAATAAACATGCCGATCTTAGAATCATATTTGTTCCAACAATATGACATATGATCGAGGATCGTTTAGAAATAGATTCATACATATAGAGTCTCATAAATAAGTCACGTACTTATTGATCAATACAAGATGTCTATTTCATGGAACCGAATAACACTTTATTCATTTATACATAAACATTGACGTGATATCCAACATCTCCATGTTGCCTCTAGGGCATATCACTAACAATCTCCCACTTGCACTAGAGTCAATCATGTAAGTATCTAATACCCATTGCTCTTGTGTGCGCCTCATGCTTCGGTGAGGGAGAGGTTTTGTCGGCGGATCGGCTATGTTGAGATCCGTGTGCACTTTGCATATCTTGACATCACCTCTGTCCACAATCTCGCGGATGAGATGATATCGCCGAAGTATGTGTTTGGACTTCGATGTGATCTCGGCTCCTTGGCTTGCGCAATGGCTCCACTATTGTCACAATAGAGAGACATTGGACCAGCCGTACTAGTCATCACACCAAGCTCGAAACGAATTTCTTGATCCAAACAGCCTCCTTTGCGGCTTCCGAAGCGCAATGTACTCGGCCTCCGTTGTAGAATCGCAACGGTATCCCGCTTGAAACTCTTCCAGTGATGCGCCTCCGTTCGGGCGGAACACGAACCCGCATTGCGATCTATAATCATCCTTGTCTGTTTGGAAGCTAGCATCGGTGTAACCACTTACAACGAGCTCTTCTTCACCTCCATAGACTAGGAACATATCCTTAGTTCTTCTCAAGTACTTAAGGATATTCTTTACGGCGATCCAGTGACCTTCACTGGATCTCGACGTATCTGCTCGTAGCACTCAAAGCGTACGAGACATGCAGGCGTGTACAAAGCATGGCATACATGATGGATCCAATTGCCGAAGCATATGGAACCATACCCATCTTATTTCGCTCATCATGTGTCCGAGGACACCGATTCTTGCTAAGATTAATGCCATGTGACATGGGCAAGAAACCTTTCTTGGAATCATGCATGTTGAACCTTTTCAACACCTTGTCAATGTATGTACTTTGGCTTAATCCAATTAGCCTCTTGGATCTATCTCTATAGATCCGAATGCCCAATATGTATGCTGCCTCCCTAAGTCTTTCATGGAAAAACTATTTTTCAATGAAGACTTGGACGGATTCAAGCATAGGGATATCATTTCCAATCGGTAATATGTCATCCACATATAAGATTAGAAATACAATTGCGCTCCCATCGACCTTTTTGTAAACACAGGCCTCTTCTTCATTTTTGATGAAACCAAACCCTTTGATTACTTCATCAAAACGAATATTCCAACTCCGAGATGCTTGCTTCAATCCATAAATGGATTTCGTAGCTTGCATATCTTTCCAGCGATTCTCGGATCGACAAAACCCCGAGGTTGTATCATGTATACATCCTCGCATAGGTTTCCATTTAGGAAAGCCGTTTTGACATCCATCTGCCATATCTCATAATCGAAATATGCAGCAATCGCTAGGATAATCCGAATAGATTTAAGCATTGCGACGGGCGAGAAGGTTTCATCATAATCAACTCCTTGAATCTGTTTAAAACCTTTCGCCACCAATCGCGCCTTATAGATGTGAACATTTCCATCCATATCGGCCTTTTCTTAAAAACCCATTTACACTCAATGGTTTTGACACCATCAGTGGATCAACCAAGTTCCAAACTTGATTGTCGTACATGGATTCTATTTCGGATTTCATGGCTCCAAGCCACTTGTTGGAATCGGGTCCCACCATCGCTTCCTCATAGGTCTTAGGTTCATCGTTGTCCAACAACAATATATCACGTTGTTCCGCACTGTACTGTCGGGCGCACGACGTGATCTTTCGACTCGTGGGGCTGGTGTATCTACAATTGGTGACGCAACACTTTGTTCCTCCTGTTGTGGTTCGTGGTCGCTGAAACATTTTTCGGTGTTTCTTGAACTTCTTCAAGATGCACCCTGCTCCCACTAACCCTTCTTGAAAGAAACTCTTTCTCCAAGAATACACCATGTCGGGCGACAAACACTTTGCCTTGTTCCCGATTATAAAAGTAATATCCCTTAGTTTCCTTAGGATATCCCACAAAGAAGCACTTGTCGATTTGGGTGTGAGCTTGTCGATTGTAAACGTTTTACATAAGCCCGACATCCCCAAATTTTGAGAAAAGACAAACTAGGGGTTGCCCTGTCCATATCTCATATGGTGTCTTTTCAACCGACTTAGATGGAACTCTATTTAGTGTGAGCGCATGTTTCAAGAGCATATCCCCGGAAGGATAACGGAAGATCACTTTGGCTCATCATCGACCGCACCATGTCCAACAAGGTGCGATTTCTTCGTTCGGACACCCCATTCCATTGTGGAGTTCTGGCGGAGTCAAGCGTGGAACAATTCCACAATTTTTCGATGATTACCAAACTCTTGGCTCAAGTATTCCCTCCACGATCGATCGTAGAAACTTGATTGTTTTCCCTAAATGATTTTGTACTTCATTCGGAATTCTTTGAACTTTTCAAAGGATTCGGACTTATGCCTCATTAAGTAGATATAACCATATCTACTAAAGTCATCGGTAAAGGTAATGAAGTGCGATAACCACCTCGGCCGTTGAGCTCATTGGTCCACATACATCGGTATGTATGAGTGCCAACAAGTCACTTGCTCTTTCACGTGTCCCATGAAAGGTGCCTTTGTCATCTTACCAAGTAAACAAGACTCACATGTCTCCAATGATTCAAAATCAAAAGAGTGAAGCAATCCATCCTTATGGAGCTTCTCCATGCGTTTCTTATTTATATGGCCTAAGCGACAATGCCGGATAAACGTGGGGTTTATATCATTAGAGAGTTGCCTTTACGTATTAATGTTATAGATGGGAGACGCTTCAAGATTCAAAACGTATAATCCATTCACCAATGGAGCATGAAAATAGAACATATCTCGAGATATATTGAACAACCATTGTCCATTGATCTAAAATCATATCCTTCCGCTTGCAAACATGAAGCGGAAATAACGTTTTGACATAGTGTTGGAACACAATAACAATTATTCAATTCAAAAACTAATCCACGAAGGTAGATGAAGTGGTATCGTGCCGACAAGAAGCGAGCAACGCTTGCTCCATTGCCGACGCGCAGGTTCACCTCGCCCCTTCTCAATCCTCTACTTCTTCTCATTCCCTGCAACGATTTGCAAATATGAGCTACTGATCCGGTATCAAATACCCAAGAGTCAGTAGGTGAAGTAGCAAGATTAATGTCTATAACATTAATACCTGAAGCAGAAGTCGTACTTTGCTTCTTTTTGAGATCCTCCATGTACTTCTTGCAGTTCCTCTTCCAATGGCCTGTCTCCTTGCAATAGAAGCAAACGGCATCTGATGCCGCCGACCCCTTCTTGCCCTTCTTTGCATTGGAGGCACTCGCGATCTCATCGGGAGTTAACTTCCTCTTGGTGCAAAGTTTCTTGACAGTGGTTTGCGCTTTGCCTTCGCTTCATCATCACATGATGACCGTTTTCTGGATACTCTCCTCATTGTCTTTAGCATCCCATGCAATTCAGCCAAGGTTCTATCCATATTGTTCATGTGATAGTTTAATATGAATGGCTCGAAGCTCGGAGGGAGCGACGGGAGAATCACATCGGTAGCCAACTCTTGGCTAAGGGGAAAACCTAGTTTTTCCGGACTCTCGATATAGCCAATCATCTTTATCACATGCGGATGACGGGATTCCCTCAACAAGCTCGCACGCAAACAAGGACTTTGAGGTGTTGAACCTCTCGGCCCGAGCTTGGTTCTCAAACATGCCACGTAGTCCCCGAATAATAGTGTGAGCATCATGCTCTCATATTGCTTCGAAGCTCGGGGGACATTGTAGCAAGCATGAGACAGCTTATATCTAGGGCATCATTAGTGTGCTTCTCGTAAGCTCTCCGTGCGGTTGCGGTGGCATTATTTGGCAAATCCTCGGGATAGGGTACTTCAAGAACGTACTCCTTACGCTCTTGCTTGAGAACAATTCTCAAGTTGCGATACCAATCCATAAAGTTTGTTCCATTTAATTTTTCCTTTTCAAGAATAGATCGCAAATTAAAAGTACTGGGTGTAGTATTAGCCGCCATTTATTCTACAACGAAAAAGCAAAGTTTAGCACAATGTTTATGCTATGTCTATTGTTAAACAATTTAACATTAGACTCCCATTACGTATTTTCCACCTTCCCTCTAGGTTACGTATTGGGTCAAGATCCACATGTTAATTAATTTTCTAGTGAGCTTTGGAATCACTGCTAGAAAATTAGTAACATCGGTAAGCAACACCTTGCTAATCACATCTCTATGTGACTCTTGTTGTTGGTGTGGCATCTCCATGCCCCGGCGCCAACCTATGCCCCAAGGCCCAAAACTGTTTTGATAGCCTTGTTAAGTAAACCAAATGCTCCTGCATGTATATGTCGACATATACCCCCTCGTGTTATGATAGAGAATGGCACTCTGCTTTGGCGGACCCACCATTGACGAGCATAGCGGTGACGGGTGCAACATTTGGAAGGGCATCATTACTACTTAATTTTGTGAGGGATGCTATCCTATCAAACAAACATATCACATATGAAAGCAAGAAGAATAGCATATAGTGAAATAGTATGGCCCCCTTCACATGGTGATCTCCATCTCCATGCCGGTGTACAGGATCTCCATCTTCATCACCGTTCTTTCGAGTGCCGAATGCTTGATTTCTTCAAACTAAGCTACTACTATAGAAGCTCTAATTGAAGATTACATCGACTCGCAGTCGTGAAAGAATATTACAAGCATTGCACGTATGAAAGAATATTACAGGGATTGCACATATGAAAGAATATTACATGCATCACATGCATCTCATACATCTCATACATACAATAGGGCCATACCATCTCAAAGAATTCTCTGCAAAAACAAGTTAGGCGTAGAAACGTTTTCTACTTATCGCAGAGCTACAGCATCGAGACGACCTATAAGGGACTACGAGATAGCTTCGGCATAATCACATTATACCGTTCCGATACACTATCAAGGAACACTATCTCGAACCCAACTCAAACCGAGTTATATGGAAATTGCTTCGACGTAATCACATTACGCCGTTCCGATACACTATCAAGGAACGCAATTACCATTAACTCTCCTCAACAGATCCCGTAAAACCGATTGATCTAATCAACCCGTGTGCAAAACTTGTTCCAGATCCAATCTAAAACCCGAACTAAGCAAGATTAGCTCTGCTACATATCACTAACAGCATTCCGGCTGCTGCCCCCATGGCGTACCCGACGCTCGCGCGCCTTGACCGGCTGGAGGGTAGGCAGGCCCAACTCGCCAATGAGTTGCTGATCACCACCACCGACATAAGGGTCACTCGGTTGGAGCATCTGATCCTGGATGCTCTAGAGATGGAAACTGCGGAGCCCGTCGAACGAGCCCTGGCGGCCATTAGGGAGTACCTGGCAAACATGTAATCCAAAACGGCTTCGCGCCGATTCTGAATAAAACTCGGTTTAATGTTCCTGGGTTCCATCTGACTTGAGGTTTCTTCAACTCCCTGGCTTGAGTAGTCAAGAATTGGCTTTGACTGTTGGTCTCTTCGACTATGTGTATGTGTATGCCCCCAAGTTTTGTTGATAGCTTCGATGTCGACAAAATTTGTGAGTCTGACATGATTATTCAATCTGATCTCTGCCGGGGGGTCCGGAGCCGATCATGGGGTGTGGGAGGGGGAAGCAAGTGCCTAAAGGCGATGCCTTATAAGGCATCGGCGTCGTGGGTCGGCCTATTGTGACGATAGCCGACTCACGCATTGATCCACACGCTCGGGTAGTATTTCTTTAGATATTTTCCGTTGAGGGCCCTTCCGAATACCTCCCCATCTAGTCCTTTCAGCATGTAGGCTCCTTTGGAGACCCATTTGTGGACCTTGAAAGGCCCCTCCCAATTCGGTGACCATTTGCCGAATTTGTTATCTCTGGATCCGATTGGGAGTATGAGCTTCCAAACGAGTTCGCCTTCCTCAAATGATTTAGGGACGACCTTTTTATTGTAATCTCTGGCTACCCGTTCCTTATCTTTTGTTACTTTTTCTAAAGCTCTCATTCTGGATAAGGCGAGATCCTCCGACTCGTCCATCATGAGGTTATAATAGTCGTCGGCTGTGAGTTGGTCCTGTAACTGGATGCGTCTTGAGCCGATGACACTTTCCCATGGAAGTACTGCTTCGTGTCCATAGACCAGTTTGTATGGAGGAACTTGGATGGACCCATGACATGCCATCCGATACGCCCACAATGCTTCGGCCAATCGGGTGTGCCATTGCTTAGGATGCTCAGATATCTTTCTTTTGATCAGCTTGATTAAACTTTTGTTTGAAGCTTTGGCCTGGCCGTTGGCTTGCGCGTAATACGGCGAAGAGTTAAGCAGCTTGATCCCCATGCCGTCGGTGAACTGAATGAATTCGTCCGAAACAAAGATGGACCATTGGTCGGTCGTTATCGTTTGCGGAATGCCGAATCGGTAGACGATGTGTTCTTTGACGAACTCGATTGCGTCTTTAGAATCCACTTTTCGGAGGGGAATCGCTTCTACCCATTTTGTGAAATAATCTATAGCCACTAGTATAAACTTGTGCCCCTTGCTTGAAGGTGGATTGATCTGACCGATCATGTCCATGCCCCACCCTCTGAAAGGCCACGGCTTAGTGATTGGGTTCATGGCCGACGCCGGGGCTCGTTGCACTGTGCCGAACTTTTGGCAGTCTTGGCATCCATTATAGTATTTAAAACAATCTTCTAGCATTGTCGGCCAGAAATACCCGGCTCGACGAAGTAGCCACTTCATTTTGTGTGCCGACTGATGTGTGCCGCAGATTCCTTCGTGTACCTCCCCGATGGCCACTGTGGCTTGATCGGCGCCCAAACACTTGAGCAGTATGCCATCGATTGTCCGATAGTATAAATCTTCGTCGAGCAATACGTACCGCAGTGCCTTGTATCGTAGTTTCCTTGTGGCCGATTGAGAAGGGTTTTTGAGGTAATTGTAGACGTCGAATCTCCAGTCGTCGGTTGTGATGGTGGCGACGCCTATGTTGATGTCTCTTAGCATCGGCCGGTAGCCTGATGCCCTTTGAGCCAAGTCATTGGCCTCCGTGTTCTGCTCCCTGGGAATATGCTTCAAAGTGACTAGCCGAAAACCTTCCATTAACTCCCGGCACCGTCGATGATAGATCATCAGTGCGTCGTTTTTGCACTCATACTCTCCTGACAATTGACTGATGATGAGCAACGAGTCTCCCATTATCTCGACCACGTCAGCCTCCATCTCCCTGAGTAGGATTAGCCCTTTGAGAACGGCTTCATACTCGGCTTGGTTATTCGTAGCGTGGGGGTCGATGGCGAAGGCGAACTCGAAGCTTGCCCCCTTGGGTGAGATGAGAACTAAGCCGATTCCACAGCCGTTGATGCACACTGAGCCATCGAAAGTCAGGGTCCAAGGCGTGATTTCTACGGAGCCGATTGAGTCGTTTCTATGTTCCACAATGAGATCGGCTAGGGCCTGTCCTTTTACTGTTCTTGGAGCCTGATACCTCAGATCGAACTCGGTCAGCGCGAATATCCACTTTCCGATCCTCCCTTTGAGCACTGGAGACGATAGCATGTACTTGACTACGTCGGCTTTGCAAGTTACAGTGCATTCATTAGACAGCAGATAGTGCCTTAACTTTGTGCATGAGAAATAGAGGCACAAACATAACTTTTCGATGGGTGAATACCTGGTCTCTGCATCTAGTAACCGCCGGCTAAGATAGAAAATGGCCCTTTCCTTGCCATCGACTTCTTGGATTAGAACGGAGCCAATTGACTTGTCGTCGGCGGATAGGTACAGCTTGAATGGCATTCCTTTTTGTGGGGGCATTAGAACTGGAGGGGAGCTTACATAATTTTTTATGTCGTCTAACGCCTTCTGTTGCTCTGCCCCCCATGTGAATATCTGATCGGCCTTAAGCCGAAGCAATGGTGTGAACGGCTCCATTTTCTCTGAGAGGTTAGCTATGAACCGTCTAATGAAGTTTATCTTTCCGATCAATGACTGGAGTTGTCTTTTATCCTTAGGGGGTTGAATTGTCTTAATGGCATTAATGCTCCTTGGTGTTACTTCAATTCCTCTTTCATGAACGAGGAACCCTAAGAATTGCCCGGCCGACACGCCGAACGCACATTTAAGCGGATTCATTTTCAATCCATATTTCCTCGTCCGCTCAAGCACCTGCCTCAGATCTGCAATGTGGCTTTCTATCTCTCTCGACTTGACGACGACATCGTCGATGTATATCTCTACTAGTGTACCGATCATGTCGTGAAAAATGTAATTCATCGCTCTTTGATTTGTTGCCCCGGCGTTCTTTAAGCTGAACGTCATCACCACCCACTCGTAGAGGCCGATCGCGCCCGGGCATCGAAAAGTTGTCTTATGGACATCCTCTTCGGCCATGAATATCTGGTTGTACCCTGCGTTGCCGTCCATGAAGCTGATGATTTTGTGGCCTGAGGCAGCGTCGACAAGCAGGTCGGCTATTGGCATTGGGTATTCGTCTTTTGGGGTCGCCTTGTTTAGGTCTCTGAAGTCGATGCATACTCAAAGTTTGCCGTTCTTCTTCAATACCGGGACGATATTAGAGACCCATTCGGCATATCGGCAAGGCCGAATGAATCCTGTGTCGTATATCCGAGTGATTTCGGCTTTAATTGCGTCGTACATGTTGGCTTTGAACCTCCTGGGAGGTTGTTTGAATGGCCGATACCCTGCCTTGATTGGCAGCTGATGGACCACTATCGATCGGCTTAGACCGGGCATCTCGAAGTATTCCCAAGCGAAGCACTCTTTATATTCTTTTAATAATTCAATAAGTTGGGATCTACAAAGAGGAGATAAATTTTTACTAATGTACGTCGGCCTTGGCTTGTCGCCAGATCCTATGTCGATCTCTTTTAACTCGTCGGCCGACGTGAAGCCTTGTCCTAACTTGCCATCGTCTTCGTCCGCGGTGGCTACGCCGAGCACGCTGGAGCCCTCCACCATGTCTTGTTCAAAGCAGCAGCTGCGGCTCGTCGCTTTCGATGGGCTGTATTGTTGAATTGGACACGTTTAGAAAATCGGCTTGCCAGATTTTCCCAGATAAACATTCGATGCCTTCGATTTCCCAAAGTGGCAAATCGGCACTGACGATACTAACTGACCTATCGGCTGGCACGATCTCGATCTTGTCGCCGTCCCACTGGATGAGGCTCTGGTGCATTGTAGAAGGGATGCAGCAGTTAGCGTGGATCCAGTCCCTTCCGAGCAGCAGGCTATAAGACCCCTTCCCGTCGATGACAAAAAACGTTGTGGGCACAGTTTTGTTGCCGATGGTCAGTTCGACGTTGAGAACGCCTTTGGTCTCTGATGGGTTGCCGCCGAAGTCCTTGAGTACCATGTTGGTTTTGATCGGTCTTCGGCCCCTTTTCCAAGCTTTCTAAAAGTTGCGTAAGGCATGAGGTTGATCGCCGCATCCCCATCGACCAGCATTTTGGAAATCGGCTTGCCGTTGACGAACCCTTTAACGTATAACGGTTTCATATGCCGATTTTCGGTCCCTTCCGGCTTGTCGAAGATGGTCTGGTCTTGCGAGGTCATTAGTTTTGTTGGGTCATCCTCGATAGTATCTGCGTCGGCTTCGGGGGCACTGAATTCGGCGGGCAATACGAAGACCATGTTAACCGATGCGGTAGCTTTACTTTTCCCTTTGGCTGCCCTTCTGGCTTGGTCGGCGGGGCTTTCTTCGCCTTGTTCTTCGGTAGCCGTAGCGTTCTCCTGCTTGGGTACCCACCGTCTCTTGATCTTGCCCAGCCGACAGCGTTGTTCGTATATCATTTGTCTCACCTCGTCCTCTCTTCCTTCACGCTTAAGCCGCTGAATTCTCCTCTTCTGGGTCTTCGTAAATAGATCGTACGGGCATCATTGGGGATTGGCCGATCCCTCATCATCGGCTTCCTCGTCACGCGATCGTCTCCATCCCGATTCTCGTCGATGAAGAAGTCTTGATGGATCGGACCGAGCCGATCGTGGACCGGTCGCCGTCTCTGGTTTAGTTGGACGGCTCTGGGGATGAACCGGACTGGGCTTGCAGACGACGAGCTCCTATGTCCGTCATGGTTATGATGATCGTTACATGCCGGGCAGTCTTCCAGTGTTGGTAGTCTCATGCCGGATTCCCAGCAATGCCTGAAGAAGCCGCAATGCCAATGTGGATCATCATGGCTCGCTATGTTCCGCCGGCTTTGGACTCTTGGCTCGTGCCGACGAGGTGCTTCGTCGTAAATTTTTTCACGCCGAGACCGACATTGATGGTGGTATCGGCTTCGTTCGTGGATCGGCTGTCGGCCAGCCGACCTGATAACTGGGCGCACCATGTTGATCTGTGTAGTGGGATTTCCAATCTTGCCCTCTCCTGTTTCGGCCTCGATCACCGTATCGGCTAAGCCGTACGCCATTCATCTGCCGATCGGCTCGCCCGAGGCCGGCATGGACTGTGTTGACCAGAACGGATTGCCGTCTACTTTCATGGGCCGACTTGAGTCAAGCAAACTTTAATTTCCCGGCCTCGATGGCCGACTGGATTTGCTGCTGAAGACTTTGCAATCGTTCGTGGCGTGAGATGTGGAGTTGGGCCACTTGCAGTATTTCTTCTTTTTTAGTTCTTCGGCCGACGGGATCACATGATTTTCGGGCAACTGAATCTGTTTCTCTTTGAGTAGTAAATCAAAGATCTTGTCGACTTTAGTGATGTCGAAATCATATTTTTCTTCTTTAGCCGTCTTCAACAGCCACTGGCAGACGATGGCCTTCTTGTTCTTAGCCCATTCGGCTGCCGCCACTTTCGTTTCATCGACGTCGGATCCGTAATCTGAATCGACGACGACTTGCATTATGGTTTTGACGGCCTTCCTGGTTTCTTGGAAACGTTGTTCATGGGTTGTTACCTTCGCGCCGGTGGGCTAGACTTTCGAAGTCCCGCGAGAGAATCTTTCCGTGATCGGCGCGATCGGACCATGGAAGGCTAAATCGGCCACGGGGCGTCGATAGCACCAGTGTAGCATCGGTTTCTCATTTCTCTGAAGCGCTGAATGTAGTCCTGAACCGATTCATTATGTTTTTGCCTGACACTGGTGAGGTCCGACAACTTCATTTCATGGTTGCCAGAATAAAAATAGCTGTGAAACTGTTTCTCAAGATCGGCCCAACTCGAATCGAGTTGTAAGGCAACGAGGAGAACCAAGTGAAGGCCAATCCCGAAAGAGAAAGGGAAATAACCGAACTCTCAAGGGGTCAGTAGCCGATGCTTCACCATATTGTGCCAAGAATCGGCTGATATGCTCATAGGTAGAGACGTTGTCCTGTCCTGAGAACTTGGAGAAGTCCGGTATTTTGTATCGGTTGGGTAGTGGGACCCTTTCGAAATGCTCCGGATAGGGTACCGATACATGTTTCTGAGTCTTTCGGTTTGAGGCCGACCTGATCCCGCATAACGTCGCAATTAGTTCGGCCCGGGCCCTATTATCTTGTTTGTATCGGCTCGTATGGGTCATACGGCATGTGTGCCTCGCGATACATCGTGGTGGTGTCTAAGGCCGGTAATGGTGATCCCGACGACCTCCTTGGTACTAGTACCGACGATCGCGGCGGCGGTGGGGTTCTGTGGTGGCGTTGGCGGGTGCAGGAACGCTCTGGCCCCCACATTCCGCCGTCGCCATGATCAATCGGCTCGCTACCGATTATGATGGAACATGTCGAGTTGACCTTGAGGCAGCGGCTTGTCGGTTTAAAATAGTAACTCGCTGGTTTCATGGCCGTCCCGCTTGGACTCAAGTGGCCGACTCTCTCGGCGGGTTGGGTTGCGCTATTAGTGGAAGTGGCCGATCTTGGGTGACTAGTGTCCTGTAATCGAAACGGCCATCCGTGAAATATGTGGGGCCCCGTTGCGTGCTCGGCTACCTTGGCATCAACCACGTGAGAAATCATATTATTGAGGGTGTTGACCAGGATGCTGCTCTGGTTGACCAGCGTGTGATGGACGGCCGAGTCGATCCGATCTTGCAAAGAGTACACGGCTTGATCATCCTGCACTTGAGTTGGCTCTTCCACTTTCTGTTTGCCCTTCGCATCACTTGACGAGGATGCTATGGTATCGTTGAGGCTGAACTTGTACTTTTGGTGTACCGTTCCAGACCTCGTTTGGGTGAAGGATTGAAGATAATTCTTCCGGAGTTCCTCCACCATCTTCTTATACTCGGCTTTGTTCAGATAGTTGATCCATCTTTACAGTACGACACCGTCCCGTGTGATGCCAGGGATCTTGGGGTCGACCATCTTGCCGGCTGAGTCTATTCGTCCGAGTCGAGCCGACAAACATAGTCCCACTGGGCGTGCCAAGAAGCGTGTTGACGAGAAATCTCTCTCACGCGCTGGCCTGAGAGATCTGCTTGACTCTAGTGCAGGTCCTTCTTAGCTGCCTACAATGTGTAGAGCGTGCCGCTTGATTTGATCTCGCCAATCAACAAGAGAAAAGACAAGAAAGTGTTCGTTAAGCGTTAGGTCAAGTCCCCGCGGATCGGCCGAGGAAATCCATGAACGTATCTATGCTATTCCGACCATATTTGGGCCAAACGACCAAAGCGCATCGCTATACCAAGACGATCATCGTCATCCGATCCAAATATAACGAAGAATAATAAATATACGGATCAACAGACCAACCGATGCTGGGAGACTAACATCAAATCGGCTAATATTCCAATGAATCTCGTGCAGACGCAACATTCCTAGATCAAAGATGTAAGCGAGCACGATCTAGACATGAAATACAACCCTATTACAGATCTAATAACAATTATGTTAAAAGGAATACATTAGGATAAGTATGGTCGGCGAAACCCCGACGCTATCCCCGATAATGTAAGTCCAAAAGAATAGATTACCAACGATTCTAAAGACGACTCAATAGTTCAGTCTTGATGCAGCATTAAGTATCAAAAGAAGCATCCAATCTATTACTTTTGACTTACACTCCGTAAGATGGTAGATACTACATACGAACCACCAACCCTTAAACCTAGCCTTGTTGACCACATACCCCCAAAAAGATGAGTCAACTACAAGATAGATCTAAGCACCGAATTGGTTCATATGCACTATATGATATATATCGTAGTGAAACTATCGAATCCAATGTGTCATTGCGATGGAAGCATTAGAAACAAGTAATCTCACCACTAACGACAAACATTTACCTGAGTTTGGGGATCGAGACGATGCAGCCCAAAGCCAAACAGGGTGTTCGTCTAAAAGGAAAAGGATGGCGATGCGCCGAAGATTAGATTGATTGAATCGTCTTCATACGAGGGTCTCGGGTCCTATTTATACCCAAGATACAAATATTTGTAACAACTTCGGACTCTATCTAAACTACTTTTTAAAACATCATATCATCCCTAGCGAGATCCATAATGCATTACAACTAACAATTTAACAAACTCCTAAATTACGAGATACAACCGGCATTACAGACTCTATCCATAAGTGGCAATATCTTTAAACGCGCAATTAACATCCGAATCTCCACTTATCCTCAAGTTTCGCATTGGACACGGTTTTATTTCTTCTGAACTCGGAATCGGTTGTCAGCTATTCCATTCAACCCATCCTCAGCTGACTAGCCCTGCAGCCGATCACTCTTTTAGCCGATACGACTTCCGACCTCAGCCGATCCGATTCCACCTTGCTTTCTTAGGACGTAGGAACCCCATTACCAAATTCCAGTGTTAACAGCTATCAAGACAATTCAACCTCCAAAGGAAAAAAACAACTTCATCAGATAAACTTCATCAGACGGTTCATAGCCAATCTCTCAGAAAAGATGGAGCCGTTCACACCACTGCTTCTGCTGAAGGCCGATCAAACATTCACATGGGGGGCAGAACAGCAAAGGGCGTTAGACCACATAAAAGATTATCTGAGTTCCCCTCCAGTTTTAATGCCTCCACAGAAAGGAATACCGTTCAAACTGTACCTATCAGCCGATGATAAATCAATTGGCTCCGTCCTAATCCAAGAGGTCAACGGCAAAGAAAAGGCCATCTTCTATCTCAGCCGACGGTTGCTAGACGCAGAGACGAGGTATTCACCCGTGGAGAAGCTATGCCTATGCCTCTATTTTTCATGTATGAAGTTAAGGCACTATCTATTGTCCAACCAGTGCATAGTAACCTACAAAGCCGATGTAGTTAAGTATATGTTATCGGCTCCAGTGCTCAAAGAAAGAATTGGGAAGTGAATTTTCGCGCTAACAGAATTCCATCTGAGGTATCAGGCACCAAGGGCGGTCAAGGGGCAAGCCATAGCCGATTTCATCGTGGAGCACAGAAGCGACTCAATCGGCTCAGTGGAAATTACGCCTTGGACTTTGACATTCGACAGCTCGGTTTGCACCAATGGCTGTGACATCGGCTTGGTCATTATTTCACCTAGAGGGCAAGCTTCGAGTTTGCTTTTACCATCAACCCCCATGCTACAAACAACCAAGCCGAATACGAAGCCGTCCTTAAAGGATTACATCAACTCAAGAAAGTCGAAGCCGACGCCATCGAAATAATGGGAGATTTGTTGTTGGTCAACAGCCAATTATCAGGAGAATATGAATGCAAAAATGACGCGCTGATGGTCTATTATCGGCAATGCCGGGAATTAATGGACGGTTTTCGGCTAGTTACTTTGAAACATATCCCCAGAGAGCAGAACACAGAGGCCAATGACTTGGCTCAGGGGGCATCGGGCTATCGGCCGATGCTGAAAGAAATTGACATAGACGTTGCCGCCATGACAACCGATGATTGGAGGTTTGAAGTCCACAACTATCTCAAAAACCCCTCTCAATCGGCTACAAGGAAGCTATGATACAAGGCGTTACGATACGTGTTGCTCGATGAAGATCTGTACTATCGGACGATTAACGGCGTGCTACTCAAGTGTTTGGGAGCCGATCAGGCTATAGTGGCCATCGAAGAAGTACATGAAGGAATCTGTGGCACGCATCAATCGTCCCACAAAATGAAGTGGCTGCTTCACCGAGCAGGGTATTTCTGGCCGACGATGCTGGAGGATTGTTTCAAGTATTACAAGGGCTGCCAGGATTGTCAGAAGTTTGGCGCCATACAACGAGCACCAACATCGGCTATGAACCCAATTATTAAGCCGTGGCCGTTCAGAGGATGCGGCATTGATATGATTGGCTAGATCAATCCACCCTCAAGCAAAGGACATAAATTTATCCTGGTGGCGACAGATTACTTCACAAAGTGGGTGGAGGCGATTCCCCTCAGAAAAGTGGATTCTAAGGACGCAATCGAGTTTGTCAAAGAACATATCATCTACCGATTTGGCGTTCCACAAAAAATAACAACAGACCAGGGATCTATCTTTGTATCGAACAAATTTGTTTAGTTTGCCGACGGCATGGGGATCAAGCTGCTTAATTCTTCGCCGTACTACGCACAAGCCAACAGACAAGCCGAGGCCTCAAACAAAAGTTTGATCAAATTGATTAAAAGAAAGATCTCTGAGTACCCTAAACAGTGGCACAGCCGATTAGCCGAATCACTGTGGGCGTATCGAATGGCATGCCACGGGTCAATTCAAGTCCCTCCATACAAGCTGGTCTATGGACATGAGGCAGTGCTGCCATGGGAAAGTGTCGTTAGCTCAAGGCGCATTCAGCTACAGGATCAACTCACATCCGACGATTATTATCACCTGATGGTGGACGAATCAGAAGACTTAGTTTTATCCAGGATGAGGGCCAGACATTATAATAAAAAGGTGGTGCCTAAATCTTTTGAGGAAGGCGAACTCGTTTGAAAATTGATATTGCCGATTGGATCTAGAGACAACAAATTTGGCAAGTGGTCACCAAATTGGGAAGGGCATTTCAAGATCCACAAATGCGTCTCTAAAGGAGCTTACATGCTAAAAGGGCTGGATGGAGAAGTATTTGGAAGGGCTCTTAATGGAAAATACCTGAAGAAATATCACCCAAGCGTATGGATCAACTCATGATTCGATTGGTTGCTTAAGCCGATTTACGACAGCCGATGTCTTGCACAAGGCATCGCCTTTACGAATTTTTATGCAACGTTTTTTGCTAAGTTTTCTATGATCGGCTAATGATTGGCCGATAGGGACGGTAATGATGCGCGAACGGCTTGAACTCACAATTTTGTTGCCACCGAAGCTATCAACAAAACTTGGGGGCATATACGTACACAAGCCGATTGCAAAAATTGAGCGTCAGGATTTGGATTTTTGAAAGATTTTTTAAACTTTTAAGCCTCGTAATCGGCAGTCCAAATAAGAGCGTTGGAAGTGAGTTGGATCGACGGCCGTAATTCAAGTACTGACACCAACTGTTGTGGTGCGGTCTCGGAATCGGCAGCATAAAGCGATACGGGCGGGTGGGGCCGATTTTAGCATAAGCAATTCAAGACACTACGCGTGGCCGGAAGCCGATCTTGTCTACAAGCACAGCGACAAAAGATTGATAAACTATATTACACATAAGTCAAAGCCGATTACAAGTACGAGTGAAGTAATTAAGGTCCAATCCCAGCACAAAAGTATGACAAGTATAATACAAGAGAGAGTAGCCGATCTCAGAATGTTAGAATATTATAAGCTCATTGTTTTAAGAAATCGGCTATGGCCGACAACGCTGTCCGCCTGATCTGGTCTATCTCTTCAATGGCCCTGACGTCGTCGGCCTCGGACCCTGCCACCAGGATGCCCTTCACCAGGTCTCGCAAGTGTGCCACAACCACCTTGATGCCTTGGCGTTGAGCTTCGATCTCTGCCGGCAAACCAGCTATGTACTCCTTATGGACATCGATCTCGCTCGTGACTTGAACGAGATCGGCCATCAGCTGATCTTGGCGTGAAAGGAGTTGTTCGAGCTTGGCCGTCGGCTCAGTCTTCAGGCGGTCGAAGGCGGCTTTCCGGCTCTCAATGGCGTCCTTGGTCCATTGGAGGGTGGCTGACCGTGCCTGGTTCTCGCGGCGATCAGCTATCCGCTGTCGGGCTCGTTCGTACTTGAGCTGGTGGGCTTCCATGAAGGTGGCCGGCACAATGGCGTCGGCTAGAGCTTCCGGCAGCTGGCCTTGAATTTCTTTGAAACGCGCGCGTATCGAACCGCTGTCGACCACCAGCGCATCCAGCGAGGCCTCCAGCCGGTTGCCGATGTCGGCTAGGGTAGCCCTCAGGTCCTCAATCGGCGTCACCAACACCTCCTCACCGATTTCGCCGGACTCCTCGAACTCCGACAGGTCAAAATTGAGGAGGTCGGCTATGTTCTGCAGAAAAGAGAGATGATCAGAAGACATTAAGTTGATAGAAGCCGATCGTCGGTTTCGGTCGGCTACCGTTGGCACTAGGGAGTCGGAGCGGTCGGCTCGGTTGGATCGCCGCTGCGGCCGTCGGGACCTCTTCGTCGGCGTCGTTGCCACTACCCACGGCAGGCGCAGCGTGCTCGCTAGACGCCTGGGGGGCAGCCGACGGAGATCGTGGGGGCTGCAAAAGAAGAGTTAGCGGACAAAACGGCTAATTTTTATAGGTCAAGTGGCAGGAGACGATTACCGATGGCACAGGACGTGGAGTGCGGCTGGCCAATTTCTTGACCTGAAAAGAATGGTTCGGTCAGATGCAAGTGATATCATCATGAAGCTAAATTTGGTGAAGTGAGGGCGTACCGGCCGATTTTTCGCTGGGGGACTTGGGACCGACGGGACGTCGGCTGGAGCGTTGACCGACTCATGGCTCGAGCTCCCGGGTTCGGCTGCTGCTCCAACAACCGCCGACATTTCCTCGCTGGCGACGGCGTCGAGGAACTGCGTGACGGACGGGTCTAGGGGGGACACTATCGGCTGGCACTGCCGGCTTCTTCTCTTTCAGCCTCTTGGGGGCAGGCGCGCCGACGGCTGTAGGGGTGGTGCAGCCCTTTTCTTCTGGGCGATCGGCTGGCGCACCTGCCCTCATAGCAACGACGCCAGCTTCGGCGTCCCCCAGCCGATGGCCGACGGAGCGAGGCCGCCCCCATCCAGAACACCTAAATGGTATTTGATGGGGCGCCCGGAGTCGCTCACCGTCAGCCGCTCCGTCTCCGTCTCCTGCAAATCAGACGACAAATGTTAATCGGCTATATCGCCGATGATAAGAAGAAGAAAATCATTTGGGACAAAACTCATAGCTCTTGGCCACCGCATCGGCCCCGATGGATCCCGGTCGGCAAGATGCGGGGACGAGCGGCGATGAACGGCTCCACGCACCTCGGGTTGTCGGCTGAGTTGACGTCTTCCCAATTGAAGTCGGCCGGCAACTCGAAGCCCCGGTCCCGTAAAAGTACCGGCGCGGTTCTCGTGAGACAGCCCGTCCTAGAGGGCGATGAACCATTCGGCCAGCAGATCGGCCAATTGCCTCGAGTCCGCATGAGCAGCTGCTGCTTCTCCGTAGCTCATGCATTGCGTGGTGGTGATCTGGTTGCCGTCTTCATCCTCGATCAGCTCCGGCCTTGGGAATACAGCTCGTCGAGAGGGAGAGCCGACCGGCTATCTTTTGGGTCGCCGGCCGGCGGATCTAGAAACCACCGGGGTGCCGGTGTTGATTGGAGCGTTGGCGGCTATTTTGCGGTGGCTGATGCAACATCTAATATAAATAGCCGAGGAGATATTTCCCCAGCGCAAGTTTGCCCCCGTCGGCCAAGACTTCGGCTACGACCTTGCCAGTTGACGGTCGGCCCGCAGCTCGATCCACAGAACAAAAATTTTTCAAGCCACATCATCAAGAACGCGGTGTGCTCCCTGTGGCCGACTGATCCGTCCTTCATGTTCTGGGCGATGAAGCCGCTCCACCCACCGATGGCCTTGGTTTTGAATTGGTGCTGCCCCTTTCGGCTCAGGTTGTTGGGGTTGGCCGATGACTCGATGTCCAAACCGGTTGTCATGTACACATTGGCCAACGTGATTGTCATCGGCCCTTGCCGGAAGATGAAGGCGTTAAAGCTGTCGTTCCAGAAATATGTTGCAGCTGACAGAAGCGGCTCGTCCTTTTCCATCCTGGCGACAGATAGGGCCAAGCACTGGGCGATTCCGGTCTCCTCCCACTGTGTGTATTTGGCCGATCACACCCTTTTGTACCACTCAACCCAGGCTGCGTCGGTGGTCAGCCATGATTTGAATGTCCCGTTCCAGTGGGTGAGGGATGGCTTGTTGGTGTTGAAGGGAATCCTGTTGGTTTCGGCTATAATCACATCTTTGGATCCGTGTTGCCGATGGGGCCGAGAAAGTACCTCTCGTGCTTGTGTCAGATTTGGGATAAGCACTTGATGTGACAGGTGCTACAGTTCAGAAAAAGGGGTGCTAATCAAGAACGGTTGCATATTACAGTTCGAAGAAAGAAAAAGTACTAATCAAGGAAAAAATGAAGGAAAGTGCTACTCAAAAAATGGTTGAACGTAATATTGATGCAACATGGTTGGAGAAGTAAATCCGAATGAAAAAGGGGTTCTGGATCAAACGGGAGTACCTCAGGGAACTCGGCAATGGCGGTGGCCGGAACGGCAGCGATGGTTGAGGCGGCGGCTACACCTGGCATGGCGGCGGTGGCAGGCGCGACACAGCTGCTTGATGCGGCGACGGTGGAGGCCATCGGAGTGCTTGGGGGTGAAGATGGGTCTGGTCCATGGAGCACGATGAGATTTGACGAACGCCGTTGGGATCGCCGGAGAGGAGAGAGAAGGCAAGAGCTTGCGTGCGAAGGGATTGAGTGTGTTTTGAAGGCACAGGTGTTTCGGCCGAGGAAAGTGGATATTTAAAGGGCACTAGGGGGAAGCCGAAGCGGTTTAGGTCAAGAAAAGAGCGGAAGTTTGAACAGGCAAGCAAATCCGTAACACTTCGTATCACGGACATGGGGGCATGTGTTGACACCGAAATTTGGTAATTGAGTCCCTAAGTCTGCAAAGGCGAAGCAGAATCGGATCGGCTGGTTTGGTGTGGAAATAGAGGCCACATCGGTCGAGGAGTGATCGGCTGCGAGGCCAATCGGCTAAGGTTGGATCGGACAATGGCAGCCGATAAAACCGTTTCTGGTGCAGCAGTTTGAGGGTAAATAGAAGATTCGGTTGTTAGTTGCGCGTTAAATGATATTGCCACCTATGGATAGAGTCCTGTAACGACAATTGTATCTGTAATTTAGGAGTTTGTTTAAACTGTTAGTTGTAGCACGACATGGGTCCTTCTTGGGATAATATTGTGTTTTAAATAGTGGTTTAGATAGAGTCCAGGGTTTGTACAGATAATTGAATCTTGGGTATAAATAGGACCCGAGACCCCCTGTAAAAAAGAGAACAATCAATCAAACCTTCGGCGCATCGCCAACCTTTTTCTTCAGACGAGCAGTTTGTTCGGCTACGGGCTGCATCGTTTCGATCCCCAGATCTAGGTAAATGCTTGTCATTAGTGGTATGATCTATTGTTTCTAGTGCTTCCATCGTAATGACACATTAGATTCAAGAGTTTATACTGCGCTACTTATCATATAGCGCATATAAATTAGACTAATGTTTAGATCCATCCTGCCATTGGCTAGTTCTATCAAGAACTTGCAGCCGATAGGGCTAAATCTAAAGGTTGGCTGGTTTATATGCGGTATCCACCGTCTCGAGGGATATAAATCGGCTGCAACAGATCAGGTTTTTCTTTTAATACTTAATGATGTATCGGTTCGAACCATTAAGTCGTTTTAGAACTATCAACGATCCGTTCGGCTAAGATTTGTATTGTTTAGAACAACGCCGGGGTTTCAGACTTATCTCGCCCGATATGTTTCTTTTAATATATTTATTATTAGATTTGTATTAGGACTGCCTCTTATGTTAAGATCGCATTCTTGTCGGACGTCGCCGGCCGAAATTGGCCCACCATCGATAGCCGACGGCCGATTTCCAGGCTATGCATCTGCTTCAAGAATGATATCTTTCTATAAGATTCATCGGAGTACTAGCCGATTCATCTTTAGCTTTCCAGTATCGGCTAAGTTATCGATTCATATATTTATTATCCTTTATTGTCTTTAGGTTACACGACTGATGCTGTCTTGGCATAGCCGATCCATTCCAGTCGTTTGGCTTAAATATATTTTAGGATATCATATATATGCTCATGGATTCCCTTAGCCGATCCAGTGGGGATCTAACCTAACACTTAACGCATATTCCCTTGTTTATCTTGTTGGTTAACAGATCAAACCAACTGGCACGCCCTGCACAGCACAGGTAGCCGAGAAGGACCTGCACTGGAGTTAAGCAGATCTCCCAGGCCAGCGCGTGAGAGAAATTTCTCATCAACAACATATTAATGTGTTATTTTCCAAACTTCATAGGGCTTGGTACTTTTTCTTGAGCATTTTACTGATATGTGGACTATGGAGTGTATGTGATGCACTTGCTTTGAAGAAAGAGTATTTTCTATCTGTATTGCTAACCTAGCTGATGGAATATACCCTGACTGGGCTGTTTTTGTTAAGTCAATACGTCATCCCCAAACAGAGAAGCATAAACTATTTGCAGAACACCAAGAAGGTGCAACAAAGGATGTCGAACGTGCTTTTGGAGTATTGCAAGCTCGTTTTAGTATTTTGAAGCGTCACGCCCGACTATTTGATCAAGGGGATCTTCAAAACGTGATGTTAGCTTGCATCATAATTCACAACATGGTGATTGAAGATGAAAAAGATTTGGAGCAGAATCCTTTGGATTTGAATGAAATGGCAACCACATCAACTATTCAAGAAGCTTCAATCTCTCAAGGACCTAACCCACTAATGGAAGAAGTGATAGAAAGAAATTCCATTCTTCGTGATCGTGACACTCATAAACAATTACAAACTGATTTGATTGAACACATCTGGCACAAGTTTAGAAATTGAAATTAATAAGGTATACACACACATGCACATATATCCACATAAGTAAAATAACATGTATACTACTTCTACTTTTGTTCATTGTACAATAATTGTTCTAAGATACCTCAATGCTACTGTTGATAGTGCCTACAGTTGGTGCGGACGGCTATGGATACTATGGAGGACAGTTAAGACGGCTTTGGTGCGGAAGAACCAGTTAGGATAATTTGGATTATGTACTCATATCTGTTGCAGTATTAAGACGACTTTCATGTTATTTCAGTATTATGTACTCATATCTGTTGCATGGTTGTACTTTTTTATGAAGTCCTGTGTGCTTTGATCCTCCCTTCAAACATTTGGACTGGATGTATTTGCTATCTCTATATGTATTTGCATCACTGCAACTTAGCTAATGGACTGTATCACTTAGCTAATGGACAGTATCACAGGAACTGGATTATTGGCAGTATGTTCAATATTGTGATGGCTTGCCTCTTGTCTGTTTGCTATGCTGGTTATTGTATGAGTTATTGTATATAGCTGTGTATATAAGGTTACACATTTCTTATCACAGTTGATCCATGTATTTACATGCATACAATTAATGTTAATCTCTATAAACTATGCATTGGACAGTATAGTGTCTACTGTATATTTAATGCTTTCTTTAACCTATTGACACTACCCATGGACACTATGGGTTGGGACTGCTCTAAGAGGTTGCAAAGGGGTGAAGATCGATATTCTTCCATGATGGATGGTAATGTGCTTCACTTGGACTAATGTGAACCGGCTATATGATCTTAATTAGGTCAAATGGTCCGTCCCTTGGACAATGGCAGGTTCAAATAATCAAAGACTCTCCTGCTGTGTCTCGTAACAAATTAATGACATGTTCAAAGATAAGTGATTCTACCATGAATTACTTTTTTTGGAGAAGCGGAGGGAAAAATTGTTACTAGCTTTAGCTATATATTAGGGAAAAAAAGGTGGTTTGAAGCTCTCCTCGAAAAATCATGTGTGGATTGGAATTTGATGGTGTTGTCCCTTTAAGGTACACGATTCATAAACATCATCCATCCATCGTAGAACAGTAGCATGATCTAGTGGCTGAAAATTTATAAACCTATGTAATGTATGACAAAATGATGTGCTTCCTTCGATCATTTCTCCAACTTGGTCCTATTTCCCCTCTTTCCTGAGCCTCACCTTTCCTCTTGGTCGGGGGCTATATCTAGCTAGCGCTATTTAATTTTTATTATCCACATTTTCATTTATATCTTACATATATTACTATATATAATGATTGTCTATTTTGGTCTTCTTCTATACGTATGTGTGTGATCATAACTGGATTTGAATTTAAATATTAGTTGTAAGATTATTAATTGTTTTTTGGGGTTGGTTCTGTCTCTTTTTGCACTCAATTTTATCTTTGTGATGGTTTACTGCTTCAGTTACATGTTTTTGGCCTATAAATCGCTGACAGAAAAAATCTTAACTATCAGGTCAAAATATTTATATTTTGCTATATGGATTTACGTATGGATCGGAATAAAATGGATTCCTAGATACCCTATAAGTGCTGTCCACAGTTAAGCTTGCAGCAAATCCAGATCAGAGGGGATGATCAAATCGTATGAGATGAGAAGATTATTAGCAGAGTAGTATAATAATAAACAGATTTGACACTGAATCTGATGGATCATTGTCATCGAATCAGTTAAACTACGGAAGAGATTCTCGAAGTTAGGTGACTTTGGGTCACTGACATGATCTAGTGGCTGAAAATTTATAAACCTATGTATGAGAAAATGATGTGCTTCCTTCGATCATTTCTCCAATTTGGTCCCTGTTTGAATCTATGGGCTAATTTTTAGCCCCTCTTCTTTTAGCTCCAATTAGCCCTCAAGGATCAAAACAAGGGGGCTAATTTGGGGCTAAAGTGAATTAGTCCACCCCAAAAAATTAGCCCTTCCAAGGGTGATTTATTTGGGCTAATTTGCTCCTGCTATCTCCATGATGTCTATGGATTTGCTGCAAGGACACATTTATTCATATATTTAACTTTGTGTATTCATGTCATAAGTCATGTATATTTGTTCAATGTAATAGGGTAATAATACCCTCAAATTAAAGACAAATTAGCCCTCAAATTAACCCTGGATCAAACTAATTTAAGAGCTACAAATTAGCTCTCAAATTAGCCCTAAGGCTAATTATCCAAAGAGGGCCTTGGTTCTATTTCCCCTCTTTCCTGAGCCTCACCTTTCCTCTTAGTCAGAGGCTATATCTTAGCTAGCGCTTTTTAATTTTTATTATCCCGATCCAGCATTTTCATTTATATCTTACCTATATTACTATATATATAATGATTGTCTATTTTGGTCTTCGTCTATACGTATGTGTATGACCATAACTGCATAACTGGATTTGAATCTAAATATTAGTTGTAAGATTATTAATTGTTTTTTGGGGTTGGTTCTATCTCTTTTTCACTCAATTTTATCTTTGTGATGGTTTGCTGCTTCAGTTACATGTTTTCGGCCTATAAATCGCTGACAAAAAAATCATAACTATCAGGTCAAAATATTTATATTTTGCTATATGGATTTACGTATGGATCGGAATAAAATGGATTCCTAGATAGCCTATAAGTGCTGTCCACAGCTAAGCTTGCAGCAAATCCAGATCAGGGGATGATCAAATCGTATGAGATGAGAAGATTATTAGCAGAGTAGTATAATAATAAACAGATTTGACACCGAATCTGATGGATCATTGTCATCTAATCAGTTAAACTACGGAATAGATTCTCTGAAAAGTCAGATGACTTTGGATCACTGACATGTGAACCCATCTCGCGACGGATCCACATGTCAGTGACTAAAGTCACTCTGACTTAAGTCAGAGAATCCACGCTCGTTAAACATCCAACCCCATAACAATGTCGCAAGTACTGTAAAGTACATAAGGTCCAAATTAGTCCAAATTAAGGAAAGCAGTTGAAACACAAAACATGTCACCACACAATTTATACTTGCTCCATCCAAAAAAGACTTTTTTTACATTAATCTAAATATTCAGATTTATGAAAAAAAGTTTTTTTAGACGGAGATAGTATGTTGCAGAGGGTGGGTTGAAATTCTCTCGAATTGTTGTGGGAATTGGATTGTTTATTCTATTTTTAATATTTTTCATGCCCACCACTCACGGTTTCATCACATTTTTATTTTTTGAGGCACGTGCATTTAAAAACAAATTGTAGTTGTATTCCCAATACTATTGAATTAATTTTAAAATTCGAAATTAAATTGGCTCCTGCTTCAAAGCGGAAGCTATATCGAGCACACTTTTGCTTTTAAGAGAATGATAAATTTCAAATTTAAATTTAACTCAAGATTTTTGGTAGATTACTTTGTTTCCTGATCAATCATGAAAAGAGAAATATGCAATAAGTTTTAAAACTTAAATTTAACTACGTCAAATTTTATTTCGGCTCCCAAGAAAATTAATTTAGTCCCGAGAAAAATTTAAATTTGGCTACGCCAAGTTTTGCAACCGTGTTTTCGGATTGGAAAGCGACCAGTGGGACGACGAACTTTGTGAGAGTTCACTAATTTTCCTCAGATATATACCACAATTAACTCGAAAGGTTTGTGGGAGACCAACTTTGGAGACGAAACGAATAAAACTATAACAAAATTGTGAGCCCTAGACGTGAGTCGGCAGAAACAGAAAATTCCGAGTAAAGTATGGCGACTTCTTTTTTAACGAATCGACACGAGACAGTGCCCATCTTATTAAATATAGCGAAAATGGTTTATATTCTATAATAGTATGACGAGTTAGCAACAAATTTAACGAGAGTAATGGGCTTCGAGAGTTTAATTGTGGTTCCTTAATTTCCTCAAATAGTAGCACCAAGTACTATGACAAAGTAAGATAGCAGTATAAACGTGGATTGCTATAAACTTACATGAAAAAATAAAAAAAAGTAAACTTACGTGAAAGAGATAAAGAAAAGTAAACAGTGGTAGCTCTTCTGAAAAGTTAGCTGAACATGTTAGGCTAAGTTCGAAATGAGTGGTTTGGAAACCCTCTCTACCACGTAAAAACAGGTATAGAGTAACACATGATTAATGATTAATTATGTGGAGATTATGGCAATCGGGTATCTACATGGCAAGCTTATCCGACTGAAGATAGGGATAGGTTGTGCCTATCAAATATGTAAACCAACTACGACTTGGGTATTACGTTGCCGATTAGATAAGGCAACGGCTCATAGTCACGGTTTGGTAAGATTGAGAAACCGACTTAGAGTAAGATAGGGTTTCCGATCCGTAAGCCCACCTCCTAAGACTATATAAGGGGGTAAGGGCGTCCCTTGAGGGATATACGATTTCATAAGCAAGAGCTTTAGACACACGAGATCAATAAAGACACTCGGCGGATCGAATCCACCGAAACGAGGTAGGGTATTACCTCACGAGAGGGCCCGAACTGTCTAAATCCTCTTTTCCTCCTAACCCATTGTGCTTGGCGATCTTGACTGCGACCCCCAATTTTCTATTGCCGAAACCAAGTTTCGACGGTTGGCGCGCCGTAGGGGCTTGCGCGTCGAGACTTCTTTAACAATCTCGCCAACAAGCGTGATGGGATCTCCTTCGATTCGGCGACTTCGCCGCCAACTTCTTCGGCGACTCCTCTTCCGACTCGGATTCAAACCGGTCGGAAGGAAAGACCCACTCGGCGCCGTTCGGGCTCCCAATAGCGCCGAGATCTTCGACGACATCTTCAAGATCAAGATGCAATCTACTTTCTCCGACGACGGACTTCACTCGGCACCATTCGGATTACCGAATACCGCGAAATCTGCGCCAATTTTCTCACCTCCCGACGGAGAGCGTCTATTCGGACGAAGACCGCTCGGTGCCGTTTGGGTTACCAAACGCCGCCGAGATCTACAAACTTCTCTCCCCGAGTCGGCGGCGACCCACTCGGAGGAGCCCACATCCCCAAGCTCGGCTCGACCGGAACGATCCGGACCCGGGCTACCCAGGATCAAGGGAGGTCGCCGTCATCCTCCCATCATTCGGCTCCTGCTCATCTTCGGAGCTCAATGGATACCTCAGCCCCGCTGGCTTCGACAACCTCTATGGCATCCCTTCTGACGAAGCCGACAACTCCGACTGCCGCATGGACTATGAGCCAAAGTGCTTTGATGTCCTCATGGCCGAGCCGGACGAGTCCGACTCAAGATGGCCAAGGCTTGCCGAACAAGAGCGAGCCAAGATGGAGCACGAGCGCAAGACGGCCGAAGAGGAAAAACAACGCAAGGACGAGGCTGACAAGAGGAAGCAGGACCTACGTGCAGCCGGACGATCTGCCCAGGAGGCCATCCTCCAAACACGGGTCCGCAACACCAACATCTTCCAAACGCCACAGCAGAACGCTGTTGCCGCACTCACGCTCTTGGACACCGTCATTGAAACGGCACCCGCCAACGTGACTCCGATACTCGACAAGATAAAGACCATCGTCGCAGCCACAGCTAACGGCCAACCCACCACCTCGGCACGAAGGCCGACTGAATCTGTGGCCGAAACGCCAGACAAGAGCCGGCTTCCGCCTCTAAGGTCAGGAGACTATAAGAGGCCCGAGCCAGATCGGTCGACGACCAGGCCAAGAGGCCCACCTCGCGAGTCCACGCAGAAGTACCAGGAGCAAACGGCCGACTCCCGCGACAAACGACATGGACGTCCACCCGTCCACCACCGCGTCCGCCGCAACAACAGCTCCAGCTACCCAACCAGCCAACCGAAGACCCCGCCGAGTGATCTGCGGGAAGTCCTCGATCGCCGGTACCAGGAGCGGGACCGACGCACTCGGGAAGATCGGAGGGGATCACCCGATAGCGGCGACGATGGAGTACCGGCCTTCACTCGGGAGCTTCGCCGAGTGCATTGGCCCAGTGGTTTTAAGCCCACGGGAATCGAAAGATACGACGGCAAGACCGACCCCGAGTCGTGGCTTACCGTGTATACTCTCGCCATCCGCGCGCGAGCGGCGACAACAAGGCTATGGCCAATTATTTGCCCATGGCCCTCGCCAACTCGCCAGAACGGCTCACGAACTGCCAAGAGGCTCAATCGGCTCGTGGAGCGAGCGAGGACCACTTCATCGCCAACTTCCGGGCACCTTCGAGAGGCCCAGCACACACTTTGACTTATACAACGTCATTCGAAGCCGGACGAGCCTCGAAGGATTACATTCGGCGCTTCTCCGAAAAGCGCAACAAGATCCCCAACATCACCGATGACATCATCATCGCCGCCTTCCGAAGGGAGTCCGTGATGAACTGTTCATCGGGAAGTTCGGGCGCAAGCCACCGAAAATGGTGAAACAAATGTTCGAGACGGCGAACTCCTACGCCAAGTCCAACGATGCAATCAAGGCGGCACACCAAGACCTGGTTGCCACAACGCCCGATTCTCAACACCGTCGCCGAGTTGCGGCTTACGACGCGATCATGAACGATCGTGAACGCTCGGTGCACGCATCATCTACAAGCAATTCTCGAGCAATATGCGGCACGGTTAAACAAGAAGCCGACTAATGAAACCGATCCATCGGGAACCAAGAAGAACAACCCGACTGGAAATTCAGAGCCTTTTCAAGACCACGTGGGCGAGCTGAATCACATCTTCGGGGGCTGCAGGCTTATGAGTCCAAGAAGAAGCAAAAGCGATGGATCACGAGGTCAACGCAGCACAACCCGAAGTCCCACAACATCTACGATGGTCGAAGGTGGCCATCATGTTTAATCGCTCGGATCATCCCGACCGAGTGGTTCACCTAGGCGAAATCCCTTGGTACTTGACCTAGTGGTTCGAACATCAAGGCGAAGCGCGTCCTCTTCGATGGGGCAGCGTCCTCAATCTCCGTTCGTCAAGACCCTGGATGAGATACAAATCCCGAGAACGAGTTGAAGGCAAGCTCGGCCCCCTTCCACGGAGTGATCCCGGGCTGTGCCCACACCACTCGGGCACATCGCCCTTTCGGTCACCTCCGAGTTCGCGAGAATTTCGAACGGAGAATACCACCTTTGGGGTGGTCGACTTCAAAGACGGCCTACCACGCGATCATCGGAAGACTGCACTCGCCAAATTCATGGCGATACCACACTACACTTACCTCGCATGAAGACGCCTAGCCCTAACGGCGTCATCGCCTGCGCGCGACGTCAAACAAGCCTTCACTGCGACAAAGAAAGCTGCGATATGGCCTAATCTTGTGAGAAATCACGTGGCCGGAAGAAATCCGACTACATCAACATCCGAAGAGGGTGAAATTTCTACAAAGAGGATAGCCAAGTCGGAACAAGGCGACGCCAAAACAAAAAAAAATCTTCCTTGATCCGATCGGCAAGATATCTTCAAGGACTTAGAAGATACCATAGTCGCAATGTTCGGGCGCGAGCTCTCATTTTCGATGATTTGGTTCTACGCAAGATCCGGACCATCAAGGACCATCACAAATTATCTCCATTATGGGAAGGACCATACATAATCGCCGAGGTGACTCGGCCAGAGCATTTCGACTAAAGCGCGAAGATGGATCTATGGTGGAGAACTCCGGAATATTGAACATCTTCGACGATACTATGCTTAAATTGCCGTAAGTTTTATGTTGTTCTTGTTGTCAACCTCAAGCAAGATGACTTCTTGAGTTGACAATCGGGGCTGCATACGTGTCAATAAAGCATGGTTTTCTTTGATAACTTGTTTATATTTAGTTTATCATTGTTTATTGTTTTGATTCGAGTTCAATAGATAAGGGTGAGAATTTTTGATGATCTAATCAAGTTTTAGGCTTGGTGACGTCGGACGAAAATTACTTAAGAAATTTTCTATGAAGACTCGGTCAAGGCATTAACATAAATAAGCTAGATACCTACAAGTTCACATCGGAGACATAAAGAGACCAAGATGATTAAACTTACTCCCGACGAACCTCGGACGACAAGGGAATCTTGGAGGCGGATGCGGAAGACGGCTGTGATGGAACAAGAGTTCCTAGATGGATGGATTTGCACGCACACGAGTTTAGGGTTCTCCACGGAGAGCGGTGAACAGTCTTGCGAAAGAGAAAACTTTTAGGGAAGATGAAGTGTCGAGGACGACCTCGAGTCTTCGTAAAAAGACTTGAGGGTTTTCGCTAAGTCGTCTCGTGATTGGGCCGAGCCCATGAGAGACTTGCGGCCCGGCTAAGGTGTGGCTTGACATGTGTCCTTAGGGAGTTAAGTGGATGGACTTAAGCAGATTTGCCACGGCAATATGCACGTGTCATATAGCCCAATACCTTTAAAATCCTTTCATACCGCGGTTTGCATAACTTCATGAGAAGTTGACACGATGCAATTTGAAAGGTGACAAATAGTTAAGCTTTTCATGGCTGTCCGATGACAGAACTATTTGGTTTTAAAGCATTTGATTAAATGATTATATCAATGCTATTTTTCCCACCTTGGTGAAGATCTTTTTAGATTAAGACCAATATTATGGCAGGAGCTATTTAATATTTTGGTCGTATTTTTCGATGATGAAAAATTTGTTTACCCATGAGGGTTGACTAAATTATTTGTCCCGAGATGACTCGGACAAATTAACTCGGATGAGCATGAGCTTACGAGTGTTTTTACCCACGAGGGTTGATGAGATTATTTGTCCCGAGATGACTCGGACAAGTTAACTCGGATAAGCATGAGCTTGCCGAGTGTTTTTACCCAAGAGGGTTGATTAAATTATTTGTCCCGAGATGACTCGGACAAGTTAACTCGGATGAGCATGAGCTTGCGAGTGTTTTTACCCACGAGGGTTGATTAAGCTATTTGTTAGAGATGACTCGGGCAAATCAACTCGGATAAGCATGAGTTTGCCGAGTGAATTGATTTTCTTACCCATGAGGGTCGATAGAATTACTTGTTACGAGATGACTCGGGCAAGTTAACTCGGATGAGAATGAGCTTGCCGAGTGAATTGATTTCTTACCCATGAGGGCTAAATAAATTATTTGTTCCGAGACGACTCGGGCGAACTACTCGGATAAGCATGAGCTTGCCGAGTGATGTGATTTTTATGATTGCTTTAGCTTGTGCTAAGCATTTATATGAGAATTATTTGTTTCGAGATGACTCGGGCAAATTTTCGGGATGACTCGGGAAGATCGGCTCGGATAAGCATGAGCTTACCGAGCGAATTGATTTCTTACCCATGAGGAATGATTGAAATATTTGTTCCGAGATGACTCGGGCAGATCCACTCGAGATAAGCATGAGCTTACCGAGTGCTTTTCATCCATAAGGATTGGTTGAGTTATTTGTTCGAGGTGACTCGGGCAAATTCACTCGGATGAGCATGAGCTTACCGAGTGATGAGATTTATATAAATACTTTAGCATGAGCTAAGTATTCATAAGAGAATGATTTTATATATAGTTCCGACTATATGCTTAGTACATTTTTGACTAACCACATAGTCGGAGGCTACACTAATTAGGTGCATCGGAGATGCACCTAGATATTTATTTTTGAGAATTTTTGAGAATTTTTCCAGCCCTTCACGAGTCTTTGGAGCCACTCGGGAAGATTCGAGCGAGATGATGGAATCACTTGATGCCGAAGCACTCACCAAAGAGATTTTTGGTCGCGTCTTGTTTTGGTTTGAAGCCGAGTTGTCTCGTCGGCGAAAAGGACTCGGGGGCTACTTGTGGAGATTATGGCAATTGGGTATCCACATGGCAAGCTTATCCGATAAGATAGGGATAGGTTGTGCCTATCAAATATGTAAACCAACTACGACTTGGGTATTACGTTGCCGATTAGATAAGGCAACGGCTCATAGTCATGGTTTGGTAAGATTGAGGAAACCGACTTAGAGTAAGATAGGGTTTCCGATCTGTAAGCCCACCTCCTAAGACTATATAAAGGGGGTAAGGGGCGTCCCTTGAGGGATATACGATTTCATAAGCAAGAGCTTTAGACACACGAGATCAATAAAGACACTCGGCGGATCGAATCCACCGAAACAGGAGTAGGGTATTCACCTCACGAGAGGGCCGAACCTGTCTAAATCCTCTTTCCTCCTAACCCATTGTGCTTGACGATCTTGACTGCGACCCCCATTTTCTATTGCCGAAACCAAGTTTCGACAAATTAAATATTAGCTTAAAAACTTAAAAAAATTAATATGAATTATTGAAGCAACTAACGTACAGTAAATCGAGAAATGTGAAAAAAAGAAAGAGTAAAAGTTGAAAAGACAAAGTACAAAACACATCCCTAAAATATATACATATTCATGAGAAGAGAAACAAAATACTTGTTAGTTCGTTCGTATAGAAAAATAATGGTATGAGATTAGTAGTAATAGGCTCTCCTATGAGCTTATAAATATAAATGGAGTAGTAGTTACCTAAATTAGACGATGTTTGATAGAGTCTTCAATTTCAGTTGGAGCTAAGTTTGATACTGATGAAAGTTTTTATTTTTATAAAGTGATCTATTAATTTGTTTAGGGTTAGAGTGTTAGAGTTAGAGTGTTTAACGGAGCTCCGCCTCCCCTCACCAGATACAGTATCTAAGCCCTGTCAAATACCGTCTTAGTATTAAATTTGCTTCAACTAAATAAGGTTAGTACGTGTAGCAAACAAATAAAACAATTAGCAGCTTGGTTAGAGAGATAGAGAGAGAAAGCGGATTAATCAAGGCAGGCCAGGGAGGAGTAGATCGATGGAGCGAGGGAGTCAAAAAATATCTGGAGGAGGAGCGAGGGGGCGTGGGGAACGAGGAATACGAGGTGGCGGGAGTGCGGGCAGGTCGTCACGTGGGCCACCCAACCACCTCAGCTCCCGCCGCGGCTTGTGGCCCTCCTCGCTTCGCCCCTATCTCTCTCTCCCTTGTTTTTGATCGCCTCACGTCCACGGCTTCTACCACTCCTCTCTTCCTTCCTTTCTTTAATTTCTTTCTCCCCACCGTCTGCGACTGCTACTATCAGCGACCTACCTCTTCCGTCCTCATATAAATATATATACAAAATATTATATATTATACTATAAGTTGTGACATATTTATTTTAGAACATATAATATTAAGATTACTTCTGGTAGTATTATTTTTTTCTCGGATTATGTTTCTAGCTGAAACAGAAAGACTTTTGTTTGTTCGTTTGTTTGTCTTTTTATTTCAAAATTTTTGGCCAATATTTTTAAAACACGTGATTTGTTTAATTTTCTAGAGAAAGTATCAAGGCCACATTCCGCACCTACAATTGATTGGTTTTTTTCTTCTTTTGTATGCCCTCCTTTTTCCCATTAATAAACAGAAACAAGATACATTATTATGTTTTGCATACCTTCTTTTCCTACAATTGCTTCCTCTCCTACTATTAGGATGTTGCCGTCAGTTCATTACGTGTAAGTTGATAAAAATACATGGATAAATGCGTTTTTTGTTAATTATTTTTACTCGATAATGCTTGTTACAGCTATAATCATTGTTTGCCCTCTAAAGAATAAGTCGAGTAAAATTTTAAATTTTAAAATTTAGTTTTGAAGTTGATTTATGGTATTTTCGATGTAGTTTTTTCATCGACTTATAAACTTCTAAGGACACATAAAAATTTTACTCATAAATTATTTTTATCACTAAATAAATTGTTACAACTTATAATTAGCCAGTGATCAACCAATAGGACCAGATGAAACGATAGGACTGACGCACATAGATTACACGCAACAATAATTACTCAACAGGGCTCTTAAAAATAGAATACGAAAAATTAGTTCAATTGTAATTTTTGAAGCCAGGTTAGAAAGATTGAACTACAACTCATAATTACTCATAATTGAATTTAATGAAAGTTTTAGAAAAAAAATCATAGATCCGCCACCGGTTGATTTATAGCGAAAGCGAACAAGGGGCCAAAATTTGACCCGAGGAACTAGAACTAGAAGCAAAGCCTGAAAAAAAAGGAAATAAAGAAAGCAGCGAATGTCCACCTGGTGCCTCCAGCGCCAGTAGGGGGCGTCCCCAGCGCATCCGCAGAGGATCCTCCCTTCCAGGCTCAAAACCACCCTCCCCCACCCTTCTTCCTCTCACTCACCTCACCCCCTCCTCACAACCCCAACCCCAACACCACCCCACACCACCCCACCGTAGAGAGAGAAACAAGGGGAGAGAGAGAGAGAGCGCTTGAGACAAGCAAGAAGCAGTGGGGAGGCAGAGAGCCTAGGGGGTGTCAAAGAGAGATCTTTGTGTGGCGATCATGTCGGCTGCGGCGGCGGCGGCGGGGGAGGGGAAGGAGAAGGGGGCTGGTGCGGGTGAGGCGGCGGTGGGGGTGGGGGCGGGGGCGGGGGCGGGGGTGTGTGAGCTGTGCGGGGCGGCGGCGAGGGTGTACTGCGGGGCAGACGAGGCGACGCTGTGCTGGGGATGCGACGCGCAGGTGCACGGGGCGAACTTCCTCGTGGCGCGCCACGCCAGGGCGCTGCTGTGCCGCGGGTGCGCGAGGCCCACGCCGTGGCGCGCCGCGGGGCCCAGGCTGGGGCCCACCGCGTCTCTGTGCGAGCGGTGCGTCTGCCGTGGGGAGGAGGCAGGCGCGGCCGTGGTGGTGGTGGTGGTGGAGGAGCCGGTGGGGGTGGGGGTGACGAGGAGATGAGCGGCGAGGGCGACGCCGTGGAGGGCGATGAGGAGGAGGAGGAGGACGACGACGAGGTGGTCGTCGAGGAGGAGGAGGAGGAGGAAGAGGAGGAGGAGGGGAGGGGGAGAACCAGGTGGTGCCGTGGGCGGAGGAGGCGGAGGCCACGCCGCCGCCCATCGCGAGCTCCACGTCAAGCAGCAGCCGGGAGGCCGCGGCCAACGGCGCGAATGCCACCGACCGCCTCAAGGTGCCCGCTCCTCTCCTCTCCATCTTCCTTGATTTGGCTTTTCCTGATCTTGCAAACCTGGATCATTCTCGCCAATTTGGGCAACACAATCACAGCACGAAAGAATCAAGATCGATCGATCGTCTCTTCCTATTTCCGAGGCAAAGATCATGTGTTCTTGCAAGAGGTTTTGATGTTGCGTTGCGTCTGATGCAAATGCCGATCGATGTGTCTCTTGCAGGAGGACCAGCCGTGCTCGACGTCGCAGCCGGGCTTGTGCCGGTACGCGTCGTCGGTTCGCCACGGCAGTGGTGGCGGCCGGTGCGACGAGGCCACCTCCTCCCGGACCGGCGGCGTCGGCAGCCGCTTCCTCGCCTCCCGGCATAGGAAGAGATCGCCTTTGGATTTCGGCCGGTCAGGGTCAGCGCAGTCGGGGAGCGGCACGCAGGGGAGGAATTGCTCCAATGCGACCATTGGTAGAAACGAGTGAGTTCACAATCTTGCTGTTCCCAAGAATTCTTAAGCATAGCAACTATAATTTCACAAAAGCAAGAAAAAAATTTCAACTTTTCGAACAATGGCGCAATGACACGTAGTATAAGCATGATGTGAAAATATAAAAAATATCAAGAATTGATAGATCAATTTGTAAGTAATTAAATTGCTGAGTGGCAAGAGAAAAAGAGGGTGAGTGAATTTTTGATGTAAAAGTTGTAGTTATAGGTTGATAACAACTTCTAGATTTACTGTCATGAAGCTTCTACTGCTGAAAAAGATGGCTACATGCCTACAGCATAAGGATTTACCTTTGCTTGCCTTGCTTGCTGAGCGCTATCATATGATGCTTGGAGTGTTCTGCAATCCCACTACTGTTGTAGTTGATTGATAGCAAACTAGCTTTTAGATTCCAAGAGCATTGCAAATATACTTTTCCTTCATCTAGTTTGAGTATATTGCCATGTACATGGCAGGTGAGCCAGTGCAGTGTCGAAGTGGCGGCGATTCGTTTCAAACATTGTAGTCCTGTTTTTAGTGCTTATCTTTCCAACCTTTTAACTTGAAAAGCTCTATGCATGTATCCGTATTAAGATTGGCACTAGGTTGAAAGATTTCCATGTTCTCCCTTTTGCGGCAAAAATTGAGCAAACTTGATCAGTCAGTGAGTGCTCTTTTATTTTAACAAAGTAGTAACTGATCTTGTCCTTTTTTGTTATGCAGCTTTTCCTGAGGCAACTGAAACAATGATGTAGATGCTGATGCTAACTACATTAGAAGGTCACTTTTGGTGTATCTAAGCATTTGGGGAGATGTGGATCACTGCAAAGATCAAACCTCCACCGAGCACACACATCTTTTCCGTCGACAACTTGTGGAGTCGACTTATCACGTGGCCATCCCAGAACTTGGTAGTATTTGTAATCGCGACGGCTTGCTGGAGCCTGTATATGTGCCCCCACTACTTTCATGTGTTTAATCCCTTTTTCTCCTTTTGGATGAGGCGTTCTGGCTAACTTAAGAAATGATATAGGTTTGCATTTGCAGTGCCATTCTTCCATGGTTTCACTGTCTGAATGCTTCCATTGTGTCCTATGTTCAGTCTCAAACTTGTTCAGAAATCACAATCTTGGCTGAAATGTGTTGAAATCTGTAAATTCGATGGCTGTCGAATTTCGGTAGTTCTCATGGTTACTGGAGCCTGAAAAGGAATACACACTACCCAACAATTTGCACAAAATGACATGTATATATTGTACTGAACTTATCTCGAATTCTTTTCCAGGTAGGCTTTGTGGGATTAGGATGAGATTCTTGCTAGGATATTTATGCTGTCAATTCAGTGTGTTCTTAAATGGAAAAATCCGGCTTGGTGGGAAAAATGGATAAGTAACCTCTTTTGAAAAACTTTGCCCAAGGTTGAAACTCTTATCAGGTCAGTGAAAGCAACACACAGGTGCTAATAACATTGAGGCTAAATCTCTCCTTTTCCTTGTTGAGGGTATCAAATTCTTCATCCTGATCTTCCCCCGTCACCAAGGTCATTATCAGACATCGCTCACCACAGAAAATAGAAATATATATATATATATATTATAAAGAAAAGATGCATTGCATGCTTGCTTTGTGGTGTGAAAGTAGTAGAGATCCATTGGCGTTTGGCGAGGGGGACATCATGCATGCCACATGCTTTGATGAAACTGATCTGGAGATTATTTAGATTTTGCTTGGAAATGATCCACTTGGAGATTAAGATAAGTGGGTTTGGGTCAATAGGAGCTCAGGACCGGGCAAGAGGGAAGAGGGGAGAATAGGTCCTATCATTTGACCCCCTTCTCGTTTTAAAAGACCTCTCATTTCATATGGCTAACATCTCGTCTCATTTTTAAAAGGCTGTATAATTAATTAGTTTGACATATAGTTGTGTATTTTGAGAAATTTTTTACACGAATTACACCTTCCTATTATTTGGGGGAATACTTATATGCCATATCATTTCCACGTATTTTTCGAGCCATTCCATTCTTAACTTACACACTTTCATAATTACTAATAACATGCTTGTGTGCTGTACCAAGCCAGACCCATATAATTAGGGATGTATTAAAAAGGTGATTGAGGTGACTGAGAAATATTGGATCTGGTGGTTATGCAAGCGGAGACGTGTTGCACATGGTGAAAGGAGGGAATACAAAGAGGACGACTCCAGTTTCACAATAGTAGAAAAACTTGACATAGACTTCTTTGTGTAGAGAACTTTTACACAAATTACAATATCTTCCTATTATTTCAGATTTAAAAAAAATTTCAGTAGACCAACTGATTCGTAGAATAAAAAATAGTGACAGTCTAAACTGATTCATAGAAAGAGTAACGATATATGTTGATCATCTCAAAGAGACGTCTCAAAATCACGGGTTAGTTAATCATGTGGTTTTAAGGGGTTATACCCTGTCTAAGGACAGTCCTTGCAAAAATTGGCCGTCTCCGTTGGTGCCAACCATAGGAGGGAGGGAGGATGCACTGTGAATTGAATTTGTAGGGAAAGAGGAAGAAGAAGGGTGGAAGGGCCAGCCATCCACGGCCATGGAATGAATGGAGAGGAGAGGAACATTTTGCCACAACCTTTGCTGCTGTAGGACAGAAATCCTACGGAATGTGGACCATGCAAAATATATGAACCATATCAGCTGCCGATCTGAAAAGATCTTTGCACAAGGGAACAAGGAAATGTAGGCCACTAGATATCCACCGCACTGCAGAGTTTATTCTCTCCTCTGAATAAAGGCATGCCATGACAGAGTGAGTTTGTTCTTTGACGTCTACTCCCACCGCCATAAAAAAAAAACTATCGTGCTGGAAATCAGTACGAATTTAAAATTGTAACACGAACTCCGTTGATTTTATGCGATAATAATTATTTATTTTATTGTGATTTGTTTGTTAATAAAATTTACTTTAAACATGATTTATGTTTTTTATATTTACATAAAATTTTAAAATAAAATGAATGATAAAACGTATGTCAAAATTGAATGGCATCATGTATTAAAAATTTAATACAGAGAAAATATTACTTCCTTCGAGGTGAATCCGTACGAAATTTTCATACATCAACCCCTATAAAAAATATTGATGTCATGGTTTTAAAATTTTTTAACTTCGAGACAAGTCAAAACGACATCAGTATATTTTGACATCAGGAGTAGAAGACCACAAACGAGACCTACTAAAAATTTGCAGCATCACTTTGCAACTTAAGTGCGCATGTAGATATCTCATGCATGTCACGTAAATAGCCATGATTTTTTAAAGAAAATATCAATAACATAGGTTATAATGTTATAAGCCACTCCACTAACATGCACTACTAAATTCAATCTGCGCATTAAAAAAACAAATTTGGGCATGATTAGTATGGTACAATTCAAGTATTCATAACCAAATTTGGGGTTAAAATTTTGCAATATGGTACATGCCTATTGTATAAATGTTGTAAAAATGTTACAATTTTTTTTACAACTGTTTAAGTCATATTAAAGGAGAGCAAACGAGAGTGTTTGTAGTTGAATTGTAAAAATCTAGCTACAACTATTGTTGCTTGATTTCCTTGGTTTAGGACCTTTTAGGGAGCAAAAAAAGGAGCTGGTGAGGAAAAATAGGAATAAGAAATCCAAAGAATTAAAGTCAAATAATTGATCTGTTTTGATCGTAGGTAGACTTTTGTCTTGGTGAACTTGGCAATCTTATTGGGCTCACCGGTGGTTGGCCTGGCCCAAGAATATCTAAACCGGCTAAGCTCAAGGAGGCTAGCAATAAATCCATGAACCTACTTAAATTGTACTTGGGTGTTTGTAATTATGAAAACAATACTTTAAATCCCAGTAGGTGGATCTATACACTATAAATTTACCACGGTACTAAAAATGGGTTTTCCCTATTTGAAAGTGTATTATCAGACAAACAATTAGAATAATACTAAAGATATCTCTAACTAGTTACATTCCATATAACTACATACCATATTCATAACAACATAAGATGACATTAGTGCTTTGGCTACATAACTGTTATACATAACTTAGTTTTGAATTGTACTAATTTTGAAGCAAGTAGAAAACATACAGTTGATTAGGCAAGTTGTTTTCAATTACAAACTTGGCTAATCATCAAAAGGTTTGTTCGGCTGCTGCAAGCCTGCAAACACCAAGCAAACAGCAGCTACAGCATCAGCCTCTCGAGCAGGCCCAAAGAAGAATGATTCTCACCGAGAGGCAGGTAGAATTAATTTTTTCCGCGAACATGTAAAAGGATTGAACGTCAATATATTAGAAAAAAAACAAGTTCAAGGAATACAGAAAACGCAAACGACCAGACTAGTCGAAGCGCAAAGGAGGGAAAGAAAACGCTAGAAACTAGGGTACTACTAGGAACTAAGGGTACTCCATACAACGGGAGAGGGCCAGGGCCACACTAGACTCCCAGAAAAACCCCAAACAAACGAGACCCAGCTAGAGACCAAAGAAGACCCTCTGCTCGAATTGAGGAGAAAACCACCGAGACAGAGGAAAGAGACGACTTGAAGACCCTGGCGTTACGTTCCTTTCACAACATCCAGGAGACAAGGAGCACCGGGAGTCAAAGTTTGCGCGGAGATGCTCAGGCAGATGCTCCCTACAGGACTGCCACCAATCCTAAAGCTAGCCGCCACGCAGGGGGGATAGGGTCGCCCAGCCAGAGGAAGAAAGTATCGCGAGCCAAACCTGACGAGCGAACACACACTCCAGGAGGATGTGGTTTGCCGTCTCAAGCTCCTGTGCACAGAATGGGCAAACCGAATGACTGTCAATGCCGCGCTTCTGGAGAAGATCAGCTATCCAGCAGCGCTGTTGAAAAGCAAACCAGAGAAAGAACTTGCACTTTGGCGAACCCCTCACTCTCCAAAGGAGCGACGCACCGGCCAAGGAAAGTTGGCCTAGAAAGAAGGTCCGGTACGCTGAGCGTGCCGAATAACGGTGGTCACCAGACCAACGTCAAACCACACGGTCCTCGGTGCCAGGCGAAAGCTGCACAGAACGCACCGCATCCCAAAGAAGAAGGAACTGGGTGATGACAGAGACAGAAAGGGCACCACAGATGTCGACAACCCAGGCATTGAGAGCTAAGCCTGCGGAAACCAAACGCGAAGCACGGATGCACCGAGGAACTGCAGACAAAGGTCGGGGGCCGGCATAGCAGCGGCGGCCAACAATCCAACGGTCAGTCCAGAAGAGCAAGGACTCCCCACCACCCGGCACAAAAAACTTAGAAGCCACAAACAGATCCTCCACACTTTTCTCAACCGGAGCCTTCAACCCCTCCCAGCAAGATGGCCCGCTCGCTGAAGCCAAAGCCAGCGGACCCACAGAGCGTACCCTGCCAACCTCAAATCCGAAATACCCAGGCCACCCAGCTCCTTCGGGCGACAAACCCTCAACCAAGAAACCCTGCATTGGCCCCCATGGACCGAATCCGTGCCCGCCAAAAGAAAAGCACGTCGCCTCTTGTCGATGGCTTTAATCACCCAAGCTGGGAGGCCAACTGCCAAGGACACATGGACAGGAATAGAAGAGAGGACCGACTTGAAAGAACCGCCCGGCCCAGGAGAGTAAGGAGTCGGCCTTGCCACGGCGAAAGGTGAGAGGAGACTTTATCCACCAATGGTTGCAGGGCCGCTTTCATCAACTTACGAACGGAGAGAGGGATACCGAGGTACGTGCAAGGGAAGTCAGAAATCGCACACGGAAAGCAGGACTGCACCAGCTCCAGGTCCTCCGCTGAGCAGCGGATCGGAGTAACCGAGCACTTAGAGAAGTTAGTGCATAGGCCGAAGGCTGAGCCAAACACTAAGAGGATGCCCTTGATGAGGTTGAGATCCTAGCGAATCAGAGAGAGGAAAAGTACCAGATCATCCGCGTAGAGCGAGACATGGTGTCGAAGCGCGCGAATGTCTAGCGGAAGGAAACCACAAGAGTCGGAGGCCTGGAACATCGCGTTGAGGATATCCATCACTAGAATGAAAATCATAGGAGAGGCTGGATCCCCTTGCCGCAAACCTCTCTCGATGTGGAAAGCGGGGCCGGGGACTCCATTAACCAACACCCGAGAAGACGAGGCGTCCAAAATGAGAGAAACCTAGTTACGCCAACGCTGACTGAAGCTCAGGTGGGCAAGCACCTCTAACATAGAATTAAATAAACAGAGGCTATGTTTTCTTTAGAAAAATACTATGCCCCCATGAGTTTTCGCTCGGTTTCTTCTATCTAAATTTTTATGTCATCAGCTACATGCCTCTCAGAAAATAAAGATGTTGCGTTTCTTTTCTCCCCGTTGGTCCTCCAGTATGATTTTAAAAAGGACTACCTAAATTATATTTCAAAAATTTGACAAACATAAATATCATAAAATCTTAATGTAATTACATTTATAAATTGTATATAATTACAATGTAAGTTGAAACTTTTAATTTTTTTTACATATCCTTTTTACGGAACATAAGTCCATGAAAACGAATTCCGTCATATGTGTATAAGCTGTGATTTTTTCTCGTTTGTATAAATCTTAAATCAAATTTAACTATTCAAATTATATAAAAGTTATATACAAATTATATTATAATTACCTTAAAAATTATAATATAATTACATTACAAATTTTTGAAAAACATTTATCAACGAATGTAAAACAAAACCGTTTCAAAAAATACGGCGGTAACAACTCATAGTACAGACGATAGCAAAACTACATAGTATCAAAGTCAAAAGTACGTGAAACTTCTAGAATAAAATATCAACCACACATCAAGCTGTCAAAGTTTCAGCCTGATTAGACAAAGTTTGACCCTTCAAAATGATCAACCTACCATACGTGTAATGCGCATATGCATCTAAAATACCTTATTTGCGGTGGACTACTATAGTTACCTGCCCTAGAAGTCACTGTCTAGATCATAAATGTACCACATACATCCTCCATCCTAAATTAATAGTCATATAATATTTATGTATCATGACAAAGAATAATTTAAACCGCATCAATCATAACATCATCATGCGTAATATTCACATATTCTCTCACAATACATGCATCACAATACATGCATCGATTAAAACACAGTTATATCTTTATATCTTTATGTCAATCTTAACAAGGATTTATAAAGTTTTATAAACATTAAATATATTAAAAATGATATTATATTAATGTAAAGAGAAATGATAAAAGTTTTATGACAGTAAAAGTAGTTTTATAAAAATAAAACTTTTCTGCACTATTTTAAAATCTGGATGAGTTGAATACTAAAACATTAAACTCTTATTAAGATTGATCTTGGTATGCATACATTAATTATGTTCGGATGAAATTCGTGTTGATGTGGTTATGTGATGATTAATTTGAGAAATTTTTATTTTTATTGTATAATGATCAATTTGCGAAGGAGGGAGTACATCCCCAATCTAAGAGACATAAGTAGCTAGATTTGTACAATTAATTAAGAGAACTACTTTGCACTATTCCAGCAGATTAATTAGCAAAATTCTATCTTCCAATCAATTTCGCTTGTGATGCGAAAAGGCGACAGCCTTTAAGGCTCATTCAAGCCACCTGACATTCTCATAACAACACATACCCATCTGATGATGACATTATAGTTATAATAAATAAATTTATAATTTGATCATCAATACGTTTTCAGACAGCAAGATCTGTACCAAATTGCTAATGATTCTAAATTATTAAAAAAACTTTTGGTAGTACTTTGCCAAGTCCAGCCCAGACTTGGGTTGACTTCACATCTGCCGTCACGGATTTAGTCACTAATCGGCGCAATCCAACGGCCCAGATTTCGTCTCATATCTGGTCAGCGATTGCAGTTTTATATTATATAAATCGTTTTATTTTTTTCTAATTAAGTTTTTTTAGTTTAAACAAGTTTATAAAAAAATATAGCACTATTTTTGACACAAAATAATATATTATCCAAGATCAGGTACATCAAATGTCAGTTTATCGTAAACGTCCTGATCAAACTTTTTAACTTTAAGTTTGACTTAAAAAATCAAAGTGATTTATACTAATTACCCATGTGTTTAGTTGAGTATTAGATTAACGCTAATTACATGGGTTGCCTCTAATTAATCACTCGCGCCTCATCCTGCGGGGGAAAGCGAACACTTCTCCCTCCCTCTCTTCTTCCCTCACCCCCGCGCGGCCTCCCGCCTCCGCCTCCGCTCGCGAGCCACCCATCTCCCGGCGACCGCAGCCTCCCTCCGCCTCCGCCGCCGCCACCGGCGATCTGCCACTGGCGCCCGCGCCACCGCCGAGAAAGGTAGTTCCTTTTCCAATCCTGGCAATGATCCAAAGGTGGTTTCTTTATCTTCTTTTGCGGATGATAAGTTCGAAATTTCCTTTTCATTCGTGGCCTCTTGCGATTTGTGATGTATTGCGAGACAAATCGACACGGGTATTGTGGGTTGGTGTGTTGGATTCGACTGTTGCTGGGCCTGAATCATCTCAGGAGGAGAATTGAATTTGTGGTGTTGCCCTTTTTTTTTCGAATTGAGGTGTCCAATCGATTTGCAGGAGCAGGATGGAAGGGGAGATGGATACGGTGGTGGGTTCATCATCCAAGCCATGCGGGCCGCTGACGGATTACCGCATTCCGGACTACATCCTGAGGCCCGACGCGCAGCGGGTGCTTCTTGATCATGCGCCGCCGTGCCCCGTGCTCGTGTTCATCAATTCTGGATCTGGTGGTCAGCTTGGGAGCAGCTTGATCAAGACCTACCGTGAACTTCTCAATGAAGCGCAGGTATATCGTCTGCGTGTTTGGAAGAGCTTGGGATATGGAAATGTGATTCCTTTCTTGCCTTGTGGCGTCAGGAATGTGGCTTTTGTTATCAGTTGTTCATGGCTGCTGTATTCTTTTCAGGTTTTCGATCTCTCCGAAGAGGCTCCCGATAAAGTGTTGCACCGTTTGAATGTCAATCTTGAGAGGCTCAAGATTGAGGGAGACATTCTTGCTGTTCAGATTTGGAGAACTCTGAGACTAATTGTGAGTGATGACGTTTTGAGGTTATATTATGCAGATTTGCAGAGTAGGAAGTCTCTTTGGCTTGTCATTTTCATTTTTCTTGACTTAAAGAGGTTTCAATTAGGTTGCAGGTGGTGATGGTACGGCAAGCTGGCTGCTTGGAGTAGTCAGTGATCTCAAGCTTTCACACCCTCCTCCAATTGCTACTGTGCCTTTGGGAACTGGAAACAACCTTCCATTTTCATTTGGATGGGTAAGTAGTCAGAAATTAATGTGTACTTAACAAATTATCTTCAAATTTTGTGTCAATTAGTTTTTGAAGGGAGGTGGCAAAAGCGATGTGCTTAAACTAGAGTCCATGATGCATACGTTGTTCTGTGTTAAATGATTTTTGCCTGAACTTTAACCTGTTCCTGATCATGGTCTTGTATACTTTTGCTGAATTAAACATTGCAGGGAAAGAAGAATCCTTGTACTGACCAAGAGTCAGTAAAATCGTTCCTTGGGCTAGTGAGGCATGCAAAAGAGATGAAAATTGACAGGTAATGCCATAAAGATGTCAGTTTACTATAAGCTTTGACTTTTGCCTTGATCCTGCTCATAAGGGTTAAGTGGCTGATTAAATTATTTAATATTTGCCATAAACCCCCAAACTTGCAATCAATCAATACTAAACTCTTTTAATGAACCTTAAGTTGTTGAATAATTACCTCTTCAAATCTGTTTGTCCTTCCTCCCAGTCTAAAACATGATTGCCCTTTTATACCTCATTCAAACACAACAAAAGACTACAATGTAATGTGCACATGAATGTTTCAGCTGGCATATCATGTTGAGGATGCGAGCTACAAAGGAAGGTCCATGTGATCCAATTGCTCCCTTAGAATTGCCTCATTCATTACATGCATTTCACCGTGTGTCAAGTAGTGATTCCCTCAATATGGTAAGACAGTCTGTCTAGTTTTCCTTAGTTATTATGTTTCTTGTTGACAAAAATTGCTATATGTCAAGACCCAAGTGGCACTGAATTTAATTCATTTCCTCAATCGGTCTTTCATTTTTTTTCCTTCAGGAAGGCCACCACACATTCCGTGGAGGATTTTGGAATTACTTTAGTATGGGTAAGGCTTTGTCTGTTCATGGCCACTTCCAGTTATGGACCCTAAACAGTCTGACTGTCTGGTTTCTAGTTTACCGTGGTACTTGGTGTTGCATGCTAGTTTGTGTTATGATGATACAGGCACCTGCTGGTTCTATGTAGGGCAAGTATTGTGGGTCTTATGATCACTACTGCCATAGCTGATTATATTTGGAAAAAAGATCCCAAGTTTCTTCAACGAACCTAGAGCATATACTGATTCAATGACTCAGAAATTCAAATTTTCATATGTGATGGTCCGTGCAGGTATGGATGCAGAAATTTCTTACGGATTTCATTCTGAAAGGAAGAAAAATCCAGAGAAATTCAAAAACCAGCTGACAAATCAGGTATATTATATTCTTATTATTGTGCATGGAGACGATTTCTTTTGTACTGTTTCGCTGTGCCGCAGATTCTGAATTCCTCGTAAGTTTAAAATTGTTCCAACTGAACTGCCCCTTTATTTGGCACGCAGAGACTTGAGACATACAATTGGACCTTATTTAGATGGTCTGTGTGCTCAACACCCATTTCTTATGTCCTCCTGTGGGATCTTACTATACAGCACTTTAATGAGCTAATGAGAACTGAGGAAGTGTCGAATGGGCCCAATACCCATTGCATGTTACTGGAGTTCTTAACTGTAGTTGTTACAAAATATTGCACTTACATCTATAGTTCTGTCAAATTGATTCCTAAATATGTAACTCCTTGATAGCTAATATTCCTGTAAATATGTGAAATTTACTTCTATATTGATTTAGATAACTGTCCCTAGTCGATTTCAATCTGGCTGAACGACTGAACTTTGTCAGGTGTTAATCCATTTAATCTATACAGGGTACCTATGCTAAGGTTGGACTTAAACAAGGATGGTTTTTTGCTTCTTTAAGTCATCCATCTTCAAGGTAGCTTGTTGATTTATCATTAACATATTTCATGGCATACCTGTTATACTAGTTGTATTGTGTTATCTTTACAGTCATGGTGTTTCTGATTTAATTTTATACCACTGAACTCCTATAAATATCTGCGAGTAGTCTGGAGAAAGAAGTTATAGGGAGTATACTCACTTCAGCATTTTTGGGGGTGTTCAATATACATTGCAAACTACACCAATCAATTCATTTGTGCCCTTTTTTGTTCCTTCATATTAGCACCATCCTTGCAGTTTATAGATTCACAGTCCACAAAATTTATTGTCAAGGCTTAAACCTGTACTTGACAATGTTAAATTTGAAACTTGGTGTAATCTATTTTTTGTGTTCAAGTTGTTTCCTTTTTGTTTTGGTAGTAAGGTTGAGTGCTTCATTTCCAGGAATATTGCTCAACTCGCAAGTGTGAAAATCATGAAAAGAGCCGGTAGCCACTGGCAAGAACTTAACATTCATCACAGGTAAACATTGTTCATTCCTTTTGTTGTACTATGAATTATATTTTCCTCGTGTACTGTTATTTGATCCTACTAGTATGATATGATACAAGAAAGCTTCTCATTTGCACTTGCAGTATTTTGCGTATACTGTTTCATTTTTTTTGGGAATACACAAAAGGCTTGTGTATCTTTTCTATTAAGATTGGAAGCAGTATACATTACTTTGAAAGCTGTAAAAAGAACTGAACCGAAAACAAAACAGAAGAGAAAAACTCGGATATACTGTTTCATTCTTGCTTCCTTACAAGTTACAATATGTTCGTTGGATTTCTTGCTTGCAACATGTTGACAACATTTCTGATTTATGTTTTGCCTGTTGATGGAGGATGCAACCATAATCTATGAGCAAAGTTGTAACCTGTGTACTACTGCCTCTTGCAGCATTCGATCAATTGTCTGTCTCAACTTGCCTAGTTTCTCTGGAGGTCTGAATCCTTGGGGCACACCTGGCACAAGGAAAGTAGAAGAGGTGAGTTTACATGCACTACACTTGTTTATCAATGCGTGAATTTCGCATTATAGCTATTCCCATAATTATTTACTGGAAATCTTCAGAGGAACTAATAATTAACCCTCTGTCTTGAAAAATCAAAATCTACAGAGGGAGCTGACGGCACCTTTTGTCGATGATGGACTTATTGAGGTTGTCGGATTCCGTGACGCCTGGCACGGGCTTGTCTTGCTGGCCCCAAATGGACACGGCACTCGCCTTGCGCAAGTATGAACTATATGGAAGTATATCTTTTTGTCCATTTTACATCCTAAAACTGAAAACCACTTCTTCCCCATTGTGTGCCTAATCATAATTTCATATGTCAAAACTAGTATAGTCCTTTCCATTTAACCTCATGTATAAACATCCTTCAAAATCAGGCTCACAGAATCCGTTTCGAGTTCCACAAAGGCGCGGCCGAACACACCTTCATGAGGGTCGATGGGGAGCCATGGAAGCAGCCCCTCCCCAAGGACGACGACACCGTTGTCGTGGAGATCTCCCACCTTGGTCAGGTCACCATGCTCGCCAACGAGCCCTGCAAGTCGAAGAGCGTCCATGACGACCAATCCTCCCATGCACAACATGGCGGCCATGGCGACGACGACGACGACAAGGACAGCATGGAGGATGAAGACGAGTGGGAGGATGGCAGGAGGAAGTTTGGTGCCGCGGATACGTTCAAGATACCCGACGAGGTCGACATTGCTCACCTCAGCTGAGCTCGGAATCCACATCTCTTGTGGGTTGCATTCTTGATGTTCATAATGTTCTTCAGTAAAATGATTTTTATCGTCGATTCCTTCTACATTGTAAGGAGTGGAATTTAGTAATTCATTCACTGCAAAATTTGGAATGTATAGTCTATAGGTTTGGCACATCTGTATTCTTGTTTATTATTCTGCAGACACTTGTTTTTTTGGAATAAAAATAAAGTTATTAATTGTTGATTTATATTGTATATCAGAAAAACCAGTGGATGGAATCCCATCGAACGGGATACTCCTACTTAATAACGAACACCCCAGATCCGTTTCTTCTTTCCCAGATCTGTTTCTCCTGTCTCTCTGACTCATTCTCTTCGTCGTCCACCTCGCTCCCTCTCCTGACTGCTCCACTCCAATCAATCCCGTGTCCTTTTGCCAGAGGACTGATCGCTATCATCCCCAACACCGATGGTGTTCCCTATCCTCTTTTTCCTTTCCTACACCATATCAGTGGGCATGTGAAGTCAAACAAGGTTATATGGTTGTTTGGAATCGGTGAAGTTGGCAAGGATGAATGTAACTACAACAGCGAGGTCGCCATTTGCCGTTGGTGGGGAGGGAGAAGAGTGAGGAGGCGAGGCCGAGGAGGATGAGGTCAGGGGCACCAGTGATAAAGCAGAGTCGGTCGTTTTTGACGTGAGGGAAATCTCGGAGTTACATGTAGGTCTTGAAGTTATCACATCGTACTTCTCGCTAGCTCATCGTGTTGCTCCTCTTCATTGTGGGTAGGTAAGCCATCCTTAACTAGTATCAGGTATCAGTCGTGATACCTTAGGTGTATCACGACTGTTACCAAGTATCAGGCCTGATATCTAGGTACCAATGTCTGATACCTAGGTATCAACCGGTACCCATAGGTACCAGGTACCAAGTGTGGACGAGGAAGCACACGTCGTCGCCGCCAGGCCAGCAAGCAAGCCCCATGCTGCCATCTCCTATCCTTTTCTCCCTTCCTCTCCTCAATGTGCTCCCTCTCTTCCCTTCTGTTGATGTGGCTGGCGAGACAAGAAGAAAAGAAATACAACTATTTCGCTTGCACGTGGAAGCTCAACTAGAGAGAGAAAAGGAAGGGGAGAAGTCACTTAAGTATCCCGTCCTAACGGGATGCCGTCCCCTAGTCTCTCTCGTTGTATATTTGTGTGCCATTTGAAATGTGTTAGGGCCTGTTTGAAACTGCTCCACAAACTCCACCGTGGAGCAGCTTCACAAAAAACTGAAGTTTATGAAGTACCTTTTTAGGTGCTCTCACAACTCTATCTTTTTTCTAGAGCTGCGTGTATGGAGCTGAACCCATTTAGCTAAAAAACATGGAGCGGAGCTATAAAAAAATATAGAGCGGAGCAGTCCCAACCACCCCTTGATACTGGATTATACGAGTGGTAAGATCCTGAAAATCTGGGCCGCTCTTTTTTTTTATCGGGCGGTCGGTGCATGGTCCACGTCAGCCAGCGCCGGAGGGAGAAAACCGCGGGAGCTGGCCCGCCGTTTCGCCGGCGGGGAGACGCCAAACCAGCGGCGCCGCCCACCGCACCGTCGCGCGCCGCCTACAAGTACGGCAACCGTGGCCGCTTCCTCTCCCTTCACTGCACCGAGAAACGCGAGCGCTTAGCGGCGCTGATGAGCTGTGACTGTGAGTGACACCTGGCAGGAGATCGGCGAAGAAAGCTTGGCGGCGGCGATGAGCGTGAGGTTGGCGGGCCGCGTGGGCGGCGCTCGGGTGGCGCCAGCGCCGGCGCCGGCAGGGAAAACGCGAGACGGCGGCGCCACCACGACGGCGTCGACGTGGAACGCGAAGGACAGGGCGGCGGGCTCGGCGGCGGCAGCGGCGGCGGAGGATGATCGGAGGAGGAAGAGGGAGGAGGCGTCGCTACGGGCGTTCATGTTCATCTCCTTCTGGGGGCCAAATTCCTGACCAACATCCATGTCCATGTCCATTTTCTGGGCTTTGCTTGTGATTTTGTTTCTTGATTTCTTGCTTCCTTCCTCGATCTCCATGGATCAAGATGTGAATATTTTTGCCAACGGAAAAGCATGTGATGTGAAGGTTTTCCTCTTCAGTTCTGGCCTAAAACTGAGTTTGATGTGCTTGAACTGTGGTGCGTTTTTAACTTTTGAAAAGACAAAAAAAAGTTTGTCATAGACAACGAAGATGATCTTTTTATACGAAATAATAGACTGACTCATGGCTGTATACAATATTTCAAGGATCTACCTTTCTTCAGAAACTGCAGCACAAGCGCATATGCACAAGCAGAAGCAGAACTGAACTGAACATTCTTCAGGGCTCTCCACTAGCTTGGCCAGCATAAATACGTACATACATCTCACCAAAATTTCTAGTAGGATTTACAGGAAGAGAAGTCTAAAATACGGATTGTGGCTTGCCAGAACAACTATGCTGCTTCGAAACTGAGTTTGCTCTGCTTGAAGTGCAGCATGTTATATCTGACAATAAAAATGTGTAGCATTGAATAAAATGTAAGATTAGGGCATAGCAGTCATCACATTTGCGACAAAGATTGCCTTTTTTTAAATACTGAATCGCATATTTTTTCTTTTGCAGCCAATCTTTCAAGAATTTACCTTCTGCTTGAACCGCACAAGTGCATATGAAGAAGTACAACTGTCTGAACATTCTTCAGATCTCTGCACTAACCTGGCCAACAGCCCAACATAACATGTAAATAACCAAAATTCCCAGGATCTACATAAACACAGTCTAAAACTAATCTTGGTTTCCTAGCCACAACTCCAAGCTCTGATTGTCCTAGTTTTTAGACGCAGAGGCAGAAAAAAATTGATCTTCAGAAACTGCATATGCAGAAATAACTGAAACTGAACATTCTTCAGGTTTTGCACTAGCTTGGTCCCCAGCACACGAGATGCATCACCTTCTCGTCCTTCTCCGCCCTCCTCCTCATCCTCCTCGCCTTCTCCTCCGCCACCGACTTCGCCGCCGGCGCCACCTCGGCCGGTGGTCCACCACCGGAGGGAGGTGGCAGCCGCCCGGCGTGCGGCGGCCGGCGGTGCGTCGTTGCCGGCTGCTCCGCCCGGACGGCGGCCTGCAACGCCCTCGCGCACAGCCTGCTCAAGTAGGCCAGGCTCATCTCTGTACCTAGCTTCCTGCAGCCGTAGCAGCGCGGATGCTTGGGTTGCTGATCAGATTCAGATATTCAGAGAGTGATGCTGCTGCTTCCACCGCATCTGAAAGACTGAATCTTTCAACTTTTTGAGCTGAAAGACTGAAATTTTCGAGCAACAAAATGGTCAGAGCTCTTACTGAATTTTAGAGAGCTATTGATCCACCACTCCAATTCATGATTTTTTATGGGATGGTGATTGGTGATACCAAAAAAAAAGGCTTCTTTGAACAAGGTCATGGTGATTTATGCAATCGATCACATGCTGCAACTTGCTGGACAAGAATGTGTATAAATGGAAGAAATGCTTATTGCTCAAGAAATCATTAAACGGGATAATCAGTGCTATGTTTCCTGTTCAAAGAAATAAATGCATTTTATGCTACTCTGAAAGACTGAACCGAGATGGAGCGGCCGATAAAATACTTTTGGATAATGAGGTGGTATAAAAGAGGCTTTAATTTGGTTACTTGCTTTATAGTAAGTGGCAAAATATTGTACTAGAAATTTAAATGTTATTTATTACTATCTCGCAACGGAACACATTTTCTTTCAAACGCAGTTCCACCATTTTCCCTTCGATCCAACTAGAGCTTCAGATGTAAAAAATCCAGTAGTCTTGGAGTGTCATCAACGCTCCTCTCTTCTCATGTTACTTAGGGCATGTTCAGACTGGTGAGAAAATCTAAAAAAAATATCATTGACAAGTATCCAATTTCAAGCAATACCATCGATGAATACGAGTTTTATAAAATATTATCGTACAAACGACTTTGTCCCAAAAATGTCTCGTCGTTAGGATTTCGTTATCAACCCTCCATTAAGACGACGATGGTATTTCCAGGATAAAATCGGTTGTATGATGATATTTTATAAAACTTGCATGCACTCATTAATGACATTTCTTGGATTCGAATGTTTATCAATGACATTTTTTAGATTTTCTCCATTTTAAATCATATTATCGTTAAAGATGGCAAATATGTGAATGCATCTAATTTGTTACTAAACATTAAACATTAGTAATGCCTTAAAAAACTAAAAAATTTCGATAGCAACGCATTTAGCCTATCCTACATAAACAGTGTTGTCAACTTATCAAAATTTTTGGTATTACCAATTTTGACAAAGTTTCATTTTGGCACTAGACCTTTAATTACAAATCACGTGATCAAAGGAGTATTTATTTGTTTCCTTGATTTGTTCTCTTTTCATTTTACGACTCAAGTAATCATCATCATCATCATGATGGAACATTTACAGAGACTATAATCAGCATCTTGATGCAAGCCAGCCAGCTTCGATGCCAAGTAAAACTATCCATGAATTATGAAATTATAGAAGGCAAAAGAAGCAAGAGAGCATATCCATGAAATCTAGCTAGGGCCCCAGCAGCAGCTGAGGTACATGACCGTCCTCATCCCCTCCTCCTCCGGCCACTCCAGCGCCGCCGCCGGAGCCGGACGCCGCAGCTTCCTCCTCACGGCAGCCGCCGGCGATCCGGCGCCGCCATGCTCCTTCACCAAGCTGTCCATGGCGGCGCCGTGCAGCGACCGGAGCGCGTAGTTCCAGCGGCAGAGGCCCGACTGGTCCTTGAGCCCCTCCACCGCTCCCACGCTCATCGCCGCCGTCCACCACGCCTTCGCCGCCACCGCCGCCGCCGCCGCGCTCGCCATTGCAAATTTGCAATGCCTCCCTGAATCAACCTCTCGAACTTGATCTAAGCTGTTGATCGATGCTTCGATTCGATGAAGCAGTAGTAGCCGAGGAGATGATCGAGATGGATTGAGAATTTGAGCAAGTGTTGTGTGCAAGTGCAAGAAGAGAGGAAGCTCAAGCGGGAGTTTATATAGAGTTTTATGGGCGAAACAGGAGGCGGGAGGCGATGGTTTTTGCCGTTTTTCTGAAGAAACTGGAGGCTGGAGATATCTGCTTATGTCACTCATCTCATCTGCTTAATTTGGCTTCTGTTTATTTTTTTCAGCTGCACAAATCATAAAAAGGGCATACCAATTTTGAATTTTAGAATTATTTTCTGAGTTTTTTATCCTCTTTCGTCTTTCTAGCGAAAAAGGGATTTTTTTTCCTTTTTGTCACGTAGACTCGAGCCCTATTCTTTTAAGCTGTTTCACCGGATTATTATAGTATATTATTGTTCCATATAAAAAAATATTTTTCTAAAAAGAACTTTAAAGCCCTTGTTCTGAGTTACTGTTTGTTAAGTTTATTTATTAAATAAATAAATAAATAATATATATAATGATGTAGATAATTCACTGGATTATTCCGATGAATAACTTATTTTAAACCGGGCCATCCCCTCTAAATTGCTAATATGGAGAAAATGAAGAAGTCCTACACTAAATTTTTTTCTTCGATCAGTTCACGTGTGTTTGGTTTATAAGCTGCCTTCCAGTTATACAATATCTGGATAATGATCGTAGAAATCTTTGGTTTTTTGAAGGGAAAAATGATTCTATAGTACTGTCACTTTAGACTTGCTAAAAAGGCTCACAGATGAGACACAGAATCGCCTGTTAAGCTAATGGAATCATTGATCCACGAGCCAGTGCCACCGACCGACACTTGGTTAACTTCAACCGTCCAAAATTAGTTTCACTAATCTATGTTGTTGGACTTAACCACATGCTGTCAAACACGAAAGATTCGCATTCAGGCAGGGTTTACTGGCCGGCGCCGCGTGGGTGTCATCCTGCCCTGCTTCCCTGCCACACAACGGTCAGGGCTCCGAGCAGGACACTCCAGATTCCTAATATTCATTTTAATTAAAATATGATACATCTTAATAATCTATTCGTATAAAATTCTTAAACATAGAGATACTAAAATAATGTCAAATCGAAAAATATAAGTTATATTTTAAAACAAAGACAATAATTGATATTACGTCGAATCCAAAACTAAGTTATATCGGACATTATTTACTTTTAAAATTGACCACTTTTTCAATATTTATAAACACTAGAAATGATGTCATGTTAATGTTACTATATATTGCATTTAATGGCCGAAGTTTAAATTGGAAAGTTGAAAAAAAACATCCGTTATTAAGAAATCGCCTGATATGATGCATGCATCCTGGATACTTGTTGCCAGTTAGCTTTCTTAATTATAGTTCACAGCCACATGGTTGGAATAACCATGATTTTTTCCCTCTTTTTATTTAATCACAGATTCAGAGTTCCATATTGGATTAATTGAGTGGATAAGGAGCAAAGTTGTGGGAGAATGGGAGGCCTGTATGAAGCTATGATAAAACCAGTGGCTGCAGGCCATGGTTTCCAGGATACCAGGGGCAATTTGTTGGTTGCATGATTAATGCGCGTCCGTTTCTAACACAAACGGTTTAATTACCTTCAGTTGCTGTTCTTTACAGATTGTTTGGCTTTGTTTGCATCCAGAGAAGTGTCATTGTGGTGTTTACAGATATGCTTCAACATTTTCCGCATTGTCTTGCCAAATGTGTGTATTTGCCGTCTGCTTGACTGCAAAAACTGACAAGAATGCAGGCCATCCGCAATCAGTTAATGAAAACAGTATCTCTGTAATTAAACATGACTAGGCACATATTTCAGATTTTTTTTCTATAAAAGACCAGCTTCTAATTCCGAGTAAAGATGTTCATCGATGTTACAAAATGTTTCAAGTGTGGCAAAGGGAAAAATGCCAAAAAGATTTCAACCAATGCACAACAAGTTTGATACTACATTTGAATTTTCAAGCACGCTGTGCTACGCCGAGAGGCTTTGCTTCCTTCCTTCCGAGCATTTTACAGTATTACAGTAAGTTCGTTTAACAAGGCACACAAGCTACCTTGGCTTCTTTGAAGAACAGCTGGGTTCACTGCTCACATATCGGCGACAGACCAAAGGTATGCCTCTTGCTCCGTTGCTTGCTTCTCGTTCTTCAGCTTAAACATATCCTTCTCAAATCCTGCGAAATCACGGGAATGCTTTGTAAGTGATAAGAGACCAGACTTCAAATTGCAAAACAAACTTCTAATGGACACAATCTGATGCCTGAACCACTAATATTGGCCAGAAAGTTGCACAAGTTCAAATCTATACACACAAGTAATGCAAATTCATGTATAGTACCAATCTACCAGAGAAACCATAGTGAAACTGTGAAGATATGATGAACCAAGAAAAAAGAACGTGAACATGTTTTGAATAACAAGAAAAGAAAATTGGGAATGAATTTGGATGGCACATACCATTGCTGCGATCCACTCCATCCCAGTGACGACCAGGTTTAATGCCATAGCGGTTTGGAGGAGGATCTACACCACGTTTCAGCCAGCTGTGACTAGGTATATTTTGGGGAACAATGAAGCCAGATTCTTTCATCTTTTCATCATCTCCCAAGTCCTCCAGAAGGAGGTCTGTATCATTCCTCTGCAACATATGTACACACAAATCAGCAAGTAGCCAGGTGAAGGTGTTCAAGGGTTCAACTGAACCACTCCAAATTAAAAGTGGCAGCTACCTTGACAAGATGAGCCATAGGATCACCCCACCGGATTCTGTTTTTTAGCATGGTGTCAAGCTCAGGATCATCCCTACATGCAAAACAAGTTCAAATTATAAATATTTGCGATGTATGTTTCCACACCTTCACATTTGACAAAGAAATAAACATATTTAATAAACACACACACACCCACATACAGTGAGGGAGAGGGAGGGAGATTTTCAACTCAACATCACTAGTTTGTTCAAGGCAATTAAGCAAGAACAACACTATCGAGTAGGCAAAATCTGAATATTAAGGCAACAAAACATGTATTAAATACCTTGTCCGTGCAAATGGCTTATTCTTCTCAGATTCAAGCTCCTGTAATCTAGCCTCAGCTTCTCGCTTCTGCACCAACCCTTTACCCCATTCTATATGTATTTCCTGCAACCATGTAGAACATCAGTCATTAGCTACAAACGGCAGCACCCAAGACAGAGATCATATGTTGAATAGAGTCCAAAAGAGTCATGAAGAAGGAATCGTTATTCAATCATCATTTGGTGCAACCTGTTCCATGCTACTTCTGCAAAAAAGTGATCTGATTCTGATAAAAATAATCATATATTTCTCCTAAGTGCAACAGTTATCTTTCATGGATTTGTCTGGACAAGTAGCTTGCAGTATGAATCAAATGCCCATAGAGAACCCCCCAAAAACACTTCCAATTTTCTATGGTAATCTTTTAACCCTGCTGCTAACAGAATTGTAAGACAGAAATTTAAATAGAGCATTCTTTTGGATAGAAGACAGTGACAACCAGTGTGAGAAAGTTTAATGGCAGTAATAAGGTATTCTTTGCTGTAATGTTTATTGGTACTTGGTGGTAACTGTTGATATTTCATAGCTCTTGTATCGTTAGGGACCCCACATGTTGTAAATCTTCTATTCTGACAGCTCCATGGTAAAACTTGTGGATAGAACATAGTAACAAAAGGAACAAATGTTGTTTCTTACAAAAAAAATGCATATGAGGTGCTCGAAAATGTAGGAAACAACAGGTCCCTTAGAGAATCATTTCTACAGTTTCGCAACAAAGTTCTTCCGACCAAAGCAAAGTCTGGGTAAATAATTTGCACAAAACATGTCCGTTAATCTATATCTGTTGATTCTGTTCAACCCGAAGCATATTTGAACTTCCATGAGCCATAGAGCATTTAACCAGAAAAAATTGAATTCTCATAGTTCAAAAGCATTTATTACCTTTGGTTTCGTGTCTTCCTTTGCCTTCCTCATATCTTCTTCACTTATCCGTTTTCCTGGAAAGCATCAGAAAGCACTGTTAGCACAGAAAGTAGCATGGCTATATAGGTATATAGCTGCAAAAACAGCCAAAATAAGCTGTGTGTAGTGCATACCTTGTTTATCTCGGAATACTGCTTTTGCCCCTTTCCCAATCACTGAGGGATCCTGTGCAGCAAACCTAAAATCCAGATGAAAAATAAAAATTATTACTAATCTACCAAAAGGAGTAAGCATCTTTGCTCCAAGATGTGAAGTACTACTCACTTGAGCCTCTCATCCTCCTTAATCTTCCTGATGTCCTCTTTAACTTCCTCTGCTGTCATCAACCCAGCTCTCCTCACCTCCTTCGGAGCTACTTCCTTCTTACCCTTCCTTGGTGGTGAAATATCCCCATCATCCAGGCTCGGATTCAAAGCTTGCCGTTTCTGTGGTGGTAATTTGTCCTTGGGCTCATGTGAGTCATGCCGCATCTGTCGGCGTGGAGGAGAGAGGTCTCTGGGCTCTTCTGAATCATGCCTCATGCGCCTCCGCGGTGGCGAGAGGTCTTTGGGTTCCTCAGAATCATGCCTTGTGCGCCTCCGTGGTGGCGAGAGGTCCTGGGGCTCCACCGAATCATGCCGCCCCTTTCGGCGTGGTGGAGAGAGGTCCTGCGGCTCCTCTGAGTCATGTCTGGTACGCCTCCGTGGTGGTGAAAGGTCCCGGGCTTCCTTGGAGTCATGGCGAGCAGGCCTGCGTGGAGGAGAGGGGTCCTGTTGCTGCCTAGACTTCCGCGGTGGTGACAAATCATCATGCCCTGTTACCTCATTGCCCTTTGGTGATGGTGTGTCTTGTCGCCTTCGCCTCTGCCTTGGCGGCGACAGATCCTTACCCACAGCATCTCTCGGGTCCGGTGAGGGCGTATCCTGGCGCTGCCTCCGCCGCGGAGGAGACAGATCCTTCCTTCTGGCACCCCCGTGCTCTGGTGAGGGCGTGTCATTTCTGCGGCGGCGACTGGCTAAACCACCATCGGACTCCTCGGGGGCAGCCACGGTGACCCACCCGCTGCCGTCATCAGCAATAGCATTGTACGGCCGCGCCGCGCGTATGGCCTCCAGGCGGCGCATCCGCTTGACCTCGATGTCCTCGTCCACCAGCGGCCTCTCATCCCCTGAAATCAACCACGCGTTGCGCCCAGTTCCAATCAAATCCAACACAAGATCGAATAACAAGACCAAACCTTGAGCGATTAAAGGTAGGGTTTGAAGCTCACGTACCGGACGACGCGGGATCCTCCTCGATCTGCACGTGCTTGTGCCACGTGGGGTCCTCGTCGACGATGAGCACCCCTCCCCCAGCGGCGGAGGCGGCCGAGGGCTTGGGCTTCTTCCTCTTCTTCTTGGCCTTGCCCTGCGCGTCGTCGGATTGGTATCTCTTGAGATACTCCTTCATGGACATGGCCGCGCCGGACGTCGAAGCGGCCGGCTGCTTCGTCGCCATGGCCGGCCGCCCGCCGCCGCCGGTGAGGGAAACCTACTGGAAGGTTCGAGATAAGCGAGGGTTAGAGACGGAATCGGTCGCGCACCAAATTCAAAATTGCTTCCAGAAAATCGCAAAAAAAAAAACACCGTAGCGCACAAGCCGAAACGATTCGATCTAGATTCAAAATCCAGATCAATCCAAGATGAAGGCAAGCCGAACGAGCACGAGGTAGCATACCTGTTGCCTACTCGGGCGGCCGCCTTCTCTCCTGGAACTGGAAGCTTGGAGGAGAGGAAGGGTTGGATGCGGCGCGGGGGCAAGTTGCCGGTGGTGGAGTAGCCGAGCCGAGCGGGCTGCCGGAGAGCCCGGATGGATGGATGGCTGCGGTGGCGGAGCTGAGATGTGGAGGCGACGTCGGGTCGGGTGGGGGTGGAGGTGGACGCCGGCGGGTGGAGGCGGCGGGGGAGGATGGCGGTGGTGGGGATGGTGGAAATGCTGGACGGGAACGATGGCCCACATGCGGCCCGTCTCATTTCCCCTTTTTCCTATCTCTATCTTTATCTCTATTTTCTATCTATTATAAATATCTTTATCTCTATTTTCTATCTATTATAAAATTTAAAAGGCATTTGATTGCTGTATATATAATAGTGCCCATTTATTTGGGCATTTTGCTTTAACAACTTCGTCGTACTCAGCTAGCACGTTACGGAATTGCTGAATGGTATGTTTTTTCTAAAAAAAATTCTACTCATATAAAATCAAATAAATCCAATTTTTAATTTTATAATAATTTATACTTAACTAATTTAATTAATTATGCGATAGTAATCCACCTTTTTTCCAAACCTTAACAACACTTCATTCAAATTCAGCCTAAGATGCAATATAAAAGCACGGTTATGAAATAAAGGTTATTATTTCTATACCTTAGCAACGCGGCTCAGATCTAACATCTTTCTCTTACTCACTCATAATTTAACAAATAAAAATCAGAGTCATTTTATATTATTTCTTATTTTTATTGCGTACATGCGCATGTATGGATGGAGGTTATCCAAGATCATGCTTATCGATTATATTACTGTAGCGTTAACACGTGTAGCGTTAACACGAGTATGATAGTATTGAAAAATAATTGTCTTTTATTTGGAATGGAATAAAATCAAGCAGATGATCAATGTATCTATTTAGTAGTAAATCGAAGATGCACTTTCCGGCGTGCACGGGTAATTTGATAGTTAAATAAGGCTAGTACATATAAATATACAATAGATATGTTAGGAAATAAAATATATTAATGGCTTGTTTGATTTTTGGTAGAGATGGAACTGGGTTCGTGGATTGTTATAGTTTATTTTTTTTACAAAATATGGGATAAGAGAGTGAGAATTATCAAAATTTTGAAAAAGAAAATCCCCGCAAATGAAATAAAGAAAAATAAGAAAGTTTTTGTTTCATTACTTATCGAATAATTGGTATTTTTAGTACGATAGCACATGAAATGAACAACCTAAGTACTATGTTTTACCATCTTTGGAATGGAGGAATTTATGATTCTTTTTACAGGAATTGGACTAATTCATAAAAAATCATGTAAAATTCATGATTTCACATGGAACACTTAAAGTATTTTTCATAATAAATCTACTCATGCTTCTTTTATATATTTAATCTTGATTTGGAATATATTGATACTTTTAGGTTGAAAAGTTTGTCCAAAATATTATGTATTTCAATGGAAGTAATTTACATGATATATACCACAAGGAATGCGTCATTGCTTTTTTTTAAAAAAAAATGATGGAAAGCCTCAAACCGAGTAGCAAGCTAGTGTGTTTACCAGCTCATGTTAAGCACGACTTAAATCATGGGACCAATAAATATTGCCCACCTGCGACTGTGTTTTCTAAAGGAAATTTATGTGTTTTTTTAAAAGGAAATTAGTGATGTCAGAGGTTTGCCGTTAGCCTCCGTCATATTTAAGCGTGCTGTAGGTATATGCATTCACGGGCGTGTGCGTCAATGGTAGATACGTAATATGTCTTCCGTACAATTGTAAAAGAAAAAAAGATAATTACGCATAAATAAATTAAATTCTCACAAGCCAAAGAATTTATACTACAAAAGAATTTCATAAAAACACCTAGAAATTCAAACCTATACAACAAACACCCTGAAATTAACCTGCCCCGACCAAATTCTAAAGCTCCCCCCGAATTAATTAATAAAAAATCTGTTCCTTGAGATTAATTAGTTTAATTCTTGCATGAGCTAATTACACAACCTGCCCATCTGGCCATCTCTAAATATTCGCGTAAAAGGTATATACGTCGAGCTAGACGTTGTGGCTTCTGCGGTTTCCGGCGGCGCCGGCGACGTCGTGCGCGGTGACGTAGCTGCCCCAGAACCAGTGGCGGCTCCAGACGTGGTTCATCTCCTCGATGGGCACCCCCTTCGTCTCCGGCAAGAAGAGCGCGACGAACGTGGTCATCACCAGCATCCACGCCGCGAAGAAGTAGAAGAGGCCGAACTTGAGGTGGCAGAGCATGGTGAGGAACGCCTGCCCGATGATGAACGTGAGCATCATGTTGACGCACACGGCGATGCTCTGCCCCGCCGACCTGATCTCCAGCGAGAACACCTCGCTGGGTACGAGCCACCCCAGCGGCCCCCACGACCACGCGAATCCGGCGACGTAGAGGCAGATGAAGAGCACGAGGAGGATGGCGTACGAGCGTGACATCTCGCCGACTCCGGCGACGCCGAACTGGAGCGCGATGAGCGTCCCGACCACCACCTGCGAGATGAACATCTGCGTGCCGCCCTGGAGGAACAGGGCGCGGCGACCGAGGCGGTCGACGCAGATGATGGAGACGACGGTGGCGAACATGTTGACGAGGCCCGTGAAAACGGCGGACATGAGGGACGCGTCGCCGGCGAAGCCGATGGTGAGAAAGAGGACGGGTGCGTAGAACATGATCACGTTGATGCCGGTGAGCTGCTGGAAGCATGGGATGAGGACGGCGATGGTCAGCTGCGGGCGGTACTTCCGCCGCAGTATGTTCCGCCACGGGTGCTCGATGGCGGCCGCCTCCTCGCTGGCGGCGACCATGTCTTCGTACTCGTCGTGGACGTCGTCGGTGCCGCGGATCTTGACGAGAACGCGCTTGGCGTCGCCGGCGTAGCCACGGGCGATGAGGGAGTTAGGGGTGTCCGGGAGGACGAGCGCGCCGAGCGTGATGATGAGCGCCGGCACGCCGGCGAGACCCAGCCCGATACGCCACCCCCACCCGCCCTCGATGCTCGATGTCGCGTAGTTGATGAGGTTGGCGGAGAGGATGCCGATGGTGGTCATGAGCTGGAACACGATGTTGAGCATCCCGCGGAGGTTCGCCGGCGCCATCTCCGACAGGTAGAGCGGCACGGACTGGTTGGCGAACCCGACGCCGACGCCGAGCAGGATGCGCCCCAGGATGAGCATCATCACGTCGGTGGCGGCGCCGTTGAGCGCCGAGCCGGCGAGGAACGTGACGCCGCCGCAGAACATGGACCACTTCCGGCCGAACACCCGCGTCACCCACGCCGCCACGAACGACGTCGCCAGCGCCGCCAGGTACAGCGACGAGGTGAACAGCGTCAGCAGCTGGCTGTCGAACTTGCAGTACTGGTTCGTGTCCTTGTTCGCCTTCGCCTGGGCGTACACCGACGGGAAGAACTCGCTCAGGAAAGAATCCATGGAGGTCACCCCGCCGGAGATGCCGATGTCGTAGCCGAAGATGAGCCCGCCGGAGGACGCCACGAGGCAGGTGAAGAACACGAACGCCGTCATCTTCCCCGGGTACGTCTTGCCCCCCACCGTCTGAACCATCGCGCCGCCCGCCATTGCCGCCGATCAACTCAGCTAAGCTCCGGCGAAGAGGAGGAAGAAGAGGAGGAGGTGGTGGTGGTGGCGCGGCTCTTTGTAGGAGGAGGTGGAGGGGGTGTGACCTTCAATTCCTTTTATGGAGAGAGAAGGCAGCGTCGCAACGCTGTCCAATGGCTGCACTGATGGATGAGACGGTCTTTCTATTTCTGTTGTTTCTTTCTATTTCTGTTTGTTGCAGCTTTGTGTACTAGCAAGTTGCTAAATTTAGGTGCACTTTTCAGACAGTTCTCTTGTTTGTTCTCACAGTTGATTTATTGACCCATTTTTACCCATGTGATGTGGGTTAAGATTGATTAATTGTAATGCCAGTCTTATCCTTTTCAATCCATTTTTAGCCTTTACTATTTCTTTCTTGGTTTTTCAACTGATGGCAACTCATGTCCCTGCTAATTTGCTTTGATTTACAGATGATTGTTAATAGTTACAGTTACAGTTTGCCCTAGCTTTGTCAGTGTGCAACTCTGCAGGTTAAATGTGAGATCGATAGACATGAGGGTGTCATGTTTCTGTGTGTGCAATATATGCCGATATTCTATGACACCTGTGACATGATCTTAGCATTCTGAATCATGCCATGAACTCAGCATGGATGGACCCGAAGGAAAACAGTACCATGTGCGTGACAAATAGTGCATTAGTGCCTCATTTTGCAATTGTTTCTTGCAGGGTTACATCATAAAGATGTTTTTTTGTCTTAAAAATTATCAAATCATATTTCAGATCTTGAAGAAACATAATTCAGCGCTATATACCCTAATAAATCGCAACTTATTATGATCAAAGTTGATGTATCATTGTACAAGAGCCCAAGTGAATTGGAAGATGGTGTTTCTGTACACAAACTATTCTGGATACGAAAGATAGCTATGTTCTGCTCGTCAGGGAAGATACATGAGCTGGGCAATTATCAAAAACCAAAGCCACCCAGCCAGAAATTGGGCATGAAAGAGCATATATTTAGCATTACAAAATCACATACAAACTCGAAAACAATCATTCTATTCCATCTCAGGTTTTACTACTCATAGCATCATATAGACATGGTCATTGGAAGAATCTTCTGACCCGTTGGCTGTGGTTTAATTTCCCATGAAGCCTTTTCATCAGACTCTTCAGGGAGAATGAAAGGCAATGAAATCTCCTTGATCATCAGATCGCCGCAGAAGGGGCACTCGCTCGCTACAGCATCATCCAGCTGGGACCGCAACTGTCACAACAAACATGCATGGCATTAGCATAAGAAATGCAGATCGTGGGATATCTAGTTTGGATGTGACCAAACCTTGTCAATTGGTGTCGCGCTGATAATAGATTCACCATTCATGTTTCCACCATTGTCCTTTGCTGCTTTCCTGTCCAATAGGCTAAGCCGCTTTTGAAGGTCCAGTATTTTTTCAGCCTACAGGTAAATGGATTCATCCATAACTAATTGGTGCAAGAGATTGAACTGTCGAAATAAGGAAATGAACAATCGAAATGTTGCATAGGGACTTACTTGTGTTTGGTTAGTACTACAACGAGTTACATGCGCGATCAAACAATTCGCATGGAAGGCATGGCCACAAGGGAACACATAAAAGGGGGCCATGTGTCCAGTAGATGTGTAGCTTCTTCCTACCTGGTGCAGTCCTCCAGCTGTCAATATTTTGCGCTTGCACACCTGTTGATGCACAATGAGGAGTTACCACCATGATATAGCAGTGAAGACAGTTAGCACATAAATTCATAGAACCATCTGAATCAAAATGGAAAAAAGTAGAGTAATTTTAAGTAGTGTTTTCCTACACAGGTTTTGCTAAACAGTCGGTGACCTAGAGTTTAGCGTTTAAACGGTTTACACGAATTTAGACGGTGTTTAGACGGGCTAAACGGTTTGCTACTGTAGCATGATTTTACATGTATAAATAGCATGATTTTACATGTATAAATAACAAAATTAAACTTCTAATCTTTGATCTTAACTCATATCATACTAATTTGAACAATTCTTTATGTGTTCAAACTGCAAACAACAAAAATTCTAGCAGCTAGCAAGAATTCAAACATTCATAAAGACACAATTAAACATACACATAAAGCAATTCTGGTTCGTGGGCGGAGGTTGCGGGCGGCGGCGCGGCGGAGGTGTTGCGGCGGCGGCGGTGTGCGTTCTCTTTGAGTTGTGAGGACTTGTGAGCAGCATGTTGTTTAGGTTTTACCCGCTCGTCGGCTCCATTTTTTGGCTTTTCCCGTGCTGTCCTGAGCAATATCTCCTAAACGGTGGATTAAACCGGTTCAAACCGCCTAAAAACCGCCTTGTTTAAGTTTTGTAGACCGTTTTTTTCCGTCCCGAACCGATTAGACGGGTCAACCGTTTAGGAAACCGAATAGGTGCAAAACAGGACAGGTAACCTCCGTTTACCGTTTAAAACCGTTTAGACGGCCGTTTAATTCCGTTTAGGATAACACTGATTTTAAGTGTACTTGAGAAAACAAACAATACCAAGAACACAGATATTATACTATAGCATGGGGTTATCCTTTCTTCTTTGTTTGTTGCATATTTGCATCTTTATTTATTTGAAATGAGAACAAATAGAAACTCATGTAACACCACATAAAAAACAGAACAGGCACAACATTAGTTAAATAGACTATGCCATTTTGGGTATTGTGAGCAAAGGTTTCTTACCCCACATTCCTCCTCACGATCAATTACAGTGTATCTCTGAGCAAGTGCACCGATATCACTTCTGATGTTGTCAGCCCCACGAGTAGCATCATCCATCTCCTGTTTCAGCTGCTCAATTTGGCTGTCATAGTCCTTGAGAGATTTGCATATTTCCTCCTGTTTAGACAATACTTTTCACTGTTAATGCTCAAAAAAGAGGTAATGCAGAAATAATAATTAACAACGAAATGGACATTAGGAGGATTTTTTTCTGTAAAGCAGCTGACTGCATGAACTTATATCTTACTTTAAAGTCATCGATCAATACAAAGTCTGGGAAAAATGGCAGGATATCCTCAATCTTCAACAAATTGTTAGTCTCTGATAGGAATTCTATAGCTTTCTTTATGTTCTCCCTCTTGACTCCTTTCTCTTGCTCAATGACATGCTTTGCAACCTTAAGCCACAGCTTCTTTCTAAGTTCTTCATCATCTTCAACTTTATCTGCTTCTGCCTTAGCAAGCTCTAAGTCCACCTAGCAAGGACCAAATTGAGTAAAGGAATAAGAAAGCTTCATAAAAATAAGAGCACTTCAAAGTCCTACACCATCAATATGCGAAAGCGCAAGGGATGCTTATAGGATGAAACTAGTAGACTCTTAAAGAAACGATGAGACTTGGTGAGAAATGAGGTTTACCGTCAATGCAAGGGCAACAGCTTCTTCATGCATGGACATCATGCTGTAAATACGAACACAAGCACGCATTCTCTTCTCTTGAAGACATAGACGCAGAGCATACTTGGGGTCGTAAAAGAACTCAGGGCCATTTGTCTGTCCTTTACCAAACTTAGTGTCCAAGAATTGCAAAAGCTGAGACTCATCCTCCTGCAGATGAATAAACCAGAGTACACATAAATCATAGTTATATGTGTTGACAAATATACACTTGACTGGTATGGCATTGACAACCTCATGAGAGCCACCAGAAACATGAATGATGACTTGAGTGCAAAGTAAGCAATTACTGCTACTATAGTTTTAATGCTTCCAACACATAAAAAAGGAACATACACGACAAAAGTACTACATGAGTTTTTCTAGTTTGTATGAATAGCAAGTGTAATTTCACATACAGGATACAGCAAGAGCAACAAGTAATGCACTACTGGAAGAGCTACCTTCTTGGCATACAGTGAGAGCAACAAATTATGCACTCCAGGATCCTCATTGTTTAAATCTTTTACACAGAATTCCAAGTACTTGATAACTTCATGTGTTTCATTCCTGCAAGAGTTAAATTCATCACATCATCCTGATTATGGAAAATCAAGTTGGCTACATAGAATTGAATTTTGTTCCAGAGCTTCTGAACAAAGGGGGTTCAGGCATTCTTAGGTTTGATCCAAAGTATCACAAACTGCATATGGGATTTAAGTGTAACAGATCTGAATTCACTTCCACCAGTAGCAGAAAATTCATTTCAATATAACAATCTTTCTACATGTAGCATTCACAGAGTTCCCTGGTGTGATAAAACACAGTAGGGCTGTTAAGATATCACATAATATTCAAGGATTTCATATAGTATATTATAGCAATAGGGGAATGTGAATGTATAAGAAGCCATCTCCACATCATACTTGGCATGTGGTTCGCTCACATAACGCATCATTGCCGGTATAAGCTTCCCTGGATTCAACTTATTTCTTGCCATCATCCATGATTCAACAGTTTCATAAGCATCTAACATGATTAAATCTGGAGCAAATTTATACTGCACAGAAACAAGTTAAAGAAGAATGTAACCTTGTTGTGGTACAATCAATAATAAACATTTTCCTGAGTTCTATAACTGCAGCATTCAAAGAATAAATGTAAAGCAATGTACCACAAGGTCTACTAGAACATTATGTCGTTGAAGAACTTCCAATGCCTTTCTTGCTTCTCCTTGCTGACAAAGTAAATAGAAAATGCATCAGTACCTGACACCTCAGCTAACGCCAATGGGTTCCAAGTGCAAAAGGTACTCCATATAATCAATCAAAAAACATGTACTATTTTCAAGATAATTGAATGCACTGATTTTGAAGCAATTGGCTTCAAGGAAAGATGTGCGACAAAATCCATAATATTATAATAAATGTTTCCTTTCCAACTATTCTACAAACAAGAATGATCTAGAAACTACAGTTGCTCAAAGAGAATAGATAGAAGGGAAATTTGATATTAGACTATGCATGGTGAGAATGCAAGATTGCAAGATCATCCTGGCACTGAGCCTGCCCAAAGCATAGCGTAGCCTTATCTGGCCTGGCACAAGCCCCATCCCAGCACATGTTAGATGAACCGTTCTATAAAATAAGAGTCAATCCATTCTATGCCATCAACAAAGCGCGGGTTGTACAATATGCCACTGGCAAAGCTTAAATCTACAATATATCATCAAACAACTCATTTTCTTCCTTATATACCATCGCCATTAGTCAACCGTTAATCAAATGCCATTAAGGGAGGGACAATGACAATTTACCCCTAGGATAAAATTGAGATTTTGCACAATGCCATGTCGAATCAAATAATCTTGGATGACAAAACGACAAGCAATTTATATTTTTCATCACTGAGAAAAAATAGTGGATCATGACCAATGAAATCCATGAGTACGCATGATACCTACGAAGGGGTAAAATGGACATTTTCTCTCTCTCAACGGAATTTGACTAACAAATGACTAGTGGCGATGGCATATAAGGAAGAAAACTAGTTGTTTGATGGTATTATAGAACTAAGCTTTGTTAATGACATAATGTAGAATCTAAGCTTTGTCAATGGCATAGACTGAATTATCTCATAAAGTATTCAAGGATAGTTTGTGGCATAAACTAACTCTTATGTTGACCAACAGTAGGTCGATAATCAAGGTATGCATACCTTCGCTTGCTCAAACATATTATAACAAATATAATGTTAATACTAGCTAGCACTTGGGCAGTTTATATTATGTAATACTGTTATGCTCAACACAAATTAGTATTGAACACCTTTAAGATGATAAATGCCTGACACTGACCTGAATGTAATGATGAACCACAATTTCATGTTGCTCCTTTAAACCAGCAAAATAAACCAGTTCATCCACTCTACCATAACTGCAAAAGTTTCAAGATTCTAGTTGGGGACTTACACATATAATCAGCAATGCAACAAATGGAGAGAATACAGGGCCATCTTATTCATGAAAAGTCAACAGAATTACATAGACTAAAGAATGAAATATTTTATAGTCTACTTGATGCAACTTGCAGTCTTGCAGCATTTTCCCTTTTCAATAAATGAGCTATTGAAGGTTCAAAGATGATATCCTTCTTAATAAAAAAAATCCTACTGGTTGTACACAAAGCCCTGAGCTTAAAGCAAAAGGCCATTATTAGCTTCGTGATTATCTTAAATTTCTCATGATCAAGTCTTTTTTTTTGCAAGTGCTCAACAATTTTAAATATATAGTATTAATGTATGAAATATTAAAATTATGCAGGTTCTATCCAAAGATATGAAAGCTACCTGTATAATACATATATGAGAATTTAAACAAACTAAAAATGCAAACGAAACATGTTTTGCAACAGTAGTACAACATACCTTTCCAACAGTCTCATTGTTGTTGCCTCATCTAATACATCTTTGCTATCACTTAGGAATGCACGAAATTCATTTACTATTGAACGATATTCCGAGTCTTTGGGCTCTGCTACAGCATTTGAAGTGGTTCCTGTGCCATCTTCCAACAGGAGGCGATTAATCTACAAATATTACACCAAATATACTGGATAAGACTCCGTAATAATCCCAAGTACAAGTATACTGAAACCAAGATCGAAGAAAGATTTCCAATACCAATAGAATGTATGTTGTATTACCTTTTCTCAACAATACAGAGAACTGTGTATCTCTGTATTAAGAGTGGAAAAAGGATATGTAAAAACAATGAAAATAGGACACCAACCTTCTTGTCATGAAGACTATGTTATATTAGTTTAGGAGGCTGAAAAACAAAAAACTGGTACCTTGTCCAGGTACAGCTCAGTAGCCCAAGTCGAGATCATTGTAATCTGCATCTTGTCATCTTTTGTTAGGTTATCAAGCCTTCTCAATAAGAAAGTCCTGAGAGCATCCTGTCAAGTCGAGGCAGATGATTATTTCATACATAAAATCATAATATGCCCCTGTTATCATGTAAATAGTTACACTAGAATGAATCTTAGCAATATTGTACTAAAGCATGACAGAACATTTCCTCTAGTTAAATTCCCAATGTTAATGGCGTTATATTATATTTCACATTATCAATCTTGGAGCTAGCAGCACGCATCAGTGACAAAGATCAGGAAAAAACCAATTGAATACATCAATAAGCGAAGATATCTCAGAGAAGTTCTTCACAATATCAAATGGAAGTTGAGTATTTTAGAAAGATAGCTCTTACACAAACATGCAATACTATACGTCTATACCACATTAGAAAGTTCAGACTAAATTACCTGCTCATTGACAGATATAAATTTTAAGCTGATCTCCTCAAATGATAGGATATAATTCATCTGAAACCAAGAGAATGTTTTTTAGTATCAATGTGAGCAGGACAACATTTTTTTTAAAAAAAATATTAAGTAACAGAGTTAAACAGAGTTTGGGTTTAACCTTTGCATAGAAGGAAGCTGCTATATAATACTCTTTTGCATTGAATGCAGTATCAGCCTACAAAAGAGAAGGTTTTTATACAATAACATTAGTCATTGATCATCACAAAACAAAAAGATCCATCTTATCATCATAGAGGGAAAAAATAAAGGAGCAAAAAATAGTGTATGGGGTTGATGTGCTAATGTGCTCATATTTATCAGTATGTGTCAAACAATAAACATCACCTGCACTAGATAGACTTGGTCCCTCTGGAAGGAGTTACGACAATGTGACAGTGCAGTAGCATGTTCTTTCATGTTCAGGTATACTTGCCACATATCACGACCCTCATCAGAAGATGAAATCTAGATGATAGTTACATCAGCAACACAATTCTGCACTCTGAAGGCAATTATTACATAAATCAAAGCAAGAATCAGATAGTCTCTAACCTGGAATATAGAATTTTCATCGTATGCATAGAAAAGCCCAGTTGATGCATCACTACAAAGTCCAATGATTCCTTTTGTAATTTCTGGTGAATTATCAACTATAAGTTCTTCCACTATTTGCTGACTGATTCTGTTCACTACCTAAAAAAATCACAGGTTATGCTTTGTCTTTGTAAAGAAATACATAAAACAAACCAGGAAAACAAAATAGTGAAAGAAAGCAAAATAAACCACAGTGAAAAGAGTATATATTTTTTTAAAAAGAATTGACCTTAATCTTGTCCCTGATCAGAAGCAGAAAATGGAATTCAGACAATGCAAATGACCTTGGCTTGGTGCCAGATTCTCCCAATTTTGAGTAGTCAAAAAAACCTTTATTTTCGACAAAGTTCTCATCCCCACTAGTAGAGCTGCAAAACTAAATTTAGTTTAACAAATTACTATAGAAAATACAGAAAAAAGTAGTTATATGGTTATCATAGAATAGAAGACAAACTAATAAAAGTAGCATTGCAAGTTGTCCCAAAGGAAAGAAAACATAGCGTTGTATTAAGATCCTAAGAGTTCATTGGGTCGAACTTCATAAAACTGTAAAAGTAGAGGTGCATACATGTAGTGTGCCAGTGCCAACACCTGACTCAGCGAGATCAGCACAGGTGTTAGATTAAATTTTGTCTCTAAAGAGAAGCTCAAACAGCTAGCGGAGAATTATCAAGTTTAAAGTCCATAAAGGTTTGAAATATATCAAACCCTGAACATTCATTAGAGATCATCTTCTAAGGTGAGTGTAGTCCTATAGTTCTGTTTATGGATAAAATCCAGTGACATGATTGACATCAAATTCTTGAAGGCATAACATTGATCATTAATTCTTGTAAGACTATCATCTACCACACTTTATATTTATACTTTTAGTAAGATAACAATCAGAAAACTATTTTCATGAGAAAACTACTACTATCATATTTCCTGTGGCCAAAGTAGGTACTTTACATTTCCCTAAAGAACTTATGTTTAGGACTGGAGGATTACATTACTTGACACATTTCCTATAAGGTCAAAAGGCAAAGTTACAACAAGGCTCAGTCTATTAGAAAAATATGTCCACTAAGAGAATGCTAGCAATTTAGCAGTTCGATGACAACAGGACTAGATAACAAAGAAAACATAACTTAATAATCTACTTCAGTTACATGTTACATGATGGAATCAAGTTAAATCCAAAAACTACAGTTCACCTGTGTTGAGCTCCAAAATTCAGTTCACCGTGGTAAATTCCTGCTCCAGAGAGCCATCCAAAATGCTTAGCCCTTCTTTGCTTGATAAAGAAATGTAGTTCACTGGATTCCATGCAATGGATACATTGTCATAAGCTCACTAAAAGAAAATATACTAGTGGGCAGCACAAACTGTAGTTACTACTCTATAGTACCGTATAAATCACATCAAGTTACACTCACCTATTTGGAATATCTCCTGGGAGCTCCATAAAGTGTATCGCACGATCAGAATAGCTAGCAAAAACAGTCTGTGGAATATAGTTGTAATTACAGACCACATCATGAGAAAATGAGTAAACAAATAAATTTTGCACGTCTGAATTTTTTGAAATTTGAGATAAAACCTTCTATAGAAAGAGTTAGCATGCGATGCTGCTCTCTAAAATGGAAAGGCATTACAAACTGTTATAATCACACACATCTCTTTGTAAAAAGAGGCATGCTGATTTCACATAGTGTAGCGCTTTCGAGGTTACTGAGTCATGTCAAATCAAGAAACAACACCGACGAGGGCTTTGATATCCAAAGTGTAAAATCTGAGTCTTCTTTTTTCACTAAATTCAGTCTAGATTGTCCCCATTGCATTCAACACTGGTGTATGTATCTGAATTTTGGAGCTGATAAGATTGAGCAATTGTACTTACTTCCAATGAACCAATGCCCGTGAATGAGTACAACCGTGTCGGCGTGACAGCCATCACATAGAACCTTGTGGCGTTCCCAACCATGGCGGTCTCCATCTGCACAGCCAAATTGCTCCATCACGCTCACATTACAACCGAATAACACCAACACAACACACGTACAGAACCACAGCACTCAACGGCCTTTGGCAACAACTCAAACCTGCAGGCCCTTGATGCCCTCTTGCAGCTCAGAGAGGGTAAAGAGCGACTTAACATACTTCTCCTTCTTGTCGGCCTCATCTACTGCAATCTCGAAGATCTGCCCATCCTCTGTCCCCAGGATCACCTCCTTCGTCGACGCTACAGCACCGAAACCGCAACAACTTCACAATCAAGAACAAATAAACAGCACGGACAGCTGGAATCGAAACATAATTCGATCGAGGAACAGTATATGCAGTAGTAGTTGCTCACCTTCGGTGATGGTTTGGCGGTTCCACGCGACGGCATTGACGAGGACGTTGCGGAGGCGGGGGAGCAGCTTGGGCCGCGGCCACCTGGCGTGGTGGTAGTACGTCTCGGCGCCCCCCGGGTGGACCACCGTGGCGACGCAGTGCTTCCCGCCGGGGTCGAGGAACACGCGGTGCACGGAGTGCTCGCCGGAGCGGCCGGTCCCGAGGTCGAGATCTGCAGCAGAGAAGCGATCAGAGAAAGCGCGAGGCAGCGGAGAGGGATGCGAGGAAGAGGAAGGAGGAGGGGAAGACGTGCCATGGGCGTCCTCGAAGGAGAAATCGTGGCGGACGAGCCAGCCGCGGGAGGTGCCGAGGACGATGACGTCGCTGCCGGCGGCCATGGAGGTGACTACCCCATGGCCCCGCGCGGCGTGCCGCTCTAGGGGATCGACGGAGAAGAGCTGCCCGCCGAGGGCGAAGGCGGCGGAGGCGTCCATGGTCGTCGGAGTCGCCTCGCCGGCCGGCCGCCGCTAGCTCGTCGGAGGCGAGGCGATGGAGGAGAGGACTCAGCTCGTGGGCTAAACGGAGGAGAGGTTTTACGACGCCTTCATGGGCCGAGGCCCAACTAGAAGTCCAACGACCCAGACCATATTCCGGCCCTTCACAATATATGGGCCGAATTTTTATTTCAAATTTTGTGGCCCATTAGATACGGCCCAATCCACGCGACACGTAGCCCAACAACAAAGCAACACCCAAGTGGGGAAGTGGAAGTGGAAGTGGAACCCTACTCCGCCGGCGGCGCCACCGCTTCCCCCGACACACCGGCCGCCGGTCGCCGGTCGCCGGAATCGATTGCGGCGCGTTCCCCAAGCAGCAGCGCAGGAGGCGGGCCGCCGCCGGGGAGGAGCAAGGTGGTAAGCTCCATCCCCTGACTGGGTTTCACCTTGGCAGCTACCAATGAGGAGTTGCGCTTCTTCTCTCTGTGGAATTTCTAGAGTGGCTTGGAGGAGGCACGCGGTGGTCGGAGGAGCTCTGGGCCAGCAGCAGCATCACCTGGTGCTCAGGCCTCCCGCGCCGCCGCCCATTGGCCTTGCCCTCGAGCGCTTCTTCTCCGCTTCATCCCGGCGCTCCGCCAAGAGATCCGCCGCCGCGGCGAAGCAGAGCAGCCAGCCACCGCCGGCGTCACCACCACTGATGGATGCTGCTGGTGGGAGTGGAGGCGAGCCGTTCTATGTCGTCCGCAAGGGTGACGTCATCGGCATCTACAAGAGCCTCAGCGACTGCCAGGCTCAAGTCAGCAATTCGGTAAAGCCTCGTTTTAGCATTATGTTTATGTGCATTCACCGTTCTCTCCTCACAAATGCAGCAGCACAAGAATCAACACTTGCTCTCTTGTTGCATTTCATTTGCTATGAATGTCACACCATAAGCAGACATATTTACACTTCACTGTAGCTTAGTTGTATTCCTGGAACCAAAAGATGGGCTACTACTTTATACGCATTCTGCAGCGTTGTTCATGAGTTTCGCAGGATATTAAACTTATTGTTGTGGTAGTGGGTAGAGAAGTAGATATTAGGAGATAAAGAGTGATGAGTGTCATTGATGCAAAATTTAACCTTCTCTTGCTGGTAACACAACGACATTAATGGGTCCTTGTAGTCATGTCAAGAACCATTTCTTATGTGAAGTATATCTTACTAGGTATGTGATCCTTCTGTGACGGTGTACAAAGGCTATTCTTTGCGTAAAGAGACAGAAGAATACCTCATTGCACGCGGTTTAAGAAATCCTCTCTACTCCATTAATGCAGCAGATGCAAGAGATGAATTATTTGATGACCTAGTTCCATGCCCTTTCCAGGTAAAGACGCTGTATGTTTGTGATTTCATTTCAGGTTTTTCAGAAATATGCCTGATGTCTACACTTGCTAGTGTTGCATAGATATGTTAACATGTTTCCTACTGAAGGATCATTCTCCCTGCCCCATAGCGTATTGTGCAATGCTAATTTGTTGATGTACAGCATTTTCAGCATAGACATGTGTAATGGATCTTACCTTTCCAGTTACCACAGTACCACTTCCTTAATTATGTTCGCATTTTCTATATTTTGTTCAACCTTATTACCATTTCAGTCCATTTCATTATCTGTTTGAACTTCACCCATTCTACACACTATATTAGAAAGACATATATTAGTATAATGGCATGATTAATATAGTAAAATACTGAATGACAAACTGCCCCCGATTCTCAAGGTCTTAGTTTTTCTCACATGTATTTTCTCATACCTTGAATGTTGAGTTGACCATTAAGTTATATCCACCAAGGTTGTTGCATTACTATTTGATTCAGTGTTTGCCCATAACATATTGTGTGCCGCTTTTTGTTTCAGCAACCTGATGGAACTGGGACTTCTACTTTAAAAAGGCCACTAGAGACGGTGAGTATCTATCGTTTTCAAGCTAGGTCTTAGGATATGTTGTGTTAAAAAGTGCCCACTGTAGAAAATGTGTTGGCTACATATCACATTCTCTCACCAACGATCATTTGCTGAAGGAAACTGGACCGTCAAAGAAACAGCCCAAAGTCGCCGAACAAGAACCATTACCTAATAGTTCTGTGAGTATGAACAATGCAATGTGCTACCTATGGATGCTTCTGCCTTCTTGCTTGGTTATGTGTCCTAGATATTCAATACTAACATTTGTACTTGGGGACTTGTCTTCGCTACAACGAAATGCTGACTTGTTCTCACCAGCGGACTTCATCTTTTACAGCTCTCTTGTCTTCTTGAATTTGATGGTGCTTCTAAAGGAAATCCTGGGAAAGCAGGTGCTGGAGCAGTAATAAGGCGACTAGATGGAACTGTGGTATGTCACCTACAGTACTATGCTGGGGTGCTTTCTTAATAATCTTCAATTATCATGACTAACTGGTGATGTGTTTTACTGTTTTACTGGAGATTGCTCAACTACGGGAGGGTTTGGGTATTGCAACCAACAATGCTGCTGAATACCGTGCATTGATCCTAGGGCTAAGATATGCTGCCAAGAAGGGATTCAAGTATATCCGTGCTCAAGGAGATTCTAAGCTTGTCTGTAACCAGGTTTGTGTTGTGGTTGAACCTTCAGTACTTCTATTTTCCATGCTCTAGCATAGAACCATCGAGAGATAACTGAATGCTATACTGCAGTTTATTGTGACTATGCACACAATCTATCATTTTATTAAAACATTAAATTTCCAATAAATAGAATTTTTTTATTCGCGCTTTACTTGATCTGTCATGTTCTTCAGTTTTCCTCACCGAAAATTTTTTTATCGAATTATCTGTGCTGCATCCATCAACATAAGCGCAAGTTGAGGCATCAGTACACATTGAATCAAGACCTTGATTATCAATGCCTCAATGGATAACAAACTCTGTTGGTTGAAGAGCTTTTTCTAGCATCTGGCAGCTCTATCAATTTTAAGTTTTCTTAACATAAGTAGCATGTTGACTTTCTGGAGCAGGTCTCGGATGTCTGGCGTGCTAGACATGATACAATGGCTGACTTGTGCAAAAAGGTTAAGGAAATTAAGGGAGGATTTCATACATTTCAAATCAACCATGTTTTGAGGGTAGGTATTCCATATATTTGCTGTCTTCCAAGCTTGCTTTATTTTATGTCAGCCAGCGTTGCAGTATGGCATATGAATTCTTGGCGTCTTATTACATTATTGAGCTAATTCTTTATTTGCCATTGGAAATCAGCAACTCCCTTATTTGCCCCTCTGAAACTGCCTATCCATCCATTTCCCCCAGTTCTCAACTTTATCCCTCCACACCACCTGACCAGCTGACTCCAACACCACACTCATCTTGATGCCCTGTCTTCAAAGTGAGTCTGACCGATGCCAAGGAGAACAAGGGAGAAGATGAGGTAAGGATGACAAACCGACCAGGCTTAATGGTAAGGTATGTGCAAAACTGCACAAATTGGATGGCCTTAACAGCAATTAATAACATAGGGGCAAATATAGAGGATAAGCATTAAGAGGGGCAACAGTGAGAGAGAGAGTTTCAGAGAGGCAAACAAGGGAGGTGGCCAATTTCAAGGGGTGAATAAAGCATTGTCTCTGCATTATTCTATTCTTAGTGCTATAACTACAGCTCCAAATAACTTGTGTTTCTCAGTGCCTAATTGGCTGTTCTAGTTTACATGTTTATTCCAGCAATTTCTTCTATTTGTCTAATGCTAATGTGTAAACACCATGCATTTATAATATATTTATAATATTTTATCTCAAACTGTCGATAACCATGATTTCAGAAGTAGTGTTTGCTACATGACCTCCTGAAAGCCTATTCAATCATACTCATTAAGCATGGGCAATCATCAATTGCTTCTTCTTGTACGGTTGAAATTGCATTGGTAGTTGGTTTGAAAATCGCTCCAAACTGCTGGCAGCGAAAACTTCAATCACTGTGCCACTCACATTTGCTTTACGTAGGAATTTAACATGGATGCTGATGCTCAAGCTAACTTAGCCGTTGAACTTCCTGGTGAGAAATTGCTCTCGGAGTTCACTTGCATAATGTTGACTTAGTGTTGCACCTGATTTCTTCCTTTCTACAGTTGGTGAAGTTCAAGAGCAGGCAATCTTTCCGTGACCAAGCGATCGCGATAGAGAGTAATTTGTGCAAATTTGTGCATTGTTCCGACTTTTATTGGAGGGAAGCTGTGTGGCAGCATTCTGTTTCCACTTGATTCAAACGGTCAGACTCAATGACTCGTATGTGGAGCAAGTTTCACCAAATTTACAGTTAGCCAGCATGTTTACTGGCTTGAATTGCGATGCTGGCATGGTAATTTCAGTGGGAGGAAATAGTCTCTAAATTTATGTGTAATGGCGTAGGTATGAATGAACTGGAGGCTAGCAATTAAACTCGTTCCCAGTAGCAGAGTACTACAGAACTGTTAACTATTTTTGAGCCAATATGAGGGTGATGCAGCAAGTAGATCTGTGTAACGAGGTACAGATTGGCAGTATAACAAAAATACAAAGGGATACTGCAGCTATTTCTGTTGCCTGTTTCATTATGAACTGAAAGGAGAAAATAACATGCGCTATGTTGATTGCAGTGCCAAAAAAAAGTAAATAAAAGATTGTCATTGCTCAAGATTTAAAGATAGTTAGGAAAAAGGGTAACAGAATTGCGTCTGGAGTGGGAAAAGTAAAAAAGGTTGTCATTGTTTATGAGTTGAACATTGTGAACTGAAAGGAGAAAATAGCACGGGCGATTTCTGTTTGCATTGTGAAAAAAAGTAGATAAAAAATTGGCATTAATAATAAGGATTGAAAACTAACTTAGGATAAGAAAAATGGCAAAAACTTGTGTTGAGAGTGGGATTTGAACCCACGCCCTTTCGGACCAGAACCTTAATCTGGCGCCTTAGACCAACTCGGCCATCTCAACTTGTTGTGATGTGTTTTTATAATTCCTATTTGAATAATATGTATCTTTCTTCAGACATGGCTGCGAATCTGGAGCATCCATGATTTGCTTTTTCTGTAATTCGTCTCCTGTATGCTCTAGTTATACTACGGAGTAGTACGCTGTGGATTACTGGGTTGAACTAGGCATGATGCGAGTGAATGTTCTCCTTGGACTTCACAAAAACCAGGGAAAATGCACTCATTCCAACACAGAGAAGAAGAATACGCAGTCTATCAAGCTTCACATGGCTGCTTGTTATGACCTCATGCAGAAACAGCCACCAAAGGGAAGGCCTCCCGAATGCAGAGAAGTTTAACTCTCTTCTTTTCTCATGTCTTTTTCTGACTGTTGCAAACGCAGTTTATGCAGAAGAGACTGCTCACACATGTTGACGATAGTTAAAAGCTGAATCAAGAAACTAAACCAAGTACATTATGAACGCGTGACCAATGAAGAGCATAAATGCGATTCATATCATATCTGACACAAAGCAAGGATCTTCAGAAATCAGTTTTGAGTGGTTCAGAACAGACCACCACCTGGTGTTCATAAGAAACACGAGTCATTAGAGACTGTGGCACCAGATTACATGAGTTAATACAAGGCCTCTCTACTGGGAGACCAGAATCTCCACGTCATGTTCAGACTTCAAGAGTGTATGGATCTTGACTAGGAGAACCATCAACGCCTGCAGGTTTATGCACCATCAGATTGGAAGGGGTTGGGAATCTCGTCCGTTCCATCGGTTGGCGATACAAGCATTACCGCTGTACCCCTGCAGACCTACAACAAATAGTTGTTGATCGTTGGATATGAGGTGTAGGGATATTGAAACAGTTGTTGGTCTTGATTCATGCTTATTTTTTGTTTAATCATTGTCTGTTGCAAATCTGATTGAAACATTTCCAGAAAATTAACTATAACAGACTCCAGCATCATGCTGGAATAATCATAATGGATGGCAGTAAATACTCTTGGAACTACAACCGCTAAGCTATATAAATAATATAGGAGTGTAAGTCAATGGGTAATGAAATCAATACTGTAAAAAAACTTACAATCAGACCAAGCTGTCTGGTTTTTCCCGATAGTTTCAATGGATCATCTTGCTCTGCAAAATGGGACATCGAATGCGAAGTGTGAGCTTCATTAAGCTTTGCAAAAAAGACAATATAAAGTTTTTCTTATCTACAAGCATGCCATTACTCCCAATGTCAAATAATCATGACCGGAAGGGGTACTATTTATATGTTATAATGTTCTTAGAATATTATTCTGTTGTATGTCCCAATCTTCTTTGTATGTAACAGAATTAGCACCAATATTAACAGTCAAAGATACATGAGGGCTGGAAATTTCTTCTCAGTCAAGAGATTCACCAAATACATAATTCGTTTTTCTATCAACAATGCAATGTATCAACAATGCAGCAGTACCTCTTTCAAATTCAACCGCTTCATCAAGCACCAAATTGAGAAGCTGGTCATAGCCCTTCAAAGTCCCTGTAACTGCAGATGTAGAAATACCAAAGTTATGGCATGTGGTGTGGTATTAGTGTATTACGACAAACTGCAAGATAGCAATAATGAATCCTAGCTTTCTGGAAAGTTGAACCATTATACTGTCAATTGGACTAGTAAACTGGCGTTGATTGGTTTAAAATTGTCAGTGCAGGGAAAGAATACTCTCACTGAAGTGAACCTTACAATGCTGACTCATCTTTCTTCACCACAGAAATTTGCACAAGGTAAGCATAAAACATACCAAGAAGAAAGAACCAACAGATAAAATGGTGTAACTAGATCAGCAGGGGTGAGAGACCAAAGTGAATTAGAATTTCTTTTATCTCCAGAACATGTAGATGGTAGGACAGGTAAGTCTACTTTCAATATTTATCTTAAATATTAAGCTAACAGTTAACCTCCTTGAAACGACAGTACAACTAGAGATATTACATGAAGGGCAGGTCGCTCATCTGCTTGAAGGAGTTTCTATTTCAATACAGATAGCATATGATCTCTTACTACTCTGTACGTAAAATGATACTGATAAAAGCAGAAAACATGAAAGATGAAAACTCATCATACAGTTATCTGGATAGACAACCATGAGAATGACCTTTATGACTTAGATGAGGTCAGCTACAAACAGAATACAAGGTGTAATTCAAAAATACACAATCACAGAACTAGTATCTGTCCGCATACAAGATTGAAAAAAAAAACTAGAAAGGCATGGGAGAGAGATATAAAAGACAGTAAGAAGCTTCTAGAAGGGTAAAATCCTTTCCACAGAAATATACTGGTGCCGCTGAAATTCTGAATGAATGCAAGTGGAATGCTGGTTTATATATGGTTTCATATAGAACACTGAAATCGATGCTGAAGAGATTGAGCTGAACTCACTTCGAGACTTCTTGATTATGAAAGAATATTAAGGAATTACAAAGTGTCAATTCATAAAGTAGCTCTCGCATGGAAACATTTTTTCAACTGGGCAGCCCTCGAACAGCAGGATCCATGGCAAGAAATACTAAAATAGGGCCAATTTGTGACAAAACTTTATTTTACCAGCCACCATGCTTGAAAACTCACAATTATGCGCTATAAGCATTCAGAGGACATGTTAAAACTTAAGAGTTAAAATTAGCCACATGGACGCTGCGGTCGACATCTCAGACCATTACTGTGGACTGGAGCTGGTGCGCACAGTGAACTTTACTGAAATATAATTAGTAGTAGCTTGGCTTCGAGTTGGCTATGCCCTAGTCTACAATTTTGCTGCAGACCTAGGATTCCCTGAACCTGCCGCTGTGATGTTTCTTGGCACAAAACTATGCCCATATCTACGAGGATTCAAGAATCTAGAACCTAAACTGGTGAAAAGATATTTATTTTAATAAGCAACCAACCTACCTTGCCTGCCGCCGGTGAGCTTGACCTGGACGCCCTTGTCGACGAACTTGGCCAGGTCCAGCACAGTCTCCTTGCGCCCCGACTGCTCCATCAAAACACGAAACAGGATCAATCCACCACCAAACACACCTGATCGATCCAATCGAGTAAGCGAAACCCTAGGAGGGGGGAAGAGGGGGTCACAACTCACCATCCCGAACCCCAGCCGCGGCTCTGGTCACTTCAAATCTGCGAGCGATGAGGCAAACAAAAGCTAGTCAAATCCGGCGGCAAAGTTCCGAGACGGCGGATGGGATAAGCGGCGGCGGCGGCGGCGGCTTACCGGAGTTGGGGGTGGCTGCGGCGGATGCGGGTGCTGATGTGTTTTTTTTCCCCTTCTCTTTCTCTCGTTTTCACTTTATAGGAGGCCTTTCATATTGGGCCTTCAGCCCATTACAGATGAGGCTGGATTGTTTCAATGTGTATTATTTGAAGCCCAGTTATTAATGTGATGATGAACACACATTAACATTTTAGTTTTTATTTTTCTAAAAAAATGATACCATATTTTTTTCTTGATTTCAGCCAATTATTTTCTACTACGAGGTTTTTCTAACTCTCCCTTGCATGTACCTCACATCTCTTTGTTGTCGGCATTTTGTACTTACTTCCTCACCCTAAAATAAATTTATTTCTAGAGCTTAAACTTTGTACAAATAAATTATTTTTTATCTTGTTATCTACCTTCAGGTCCCCGATACCTCTTACCTACCCATCCACGAATGTCTCATAAAAATTCTCTCTCATGTCTCGGCCCGTAGAAATTTTTTCCCTAATTTTTTTTCATCTTGATCACATATCTTCATTTTATAAGATGCGGCCAAAAAAGTGTTAAAAACAGATCCTAAGGAATTAATTAGGGTGCGTTCGTTAGAACGACAAGAGAGACTCCTCATTTTTCCCGCGCAGGTTTTCTGAACGGTTAAACAGAGTCTTTTAAAAAATATATATATGGGAAAGTTATTTTAAAAATATATTAATTTATTTTTAAAGTTTAAAATAATTAATAGTACTGATGTCTTTTGCCTATCTTCTCTTTCTCTCTTTTCTCCTCCTTTTAAACACAATCTTTTTTCTCCTCCTTTTAAACACAATCTTAAATTACATGTTGGCTTAGGATTAAAGAATAAAGATGTGCAATCCTAATGAGTATGTCTGCTTTCTAGTAGAGGGTTCTTGCGCTGAGCTAATTAATATTTTTGTTAGCACACTTTCCAAACGGTCCATTTGTGTAAAAACAATTCTACATAAAAATTTTTAAAAAGATTCAAATAAACCCACTTATTAAATTTATATTAGTTCATACTTAATTGATACAATTAGTCATGCACTGATAAATTACATGTCGTTTTATGTGCCTACATATATATCCTTAGCAACTAACTTAAAAGCTAATGTAAAAAAACTACGTGAAAATATCTTAAAATATATTCCAAAATTAAACTTAATATTTTTTTAGCAACGGTTGATTCTTTTTTTACAAATAGTGAGGCACATAAAACATGCAACATGCTGGCATGCATATATATGCAGTAAATATTACTGGTAGGTAGCACTACTGTATAAAAGATTCTTTTTTGGATGAGGACCCTGTAGGGTTGCAGTGGGATTGTAATTGATCATGCCTGTAAAAATCAACAATAATTTTATACGGCTCTCTAAAAGACCTGTATGTAAAAATCAATTTTCGCATGCAACTTAGGGACCCGCATGCAAAAATACCCTTTTTTCTTCCCACTCTATTTTTATTTCTCCTCTCCTCTCTCTCCCACTAAGGTTGTGTTTGTTTAAGCTTCTGCTTTTCAGCTTTTCTTAAAAGCTAGCTTACTGGCTGATGATATTTTGTATTAGCTTTTTTAATAAATTTTTATCTTCTCATCACATCAAAAGCCATCAAAAGTTCATTTCACTAGATTTCAAATTTCCATTCATTTCCTCGAAACTAGCTTTTCAACTTTCGAAAGTCACTCGGAAAGTGTTTGTTTTAGCTTTCCAAACTTTTGAAAAAGCTAGAAAGCTATTCAAAAAGCTGAAACAAACAGGGCCTAAGTCCTCTCATGTTCTTCACTCTCCCCACTCCCCACTCCTCTCCTCTCTTCTCCTGATGACGGGCTTTGGCTAGGGCGACAGCGGTGACGGGTGAGGGCAACGGGCTCAAGCTCGGCTCCGGCGGCGACGGCGGGCTCGAGTGAGAGGGATCCTGCCGACGAAGGGAGAGGCGGAACCGACTCCCCCTTCCTCTCCCACATGGATTCGACCACTGCTCTGCCCCCCACACGCGCGGATCCGACGGTGTCGGCGATGGGAGGGGCGGATCCGGCCGCCGCTTCGCCTCCCACGCGCGTGGATCCGGGGACGACAACGGTGGCAGCGGCAAGCTTAGGCGACGACGGCCGGAGGGTGTGCAACTGCGGATCCAGCCGTGGCTGATCTAGCGGTGGTGGCGAGCTTGGACGGTCGGTGGGTATGGGATCCGTTGTTGGCGACGAAGGAGTGGGGGACGATGGGGCTATTTTTTGGTTTCGATTTTTTGGAATTTTATTTTTTTCATGGTTTTTGTTTTCACAGGCGAACAACATAAACACCCAAAGAGATTTTCGCATGCAGGTATGCCACCCGTATAAAAAATTCCCTATTTTCATACGGTCCAACCGTAAAATAGGTTTTGACCTCATAAAAATGATTTTTTAAGTAGTGTAGGTTCGTAGGGTAAAAACCCTGGCTTGCTTTGGAAGACAGACGGCAGATCAGCTATATATAGAGCTTGCTCTTCGTATCCGATCAGCCCACAGCGAACAATCCACGCCCATTCTTCACCGTCTCACCGAGCGTCTCCGGCGCCGGCGGCCCGGCCGCCCTCACCGGGAGATCTGCTCATCTGCATGCGCATCGATCGATCTGCGGCGATATGATCTGCCCCACCCAGCTCCCTCCTGTATCGATCTCGCGCGCAGCTAGCTAGCTAGCTAATCGCCATTGCTTCTTCCTCTCTTCTTCTCGGTTTGCAGCTAGTCGGTCAGCGAGCGAGCCAGACCCTCATCGTTTTGTCGGCTGCAAGATTCTCCTAATACCAAATGTGAGCTCGATCTGAGTGAACCGATTCTTTTTCCCCAGGTTTAATTAATTTGCACTTGCATTTGTTGGCATATATATATATATATATATATATATATATATATATACACACACAAACACACTCATCCATGCAATGCTCGTATATATTATTGGGAAATGTTTTCTTTTTCCATCTGTGCGTTCATTATTTGGGGTCGTTACCTAGCAAGATAGGATCCGGTCCATCCGGAGTATCTGCTATATATCCAGCATCAGTTTGGTGTGAGCTATTAATTGAGTAGCTATGGTAATTAAATTAATTAATTTACGGTGTAATATATACAATACTAACTTCTCAAACTAAAATCTAAATATACTTGACCGCTAGCTAGCTAGCACTGCTAATATTTAATTAGTGTGATTCTGTACATGTATTTATATCTGAATCTAGATTTAGAATCAGAAGAATCTCTGTCAAACGAGTTATTTTACAATTGATTCTGAAAAAAATCACTTCAAGTGATTCAGCAATTTTACATAGGGAGTGAGAATCATCTAAAAAGTTTTTCCTCAGAATCACTTAAAACCAGTTTCTTCTAAAAATTACCTAAAATATTGTGCTAATTATTACTTTATTATACCGATTCTGATTCTCTCCAGAATTTGATTCAGGAGAATCAGAATCTAGAATCAGAGAATCATATAATCAGAAGCCCTACCAAACGAGCTCTTAGTTCGTTTTTTGGCTTGGTTTTCCTCCATACCATTTATAACCACTACGGCACGTCAAAGTTATATTCAAAAGCTTTTCTTCGTGACATGCAAAGTTTTTACGCGTTGAAAAAATAGTTTGGTTTTCTCCTGCTAGTCAGATACCCCAAAGTAATTTTGGACAAGTTAGAGCTAGACCACAAGCTAGATACGGTTGGGATATTGCATGGTTGCTCTTGTCATTTCATATATAGCGAATTTGTAAAATCATCAATATTAATGCGATCTATATCACCATATGTACCGCATGCAATCATATAGCAAATACATCGATATACTTCATCTATCCTAAAATATATTAAGATCATTTTTAACTTGTTCTCCAAAATAAGTTTATTTTCAAGTAATCATTATATTAAAAGTAGAAGATAAATATATAGCATTGGGAGTAGATAAATATATGGCATTGGGGAATAATTATTTTGGGATATGATAAAACGAGGATATTTTTTGGGTTTGTATTGGTATAAATGTATGGAATAGATGAAAATGAACTTATTTTAGGATAAAGGAGTACATTACTAACAACTAGATCTCTAGTCCATCTGCAAAAAATTCAAAATGGTAGCTTGCGGATCATACATACATTTCATACAATATGATGATAGCTTGAACAATATTTCATTTAGCTAGCTATATATAGGAATTGATCCACATGATATGCCATATTTGATCCACTAAAGTTTGAACAACGACGGAGCCCTACACGTCGAGCTTGCCATAAAAATGACACAACAGACCTAACTACGCAAAACCCGTGCCAAAAAAAAACATATAGTTTTAACTTCCATGAGCTAGAAAGTGTAAATATATAACATATATTTTCTTCTGTACACAATGCAAACTTTGCATCATGGTACATATGGTTTGTTATTCTTCTAATCATGTATAGTTTAATTATGTATGTTTCGGTCTATATAGTGTCCCGCTCACTGGAGTTTTCCCTGGCATCATAATAAATCCCAAGGAGTGCATGCCACAGAAAATTGATCCTGGCCTGCAACCATAAAATCAGTCCGAAATAGTAAATAGATGACTCCACAAAATAGGGGTTCATTTATAAACATTATTTAGAAATATCTAATAAAAGATAGTTTTGACATACCTGATCACATGCAAGTTGCTCGTCTTCTTGTCGGCTTATCATCCAACAAAAATTTGAATGTTCAAACTTATTTTAGTGTTGATTTTGAGATTCTTTTTATTGCCGTATTATTTTTTAGCCTTAGCTTTTGAACTGCTAATAATACAAATATATAAATTTATTCATAAATTATTTTTGCCACTTCGTTTATTTTTTATGGCTTATCCGTCATAATTAATTCAACCGATTAGTTAACTTGAAATGATCTGAATTGTTACTTGCAACTAATGTGTGTGTTTTTTCTTTAGGGCTGAAGAAGGAAGTAGCACGCTGCGCATACTGGTGGCTACTGACTGCCATCTCGGCTACCTAGAGAAGGACGAGATCCGAAGGTTCGACTCATTTGATACTTTTGAGGAGATCTGCTCATTAGCAGTGCTAAACAAGGTAGTATATCTTATCAAAAGTTGATCTTAATTTTTTTTATTTTTGCCAAGTTAGTTAAATATCACCTTAGTATAAGAGTTGCTTTGATTTTTTAAAACAGTAGAAGAATAACTTTGTACACCACCATTATATTCCCATGACCGAAAAATACTGAAACAAATCGATCGCATCAAGAAAACCTTGTACACAGAATACAGAATTTCAATTTCATAATTAAGCTGAAATTAACAAATAAAAAGCCCTCATTCTTCTAGCTAGCTTAAATTTGAGTTGTTTGATAATTGACATGATGATTAGAGGCACCGTTAAATTTGCAGGTTGATTTGATCCTTCTTGGTGGAGATCTGTTCCACGAGAACAAACCTTCGATCTCTACGCTGGTTAAGAGCATGGAGATCATAAGAAGCTACTGCCTGAACGACCGGCAGGTGCAGTTTCATGTGGTCAGTGATCAGGCAGCATGTCTGCAGAACAGGTGCAGTAAATCAAATTATTAATTGATCTCTTCATGACTGAACTAACTTCTCAATTTTGTTATTTTATCTCACTAGGCTTTAGTTAATCATCATCTAATTGTTAAGAACGCCAAGCCATTTATCCCTGGCTACTGAATGATTATTCAGAACTTGACACATTTTGTTATCACTCAGGTTTGGTCGAGTGAATTTTGAAGACCCAAATTTCAACATCGGTTTGCCTGTGTTCACTATACATGGGAGTCATGATGGCCCAGCAGGAGTGGTATATACGGATGAGACAAAATAAAATCTGGCAATATATTGAAATCTCTCAAACACTTTAGAATTTCTGTTCATGAAAAGTAATTTTCCTCAAGTTCTTCCTTGTTCGACTCCTAAAGAGTTCGGTTTCTGTCTTTGTAGGATGGCCAATCTGCCATTGACATCCTTTCTGCTTGCAATTTTGTGAACTATTTTGGGAAGGTTGATCTTGGCAGTTCTGATGTTGGTCAAATATTAGTTTGTCCTGTATTTATTAAAAAGGTCAATTTATTTCTGTTCTATATATACAACTCCAAGCTAGTAGTGATCAACAATTCTAAGATAATAATTCTACGACTTGTGCTACTTCATTCAGGGTGAAACTTCTGTTGCGCTATATGGCCTTGGTAACATTCGGGATGAGAAATTGAGCAGGATGTTACAGGTACATAAAATGAAAACTCGCATAATTGCGATTTTAAGAATTCTCATGTGTTCACATGGAGCTGTTAACTTGTTGATTATGAATAATTTGACATGTATGTGCATATATCGTTCTTCAGACACATCAGAAAATACGGTGGATGAAAGCAGACAATGAAGATGATTGGTTCAACCTTTTTGTTCTCCATCAGAAAAGGTATGCAAAATGGCTCATGATTATAATTATTCTGTGTTTTATTTTTCATTTATGCTTCCTGGCCAACATTTTATCTCATGAATTTCGGCAGGAGAAAGGAAAACTCAACAAATGGCATCAATGAACAGCTCTTGCCAAGTTTTCTTGACCTGGTGATATGGGGCCATGAGCATGAATGCCTAATGGATCCCCAGGTAACACATTTTGAGCTACTGCAAATTTGTGACTAATGTTTGTTAAGTGTTATATTTTATTTTTAATCTAGCTAAACTTTGCAGGAGGTTCCTGGAAAAGATTTTCACCTCATCCAACCAGGGTCTTCAGTTGCCACCTCACTGAGCAATACTGAAGCAAAGCCAAAGCATGTTGTTTTGTTGGAAATCAAGGCTAGCACCATTGCAGAATGATATATTAATCATACTCTTTTATCATTGTCTAATCACTTATATATGTCTCCATTGAATCAGGGAAGTCACTACAGGCAAACTAATATACTATTAAAATCAGTTAGACCTTTCGAATATGCTGAAGTAAGCCATTTTCAGTCTCTACTTACTTCATGTTTACTTTCAGTGAAATGATTCTCATCATTAGAATACCATGTAGGTCGAACTAAAAGATCAATTGGGTGTTGAGCCCAAGAACGAAGCATCTCTTTATGAGCATTTAGATAAAATTGTAAGTGTTGAGCCACATAGTTTTTGTTCGAAAACTACTTCTTCGGTTTATTGAGAAACATGGCCAAGATATTGGCCATTCAATTGCAGCCCAATAATGTAGAACTGTATTTTTTTCAGCCTATGTGCACTATTGACTATTGAATTGCTTCAGGTGACCACTCTTATTGACAAAACATCAACCAGTGGATCAGGGCCCAAACTTCCACTAGTCAGAGTAAAAGTAAATCAGGCTCTCTTCAGAAAATGTTTCCTTACTTTACAACATTGTAAAAACGCTAGATTCCAAATTTCTGCAGGTGGACTACTCTAGGTTTTCGACAATAACCCCACAGAGGTTTGGTCGGAAGTATGATGGAAAGGTACCTCAACCACTAACCTGAAATTTACTGATGTATATGCCTTCTTTATCATATACTTCACTGGTGTATTCTTTACAGGTCGCGAACCCAAACAACGTTCTTCTCTTCTCAAGATCAGCTCAATGGAATCGAACACGAGGTACCTCTTTATATTTCATGAAAAATGGGAATACACTTCAGGTTAACTGTAATAAAACAGTGAGGAAATTAGGAGCGGTTTTGATATTAGCTGACTGGGAAAATGCATCTTAATCCTTGTTGACTAATGCGATCTGTTGTTCACTCTCTCTTTATATTGCAGAAAAAACTGATGATTCTGAAGAATTTGAACCAAATGAGCTGGATCAGCAAAGTATTGAAGAACTAATTGCAGAGAGTAACTTGGTACTAATTTAACATTCTCTTGGTCTAAGTCTAGTAGTGTAGCATGTTGGTGTCCTTTTAATTCATGGTGGCCAGCTTTATTTTGCTTCAGATATCCATTCCGGAAACAAATAAAAATATACTGGCTACATTTAATCCCTGTTTTACAGAATATGCAGATTATTGACAAAAATGACCTGGACAGTGCACTGCATGATTTTGTCAACAAGGACGACGATATGGCGTTTCATTCTTGTCTGGACAAAAATATTGATGCAGCAAAAGTAAGATATTACCATCATATAGTGCCAATTACCATCATATAGCTCCATTCAGGAAATCTCATATTTGCAATGACAAACTGTTTGCTTGGGATTTGCAGAAAAAGTTGACCTTTGCAGCAAAGGATTTGAAAGCCGAAGAAGATATAGTACTTCAACCGGATCAGTGTATGCAGGTACAGAGGAACTCTATTTCTGCAGTTACTAGATTTGATTTCAGCCAAAAATAAAGATAGCGAAAAGGAGCGTTGTTAATTCTTACTCCATAGGAGCGGATGAATGAAGATTCCCTCCTCTCCAAGGGTGTTTCAGAAACCACGCTGTGCCCTCAGAGCCTGCCAATTAACGCGCTCAGTGCGCTCCAGGAGTTGAAGTGCTCATCAAATGAGGAACAAGATACTCATGAATCAGATGAACTTATTGAAACTTCTGTATGCATTTCTTTTTCTCTCCTAGACTCCTACTGCAAATATATCTAGCAGCAATGGTATCAATGTAGCGTCCTGCCAAATGGCATCATGAACTGTTTTTTGTTGTTCCATGATCAAAGGATGAGGAGGTCTCTCAACAAGCAAGCCAGAAGAGGCCAGCTCCTGTGGATGGAGGTTCTGAATCTTCAAGGAGGAGAAAAACAGACCTGAGTTCTTTCTACCGCACCGCGTCGTCGAAGAACGACGATGATGGTGGTGGCAAGAAAGGCAAGGCTCCTGTAAGTGCATCTCTGCAGCTTTTGCCTCTCCATTGTCACTAATTTTATTTTGTGGTTAGCTACATTCAGATGGATATACATGCAATTTATCTCCTGTAACTGCTATGTACAGATGGATATTCAGAACTTCCTCTGACTTTTGAAGATATTGCTGTCTGTCTAGCAGGTAGCAGGCAGATATGGAGCCATAAGAAGAAGATGGTGAAATGGGGATGAGAATGAGATTAATGGCCAAAATGGATGGCTGATGCAAGCCTTCAGCTACATTCTATTCCTTTTGAGAATTTAACTAAGGGCATGTTTGTTTCAGATTGGCTTTAGGGATTTTTAATTTGGTTTTGAAAAGTCAAAGCCGAATTGAACTAGAAAAGCCCGAAGTCGAAACTCACTTTGGACGCTTTTCTCGTTTTTGAGGGAAAGCTAGAAATAATTACTTGCTTGTCATCGTTACACAAAAACGGTTCAATTCTAAATAAGCAAATTCAAAAGCTAGCTTCCAAACAATTTCAGCTTTTGGCTTCTCGCTTCTGGAGTTTCAGCTTTTTAAAAGCCAAAAGCTGCCAAACAGGGTCTGTTTGTTTGACCTTGTTTTAGAGCTTTTTAGAAAGCTAGCTTTACGAAAAGTTAGCTTCTTGGTGATGATATTCTACTATTAGCTTTCGTAATAAATTTTATCTTCTCGACACCAAAAGCCGCAAAAACTTATTTCACCACTTTTCGTTTTTCATTCATTTTCTCAAAAGCCAGCTCGAAAAGCTGGCTGTTTGTTTTAGCTTTTCAGCTTCTGGAAAGCAAAAGCTAAAAAGCTATTCGGAAAGTGAAACAAACATGACATCTCTTCGCTTCTCGAACTAGTGCTTTTAAAAAAATATAAAAAGCTACTTAAAAATTATATTATTTTATTTTTTGGTTTTTAAGTTCATACTTAGGACCGTTCGTTTCGGTTAAATGATTGGATGAAATTTTTTATTTTCGTGGCCTACCGTGCGGCTTAGAGCTTCATAGTTAATCGAAGAGACCCTCGAACTACCTCGTATTATCAATTTACTCCACCCGTGACAGGATCTCCATCGTTCGATCTCTCTTGTGCGTCTCAGATCAAAAGGATAGGAATTGGTTAAGCGGGGAAGAGAGATTTTGCACAAAGGACCCTTCTTTTATCCTGATCTTACCGAGCGGTCCAGAATTCCAGATCGAGGAAGACGAAGGCAGAGGGCGACGACCATGGCGGCCGCCAGCCAGCCGGCTGGCCGGATGGACGGGATGCGCCGGTGCCGGAGGCCGAAGGTATTTTTGAGGTGGAAGCGGGGGAAGTCCAGTTGAGTCGAAAATATCGGATCCTGGCGAGACTGTTCAATCGCTCTCCAGGCCTTTTTTTTTTCTCTCCTGATTTATGGGCAGTGTTTTCCTAAACAAGTTTTGCTGAACAGTCGGTGACCTAGAGTTTAGCGTTTAAACGGTTTACACAAATTTAGACGATGTTTAGACAGGCTAAACAGTTTGCTACTGTAGCATGATTTTACATGTATAAATAACAAAATTGAACTTCTGATCTTTGATCTTAGCTCATATCATACCAATTTGAACAATCCTTTATGTGTTCAAACTGCAAACAACAAAAATTCCAACAGCTAGCAAGCATTCAAACATTCATAGAGACATAATCAAACATACACATAAAGCAATTCTGGTTCGCGGGCGACGGCGCGGCGAAGGTCGTGGGCGGCGGCGTGGCGGAGGTGTTGCGGCAGTGGCGGCGTGTGTTCTCTTTGAGTTGTGAGGACTTGTGAGCGGCGTGTTGTTTAGGTTTTACCCGCTCGTCGGCTCTATTTTTTGGCTTTTCCTGCGTTGTCCTGACCAATATCTCCTAAAAGGTGGATTAAACCGGTTCAAACCGCTTAAAAACCACCTTGTTTAAGTTTTGTAAACCGTTTTTTTCTGTCCCGGACCGATTAGACGGGTCAACCGTTTAGGAAACCGAATAGGTGCAAAACAGGACAGGTAACCTCCGTTTACCGTTTAAAACCGTTTAGATGGCTGTTTAATTCCGTTTAGGATAACACTGTTTATGGGATTGGGGTTTTTATGAATTTATCCATCCCCAATGTGTGTTTCCATCGTGTATAATAAGTTAAAATCAGTTTATTTTAAATGCGAAGATATTGTTAATCATTTGACTTTTGCCATGAATTGGTTCCTTGCAACTAAGGATTGCACTGTCCGTCACTGTCCTTGTTCTTGCCATGTTCTTGGGCTCACCTACTTGTGAAGAAAAGCAATTGCAGACGGGATTTTGTTGTTAAATTTATATCGGAGCAATTCTGCTTTTATACTAGTATATGTTATGGTTGATAACAATAGTGAGTGATCAAGATCTGAAGAAGGTCAAGCCATTATATGCTGCATATAATTGATTTCTGTTAGGTTCAGCAACAACATTTGGGCTTGCACGCTTGTCGAAACTTGGTTTCGGCAATAGAAAATTGGGGGTGCAGTCAAGATCGCCAAGCTCGATGGGTTAGATTGAAAACAAGGTTTAAACAGGTTCAGACCCTCTCGTGAGGTAATACCCTACTCCTGTTTCGGAGATTCGATCCGCCGAGTGTATATTGATCTCAAGATCTGTTGCTCTTGCTCCTAAAGCTAATAGCTCATAAAGCATATATCTCTCAAGGGACGCCCCTTACCCCCCTTATATAGTCTTGGGAGGCGGGCTTACAAGTCGAAAACTCTATCTTACTCTAAGTCGATTTCCTCAATCTTACCAAACCATAACTATGAGTTGTTGCCTTATCTAATCGGCAACGTAATACCCAAGTCATAGTTGGTTTACATATTTGGAAGGTGCAACATATCCCTATCTCCAGTCGGATAAGCTTGCCATGTGGATATCCGATTGCCATAATCTCCACAGTAGCCCTCGAGTCCTTCGCAGTCGACGAGACAACTCAGCCTCAAACCAAGATAGCACACAGCCAAACAACTCTTTGGCCGAGTGCTTCTGACGCCGAGTGATTCCATCACTTCTGCCTGAATCTCCGAGTGGCTCCAAAGACTGTGAAGGGCTGAAAAATATCCAAAAAATTCTCAAAAATAAATATCTAGGTGCATCTCTTGATACACCTAATTAGGTGTAGCGCCCGACTATATGATTAAGCACATAGTCGAGAACTATAAAGAATCATTCTCATATAAATGCTTAACTCATGCTAAAGCAATCATAAAAAATCTCATCACTCGGCAAGCTCGCGCTCGTCCGAGTGAATTTGCCCGAGTCATCTCAGAACAAACAACTCAATCAACCTTTGTGGGTGAAAAGCACTCGGTAAGCTCATGCTTATCCGAATGAATCTACCCGAGTCATCTCGGATCAAATATTTTAATCATCCCTTATGGGTAAACAAGTTTTTCAGTTGTCTGAAAAATATGACCAAAATATTAAATAGCTCTTGCCATAATACTGGTCTCAATCTAAAAAGATTTTCACCAAGACGGAAAGATAGCATTGATATAATCATTTAATCAAATGCTTAAAAACCAAACAGCCCCTGTCATCAAGGCAGCCATAAAAAGCTTAACTGTTGGTCACCTTTCAAATTGCATCGTGCCAACTTCTCATAAAGTCGTGCAAACCGCGGTATGAAAGGATTTCCAAAGGTACAGGGCACTCAAACACGTGCATATTGCCAGAGCAAATCTGCTTAAGCTCATCCACTTAAGTCCCTAAGGACACGCATCAAGCCACACCTTAGATGGACCGCAAGTCTCTCATGGGCTCGGCCCAATCGTGAGAAAACCTAGCGCAACCCTCAAATATCTTACAAAGCCTCGAGGTCATCCCCGCCACTTCGTCTTCCCAGAAAAAATTCCCCACTCGCAACACTGTTCACCAGCTTGCAGCGGAGAACCCTAAGATCTTGCGCACACCCAAACCACCGATCCAGAAGCTCGCGCTTCATCACCAGCCAGCATCCGCATCCATCTCCACAGATCCCCATCTCAAATCCCCATCTTCCAAGTCAGATCTACTCCCCCACAAACCACACTCATGGCGGGTGAGAAGAAGATCCCTTTTGAGCAGTGGGCTACCTCGGATGTCAGGGAGTCCACCCTCAAGGAGATGGTGAAACACGGAGTCCTTCCTCCTAAGGAAATCGTGGGCTGGCGTCCGGCGGCAGGTGAGGAGTTCTCCACTCCAAACACCGGTGAGCTTGTCGTTTTCACTTCTTTCTTTTACTGCGGCTTCAGCCTCCCCACCTCCGAGTTCTTTAGGGGGCTTCTCGACTAATATGGCCTTCAGCTCTATCATTTGAACCCCAACTCTATGCTTCACATCGCTCTCTTCATCCATGTGTGTGAAGCTTTCCTTGGCATTCTCCCCCACTTCCAACTCTTCCAACGCATGTTCTACCTTAAGGCGCATCCGAATAAGGATCAACCCTACGCTGTCGGTGGGGCATGCTTCCAACTCCGCGGATCCCTCCGCAAGGAGTATTTCTCTCTCCCCTTGAAATATTCTAACAAGGGCTGGCACGCGAGCTGGTTCTACATCAACAATCTTGAACCCAGCTTGCCAAACTTTGTTGGCCTTCCCCCCGTGCCCAAGCATACCTGGAGCACTGTGCCAGTAGCTCAAGACTGGGATGAAGCCAACAAGTTGCTAGCGAAGATCTTGGAAATGAAGCAAAAAGGTCTTCACGGCGAGCAAATCACTCGGCATTTTATCAGGAGCCGACTGGCACCGATCAAGGAGCGATCCAAGCCAGCCTTTGAGTACGAGGGCGAGAAGGACCCCAACAGGGAAGACCGCGACTCCCTCAGCTTCGAGATGTTGAAGATTCGCATGTACAAGGTCTTCTCGACTGGGATTGCAGTTGAACGCAGCCTCCACGCCGCGTCCTCCCATTCGCCCGTATCGTCCTCCTCCTCCAGTAGGCGACTTAACTCATTCATTGCCTTTCAAACTCGACGTCACACTTCTTAGTGTTGTAAGAATCTTTCTTACAGGAAAACGCTTCCATCATTTCAAAGCCGTATAAAATTCCTCACAACGACGTGCCGACTCGGCCTGCTAAGAAACCAGCTGGTGGCATAAAGATCCAGAGTGATCCAGCCGGAAAGAGGGCGGCCCCGAGTGAAGATATCAGTAAGCGGGCGAGCAAGAGGAGGCTAGTCATTGATGACTCGGACGACGATGTCCCAGCCCCTCCAGCCGAAACAACCCCTCCAAGGCCGTCACCAAAAGCGGCACCTAAGATCTGCCGATCGTCCAGGTACGCCTTACGATCGAAGTCGAGCTCTTTGTTGAAAAATTTCCTCGTCTTCATCCCGATTGCTCCTGTCTTTCTCTTGGCAGGAGGCCCCAAGACATAGACCCCGCTGGGCAGAGTGAGGGACCAACACCAGCTGCAACAACCGAGGCATCAAAGCCTGCGGAGCCAAAGCCCCGGAGCCCTTTCCCGAGCGGGAGTGCTTCGGGTGGAAGGCCCTCACCTCCCGGCGAAGATACCCCAAGGAAGGATCCCCGATCGCGGCGAAACCCCGACCGGAAACCACCGGCGCAGAAGAGCCCCCGGCCGCTACTCAGAGGGCCCCGACTAAAAACCAGTCGGTCGAAAGCCAAGAAGAGAAGAGTAGTCGGGCAGCGCTAGTTAAAGATTCGGCCACCGAAACCGGTAAGTCTTGAATCAATCTCTTGATTTTTAATCTTTAGTTAACTCTTCTGTATCTTCATATGCCCCTTCTGATCCATTCAGCCACAGTAGAGGAGATTCCCAGGTTGCAGTCTTCTGAAACCTGGGTTCCTCCGATCAAGATTGAGTGGCGGGATTCGGAAGGCCAGAGACAAGGCATCATCTTGAATAAACAAATGGAAAGTGAAGAAAGAGATACGCTTGTGAGCAGCCTGAATGAAGCGACTCGGCTGTTAAACGTAAGTCCTAATCCTTTTCTGTTGTAGCATCATCATCTCTTTTCAGTCGACCAACTTCAGATCTTGTGCGCAGAGGGAGTACTGCCGATCAATGGCCAAGTCCGATGCACTCGAGAAGTTGGTCCCACATCTGAACTCTCTAGAGAACATCTAGCAAGAACTGAAGACCACTCGAGAGGAAGCTGCATCGAGGGAGGCAGCCCTAAGGAGAGAGATAGCCGTACTTCGGGAGGAGAACCTCGACCTCCGGGGTTCAGTCGGGAGTAAGCTTAACCCTCTCAGTCTCTTCCTGCCTTCTTTTGTTGATCTTGGTTGTTGATAACCTTTCTTGTTGTAGAAAATTCATCCGAGGTCCACTCGCTCTAGGTCCAGCTGGAAGCAGTCAACATCAGCGAGGCTGAGCTGGATACCGAGTTTGAAGGTGAGCTCCTTAAAAGTAACATTCTCTCTGTTGCTTTCTTTTCGAATGCTTTGTGTGATCACATGTCTTTGGCAGCTTACAAAGTCAAGACCCGAGCTCAATACGATGTTTTGATTGAGAGGGTCAAACAAGCCGGAAAGGTCAGGGAAGATGTTGCTAACGCGGCGACGCCGATCCTGCTATCCTTGTTCCATCACGGAGTCGGGACCAGCTCATTGGACCCAGTCGAGATCTTCGACAAGCTCCGGAGGGCTCCCGATCAGTACTTGGCTAACATCTCCGAAGCAGCTACTATGGGAGCGGGCCTTGCCCTTGCGCAAACCAAATCACTCTACCCCCGGGTAGATGTCAATTCAATCGGGGAAGGCTTCGCCGACGGCACTTCAGACAAGTAGGCCCTGGACTTGATCAGTGATGCGCAGGAGTCGGCCAAGAAGATTGCCATTGATATAGTAAACAACTTTCGGCTTTGATTGTCTTGTAAACATTGTATGTTTGTGACTTTCTGTTGTAACATGTGAATATTCAGTTTATTTATGTTAATGCCCTGATCCGAGTTTTTATGTAAAATTTCTTAAGTAATTTTCGTCCGACTGTCACCAAGCCTAAGCCTGATTAGGTCATCAAAAAATTCTCAGTCCTTATGCATTGAACTCGAATCAAGGAACACTAAACAATGATAAACCAGACATGCACAGGTTGCCGAGGAAAACCGTGCTTTATTGATGTATGTACAGCCCCCGACTGCTAACTCAAGAAGTCATCTTGCTTGAGGTTGGCAGTCAAGAAGAACATGAGACATAAGGCAATTTAAGCATAGTATCGTCGAAGATGCTCGATGTTCCAGGAGTTCTCCACCATGGATCCGTCTTCACGTTTTAATCGGCATGCACCTGGCCGAGTCACCTCAGCGATTATATATGGTCCTTCCCATAAGGAGGATAACTTGTGACGGTCCTTGGTGGTCTGAATCTTGCGTAGAACCAGATCACCAACGATAAAAGCTCGTGCTCGAACGTTGCGACTGTGGTATCGTCTGAGCCCTTGAAGATATTTTGCCGACTGGATGAGGGCTGCCTCACGGGCCTCTTTCAGTCGGGTAAGGTCATCCACTCAGTCTGGGTCGTAGCGTTCGTCGTTAAAGCTGCGGACTCGGAGGGATTCGTACTCCATGTCGTTTGGCAACATGGCTTTTGCGCCGTAGACCAAAAAGAAAGGGGTTTGGCCGGTAGCTCGACTGGGCGTAGTCCGCAGAGACCATAGAACCGAGGGGAGCTCTTGAACCCATTTGCCGGCATAGGAACTTAGGCGATCAAACACTCGGGCCTTGATGCCTTGAAGAACCATGCCGTTGGCACGCTCAACTTGTCCATTGCTCTTAAGATGTGCAACTGATGCGTAGCAGATTTTGATTCCGAAGTCTTCGCAAAATTCCTTGAAGATGCCTCCAGTGAATTGGGTCCCATTATCGGTTATAATTCTGTTTGGGACCCCAAAACGGTGCACGATGTTGAGGACGAAGTCCCGTGCCTTGTCAGCGGTGATCGTAGCAACCGGTTTAGCCTCGATCCACTTGGAGAACTTGTCAATTGCGACGAATAAGTGTGTGAATCCTCCTGGAGCCTTTTGAAAAGACCAACCATGTCTAAGTCCCATACTGCAAATGGCCAGGATAGTGGAATTGTTTGTAGTTCTTGGGCTGGGACATGACTTTGTCGAGCGAAGAACTGGCAGCCTTCGCACGTGCGAACCACCTTGTCGGCGTCGGAGACCGCCGTCAACCAGAAGAAACCTTGTCTGTAGGCCTTGCCCACCAAGGTGCGTGCTGCCACGTGACTTCCGCATATGCCCGAGTGGATATCCTGGAGTAGTTGTCGTCCTTCCTCGGGCGTGATACATCTCATTAGGACTCCAGAAGGGCTTCTCTTGTATAACTCGGAGTCAATCATGACATAGCTCTGAGCGCGACGTCGGACCCGTTCGGCCTCATCCCGGTCTTCTGGCAGCTCTTGCCGAGTTAAGAATTTGATGAGCGGCATCCTCCAGTCGGCGTCGATCATGGCGACTTCGTTTGCAGCTTGTTCGTTGGGAGTTGGTTTTGCTGCAACAGTTGGCTCATAGAGATGCTCGACAAAAACGTCTGTTGGAGCGGCTTCTCGTTTGGATTGGAACTGTGCCAACTCGTCAGCAGCCTCGTTGTTGTGTCTCAGGACATGAGATAGCTCTAGTCCATCAAACCTGTCTTCAAGTTTGCGGACTTCTTGTCGGTAGGCCTCCATGGTGTCGTTTAGACAGGACCAGTCCTTTATTACTTAGTTCACCACCAGCTGGGAATCCCCTTTTACGACGAGCCGACGTATCCCGAGTGAAACTGCAAGCCACAGTCCATGTAGCAGGGCTTCGTACTCGGCGACGTTGTGTGAGGCGGAGAAGTGGAGGTGGAGAACGTATCTTAGCCTTTCCACAGTCGGGGAGATCAGCACGACTCCTGCTCCCAAGTCGGTGATCCTGTTGGATCCGTCGAAGTGCATGGTCCAGTATTGGAGGTCTTCTCGAGGTTCATCTTCTTGCTGTTCAGTCCACTCGGCCAAGAAATCCGCCAGGGCTTGTGATTTCACAGAGGTCCTCGCCTTAAAAGTTAAGTCCAGCGGCATCAGCTCCAGGGCCCACTTCGCGATGCGCCCAGTCGCCTCCCGGTTGTGGATGACATCGTCGAGTGGAAAGGAAGTGACGACGGTGACCGAGTGACCCTGAAAATAGTGCGCCAATTTCCTCGCGGTTATCAGAACACCATATAGCAACTTTTGTACCTGAGGGTAGTAAATTTTGGCTCCTGCCAGCACTTCGCTAACAAAGTAGATTGGCCTGTGAATTTTCTGGATTCACCCTTCTTCTTCACGTTCAACCACAAGAACCGTACTGACCACTTGGTGAGTGGCTGAGACATACAGTAGCAGGGACTCCTGGGGCTGAGGTGAGGCTAGGATGGGCGGCGTCGTGAGAAATTCTTTAAAGTCTTCAAAGGCTTTGTGGGCTTCCGTAGTCCACTGGAAATCGTCAGTTTTCTTCAGCAGCCTGAAGAAAGGCATGCCCCGTTCGCCGAGTCGAGAGATGAATCGGCTTAACGTCGCCATGCAGCCAGTAAGCTTCTGGACGTCCTTCTGGTTACACGGGGGCTTCATGTTCAAGATAGCGTTGATTTTTTCTGGGTTAGCTTCGATGCCGCGATGTGACACCATGAAGCCGAGCAGTTTGCCTGATGGCACGCCGAACGTGCACTTCTACGGGTTCAGCTTCATTCGAAAGGCCCGAATGTTTGCAAAGGTTTCTTCTAAGTTGACGATCAGGTCTTCTTTCTGCTTGGTCTTGATGACGACATCATCGATGTAGGCTTCCACGTTCTTCCCAATCTGCGTCTGGAAACATCTTTGGATCATGCGTTGGTATGTGGCCCCGGCGTTCTTCAGGCCGAAAGGCATCGTGACGTAGCAGTAAGCTCCAAACGGTGTGATGAACGATGTTTTCAGACAGTCGGATTCTTTCAAGCTGATTTGATGGTAGCCCGAGTAACAGTCCAGAAAGCTTAAAAGTTGGCAGCCGGCTGTTGAGTCTACGACTTGGTCAATACAAGGCAGCCCGAACGGATCTTTGGGGCAGGCCTTGTTGAGGTCGGTGTAATCAACGCACATGCACCATTGCCCCGTCTTCTTCCGGACCAGAACCGGGTTAGCCAACCAGTCGGGATGCAAAACTTCCTTGATAAAACGGCGGCTAAGAGCTTTGTGAGCTTTTCCTTGATGGCATCTTTTCGATCCTGAGCGAACCTGCGTAATCGTTGTTTGATTGGCTTCGCGTCATCTTTGACGTGTAAAGAGTGCTCGATCACCTCCTAGAAATTCCAGGCATATCAGATAGTTTCCAAGCAAAAACATCTTTATTATTTTGGAGGAAGGTGACGAGCGTGCTTTCCTATTTAGGATCTAGTTCAGCGTCGATTACAGCAGTTTTTGAGGGATTCGATGGATCAAGGGAGATCTTCTTAGTTTTGGCGTCGCCTTGTCCCGACTTGGCTATCTTCTTCGCGGGAATTTCACCCTCCGTTGAAGTCGATGCGGCCAATCGGATTTCTTGCTGGCCACGTGATCTCTCGCGAGATTGGGCCATGTCGCAGCTCTCCTTGTCGCAGGTGAAGGCTTGCTTGACGTCGCTGCGAAGAGTGATGACGCCGTTCGGACCCGGCATCTTCATGCAGAGGTAGGTATAGTGCGGTATCGCCATGAATTTGGCGAGTGCAGGCCTTCCAATGATCGCGTGGTAGGCCATCTCAAAGTCGGCTACCTCGAAAGTGATATTCTCCGTTCGGAAGTTCTCGCGATCTGCATCTCGTCCAAGGTCTTGGCGAATAGGATGTTGAGGGCGCTGCCCCCATCGATGAGGACGCGCTTGAGCTTGATGTTGCGGACCACTGGGTCTAAGACCAGTGGATAGCGCCCCGGGTGGACCACTCGATCAGGGTGATCCAAGCGATCAAACGTGATGGCCACCTCCGACCATCGTAGGTACTGTGGGACTTCGGGTTGTGCCGCGTTGACCTCGCGGTCGGTTAGCTTCTGTTTCCTCTTGGATTCATAGGCTTGCAGCCCCCCGAAGATGTGATTCAGCTCGCCTACGAGGTCTTGAAAGGGCTCGGCGTTTCCCGCCGAGTCGTTTTTCTTGGTCCCGGATGGACCAGCTTCGTCAGTCGGCTTCTTGTTGAGCTATGCCGCATATTGTTCGGCAAACTGTTTGTAAATAAAATAGTCCTTGGCTGCGTGCTTGTGATTGGGATGATGCGTGCACTGAGCGTTCATGATGGCGTTATAGGCCGCGACTTGGGGGCGGCGTTGGGAGTTGGACGTTGCAGCAACTAGGTCTTCGGGTCGGCACTTGCGGTCCTTCTGGCCTTGGTTGTTGTTGCCATTGTCCTTCTTAGGATATCTGCTTCCTCCTGATTGCTTGTCGGGCCGATCTTGGCGCGCCGCTTTGATCGCGTCGCTCGACTTGGCGTAAGAGTTCGCCGTCTCGAACATTTGCTTCACCGTCTTCGGTGGTTTGCGCCCAAACTTTCCGATCAACAGCTCATCACGGACTCCCTTCTGAAAGGCGGCGATGATGATGTTGTTAGTGATATGCCCTAGAGGCAACATGGAGATGTTGGATATCACGTCAATGTTTATGTATAAATGAATAAAGTGTTATTCAGTTCCATGAAATAGACATCTTGTATTGATCAATAAGTACGTGACTTATTTATGAGACTCTTTATGTATGAAACTATTTCTAAACGATCCCTGATCATATATCATATTATTGGAACTAATATGATTCTAAGATCGACATGTTTATTGATTGATGATCATGTCTCGTAGATCATGGGTATGGAGATACCAAATCAATAAATATGGACACATGTGTTAGAGAACACATTGTTGGATAGACCCACCATGAGACACTACAGGAATTAATGTGCCATTAGTTGGTCTCGGGTAGTGTTGGTACAAAGTCCTTAGACCTGAGATCACCATGGATTCCAACATGTGTAGTAGCCTACTTTGGGACTACCAAACGCTATTCCGTAACGGGTAGTTATAAAGGTAGTTTTCGGGTTTCTGTGAAACATGGAGTGGGATGTGAGTGATCAAGATGGAATTTGCCCCTCCTTTGGAGAGATATCTCTGGGCCCCTCGAGGTAATGGATTATGGAAATGCATGGCCATGCTAAGTTGATTGAGGAGTCAATCAACGGACGGATAATCCAATACGGTTCGAGTGAATGGTTAAGCTATTGAAGGGATGGCACACATCTTGCCTATAGCTTAATTGGTATCGTGAGGCAAAGGGATTTGTGTACACATTACAGGTTCGAGCCGATATTATTCTTGTATACTATGGTGTCAATATGTGCTTGTTAGGCGCCGTCGTTGACGGCCGGCCGAGTTGGACTCGAGCCGACAATCGGCTAAGTTAGACTATAGCCGAAACCGAGTATACCTGAACCTACGGGTCGCACGCTTAAGGGGATAGAATAGATATTCGAGTTGGACTCGGATACGGCTCGATCGGATAGGGATCCGATCGGATAGAGTCCTATGGGCTTACGACGTGTGGGCGACCAACTCTATGAGATACGGATGAGATCCGATTCAAAATAGAGTCCTGTTCGGCCACTAGTCCCAGTCGGCCAACTCTATATAAAGGAGGGAGGGGTGGAGAGCTGCGGGACATCAATTGCATCACATTGAACCTAATCCGCAACAGAAGTCGCCGAGATCAATCTCCACGGAAACCCTCCCCACTTTCGAGCCAAACCCTAGCCTTGCATCGCGTGCTAGCACACGGGTGTTCGGTGTTCTGTCCCCGGACGTGTGGATACCAGTAGAGGCGCTGCTACGTTGCACGCTGTTCATCGGCTATGGAGGAATCGGCTGCGGTCGGGCGCATCGGAGCGAGGCGCTAGAACGCGGTCGGACGACTCAAATCGGCTGATTGGTGAATCGGCTGTCCCCGGGAATCGGCTGTCAGCTTGCGGGAATCGGCTACACAGTTCCAGATCGGATAGCCCTGATTGGCTATTTCCGCTGCACTCTCCAATCGGTAACGATCTATCGGCCCTTACTTACAAGTGTTCCTAGTTTGCGCGGTTAAAAGTTTTTATTTTCGGCTAGCGTAGCCTCCGCGTAACCCTTCAGATGTCATCGGTGATGTTGGGGATCTTGTTGCGCTTTTCGGAGAAGCGCCGGATGTACTCCTTCAAAGGCTCATCCGGCTTTTGGACGATGTTGTAGAGATCGAAGTGGGTTCCGGGCCTCTCGAAGGTGCCCGGAAGTTGACGATGAAGTGGTCCCTTATCTCACTCCAAGAGCCGATCGAGCCTCTTGGCAAGCTCGTGAGCCAGTTCCTGGCTGAGTTAGCAAGGGCCACAGGCAGGTAATTGGCCATGGCCTTGTTGTCACCTCCTGTCGCACGGATGGCGAGAGTGTACACGGTTAGCCATGACTCGGGGTCAGTCTTCTCGTCGTACTTCTCGATTCCAGTCGGCTTGAATCCGTTCGGCCAATGCACTCGGCGAAGCTCCCGAGTGAAAGCTGGTACTCCGTCGTCATTACTGTCGGGCGATCCCCTTCGATCTTCCCGGGAGCGTTGATCCCGTTCTTGGTAGCGACGATCGAGGACTTCCCGCAGATCACTCGGCGGGGTCCTCGGCAAGCTGCTTCGGTAATCGGAGCCGTTGTTGTGGCGGACCCGGTGGTGGACGGGTGGACGTCCGTGTCGCTTCTCGCGGGAGTCGGCCGTTTGCTCCTGATGCTTGCGCGTGGTCTCGTGGCGTGGGTCTCTTGACTTAGTCGCCGTCCGGTCCGGCTCGGGCCTCCGGTAGTCCTTTGACCTCGGCGGTGGGAGCCGGCTTCGTCGGGCGTTTCAGCCACGGATTCAGTCGGTCTTCGGGTTGAGGAGGAGGAAAGACCATTGGCCGTAGCCGCGACGATGGTCTTGATCTTGTCCAAGATTGGCGTTACGTCGGGGGGCGCCGTCTCGATCATAGTATCCAGGAGCGTGAGGGCGGCAACAACGTTCTGCTGCGGCGTCTGAAAGACGTTGGTGTTACGGACTCGCGTTTGAAGTATGGCCTATTGAGCGGATCGTCCGCCGCCCTCGCATCCCGCTTTCTTCGCTCGGCTTCCTCCTTGCGCTTCTTCTCTTCTTCCGCCTTGCGCTCTTGCTCAAGTCTGGCTCGTTCTTCTTCCGCGAGCCTACGGGCCATGGCTGAGTCGGTCTCGGCCACCTCAGCCATGAGGACGTCAAAGCACTTCGGCTCGTAGTCCTTGTCGCAGTCGGAGTCGTTGGCTTCGTCCGAGGGATCTTGTAAAGGTCGTCAAAGCCTGAAGAGCCGAGGTACTCGTTGAGTTTCGAGGATGAGCATGACCCGAACGGTTGGAGGATGACCGCGACTTCCCTTGGACCGGTGGTTCGGATCGGATTGTTCCACCGAGTCGGAACTTGATGAGATGGATCCCTTCGAGTGGGTCGATCTTGACTCGGGGAGAGGAGCTTGCAGTAGATCTCAGCGACGTTTGGTAATCCAAACGACGCCGAGAGGTTTTCTCCCGAGTAGATTGGCTCCGACGGGGCGATGAGAAGATCGCTGTAGATCTCAGCGGCGTTCGGCAGCCCGAACGGCGCCGAGTGGATTCCTCTGTCAGAGTGGATGGACTGCATCTTGGAATTCAAGATTTCGTCGCAGATCTTGGCGTTGTTCGGGAGCCCGAACAACGCCGAGTGGGTTTCTCCTTCCGACTGGTCCGTATCCGAGTCGAAGGAGGAGGTCTTGTTGAAGTCGTTGGCGGCGAAGTCGCTGATGCCTGAAGAAGATCCCATCGCGCTTGCTGGCGAGATTGTCGAAGAAGTCTTGACGCGCGGGCCCCTACCTGGCGCTCCAACTGTCGAAACTTGGTTTCGGCAATAGAAAATTGGGGGTGCAGTCAAGATCGCCAAGCTCAATGGGTTAGATGGAAAACAAGGTTTAGACAGGTTCAGGCCCTCTCGTGAGGTAATACCCTACTCCTGTTTCGGGGATTCGATCCGCCGAGTGTATATTGATCTCAAGATCTGTTGCTCTTGCTCCTAAAGCTAATAGCCCATAAATCATATATCTCTCAAGGGACGCCCCTTACCCCCCTTATATAGTCTTGGGAGGCGGGCTTACAAGTCGGAAACCTTATCTTACTCTAAGTCGATTTCCTCAATCTTACCAAACCGTGACTATGAGCTATTGCGTTATCTAATCGGCAACGTAATACCCAAGTCATAGTTGGTTTACATATTTGGAAGGTGCAACCTATCCCTATCTCCAGTCGGATAAGCTTGCCATGTGGATATCTGATTGCCATAATCTCCACAACGTTGTTAAACAGAATAATAATTCACACACTTTTTCTTGTGCGTCTTGTATTTATCTATCTAAATGCTCATCAGTTTCTTGATGTTATATGTATAGCTTAGAGCAAGTTTTATAGTAAAGGTGATGGTCCCCTTTAATTTTGTCTACATCATCTATAATAAGTTGCCTCTAATACGCTTGTCCTAATATACCATAATATTTTTTCTTTATTTGTTTTCACTCAATCCATTGGTCTTTATCTCTTTAGGAGTGTCCCTTACATGAGAGGTGGCTCATTTCTCTCCTCTCTTCTCTTTTATCTTATCATATGATCCTACATGACATTTTGAAGTAAGAGCTAAGAGGTCCACGTTACTTGTTCTTAGTTCCTTTTGTTTCTATACATCATTTTGGCCTAAAATATTCATTTTGTGCCTGTAATTAGTTGCGTTGGTGTCCCATAATTTGCATTGTGGTCTGTTCCATATCAAACTTGTTCTCGCACTGATACGTATTTCTTAACAAGGTTCTGGATGTGATATGTTAGTAGTTTTCTAAAAACTACAAAATTCTTGTGTGGGCTGGAGTCATTTGAGTTTCGACAATGGAGTCGGTGGTCACAAAACTTGCTTGTAGTGTTCATGAGGTGCAGGGTGATTTTTCCAGTACCCAAATGCTCAAGCGTTGTAGATAATTTATGATGAGCTATTGAGCTACTTGCAAAACTGTTAATTTAACAAAATAAATTGTAAAATCATTATGTTACCATGTTCATAAGACATAACCAATCATGATGCTGTAGAAAACATGTTATACGCTGCGCTGAGACATAAATTCATCAGTACATTTTCTCGGCTACTCCCGGGCCTTCATTTCTCCGAAATATTTCAGCATATCAAATGGCATTAGTGTTCACAACTGATATCCAAAAATCTAGGATATTCCCTTCAGCCATGGTTTCTGTCATTGTAGTCCAGTGAATTTTCAAATCCAAAACTCACTCTGGGATTGATGTGGCATCTACTTCCTTTTGTTTTGTAACTTCACTATCGTTATTAGTAGTTGCAGAATCGATCATCTTCTTCTTGGATCTGGTCTTCTTTTTCTTGGGTCTCTTGTTCTGTTGTTGAGTTCCATCATCATTTACAGACATATTGGGCTTCACAGCAGCACCACCAGCCATGTCTTCCACAGCTTGTTTCGATCTGTTTTGATTGGCATCACCTAAGCTATGCTTGGATATCTTTTCCAAGTTACCATCAATGCTCTTTTCATTCTTGGTTTCACCAGAAACTTTATCAATTTCCTTCTCCAACAGTTTATTGTACCTGACACGGTCACTGTCCTGGTCGAGGGAGTTCCCTGAGTGTTCTATGCTACGCAGTTCTTCATCTTGGCTGTCTACTCCACTGTTAGTCAAAAACTTTTTGTTCTGTCGAGGAAATTCGATCTTCTTTGAACGACTTTCCCCGTAGATATCATCAATATCTTCAATGACATCACCTGTTTTGTCTTGTAAGCCATCTTCTTCCATGCTAGTTGCAGATTTCACTTGCTTTTCTTCTAAAGATCTGTCCTTGGGGTGTTTACTTTCTGCTGTTGTGGTATTCTTAGAACTCTTTTCTTCTGCTTTAGTGGGCGTAGCATCACTGAAGCTTGTAACCTTTTCGACTACTACCACGTTTTCAGGTTTCGCATTTGCATTGTTTGTTTGAACAGGAGTGCTCTTACTGCCAATGCTTTTCCGTCCTGTTGTCTTGTAATCTTGGAACCTGACCTTAATCTCTTCAAGCTCGGCTTCCTTTCGCTGCAGGAGCTCCATCAAAGCCGCCATCTGGTCAGGATTTGTACCTGCGGCTTTCTCTTCCATTTGTCTGATGTGGCTATTTTTATCTGTAAGAACTGCTTCCATTTGACTGACGCGGCTATTTTTCTCTGTGAGAGCTGCTTCCAGTTCTTTCTCTCTGTTCTTTAGAGTTGTGGTTGTGGCTTCTAGTCCTTTGATCTTCGTTTTCAGGTCTGTCTTCTGAGTCCTTAGGGAAGATGTTGTGGCCTTCAGTTCTTCAAACTTCCTCTTCATCTCTTTGTTAAATGCCTTCTCTTTCTGGAAGGATAAGGTAGCAATGTTCATGCAGTTAGCTACTCATTCACGGGATAATGGTCAAATTAAAACAAAAACAGAAGGTGGCCAGGCCAAATAATATTTTGCTATGTACATTCTTACCATTAAACCATTTTTCTGAAACACGGTTCATATAAATTAGCCATATATTGCTTCATTGGAGCAAATTTCTAAATAGTAAATGAATAAATGTTTGGAACACTATATTCTTAGTTTCATGGACTGTGGGAAGCAAGAAGAAAACATACCTAGTTTTTTTTAATAGATGGTTACTGGTAGGATTTAAAGCTCACTGTCAGTCAGAAACAGGTTTCAATGTTGCATTTACATATTAATTGGGGATAAGTCAAGTAGTGTGTAATGCATAACTCTCTGATTTACATAGCGTTGAAAAGAAATGATTTTGTCTGGCCGATACAAGGACTAGTTTTTGAGATTATAAGTCTAGCACTGAATAGAACGATGTTCGGTATATAGCATTCTCAAATCTCAATGGTAAGAATTCAAAACAGACCACCTTAATTGTTACAGTTGACAGACCTTATGCATCGGGAGATAATGCATAATTGGTTTAATTCGGTTCATATTGTGCTTCTAGCCCAAAATTTTGCTGTGAATATTGTTCAATACACAAGTTTTTGAATTAATATTATGCATTTCAGTAATGTTTACAAATATAAAATAAGTACATATTTCAGAGTCAGCAAATATACTTGCTGGTATGTTAAAACTCCAACTCCAAAAAAATGTTCTTGTGCAGTGAGAAAATGGTCTTTTAACACCAATATATTGAATGCTGTTAGTTAAGTTTGGTAATCATGGTCAAGATTTGTGATTTAAAGGAGAGCATCCTATTTACAAAACAGACAGACAGAGAGAGAGAGAGAGAGAGAGAGAGAGAGAGAGGAGAGAGAGAGTGTGTGGGTGTGGACTGTGCTTTCAGAGTGTGGGTGGTGGAGTTCAAGAGCCCTGGCTCGCGTTCGGTTTTTCTTCTGGTTGCTCCTGAAGGGACGAATCCTCACAGCTGACAATCTTGCACAGCGGAATTGGCCATGCGAAGAGTACTGCCCGCTCTGCCAGAGCGAGGTGGAGACATGTCATCACCTCTTTGTAACCTGCGGGTTTGCGTTGGAAGTGTGGCAGCGAATGAGAACCAGGTTCGGGATAGGTTTCGTAATCCCCTCTGAACAAAACGCCGCACTGGTGGATTGGTGGTTGTCTGATCGCTGTTGTTTTCGGAAGGTGAACAGGGAGAATTTCGACGCAGTTTCTTAGTTGATATGTTGGGTCATATGGAAGGAACGGAATGCAAGAATTTTCAGGAATTTGGCGAAGACGGCGAGCGGATAGTGGAGGAAATCAGCGAGGAAATCATGGTGTGGTTGGAGGCTGGGATTTTCATCCCTAGTACGGAGTAATCGGTCATGGCGGCCCTGTTCCTCGTCAGTTGTCGAGGTTCAGTTTTGCGGCTCTGTTTCCAGCGCTGTATAGCCTTCCCCTTGAGCTGTATTTGTTGTTCATCTAGGCTAACTAAACTTTTATTCCTTTAATCTTAAAAATTCGACCGGCTTTCCGCCGACCCGGCAAAAAAAAAGAGAGAAAGAGAGAGAGAGAGAGATCAAAGAACGGTTACGGTTTGTTAGTAAAAACAGCTTGTCAGGTCATCAACTGCTTTAAACTTGTAAAACTCTACTCTTTTTAAAATATCGGTTTCAGGATAAAATACATCCTTCACTTATTCTTTTTGAATTTGGAATTTGGTTGTGAGGAAGAACAATTTCCTTTGCACCTTCTAGTTACAAATAGCAACTGAGATATGACCATCTGGTATATGCTCCTTTGTTCGCTTAAACAAGACACCTTCAGAAACTAACAGGTTTGCAAGACATTGTGCAATGCAGGTAGCAGTAAAGAGCATGATCCATCACCATACCTGGAGGAGGATCCGCGTGGATATGAGCTGCCGGTCACGCTCCCGGAGAAGAAGAGCAAATGCGCGGCGCTCCCTGACCTTGTGCAGGACGACGACGCTGAGCGCGGCAGCGGCCAGCGCCAGCAGCAGTAGAAGAACATAAGCAACCTTCTTGCTGGCACCGGCCATTCCGGTGCCCTTTGGCCTGTACTTGCTCCCATCCATCACCTTCACCTTCCTCTCTGCACACTGCACTTGCTCCCGTTTACGCCTTCTCGCTGAGATCCCTTTGCAGGATCTTGGAGAAGCTCTACCTTGTTTGGAGCAATTGTGAAGGAGCTGGAGCTGAAGCTTGAAGCTTGTTTCTTGGGTTTGTGAACTATAGGGCTTTGGTGACTAGACTACCTTGTGCATGGAGGAGGGAACAGAGCTGAGCCTTTGAGGTGATGCACTCATTTGCTGATTGATGCACATGACCTTCAAGTACTTCTAGTCCATATATTCTGAAGTCTGAACCATGGCATCAATAAAAGAAAAGATAAATACCCTTAATAAAAATAATTAGAAAGATGTTCTGTCCATTGACTTGCACTTACAGCAGAGTATTAGCTGCAGGACAGGAGGGATTACTACTGACTACTTATGGATTGTCTAATGATGCATCGGACGGTCCAGATTGAGCTAGCCATCTGAAGGTTCAAAATGTGCACGTAGCAAGTGCCGTTTTTCAGTTTGTGGGAATTGATTGGTAGTGTAACGTCAAACTGACTATCTTGCGGTAATGTAACTTCTTCTCCATCCAATCTTGTGAAAAGTCAACATTGATCATAATATGGCAATAAATGAGATTCTTCTTCTATGCTTCTCAGATCTCCAGGCAAGATGAGTAATCTTTTCATGGAGCAGCAGCAGCAGCTCCGTCTGTGAGTGCTCCACCATGAATATATTAGACCTAGGCAGCATCCATCAAAGGACGTGTGGAATTGTTAACTAATGGGTGCATACCCATGGCTAGCTAGTATAGCTTGTTCCAAAGTCCAAAGGGAGTTGCCAAGAAGAGAAGAACACAGTTGGTAATAGTACTACTATCTCCAATTTCATAATTCTTAAAGTTTTAAACAAGGTTAAGGTCAAACAATTAAAACTTTGATTGTCAATATGAAAACACTATAACAAGATGTATAGATTGTTACTAAAAATACTTCAATAAAATTAAGAGAAAATTCAAGAAATGCCATTGACAAACACCTAAATCTAAGAAATATCATCGACAATTGTAAGTTCCATAAAATATCATCGTACAAGTGATTTTGTCCCAAAAATGGCATCGCCGTTAGGGTTCCATCCATCCTGCGTCGTTAGATGCATTGTTTATGTTATAGCACTTAACGGAGGAATGCTAACGAAACTCTAACGGAAATGATATTTTTGGGACAAAATCGTTTGTACGATGGCATTTCATGAAACTCATGCTTGTCGATGACATTTCTTGGAATTGAACGCTTGTCAATGGCATTTATTGGATTTTTTTCTAAAATTAAATATTTACTTATTTTTTATATATATTATAGTAGAAAAAATTATGTTCAAATTTGTGTTTTTGGAGAACGTATTGCTGTTCAACATCAAGAATTACATAACCGAAGGAAGTACTACCTTATTCCCATGTGACTGTGATGTGAAATTTTTACTTTTTACAAGATGACATGGTGACTTGAGATGCAGCATGTGCAGGCAGGCTCTATTTTGCAGATGGGTAGTAGTAAACTACATAGCAGAAATGGAATTGTTGCTGGAGTATGTCAGAAATGGCCATAATGACATGAGCACAATTTGCAATCTGCAATGGAAGGTGAGTGTGAGTGCATGCTTGCACGGCCATTTCGATGCTGCTGCGTCGGTGAAATGGACCCAAGAACATGGCAGTCATCAACATTCCTTGCATCATGAACTGGCGAGTTGAGTCTTGTGGTGGTTCTACGCGAATTCTTGATGCTGTGGAAATTAAAATCAATATATCACAAAGGTCAGGTCTAATATTTCTTACTGGATTAAAGATTTGTAATTGCAACAAGTTTCAAAGTTCAGTCCCAATTTGGTGGGAAACTGAAGAAAAAAAACTTAAATGTTGATTGTCATGTTTTGTTCATGTGTATCTCGCTGGATGCAGCTTTGCTGAAATGTACTTTACCTGTATCTATCTCTTGCTCGATTTGAGGATTTCTTTTTGGTAGGTTGTTTCTCCTGCACACCCCTTTCATCTCTGTTCTATTCTCTGAACATTTTACAAATTGGTCCTAGACAAAATACATATTTACACCAACACTCTCTTAAAATGGATAAAAGATATCAGTATGTCCATCTTGTAACATATTAATTGAATTTCACTAGGACCTAACCCCTTTGTTAAACAATCAGCTAGTTGTTTACACGACTTAACATACTTTAGCCTAAGCACTCCATTATCAATCTTCTCCTTAATGAAGAACCTATCAATCTTCATATGCTTAATGCGATCATGTTGAACTGGGTTGTTTGCAATGTTGATGGCTGATTTATTATCACAATGAAGCATCACAGTATCACTTCTTAACACTCGAAGTTCAGGCAACAAACTCCTCATCCACAACATCTCACTCAAGCCCAAAGTCATAGCTCTGTATTTTGCTTGTGTGGTAGACCGAGCCACCACCACTTGCTTCTTGCTTCACCAAGAAACAAGATTACCACCAACAAACACACAATACTCCAATGTAGACCTTTTATCGTCCATACTGCTTGCCCAGTCAGCATCACAATATCCTTCCACGTTTAGATGTCTATTCTTCCTAAACCACAACCCCTTTTTAGGAGTCCCTTTCATGTATCTAAGAAACCTATGAACCACATCCAAATGACCATTTCTAGGATAATGCATATATCTACTCACAACACTAACCACATAGGAGATCTCAGGTCTTGTATGGCAAAGATAGATCAAACGTCCCACCAACCTCTAGTAAGCTTCCTTATCAACAGGGTCACCTGACTGAGCACACAATTGGTGATTCCTATCAATAGGCGTAGTACTTGGCGACACCCGAGCATTCCTGTTTCTGTCAACAGGTCCAGAACATACTTCCTCTGAGAGAGAACAATCATCTTTGATGAACGAGCAGTCTCAATCCTAAGGAAGTAGCGAAGGGGACCAAGATCCTTCACCTCAAATGCCTTTCCCAACCTTTCCTTCAGGCACCTGATTTCTTCTACATCATCACCAGTGATCACTATATCATCAACATACACACAAGATTGTGATGTGTGCTCCCCTATGTTTATAGAAGACTGTGTGATCTCCATTACACTGGAAATACCCCATATCACACACTGCACGCCTGAACCTATCACAACATGTGCGTGGAGACTGCTTCAACCCACACAAGGATTTCTTGAGTTTACCTTCCTTTCCAACTAGTTGGCTATTCCCAAATCCTGGAGGAATCTCCATATAGACCTCCTCATGTAAATCACCATGAATAAATACATTTTTCACATCGAGCTGATGAAGGGGCCACCCAAAGTTTACCGCACAAGATACCAAAGCTCTCACTGTGCCCATTTTAGCCACCAGTGCAAATGTCTCATCATAGTCAATTCCATATGTTTGACTATAGCCTTTTGCGATTAATCTTGCTTTATACCTATCCACCTTCCCTTCAAGAGTTTGCTTCACTATAAAGATCTCCTTTACTTTTATAATAGGGCTCAAACTCTTGAAATGTCATGTCTATACTCACAAACATCCTCCCAATGGGATCCCAACAATTATACCCCTTCTGACTTGAAGCATAGCCAACAAGCACACATTTTACTGCATGAGGATTCAACTTGCCAACAGAGGGTCGATGATCTCGCACAAAGCATACACAACCAAATACCTTTGGAGGGACCTTGAACTCTCGCTTACGCAATACAAGTTTGGCGAGTGACTTCGTACCAAGTATCCTAGATGGCATGTGAAGCTGTCATCATAGCCTCACTCCATAAATACTTTGGCACATTCATCTGGAACATTAGAGATCTTGCCACTTCTAGCAAATGTCAATTCTTCCTCTCAGCTACACCATTTTGAGGAGGGGTGCTAGGACAAGTAGTATGGTGAATAATCCCTTCATCTGAGACATATGACACACATTCATTATTGATATGATTATTCAGTCCGAATAATTTGAGTTGTCACTAATTTATGGAAGTCCTGGAAGCATCGAAGGACCTCACTCTTGTGCTTAAGCATATAAATCCAAGTCATACAAGTATAATCAATAAAGGTGACAAACCACTTGAAACCACTCACAAAAGTAACTAGGTGTGGTCCCCAAACATGAGAATGTATTAATATGAATGGTTCACAACAACGAAGGCCAATCCCAACATATGTTGAGCGAGTATGTTTCCCAAGCTCACAAGCATCATACACCAGTCTATGCTTATCCACTGTACTAAAAAGGTCTAGATACAACTTACTCAAAATCTCAAAAGATGGATGTTCTAACTGACAATGAAGCAAAATGAACTCCTTCTCAACACCTCCTACCACTGCAGCTAATCCCCGCTCCTCATGATTGATGTACCACAACCCATCACGCCTGACTCCAGTCCCAAGCCTCCTCCCAGTACCCTTCTCCTGGAAAAGACAAGAGTTCCCATCAAATACAACAATGCACTTGAATTGATCAATAGCCAAGCTAGCCGAGAGAAGGTTAACTAGAAAGGAAGGAACATGCAGAACAGAAGATAAATTCATTGATGGTGTGCACTCCACTGACCCTATACCATGAATAGATTTGGATGAACCATCAGCAATTTGGACAGTTTCAGAGTGGACAGAAAGGGTGTATGATGTGAAAGTATTATGCAATCCCGTGACATGCTTTGATTCTCCTGAGTTTATGATCCAATTTATAGGATGTCTATATGTAGATGCAAGTGCATGTGCCTGAGTACCTTTGCCGACTTGGGCGTAGTTGGCGAAGTTACCGAAGTGAGTGGTGGTGTTAGTGCTCTCATTAGTATTGTTCTTCTACCATTCCTCCCACTGCGTAACCTGTTCACCTGTTAGGTAATAGCTTTACCGTCCTCCATAGCTGCATTGGCCTAAGGAGCACCTCGGCCTCTACCACGACCTCCGCTACGACCTGCACGGTCACCTCCTCTACCACCACGGTTTCCTCCAAAGCCACCACAGTCTCCACTAAATCTACCACGATTTCCACCAAATCCACCATACCTTCCTCGCATTGATCCCCTACCACCACTATTTCGGGGAGTGGGACAATTGTAGCTCACATGACCCACTTGCCCACAACTGTAGCATTTCCTATCATCAACTGCAATGTAAGCTGATCTCACAGAATTTGCACCTCTCATCAGTTTCAACCTCATCTCCTCCTGCACCATGGCTGAAATGGCCTCTTCCATAGTAGGCAATGTAGCATGATGAAACATAGCTGCTCTTCTATCCTCAAACTCCTTGTTCAGCCCTTTTAATAAATGAATGACTCTTCACCGTTGTAGCCATTTATTTTCAATCACAATATCTTCATCATGCTTCAGTTGTAGGGGATCATAATGATTTAGATCTGCCCATAACTGTTGCAACTCGCTAGCATACTCTTGAACTATTCTCCCTTCTTATTTCAAATTCTCTACCTTGTTCTGAGCCTCAACCATCATCATTACATTTTCCTCTCTTGAATACATGTTGCTCAATGTCTTCCATACAATTGTTGCATTCTAAATGGTTTTCTAGCATCAGAGCAATAGATGGAGCCACCGAAGTCATCAACCATGACACCACAATTGAATTTGTAGTATTCCACATCCTTCAAGCCGAACTTTCCTTACCAGTAGGCTCTTCACAATCCTCCTGCAAAAAATGATCCACCCCTTTTGCCCTCAACATTAGTTGGGCTCTTCTAGACCAACTCAAATAAATCTTACTTTCTTCCAATCTCAATTCATTTGGCATCAATTCTAGTTTCAATTCAGTTGATCCTCCATCCCTAGTACCTATCATTCCCAACTTTACTAGATCCTCCAACAAACCTTTCATCTCATCCTTTGTGACGAGGGACGATGAAGCAATCACCACTTCTTTTTCCTGACTTCCCACAACACCTCCCCCTTGCTTGGTAGGATCCATTTCTTTCTCACAACAAAGTATTGAACCGGACCAGGCTTCAGGCCCCTCTATCACCAAAATCGAAAGGCACTCACCTCAAGCTAACACTTCTCACAGCCTTCCCTGATGACCACACATCCCAACAGCCACTAACTTTTAGACCTGAAACTGTTTCAGTTGCAACCACTAACTTTATATTTCTATCTTGACGAAATGAAACACAAGTTTTTTGTGCGTTCCTAAAAAAATATAGCCAGATTTTATGAACGACAGGAAAGAGGGATGAAGCACACGAAAACCAAACGTGTCAAATGAGTTGCAACTCTGAAGAATGCTCGAAAGCCACAATCCATCAGCGTCATGAAAAGCACTTGACTCCTCCAGCTGACCCTCCCAGTGTTCCAGGAAGATGCTAAAACCTGAGTTTTTCTCAGGAAATATTTGAGTCATACTTTTGAACAATGACTCCATCAGAAATTCAGACACATGTTAGCTTCAGTTCCTTGGCTGTCAAGACATCTCTTCCTTCCTGCTGCATCATCAACCACTACAAATATGCAAAGGATTTTTCAGTCACCTGAAGCAAGCAAGCAAGCTAATCTGACATTGTTCTTGACAAAAGGACAAGAAAAAACAACAGTTTTTTCATCTACAACAATGGTGTACGAAGCATCTGTGGCCAGTGCTCTCAAAGGGCAGCAGCAACAATAGCAGCAGAGAGGACACAAGGGTAGTGCAGCAAGAAGCCATGAGCATCAGGTGAGCAAGGAGGAGAAGAAGAAGAATGATGAATGAATGAATGAATGCATGCATGCATGCAACATCCTCTGGGCTTTCAGGAGGATCAACCCAACAGCTTCCAGCAACTCAGGGAACAAATGAGTGAATTTGTGACAGTTGCATGATGATTGTAAATACATACATACCAGGTCAAAAGACATTTTTTTGGTCTTCTCTATTACTTTTATGCAAGGATAGATAATAATAGTAAGCATTGCGATTGTAGCCGCTGATGAATGAAATATGGTGTACACTGAATTGTTGTTGTAGTCATGAATCTTTTGATACAACATCCAGGTGATAATGTATCATTCAGAAGAACTTGAAATACAGTTCTGAATGCTAGTGTACCACAAGAAATGAGACACAACCTACTCTGTTCATTGCCAGAAACCAGAGGACTGCTTTGCATGCAACTTCCTGTTGATTTTATGCATGAATAGGTGATGGGTGTGCCGTGCTTGATCTAGCGACGTTGCCTGACCCTCTCACGTCAAAATGACTAGTTTCTAACCGCCATAACACAAGATTTACTCCATCCGTCTCAAAATATAGCAACCTAGTATCGTCCCTTTACAAATTCATAGTATTAGGATGTATCTAATCTAGTATTAGGTTACTATATCATTCCAATGATTCATGAGAGAATTATGATTGCAATCTGAATCAATCGCATTTCTTATGCTCATGGAAATAAGAATGAATCATCACCCAATAGCTAGAGCGAGGTTGTCCGTTACTAGTAACCGTGTCCAAACTAGTGTTGAGCCAAGCCAACACCAACAATTTGCCCTCCTCATTTGTGAAATTTATGGATCTTTTGTTGCTTGCTCCCACGGATGCAGTAGGTACTAGGATTGGCTCTTGCCGCTCCTCAATTTTAGGAATTTGTTTAGTTCCATCCTAATTGTTGCCCTCATCCAATATGTCCAATAAAAAATGATCATCCGTATTCCTAAAAAAGATATTCATATTCCCTAAAAAAGAAAAACAATTTCAACAATATTTTAGCATATAGCTGCAAACTTATTTCATAAAGCCATATACACACTGCTATTAGCATGAAACTGATAACTGATTTCACACAAAGCCATGTATACATCGCTGCAAACTAGTTTTAGGTAGCAGAAGCAATGGGCAAACTAACTGAAAAACAGGTTTCTTGATGTGTGTCCTACAACTGAATAATTTTTGTTATGTGTCCTTGTTGACGCCAAATCCGTACCGCCGCTGGTGTGCCAAAAGATGTGTTGACGTCGAATCACACGTTGGCCTGGGAGATCTGCTTAGCTTCAGTGCAGGTCCTAAAATCATTGAAGCGCGGGCATGCCAGTCAGTTTGATCCTGTCACTGACAAGATATGCAAAACAACAGAGCATAAATCATATCGGTCGATAGGCCGATAATCAAAATAGCCGATCTGTTGACATCCGATTGTGTGAACCAGCCGATGCTGATGTCCAGATAACTCGTCGGCTAAAACCCCAACGAAACCCTTATTGGTAGTCATCAGGCAGGCTAGAGACTACGGTTCTAATCACGACATAGTAGGTCAAACTGAATTGATGCAGCACTAAGTATGAAAAGAAACACAATATCTAGACAATCAAGCCCTTGACTAATTTTCAGGATGGTAGATGTCTAAACTAATCTAATCTAGTAAACAGTTTAACCGATATCGGCAGAGACCCTAAAGCGAGAGACAGCCGATATAGCTAAATTGAGATACTAGGACTAGATTAACAGAGACATATAATAAGACCGACTAACCCTCTGGTGAAACATTAGCATGAACCTATCGGCTTAACAAGACTTAGATTATCGATAACAATCTAGTAGGTCAGACCTAACCGATGCAACACGAGATTGTATATGATAATCTAATACTCGAGGAGCCGATAGATCTTTCTAATGTGATGGATATAACAAATCTACCTAAAGCGACATTACGTTTACAGAAACATCGACTTGATCAGAATATCAGACCTAACCGAGAAAGTCCTAACTAAGCCGATGTATCTATGAACGGTAATGAAACTAAAGATAGATACGATATACCTAGGCCGGCGGGACCTTGGACTTACCCCTTCGCCGGAGATCGAAACCGATGCAGCCCCGCGTTGGGTGCCAAGTCTCACTGGATGATGAACAAAGTGAAAAAGGTAAAAGGTGGCGATGCGTCGAATTGTATTGATTGAGAGGATTGATTACATGAACCCCGGCTTACATATTTATACCCATGGGCTAACAGAGATCCTAACAAATTACAAATCCAAACTTTCCTAAAGATAAAAGGAAACAAACCGAATCCTTACCGGATACTAACATACTTTCCTAAAGATAAAATAGGAAACTAACAAACTCTTCCTAATTAATAGATACAATTGCCTTTTTAGGACTCTATCCTTATATGACAATCCTCATGAAGCACATAATCTTGATCCGACGGTGTCTCTAATGTTGTCGTACCGGAATCGGCTATATCGGCTTGCCTTGTTCGATTCAGTATCAGCCGATGGATACCTTAGCCGATTCGGGCTCCGGGGCTTACCAAATTCTGGCATTAACAGTCCTACAACTTGAATTGAGCTTCCATGAATAGCTCTGTTGTGTGTCCTACAACTGAAGAATTTTTTCCCAAAGTTTCTTGGTGCAGAAAGGGAATCTCAAATCCACAATGGAAGAAAAATCTGGCATCTTCTAATGCATGCACAACTAATCTTCTACAACATGTGGTTCGATGGTTGAGCCACATATGTTTTGTCTATTCATTACCTATTGTAGCAATTCAATCCGAGCATGGCCAACGGTGGCACCTTCAAGTGTTGTGGCCCCTCTTGAGGGCATTGTTGAGGTGTCTATTTCTTTCCTTGGTAGGAACCCTCAGGTAAAAACAGGGTCCAGAAACCATGGACGGGCAATAGCGGCGCTCTCAGCGTCATATCCTCCTTGGAGGCACCATCTAGGGGTCCCATTTTTCACCTTCAATGTCTCAACTCTCAAGCAGTAGGGGTGATGTTTTGGAAGGCGGCAGGTTTGTATGAGGGACGAGTAGATCTTCTTCTATCTCACGCTCCCCTCTGCAACCCTTCTCATAGGTGTGTCCAAACGACCATGGTTTCAGCTGTTTGAAGGCATGGGTAGGTGGTTCAGTGGCGGTCTCGTGGTAGGTTTGGTGGCGTCCGGTCACGCATAGCGGTGTCTGGTTCGGTGCCACTCCTTGGTGTGTGTAGGAGTTGTCAACATGTGGTGGTGTGTTTGTTTTTTTCCTTTTTCCTAATTATAAGCCTCCTAGATTATAGTCTTGTAATTTTTTTGCTATACCAATATGAAATATCACATCGTCTTGTACTGTTTGTTTCAAAAAAAATATTTACAAGCTTGGCCAATGGAGGCGAAGGCAACATCCATGGTGGAGCTTAAGGGAGGCGTCAGAGCCAGAGGGGAGACTAGTGCAAGGCGGAGCTTGAGAAGATGTCGGAGGTGGCGACGCTCGAAGGGGGTCCCGGTGGAGGCGACAACGGTGGCCCTTGAAGAGGATCCCAGCGGCACAGGGACGCTTCTTGCGAGCAGGTATCATTGGCTAAGTTTGGGTAGCCACCTGGTCGTTTGGCTAGCTGGATGACTAATCTGTTTGGAGAATTTTTTAAATCCAGCTACTCGCATAAAAACCCACTTAAAGACACTAAGTGGCGCACCTGAGCTCGAGCACGGATAAGCAAGGATCGACCTGACCATACTCAAAGACACTAACATAGTCCATCCATCAAGATCAAATGCTTTCGGCCCAAGAAATTCGGCTAGGAACGAGCGAGCTGGGTTGTGGGAGGGCGAAACATCAAGATGACACTGTTAATGACCAAATTTGGTAAGTCAATTATCAGATTTGGAACTAAAGCCGAAGCGGATTTGGAGGAGAATGTATTTGTTGGAAACAGAGTGCACACCAAGTCACAAGCCGAATCAGCTGAGGTGTCCATCGGCTAAGACCGAATCAAACAAGGATAGACGATGAAGCCGATTTCGATAAGGATAGCCGATGTAGCCGATTCTGGTAAGATAACATTGGAATCATCTTTGGATTCGTTTGAAGTGCTTCACGAGGATTGCCATACATGGATAGAGTCCAGGAAAGGCAATTGTATCTATTTTTAATAGTTTCCTTATAGATAATATCGGTAAGAGTCTGTTCTAGGCAATTATCTGTAATTTGAATTGTAATAGACGTAGGAATCGTGTCCGACAAGGACATACCTTGTATCTGGGTATAAATACGACCCAGGATCTTGTAATTTATCAACAATTAGTTCAATACAATCTCGGCGCGTTGCCACCTTTTCCTTTTAGTTATTTCGACGAGTTCTTGCTTCGAGTTGGACTGCATCGAGTTCGATCTTCAGTGAAAGGTAAAACTTATTATGGCGGCTTGCACTCTCGAGATTAGTGCTTCCATCATTATGATACTCTAATCATGTTTATGTAAACCATCGAGTTATCATATATGCTATATAACAAGATCGATACTGCGATCTAACCCTAATCGACTAGCATGTTACTAGATAACAGCCGATAAGGTTAGGTATCATCGTCGACCTAGATTATATAGTGCATCCATCATCTCGAAAGGTTTTCATAGACTTGTTTAGATCTTATGCTTCTCTTTACGCTTAATGCTGCATCGGTTAAGTTCGACCTATTAAGTAATAATTAGAATCATAATATCTATCTTATTTTATGATTACTATTAGAGATAGTATCGGGGTTTCAGCCAATCTTACCTGTTTTAGTTATCCTGTTTATTGTATGTTTACTTGATATGCCAAAACTGCCCTTTATATTAAGATCTCAGTGCGACGAAATATGTTAAGTTTGTTATCGATCTGTTAGGTTATCGATCGATTCGTGTTTAACGTATTTAATCTATAGTGATATCTTAGTATAAAGTGGTATCGGAGTACTAGCCGATACACATTATATCTATGACATCGGCTATGCTATAAATATGTATAATCTTTATTTTAAAGTATTTTTAGACATAAGTGATTTATACTATCTCGGTACGCTACCGATCTATCCCAATCACTTGGTTTAAATGTATTTCGAGGTTTAGATTATATATTATGAATATATACAGCCGATCGATTAGATTTAATTTCCCTCAGCCGATTCAGTGCATACCGCATCGGCTTAACAACGAACGATACGTCATCGGCCACTAGCCGATCGGCTATTGTTTACAAGCTAACACTTGTTTTCTTTCTTTGTTTCATGTTGATTGCAGGATCAAACCAACTAGCACGCCCTACGAACCTAAATACAAGATTTGGACCTGCACTAGAGTAAAGCAAATCTCTCAGGTCAGTGCGTGGGAATTTTCTCATCAACACGCTTTTGGCACGCCTGGTGGGACCCGATTACAAGACAGACACCATGTTGGACATCAAGACTTCCGACGTTGATCAGGAGAACATTATTTCTGTGACTATGGATAACCTAACGCCGGAGCAGAAGGCCGAATATGAGAAGATGATGAATAAACTGCAGAAGTAGTTCTTGCACTCCTTTGTTCAAACTCGATCAGGGACAGTCATCCAAAGGTACAAGGTGAAATTGCCAAACGATGACGAGCTTGAGACAAGTTCCAGCAATGGCAAGAAGCTTCAGGACACCAAACAGGAAGATGGCCCTGAACTCAACATTCTCCAAGACCGCATTGACTATGTTGTACACCACGCTCTGATCAACCAATCGAGAATTATTGTTAACACCTTGAATAACATGATCGGTTCGGTGGTTGATGCTAAGATTGCTTAACATCAGGCCAAGGGCCCAATATTCCTTCCTGAAGGCAAATTTCCACTGTATAGGATTCTGGCTACCGATGGATTGCAAACTATCTCAGACATAGTCCCAGGACAACCGATAGCATCAACATCGGCACCCGGAAAGCCGATCGCATCTTCACCCGTGCCAAAACAGCTAGAGTTCAATCCTATGCTTTTGGTTAAGCAACAACCTCAGCACGGGGGACACAACATCCATCAAGTTTCTCAAGAACAAGTTGCTGCCATGTTCAGGACAAGCCAGCCGATTGTTGAGCCAAATCAGCAGACGTCAATTTAGCATGCTTTCGGCAAGCAACATCAGCCGATCGACTCTCAGTTTGTTCCTGACCAACAGCCTCCCATGATGCATCAGTCTCCTCAGCATCACGTGGGGGCATTATCAATTTCCTCTATTAGCCTCATTCGCCTCAAGCGCAATATCGGCAAGGGGGGCCACCTCAGCCCTAGTACCTGCCTCAACTTGATCAATTCGAGCCGATACAGTAGCACGTGCAGGGAGCACATCAACAAAAAACTTGGCCCGACATGATTGCCGACGTAATGAGAGAACTATTCGGGCTCAAGCCCAAGGACACCGACAATATGTATCGATACCAATATCTGAAATAGTTTGAGAGGGTGCCACTGCCAAGCCGATACAAGGTGCCGGATTTTTCAAAAATCTCAGGACAGGACAACGTGTCAACTTATGAACATGTTAGCCGATTCCTGGCTCAATGCGGTGAGGCATCGGCTACTGACGCTCTGAGGGTTAGATTATTCCCTCTCTCCTTATCTGGATCAGCTTTCACTTGGTTTTATTCTCTACCATATAATTGTGTGCAAAGCTGGGCCAATTTAGAGAAGCAGTTTCATAGATACTTTTACAGTGGTATTCATGAGATGAAACTGTCCGATCTGACAGCTATCAGGCATAAGCATGATGAATCTGTTTAGGATTACATTGAAAGATTCAGGGACATGAGGAACAGATGCTATAGCCTGGTGTTGTCAGATTCCTAGCTAGCCGATCTCGCTTTCCAGGGCTTGTTGACACCCATCAGAGAGAGGTTTTCGGCTCAAGACTTTGAGAGCTTGGCTCACCTGGCCCAAAAGATAACAGAACACGAGCAAAGATTCCAAGAGGCCAAGAAAGCTTTCAAAAAGGTTAGCCATGTTGCATACGCCTCCGAATCGAAAGAGGACAGTGACTCTGAAGTGGCAGCAGCCGAATGGGCTAGGAGTAAGAAGGCTATTACATGCCAATGGGTCAAGAATTCGGCCAAGGAAGAAAAATATGATTTTGATATCACCAAGGCCGACAAGATTTTTGACCTGCTGCTTCGGGAGAAGCAAATCCAGCTTCCAGCTGGCCATGTCATCCCATTGGCTGAGGAGTTGAAAAAGAGGAAGTATTGCAAGTGGCACAACACTCGATCTCACAGCACCAACGACTGCAAAGTTTTTAGACAGCAGATCCAATCGGCTATCGAGGTGGGAAAGATGAAATTTGAAGACTCGAAGAAGCCGATAAAAGTTGATGGCAATCCCTTTCCTGTCAACACGGACCACACAAGTGGCAGAGTAGCTGATAGAAGGGATTATCGGCCCACACAACCCAAATCTGCCACAATCACCAATAAATATCAGAGAAAATATGATAGGCAGGAAGAAGATGACAACTTTGATCCTCATTGGGGCTGTGAATTTTTTCGATTTTGCTGGGAACGAAGGGATGAGGCTGCCATCAATAGAAGATTGTCCAGCATGCAGCAATTATGGTGGCAAATACGCTGGAGAGTCTAGTCGATCTCGTCCTGAGATAAATCAGCTGCAACAAAGGAAACTCCTTGTTCACCAGAGGTTGTGTCCGATTCATCAAGATTTTCTGCAGGACTCTGATGAAGATAAAGACGAGACCATGAACCCACAATGGTGCCCTTCTGATACTTTCACAAAGAGTTAGAAAAGGAGGGTACAGTGGATGAAGAACAGGGGACGTTTCCAGGAAGTCCAAGCCAAGATCGATCATCGGCTGAAAAAGAAAAACCAAGAGCACTCAAGGAAAGAGTGGCATGTTAAGATCAAGGTGCTCTCAGCCGATGAGGTCGAAGCCAACAAGGCGAAAAGGTTGGCTAATGGAAAAACTGTCGCTTATGCATCAGTTAACATGGTGTTTGTATTGCCAGCCGAATATGAGGCTAATCAAGCTGCATATCTCGTGGAAGAATCCCTGGCTAAGTTGGTTTTGTCCCCAGAACATGCCATTTTTAAAAAACTAGAGGGGACAGGGCATCGACACCTCAAGCCACTATATGTTAAAGGGTTTGTCAATGGCAAGCCAATGTCCAAAATGTTGGTCGATGGAGGGGCTGCTGTGAATTTAATGTCATATTCTACTTTCAAGAAGTTGGGCAGAAGTTCCGACGATCTCATTAAGACCAACATGGTCCTCAAGGACTTTGGTGACAATCCATCGGAGACCAAAGGAGTTTTGAATGTAGAGCTGACAATCGGCAACAAGACCGTTCCCACAATGTTTTTTGTCCTCGATGGGAAGGGATCATATAGCCTATTGCTAGGAAAGGATTGGATTCATGCCAATTGCTGCATTCCTTCGACTATGCATCAAAGCTTAATCCAATGGCAAGGCGACAAGGTGGAAGTCGTGCTAGCCGACAGGTCAGTAAACATTGCCAATGCTGATTTAACACTTTGGGAGATGGACGAAATTGATTGCTTGTGTGGCAAGATTTGGCAAGGATATTTTCTAAAGGTGTCCGATTGTGTCATATAGCCAGTTGGAGACGAAGAGCCTCGACTATTGCTTTGAGGGCATCGTGGAGGGTTCAAGTTTCTACACCGAAGACACTGTAGATGATCTCGATGGCAAATTGGGACAAGGCTTCATGTCGGCCGACGACTTAGAAGAAATTGATATAGGTCCAGGAGATAGGCCTAGGTCGACATTTATTAGTAAAAATTTATCTTCTCAATTTTGAACCAAGCTAATAGAACTTTTGAAAGAATATAAAGATTGTTTTGCTTGGAAGTATTTTGAGATGTCAGGACTTAGCCCATCGATTGTCGAACATCGGCTTCCTATCAAACCTGCATATCGGCCGTTTAAGAAATCACCTAGGAGATTTAAAGCTGATATGTATGACACAATCAAAGCTGAAATCACTCAGTTGTATGATGCTGGTTTCATCGGCCATGCCGATACACTGAGTGGGTTTCCAACATAGTTCCAGTGATTAAGAAAAACGGTAAACTTAGGGTGCGTATTGATTTTCGAGATTTGAACAAAGCTACCCTTAAGGATGAATACCCAATGCCGATTGCTGATTTGTTGGTTGATGCTGCTTCAGGGCACAAAATTATTAGTTTTCTGGATGGTAACGCTGGATACAATCAAATTTTCATGGCAGAAGAAGACATCCATAAGACTGCCTTTAGATGTCTGGTGCAATCGGCTTATACGAGTGGGTTTTGATGACTTTCGGTTTGAAGAATGCTGGAGCTACGTATTAGAGGGCCATGAATTACATCATTCATGATCTAATCGGCTTGTTGGTTGAAATCTACATTGATGATGTGGTCGTAAAGTCGAAGAAGGTTGATGACCATATAGTCGATTTGAGAAAAATGCTTGAAAGAATAAGGAAATATGGCCTGAAGATGAATTCCACGAAGTGTGCCTTTGGCGTATCGGCTGGACAATTTTTGGGCTTCCTCGTTCATGAAAGGGGATTGAGGTAACACAAAGGAGTATCAACGTGATCAATAATATTTAACCTTCACAAGACAAGAAGCAGTTGCAGTCTCTGGTCGACAAGGTGAATTTCATCAGGAGATTTATCTCTAATCTATCTGGAAAGATGAAGCCCTTCACACCTTTGCTAAGGTTGAAAGCCGATCAGCAATTTACTTGGGGGGCAGAGCAACAAAATGCATTTGGACAACATTAAGGAATATTTGAGTTCCCCTCCAGTTCTGATTTCTCCATAGAACGGGGTGCCTTTCAAGTTATACTTGTAAGCCGATGAAAAGTCAATCTGCTCGGTCTTGATCCAGGAGTTCGAGGGCAAGGAAAGATCAATATTTTATTTAAGCAGAAGGCCTCTGGATGCAGAGACAAGGTATTCTCCGGTGGATAAGTTATTCTTATGCCTATATTTTTCTTGCACGAAGTTAACGCACTGTTTGTTATCCAATTAATGCACCATAGTCTGCAAAGCCGACGTTGTCAAATATATGCTATTGGCTCCAGTGCTGAAAGGGCGAGTTGGAAAATGGATCTATGCCTTAACAGAATTCGATCTCAGGTATGAATCGCCCAAAGCAGTCAAAGGACATGACATCGCCGATGTCATTGTTGAGCATCGTGATGACTCAATTGGCTCGGTTGACATAGTTCCTTGGACTTTGTTCTTTGATGGATTGGTTTGTACTCATGGCTATGGTATTGGCTTGGTCATTATATCACTTAGGGGGGTAAATTTTTAGTTTGCTTATACTATTAAGCCCTATGTTACCAATAACCAAGCCGAGTACGAAGCAGTTCTCAAAGGATTACAACTTTTGAAGAAAGTTAAAGCCGATGCTGTGGAGATCATGGGTGATTCTTTGTTGGTCATCAATCAATTAGCTAGAGAATATGAGTGCAAGAATGATGCATTGATGATCTACTACGAAAAGTGCCGAGAGTTGATGGAAAGTTTTCGGCTAGTGACTTTGACACATATTCCTCGAGAGCAAAATGTTGAAGCTAACGATTTAGCTCAGGGGACATCGGAATACAAGCCGATGGTCAAGGACATCGAGGTAGAAATTGCTACAGTCGTAGCCGATGATTGGAGGTATGATGTTTTCAATTATTTGAAGAGTCATTCTCAATCGGCTTCGAGAAAATTACGTTACAAAGCTTTGAGATATGTTTTGCTAGATAATAATTTATATTATCGGATGATTGATGGAGTATTGTTAAGATGTTTGAGTGTCGATCAAGCAAAGTTCGTGGGGTGAAGTGCATGAAGACGTATGTGGTACTCATCAATCGGCTCACAAAATGAAATGGCAGCTTCGACGAGCTGGGTATTTTTGATCGACGATGTTGAAAGATTGCTCTAGATATTATAAAGATTGTCAAGATTGTCGAAGTTTGGAACAATTCAAAGAGCACAAGCGCGCCTATGAATCCCATAATTAAGCCATGGCCGTTCGAGGTTGGGAATTGACATGATCGCGAGATCAATTCATGTAACACCCGAAAATCGGAGATTTAAAAATCGAAATCTAAAATTTGGAACTTACAAAAACTTTTGGATTGTTGCATCTTATCGTGCTATTTAGCTCTTATTTGCAAGTTTTACTGCGTGTTATAAATAAAGAAATATTTAATTAAAAGACGGAAAAGTCGAAAAGGGTTTCAGAAACCCTAAAAGGAAAAGAAATTGCAAAATAAATAATAAAAACAAAGAAAATTATAAAAATTGGAAAAGCGAGGTTGATAAAAGTTTATTTTGGGATCAAAATTTTATTTGGGAAAATATAAAACAATTGTTTAATTATAAATAAATAAAGAAAAATATATAAAAAATAACAAAAATAAAGTTGGGTGAAAGATTAAAAAAATTTAGACGTAAAATTAAATTGAGACCCAAAATTATATTTTTTTATATGGGTTAAATGCAAGAGGAACAAACAAAAAATCAAAAAATCAAAAAAAGAAAAGAAAAAGTCTACTATTCACCGAGCGCTAGGTGTTCAACTCCGGTGTCCGGGGCCCCGTCCCCCTCGGCCGTGCGCCCGCGCGCGCGCGCGCTGCCCCCACCCGCGCCCACGCCGCCGTCGCATCATCCACGCCGCGCCGTCGTCTCGCGCCAGCCCCTCTCCCTCCCGTGCGCCCGCATCGCGCGGCCGCCGCCGCGCCACCCCTTCCACGGCCCCCTTCCCCCTCCGTGCCGAGCGCTTATAAAAGGAGCCCGAGCTCCTCCCCCACCTCGCCATCCCTCTCTTTCCCCCGTTCCCACTCTCTTTCCTCTTTTTGTCCCGTGCCGTCGCCGCCCGTTCCCGCAATCCGCCGCCGCCGCCGCCCCTTTGCACCGCCGTCGTCATCTTTGGGTAAGTCGCCCTTCCCCGTAGCCACGCCTCGCGTGCCGTGCGTCGGCCTCGGGCGAGAGAGTGAGGAGAGGGTGAGCAGAGAGAGAAGTGAGGAGGAGGAAGAAGGAGCAGAGGAGGCAAGCAGGGAAAGGAAGGAGGGAGGGGAGAGAAAAATAAGGACGAAGGGTAGAAAAAAGAGAAGAAAAGAAAAGAAAAATAAAAGTAAGAAAAATAGAAAAAGATATATTTAGGGAAAGGGTTAAAGTGAAAATCTATTTTTTTACTAAATTAAAAATTAATTAGAAGATAATTATTAAATAAATATAGATTTTAAATGGTAGGAATTTAGTTATATTATGAAATTGACATTAGGAATTTTATTATAATTTAATTTGTAGTTAAATCCTATTTTTGTCTTATGGATTTGCTTAAACCCAATTTTTAAATTTTAAATACAATATTAAGTTAGAATGAATTCTTTAGGAATTTAATTTGTTAGTAAAACCTAAACTTCGCCATATAGAAATATTAGGGTTTAAGTTCCAAATTAGTTAGAATAATATTACGTGTTAGGGTAAATTATTTAGAATTCAAATTAATTGTAACCCTAGGATTTGTCGGTTCGGTAAAAATTGTAGTTTACAATTTCTTTCTGATATTACAATTTGAGTAGTTAATCATAATATTTCTCAAAAGTAAAATATAACAACTTGAAATAATACCACATCATAGTAGTTAAATCGATTTAGTGCAAAGCTTCGAATCTGTGTATCTCGCTCGTTTTAACTTGGATTTCGTTGAAATTCGAACCTAAATTCATCTAAAATCATAGTCTAGTCTCAGGAGTCGCTTTTGCGATTTATTTGGCTTTTGGTGATTTTTATTTGAATTCTAATCGAAATCAATTGGATTTCTCGCACGTATGAATAGAATCCGAGGGAGCTGTTGAGTGCGTTGAAGATCCAGGTTAACAAGGTTGCGAATAAGACAAGTCATCACTACCATTGAACATGTTGAACCCATTTGTGAACTTATTTTTGTTTTAAATCAAAAATGCATGCGATATATATACATATGAACTCTCCTACTTGTGATATGTCATGCCTTGACATTGATTACATGTACGTATATTCTTTGTAACCTACGACATGATGTGTCCAAAGAAAATCTTTGGTATTGCTTAGCCATGCTAAATTAGACTCTTGCATATTCATATTTATCAAAGGCTATATGCTTGGGCAACTACCTTGGGGAAGGTGGTTGATATGCGGCATGTGGAGACATGAGCGCCACATTGCCATGAAAATGATGCAATGATTCTTTGATAAAAAAACTAAAACCAACAAATGTTTTAGACTGGGGCGGCTAGATGATTTGGGTGGATTCCGGAAAAGACAAGTGCTGACCCTGGTCAATTAAGGACCAAGCCATGACATAGCCGGGAAACGAGCCAGTACAACCATACTTCTCGAATGGGTATAGACCTAGCGGAGTAGATAGCCGAGCGGAGGCGGTACCCCTGCATAGTGGTTCTTATGTATGAGATGAGGCTAAGAATGGATGAATGAAAATCAAAATTAATTATAACTTAAAGAATGAAGTTTTCCCTTACCCCGGGAGCGCCAGAACTCCTCACATTGCTAGGAAATGACGGCTAGAGTGCAAGAGGATTTAAGTTCATAGAGTGGGTACTGCCAAAGTGAGGTTACCAAAAGGCTTTGCCGTGACCATCTCATGTGTTGGGACGTAGGTTCATTTGTTGGGCAGTCACGAAGTACGAGTAAAGTGTACATCCACTGCAGTGTGAATGAATCAAGCTATTCGAATAGCTGTGCTCGCGGATATGGAGCATCGTGACAAGACTTTCGCTTGGCTAGACTCAAAATTTTAAAATGATGGGATGGACATGCCTAATAATTTTCATGTACTGGTGGCTCAACTTCTCGAAAGACGAGAAGGGGTAGATCCCCAGAAAATCATGACGAACCAGTGGCGGGAAGCTATCCTTGAAATCACAATGGATGATGGACAGAACCATCACCGATTTAATAAACTATGGAAATAAAACTTGATAAGGTTTAGGTCTTAGGTTTGTGAAAAGAATTGCAAAAACTAGCTTTATGCAAATGAACCACAACCATTCTTTGGTTATCCCCTATCATATGCATCCTTGTTGTGGTGACTTGCTGAGTATGGTTGGTACTCACCCTTGCTATACGCACAAACCTTCATATGAAGGCAATGAAGACTTGGAGGACCCGTACGCATACTACCAGGAGGGTGAGAAAGACGAAGGCGCCCAATAGGTCTTAGACTCCGGTCGTTGCCTGTGGCAATGGCATGTCGCTACCTTCTATCCGCTGCCTTACCTAATTTCTGCTTTTGGTTGTATTCCGGACCGTTTGGTCATAAGTGCTAGACATTGCCTTCAGGCCTATATTGTAATATGTTGTGTAAGACAATTCGTGCATGCGCACGTGATAATTCAGTATTGTATTTTGTGGGTACCAAACTACTCGATCCAGGGAAATGGTACTATGAACACGAATGATTCCCGTTATAAAAAACGAGGGTCTACAATTCACCCTTGAGTAAAGGACATAAGTTTATATTGGTGACAACCAATTATTTCACGAAGTGGGTGGAGGCAATTCCGTTGAAGAAGGTTGATTCTGGGGATGCAATTCAATTCGTCAAAGAGCATATCATATACCGATTTGGTGTTCCTTAGACCATTACAACCGATATGGGATCTATTTTTGTATCTGATAAGTTTGTCCAGTTTGCAGAAAGCATGGGGATCAAGTTGTTGAATTCTTCACCGTACTATGCACAAGCCAATGGACAAGCAGAAGCATCCAACAAAAGTCCGATCAAGTTGATCAATAGAAAGATATCTGAGTTTCCAAAGCAGTGGCATAGCCGATTGGCTGAGGCTTTATGGTCCTATCGGATGGCTTGTCACGGATCGATCCAAGTTTCCCCCTACAAGTTAGTTATCGACATGAACCTGTGTTGCCATGGGAAAGTGTCATCGGCTCAAGAAGAATTGATTTGCAAGATGAGTTGACAGCTGATGATTATCACAATCTCATGGTAGATGAATCGGAAGAATTGGTTCAACCAGGATGAGTGCTTTGGAAAAGGTGACAAGGGATAAGGAGAGAATCACTCGTCATTACAACAAGAAGGTTGTATCAAAATCTTTTTCAAAAGGTGAGTTGGTTTGGAAGTTGATCTTGCCGATTGGGACTCAAGATAATAAATTCAGCAAGTGGTCACCAAATTGGGAAGGGCCTTTTCGAATCTATAAGTCCGTTTCTAAGGGAGCTTACATGTTGCAAGAGCTTGATGGAGAAGTTTTTAAAAGGGCTCTCAACGGAAAGTATTTGAAAAAATATTATCTAAGTGTTTGGATCAATTCATGATTCGGTTGTGTTATGCCGATACATGGTAGCCGATGTGTTTACATCGCCTTTAGATGGCCTATATAAGTTATATCGCCCTTAGTCTCTTCAAATTTATCATAATCGACTATGCTCTGTCGATATGTAATGACTGATATAAGTTATATCGCCCTTAGTCTTGTTATTCTTATCATAATCAGTTGTGCTTTTGCCGATGTATGATGGCCAATTTTGTGTGATATCGTCCTCAATTAGGCCATAATTTTATCAATGATCGGTTGACATTGTAAAATTAGGGGGCATATATACACAAAAAAAGTGAACTCAAGTGGACTTCAAAATTTTTGTGGAATTCGAAAAATTTCAACGCATGAGAAATTGCAAGAATCGACAGAGATTATATTACAAGAAACATTGCAGGAGTTCACAAAAGTTTGTAAGGATCAACACAAGGGGCTATGTTGCAGAAATTACAAGATTCGACACAAAAGTTCATAAGTGTTCAAGCTCTAGCCCTATTATATGAATCAGCTTAGCCGGATATAAATTCGTTGATTGCCGATATTGCTCTTCGCCGAATTTGATCAATGTCTTCAATGGTCTTGGCGTCGGCTTCATCATTCCCAGGGATCACCTTTAAGGCCTTCGTGAGATCTGACAAATTCCTCATTGAAACCTTCAACTTGGATTTTTGCTCTGATATTGCCCTAGGGAGACCACAATCCTTTGCTCTTCGAATGTTATATCGACATCACACTTGGCGAGCGCAGCTAGCAACTCTTCTCTACGTTTGCGCAGCCGATCAAGGTTGAAGGTGGGCTCAGCAGTCATTTTATCAAGCTTTGCCTTGTCTTCAAGTATGGATTGCCGATTGGCTTCAATTGTGGCCTCAAGGGCCGTTCTCTCTCGCCGATCGGCTATCTGTTGTTTGGCTCTCTCAAACTTGTGTCGATATTGTTCGAGGTATGCAGCTTGAGAGATGGCATCGACTATGTGATCTGAAAGCTGGTCTTGAATTTTTTCAAATATGGCTCTGATTGGCCCACAGTCGGTAACAAGGAAATCCAAGGAGCTTTCTAGCCAACGGGCCAAGTCTTGCAGTAAAGCCTTCAAGTCATCGACAACAGTAGCTAGAGCTTTGTCGGTAGTGTCTTCCTCATCATCCATGAACTCTTTGATGTCAAAAGGAAACATGTCGGATACATCCTAAAGAAGAGAACTTTGAAATTGTTAAATGTTGAAAAACTTGAAGTAGCTGATATGAAGTCAAGAGAAAGGACTTACAGGGATGATGGGAGCCGATGTTGCTTCTGCTTCGACGTTATGGTTTCCCGTAGCCGATGAAGTTCGTTCACTTGATGCATGGGGGACAGGCGTTGGAGAGCGAGGAGGCTGCACAAAAAATGAAGACAAGATTAGTTAAGCATCGGTTGGTTGAGAAGTCAAAAATACTTGAGTATAGAATTACCGATGGAGGTCGAGCTGTCTTCTTCCTTGTGGCAAGTTTCTTTTTCTATAAATAAAAGGAGTTTGGTTAGAATTGAAATGAAAAACATTTGAAAAGAAGCAAACTTCAAGAGAAATATGTACCGACTGAGGACGAATCGGACGTCTTGGAGGAGATGGTGTTTTCTGAGCCTGATCATCGGCTGGCGGTGTCGGCATGGTTGTTCTTGGCTCGCTTGTTTCGGCCGTAGCCTCATCAACAGCATCTTCCGTTTCTTCTTGATATCTCCTCCACATCTGGATCCAAGGGTGGCAGATCATCGTTGTAGTTGTCTTCTATTTTTTCGAGGCTTTTTCGTACAATCGATGGATCGCAACCGATGGTTTGGTTCGTTTCTTTCTTTGGAGTGGCTCGCGGGTTTGGCCATGGAGCAGAGAGGCTACTTTAGGCGCGTTGAAGCCAATCAAGGAAGGGGCAAGGCCACCACTATTTGGGATGAGCCCTGCAGCATATTGGATGGTGGCTCCAGTGTTGGTAACATGAGGAGGAGAGGAATCGGTAGTCTGCAAACAGAAAAAGACATGGTTGAATTTTAAAGAATGTTAGCCGATAAATGTAGAATTTGATAAAGGAAAAGTGCGTACATCTGGAACCAATTCCGAAAGAATGGTAGTCATATACATGGAAGCCGACTGATGAAAAAGTTGTTTTTTCCACTCAATCCACCATCGGTCGAAGCTGGCACTCCTCATCATGGCCAATTCTATATTGTCTATGCTGCTGAGGGTAGGGCCTTTAATATCCAATAGTTTCTGCATCATAAGGGCTTAGCCGATTTCTCCCCTTGTTTGGATTTTTTCAATGAAGTACAGGCCGATCGGTAACTGACCCATTCCCATCTGTCTGGCAACAACCATGGGGTGGTAGAATTCATATGACAACAAGACATTTCTGCCTTGGTGGATACCGACTGGGAGGATGCATGGAGAGATAGCAGTCGTAAAGACTTCCCTTGATTTGTCATATCTCTCGGAGTTGATTTCATTGAACCTGAAGTCCTGGGACAGCTCAAAGTTTTCGAAGTTTGCATATGCAAACCAAATCCTTGTGTTCTTCGGAAATCCATCATAGAGGTTGCAGAACCAATCACAAAGGAGTTCAGCCGATAACTTGGATCCGGGATAAGAAGATGCAGCTTCTCCAAATGACATGCATCGGTGCATGGTGACTTCTTCACCATCTTCATCTGTCGCCGACTTTGCTCTTGGGAATTCAGCATCCACTAGTTCAGGCCTCTCGACAACTTTCTGAGTGTGAAGAATAAGCCAGAGCTGTAGAAACCACCATAGGCCACCAGTGCTGATAGCCGAATCAGCTGCGATCCTTGCCGATGCATTGTTCAAAGTTTGATACAGATAGCCCAGCAGATATTTGCCTTAAGGGAATTTGTTTCTTATCCACTAAGGCTTCGGCTATATGCTGCCAATTGGTTGTGGGGCCATAGCTTGAGCCACAAAACACGAATTTTTCTAACCACATCATAAGAAAAGTTGTGTGCTCCCTGGGGCCTACTGAATCGGTTCCCAAATTTTGGCTTATGAATCCATTCCAGCCTCCAATAGCTCTAGTTTTGAAAGAGAACTGCCCTTTTGTGTTCAGGCTGACAGGGTTGACCGATGATGTGACATCTAGCCCAGTGATCATGACCACATCCAAAAGTGTGGGTGTCATCAGTCCTTGTTGAATCATAAAGGCATTTAAAGTATTCGACCAAAAGTAGCTGGCAACCGATAGCAGGGGTTCATCCTTAGGCATATCAGCTATTTGTGAGGGCTAGGCATTGAGTTATTCCCAGTTCTTCCCAATGGGCTTGCTTGCTAGCCGATATCCTACTGTACCACTCCGGCTAGGACTTATCCGTGGATGGCCATGATTTGAAGGTCTTGGCCCAATGTGTCAAGCTAGGGTTTGCTAATTTACAGGGGATCCTGTTGGTCTCGGCATTAATAAAATCGGTTGGCTCCTCTTTGCCGATTGGGCCTAGGAAGTATCGGTTGATTATAATAAGACTTGGAATTACGATTTGATTTGCAAGATGCTGCAATGGAAAGAAAAAGGGCAAATTATGAAAAGCGAGAACACAGGTCCACAGCAAGAAAAGGGTTGCAACCGATGGGCTTACCTCAGGGAATTCGGCCAATGGAGCGTTAGAAGGAGTTCTTGAGGCCGCCATTGCCGTGGATGGGATCGTTGCTACGAGGGAATCGCCTGTGAGTGCGTTGAGGGCTCCGAGGAAGTAGCCGGTGAAGATTTTGGGAAATTTTTGGCTAAAGTGGTGAGCACGTAAGTGACGGCGTGAAACTTCAAGGCGCAGGGTGTTATTAAAGAGGCGTGGTAACGACCAAAACGGGAACATCCTAAATTTTCTCGGAGATAAGATCGTGCAAATCCGCAACATTAACAATATAGCAGACTTGGGGGGCATGTGTTAATGACCAAATTTGATAAGCCAATTATCAGATTTGGAACTAAAGCCGAAGCGGATTCGGAGGAGAACGTAATCGTTGGAAACAGAGTGCACACCAAGTCACAAGCCGAACTGGCTGAGGTGTCCAACGGCTGAGACCGAATCGGACAAGGATAGTCGATGAAGCCAATTTTGATAAGGATAGCCGATGTAGCCGATTCTGGTAAGATAACATTGAAATAATCTTCGGATTCGTTTGAAGTGCTTCATGAGGATTGCCATATATGGATAGAGTCCAGGAAATGCAATTGTATCTATTAATTAGGTTATTTTAATAGTTTTCTTATAGATAATGTCGGTAAGAGTCTGTTCTAGGCAATTATCTGTAATTTAAATTGTAATAGAGATAGGAATCGTGTCCGATGAGGACATACCTTGTATCTGGGTATAAATACGACCCAGGACCTTGTAATTTATCAACAATCAGTTCAATACAATCTCGGCGCATCGCCACCTTTTCCTTTTAGTTATTCGACGAGTTTTTGCTTCGAGTTGGGCTGCATCAAGTTCGATCTTCAGCGAAAGATAAAACTTGTTATGGCGGCTTGTGCTCTCGGGATTAGTGCTTCCATCATTATGACACTCTAATCCTATTTACGTAAATCGTCGAGTTATCATATATGTTATATGATCTAGATCGATATTGCGATCTAACCCTAATCGGCTAGTATGTTACTAGATAACAGCTGATAAGATTAGGTATCATCGTCGACCTAGATTATATAGTGTATCCATCATCTCGAAAGGTTTTCATAGACTTGTTTAGATCTTATGCTTCTCTTTACGCTTAATGTTGTATTGGTTAAGTCCAACCTATTAAGTAATAATTAGAATCATAATATCTATCTTGTTTTATGATTACTATTAGAGATAGTATTGGGGTTTCAGCCGATCTTACCTGTTTTAGCTATCCTGTTTAATATATGTTTACTTGATATGCTAAAACTGCCCTTTATATTAAGATCTCACTGCGACGAAATATGTTAAGCTTGTTATCGATCTGTTAGGTTATCTTAACACTTGATCGATTCCTCTTTAACGTATTTAATCTATAGTGATATCTTAGTATAAAGTGGTATCGGAGTACTAGCCGATACACATTAGATCTATGATATCGGCTATGCTATAAATATGTATAATCTTTATTTTAAAGTATTTTTTAGACCTAAGTGATTTATACTGTCTCGATACGCTACCGATCTATCCCAATTACTTGAGTTAAATGTATTTCGAGGTTTAGATTATATATTATGAATATCTATAGTCGGTCGATTAGATTTAATTTCCCTCGGTCGATTCAGTGCATACTGCATCGTCTTAACAACGAACGATACGTCATCGGCCACTAGCCAATCGGCTATCGTTTACAGACTAACACTTGTTTTCTTTCTTTGTTTCTTGTTGGTTTCAGGATCAAACCAACTGACACGCCCTACGAACCTAAATACAAGATTTGGACCTGCACTAGAGTAAAGCAAATCTCTCAAGCCAGTGCGTGGGATTTTTCTCATCAACAGACGTCTCGCTAACTCGGTGGGCCTCAACCCCGGTTTCTGACAGGCTCGTGCTCGGGGTTGAGGCCAGGGCTATTGTCAGTAAAGTGGGTAACATTAGTCCATTATATCCCAAACATGTTAAAAGGATAAAAATCTCATTTCCTAAACCATGAACCACCATCTCATGTACAATCTCGTCTCTGTCCCAATCCAAATGTGTATCCAAACATGACCATAGTGGTTGTTTGGATGAGGCCAATGGAACTATTTTTAATTAAAAATAAGATTTATTTCTATTTCAAAAATAGAAAATGTTATTATATATTAGTTCTATCGTTATCATATGTGGATGAGCAAAACTAAACTTTGGTTTAGCCAGTGGCGTGTTTGGCTAATAAATGCTAGTACTTGATAGATTAAACACACTCCTCACTTTCCTATTTCTAGCATGGTAATTCATCATCTTTGCATGCTAATTATATGATAATTATCCAAAATTATATCTTTAGACGAAGGAAGTATTTATTTATTACTCCTCTAATTACGAGCGGTGAGCGAAACACAAGAGGAACCTTTGTTGGTTGGACCGGCTCCACTGATGCATTGATTATGCAAAGGACGATGAAAGGGTAATGTCGACGGGTGGTCGATCAGTCCTCCAAGAGGGCTACCTGAGGAGGTGAAAAAGTGGTTGAGGCATCCACCGAAAGGATACGATGGTCGACTCAGAGACAATGCGAGCCAAGGATTTTAGAGAGGTTCGACCCTCCCAGAGGATAATAAGCCTACGTCATGTGTTCTTTGTTGGGGTGGTGTATGAATCAGAGTACAATGATGTGAGTTCTTGGGGCTCTAGAGATTGGATCTGCCCACCAAAGAATCGATCCCCTCGCCCGCGCGACCTGCCCTCCCTTTTATAGCTCAAGGGGGCAGTTACAAGAGGACTTGGGGGCCAAGAAAGCTAAGACTAAAGGCTAAAAAGCAAGTGTAAACATCATCTGAAAAGTACATAGAGATCTCCTGGGTCATGCGCGCCATGGGTATCTCGTGCTCCATCTTGCATTGGGATCAGTCCTCCGCAGGTACCTTCTGCGCAGTCCTGTCGGGTGACGTAATCTTCTGCCAGGTTGTCCTCTCCTTGTCTCCTTTGCGATCCTTGCGAAGCAAGTCTTCCTCCCGAGGAGATCTGGGGTCGGGCTAACGAGTCGAAGTCGGGATGGAACGCTGAAGTCGGAACAGAGGGGAGGTCGGGGCGGCCGACCCCATGAAGAGGTCGAGCTTCTGACCCCCTCCCGAGTACTACCAGTCTGACTTTAGCTGATCTTAACTCCGTTCTGTGAGCTACCTGGGGTGATACCCCCTACAGCAGCCCCTGAGCCCAGGGGTGAATAGAACATTCACCCCTAGGGCTTGAATTCTTCCTAGTCAGATCCCATAACTAGCTCTTGAGGTCTTTTGAACATACTCCGGCAGGTGCAGCACCCGAGCCTAGGGCCAGATGGGACATTTGAGCCTAGGGTCAAAGTTCTTCCTGGTCGAGACCATGGGCAAAGTCTTCATGACATCCTAAGCGTGCTCTGGTAGGTGCACCGCCCCGACCTGCCAGGTGCACCCCCCGAGCCTGAGCTGGATGGTACATCCAGTCCTATGGTCAAGTCCATAAACATCACCCTCGGAATATCTTTAGGACACCGTCTTCGAATTGGTGGCATTTGGTGGGATAAGGAGAGTCATTGCCCAGAGGCCAATGACGGTTGGAGAATGGCCATTGCCCGAAGGCCAACGGCCAAGGTACCTCAGCTCGAAGGCTGATGGCGGTCGGCCAGAGGCCATAGCCCAGAGGTTGATGCCCAAGATGCCATAGCCCGGAGGCTGATGGTGGTTGGCCGCACCATAGCCCGGAGGCTGATGGCGGGCGACCAGAGGCCATAGCCCGGAGGCTGACGCCCGAGATGCCATAGCCCGAAGGCTGATGACGGTCGGTGTGGTCGAAGGAAGATCTTGAGGGGTTGGCCGTCGGGTAGTTGCCTGGACTCGGGGCGCACGCTATGCACGTGGGCCGCTGACGGTTTGAACTGTGCGCCAGTCACGTCTCATTAAGACCGTCAAGACCGGGGTCACGTAACGACTAATCATATGTCAGGTGTTCCACTTATCCCCAACAGTTCACGGATCCAACGATCGAGATTTGTCGCTCGGGTGGAGTGGTGGGGCCAGTGGTTGTTTCACCGGGGCACATAACGCGCATCGTACGCGCGTCGTTAACCGCTTGGGGTAATCAACGACTCAAATCAACCGCTGGGATGTCGTGGAAGCCTGGGAGCTGGATGGGTCAGGACACCTCGGATGCCCCGCACGCACTGTTAATGGCGCTGTGTGCTTTCCAAAAATAGTGTTGTCAGACCCATCATGGCCCCCTCTTAAGCCCCGCCGTTTTGCCTTCTTCCTCCTTCATGCCCTTTTCGCTGAAAATTCACAAACTCTTCACACTCGCGCCATCGCTTTCGCTTCCTGGCTCCTCGCCACTCTAGCGCATAAGGCTGCCATCTCCACCGTCGTTGTGTGGTGTGCTACCGCAAGGGTCAGCGATTGTTTTCTCTGAAGCCGATGGCACCCGTGGAGAAGACCTCGAAGAAAGATGGGAAGAGCTTGATCAGCGCCGGTGAAGGCACCGAGCGGAGCTCGGCCTTCGTCCCCTCGCACGCCGGGAGCAAGATGATAGAGGAGTTGGTGCAAGCCGGCGTCCTCTTACCGCGGGAGATCATAGAGTGGCGCTCGACACGAGGGGAGCCATTCCCGACCCCCGACTCTGGTGAGCTGGTGGTCTTTTCCTCCTTCTTCCTTCGCGGTATTGGAGTACCGGCCCACCCCTTTATCCGAAGCCTACTCAACTCCAACGACATCTCTCTGCAACCTTAATCCCAACTCTATTATCCAAATTTCTCTCTTCATCCACCTGTGCGAGGCCTATCTTGGGATAGACCCGCACTTCAATTTATTTCATCATTACTTCTACCTCTGGCGAACAGTCAGCGGCGTGGTCGGCGGGGTCGGGATTCAGTTCCGGGAGAAGATGGCCCAACGCTACATCCCCGTCTGCCCCACCTCCTCCAACAAAGGGTGGCACGTCGAGTGGTTCTATAACGGGAACCATGAACCGACGCTCTCCCCCGAGATATACCAGGAGCCGATCCCGACGGCTACCTGGTCAGCACCCTGCCCCAACGCTGAGCGCGATCAAGTGGAGGAGTTGGTGGCCAGAATCGAGGCCCTTTGGGAACAGGGCCTGACCGGAGCTCGGGTGGCCCGCAACTTCACCCTCCGAGGACTGCAGCCCTGCAAGGATAGGGTGAAAGCAGCCTACAAGTACTCGGGCAGATAGGACCAGGCTCGAGAGGAGAAGGCGACCCTTAAGCGCATGGGCCAAAGGCTGGGGACTTTCTTCTCCAATGCGACTGACTTCAGCAAAGGGGGCCCAAGGACCTTTAGCCTCCTCCATCCGCTGCCGGAGGTAATCCCGACCACTCTCTTTTCCTAACTTTTTCTTTGTTTGTGTATTCGACGCCTCACCTGCCAGGTGATGACACTTGACAGGGGCTGGGTGTCTTCGTGTCACTGCCACCGATCCCGGGGGAGTCGGTGGCCAAGCAGGAGAGGCCGAGGACTCGGCTCCCTCATGATACGCTGGAGGCAAAAGGGAAATAGCCCAAGCTCTCCAAGCGGAAGCCGGAGGTACGGAGGAGCGCCAGAAGTCTAAAGCTCCCTGGCGTCAAGTGCAAGCTCGTGATCTCCTCAGATAAGGAGGGATCGGAAGGGATCAAAGCGCAGCCCGTGACCCCGTTGTCAGGCTCGAGCGGGCCACCGAAGCCAGAGTTGTTGGCGCCCTCGAAGAAGGTGCCGAGGCTCATTGGCTTCGGGTTCAAGACTTCTACCACGTTTGTACCAAACTTAACCCCTCTTTCCTTTCTTTTCCCCCATTTTTGTACTGACTGAGTGCATGGGCAATGACGTGGAGGATATTGACCTCTTCCTCAAAGAGCCATCGGGGACGGTGAAGCCGACCTCCCCAAGGGAAGAGGGAGGGTCTGACATGCCCTTGGCAACCGTGGAGCCAACGGTTGCCCCTCCGAAAGCTGACCAGCCCGAGGGAAGGTCGGAGGCTAGAGCCGAGGAGGAAATTGTTGCTGCCATGATGACGGAGGAAAGGCCCGAGGCAGTTGTCACGCCCAGAAATTCACACCAGAATTTCTGCAGCTAATTTGTGCATTGCCTCCTCGTCCAGGAATCAGCCGAGGTACACAAATCGACGTTATTGATAATACGTAATCCTCGTCTTAGAAACAATATAAAAGAGTTACACAAATGCAAAGGAAAGGAAAAGAAAACCGACTTAAGCTAAACTTGACACGAGCGACGGAACACCAACTCCACACCTAAACCTTGACGAGAACAAGCCTACACCTCCTCGGAGACCTCGACCTCAACCTCTCGCACCGAAGGGGAAAAGAAGCAAGACCGAGTACAACCACCGTACTCAACAAGTCACACCGGAAAAGGGTACATGATGCGAGATAAATAACAAGGAAGGGTCAAGGGGCTCAATTTGCATAAACAAAGATTTGCGGTATATAATAAAAATATTTGAAGACAAGAAAAAAGAGTAATATTTAAGCGTATTAAATAAACGCCGTCCAACGCTCAAACCACGTTGCAACAGCCCATCCATCCACCCGCACTAGTCAAGCTTCCACATTTCATTCGAATAAATAAATGAGACTAATCCAGTGAATCGGTCGATCGCCCGTAACCGTGGGCACGGCTATTCGAATAGTTTTTACTCGATCGAGGTGTACAATGTACCCACAAGACACAATCCCACAACACATTACCGTGCGCCGATGCACCACCACGGTGCCCTAAAGGAATTGTGACAGACCCTTCACATAACCCCTCTAATTAATCGTACCACACCAAGGTTTCGCCCCCATTCCCATCGGCAATGGGCGCCCCTCTAGTGCCGCGGTGAATCCGGAAGCGATCAACCCTTAAAACCGGGGCCGACCCAACTCCATCCCGCTCACCCTCTCTCGGGATACGTTAACTAGAGACAGCTACGCTACAGCCCACCATTACCCATGCCGGCTTGTGGTATGCACGGTATTTCTTCCGTGGTTTCCCGAGAACCGGTCCTTAATCGTCATGAGCACGCTAACCAAAGTCCAACCATGTGCTCACGACCCACCTTTCTTATAATTCAATATTATTAAAACCAAAGTCATATCTTAATATCGTCTGAGGATCCACTTTAGACATAAACTTGATTAGTGTGACTCCCTTAAGTGAGCTAGTTGCGCTAAGCATGACTAAGCAACCTTAAACTATCATCTAGTCACATTGGATCCCAAGTTATCAATGGTATAAGGTAAACAATCCTATGGTTGAGTACAATAGGTATAAAACATCCCATGAAATGACATTCTAAAACATATGCGGATTTGAACGAAAAGAGGTATTTACATAAAATAGGTACAATATGGTCAATGTAAGGTATGACTTGCCTTGCTCGGAGACGAGGAACTTCGGCGACTACTTGAGAACGGGCTCGCCGAAAACTCTGGATCTACACGACAAACAAAGCACTCAACAAACACCCTAAAAAGTCTACTGAAATAGCACTGAAAAGTATTTTTAATGGATTCTTGACATTTTTCTGGATTTAATGAAATTTGAATGGACTAAAACGGAGCTCGGATTCAAAAGATATGAATTTTAGAAGTTTAATTGCGATTTTTAAACTAAACGAAAAGATTAAATTATTTATTACGCAATTAAGTCCCCGGTGACGCCACCCTCGCGCGGCTCGGGCTGGCGTCGCGCATGACGTCGCGGCCGGCGTGCGCGGGAGCGGGCGCGGCGGCCGGATTGCCGCCACGTGGTGCGATCCGAGCGGCGGACGGCGCGCGACGTGGCGCGACGGAGCGGCCGGCGGCGGCGACGGACGGCGCGGATCCGTCGCGACGGACGGCGCGGATCCGTCCGATCCGCAAGATCGGACGGCACGGGGGCGCTAGGTTAGGGTTAGGGTTTCACGGGTGGCGGCGGCGGCGGGACGGGCGGCGACACTCGGCGGCGGCGGGGCGGCGGCGATGACCCGACGAGCGGCGGCGGAACGGCGGCGCGCGCGGAAAAGAAAAGGAGACAAACGAAACGAAAGAGACCGGGAACGACGGCGAGCTCACCGACGGTGAAGCGACGAAACGACGGCGAACCGGGGCTAGAATCAACGGAGAACAAAGGGAAAACGCGGCGGAGCTCGAGGGGTTTAAAAGGGAAAGGAAGAGACCGAAACGGGCACGGATAGGGCGGGGATAAGGTCGCCGCGTTTCGGACTCGGAGAGGGAGAGAGAGTATCCGGCGGTCGTTTCGGGCGACGACGGCCGTTCGGCGTGCGGGAAAGCGGGCACGGGTGCGGCGGCGCGGCGGAGCCGGCGTGGGGCCCACGCGGCGCGAGGTGCGCGGAACGGCATGAGAAAGCGGCGGGCGGCGCGGCTATGGCGGCGGCGGCGGTTGGGCGGCCGGGCGCGAGGAGGCGGCTCCGACAGTGGGGCCCACTGTCGGTGGCCGCGCGCAAGGGAGGGCGCGGACTCTGCGCGATGCGGCCGGCACCGTGGCCTCGCCACGGCCGCGGAGAGGGCGCGCGCGGATCGGCCGACGGCCCGTTACGGCGACGGGAGAAAACCGCACGGACGTACGGAAAAAGGAAAAAGAAAAAGAAAAGAAAAAGAAAAGAAAAAGGGATTTAGGGACTTAATTAAATTCTTGTTTTCTTATTTAATTGATTAAAAATACTTAGAGTGCTCTAAAAATTCCAAGAAAAATCGTTAGCGTATTTTGACATGAAGAATTCAAGAAAAATCCTACCATGTCATTTCCATTTATTAATTGCATTTTAAAATTATAGGTTGACTCGTGTTAATTTCGAAATTCCGATTATTTTCGGTAAATTATTTTAAATGCATTAGGGAAAAACCCGTGATGTGACAAAGAGCCTCGAGGTTGGTAGCAGGGGCGAGGGAAGGGTGGAGGCGGCTTCGAGGAGAGGCCGGGGAGGTGGAAATGGAAGAGATCCTGGGGATTGACTGGGATAAGATCACCCCAGGTTCCTCCCTCATTATCTCTTCTAACAGGATGCTTGAGGCCTTCGTAGTTATGATGGCCGAGGGGCAAGCCCCGCCCATTGGGAGCAGCAGGCGGCAGACATCGTCGATGATGGTGGCGATCACGCTACCTCAGACAGTGGGTCGAGGATTGAGTAAGTCCTCGGCAGTGGGGCAAAGAGGGCAGAAGAGTTCGTCCAAGCTCTTCGTCACCTGCCTGACCTTTTCTTCGTAGGTTCTCGAGCTCCTTGTTCAAATTCTTCTTCCTTTTTTAATGCTCTTGCGTCTATAGGAGGTCATTTGCCCGTCACCGTCCTCAGAAACAAAGCTAGTTGGACACGACCTCCCAGCGTAAGCTCTCCGACCCCCTTCCAGGAACTCTTCCAAGCTTGTCAAATCACCTCTCTGCTGCACAGGGGCCGAGAAACTCGAGACGGTCGCCAAGGATGCCAAGCTACAGGCTGAAAAGACGGTAGTGCAACAGGAAGGCGTGAGAAGCTTTTCCAAATCTCGGACGCTGCGCTTAAGGAGGCCAGGGCCAAGTTGGCGGCATCCGAGGCGACAAAAGTTGAGGTCGAGGAGAGGCTGGCTGCCAAGGCAGCACCCAAGGCTAAGGTCGAGGCAGCGCTGGAATCGGCAGAGAAGGCGAAGAAAGATGTCGAGAGTAAGTGTCAGTATTGACCAATTCCTCTCGCTCTTCAATTCTCCGTCCTCGCTTGCGCTGACCGATTTCTTCCCGTGCATGCCGCTTGTCAAGGATCCAAAAGCGATGCACGACCTCGAGGCACGCTCTGAGGTGCCCAAGGCCCGGTGGGAAAAATACCGGGAGGCGTCTCGGGCACTCCTCGTCGAGGCCGACACCAAGGTGACGCCCGCCGACGAGGCTGAGGATGTGCCCATGGAACGAATTCTCAAGGGACCAAAGCGCCTCCGAGACTACATCCGGATCACGATGAAGTCGGCGACTACGCACGTTCTCAGCGTAGTACACAAGTTGTACCCACGCGCCAAGATTGAGGCGGTCACCGACAGCGGGCAAATCAGCGTTTCGGAGGCTAACGTCCCAAGCATTTACGCCGAGGTCGAGCCGACGGCCGAGAAGATTGTATCCAAAATGCGCTTTTGATTAGTCAGCCATGTCCCTAGGATAAAGTAGATGAGTGGGGTTAGTCTTATTCCATGAATTGTAAAGTTCTAACTTTAACATTTTTATGAAAAAGCTTTTGAGTTTTGCTCATGGAAGGAGGTCAAATTTTAGCTTTGTGAAGAAAGCTTTTATATTTTAACTTCTATTCGCTGCGTGTCTGACCATCGTGTCTGAATAGGTTGGGCCCTCAACAGATTAGATCCGAGGGTTCCCAAGTCAAGCTCGAAAAACTTAGCTGTTTACGCAGCGAATAGGCTAACAGAGAGATTAAGTGATAGACGGCGGAGCCCCCCGAGCTCTTATGCATAGTATCTTTCTAAGCCACGATCAGTCTCCGGCCCTAGCCGGCCTCGGCAGGGAGCATGCCCTTACACCGAACGACGTTAGGGGGTACCATCGCGTTTAGTCGGATATGCTGAGCATGAGTTCTCGGGGAGGCCGCCGAGCCCCGAGCAGCTCGGTCATGACCAACGGTTTCCCTTCCAAAGAACCCCGACCGGTATGGGTCAGTGCTGTGTAACTTAGGGCAGGCCGTGAGCATAACGAAGGAGATGTTGGATGGGCACGGGCTGCTCGGGAGAGCTGCCGAGCCCCCGAGTAGCTCGAGCATACTCAATAGGCTTCCTTCTGTGGAACCCTGACCATAGCTAGTCGGGGATGCGTAGCTCAGGGCAGACCGTGAGCATAGCGAAGAAGTTATTGAGCGTGCATAGGCTACCCAGGGGTTCGGGAGAAAGATGAAATGGAGAACAAGCAATAACTGGAGACAAATTCCTACAAAACAAAAAGGCTTTAAAGAAAGAGTTGAGTTCATAGTACTTAGCTACTCAAGAGTAGAATCAGCGCGAGCACTCCATGTTCCACGAGCTCGACATCTTCTTCCCGCCATGGAGTTGGTGGGAAAGAAAACTGCTATCGTACCGCTCAGATTGATGAAGACGTGTCTCTACCTGACGCGCCAACTGTCGACGGGTGGTCGATCAGTCCTCCAAGGGGGCTACTCGAGGAGGTGAAAGAGTGGTCGGGGCGTCTACCGAAAGGATACGATGGTCGACTCAGAGACAATGTAGCCAAGGATTTTATACAGGTTTGGCCCTCCCGGAGGATAATAAGCATACATCATTTGTTCTTTGTTAGGGTGATGTATGAATCAGAATACAATTGTGTGAGTTCTTGGGGCTCTAGAGATTGGATCTGGCCTCCAAAGAATCGGTCCCCCTAGCCCGCACGACCTGCCCTCCCTTTTATAGCTCAAGGAGGTACTTATAAGAGGATTTGGGGCCAAGAAAGATAAGACTAAAGGCTAAAAAATAACTATAAACATCATCTAAAAAGTACATAGAGATCCCCTGGGTCATGCGCGCAGTGGGTATCTCGTGCTCCATCTTGCATTGGGATCAGTCCTCCGCAGGTATCTTCTACGCAGTCCTGTCGGGTGACGTCATCTTTTGCCGGGTTGTCCTCTCCTTATCTCCTCTGCGATCCTTGCGAAGCAAGCCTTCCCCCCGAGGAGATCTGGGGTCAGGCTAATGAGTCAAAGTCGGGATGGAACGCTGAAGTTGGAACAGAGAGGAGGTCGGGGCGGCCGACCCCATGAAGAGGTCGGGCTTCTGACCCCCTCCCGAGTACTACTAGTCCAACTTCAGCTGATCTTAACTTCGTTGTGAGCTACCCTGGGGTGATACCCCTCATAGGTAACCAATAGCATTAGTAATGGAGGCCACTTGAAGGAGTGTCCTTGACATGCCCCTAGAACAATGCCACACACAAAAATCTTTTCCCCTGCCATGCAGGTGGCTTCAAGTAGTGGCTCTAGTTTTTTTATGTGAGCCCCTAATATTTTTTTATTTTAGTTGTTGTATTTTTTTATAATTTACATGGAAGTACAAAATTCTACACTGAACCCTACAAATCCTGAAAGAAATATGAAATCCCCTCCCCTCCCCGATGGACGTCTCCCTCTTCCCTCTTTCTAGTTCACTGCCCTTCACCCACCGCTCGCCACTGCTCTCGAGCCCATTGTCAGCACACCACCCCCTCTCCTCTTCCCCTGGCCGGCGCACTAACGAACACACCGACGTGGGGTGAGGGGAGACTGAGCAAGAAGTTCATATTACTATAACATGTAACACCCAAAATTAACTCAGTACGCCTGGTGAATAAAAGATAAATTTATTAAAACGGGTGGAGGAGGCCATGGAGATCAAGCGCCAGCGCAACGCAGGAGGATGACTCTCTGATAAAGAATGAATGAATGATGCTTGGAGGCGGTCCATGTCTGCTTTGTCGTTGCTTATCAGACCACCCGAGCATGCTATGTTGTCGCCCCTCTGTCGTTGATGCGTGTGTCGCCCTACTGTGGTGCTACAGTCGAGAGGAAATATGGGTGATAGAGGAAGGAAGGAGACAGAGAGGATGGCATGTGCCCCCTCCCTCTATTTTTCAATATATATGATAATTGGATTGTCACATCAGCCAATATCAGCTTCAATACTATTCTACGAGTCATTTTATATCGATTTTTAACAACCGGAGAAGTTTAAAAATACCTATAGCACAATACTATTGGGGGTTTTTTATGTTTTTCCCACTCAAACCATATCTGTTTAATCCCTCTCACAACACTCCCCATAAATCAGCAAATTATTTTCCACTCACTCCTAATTATTCCTAACACTATTTGGTATAGCACATGATATTCGACTCTTCCTCTTCCCTCCCTAAGCGATTTAACGTTTTGACACTTTTTATCATATTGGTTTACGGTGCATTCTTTTCTCCCCTTCCTCAATTTCTACGCATTCATTTTCCATGCACATACTTTTCGAATGACTAAACAGTATATTTTTTACATCTGAAATCACTTAATTTTTTTATAGCCAATACTCCCTCCGTATAGAAAAAGAATAACGTTTAGGACAGCGACACGGTCTCCAAAACATAACTTTAACTTCTTCTTATTTAAAAAACATCTATTATATAATGATATGTGTATATTATTATGAAAATATTTTTCAAGATAAATAGTTTTTATATTTTTAAACATAACAACTTAAAAGTTATTCATGATTTATATTCCCAATGTTTGACCAAAACCTTGTCCTAAATGTCATTCTTTTTTATACGGAGGGAGTACTTAATTATATGCTAATGAACCACCTCATTTTGCATGCGCTAAAAAGAAGCTTCCTATTTCTTGAGAACTCAGTATATTAAACGTTAGAAACATAGTACATATATATTATATAGTAATTGATAAGTTATACATCTTCAACTATATTAGCTGACAACATGGCTTTCTTAGTAGAACAACCATTATTCTATCTGATAATAAGAACTCATTTGTTAAAGCTTTAACTTTTAAATTTAATTTAGGAGTAAAGTCTAAAGCATACTAAACCCAGCTTCACTCGACTTCAGCCTAAAAAACGAAACTGAAGATGTGACAAACATGTCTTAAATCTATTTGTCACACACACCTAATGGGAGTTGCAAAGGAGTTTGTACTTCCCCCTTGTCCGTCCGGGAGTCCGGGGTCGTGGCCTCGTGGGCCCGCGTATCCGCAAGCGAACTCCGGCGCCGATCGGGTCCGACCGCACCATTTCTCGCGAACCTCACACGGTCGCAAGTCGCAACTCGCACCGCTTCCCATCCTAACATCCTCCTTCCCTCCCTCGCGGCCTTTGCCCTGTATATACGACGTACCACCACCACCCCCGCGAGCCCGCCAGCCTCGCCGCCCACCGTCCTCCGATCTCCGGCGACCCCCCGCCGGCAGGCGCCCGGAGATACTCTGGCGCGCCTCCCCCAGCTCGTGCCACCGACGGCCAGTGCCCGCCCCCGAGGCCTCCCTGCCCACCACCTCCCCCTCCCGCAAACCCTAACCCTAGCCCACCCCGGCGCGGGGGGCTGCCTAGGTGAGTCTCCTGCTCCGTACGACGCCCCTCGCGGCCTCCTTAGGGCTCGCGGCCGTCTCCTAGGGCCGCAATTGAGGTGTGTCCTTGGCTGGGTTGCCGCCTCTGGTGATGGTGGGGTGTGTGTGTGTGTGGGCGCGTGTGGTGAGGTGAGGTGGGGTACTGCTGCTGCTAAGCGCTTAATTGTGCTGCATTTGCGACGGGAGTGGGAGTGGGGGTACGTGTGGTCAGCTCAGCACGCTCGCTGTAACTGAATCATGCATGGGTTAGCACCGCTGTAACTTTTTAGTGCGGAATGTCGCCGGGCTGCTTCAAAAAGATGTGATTTTTAGTGTGCCTTATATGGCATGTGGACTGTTTGTTAGTGCAAAAGACTTTCTAGCATCACGGCACATTCTGTCATTATGCGCGCTTCGTTCGATCAGGCCAGAAGGCTGTCAAACCGTTTGCATTTGTGTGTTTGTTTGTGCAAGGATGGTTGGACTTGACATGCTCTATACTTCACTGGGGATAGGATGGTGCTATGCATTTATTTTGTCTCCTTTTATTTTTGGTAATAAGGACTACATTTTCTGTGAACTTAATATGGCAGGATGCCATCGCCTTTATGATATTTGGTTTCTCCTTTTTTTTGCGTATCGTTGCTTTGTTATCAGCAACATGCTTTGGTTTACAGGAAACAGGTTGCACATTTTGAGGGCTTTTGAGAAGGTCATGTCCATTGATGAGTGATGACATGGCACGCTGAATAGATAATGCTTGCAGTGATGCCTTTGCATATCCTGATCCTGTGTGGATACTGAGCTGTGCTCTATGGGAGGAATTGCAGAATGTGGTGTGAGCATTGATCAGAAAGCTTCGCCACGTCGTGCAGCCATAGAGAAAGCTCAAGAGGAGCTTAGGTACATTGATGACCATCTTATTTCGAACCTGTTTATGCTTCCCATGGATTCCTAATACTCTGTACAAACTTCAGGCAAGAATATGATGTCCGTGAAGAACGAAGAAGGGAGCTTGAATTTTTGGAGAAGGTATGTTGCAATCGGATCCTTATGGTTTGGAGTGTATGTTGACTTTGCATTGGATCATTTGGCCTGGCTTATTAATATGTTATTTAAACAGGGAGGTAACCCATTAGATTTCAAACTTGGACATGTAGCATCACTTAGTGTCCAGTCCACTTCTGTTGCAGATCATATAACCGAACAAAATGTGATAAGGTGATACGAATTTTCATGGTTTGTCATATGATAACAATGCTGCCATTATTGTTTGATACGATCCTTTTGTCTTACTTGCACTACAGTGAAGCTAAGGGCAGCTTTGCATTAGCTGCCTCACCCCATGGGGATTCGGTTGAAAGTAGTGGCAAGCCAGGAAGCTCATCATGCCGTGATGCCAACACAGCTGATAATCTTATGCTTTTGGATGGAGATACCAGCAACACGGGTGGGGAGAAACTTGTCAAACGTGGTACTAAACGAGCTAATGTATCTCAACCTGACGTGTCCCTGCACTGTGATGGTCAAAACAATGTAAAAGAGGCTGAAGATTCTAGTTTGTTCCGCCTTGGGGCAAAGAACCAGGCGTATGCTCGTCGCAGATCAAAATCAAGCAGGGAGAATGCTACTGTGTCTGTTGGGTCTCTACCAGTTTCCCCACTATGTTCTCAAGGGAAAGATGCGAAAGGGATGATACAAGAAACAAAATCAGAAGATCATGGTGCCTCATCTATTGGCAATTCAAAACCAGCAAGTCCAGATCGGAACAATACACCGAAGGTTGCTTCATTAGGCGATCGTGATGCGATGGAGATGGACAACACTAATGAAGGAAACCAAGCAGCAAGTCATGAAACAACAAACATCAAAGATGGTGTGGAAACACCGGAAATCTCACCGAACAGTGTGAGTGGTAAACCGCAGCTTATTGGAGATGGTTTGGTGGTTACTGCAGCTACTTCTGCAGAATCACCTGACACAAGTCCAAAAGAAGCCACTTTAATGGCAACTTCTTCATTTCCATCTTCATGCAATGAAGTCTTGGAAGAAGCAGGTAATGGCTGCTCAGATAAAAAATTGGTTGTTCTTGCAGATGATATGGTAAGCAAGGGTGCTGTTCCTCCCGCTGAGGTAGAAATTGCCAGGTTGAATGAAAATGAAGCGGATATAGCATGTGCAGATGTGTTTAAGACCATTGATGAGCATCCTGGAAAAAGTGAGAACTTCTTATCAGGGAAGGTGTCTGATGAAGATTATGGTGATGCTATACCTTGTGACAAAGATGGAAACAAAGATTGTCAACTGGAAGGTGGTGACATGCCCACAGTTGTTGATGGCGTTTCTAACTCTGTGCAGCCAGAAGTCAGCAATACCATTTATGCCAAAGATGACGTTGATGTCCATAATAAGATGGTTGATGCACAAATGGATGCAGGGAATCTTGCTACTTCTGGTCATGACAAAGTCAATAAGGAAGCATGTTCTAATTTGAAAAGAAATAATAAATGTTCTCCTGATTTTAATATTACTGATAAGTTGGATCCTGTTACCGTGGCATCTGGTGTGCTCACGAAGGATGCGCCTAGTTCTGTGTCATTAATGAACCCTGACAATGATGTTAAAAAATCTGCTGAAAACAGTCCAATGATGGAAAAGAAGGAATGTGGAGATTCTACTGTGGCCAAGAAGGAACATGAAGATTCTATCCTTAGAAGGGCACGGTTAATAGAGGTACACTTATAATATATAATGCTCTGCTTTTCTGATACTGCTTTTCTGAGAAGAAAGTTAATACTTCTCAGGTCAATATCAAGAAAGCCGGTGAACGATCTCTCTGCAATATTTCTTTGGAGAAGAAGCCAAAGAGTCACTGGGAATTTGTCCTGGAGGAGATGGCTTGGATGGCAAATGAATTCATGCAGGTATTCTCTAAAGTGATCTTAATAATCAATTCTTGTTCTCATGCGGGCTGCAAGTTTTTTACCTTGTCGTGCAGCATTTCTTTTTACTGTATTTACATATTCAGAGATATTATGTAACATCACTTTTTCTATTTAAAGGAACGCCTGTGGAAAAGTGCAGCAGCTTCCCAGATGTGCCACTGGATTGCCTTCAGTGGTCGAGCAACATTTGAGGAAGCAAACATTCAAAGGAAACAGAAATCAATTGCTAGAATCCTAGCCAAGAGTATCATGAAATTTTGGTGTTCAGCTGAGACTTTACGAGCTACTAGTGGTAAAATGCCTAAAGAGAAGCAAGCAGAGGAGTCAATTGGGCTTGAAGAAACAAAACTGGCTGGAGTCAATGCAGAAAAAGAACAGGTCAGCAAAATCAATTTGCTAACATTGTTCCTTTTTTTTATTTCTCTTACGTGCAACCACCTTTTCACTTACGAGACAATTTAAGATTTCAGGTCTTTCTAGACACCTTAGAAATGGCCATCCCATTTATTTATGTTGCATAAGCATTATTTACAAACTTATAGCGCCTAACATGTTTGTGTTTGATGTAATTTATGAAACTGGACAGCGTAACGAATCTCTGGAACAAGAGAAGCCTAGGTGTTCTCTTCAGTCTCCTATTCAAAGTTACGCACTTAAGTTTCTGGAGGACAACTGTAATATATCCGAGTGTCTGTCATTAGCTGAAGCACCAGCGACTCCTGACAGGCTGAATGATCTTGGCATTTTAAAAGTGCCAGACCACCTTTCAGAAGTAACCCATCTGATGACACCATTTAACATTTCATCTAATTTGAAGTGAATTCTCTAAGGTGGAGCATACACAAAAACTGTTGACTGACACTGGTTTTATGACTCTTTTCCTAACTTTTAGGCAAACCTATTTTATGGCGTAGCCCCTGGTGCAATGCGGGCATACAGAGAGTTTGTGGAGGGTCCTTTTGTGGCTAATAAGGTAAGGACATGCTCTCTGTACTCTGATGGCATTATAATAGGAACTCTTTTATGCTATGCAGCGCTTTTGTTCGGTTTTCAATTATCAGACAGTAAAAAAAATCTTGGTTGTTTTCAATTGTGGGTTGATAAAATTCTGGACAATTGAACCTCTTGTTGTTTTTAAGATTTTGTTTGCCCATTGGCTCAATTGTAAAATTACTAACGTAACGTGTTGGGCTTGATCTTTGTCTGTTGTGCTAGCTGGTTGCTTTTATCTTTGTGTGGAGAGATTTTCACTAGTTTTTTCTTTGGTTGTGTTTGAGGTGTGTTAGTGTGTAATGGGGTGTGGGCCTTTTACTCCCTCTCCTGTGGCCTTCTTTTCTCAGTGATATGAAACATACTCTTCTGCATGTTTGAGATTTTTTTCTTTTTTACTAAAGTGAGCATTTGTGATCGACCTTTTGTACAATTAAAGTCTGAGTAAGTGATATAGACTGACACTATTGCATATTATTGTCCTATGTCCATTACTTTGGATTATTTTTCTATCTTTTATTCAGAATTTTACTTCATTATCATCTGCTTATACTTACAAAAATTAATGTCTGCCATCCAGAAAACCAATAACTCTCGACAGAAGAATGATTATGAGCCATCTACAACAGGCTCTGTTGCAGGTAATATATCTATTACACCACTATTTCCTTCTGTATTATTATATTATTACATGTTTTGAGAAATATTTACATGCATTTAATGTTCTTATCATGCTTTTTTTTTGGTCTAGATGCACATATGGGAAATGCATATGAAGATGATGATGTCGAGGCATCCACTTATTTACACAATGTGGCATCAAAATTGAGTCACAAAAAGAAACACCTTATGCAGCACAGGATGAATGGCACAAGGCATTACGGTACTGGTGTTGACATGCCTTATGATCCATATGTGGAGAGCAAGCCAGGAAACCAGCCATTCTTATCAAATGGAAAAAGACCTTCAGATTTCTTTAATATTCCTACAAAACGCATCCGGACAGCTGCTAGACAACGAGTTGTAAGCCCATATCCTACTAATGCTTCTGGAGCCACTGCATTCACAAGTAAAACAGATGCTTCTAGTGGAGACACGAACTCTTGTCAAGATGACCAAAGTTCACTGCATGGAGGATCTTTTCCAAGGAAGAATGTGGATATTGAATCGACAGTTGATTTTGATAGACAATTGTATGATGTCAGTGAGGTGTCTACTAAGTTAAAAAAGAAGAAAAAGTCTAAGCACCCGGGATACAAGACGCCTCAAAGTGTTGCTGAGTCTTGCTCTTTGATTGCTGGAAAGGTTAAGATCTTTATGTCAACTCTCTCTCTATCTTGTTTACAATGTTGTAGAGTAAGTTGATTCTGCTGATGTTTCAGGGCACTGCCTGTGATCCTAGACCTCAGGTTGATTTGATTGCTCAATATGAGCAGGTATTTTTTTGGCTGTTCTGATTGTAGTATGTGAATGACATTTGCACCTTTTGCTGACAAAATCCACATGGTGAATCCATTAGTGTCTTTTAAGTGGTTATACATGTGCCCCAACACTCTGATGATGTGTCCCATCGTTTACCTTTCAGATTATAAGCCGCAGCAAAAAAAATGAATTTTTGAACATAATTTTGGAGTTAATTTTTGGGTTTCTTCATTGTAGTTTATTTTTCAGCAGTTGCTTTTAAATCGCTAAATACACATATATAAAAGGTTTACCTTCATTTTTTTTTGTTACTAATAAGCCGTACAGCTTATAATCAGCACAAGTGAATGTTGGTCTATATGACACCACAAATATCAGTCATCTTTATGAATCATTGGCTTTTCGTATGTTCTAATTTTTGGGTTAGCAGCATTGCAGCTTAAGTGAAGTGCCTCTGTCCTCAAATAGACGATGTTTTAGAATATGTGCAGCCAAGCCTCGAAATCTTAGCCTTCTATTGCATGCAGAACTATTTGATATGTGAAAATGGCATTGGACCTGTCATGAAAAACTAGCTGATTGCCCGTGCATTGTAACAGGTTTTCTTTTTAAAAAAAAGAACCTATCGTATATTTTAATGCCTACAAAGGTTAAATCATTGAGCCACTGTTTTACCACTTTCTGCATATCCCTTGATTGAGCTATCCACAGAGCTCTACTCTATATTTTTCATCAAATTAATCATTTCCTTTTGTGTTCTATTTATATTCAAATTCACATGAAAAATATTGATTTGAATAAGTGTGATCCAGATAAACAATATGCATATTTTATTTGGATCACACTTGTGCTCTAAGCCTATATGATGTTTCACTGACATTGTGGGGCCCTATGGGCCCAAATGTCAGTAGTAGGGTGGTGGTGGCAGAACAACCACCACCTCTACTAACATTTTAAGTAGATATACATACTTCTGTACAGTTATATGCCAATGTTTTTGATGAATATATGATTAAAAATATTAATTACCAAACATGTGCATGGGACGTTATGTGGTCGTAAATGACAAGTAAAAAAGAACAGGGGGTGTAGAAACCTTCACCCATCAAAAAATTCCAACCACCACATGCTATTGGAAAGCAATGTAAGCTTGTAGTTTCATTAATCTCTGATAACTGTTTTCTCCTTTCTATACCAGAAGGATTATTTGAAGAAGAGATCAGAGGTCCATCAATTTGATTCAAATGGAAATATTGGTATTTTCTTTCTCTACTTCAGATTGCATAACTTATATCTATAATAAATAGTTCTTGCTCTTATTTAAGAGGACATGGGAATAATTTTCACACATGTGACTTGTCAACAGTGCTAAATGGTCAGCATGCTGCCAAGAAACCTAAATTGATGAACCAAGCACCAGATGTTTCATTGGAAGCACTTACACCAGTTGGCCCAATGGTATCTCCTGCTGCTTCACAAATGAGTAACATGGCAAATCCTACGAAGATTATAAAGATCATTACACGGGATCGTGGGAGAAAAAATAAAGTGCTGAAGGTATATACCTCTTGGCATTCTGGTTGTTTTTTTCTTTGTATCTGTTTACAAACACACAAATTTACTATGTTAAGTCTCTCACGGATACATTACTTTTCATAATCTGTATTTTAGTTTGAATTTCTCTGTTGTTAAAACTAAATTATGCTTGTTTTATAGAATCGTATAATCGTTAATACAAACAGTACTGATAAATCAACCAAAAAAATGAGTAAATCTCACAACATATACTACCAGTAAAACTACACAACCTTAAAGCAGCAGTTGTAGAGAACTGCAGTTCATTTTGCATAACTTTATCCAATTGGTTGGGCTTGCTCGTCAATATCACAATCCTATCATTTTATACGAACAAGGTTTCAAACACCATTGGTAACCGGTCTGAAGCCAGTGACCTGTAATGGAATAAACTGGCCAGAATGATTTTAAATTTTATGAAATTGTCACAATTTCATGCGTCATCCTCATGCCGTCATATGCGCAAAATGTTCCTACCCCTATTATTTGTGTTATGAACTCTAGTCTCTAGCCATGTCTGGTTGTATGTGATTTATTTGTACTATGTACTCTATGATCTATATATGTGATGTATTCACATATCATGTTCAGTTGTTATAGAGTAAATTACGCTCACGGTGCATAAACTTGTGTAGTGTGGGTGCAAATAGTTACAACAACTTGCAAATCGTTTGTTCCGGTGCACATGGTTGTTAAGGCGTAAGGCGAGGACCCAGCACGCCTTACGCCTTAGGTGGTAAGGCGTAAGGCGAGGCGACGGCTTATGCAGATAGAAAAATAGGAAATGAAGGACTTTTTCATAATATCTACAGAGGCCAAGAACTAAAATGGAAGATGAAAATAGGAAATGAAGGACTTCTTTGTAATATCTACAGAGTCCAAGGCATAGTTATTAAGGCGGTAAGGCGAGGTGAGGCAGCTGACCCCCTTTTTACCTTTTAAGCGCTAAGGCGTAAGGCGAGGCGACGCCTTACGCACATAGAAATAATGCATAACAGCAGTTACAACACCACAAATTTTAATGCAAATATAAGAATAGATAAGTAGCAAATATGATATTAGATAGCTAGCAAATATCAGTAGCATACTAGCATAGCAAAATATGAAATAGAAGTAGCATAAGTAGTCCACAAGGACGCATAATCCTAAATCAGCAACAACTGCAAACATGAAGAAGCATAGAAGTTCCACTCCAACACTCCTATCTCTCCTCAAAAACCATCATCAAACTCATTCTGAGTGCCTGTTTCTTCCTGGTTGGCTGCACCATTCTGAGTGACCGGAGATGATGGGGCAGACCGGAGACGATGGGGCAGCCTGCTCAGTTCTTGGTGGAGAAGGAAGACGATGGGGCAGACCAGCAGAAGGAATAGAATGGGGCGGACTAGATGGGAAAGAATCGGGCGGGCGGCAGAAATATGGCGGTGACTGATCAGCTTCCATAAAATGTTTAAGTTTCCCAGGAATCATTAAGCCTTACCGGGCCCATCTAGCCAAGGCGTCGCCTTTCACTGCCGCCTTACCGCCCTGGAAGACGCTGCGGCGACGCCATGGCGTGGAGAGGACGCCCTACGGCAGCATGACAAGGCGAGGTCGCGCCTTACAGGTCGCCGACCGCCTTACCGCTTAGGTGACGCCTAAGCGTCGCCTTAGCGACGCCTTAATAAGCTTGGTCCAAGGACTAAAATGGAAGATGGTGATAGATATTTATCAATCCATCCCCATCCCTGTCCCCATTCCCAACCCCACCGGCGCCCACCTGCTCACCTAAGCTGCACTGCCGCCGATGGCGAGACCTCTGCCCAGCCGCCACGTCCATCCCCTTCATCCCCTCCGCTCCTCCCTCTTTCCCTGCCGCCACCTCTCCTCGTCGTCGGATGGTGCTGGCCGTCGAGGGAGGTGGATCTGGCTTTGCCAGCGGTCGGGGATGACAGCGACGATGATGTGGGTCAGCTCTTTTCATTCCTCCCCCTTCCCCTGCTGCCGCTGCTTCTCCAGGATCGTTTTATCCCCTTGATTTTGCCCTTTCTCCTCTATTTTTTCCCGTAAGGCGGAGTGGACGCCTTACACCCTGGCAGCGCCTTACCGCCTTAGGGACGCCTTAACAACCCTGCCAGTGCAACAACTTGCCTAGTCCGTTTGAACCAGGGTCAAAACAGTCTATGCAGGTGGAAATCATCTGAGGGGGCACTCATTGATGGCATGTAGCCCTGTGGTACACACATCAGTTGCTTATATAATAAGTTGTGCTGTAGCTACTTAGTTCAGACAATGAATCATGTGCTTGTGTTCTGCACAGCAAACTAAACTAGAGCAATCAGGAATAAAAAAATCCCTTGGATGCTACTGAGTATGGACATTGAACCAGTAATCTGATCCTAAACCCTGAGTTCTGACATTGAACCAGTACTTATGCTACCGCTTGATGTTAAATCTTTAGTATTTGAACCACTATAAAATAGCTCCAAAGATTGAAACCAACACAATATAAAAAGACAATCACAGTAATCTGATCCTTCTTCATTTTTGCACAAAGCTGCTGCATTTTTGCTCCCTACAAATTAACATCCTATAAACAACAACATGATGTTCTCCCATTATTCATTACGCGATGGTTACATATCAGCCAACCTGGGTTGGGATATGCATACTGCAGTCCTACGTGTCATCAATGAGTGCCACATCATATCATTTTTGGTTACGTGGACTGATTTGGCTTGAGTTTGCACGGACTAGGCAAGTTGTTACATCGAAGCAAACAATTTGCAAGTTGTTGTACCTACTTGCACCCACCATACAAGTTCGTGCACCATGAAGGCCATTTACTCGTTATAACTATAAATCGTCATGCCATCACGTGTATTTAATTTTCCGTGTCACTCCACCTAATAGTTGTGCTTGTCTGTTAAGTTTATGGCTTTATGCTATGAACTATTGCTACATATGCACGATATATTTTGTGCTATGGAATTGTGCTGTAGTCCATAACTTGTTTCTCATGATTCACATACCATGTTCATTTTGATGTATGCAATTGCAAGAATGTCCCATTTTGCAGGGCTACTTAGCAATTGGTTATCGACGGTTTCTGGCTGCTGGTAATTGATCCAGTTACCGAGTGGTTTCACATTTTAGCCCTTTCTAGAAACTTATGTTACAAATAGATCCTCCAAAAAACTTATTCCAGATTTGGACCCCCCCCCCTACTTTGGCGCCGCAGTCATTGGTGCCGAGTTCCATTTCCATGGCACCAGCGTCATCAGCGCCGTGGGTCGGCGCCACTGGCTATGGCACTTGCATCGACCCCCGTTCCCCTTGCTTAGAGTGGCAGTGACCGCTCACACCGCCGCTGGAGTGGCAGGCGCGGCATCGAGGTAGGGGGTCCAAATCTGGAATAAGTTTTTTTGAGGGTCTATTTGTAAAATAAGTTTTAAGAAAGGACTAAAATGTGAAAAATCCAGTCAGCTACCATTATTTGAATCCAAATAATTGGACCTAAAATTTGTGTGGTAAATTCTGGTAACCGGCTGGTTATTGGTATGACCCAAGAGAACAGTATTTTCACAAATACCGGTATTTGAAATCATGCTTGTGAGAGGTGCCCAACATCAGTATGAGGGTGATGCTTCAAAAGTGTAGTTTATTTTGATATTTTGTGCAAAAGGAGTGGTTCTCTGAAATTGTTGCCTAAAAGTGGCTCTGTGATGGTTTTATCGAAGGCGGCATGGGGGGAAAATTGGAAGTGTACTTCTTCCTCCATCCCAAAATATAGATATTTCTAGTTCAAATTTGAACTGGAAAGGTAGTTATATTTTGAGACAGGGATAAAGGGAAAATACACTCATGTCATGTTATTCTCTTTTCTTATCTTTCATACCAATTTTGCTTTTCTTAACATCTTATGTACTCCATTCTTATTCTTGGTTGTTCCACATTCACTAGTATATACCTGCTTTCTTAAAAATTTTGATCCTTTCATCAGATGGCTGCTAGTCACTCAGGTTCTGGAAGTCCATGGTCGAGCTTTGAGGATCAGGTTATTGGCTGTTGAAATAATTTATCATTTCTATCTTGCTATATTGTGCAGAAATGAGCTAACATCTTTATTATATTAGGCGCTTGTTGTGCTTGTACATGATATGGGTCAAAACTGGGAACTGGTTAGTGACGCGCTGAACAGCATTGTCCAATTGAAGGTAATATATTATTATTTAGGACTTCAAAATTTTCTTCTTCTTTTGCCATGTCAATCATTTATATTTCCCAGTACCGGCAAGTCTGCCTTGTAGAAATCATTTTATTGCAATCCATGTTATTTTCTTCACTTCTTTTAGCATTTTGTATTCTTTTTTGTCAATCCTCTTTTTGACTGGTGTTTGTTTGTCCTCACTTGGACATTGGATCTTATGTGATATCAAATTTGATCATCATAATCTGATGTTTTATTACATTGATGTTTTATTTGTTTTATTTAATTGTGGGTTCTGGTATCTCACATGTGCAGTGTATATATAGAAGGCCTAATGAGTGTAAGGATCGCCATAAACTTCTCACAGAAAAAGGTTCAGGTGATGGTGCGGATAGCGCAGATGACTCAGGCTCATCACAGCACTATCAAGCCACACTGCCTGGCATCCCAAAGGTTTGCTCTCCATTTATGTTTTCTTGTGTTATCCCTCTTAGCATGTAAATGGGATTTAGAAGTTTCAAATTCTGAAGTTGATCTAGTAGCCAGTTTTTGTTTCGACCTGCAGAGTATGAGGCTAGTTTTTCTTGTCCAACAGTGTTCATATAGATGCTCAAAAGATGTCATCTTTTTAACAGTTAACATTGTGATCTGTTCCATGTAAATATATCAGGGTAGTGCTAGACACCTGTTTCAGCGCCTTCAAGGACCGTTCGAGGAAGAGACTCTTAAGGCACACTTTGAGAAAATAATATTCCTTGGGCAAAAGTTGCATCCAAATCGTAGAAAGGTTAGTTTGTTTGGAAAAGCATTTTACAAGCTTGTCGTTGTGTTAATATATCATAATTGTAAATTTTCTTATGGCGCGTAGTGCATAATGGTTATTCTTCTTTGTTCAATGTTGATCTGTCATGTTGTTTTATACGCCCTTGCTTCATATGGTATTTCATTACTGGCAGTAACGACAATCATCTGCTACTGTTTGACATGTATAAGAAAATGATTGAAAATGCTGATTTCATCTTGGGTTGTGATGGTGAATTGTGGAGTGGCCTTTCCTTAAGTTTTGTGGTATCTCTCTCTTAAAATGTATATAAAATCTTATGATATTTGTGGTACCTCTTGCTTAAGTTTTGTTAGGCCAAATTATTTTATTTTAAATAGTGTTATATTTATCTCTGTGATATGCAATTTAAACCATGTTTCTTTTCTGAATTTACATGTTTACCCACGTTAGTCTGATCATTTTTTCGAAGTCCCCTTTCATGTGTTTATAATTTTTTTTGGTCATGCAGGGGGAGAGCCAAGAGCTCAAGCAGATAAACCCGCTCCATTCTTCTCATCTTCATGCACTTTCTCAAGCATGTGCACCTGGAGTCATTTTGATGTATGAGCATTGCTGTGTTCAATTTATGTTTCTTTTTCTGTATCCACAGTCCCTGCCGGTCTTCTTTGTACTTTATCTAATACTCGTATTTGAAACTACCGATAGGCCGCTTGATCTTTGTGATGCAATGACTCCAAACCCGGATGCACTTTCTATTGGTTACTCGGGATCTCATGCAAGTGGTTTAATGCTTCCAAACCATCCCAGTTCCATTGGTCCTACCCTTCCTACTGCTAATCTGAATGCTAGGCTACCAGGGTCTCCTGGTATGGTTTTAGGGAATACTTTGCCATCACCTTCAACACCAAATGCTCCTAGGTAAATGATCCTATTTTCCTTCTCTAGCTTATAAAGTTAAATTTACATTCTAATGTTTGTTTCTGTAAATTTTTTGTTGCAGGGATTCTCAGAGGTACGGAATGGCTAGACCTAGCTCTCTTCAGGGTGATGAGCAACAAAGAATCCAGTATAATCAGATGCTCAACGGCAGAAGTCTTCAGCAACCTGGGGTGCCTGTTCCTGGTGCAACTGCTGGAGTTGATCGTGGCGTCCGGATGATGTCTGCTGCTCATGGTATGGGGATGGTGTCTGGACTAAATCGTGGTACTCCAGTGACCAGGCCGCCCTTTCCAAGGCTTGGTTCCTCAGGAATGCTAAATATGGTTTCACCTGGAAACATGCTTCCCAACAATGGGCAAGGCATGCAAAACACAGTGAATGTTCATCCTGGTACCATACCTGGCCATGGAAATACTATGTTGAGGCCACGCGATCCAATGCAGATGCTTCGGGTAAACATTTCCTTCCATTCTGCAATATGATATCTATCTTTCATCATATTTGTTGCTCTCCATTGGCTGGTGTGTGTGCTAGAGGCATAGAATATTGTGCATTCTGCCTACCTTCTATGAATCTTTTGGATGATACCATAGTTTCAAAACCAGTCCTAACTAGTTATAAATATATGGACTGATTGACTGAACATGTATGAACTTCATTCAATCTACTGGGTTGCCTGTGTTGTGGGCAAGCAAACTTAGCTGCTGGGTAAACCGGGGTAAACCGGTGATACTGATCAATTTGTGGGGTTCCTCTATGTAACTGGCAATTTAATATTCTAATGTTATTCTATTAATTGGCACTGCCTGTGTACTGCTGCAATGGTTTTCAAATTAGTAAGTAACACATACTCTGATCTTATAAAATGGCAAAGTATTTATCTTAATTTTCAAACTAAACAATCATATCAACAGGCCATCTACACATATGCACATGTAATGGATGCAATTATTTTAGGAAGTCCTGCAATACGTCAATTCGACATAATTGTCTACATTGTTTTATCATAAAATGTCACCATAGAGTATGCACCCCATCCATTACCAACTTCTCTCTTTAAGCGGTAGAGATTCGATTCATATTTGATGTATATTTTATTTTAACTTCATATCTGACCAAACTGCCCGTACAACAAGCAGCACTTGCCCTGTTGGTGTCCATTGCTTAGACATGCCTTGTGGGAAGACTGGAACTTGGCAATTTGAGTCCTTCCTGCTGCGAATTTATATAATTATTTAAGTATTATTGTCACACTCTAGGCCCAAAATTCGCTTAAAACTCAGCTCCCACATAGGATGGGCCTATGCACAAACCTGGTTAATCATTAGTGTTGCAAATTCCTCATTGGATAGGCCTACTGAAAGCTAAAATACTGTATCCATCTTCCTCAGTTTTCTGGTTAGAAAAATCAATCGCTGGATGGTAAGCAGGTGGTAGTTTTGAGGCATCATATTACAAATCTGAGAATCATAGCTAGAGCACACATGTTGCTTTTTTGTCATGTTATTACATCCCGTAGTTAATGATGCATGCATCGATTTACCCTTTTTTTAGCTCATGGACATACTTGTGATATCCAAAGCTTAATTTAATCAATAAAAAGGTAGGAGCTGTCCTTTTTGGCATGTGGTTGCTGATGCTATACTTTCTTTGATGTAGCCTGGGCAGAATATGGAAGAACATAGGCAGATGATGCAGGAGTTTCAGATGCAAGTGTCACAGGGAAATAGCCAGTCCATTCATTTCAGTGGTACTCCATTTTCCAATGTTGGAGCATCTTCACCTGGTCAACCCTTTCCACTTCAGTCGTCCCAACCACATCAGATGCCACAACAGTCACACGTGCTTGGAAATACACATCACCCCCATATTCAAGGAACAACCCAGTCAAGCCCACAGCAGCAGGCTTATGCTATGCGCTTGGCTAAAGATAGACACATTCAACAGTGCATGGTGACCCAACAACAGCACCCACTTTCTGGAGCCAGTGCAGCGTCGACTGTACAGAATGGTTCACAAATGCAACAGCAGAGCCAAGGGCCAGCTTCCAGTGCTATCCCATCTTCACAGTCACAACATAAACAGCAGCATCCGGCACAAAATTCACTAGATAGCTCAGTGCTTTCCAACCAGCCTGTCAATACATCACATAAGCAGAAGAAGCAACAGGGTCAGCAGCAGTCTAGACAAAACCAGCAGCAAAGAAATCAAGGTAGCCAACAAGCTAAGCTTATGAAGAGCTTAGGCCGAGGGAATATGATGCATCAGAGTCCTCCAGTTGATGCCACTCAAGCCAGTGGTATTTCTACAACCTCTAAAAACCAAGTTTCTGATAAAAGTACGCCGCAACAGGGCCCAGGGTATTTTGCTGGTAATAAGGGATTGGTTCCATCAGTGGTTCAACCTGGTAATCAACCCAAGATATATGGGTCTCAGATGCCTCACTCACCAATACAAACATCGGATGTAGGTAGTCAAAGCTCAATGCAGGGTTCTCCTAACCAGACTCTGTTAACTTCGCAACAAGCTCCACTTCATTCATCATCTCCATTGGCACAGCAGCAGCAGCAGCAGCAGCAACAACAACAACAACAACAACGGTACATGAATCCATCACATAACAACATCCAGAGATTGATGATGCAACAAAACCGTCATATGAACACTGATGGTAGGATAGAATCACCTGTTGACCAAGTTCAACATAATCAGGCAATTCCCTCCACATCCATCGCGAAGAGTACAGATTCCGGTAGCCCAGGTGGTGTTTCATCTATAAACCAGCGGAGACAAGAGTCATCTCATGACCCAACTGCAGTTCCATCAACCTCGCAGTTAGCTAGCTCGCCTCAAGATACCTTTGTTGGAAATGAAATGCTGTTGTCAGTGTCTAGCCAAGGCATGTTGCAAAGGCAAATGTCAGGTGGTGTCCCTATACATGTGCATGGTATTGGTGGGCAGAGGCAGCAGCTGCAATCTCGGCAGCAACAGCAGTCACAGCAGCAGAAGCCTGCTGTTCAAGGCAGTGTGTATGCTCATCCTTCAAATTCGGGACCAGGATGATGTTGAAATTAGGCTGGTAGCTTTTGCAGAAAATTCTTACCCCTTTGTAAAGTTACTGTACAGGTATGCCTTAATCCTAATCCTAACATATTCCCAAATGTTGACTTATGCATATGGCAAGATTTTACTCCCTCCAGTCATAAATATTTGACATTTAGGACAAGATAAAACTTTCAAAATTCTGACCATTAATAATTTATCAAATACTTGATTTAAAATCAGAAGGCATGATATACATGGATTTGCCTCAAAAAGTACTGTCATAATATCATAAACTTATTATAATATAAAATTGATCGTCAGAGGGAAAGTGTTACATCCTGAGCATCTTTTGGACCCCCCAAAAAAAAAAAAATAAATCCGAAATGCATCACTTCTGCTGTTCTGCATAATGTCTCACTTCTTGTTTCTGCTACTTGTGATCTGATCTGTTCCCAGGGATATCTGCGGAATGTAGGACCTTAGACCAAGTCAACAGTATGACCTTGAAATTTTAAATTTGGTGTCCTGTACTCCTGTTGCCCCTATTCTACAGAACTGGTCTGCCATATATACAATCATTTATGTGCCAAATGAGTAGTACATTTGGTTAGATGGTGTTTATCAGGAAAAACATGAAGAGGAAACCACAGCTTAGGTGGAAACTTTTGTATATAAGTTCTGAAAGATTCTCACATATAGAGTTGGTGGTATAGACAACAATACAAAATTTCAAGAGCAAACTCGACTTTGTTTATGAGATATGAAATTAACAAACGGTGAGGAAAAATTTCATTATGATTTTTGTATCTTTCTTTGTTATTTGTCACCTCTCACAAACGAAGTTGAGTTTCTTAAAATATTGTATGGTTGTCTAATATCATCTTAGAGTACTATCACGTGGTTTCCACCATATAGGTGGAAACTCAGAAACTTTTGTATGTAAGTTCTAAAAACTTGACTAAAAGAATATCATATAAAGAATCATGATGTGATTTACTTTCCATTTCATGGACTGGAAATATTGTTGCATGCTAAGCATTTTCCAATAGCTAGTTGTGATCAAGCATATAAATTATTCTCTTTATTTGTGACAAAGTTGGTTCTATTAGAAAAATGTTAAAAATGTTGACACTAGGGTCTTAGAAGAACTGCACGAGTCATTGTATTAAGAAACATCAAGCTTCTCCCCTGTTTTCTGATCTCTGGCATGTTTTCCTTTGCTAGGTGTTCTTCGTGCTGTGGAAGCGGCGCGGGTAGCAGGTCTCTTAAATTCCCCCAAACTTTGAGCTAATTGTAGTCTCAATGCCAGGTAGATAATTATTTCCACGCCATTTTGGCTCCACCTCTCAGCTTGGTTAGATTCTAGATTGCTGAGGGAGTGGTTCTTGTAACGGCAAATTTTCTTTTGTTGTCAAAATGTTACCCCAGTGTGGGCCCGATTGTATATTTTGTCCGCGAGGTCCATGTTGTTTGGCAGCCGTCCTTTTGTATAAGCCTGTATATTTTTATCTCACGAGTTGGTGAATGCAAATGCCATTGTTCGCGTCAAACCACTCACAAACTGTTTAATCTTGCAGCATCCCCCAACTGTCATATTCTGCAAGGATGTGTCATCAATTGGGGATGATTGCAAATGTAAGAAAATGGCTGCAAATTAAGGGAATGGTTTACATGTTTGTGCTTGTCCCTAACTTTCCAGATTTTGCTGCCATGATAATCTTTTCTCGCACATCCACAAAATTAAGTGAGCATTTTTTTTAACTGGTGTTCCATTTATTATTATTATTATTATTATTATTATTATTATTATTATTCCATTAGATCAAAAAATTTTGTGTTCTGTTTGAATTTACACAAAAGAAAGGTGATTCTGTAAACCTTAAAGACTTAGACATGGCAAACAGAACGGAATGCTTATCATTTGATATTTTGATGCCACAATATACACTAAATTATATAGTTAGTGCTAATAGTTCTTTAGCAGAGCAAGTGGACTATTTGCACAAACAACAAATCTCCATCCAGTGGTACAAAATGATTACATGGGAGTTCATGGAGAGGGATATATTTTGTGTCCCAAGTGTACGTTTGGAAATTCACCTTAGCTTTGGAGTTTAGGACACTTCGAAAAATTGATCGAGTCGATAACAAAAGCCTATTTGTGGGGTCTAAATAGTTGAGAGCTTCCACACAATCACCTACTTCCAAAATCTAGAATCTCCACGAACCGAGCACAACTTAGCTGTTTGAATTTCTACAAACTGATGTGGTGAAAACTGTTCATCCTTACCGGAGTTTGTAATTATAACTAATTATTCTTTTATAGGTATAGGGGTAAGTGTTTACGTGTGTATATGAGTTTTTGACTGTTTTTTGAAAAATAAAAAACCAGAGACTCCTACAACCGGATGGCCGGCATCTAATTTCTTGTAAAATAACAATTAAAACAATGTAGACAGTCAGACAGAAAGAAGCCAACGGCACTCAACAACTCATGAATTGTTACAATTAAAAACAGATGATGATAAGATAAATGATGAAATTTTCCTCCCGATAACATCGAAATTTCATGCCAAATAACGCTGATCCGTTGTCACGATAATTTAGTGTAAAATCCTTAGGGCTCTAGCTGAAGCCGTTAGTAGAATGAAATAGAGAAAAGTTGGTCCCAATAAAAAAAACAAGGAGATTTTTTTGCTCTTTTCTTTGACATATTTTTTCCTTGATGAAACGAAACGGGAATCTTTTGCATGTTTCCTAAAAATATTACTCTATTTGTTCGAAAATACTTAGATGGGACACATCCAAATATGTTTCATCTAACTAAAATCTCTTACATATTTTTGGATGAAAGAAGTATTCGATTTTATCATCATCAAAGGAAAGGGGAGGAGCAAAGCACACAAAAGCCAAAACTTGTCAAACGAGTTGCTAACTCTGAATAATCAATAATGCCAAAGAAACCATCCATCAACGTAATTCATATCTACTTGGACTCCTTCAATTGTACCTGCCTCCCAGGATTTCAGGAAGAGGCCAAAAACTGAGTTTTCACAGGAAATATTTCTCATTTGGTTCTAATGAGCCATACTTTGACCACAATCTTCATCAGAAATTCATAATTCAGACACATGTCAATTTCAGTTCCTTGGCTGCTACCTGCTAGAAATTTAGAAATTCAGACACATGTCAATTTCAGTTCCTTGGCTGCCAAGACAGACATTCCTCTCTGCTGCATCATCAACCACTACAAATATGAGACATCACATCTTGTTTTTTCAGTCACCTGAAGCAGGCAAGCAATTTGGGCAATTTGGCACTCCGTTCTTGACAGGAAGACAGGAAAAAAAGCAGTTTTTTCTCTGCAGCAATGGTGTACGAAGCGGCTGTGGCCAGTGCTCTCAAAGAACAGCAGCAGCAGCAGCAGCAGCAGCAGCAACAGCAGAGAGGACACAAGGGCAGTGCAGCAAGAAGCCATGAGCATCAGATGAGCATCAAGGAGAAGCAGCAGCAGAAGACTGGGTGCAGCATCCTCTGGGCTTTCAGGAGGATCTACCCAACAGCCTCAGGGAAGAAATGATGTAAAAGGCAGTTCATAATATAGAGAGGTTTTTAGTTCTTTCTTTTTTGTGTTACTTTTTTATGCAATGGTAATAATAGAATGTATCAACGATCGTAAACCGCATGAATGTGTGTGTTGTACAATGGTTACTACTGTAGTCATGAATCTTTTGATACATCCAGAGGGTGATGTGCCATACAAAAGAACTTAAAGTTACAATTCTGAGCCTGCTGTGTTGATTGCCAGCAAACAGAAGACTACTCTGCATGCAATTTTCCGTTGATTTTATGCTACAAATATACTAGCAAGGTGTAGTATGATAAGCCTTGATAATATGATAATAATCCAATCACTATACCATCAAGAACCCATTTTTGTGTATGAAAACAAATAAGTGCAGTTCTATGCAAGTGGAAAATATAGCTAATCTAAATACATGCCACTATTCCAAAATTAAGCCAGGCACCAACTGAAAGCTACATGAGAATAACATACATCTCTACATCGTCAAAAGCATCACACAGATAGTGAATCTTTTGAACTTACTCTGCACTTTGGTGAGTTGCATCCTCTCCTTTCCTGCAAGCCCCAATCAGCTTAAAGCTTCATAAGCAACTAAAAGCCATGTCTTAGTGAGGCACATAGCAGTGTAAGTCAGTTACATATTCCTCCACAACTTTAGGCCCCTTAGATTGATCCAAGCTTGTGAAAGCAGAGCGCCTTTGTGGTCCGTCCGTCCCCAAAAAAACTCCAGTTTCGAAACAAAGTTGACAAACTAGTGATGAGGGTAGAAGATCAAAGTGCCCCTCATTAATAAAAAAAATATTATTGTGGAGTGAAAAGCAGATAGTAAGCAATTACTATCAGGTAGTAAACATTGTGGAAGAAGGTAGTAGTAGTTACTAGGTCTTTACATTACTACCGGCAACAAACAAATAAATTATAGTTTCTATGCACATGGGAAGAATATTATTTGTGGAATGCCTCACAAAATGAATGATTTTTTTGTGGGTAGACCTCACCTTATTTTTCTCACCCTGGCAATATACATTGTGAAGTCTCGCATAGTTACTTTCACCTGACAATGGGTCCTGTACTAATACCAACTTTCAACATATATATTGTGGTTGCCCTAAGAGGTATTGAAGGGATAAAAGTTCTTTGATTAGTGAACCCAGAGTGGCTAAGAAGATAAAAATAAAGTATTTTTGGAACAAGAGTTGGAGCGCTAGAATGAAGTCTTTCTGAGACCGATGGAGTACATGTGTGGCACAAATTGGCACCTAGCTACCACCCAACCAAACCCAGGAGCGGATCTAGGGCCCGGGCTGCCCGAGCTACAGCCTGAGACGAACCCACATAGCTCGTTTAACGTAAATGATGTTTAGCTTAAAAATTATGATCCTAATTAAAAAAAGTTTCAGAAAACTGTTTTAATACGAAGGAGCAGCTCAGTTGATCCGCCCCTGACCCAACCTATGCCTGTCCATGCAAAGGATCATGAAAGGGAAAGTAAAGGTGAGGCAGAGACGACACCTTGACAACTGACATTGCCTGCTGCATAATGTTTGCTGATTAATTGCTTGTATTCTTTGGACAATTATTGCATTGTGAGTGGGACAAAAGGCTCATCCTATGTGTCTATAAGGACACTGTTTCATCTCATCCTTCTCTGCACCTACAGATGAAAACCTGCACTTTCTTCAGCAAAAAAAACCACTAGTTGCTACCTAGAACCCCAATTGGTTGGTGGTTCAAGCTAGGCCATCATTTCATGATCACTAACCAAGTCAATGCATATCTCATTGAGATGTGCATGTCACTGCTGCTCAGCTAGCCTCTGATCCTGAATTCCTGATTGTATCTTGCTTGTTGTTAATTAATACTGTTTATAATAGTATCTTTCTAAGAGAGGGATGCAAATGTAATCTTGAGATCTGTGCAAGTAACCATTTCATTAATAAAAATAGACTGCTTCTTTGATTCTGGGTGGCAAAACAAGTGGTGTCAATTATTCTTCTGGCACATGTTGTCAAAGAGTTTGGCTTCAGGCTTGAGTGTACGAAGTGTCCTCTTCATAATGATCAGTGTTTAACTAACAAGGTTGAAGCTTTGTGGCTGATAAATTATTAAATTGGCAACGAGGTTATCAAAGACTTTGCCTCTCTCTCTGATCTCTCAGTGAGATTTTTCTCTTCCTGCTTGATTCGACAAAGTAGATGTGTTTCAATCTAAGTGTATGACTACGTGTTGCGCTCTTGGGTAATCTCGGATTGGTGATAATAAATGGTGATTAATTACAGTGTAAAAAGGCTGTTTTATTTGAGTGGAAGCTCATGATGTCATCTTTTTTATTTTTATTTCTTATAAAATGGGCGATCCGGCCTTTACAATCAATTATTATTACAATTGTACAACTATGCCTAGCCGAAGAAGAGACAGTGCATCACTTGTTCGTCTCGTATGCTTTCACGGCCGAAGTGTGGGCGAGGATTCGCTGCTGGATTGGTACGCAGTTCGCAACACCGGCGGAAGAAGGGCAGCCGCTAGCAGAATGGTGGCTGGTTACTCGCAAATCTTTTCGAAAATGCTACATGCAAAATTTTGATAACATTTTCATGCTAACGAGCTGGATCATCTGAAAGGAGAGAAATGCGAGAATTTTTGAAAATGAGTCAAAAATGGTGGAGCAAACTTTACATCGTGTGACTGACGAGGTGCTGGAGTGGAAGGAAGCAGGGAACCTATCCCAGTTTGAAGAGTAATCAAACCGGCAAGATGGCTACAGTAGGCGCCTGCTCTTTTAAGTCTGCTGTTGTTTTGTAATTTTCTTGCCAGTTTTTGTTTTTTGTACTCCGGACTCTAGCTAAGCTAGGTTTCGGCGTGGCATCTTCATGTCGTGTTATGTATTTTGTATTTTTCTTTCATAATCTTAAAAATCGGTCGGTACGATTTGGGCCGTCCCGACAAAAAAAGAAGTTGTACAACTATGAAGCATTTCTGAAAAAAATTTCCTGGATCTCTCACCTGGTGCCTCTTCAGTAACGCAAGTTGCAAAATTTGTAAAGCATCAATGCAAGGAATCGCCGATCGAATGGCATAGCCAAATGGCCAAATTCCGTTGTGCTCAGCACTTGACACTTTTGCACACGAAATCATCACCACGAAAATCACAGAAAATTCATCACCTCTCATCTGCGTGCCTCAGCTTCTTAGGCCGCATCTAGTCATTGATCAACAAACAACCATCACAATGAAATATCCAGCATTATCTTAAGACCTAATTGAGTAATTGATATGTTTAACTAGTTCTTGGCCTCTTTCTGATAGTAGAATAAATTATCAAATTGCACTCTAGCTTGCTCATCGTATGACACTTTTGATCCTAAGACTGAGGCCATGTTTGAGGCGGTCCCTACTCCATGGTGATGACACACCAAACTGCACTACTTTTTTTGTCGATTACATGGAATAAAACTGCACTACGTACATTAATCTTGTGCACATAATAGTAAAATCTTATGTAATTTCAGCTATTTTCTTTGAGTGATTTTACAATATTTGGGAGGTGCCGTGTTTTTTAGTGTGAAATCTGAAGCCTTGGACCTTGTATATCATAATGTACCAAATTTACGGTAGAAAATATGATACCACATGATACCTCATTTCATAAGTACCGTAAATTTTTTTTATTTTCATTTGTAGACCCAATTCAGATCCTGCTACATTTATACCTGGAAATAATTCTCAATTTGGTGATTCCTCTAATTTCACTGACCCCAATTGAAATGACAGAATATACTAACAAACTTCCCAAGTTCTATTGACTAATTTGTGTTCCCACATTGCGCAAAATCACTCTCTGTCTCTCTCTAAAGAAAAGAGAAGTATCATGTAAATACTGCTTCTTGCAAAATATCTATGTTCTAAGTAGACTTCTATTTATAATGCCTTTGTCAAAGTTTATACATATGGTCCAAAATATAGGTGTCTAAAGTTCTATATTCCCTAGCAAATTGCAAAGACATACATATATTTGGTATACATGCATGATGCATATATGGATGTAGTCATGAATGATTTGCATATATACTAGCACAACAGTGATGTGTGAGAATTAATCTTAGTCATGAAGCACCACTCTTTAATTTCTCTCTAGTGAAATGGAACCCCTCTAACCTCCTGAGGCTCCACTTTTTCTTTCTTTTAGCGAATGCTTTTGAAACCTCTCTCTCTCTCTCTCTCTCTCTCTCTCTCTCGGTCCCATGCAAATTCCTTTTCTCCTCCCAGTCTTTTGTCCCTTTTCCTGAGAAGAATCCATGCTGTTTATGGTTAACTTCATGTTGAACACAAGGTACTGAACTCTCTTTTGGGCCAATCAAGCACTTTAGTGTAGTACCTGTAGTAGTGAGGCCAGACAATGAAACATGCTGGTGTAGTGATGTGGCTCAACTTAATTAATTCTATTGTTTATGGAATTAACTTCATTTTAATGATTGTATTTCTCATATCTATACTAATATAAAATGTACCAGTTCATCCAAGCAATTAGCAATTAACCAACATTGATCACATGACGGCATGGACCCATCCTTCATGCGTCCACACGAGCCTGCCTCGAACCCACGTTGTCTAGGGAGAGAAAAACTGAATCACGCGCAGCATCGCTCTCCCCATCGCACGGCCGCCATCCCACGCGCGCCCCAATCCGCCGCCGCGCCTTCCCCATCCGCCGCCCACGCCGCCGCCGCGTGTCTCCACCGCGCGCCCCCATCCGTCGCCCGCGCCACCGCCGTGCGCCCCCATCCGCCACCGCGCCGCCTTCCCGCGCCGATCCGTCCCCATCTGCCGCTCCGACGCCGCGCACGCCTCCCCTGCGCTGATCCCGTCCTCATCCGTCGCTCCGACGCTGCGTGTCGCCTCTCCCTCGCTGATCCCGTCCCCATCCGCCGCTCCGACGCTCCCCCATCCGCTGCCGCCGCTCCGCCCCCTGCATCCGCCGCCACGTGCCCCTCCATCCTCCACGCCTCACCGTCACCGGTGTTGGCCAACTCAGCGAGCGCGTACGGGAGTTCATCAACGACTGCACCAACGCTCCTGCGCTGATCCCGTCCTCATCTGCCCTTTCGACGCCGCGTGCCGCCTCCCCCGCGCTGATCCCGTCCCCATCCGCCGCTCCGACGCTACATGCCGCCTCTCCCGTGCCAATCCCATCCCCATCCACCACTCCAACGCCACGCGCCGCCTCCCCCATCGACCGGCGACGAGAAACCACCATGGATCCGCGCCTCCCCCATCCGCCGCCGTCACTCTGCCCCCTGCACTGCCGCCACATGCCCCTCCATCCTCCACGCATCACCGTCACCGACGTCTACCAACTCAGCGAGCGTGTACGGGAGTTCATCGACGAATGCACCAACAACAGCCAGCAGTAGTACGAAGATCACCAGACAACCGAGGCTAAGGTCAGGTTTTCTCTCTGCGCGTCGCCTCTCTGTTCGTTCGTCATGTGAGGATTTGGCTTGCTTATTGCGCTGCGATGTGGGTCTAGGGTGTTCTTTTAGGGTTCGGGGGTGAGGAGCTATGCTTGTGCAAACCTGCTCTTCCGAAATCCGATTAAGATTCGTCGCAAATGGTTAACGATCAGAGGTTGTCGTCGCAAACGGAAGTGGGTAAGGTTTAGGGTACTGCACAAACGGTTCCTGCTCCTGCCCTAACATGTGGTGATGATTTTGGTGTCTCAAACCATACCCCTGTTAGCATCTCTGTTATGTGTATTCTTGTTTCCTATATATTGCCTTGTCATTCCGGTGAAAATTATGATGCATCCTTTTAATCCTCTATTGGTTTTCCTTTTTTCCGAAAGAAATGGTCTTTTTTACACACAGTCGAGTTTGCGTAGTATGTTTCATATCTATTCTCATCTTGTGAAGAGTAAGTACCTTTGGAAGAGGGCATCGTGCCCCTGGCCTGTGCAATTTATTAAAATGGTGTTCTGCCCTTAGATTCATATTTGAGAAGTTGTTTCTTGAATAATAAATGGGATCCTACAAACTAGCCCACCTCGATCAAATTCAAATTTATTTGAGATCCACAAGGAACATTCGGCGGATGGACCGATGTGTGCTCATAACCTTTTGATTTTTTTTTCATCATGGTACCCTGATAAAGGGAGAAATTAATCTATCAAAAAATTGTACAAAGTATTAGATTGGAGTAGTTGTCTTGTTCTTGCAAATTACATGTACTATGTGCACTGGAATACAGTTCAGATTGTTAGGGCTTTAACAATTTGATGCATCGAATGAATTTTGTTCTTAAATACTGTTTTATCACTAACACAAGAGCAATTCCTGCTATGTGCCCAACTTCTCATATATATGAAATAAAGAGTACTGCTTTTTTGGTGCACTATCCCTTCATATTTTTTACTACAAACCAAGATTTCTTATTGAGCCACATCATCAACAACTTACAAGCCATTAGATTATAATGTGGAAACAGTTCGAGCCTAGATTGGTATTATGGTTTTTACTGTGAACTATATAGCGAGATAAAAGGAGTCATTTACCTTCACAAGGCCAAATAGGCTAACTTATGAATTGTTGTGTACCTTGAGGTTATTTCCCTCTCGTGACCTCTCTGCTTTTTGGAAACATAAAACTACTAAACTTAGTCATTTTATCTGTAAGCGTTGCCTAATGTATTATCTATATGTACTTGGTGCCCATATTTGATAGAAAATATTTATTAAATCGAGATAAATATGCTCTTGATCTCATCTTTTGTCTTTATTAAATCGAGATAAATATGCTATTGGGATATGTTGTTGATCCTAATTTGTTTCAAACAAAAACATGAATATTTTTGTATATCACATTGTTACATAAAAATAGCTAATGGAACAGGTCAGTTTAATTTGTAGTTGGATCAGGTAACATGCAGGAGCCAGTGACATTCGCTGCAGATACCATTCTTTGTGTATTCAGATGTTGCTGTCCATATAACATATGACTGTCCATAATCCTGCCATGAGACTCATTTTCACTATCCTGCTTCCTTTTGTTGGAACAATTAATTTGATCAGTTCCAAATTCTTTACCAGGTGCTGATGTACAAAACATGACTCCCGCATAACTTTTTTTGTTTATGACATCCAGGTGCTCTTGACTTCTGATTCTGGGAGGAATTTTTAGTTTTATGTTTCGTGTTATTGTTTTCTGAAGACTTCAGCCTTTTTTCACTTGATCTGCAGGTTGGTTTCTGATCTGAAATGTGGCTTGTATGTTGCTCATCTAATACACTATCAGATGAGTTACTGTCATCATTGCTACACGAACATGACATTGCAGGTGATAAGTGACCTTTTAATTTTGCTCTGCAGGATCCAACATGGCACCACTAGGATCTTCTAGGGGAGATACAATGCCTCATGCAAGTTTGTACTGATCCATTATATATCTCGTTTGTTGTTCGATGAGAGTGCAGCTCATATTCCTGAGATGAGAATGCCATCACATTAGTTGTTGTCATGTTTAGCTTCAGAGTTTGTTTTGGCACAAAAACTTTATTGGGCCCAGTACTCTTTGCAGACTTTCTCTTAGGGTTGAGAATGGAATCAATTTTTATGTTGATTGCGAGCATAGGAAAATGGTTCCATTTTGAACTCGGGTCATCTGAACTTGCAAGTTTCTGAAAATCCACTGATAACTCTGAAAGCTTCTCAATGGAAAGTGATTTTGATACTGCAGCCTTAGCATACAATACATTTTTTTGCATAATAGATTTTTGAATAGGCCCATCTCCCTGATCAATTTGATTTTGTGCAGCTTGTCCGCGAGCATCTTTTACCGCTACCTTCATGTTAGACTTTAACATTGGTTGATTCCTATCATTGGTTGATTCCACTGCCCTTGGGTAGGCCAATGCATTGGAAAGGTATGTATTATTTTGTGTCAATAACATGTCGTGTATTTACTGTAACCTAATATATCCATTGTGCTTTTTTGTAAACATTTTATGCGGCGTTCTCCTTGAATCAATCACAAGGGCAGAATAGTTAGTTTGCCAACTGCAACGCATCGCATGCTGTTTGAACTTTGTCAGACCTCATATGACATGTATTTTGCATAACCAGCAATGCTATTTGTATAGGATGCACTTCCTGTGAAAGAACAAGTGTCTGATGCAAAGTCGAAAGGAAAGGAAGCATTTGCAAAGGGTGATTACCTGACAGGCATATACTTCTACACCTTGGTAATTGCTCAACACAATTAATGTATGCTTGATACAGATTTCAGTTATAATCTGAAGCTGATTTTCAATTTTAGAATTTGTTTTTAGGATTAATTTCAGTGGTCTGCTCGCAACTTGCATTGCCCAGCTCTCTTTTCATGATTGTTAAGAAAAGTAAAAGATCTACTTATAACTCTAAATTCAAAACTAGCTTTGTGTTATATTTGGATCAGTACAAGGCTACACAATAAATAACTAATTCTGAAAATATCAGGCATGAGAACATGAAGGATCTTCAGTAATTCTAAAAACATAAAGGGAATTCTATAAATACAAGGCTACACAATAAATAACTATAAACTAGACAGACAGCACAGATTAGAGAGAGATCTAGATTGATAAATAATTAGATCTTGTTTAATCCATCATGACAAAAATATTATACTTTGGGTGACGTCCATACCCACCATGTATGTTATTGAACTTGCAGGAAGGCCCCTTGGGCTATATCCCAATCAAAAAATGGGCATGACAAGGCTTTCTTTTCTTTTCTTTTGTTTTTTTGCCTTGCTGAATTTGTGGTAATTTATTTCGTCTCTTATGGGTGGTTGATGGATTTATGACTTCGGTTAGAACATAAATAATTTTCCATAATAATGAAGAGATTTTCCTTTTTGATTGAGAATTCATGGTTGAGAGCTTCTCATATTTGTAATAATTTTGGTGTTTGTAACAAATTTATAGCTTAAATTTTTCAAAGTAACTACAACATGTATTGTATGTTTTAGCAATGTGGATTCCACGTGCACGCTTACTAGTTGAAAAAGAAGTACCAACGAAACGGGACTGTATAAACCCTAGTGGAGGATGGAAATGTCACTAGATCATTCATAGAAGATATATAGAAATAATCATTAGAAATACCTTTAGATTTGTATCTACAAATGAGTCAAATCGTTTTTCTTATAACTAATTATAAGCTATAACGCTTATAGCGATCAAAAATAATTTGTGGGTAAAACTTTTATATATGTGTTCTTATACTAAAAAGTCAAAGCGGAAAAATAAACTATAATGAAAAACATCAAAATTAATTCTAAAATTAAGTTTTAGAATTCAAATGTTGGTTATGGTTGATAAGCTAAAGAGCAAACGATCCATAAAGTTCATGGGGAGTACTATAGGCTACCCGAATTCTGGAGTTCTGAGCTTTTTACGTGAGACTGTCATATGCATTAATCGATGCAGAAGTTGGGATATTAGTATATTCTTTTTTCTTAAAAAAAAAGGCTACCCGAGTTCAATCCGGATGATCGAGGAGACTTGTAGGCTTCCATGGACAGGTCCACACTTGATAATAGGATGCATGGGTAAATAAACTTTTCTGAAAGCATTAAAAAGTCACAAATAAAATGATGGGTATGGCGAAATGGCGGGAAAAAAGAGGGGATGAAAGATCAAGTTGTGCAAACCATGAAAGAAGAAAATTAGGGCCTATTTGGATCGTAGGAATTTCGAAGGAACTAAGCTATTTCTTATGAAAATTCTGTAAATTCATGCATTCCAAAGAAGCCCTTAAGGGGGAAACCATACACATTCAAGAAATTAAAGAAATTAAAGGAGCTATGAGAACAATGAAGAAATGTTGGATGTCACAGGCATGCAGCTTTTGATAATGGTGCAATCAGCAAGGGGCCCATTGCATTAGAGCCCTCATAATAAAAAAAACATTGTGGCTTAATCAATTAATCACTATTGATGAATTTGTTAATCCCTTGTGCATGCTTTACATCAGAGTATCTTCTTTAATTAGGTCCAAAGGTTGTTATCTTCTCTGGAGCCTCTAGAGCAAAGGAGAATGCTTCGTTGCCACGCACCAATCTATACTCCCTCTTGTAGTAGATAAAGAATGAATGATGTTATCTGTTTTTCAATGTTGACAAAACATATCTTTGAACACTATATATATTCAAACAATGGTGATAAAAAAGGACAATAACATAAAAACATAATTTATTGATGACAAACTTACTCTGTCACATCCATTCTTCCATATAAAAGGTTCAAAGCTATATAATTGATCAGTGTAGTTAATGCTTTGTCTATATGCATTCTAGGACACAATTCCATCATGAGTAGAGAACAAGTACTTGCTGGCTTGTTGCTGCACCAATCATGGCACATCTTACTTTGTTTAAGTTGAACTTACTCATTATCTTAAGCTGAACAAATGATCTAAAAAATCTTAAGCTGAACAATGTGATGTTTAGTTTTTGTTGGGTTAATTAATTAGAAATGCCTTATATAATTAAGAAAAGAAACAGTAGTAATTAACCTATAGCCAGTAGCTATGTCGCTATTGATGATTTGCTATATATGCCACCCAAAAAGCAGGCATGGATGAAGAACACCAGCAGTATCATGAATGAATTAATAGATGACTCACAAAAGAGGTGTAATTCTGTAAAGAGGCCTCTTTGGGAGTACATGCTAGAAAAGGGAAGCTCCATTGCATGAATTAAGGTGTTGAATCTAGTTAATCCTTCCTTGATCATTAATTAATACTTGCATCATGCATGCATGGAATCACGTAACATGAGAGTCCATCATATACTAGTACTACTACTATGGACCTTTCTTAATTTAAAATCTTGTGTAGATAAGCATGTCTTCATGAGCCTTCAGTTCAGTCAATGTGACACAGTCAATGAAGAATTTAATTTGCTTCAAATTAAAAGTGTGGTCAAGTTTAATAGTGATCCAACACATCCTTAGCTAGCTGATCATATGTGCTAATCAAAACCGAGAGATTCTGGAATAAGATGGCTGCTTGCTTGCTGCAAATCTGAGAACTAGTAATGATTACAAGTTGGCTTTGAAGGATTGCTTAATCAAGCAAGCTTTCTCTAGTTTGTACTTAAAAACTTTGGTGACTAGGTTAAGAGGAAGTATACTACATTTTCTTATTCTATCATTATACATGCATTTCTGCCTAATCACTGTGTATGTGTGTGCACAGAGCTACTTAACCTCAAGGTTCACCCTTTTTTTTTGCAGTGTGCATGTGTGTAGTTCATCAGGTGACAATAGTAAACCTAAAGCATGATTTAATTAGTTGCATGCATCCAAATTGCACTTGAAAAGCTTTCTTCTTTTTTTAACTTTTACACCACCAAAGTTACCATCTTTCTGGTACTGCATTCTCCTTTGCTACCCCCTCAGTAGTTAGTTAGGTGATCATGCATTATATTTACTGGCAACTTTGGACATATGCACCTGATTAGTTTACTAAAAGGAATAATTAGTGCATCCTAAGCTAGCATGAAGGCCCTGGTGATAACATTTGTTAGCAAAAGCAGCTCTGCAATTGGCTCTTCCTTTCTGAGGAGACAAAGCAGGGGTGGCTCCTTATATAACCTTGGTACATGGTTTCATGTGGGCAAGTGATGTGTGTGCCCTTTGGACCTCAGCAAGAGCACTTGCATATATGGGGAGCTCTTGAGCCATTTTTTCTTCTTGCTCCATTGCTTGCTTGGTTCATTTGGTTCTTGTCTGGTCATCTTCAGAGGAAAGGTACTAACTTGCTACTCAGATCTCCATTTTGTTTGATTTATTCGGTTTACGCTTAGTTGTTGACTTTTGTTTGATTTATTCAGTTTATACTAATAATTTCATTTTGTACACCTTAGACACAAAAAGAGTTTGTCCAATATCAGGTTACATGGACTAGAAATTTTCTCCTTAAAAAAAAGGGAAATGTTACATGAACTAGCATGTTTTTTCTTGCACAGAAATGTGACAATCTTTTTTAAGGTTTATTTATATGATATTGTCCATCTTCATGCATGGCAAACATGAAGTAGAATGTTTTACCTTGTAGTAGATTACCATAATCTTCCAATATTGTGTTATACTAATATATCATGAGAGCATATATTTCTTTTTCTCGTATTCGTGCATCACCACACATCCTTAGTCCATTGGTCACGGATGACGTACCGACAACTTTTTTGCTCTTATGTCAATCAGAAACAAGGGAAAAGAATATATCCTCTCTTCCTTTTAAAAGAGAAAACCTAATCTTTGATGAATTTAAAATCGTTTAAGATTCTAGACTTTCATAAAATACTACTCCATAAATCCTAGACTTGAAGTAGTAATACAAATAATAATCTACATTAACAATTATACCAATAACACACATTATGCTTCAGGATCTATCTAGTTCTCTTTTAGGTGAAGGCACACCATATGCATCTCAAAAGTTGAATTGATTTATCAATCTTTCTCTCTCCCTCTCTCTCTCTCTCTCTCACTTGAAGAAAATATATGTTAGATATAATTAAGGTGATCAACTGAAGAATCATATGGAGCTTTACCCGGGATACCTTGAAGACCATTTCAACATCCACAAACTTAGGTAAGCATCTATTAAATGGTGTTCCAATTTATTACTTTCTCTGGTATAAAAAACCCAGTGTTCCATTTGAATTTACACAAATGAAAGGTGATTCTGTAAAACCTTAGACATGGCAAACAGAGGGGAAGCTTAATCATCTGACGCCCAATATATATACACTAAATTATAGAGTTGGTGCTAATAGTTCTTTAGCAGAGCAAGTGGACTATTTGCAGAAACAACAAAGTGAGGTCAGGTCCACCACAGTATTGGGGCTGTGCCCTTCTTTTGGAATCTCCATCTAGTGGTACAACATGGCTACATGGGAGTCCATGGAGAGGGATATTTTTTTCAACATGTGTACGTGTACATGTTTAAAAATTCATCATACCTTTAAATTGTATAGCTTGAAAAATTGACCGAATTAAAAGAAAGGCCCATTCGTGAGGGTCTAAATAGTCGATTCGCTCTAATATTAAAAGGCATGTTTGAGGGAGCGGCTAGGTCGCCAACTACTTCCAAAATCCATAATCTCCCACAAAGCGAATAGGGCGTCATCTAATTTCTCACAACAAAACGGCAAACACTCTATTACTGAAAGAAGGTGACAATGCTTAATGCTTAACTAGCATGTCAATTGTTTATGAACGACACGTCAACTACTATATTAAAATAGAGATAACGATAAATTATACAGTTGATATGTATAATCATCACAGTCTAGAGATATATTGATATGTTTTCTGATAAAAATGACAAGGATGCCCTTGAATACCATTGTAAGGCTGAAATTTCATGGCAGATAATGCTGATCCCTTCATCATGATAATTTAGCATAAAATCCCAAAGCTCTAGATTTATTGGAGTGGTACTAGATATGCATGTAGTTTCACTAACTAGAAATCTAGAATAGAGCTCATTTTGACCAGAATAGTGCAGAAAGCACTAGGAGTGGCTGCAAAGGAGATCCTGATTCCTTGGTGCCCTGGTGGCATGTCGTGGGCCCCACTCTCCACAAATAGTCAGATTCCAATCGCAGCTGGTTAATTTGCTGACGACGCACTGGCGGCTCAAACGTTGTGAGAGATGCATCATCGCCAACTAACTCAGCTCACTAATCAAAGTTGATCCCAATCGAAAAAAAGAGAGAGAAAATTTTGCTCTCTCCTTACTATGGGTGCTCCATGAGAACATGACAATTATATACTACCTCTTTTTAATAAATAACGTTATTGATTTTTAAAATAACGTTTAACTATTCAATTTATTAAAAAATAGTATAAATATGCTAAAATATAAGTCATATTTAAAATTTTAAGTTGTAACAAAATAAATAATATTTATATAAATATTTTTGAATAAAATGTATGATCAAACATAATACTAAAAATTAAATTAATGATATCATCTATTAAAAAAAGAGTAATTTTTAGCGGCGAAAGCTGGCCGATGTTTATTAAGTGATGAAAAAAGAAACAAGTTTTTCTTTATCGAGGAAGGGACAAGGTTTATGGTTTTCAAAGTGTAGGATTCGTGTGAAAAATTTTATATTCCCACCTTCTATTAAGTTATAATTTGAGGCTGCTTTGGAGTATATGAATTTTGTATAGAACAATATCATCTCAATCATATCAAATATCCATGTTCCGAACAACCGTTAGTGTGAAAGAAAGTACTAGTATATTGAAACGGTTTAATTATGAATAAAATACTCGGTTGACATATTTTAATCTCGAGTCTGGACCAAGGAAGAAATTAAAACAAAGACTGCATATATGCGTGACATTTAACCAAACAAACACCATAAGTAACAGATCAGATGCATATACAGAATACCATGTGAAATTGCTGGCTATATGGTTCCTACAAGCTTAAGAAAACTTTTAAGCACTGATATCTTTAGATATTTAGATTCGATGGACGGGAATTACATGTACGTAGATTTGCTCTGAGAAATACTTTCATAATTTTATAACGAGAGAATCCATTATATGCTATTTCATATATTGAGTTTACTCTATTTGTCATCGATTTGTCTTTCTCCATAATATATCATCGACTTTGTTAATTTTTTTTCTATGATATATCACTGGGGTAGATACTTTTAAGAATACCTAAAATACCCTCCAAGCCATACAAGAGTTGATTGACTCATTATAAGTTTAAAAAAATAAAAGTTTTTGTGTAGCATTCTTACACAATATAGAAGATATGTATATTCTAAAATTTTCTCCAATGTTTTTTTGACAAATTATTTTTTCTAGCATATGAAAGAGGAATCACATAAACAAAACATAGTCAGATTAAAAAAGTAAATTCTGTAGCATATGAAAGATGATTTACATAAAATAACATCAATGCAAGAGTATTTTATTAGCATATTGAACATAAGTTATATTTTCAAAAAAAATAATACATGCAAATTGAAAATCTTAAAATATACACGTACTTCATATTATATAAGGAGGTTATGTAAAAATTTTCATAGTTTTTTGATATTTCTAGTAGGTCAATTAATTGTTGACCCTCTATGTCTTAAAGGGTATTTTAGGAATTTTTTTTGAAAAGTATCCACCCTAATGGTATATAGTAGGAAAAAGTGACAACGTCGGTGGTATATTATAGAGGGAGACAAAGTCGATGGCAAATCGTTAAACTGGAGTAAACTCAATGGTATAGAATATATTCTCTTTTATAATTTAAATGTTTTACAATAAAAATTTAACAAAATTATACTCCAATGATTATGCCTATGTTGTTTTTAGACCAAATTATTAATTTACTGTCATAAATATGATATACTAGCATTTTAACCATAGAAGGACTGTGTACCAATGTTATTTGACCTAAAACACCCTTGAAGAATCCTGTGAATTCTGAACCATTAGATCGGTTTGAGATTTTTGCAACATCCCCAACCCGATCCCTTCTTCTCTCCCAAATCCTGCTCACCACCGCTAGTTCACACACAAGCACGCTCTCCCGTCTTTCTACGTTGTTATTGTCCCCACCGCGCTGTTGCAGGCCTTGCCGACTAGTTGGGAGGCATCAACGACGATGATGGGGGGCCCATGGCTGGTCTCCTCCCTCTCCCTCCTCTTCCCTAAGTTGGATATGGCGAGAGCCCCCCGCCCCGCTGTCTTTCCTAGATCTAACGGTCCCCCGCCTCTTTTAACCGCAAGCTCCATTTTGTCTCTACTTACAACGTTGGTCTATCGTCATACTCCATCCACTATTTGGTCGTCGCTTTCCACGGTCATTACTTTAAGCTCGACGACCTTCCTCCTCTTCCTCCTCTCACCTTCACCCAAAACTGATATGCTAAACCCTAACTCATCGGTTACTATCAGTCAGTGAAGCTATAAGAGAAGAGATCAACGAAGCACAAAATCATGAAAGCAAATCTTTATAAGATTTCAGCTTGATTTTTGAATTTCTGTTGAATGTAGTTTAGCGATTTTTTAATCATGTGTACCAATGAGTAAGTAGTCATTTCTTCCAAAATAAATACGATATATCTTATTTAGTACAATATATCTGATATAAGTGCTAACATTCATAGTACTATAAGATGTCATATCTGCTATGACATTTATTTTGAAACGGATGGGTAGCACAAAGAGCTAGAGTATGCCCGTTATATATGGGCCCACACCCCGCACGGCCAGGTCAGACGGTTGCCACCGGCCGGCCAGCCCGCCAGCCCGCCAGCCCAACCGAACGGTACGGCCCCACTGTGCTGATGCGGAGTGACGCCAGCGATGACGACATGGTCCCCGCTCATCACGTCTCTCTCTCTCCACTCCCCACGGGACAAGCTATTCAACCTTTAAACACGATGACGTGTCGCCAGGAGAAAATAAAATCGAGTGCTAATGCTACTGTTTTTGTCACGGTGGCTGTCGCCTTCGTGATGACGTTTTTTGGGCCGCTGCCACGTCGGATCGCCACCTGTGTGCGCGTGGCCCCCGCTTGCTCCGTCGTCTCCTGCCGGTGAGATCTACCGGGCGAAACATGTGACTTCGCGATCCAAAGACAAAATGGTGTTTTTGTTCTTTTGTGTTCCTTTGGAAAGTGAGCATCTTACTGTGATGAAACCAGCAACTTCTTTCCTTGTTTACATGGCTGAGTTCTGAACGCCTTATTGGCTGGCCTACTTCATCGTTTTCTATAAATACGCTTACCAAATTATTAAATTATTTTATATAAAAGTTTTTAAAAAATCAAAACAATTTATAATAATAATCTATAACTATCTATAAAGCGTAGTGTTTTCATCCAAAATTTTGTTTTGCTTGGCTATTTTGTAGAAAATTCTTTGAGTTTTTCTGAAATGGAGGGCCGCGACCCAAGCAGCGATCCACCTTAGATTTGATCCAATTCCGAGGCCATCCCGCGCCCAACACGAATCAGGCCCGAAATCCCTAATGGATGACCAGGCGCACGTCTCACTATGCGTGCGACCACTTGTGTTTTTGACTCATTGGTTATTTTGAGAATTTTCTTTTTGGCCCAGCCTGTGTGATTAATTCGGCCCGTTACCAAATTTGGCTGCATATTTTTAGACTTTCTCTTTTTTAATTTTCTATGGGCTTTATTATTTAGCAGACCGACCCAATTCGTTCATACACACCAAATCGGGTTTTGTTTAGCAGGCCTACTATTCAACCTATGTGTATACACTTTAGATAGGTACGTACACATACAAAGTATATATATTTATATCTATATATATCTATATTTATAATCTATAACTATCTATAAAGCAAAGCAAGTAGTGTTTCTATCCAAAAATTTTGTCCGCCAGACTATTTTGCAGAAAACCCCTTGAGTGTTTATAAAATTAATTCGTAGTCTCAATCTTGAAAAAGAAAGGGAGGGATTGGATGAAAAGAAGACCTCCGCGCACCTCCGCCGTCCGTCCCCATCCGCGTCGCGCTTGCGCCCCTCTCTCCCGTCGCTGCTCGGAGCTCCCACGCTACGCCTGCACCCCTCCCTCCCGTCCTCATCCGCCCCGCGCCCCGACTTCATCCCGTTGCAACGCATGGACACGATTGCTAATAATAATAATTAATATTTAATTAATTATATACTAACATTTTACGTGTATGTGGTAAGGTCAATCAAGAAGCTAAAAGAGCGGATCTAAGTCACCTACTTTGTGTTTTTTAGTGTTTCGTACGAAAATTTTGTATATAGAAGCTTTTTTTAAAAGTAAAAAAATTATTTTTAACTATATAATAGTTAATATTTAATTAAATCACTCGCGAATGATCAATCTTATCGTGCAACTGATAAGCTCAGCCTAGCCGGTGTTTTAAGAGAGGCCTATGAATCTCTCTATGGTTTGATACTTAATCGGCACTAAAGCAAGTATGTTTGGTTGGGAATTAATTCCTCCGATAAATAAAACGAAGTGACTCATTAGCGTATAATTAATTAAATATCAGCTAAAAACTTTAAAAATAAAATAGATCAATATAATTTTTTAATATAACTTTTTTGTAATTTTTATTTTAAAAAGTATCATTTGATACATTAAGAAATGTGTACGTGAAAAACGAGAGAATGAAATTGAAAAAAAGGAGCATAGAACTCATCCTAAAGCTAGCTACTTTGAACTATAAATATAGACAACGTTACACTTTATAACGAAAGAAGCAGTTGACAATAGGAATGGATTTATACGCAAAAGCCGAGCATTCACAAACAAAACTCAAACCCATGAGCAACATAACAACCAAAATAACCACCTAAAAAAACTGTTTCACATGATGACATGGACCTGACAGGTTGACAGCAAACGTGGCTACAGAGTTAACAACACCTCCACCACCCACAACCACAACCACTGGATCTACTCCCTCTACACACGCCGCAACCGCCATCTCAGCCCCATCCCAACTACTCATTGCCACGTGGGCGCCCGCCGTCGGGCCCACCCAAAGAGCGGGCCCCACGCGCCAGCGAGGCACGCGGCGTCGTCTTCGTCTACTCTCCCCCGCGCTTACGCCATCACCGCGTCAGTCAGTCATAACGGCGACGGCGCCACCGGACACGGAAGAGAACAAGGCGACACCTTTCTGTGCCCCGTTTTGTCGTCTTGGAATGGAAGCGACGCCGCTGTAGAGAGAGAAACAAGAGAGCGAGAGAGTGTGCGTGTGTGTGTGAGTTGGTCCAGGCCAGCACGCAACAAAGCAAATCAAACACGCGAGGGGAGAGAGAGAGGCGTCGCCATTAGCGGGGAGGAGCTCGTCGGGATTCCGAGCTCCACATCCATCGAACTACCGGCTCAGCTGAGATCGGAGCAGTGATTTTCGTTGTTTCTGGATTGGTGGTGTTGATTGATTACTGTTTCTTGTGGTGGGCGGCGACTGCGAGCAGCGCGCCAAGGTACATGACCTCCGCGCCGGCCGCGCAGTTCGCTGTGCCGGCGCCGGCGGCGATGGGGATCTACGAGCGGCGGCACCAGCACCAACCCCTCGCCGCCGGCGTCTGGGGGGACCCCTTCATCCGCCCGGACACCAGCAGCAGCAACAACAACAACAACGCCGCCATGCCGCCCGCCGCTGCCTTACCGGTGGCCATGGTCGTCGCGCCGCCGCCGCCGCTAACAGAGCCCAAGTTCGAGAGCCAGGTAATTAACCCAGAAACCTCACTCGCTCGATGGATTTCTTTCTTGATTGCTCTTGCTCTTCGTCGTGTTCGTCAGCTAGCTCTGCCTCTGCAGCATGGAGACGAAGACGACGCTGCTCTGCAAGACGCGACGAGGCAGTCGCCGGACAGCTTCGATCAGGAGGCGTCCAAGCCTCGAGACAAGGTGAGACAAATCTCTCTGACAGAAGCTGAACTAATCGTCCTAAATTATTACTAATTACTAACTTAGAATTAATTTGCCTAGACTAGATGTGATAAAGTATAATTCGATTGTTCTTCGTCCTTTTCTCGATCAGATCCAGAGGCGGCTCGCGCAGAACAGAGAAGCAGCTCGCAAGAGCCGGCTACGAAAAAAGGTAAACAACTCATGATCACATAAAATTATTCATGTCATTGTTCATGATTATTGATTCAAAGATGATTAATTAATTAGGCGTGCTTGATGTGTGACAGGCTTACATCCAGAATCTGGAGACGAGCCGGATGAAGCTGGTGCATCTGGAGCAGGAGATCACCCGAGCAAGGCAACAGGTAAGAAGGAAAAAAAAAACAACTTTTAGTCGGTGACGAGCTGATTCTTCTTCATGGCTGCGATTTCTGACGATGGCTGAGGTATGCAGGGCGTGTACATCAGCAGCAGCAGCAACCCATCCAGCCTATCAGCGCCCATCGATTCAGGTCAGCTTCTCTCCAAGAATCCATCAACTCATCTAATCAATCGAGCTCGACAAGAATTGTAATGGAGATTTTTTCTTTTGGTTTGTTCAGGTGTTGTGACGTTTGAGCTGGAGTACGCGCACTGGGTGGAGGAGCAGGGTAGGCAGACGGCGGAGCTGAGGGCGGCGCTGCAGGCGCGCGCGGCGGAGCCGGAGCTGCGGATGCTGGTGGAGGCCGCGCTGGCGCACTACGACAAGCTGTTCACGGCGAAGCGCGAGGCGGCGAAGCGCGACGTGTTCTTCGTCATGTCCGGCGTGTGGCGGACCGGCGCCGAGCGGTTCTTCCTCTGGATCGCCGGGTTCCGCCCCTCCGAGGTGATCAGGGTGCTCGCGCCGCAGCTGGAGCCGATGACGGAGCGGCAGGCGGCGGACGTGCAGGGCCTGCAGCAGAAGGCGCGACACCTCGAGGACGCGCTGTCGCAGGGGATGGACAAGCTGAAGCAGACGCTCGCCGACTCGCTGCTCGCCGAGGCCGTCGTCTCCACCTCCTCCGGCGGCGGCGACGCCTCGCCACTGGAGCCGTCCTCCTCCTCCGCCGGTGACGGATGCTACATGGCGCAGATGGGCAGCGCCATGGGCAGGCTGAACAACCTCGTCGCCTTCGTCGACCATGTACGTGATCTGATCACCACCATGTCATGTGCAGCGACAGTGACATCACTTGCTGATGGTTTCCATGGCTGTAACGCGTGCAGGCTGACCATCTCCGGCAGGAGACGCTGCAGAACATGTACAAGATCCTGACGCTGCCGCAGGCGGCGCGGGGGCTCCTCGCGCTCGGCGACTACTTCCAGCGCCTCCGCGCGCTCAGCTCGCTCTGGGCGGCGCGCCCGCGCGAGCCGGCGTAAGCGAGCTCGCCACCGCGCGCCGATCACCATGTCTCATCAACACGCCATCGGTACGGTCTGCCTGATCGATCAGCGGGGGAGGAAGATGAAGATGCCGTCACTGTGCTCGCCGCCGCCGGGGAAGACGGCACAGAGCTTGGGTTGCAGTGGCTTCAGCTCAGTAGCTCAGTTCGAGTTCTGCATTTTCATTTGCAACTTTGCAAGGACAGGAAAGAAACGGACGTGTTCACCATAGGACAGCAGCAGCAGTAGCTAGAAGAAGAAGAAGAAGAAATTGAAAGACGTGTAAATATACAGTAATTAACTTGCTTGGGTAGTTATTTGTGTCGCTCAACTTGTAATTGCTGCCATTTGCAATGATGAATCAGGGGGTGATCTGATACGAAAATTTTGCTCGTCTGGTGTGTTACAACTTAAAAGGAGGGTAGCCCCCTCCGTTAAAAACATTTACAGTATTTTTAAAAAATTTAAACTCAGTAACTTTTCACTAATAATTATACAATAACAATACATATGAAAAATATTTTATGCATGTTAATCACTAGATTCATATTTTCATATTTTAAAGTTTCATGTGATATTAATTTTATATCCGTTGATACATAATATTAATTTTATATCCGTTGATACATAACATTAAATAAATTAATGATTAAAATATATCACTGAAAATCGTATAAAAAATTTATTGGTTTTTTAATTTAAAACATTAGGAGAGAGTAACATTTAAGACAAGGGTTCCGTCGAATCGGTTTTATTTGATATCGATGAGTGTTGCCAAATTTTGACAACATAACCATCCAAAACCGGCATATGGATTGCGCATCAGCATTTGGTAACCCTGAATTTTTTTCTATCTATTGTCATATAAGAACTAATGAAAAAAAAACAAAGATTCCATCATACAAATCTGTTTTATCAAAATCGGCAATACAAAATTTACTTGACGGTTACATCAAGATTTCTCTCCCCCTTGTTTTGTTTCAAATGACCTGCGTTAAATTTCGCAACGGAAGCGCTTGCTTGGCTTCAGATCCACGCTTTATACAAAACTAGTTTAATGCCCGTGCTAACGTCATGGTTTCATTTAAAGGATACAATTAAAAACAATCAGACAATAATATTTTTTTCATAGTGTTTGTCTCATGACAAATTATGATTTTACGATACAAATTGCTTTGGGGCAATGGATTCGTGGATGTATGTTCTGATTGGAAGAAGATATGTTTTTAATTTTGCTTATTATTTGGTTAATGTTCTATCAGCCTATATCTTCCTAACAAAAGGTCAAAATATTAGCAACATATACGGGCTAATATTTTTAGGTTGTATATTAGCTAATATACAAGCTAATATTAGCAACATATACGATCTAAAATTTGATAGCTAATATTAGACTGTATATGTTGCTATTTAGGGTAATATTTTGGCCATTTGTTAGGAACATATAGGCTTACAAAACATTAACCAAATAATAAGCAAAATTAAAAAGTATCTTCTTCCAATCAGGACATACATCCACATCCACAAATCCACTATCAAAGCAATATCAAAGCAAATTGTATCGTAAAATCATAATTTGCTGTGAGACAAACATTCCTTAAATAAAACCGTATCGTTAGCACGAGCATTATAATTATATATAGATAGGATTCATCGATGGATGCGTGTGTGTGTGTGTGTGTGTATATATATATATATATATATGCGCTACTGTGCACATGTCAGGATTTAAATTGTGGACTTTTTCAGTCTGATGATAATCTTAAAATATTACTGGGCTTTTCTAGTGAGATTATAAGGGATTTTTTTGCAATCAAAGACGTAAATATTAAAAAAGACATTAACATTATTGTTTCTAGATAATTTGTCCATTTATTCCTAACTTGCCCTTTCACTATTCTTGTCATGGAGCATCTTGTGATCGAACAAAATACGGTTTCTTGCAGAGTTCCACTGATGCACATCGCTTGCTAAACTGAGCACCCTACTGATTGTTGGCAAGCAGCTTATTTGTTGTGCTGCATATAGGAGTGATATCGACAGGTACCTAAAACAATCAAGAACATGTTAATATAAACAAGTAAAATAAAACCCAATCAAACACTCGGAGAGAAGCCATGGAAAATGGTTTACAATTTTCTTCATCTCTATGAACCGGTAAATTTGATAGCTACCTGCATGCGTTCTATTTTGTCCAGCGCCACACGCAGTGGTTGCATCAAGCTTGCATGGGACTGCAGTAGAAACTGGGCAGCAGGCTTATCGCCCTTTGTTTGTATTGTCAGGATCTCTCTACTGAGACTCTCAACAATGTCCTCAACCTTTCATAGCATAAAGTTCTAATGAGAATTGACAGCATGACAATAATAATGTTGAGGAAAAAAAAGAAACACCTTCGTAAAATCAACTGAGAATTTTTAATCAGAATGCAAAGACAATGGGAATGTTACAATGATGTTTATGGTTTCTACCGCACCTAGCAGTAAGCACACACTATTTTTCCAACAATCTAACTATATATAGTTGATGAGCACATAGGAGCACATGCATTATATATTATATATGCCAAACTTGGGAAGCAAATAATAATAAATCTCTACCACTTATAATAAACAATAAAAGGTCTAAAGGTAATAATAGTGAGGAAATACATTATATTATTTTGGCGTATGAAATTGGAGATGATATTTTTCCATATAAAAAGTTTCAAGCATGCATACAATGGGTTTGTATGGGATTGTTTCTTCAATCATGTAGCAGCGATGAGCAAATACAAATTGAATCAAGAAAGCGAGTAACTGAATTTTTTCAAGCCAACTGTAAAAATCTTCTTGTGAAGGTAACAGAAATTACTGATTTTAAAATAGAAATATGGAATACACATACACCCTCTTCCCATCCAAGCTCAGCTGAATCATCTGTGGCCCACCTCTAAGACGATGGCCCTGTTACAAGAAGGTTGATATAGTGAGTAATATTTAAGCGATTGGAAAAGATGGTCTTAAAAAAGCAACTCAATCGAGAACAAGTGTGCTCAATTCCAGTGCAAATGTTGTGTTCTGAATGTTGCGATGAACATTGGGATGGTGAGGTGGATTATAAGTTTGGTACTTTTTGGGGCCAATTTAATATTGATATCTTATCAAATGAACCAGATTAAACCACTACGAAATTGTAACAATCTTTCTGGATTTCAAGAGGAACGAGGTAGAATTACCTTGACACAGGGCACACTTGCATCGCTCTTCTTTACCATCATCGATTACATATACGACCTCTGCCCTTTTGAAGAAGCCCACCTACCCATACTTGTCCAACCAACACGGGCTTCGTAGGGTCCTCAATATTGTACTGCCTGATATCACCATGAAGCCAATTGACCAAGTAGAGATAGCGGTCATCAAGAGAGATAACGAAATCAGTTATCAATCTTGGCATTTCAGGCAGAATCCAGTTGCACGCCTTCAATGGTTTTATAGATATAGCAACCTGATATGCAAGTGTAACTGGGTGTAAACAAGTTGGAGAAATCGGCTTTATACATGAAAATAGCAACAACATGAGCATTTAATCATAGACAAACCTCAAGGCTCCATGTTCCAACCACAGTTTTAAAAAAATCTAACCATGTTGCTTGTCAAAGCACAACCCACATACCCAGTGTCCTTTGATGGATCATGTAAAAACCTCACCTGTAGAGAGAGAAAACAGTGATATATAGCTATCCGATATACCCTTTTATTTTAAAGTTTTGACATTTGATACACACCTCAAGTGGAAGAAGACATGTACCGCCTAGATCTAGTGTCTACTTGAGCTCACCGCCAGGACAGTCATACACATGAAGATGCCTTCCATAGAGACCATCATGCACATGTTGAAGATCAAAACCAGTCCTGAAAGCTGCAGGTGCTCCCATGACGAACTAATCATCGTCTTGTGATAAGGCTGGTACCAATAATCATAGCCAAACAAGGACCTGGCTTTTTCCCAACTACAAATAGCAAACAATTGATCAACATACTGGCACCTGAATACACACAGATACTATCTAAAATGACCTGAACTTCATTCACCTGATCAGTTACAGCCTAGTTCAAGGTAATAAAGACACAATAGTTGCTAACGGTGCTGTTTAATTAACATATTACAGTAAGATAGTGGTCTGTAAAAAGTATTTTGATGCAGTATTGTACCCAGTTGTGGACTTGTAGGAAAATCTTGCTGGGAAAAGATTAGCAAATCAAATTCCTAAACTTATGCAAATGACTGACTAAGATAGTTTTCACTACATAAAATAAGTTTAATCTTATTTGCCAGCCATGTATACATACCCCATCAGAAGCTTGATTTCTTCTTTTCTTGTTTCCACCTATTGATGTGTGTGATCATGCAGCAACGGAAGGAAAATATCAGCAATAAATTAAGCACGATCCTCACCTAATTCGGCAGCTTTCATAGCTGTAACTTTTGCTGCATCAACACTGTTTACAATAAATCCTGATGCTGCGTTATCCAAGACTCCACTGTAAAATTCCACTATTTCAATGTGAGACTATACATCAATTCCATAAAAATAATGTTCATATTTCAAAAATCAACTCACCATTCAAACAGTCAAGTGAAGGTTTCTTCCCGAAGTATCTGCCTTTTCATTAAGTTGTGCGTTTTCAAAATCGGCCCAACCGAACTAAATAAACTTCTCTTCTCCCTAATTCCCACCTCAGTTTCTGCTATGAAACTCCTTTTTTAAAATTTCCTTGCCACTTCTCTTCTTTAGGGCCTCCTCTTGCTTAGCAGTCTCCTTGTACTTACTTTCCTTCTCTTCTGGATACCTTCCGCTAGTTTACCACAAAAGCTAGAATGGAAGAGTAAATTGAAGAATGGATGATAGATACATAATTGCAAAGAGAAACCAGTGAACATGTCAGTGGTATACATAATTGCAAAAGAGAAACCAGTGAACATGTCAGTGGTCTGTAGTTTGCATTTTTGGAGCAATATTTAAGTACCTTAACATATCAGATCACTCAAGTACCTTAACATACATTTCTGGAGCAATATTTAAGCTAGCTTCTGTTATACCCTTTCCAATTTACTCAAAGATCCTCAACATATACCAGAACAACTTCCATTAAAAGATGATTTGGCTACTTGCAATCCATGAGAATATAGGGCTTTCATCCTTCACTGCTTGACTAACGCAATTCATCAACTACCAATCAATCAGAAAGTGTTGACAGTACTTCTAGGACAATGATTCCTAAAGATTAACAATGAAACTTCATCGCAATTGGGAATTTAGAATGAACGAAAGCGTGGACCTGCTTGAGCGAGATGGGGAAGGTGAGCTTGCTGGACACGTCTGGGACGCGCACGATCTCCTTGGTGATCCCCCTCCAGCGATCTCCTTGGTGATCCCCCTCCAGCTCTGGCAGACGCCGGCGCACGCCACCACGCCTCCGACTCCTCGATCCTCACCACACCTCCCTGAGCAGCTCGGGAGCAGCTGCGCCCAGCAGCTCTGCTGCATCGCCGCCTCCGCCAGCCCTACTCTGCTGCCGCAAATACATTACGTGATTTTTTTTTAAAAAAACTAAAACAACACATCACAGATCTTCCATGTGGGGGCATTAAACCATTGCTCTTTGAGCAGTTTTCCTGCAAAATGGTATTAAGGAGATTTAGTTTAAACCCACAAAACAAGAATTCCTTGTTCATTTTTCACCATGGGTGATGAGAATGATATTTCTGTAACAAATATTGCCACCTTTTCTATTGAAGGTACTATATGTTTTTGAAAATATTAATTATGTTCCTTTGCACAACAATAATAAAAAACTAAAGGATCCAAAAATATACTCACAACGAAAAAAAACATAAGAAGTAATATCTCATATCAAGATATTATTTCCCTGTTGTGGATAAGAAAAAAAACCAGGTGAGAGACTGAATGATGGAAATGGATAAGAAGAAATACCAGGCAATGAATCAAGAACAGTGAATCAAACTGGACAAGAACAATGAATCAAACTAGAGTAATTCATGTACCTTGTTTATAGTCTGCTACCTTTTCCATTAGCAATTTTGTACCTTGTTTATTCGTCATGTTAGTCGGTGGAGCAGAGCGGAAGACGTGCGGCGACGCGAGCGGCGGATGGAGGCGGCGGCGAAGACGGGGACGGCGCCGGGGCACGCGGGCGGAGGCGGCGGATGGGGGAGCGCGCGCGGCGGAAGGCGCGCGACGGATGGGGAGGCGAGATGGAGGAGGAGAGCGGCGGCTCGGGCTGCGGATGGCGGGATGACGCGTGGCGGCACGGGCGGCGGATGGAGCCGTCGGATGGCGGATGGCGGCGGCGGATGAAGGGCGCGGGCGCGAACGGGGATGGCGCGGCGCGGCGGATTGGACGGGGATTGGCGGTGGATGGAGGCGGCGTGGCGGGCTTGCGGAGGCGCGCAACACAGGCGGAGGATGGAGCCGTCGGCGCGGGTGGCGAATGGAGCCGGCGGCATGGGCCGCGAATGGAGCCGGCTGCGCAGCGGACTAGGGAGGCGCGCGACACGGGTGGCGGCGATGATGGCGCGCGGTGGGATGGCGCCCGTGCCGATGATGTCACGCGGTGGGATGGCGCCGCGTGATGGAAAGGAAGCGATGGAACCCGCGCCGATGATGGCGCGCGGTGGGATGGCTTCGCCCGATGGAAAGGAAACCATCGGCGAGTGCGATGGAAACAGAGAGATGGTGCGCGGGTTGATGCGTGCCGTTGGATGATGAGTGAGTAAGAGAAAGTGAAAGTATCTGAGCCGTTAATAAGATGCATTATATATTGGAGGAAGATGCATTATATATTGGAAGATATTGAAAGATAGATGCAGGAGCAACTTCTGCCTTCTACTCGAAGAGGCGCCCATGTGTTTACCGCTTTCCTTGGGAGAAGGCGTCTTACTCTGGGACGCCACGTTCGGACGGCACAGATGGAGCCACGTCATCGCCCCAGCTTGCATCCGACGCTACGCGAGCGGCTACTAGTACCCTCCGGTCCGGACCCAACGCCCGTACGCCGGCGACCCATCGATCTCACGGGCCACGAGGCAGCCGCAGTTGTCTCCGCCGCGCAGCACCGCTCGCCGAGCTATCTCCCCGCCGGCGAGCGAGCCCGTCCGGTGAGCCCCCTCCCGCACGAACCTCCCTCTCTCTGCTCTCCCGCTTGCTCTCTCTCTCTCTCTCTCTCTCTCTCTCTCTCTCTCTCTGTCTGGTCTGTCCTAGGGTTGGATTCGGCCGCGGCGATGTGTTGTCGGGGGTTTCCTAGCTGGGGAGTTGCTGAACCGAATGCGTTGGATCCAATCTGGTGGTGGTAGGAGCGTAGGAGGTGGCTCCGGTGAGGGATCGTTGCTGTTGCGGGTTTTGGGAGCAGTTGGTGAGGGGGCGCAAGCGCAAGCATTGGATCCCGGGATTGGGGGGTGTTCAAGCGAGGGTGGGATGGGAGTGGTTCTGGAGGTGGATGTAGGGTTCGTTCCTCCACTGCGGCTGAGTGTGATTTGGGTGGCACTTCGATGTTACAACATTGCGCTAGTGATTTGGTATGGTTGGTTTGAGTTGCCTGTATATTGGAGTTTAAAAGGGGTAATTCTAGCGAGGTGAATCGAGGGCTTGTGCATTAGCGCTCATGTTACGATCCGGTCAGCGAATTCGGTTAGCATTGGCTACATTCTGGGGCGGCAGTTTGTTCCCTGTGTGCTTGTGCGTGCTGTCTTAGGTGTGGTGTTTTTGCGGAGATTCTCCATTCGGTTTGCTATTGTATACTATGCTTTGTGCTGTGCTAAGTTGGAATGTGCACTCCTGCTTGGGAGATTGCATGAGCAACTCCTGTATTGTTGGTTTGTCTTGCTTGTTTCTTATGACATTTTGTTAAATTTGATGGATCAGGTAGGAGATGGCGACTCTTGGTCTTGCCCCAAACATGAATCCAAACAAGTCATTTGAGGTGTGATTCTTTATGCAACAATTGTCCTCCTTTTCTATGTGTGCTTGTGTTGTTCCTCACATTCTGTAAATAAATCTTTAAGTTATTTATGTTTAAACTGTAAATGCAGGTACTGCCTAATCCAGGTGACTCTGTATCGAGCCTCAGTTTTAGCCCAAAGAGTAATCTTCTGGTGGCAACTTCCTGGGATAACCAGGTAAATTTGTTTTTCCTGTAAACTTTCAGTATGCATTTATCAATGTGTTCTTACCAGGTTTGACTTTGAGTTTTGTACAGGTGCGGTGCTGGGAGATTGTTGGTGGGAGTAGTCAACCAAAGGCATCTATATCGCATGACCAGCCAGTATGATCTCAATATTTCTCTCAAGATCACATTCACATAATGTACAGGATTGATTTGTAGGTGTGCTGATTGATTTGTTTTCTATCAGGTCCTCTGTTCAGCTTGGAAGGATGATGGAACTACTGTGTTCACTGGAGGCTGTGATAAACAGGTAAAAATGTGGCCTCTGTTGTCTGGTGGGCAGGCTCAGACTGTTGCAATGCATGACGCACCTGTCAAGGAGATTGCTTGGATTCCTCAAATGAATCTTCTTGTCTCCGGAAGCTGGGATAAGACTCTAAGGTGCAAAAATCCAATCCTTGCAGCCTCAGTATTCCTTTTTACATGGAATTTGAATTCATATCACCCACTCTATTTACTCTGAGATAGTTATTCGCTAGCAAGTAGTAACTATGGATTCAAAATATATGCCTTGTGGTCATTCCTAAAAAGATTTGTTTTGAATTTTAGCTTATATCGTTGGGGAGGCCCTGATTGCTATTTGATATTTGATTCAGGAAGCTTGAGGTCAAGCATCTAAGCTCAAGCTGTCTATTTGATTGATAGGCATGCATTTTATATTGGTCCATATTTGGTTTGCCAGTTGCCACCATAGACAGCCAAACTTTGGTAATGCGACATAAGTGTATGAGCATTACCAAAAAAAATCAGAGAACTTTTGGCAATAAACCAAACTGTTCCTTGATATTAATCTCATCGCAGGGCATAGGCCTCTGTTCTTGTGGTTAAGTGATCTGTTCTACTCGACGTCCAATACTGACCACTCTGCTATTTATAGGTATTGGGACACAAGGCAATCAAATCCTGTCCATGTTCAGCAACTTCCTGAGCGCTGTTACGCACTTACAGTGAATTATCCCCTTATGATTGTGGGAACCGCTGATCGTAATCTGGTCGTCTTCAACTTGCAGAATCCTCAGGTTGGTCTTTGTGGACAATACATGTCCCTTAAAAATGAATAATGGGGATCACTCTTTTTCCATCTGCAACTTCTGATATTGAACCGACTATTTTTATTGTTTCCTGATTTGGTCATTAGACGGAGTTCAAGCGCATCCAATCGCCACTCAAATACCAGACTAGGTGTCTTGCTGCATTCCCGGATCAACAAGGATTTTTGGTAATGCAACCTTTTTTGTAAAAAAAGTTCTAGTCTGTTCTAAATGTTTAATGTTTAAATAGATAGCTATTCTAGCAATGCATTGTTATGTACTTATGATCTTTATCTTGGTTATTGTATGATTATTTGTATTCACCCAATGTCATTGTCTTCAGCTAGTATCTATTTGGCACCAAAAAATTAGTACAAGGTTTAATACGTAAAATCAACCACTGTTTACCTTTACCCATGCATTGACCTTGTTCAGATAGAATGCTCATTGTTACCTAAGAATAATTTCTATCTGACATTATACAAGAGGTATATTTCCATGTGTCTGACTCTGACACTTGTGTTGTTTCAAGGTGGGTTCCATAGAAGGAAGAGTTGGTGTGCATCATATTGATGACTCACAGCAAAACAAAAATTTCACATTCAAATGTCATAGGGAAGGGAATGATATTTTCTCTGTCAATTCACTCAATTTTCACCCAGTAAGATCTCTGTCTGTCTCTCATTTTCCTATACCTTAGCATATTTATGATATTTTTTTCTGAATGGTCTTACCTTGCTGTGGAGTATACATAAATGTCGTATAGCCACTTTTGCTTTTATTGGAAATGCCTAGGGGGGAGAGTTATGCTGAGTTATGGTGCATTTTTTTCTTAACCATCACTTGATTTGTAGAACAGTAAAAACACAGTTCCTTCTTCCACAAAATACCTCTAACCTAATCCTCTTTCCATTGAACAATAATATACATGTTTTCCACAATTCTAACTTCATATATTTTGACCAATGATTAGTCTAACAATAGATACTATATATGAGTGGCACCATTGGTTTCATATCTCAAAGTTCTCTCATATGATCTTGATCAGTGTGCCTGTTGGTGGCTGCCTTTGCTCAGCACTAGCACCATGCCTAGGCAGCCAAACTACTAGACAGCTGTGTAGCCCAACTTGGCAGTGTTAGGCGCCAACTTGACACAATGCCCATGCCTAGCACCTATGCCAACACAATCTTTTTGCAGTTATTCACAAAATACTGGTTGAAGTTCTACGTTGGAATGTAGGATACTTCCAAGTAAGGAGCATCAATTGTTAAGACTTATCTAACAACTGTATATAATCTGATCATGCAGATGTTGCAATTCTCATAAAGAGTAATATATATGTCCCAAAATACTCCAAAATGTCCTATTTACGATTCCATCGAACAATTCCAAATTATGACTACTGAATGTTATGCATATATCATAGAACACCTTTTCTGCTTTTGGTTATAATTTAATTTTAGGATCTTTTACATTGAATTGGTATGCTGCATTGATGAGTACATCTCTAGGTTATATTTCATTGAGAAAGCATTGCCGATTTACTGGTTAAATTTTGAAGTCTGGAAATCATAGTTTGCGGAGTTATATTTAAGGTTTCATATTGTCTATCCACCTGGCACAGGTTCATCACACGTTTGCAACTGCTGGATCAGATGGCGCGTTTAATTTCTGGGATAAGGATAGCAAACAAAGACTGAAGGTTTGACGTCGGCTCTAATGAAGTTACATTTCTACTGGTTATTGCACTTTATTTTTGTTCCCTTGAGTATTCAATGATTTTTAATAGTCACGATTGCTTTATCTGTGACTTTAGTGTGCTGCATAAATATTCTTGCACATGTACATCTGGAAACCAAACCAAGATAAAGCTCATGAACTTACTTTTGTAAGTTCAGAAAACAGTGATCAAGAAAATATCATCTGTTTGTATCTGCTCAACCATGTAATTAGTGTTATGCAATTAATTTTTAGTGAAAATGTTTTATATTTTTACTCGCTGGCATGGATTCTCCTATTGCATGAGCAATCTGCCTAATTTGCAATCATATGGGTGCTTAGTACAAGGCGGGTTATCTGTGTAATTTTGTTTTGTTGCAGTCAATTTTTCACACGCATCCCTTTATTTTATACAGAATATATTCATTCAATTTCACTTTTTTTACGCAGGCTTTTAGTCGGTGCCCTCTTCCTATTCCTTGCAGTACCTTCAACAGCGATGGGTCGATATTTGCTTATGCAGTAAGTCAAGTGATGCTTGAGCATCTTGTTGTACTTTATTAGTTTGTAACTATATGTGCAACCATGTTCTCTGACCAGGTTGAATTTAGACGTATTTTATTATTTCCCGTAACACAGTTCTGCAATGAATTAGACATCTTGAATGCCCATATTAAACATGGTGAAAGAACTGCCTGATGTTTTCCATTCGTTAGATAGACTTTGAGTTCAAATGGATGCCCGGTCCTGCTTGACCTGCTATGTTAAATGCATTCCCATAGATTTTGGATTCAAATGAAATGCTTGTTCTTGTTGAGCTGTTTTTTGTTTTTTGTTTTTGAAAAAAATGCTAAGTCATAGTTCTAACTGAGGCTCCAAGTTTTAAAGAAAATGACTAGAGTTTGTTAACCATGATTACTGTTAACCAGGTCTGCTATGACTGGAGCCGTGGGGCTGAAAACCACAACCCTGCCACTGCAAAGACATCCATCTATCTTCACAGTCCACAGGTAAGATTTGATTACAGTTATCATCCTGAGATTCTTTCCTGAAAGTTTGTCTCACAATGCATTTGCACTTGCGTTCCCTCATTTTGAATAGGAATCCGAGGTTAAAGGGAAGCCGAGAATCGCAACAGGAAGGAAGTGATTATCCAGCTATGCAAAACCGAAGAGTGCAGAAGAAATCATGTACATTGGAAGACAAAAACGTTTCTCCAGGACCTCTCTGTGCCCATCTTGGAGGATGCTTTTCACTTGGTTGGTCATCAATTTTGTTGTGTCCAGTCTCGTGTTAGCATCTGGTAGATGTAAATGTCAAGTCTACCCGTAATCACTGAAGATAGGGTTTAGTCGCAGGTTTTAGCATGCATCATTTTGCAATGTCTAGTCCTATTTAAGTTATGTTTACCAAGTTTCTGCGAGTCTTATGTTGTCGATATAATTAGATCAGCCCGTACTGTCTCTGAGGGAAGTGTTGCAAGTGATGTAAATTATTATGAAATGTAAGCTTCATATTTCGTTAGAATTATCGCCACGTTCTGAGATCTACTAAAATTTACCCGTGAAACCAGTGGATGCTGACTTTCTGGTTTTTGGCCCGTGAATCTGAATGGCCTACTTGAATTTGAAATGGTAGCCATCTGAAGAAAATACGACTAACCTGTTCAGCTCATTTTGATTGGTATTCATGTACTCTGCTTGACGCTACCGTCAGGTCTGGTAGGGCAAAAGGTGAACTAAGCAAGAAGAGATTTGTCTCAGAAACATCAAAAGCATGTGTTGGATGCCGGCGATTCTGGGACTGGGAAGCGATGGTAAAGGAACTAGCTTGCAACATGTTTTCTGTTAGCAGCGGAAATGCGCATAACCCAAGTTTATTTTAAGCTAATCAAGTGTGTTTACCTGCTACCAAACCTTGACATCAAAGACAAAAACCCAGCGTCCCAGGCAGAATGAACAAAGCACCTAACATCTTATCATTAAGACAGTCAGCAGCTATGTCAACAGAAAAGAAAAGAAAATGTCACTACAACAACAAGATCCAAGATCAGAGGTAACTTGAAAAGTTGGAAAGAAGAAGAAACCCAACCTACTAAGCCTGAACATCTGAACATCCTGGTACATCAACGCAGTGCTATCGATCTGTCATTTTCGTCATGCTCTTGCTACTCTTTCTTCAATGCTCCATCATTCCATCCCATCCTGTTCGAATTACCCAAAAAGAGAAAATGAAGGAGATGAGAAATTGAGAATGCCATAGAAAACAGATAAAACATAGGAGTATGTTCAACTACATTGTGTGTGTGTGTGTGTGTGTGTGTGTTTGTTTGTTTTTTTTTTTTGAGGATAGTGAACCTCCTGACACGCTCAAATGTTGCAGCCGGTAATCTGTAGTAGCTCCTTGCTCAATCGTCCCTCATGGCTCCTGCTGCTATCTGCTCTGTATGCATGCCTTTATTCGCTTCCATTGTAAATATAGGCATTTCTAGGATTCATAATTTTGTGCCATAATATATAAGCAATTCTAGGAAATGAAGAGAAATTTATGGTACTTTTTAATGTCAATTTGTGGCATCTCCAGATACCTTTAACACTTTGAATATACTAGCTTGCCGTTGCATGCACATAAAGACAAACATATTTAAGCTTCTTGCCTCCAGGTAAAAGCAGCATACATGTCAACAAATGCATATATTAATTCTGCCATGCATTTTTTTCCTTTTCCATAAAAACAGCACTACATATTTTCTCATTGTTCTCTTTTTTTAATATTTAAATATTTCGTACACCAGTTGGTAGAAAATTTCACCAAAGTAACAACTCACTTATTTTATTTATAATGCAGAATTACAGAAGCACCAGGTTTGACAGACAGTACAGGTACATACTTTAAATCACAATTCGACTCAAACCAACACAGAGCAGCTCCAAATTGTACACTAACAACCGCAGCAACACAAAGACTTCAACAGATACTCGAAGAACTTTCAACAGAGTTGACACCCAGTTGCAGAAATTTATAGTGGATTCACTGACTCCAGCTCTCTAGCAGCACACAAACTGCACCTTTCATAGCACACACCATCTGCAATTCATCCCCACCGTGTTCTTCACTTCGTCGTCTTCGTTTGTCTCATCCTGTTTGATATGCCAATACATGGAAATGAATGAATATGAGTTAGTTTCTTTCTGATATTGTGGGATCATATTGGCATGAAACATTGCAGTCACTCACCTCTCGAATTTAGCATTTCTGTCGAGAAGAGACCCCGTGCCCGCACCATATTGATTTGGATCATCTGCTTCACCCTCGACTTTAGCATTTGTTGAATGAGTCTCTCAACCGATATTCCGTTATGTCGATTCAACAGCATCAAACACCAAAAAGAAAATTGACCCAAACAAGGGAGTGGCAAGTGAGGAATTATACATATTAAATGAGGTATTAAATATTAGATGACACATAATTTGCAGGATGGAAGAAAGAAATGTATGACTAGTACTGCATCAACTTAGAGGATGAAACGAATCAAACGACAAGTCGTAGCAATTCTTACAGGTGACTTACAATTTTGATAAGCCCATGGGAAGTTTCAATCTTTCCATAAGTTTTTGCTAGTTCAAAACTGCAACTGACACGGTTAGGAAGCGCCTTAACGGTGGCTTTGATGAGGCAAGCAACATTGTTAGCGTTGCTATCTTCCCTATTGGCCTCCGGATCATAGTCTCTGTGACTAACCGAGCACCCATAGATATGGACCTCAACCTTGTTGAGGGTGGAGAGGTGCCAGATGCCGAAATCCAGTAGCACCATTCAGGCACTCATGAACACAGAACCGAAGCTTGAGGTGCTCAAGATTTGGCATTGATCCTTTTTCAAATTCTGGTGTGGTTCCACAAGATATCATGAGCAGACCAAAATATTTCAAGCATCTGAATCTTTTATAGCTAGGGACTAAGATCCTCCCATTGGTGCCGTAAAAGGTTTTTAGCTTGAGAAAAATCAAGTTGGGTATTGCTCCAAGGATCTTAACATGTTTTGGTCTTAGACAGTAGATATAGAGCTTTGATTCCTTGACATTTCCAAGTGAGCTCATCCAATTTGGAACCTTAGAGATGAAACAATATGTGATGTGCAGCTTCTGGAGGCCACAAGTAGTAGTAGTAGTAGGGCAGCAAGATTCCAGTGATAGTGGGTAAGGACCTGGCCAAATGCGGATATTGCCGATATATAGATTATGAACATTGCATGAAGAAATTAAAGCATGCATAAAACTCTGAAGGCCCTCCTCATCTTGGACAAAATACCAATCAAAATCCCATTTTACCTTCAATGTCCTCAGCTTCGTTAGCTGACTAAATTCATGCAAACATTCCCACTATTGTTTGAACGACACAAAACCAAACTCACTTAGCTCCTCCAGGCTCTGCAACTTTGCAATTGTTCCTTTAGGAAATCTAGCTAAGTGAGAGATATAAAGCCGGGCCAATCTGCAAAGCCTTGTGATAGCTGAAGGCAATTCTACAACTGACACACCTAGTAGGTCCAGTGTTTCTAGATAAATTCTCCAGCCCTCCTGTTCTTGCATTGAGCCCAAAATCTAATAAAGGGGAATTTAGACGCAAGTACCTCAGATGTAACATCATTTCGATATGCGTGTGGAGATTGTGGCAATCGGGTATCTACATGGCAAGCTTATCCGACTGGAGGTAGGGATAGATTGTGCCTGCCATATTTGTAAGCTGAACATGACTTGGGTGTTACGATTGCCGATAGAGATAAGGCAATCGGCCTATAGTCACGATTTGGTAAGATTGAGGAAACCAACTTAGAGTAAGATAGGGTTTCCGATCTGTAAGCCCTCCTCCCAAGACTATATAAGGGGGGTAAGGGGCGTCCCTGGAGGGATATCCTATGTTAGATCAGTTTTGAGCTTTGAGCCTTAGATCACGAGATCAATAAAGACACTCGGCGGATCGAATCCACCGAAACAGGAGTAGGGTATTACCTCACGAGAGGGCCTGAACCTGTCTAAACCTTCTTCTTCTTCTAACCCATTGTGCTTGGCGATCTCGATTGCGACCCCGAAATTATATTGCCGAAACCAAGTTTCGATAGTTGGCGCGCGTAGGGGGCCCGCGCGTCGAGACTTCTTCAACAATCTCGCCGACAAGCGTGATGGGATCTCCTTCAAGACTCGGCGACTTCGCCGCCAACTCGTCGACGATTCCTCCTCCGACTCGGATTCGGACCGGTCGGTAGGAGAAATCCACTCGACACCGTTCGGACTTCCGAACAGCGCCACGATCTACAACGACATCTTGAAGACCAAGATGCAATCTACTTTCTCCGACGACGAACTTCACTCGGCACCATTCGGATTACCGAATACCGCCGAGATCTGCGCCAATCTTCTCGCCTCCCCGACGGAAGCGATCTACTCAGATGAAGACCTCTCAGTACCATTTGGATTACCAAACGTCGCCGAGATTTTCAGCAAACTTCTCTCCCCCGAGTCGGCGGCGACCCACTCGGAGGAGCCCACGCCCCCAAGATCTGACTCGGACTGGAACGATCCAGATCTGGGTTACCCAGGATCAAGGGAGGTCGCCGTCATCCTCCCATCATTCGGCTCCTGCTCATCTTCGGAGCTCAATGGATACCTCAGCTCCGCCGGCTTCGACAACCTCTACGGCATCCCTTCTGACGAAGCCGACAACTCCGACTGCCACATGGACTGTGAGCCGAAGTGCTTTGATGTCCTCATGGCCAAGCCTGACGAGTCCGACTCACCATGGCCGAAGGCTTGCTGAAGAAGAGCGAGCGGGTGGAGCTCCAGCGCAAGACGGCCGAAGAAGAGAAACAACGTAAGGACGAGGCCGATAAAAGGAAACAGGACCTACGTGCGGCGGACGATCGCCAGAGGCCATCCTCCAAACACGGGTCCGCAACACCAACATCTTCCAAACGCCACAGCGAACGCGTCGCCGCACTTACCCTCTTGGACACCGTCATGGAGACGGCACCCGCCAACGTGACTCCTATACTCAACAAGATCAAGACCATCGTCGCTGCCACGGCTAACGGCCATCCCACCACTTCGGCACGAAGACCGACTGAATCTGTGGCCGAAACGCCAGACAAGAGCCGGCTTCCACCTCTAAGGTCAGGAGACTATAAGAGGCCCGAGCCGGATCGGTCGACGACCAGGCCAAGAGGCCCACCTCGCGAGTCCACGCTGAAGTACCAGGAGCAGACGGCCGACTCCCGCGACAAACGACACGGACGTCCACCCGTCCACCACCGAGCCCGCCGCAACGGCCTCCAGCTACCCAACCACCTAATCCGAAGACCCCGCCGAGTGATCTCGCGGAAGTCCTCGATCGCCGCTACCAGAGCGCGACCGACACACTCGGGAAGATCGGAGGGGATCACCCGATAGCGGCGACGACGGAGTACCAGCCTTCACTCGGGAGCTCCGTCGAGTGCATTGGCCGAATGGGTTTAAGCCCACAGGGATTGAAAGGTACGATGGCAAGACCGACCCTGAATCTTGGCTAACCGTATACACCCTTGCCATCCGAGCTGCAGGTGGCGACAACAAGGCTATGGCCAATTACTGCCCGTGGCCCTCGCAAACTCGGCCGAAATTGGCTCACGAGCCTGCCAAGAGGCTCAATCGGCTCGTGGAGCGAGCCGAGGGACCACTTCATCGCCAACTTCCAAGGTACCTTCGAGAGGCCCGGCACGCACTTTGACCTATACAACGTCATCCAAAAGCCGGACGAGCCTCTGAAGGATTACATTCGTCGTTTCTCCGAGAAGCGCAACAAGATCCCGAACATCACCGATGACATCATCATCGCCGCCTTCCGAAGGGAGTCCGTGATGAGCCGCTCATCGGGAAGTTCGGCGCAAACCACCGAAGACGGTGAAACAAATGTTCGAGATGGCGAACTCATACGCCAAATCCAATGACGCCATTAAGGCCGCCCGTCAAGACCGGCCCGATAGAAGGGAGGACAAGCAAGCGGGAGGAAACCGTAATCCTAAGAAGGATGGCGGCAACAACGGCAACCAGGGCCGAAAGATCGCAAGCGCCGATCCGAGGACTTAGTGGCCGCAACATCCAACACTCAACGCCGTCCCGAGTCGCCGCCTACGACGCCATCATGAACGCCAAGTGCACCCACCATCCGAATCATAAGTACGCGGCGAAGGACTCGCTTTATCTACAAGCGGTTCGCCGAGCAACAAGACGCGGCGCGGCTCAACAAGAAGCCGACGACGAGGCCGACTCGTCAGCACCAAAAAGAACAACGCGACGAAAATGCCGAACCTTTTCAAGACCCAGTAGGGGAGCTCAACCACATCTTCGGAGGTCCGCTAGCCTATGAATCCAAGAGAAAACAGAAGCTAACGACGGGAGGTCAACGCGGCTCAACCCGAAGTCCCTCGTATCGCGATGGTCGGAAGTGGCCATCACCTTTGACCGCTCGGATCATCCCGACCGAGTGGTTCATCCGGGCGCTATCCACTCGTCCTAGATCCCGTGGTCCGCAATATCGGGCTCAATCGCGTCCTCATCGACGGGCGGCGCCTCAACATCCCGTTTGCCAAGACCATGGATGAGATGCGATCCCGAGGGCCGAACGAAGGCAAGCTCAGCCCCCTTCCACGGAGTTATCCCGGGGCTATCTTCAACACCACTCGGGCATATCTCCCTCCCAGTCACCTTCGAGGCCCGAGAGAACTTCCGAACGGAGAACGTCACCTTTGAGGTGGCCGACTTGAAACAAATATCATGCCATCATCGGAAGGCCCGCGCTTGCCAAGTTCATGGCGATCCCTCACTACACCTACCTCGCATGAAGATGCCGGGTCCCAACGGCGTCATCACTCTTCGTAGCGACGTGAAGCAAGCCTTCACCTGCGACAAGGAGAGCTGCGACATGGCCCAATCTCGCGAGAGATTACGTGGCCAACAAGAAGTCCGATTGGCTGCATCAACTTCGGCAGAGGGCGAAGTCCCCGCGAAGAAGATAGCCAAATCGGGATCCGCGACGCCAAGACCAAGAAGATCTCCCTTGATCCGTCGGATCCCTCGAAACTGCCGTAATCGGCGCCGACCTAGATCCCAAATAGGAAAGCGCGCTCGTCACCTTCCTCCAAAATAATAAAGATGTTTTTGCTTGGAAACCATCCGATATGCCCGGAATTCCTAGGGAGGTGATCGAGCACTCTTTGAACGTCAAAGATGACGCCAAACCGATAAAACAACGATTACGCAGATTCGCGCAGGATCGAAAAGACGCTATCAAAGAAGAACTCGCAAAGCTCTTGGCCGCCGGCTTCATTAAAGAAGTCCTCCATCCCGACTGGCTAGCCAACCCAGTCCTGGTCCGCAAAAAGACGGGGCAATGGCGCATGTGCGTTGATTATACTGACCTAAACAAAGCCTGCCCCAAAGATCCGTTCTCGGCCGCCTCGCATCGACCAAGTCGTCGACTCACAATGGCGCCAACTCCCGAGTTTCTGGATCGTTACTCGGGCTATCACCAAATCAGCCTAAAAGAATCCGATGCCTGAAGACATCGTTCATCACGCCGTTTGGGGCCTACTGCTACATCACCATGCCTTTCGGCCTGAAGAACGCCGGAGCCACATACCAACGCATGATCCAAAGATGTTTCCAGACGCAGATCGGCAAGAACGTTGAAGCTTACGTCGACGATGTTATCATCAAGACCAAGCAGAAAGAAGACCTGATCGCCGACTTGGAAGAAACCTTTGCGAACATCCGGACCTTCAGAATGAAGTTAAACCCGGAGAAGTGCACTTTCGGCGTTCCATCAGGCAAACTGCTCGGTTTCATGGTGTCACATCGCGGCATTGAAGCAAATCCAGAGAAGATCAACGCCATCTTAAGCATGAAGCCCCCGAGTAACCAAAAGGACGTCCAGAAGCTCACCAGCTGCATGGCGGCACTAAGCCGTTTCATATCCCGACTCGGCGAATGAGGCATGCCATTCTTTAGATTGCTAAAGAAGACGGACGACTTCCAGTGGACCGCGGAAGCCAACAAAGCCTTTGAAGATTTCAAAGAGTTCCTTACCACGCCACCGTCCCGGCCTCGCCTCGGCCCAGGAACCTCTCGGCTGCAGCGTTTCAGCCACTCACCAAGTGGTCAGCACGGTCCTTGTGGTCGAACGCGAAGAAGAAGGACGGACTCAGAAGATTCAAAGGCCAATCTACTTTGTTAGCGAAGTATTGGCAGGAGCCAAAATTCGCTACCCTCAGGTACAAAAGCTGCTCTATGGTGTTCTAATAACCACGAGGAAATTGGCACACTATTTTCGGGTCACTCGGTCACCGTTGTCACCTCTTTCCCACTCGGCGATGTCATCCACAACCGCGAGGCAACCGGACGCATCGCCAAGTGGGCCCTAGAGCCGATGCCGCCGGACTCGACTTTCAAGGCAAGGACGTCCATAAAGTCACAAGCCTTGGCGGACTTCCGGCCGAGTGGATCGAACAAAGAAGAGAACATGCCTCGGAAGACCTCCAACACTGGACCATGCACTTCGACGGATCCAAGAGGATCACCGGCTTGGGAGCGGGAGTTGTGCGATCTCCCGACCGGGAAAGGCTAAGATATGCCCTTCACCTCCACTTCTCCGCCTCACACAACGTTGCCGAGTACGAAGCCCTTCTACATGGATGCGCCTCGCAGCTTTCACTCGGGATACGTCGGCTTATTGTGAAAGGCGACTCTCACCGGTCGTCAATCAAGTAATGAAGGACTCGGTCCCGGCTAAACGACACGTGGAGGCCTACGGCAAGAGGTCCGCAAGCTTGAGGACAAGTTTGATGGGCTCGAACTCTCTCATGTCCTGAGACATAACAACGAAGCTGCCGATGAGCTGGCATAGTTCGGATCTAAGCGCGAAGCTGCCCTAACAGACGTCTTTGTCGAACATCTCTACGAACCAACCATCACGGCAAAGACAACTCTCACCGAGCAAACCACGAACGAAGTCGCCATGACCGATACCGACCGGAGGACGCCGCTCATCAAATTCTTAACCCAACAAGAGTTGCCGGATGACCGGGATGAAGCAGAACGCGTCCGGCGTCGTTGCCAAGCATACGTCATGGTTGACTCCGATCTATACAAGAGAAGCCCCTCCGGAATTCTAATGAGGTGCATCACACCCGAAGAAGGGAAGCAGCTACTCCAAGACATCCACTCGGGCATATGCGGAAGCCACGCGGCAGCACGCACTCTAGTTGGCAAAGCTTACGGGCAAGGTTTCTTCGGCTTACTGCGGTCTCCGACGCGGATAAAGTCGTACGAACTGCGAAGGCCGCCGCTTTTGCGACAAAGCCATGTCCCGCCCAGAGCTTCAAACAATCCCACTTTCCCGGCCGTTCGCGGTATGGGGCCGGACATGGTTGGCCCTTTCAAAAAAGCTCCAGGAGGATTCACACACCTCTTCGTCGCAATCGACAAGTTCTCCAAATGGATTAAGGCCAAGCCGGTCGCCACGATTACTGCTAATAAAGCAAGGGACTTTTTCCTCAACATCGTGCACCGCTTCGGCATCCCAAACAGAACCATAACTGACAATGGGACTCAATTCACGGGAGGCATCTTCAAGGAATTCTGCGAAGACTTCGGAATCAAGATCTGCTACGCATCAGTAACTCACCCCAAAAGCAACGGACAAGTCGAGCGAGCCAATGGCATGGTCCTCCAGGGCATCAAGGCCCGCGTTTTCGACCGCCTAAACCCTTACGCTGGCAAGTGGGTCCAAGAACTTCTCTCGGTTTTATGGTCGCTGCGAACCACACCCGGGCGGGCTACCGGCCAAACTCCTTTCTTTTTGGTCTATGGCGCGAAGCCATGTTGCCAAACGAGATGGAATATGAGTCCCTCCGGTCCGCAGCTTCAACGATGAACGCTACGACCCCGACCGAGTGGATGACCTCACCCGATTGGAAGAGGCCCGTGAGGCGGCCCTCATCCGTCGGCCAAATACCTTCAAGGGCTCGGAAGATACCACAGTCGCAACGTGCGAGCACGAGCTTTCATTGTTGGCGACCTGGTCCTGCGCAAGATCCAGACCACCAAAGACCGACACAAGTTATCTCCCTTATGGGAGGGACCGTACATAATCGCTGAAGTGACTCGGCCCGGTGCATACCGGCTAAAGCGTGAAGACGGGTCTATGGTGGAAAACTCCTGGAACATCGAGCATCTTCGACGATTTTATGCCTAATTCGGCCAAGGCTTCATGTTTTCCTTGACTGCCAACCTCAAGCAAGATGACTTCTTGAGTTAGCAGTCGGGGGCTGTACACATGTCAATAAAGCTCAAGTTTTCCTCATCAACTTTTGTGCATAATTTGGTTTATCATTGTTTAATGTCCTTCGATTCGAGTTCAGTGTCTAAGGACTGAGAGTTTTCCGATGACCTAATCGAGTCTAGGCTTGATGACAGCCAGACGAAAACTACTTAAGAAATTTCACGCAAAAGCTCGGATCAAGGCATTAACATAAATAAACCAAATATATCACAAGTTCTACATCAGAGCGTTACGGTTATGCGATATTTACAAGACAAAGTCAGAAAGACAAATCAAATCTTGAAGTTATTTACTACATCAAGGGATATTTTCTTCGCCGCCTCCTGCGCTTCACTCAGCATGTCCAAGGCCTGCTCATCGATCGTTCCGTTAGCAAAGCCTTCCCCAACCGAGTTGATATCTACTCGGGGGTAGAGGGACTTGGTCTGTGCAAGAGCCAGACCAGCCCCCATGTTGGCCGCTTCGGTGATGTTGGCCAGGTACCGGTCAGGAGCCAGCCGCAGCTTGTCAAATATTTCCACCGGCTCCAACGAACTGGCCCCGACTCCTTGATCGAATAAGGACAACAAGATCGGCATAGCGGCATTAGCGACCTCTTCCCGGATCTCGTCGCTCTGTTTGATCCGCCCAAGCAAGACGTCGTATTGGGCTCGGGTCTTTACCTTGTAAGCTGCCAAAAGCTCCGAATCATTCAAAGCACTCGGAAATGAAGCAGTGCAAGAAGTTTTACTCCAAAGAGGCTTACCTTCAAACTCGGCCTCCATCTCGGCTTTATCGAGGCTGACTGCCTCCAACTGGACTTGAAGCGAATGGACCTCCGAAGAATTTTCTACAAAAGAAGATCGTCAACAACCGAGATTAACATGGGAATCATGAAGAAGTTTGGAGGGACGGGCTTACTTCCGATTGATCCGCGGAGGTCGAGGTTCGCCTCCCGAAGCTCTGCGATCTCCCTCCTTAAAGCCGCATCCCTTGACGCGGCCTCCTCCCGAGTGGCCTTCAGCTCTCGCTGAACGTCCTCTAAGGAGTTCAGGTGGGGAACCAGCTTCTCCAGCACCTCAGATTTTGCCATGGAACGGCAATATTCTTTCTACGCGCAAAAGCAGAAGAGTGACCAACTGAAAGACAATGATAGTACAATTTAAGAGAAAGACGAAGGCTTACGTTGAGCAGCGGGTCGCCTCGTTCGGCTCTCGACAAGGGCATCCCTTTCATCTTTTCGGCTTGCCGGTCCAGGATGACGCCCTGCCTCTCGCCTTCCGAGTCCCGCCACTCGATCCTAATCGGGGAACCTGTGTCTCGGAGGATCGCAACCCGGGATCTCCTCTACGTGGCGCAAACGAGAGGGACAAATGAAGACATGAAAGATTCAAACTGAAAGAGCAAAAGAGTACTTCAAAACAAATCTCACCAGTTTTGGCGGTCGCTTGCTTAGGTGGAGCGGCCCGGCTGGCCTCCTTCTTCTGACTCCGCACCGAGTGGCCCTCAGTCGGGGGCGCTTGAGTCGCGGCCTCGCATTTCCGGCCGCGACCGGTTTACGATCGGGATATCCTGGCGGCGGGGCTCCTTCCTCGGGGCATCCTTCTTCGGAGGTGAAGGTTGTTTCCGAGCGTTCGCACTCGGCGTGTGGCTCCGGGCTTTGGCTCGCGGCCTCGGCACCTCGGGAGAGCAGCGGGGGTCGGTCCTTCACTCCCCGGCAGGATCTATGTCCTGGGGCCTCCTACGAAAGTGAACACAGCAGGGGTAAAGATAAAGAAAAGTTTTTAGTGAAAGAGTTCAGACTTCGGTTTCAGAGCATACCTGGATGACCGGCGGATCTTCGGCACTGTCCGCGGCGATCGTCTCAAAGGTGGGGTCTCGGTGGGAGGAGCCGGGACGTCGTCATCCGAGTCCTCGATAATCAGCCTCCTCTTGCTCGCACGCTTGTTCGAGTCTTCACTCGGTGCTCGCTTCCCGACCGGGTTGCCTTGGATCTTGATCCTGCCAGTCGGCTTCTTGGCGGGGCGACGCGGCGCGTCGTCGTGGGACACCTTGTATGGCTTGGAGGTGATAGAGGCGTTTTCCTGTGGAAGAAAGAGTGTACAATGATAAGAGACAAGACGTCAAGATTGAAAGATACTATGATGAAACCAGTCGGCTTACCGGAGGAGGAGGTCGGTGGATGCTGAAGAGAAGAACCGGCAGAATGAGGGCCCGCTCAACTGCGATTCCAGTCGAGAAGATCTTGTACATCCGGATCTTCAGGATTTCGTAGCTGAGTGGATCTGGATCTTCCCGATTGGGGTCCGTTCCGCCTTCATACTCGAAGGCCGGCTTCGACCGTTCCTTGATCGGCGCCAGTCGGCACCTGATGAAGTGCCGAGTGATCTGTTCTCCGCGAAGACCCTTTTGTTTCATCGCTAGGATCTTCGCAAGTAGCTTGTTGGCCTCGTCCCAATCTTGGGCTACTGGGACAGTGCTCCATGATGGATTGGGGACAGGAGGAAAGCCGACGAAAGATGGCAGGCTGGGTTCTAGGTTGCTAATGTAGAACCAGCCCGCATGCCATCCCTTATTGGAAGACTTCAAAGGAAGGGAAAAATACTCCTTGCGGAGAGATCCGCGGAGTTGGAAACTTGCCCCGCCAACAACGCAAGGGTGGTCCTTGTTCGGATGCGGTTTGAGATAGAACATGCGCCGGAAGAGTTGGAAGTGGGGGAGGATGCCAAGGAAGGCTTCACATACATGAATGAAGAGAGCGATGTGAAGCATTGAGTTGGGGTTCAGATGGTAGAGATGAAGCCCATAGTAATCCAGAAGCCCCCGGAAGAACTCGGAGGTGGGAAGGCTGAACCCGCAATAGAAGAAAGAAGTGAAAACGACGAGCTCACCGGTGTTCGGGGTTGGGAAATCTTCTCCCGCCGCCGGGCGCCATCCCACGATTTCCTTTGGCGGAAGCACGCCGTGCTTCACCATCTCCTTGAGGGTGGATTCCCTCACATCCGAAGCGCCCATTGGTCGAACGGAATCCTCTTTTCCTCCGCCATGAGAGTGGTGTTGATGGGAAGTGGATCTGATCGGAAAAGGTCGGGTTTTTTGACAAAGGAACGTGGGAGATTTGGCTGCGGAGGCTGGTTGTTGCAAAGAGCGAGTTCCTAGATGGATGGATTTGGGAGCGCGCGAGTCTAGGGTTCTCCGCAATGAACTGATGAACAGTGTTGTGAAGAGGGGAATTTTTGGAAGATGAAGAGGCGGGGACGACCTCACGCCTTTATAGAAAGATTTGAGGGTTGCGCTAGGTTTTCTGGTGAGTGGGCCGAGCCCATAAGAAAATCTACGGCCCAGCTAAGGTGTGGCCTGACGCGTGTCCTTGAGGACTTAAGCGGATGAGCTTAAGCAGATTTGCCCTGGCAATATGCACGTGTCCGAGTGCCCTATACCTTTGAAAATCCTTCCATAACGCGGTTTGCTTGACTTCATGAGAAGCTAGCACGATGCAAATTGGAAGGTGGCCAACGGCTAAGTTTCTATAGCTGCCTTGATGACAAGGGCTATTTGGTTTTTTAGCATTTGGCTAATTAATTAGATCGATGCTATTTTTCCACCTTGGTGAAGATCTTTATAGATTAAGACCAGTGTTATGGCATAAGTTATTTAATAACTTGGTCATATTTTTCATATGATTGAAAAAACTTGTCTTCCCATGAGGGACGATTAAAATATTTGTTTCGGGATGACTCGAGCAGATCCACTCGGATAAGCATGAGCTTACCGAGTGCTTTTCACCCACGAGGGTTGATTGAATTATTTGTTCTGAGATGACTCAGGCAAATTCACTCGCATGAGATTTCTGTGATTGCTTTAGCATGAGCTAAGCATCTACATAAGAATGATTTTTTATAGTTCTTGACTATATGCTTAGCCTATTTTGACTAACCACATAGTCGGGGGCTACACCTAATTAGGTGCATCAGGAGATGCACCTAGATATTTATTTTTGAGAATTTTTTAGATATTTTACAGCCCTTCACAGTCTTTGGAGCCACTCGGGGAGATTCAGGCAGAGATGATGGAATCACTCGGCGCCAAAAGCACTCGGTCAAAGAGGTTTTTGGTTGCATGCTGTTTTGGTCTGAAGTTGAGCCGTCTCGTCAACTGAAAAGGACTCGGGGGCTACTGTGGAGATTGTGGCAATCGGGTATCTACATGGCAAGCTTATCCGACTGGAGGTAGGGATAGATTGTGCCTGCCATATTTGTAAGATAAACATGATTTGGGTGTTACGATTGCCGATAGAGATAAGACAATCGGCCTATAGTCACGATTTGGTAAGATTGAGGAAACCAACTTAGAGTAAGATAGGGTTTCCGATCTGTAAGCCCTCCTCCCAAGACTATATAAGGGGGGTAAGGGGCGTCCCTGAAGGGATATCCTATGTTAGATCAGTTTTGAGCTTTGAGCCTTAGATCACGAGATCAATAAAGACATTCGGCGGATCGAATCCACCGAAACAGGAGTAGGGTATTACCTCACGAGAGGGCCTGAACCTGTCTAAACCTTCTTCTTCTTCTAACCCATTGTGCTTGGCGATCTCGATTGCGACCCCAGAAATTATATTGCCGAAACCAAGTTTCGACAATGCGCCACCTAAGCCCCAGTTTCCTCCTAGGTCCCAATTATCTTCTTGATCCAGCACACAAAGAGCCGCGAAGGCCGGCAAATGGTGTTCTCCCAAAATCTCCAAAAAGAGTAAGCTATCGAACATGTTCTCAGATGGTGGAGAAGATCAAAGTAACTCAGAGATAATATCTTTGTCATGTTCCCAGCATCAGGGTTCTTAGCAAGTGCACAACCAATATCAGTTAGCATCCTGTCCCATTCATCTTTTGCATGCTTGCCAGCTAACAAGCTACATACAGTAATAATTGCCAATGGTAATCCAGCATACTTTGCCAATATCTCATCACAAACTTTTTCCAGATGGGGATAGTATAATTCCCTGGAACAAAATGCTTTTTGGCAAAACAACATTTTGGAGTCAGCAAAATTAAGGGCTTCCATTTGATAAACACAACCACCATCACTTGAGCAATGTGATGCAGCTGCCGCATTACGTGTTGTCATGATAATTCTGCTACCACATCTATTATTGAAAAAGGCAAGGCTGACAGCTTTCCATGCTTCGACATCCCAAACATCATCAATTACAACAAAGTACATGTTTCATGATTTTACCAGGGTTAGTTAATCATATATCACTTAAGTATGCCTATTATCCTATTGCAATCAGGGCTATCCTACAGCAACCAGGCTGTATGCAAGCATGCATGCTTACTCTAGCACTCAGGTCCCCAATTTTGTAAGTATCAATGGAGAACCTAGTTAGCAACATGGATATGTATTTTTAAAAGATATATATGGTCAGCTTCTGCACAAACAAATTTGCAAGTGAACATGTGACAACGTATCTAAAATGCATCATGTTTTTGAGGACTTTCAGTTGTTTGGAATGCAAAACTTTCACAGCTGGTAGTTTTTTTTTCCCACTGGGTATTGGGAAAAACTCCCGCCTTTCCAAATGAGGTTTTAAAGTTCACGTGTCATTATTTGCCTTCAAGCAGTACACATTTGTCATTTGCCAGTACACATTGCACTCAGAGGAAATAAATCTTATTTGTAGATTAGGACATAATTGAAAAAGAAATCAAGCAGTACAAACTTGCACATATGTTGTCATTTGCCATCAAGAAGTTAATTTTTCATGAATGTTGTTACACTATTATCTAAAGATGGTTTAGAAAGTTTATGTAATTTACCCCAGAAAGTTATATTATCTTTCGTCCAAAAATAAGTTCATTTTTCACCCAACCCACACATATCAATACAAAACCATAAAGACTAGAATGCCCTCACTTTATCAAATCCAAATGCAATTATTCATCTCTTTATCTATTCCCAATGCATTTAACTCATACTTTCACAAAATCTGATACAATGATTGCTAAAAATGAACTTATTTGGAGACAAATGTGAGGGGTCAAGAATGATCGAGAAGTAAAGCCTGGTTAACCTCTTGCTTTTAGCAGATGTGTATGCACTTTATAAACAAAGAAAATGCATATATTTAAGCCACTAATTACTGGTCATTGTATGTTTGTTGATTTCCATGCATGTGTTAATAAAGGTTTCCATGCTTAACAGTATATACAAAATCATTAGTTGTGTATGAGTGGATTACCGGTTTTACCTTTTATCTTTGAGGTAGCCCCTTATTCTGTCTATGAGTTGTCGCTCATCTTCAGATGTGTAGATCAGTGAACCCTACTTCAGTAAGCATTTGTCTTAAAACACTTTTATATTAGGACTTCTTGACACAGATACAAAACCAGTGCATTCAAATTGGCATTTGAATTGATGGAAGACTTGGTTGGCAAAGAGTAGTACTATTAAGTCTACGATGCGAGGCAAATGTTACTCAAATGTAATAAAATTCTCAGCTCCAATATCAAATCTCAACATCATGTTTCCTAGGGAATTTGTAGCAGGAGCAGGTAAGACTACACAGAACGTCAAAAAAACCACAGCCAAATGATTGAGAAAAGGAAAACTTGAAAAAAAAATTCATGCATATCTCCCAAGGCCCTTCGCCAGTGAGTTACAACAGGCATACTAACATTGACACCTGAATGTGGTACATACATATACTTTAGCACCATTTGTGGGCATGCTATTCTTTTTCTTTTTTACAAGTCATGATATTCATAGTTCAGATCGTGGCTCGTAAGTTGTAACAACATTGGATGATGTAGTTGCCAAGAATTCGCATACTTGCATTCCATTCAGTATAATTGTTATGTCAGCTTGTGCACGTCTGATGGTCTTGATTGAGCTGCATGATGTGTTCAGAGTGCATCTTTACCAAGAGATCGATTAACTGTTCTTCAACATCATCCTCCTTGCTGGGCCTTCGCACAGTTGTCCTCCCATTGCTTGTGACCATCACAACTACATCTTTGTAGTTCGCTAGCTCGTTGGCGACCACAACATTCATACCATACTTTCTCAAAGCTGCCTCAGCCTTCTGCAGAAGGATATCTGGGTCCGTCTCAAGCTGTAATGTGCAGGTATTAGGGGCCAGCAATAAGGTTGGTCTAGTCATCTAGACTCTAGAAAATAAGATTTTCGAGAGTAACACGAGCAGAATGAAGCTAACAATGTGAGGCTTTCTTTACTGCAGAAAAAAGTTTGAGCAATACTAGCTCCCAGTGGAAGTGTGAAAGTACATCAAACTAACCTTGAAGGATACACAAAATGCTGACGGAGCCCATTGTTTCCTCAGAATGAAAAGCATCTTTGGAACTTGATTGAGTTGCATGTTCAAAGGGCCACTTGCTGACTCAATTTTATGTTTAGCCTGCCAAAACATGTGTGAGGTACATAATGACCATGTCGCCTATATTATAAATATAGCTTGTATTGAATAATAGCCTCAAGGAGGCAATATAAGGAGTACAAGAGCGCGTATAGCAAAAGGACTCTAACTTATATATGTAAAGGAATAATCTAAATATGTAAATGACTAACTATTACTGCATAGGGAGCAATATATATGAAACATCTGATAACAAGGAGTCATTTCCTATGCTAGGTAACTCCAACATATGCTACGCAATGTGCATTTTGATACCAGAAAAAATCATATACCAATACATGGTTCCTGATTTTCAAGATTTTGAAATGGTATAACTCTAACATGGTGTAAGAGGGGCTGTGATCTCTTAAATAAGGATCCCCTGACTTAGGGAAAAGCCAGGCACCTATAATGTCCAATGACAAGGGCCATCTAGAAGCCTACGACTACAAGCATCATTAACTGATATATACACCAAATGTAATGAGCATTCAGGATTACAGGCGGATTACAGGCTATTTGTTTGTTTTACTATGACTTTCTATGAGAATTACACAATGACATGATCAGAAGAGTAGAGCCTACCATGCTTTCCCATGGAACATAAAAGTCAGAAACTGCCGCAGCAAGGTAAAACATTCCTTGGCGTCCCAAGAGATTCATTGCCGTAGCTACCATTTGCAGTAACTATTGGATATAAACAAGAAGAACAGATATTTCAGATTCCTCATCAGTATAACAGTATGACCAAGGTTAATCTTTTGTTGTAGAAAATAACAGAAAACCAGCAAGTTCCTAAAACATCCAATACCTAAGAAAGCCTAAATGCTAAATTCAAAATCCCAGCCATCTCCCCACCTCCCTAACACAACATAATGTATTGGAGCCAAACCACGATTGAATTTTTTTGCAATGCCAAGTCATATAATAATATACTACCTTCATTTCATATTATAAGACGCTTTGACTTTTTTATTAGTCACACTTCTTCAACTTTGACCAAGTTTATAAAAAAACATGGCAAAATATTTAACATAAAACAAACATACTATAAAAGATATTCAATACTAGATTTAATGAGACTAATTTGCTATTGAAAATGTTGCTGTATTTTTAATGAACTTATTCAAACCTAAAAAAGTTTGTTAGAAAAAAACCAAAATGACTTATAATATGAAAAGGAGGGAGTATATCTAAACAAACTACAAAATTTTGTAATGCCACCACTAGTAGATGTGTGAGCACAATGCAATTGGGCTGGGCACCTGGCCATTGGCCCATCTCACTCAATTGATGATTCACATTCCAGTTTATTCCTGGTCAAATATGTGTATATATGCATTTGAATTATAATTCAAGCAAATAATTAGCATGGGCCAAACGGTCAGCCCATCCAGACCTGCGTGCATCGCTATGTGTGAGAGTGACTGAGCCCTCTGCTTTTTAAGATTGTGTGCATATGATAACATGTTTCTGTAGAAAACTAGGAATAATGTGCAAAACCTGAAGGTACTCAAAGATAGTAGTGAAAGGAAGTTTCAACAATCGGCCTTCATCAATCGCCTGCAATCAAGGAAAACAAGCCACTGGTCATACTACTGTATCACTCTGACCTATAAGTTGTAACCATTAACCAGTGCATGAGACAAGATTCATGTAGTTAAACAGAATTGTTTATACCTTCCGATAATTGCTTATCGCTGTCTTGACAACCACGGCATGAGAATCTGGGACTGAGGTAAGTAACTTATATGAGAGTTTGTCATTTAGTCCTTTTATTTCATATCAGTTAAAGTTTTATAAGTGAGAAGGTCAAACATTTTAAAAAACGAAAAGAAAAAACAAGCAAAAAACAACAGGTAAGCTCAAAACTGGATTAGGCTCAGTTTGCATGAACATAAATAATTTAGGATCAATCCCCAACCTTGGATATCTGATTCTTCACCAAGCTCGAATAAATCAAGAAAGGAATCCTCTGGAAGAAATCTACAGTAAGGTTGCTTGCTCCCGCTGCAAAGAGGCGCCGATGTCACTCACAACTCTTCCACTAAATGGGGCATTGAGAACTAAAACAAAACAAAAAGAAAGAAAAGGAAATAAAACAGCTTGCACCTAACTATACTGGTTTTTGTCTCTTTTTTATTCCCTGAAAACATCCCAAACACCGTCTATCTACACAATGATTGATCGTAAACTAGCACATGTAACTACTTCAGCTCCTCTGAACTTACAGTTGAAGTGTTGAACTTATTTTTTGAAAGATTTGGTTGCCCAGCTATATGAACTTACCGGCGGTAGATGAAGATGACGGCATAGCCAGCTTTGAGAAAGTACCTGCATTTTACCAGCAAGCTGAAAATTAGCACGAAACAGTTGTAGGGGCTCATTGTTTTACTTATGCTTATAAGCCAAATTTAAATTTTAGAACTTAATTTTAAATTTAATTTTTGGTTGTTTTTGTTGTAGTTTATTTTACAGCATTTGCCTTTGAGTCACTAATGATACGTATATAAAAGTTTTAGTAACAAATGATTTTTTATTTGTTTGCTAGTAAGCTATTCGGATAAGCATATAAATATATGAAACAATGGGGCTCAAAGCAAAGAAGAACAGCAATGAGAGGGCATCATGATGTACTAAGCATACTCGGTGGACGCGGCCCCTCGCTGGCCGGAGCTGAAATTGTCGATGTAGCGCACGCACCGCTGCTCCAGCGGCACCGTCGTGCCGCCGGAGGTGACGCAGACCACCCCGGCGAGCCTTCCCCCTCCTCCTCCGCTCCCTACTCACCACCACACACGATCGGGGTCAGCAACTCAGCTACCACGCGCATCGAAGTACAGTCTCTCTTAGCCGAGCGGAGATGAGATCGGAGCAGGGGAAGGAGGCGAGGGGGGGGGGCGACTTGCCGGAGTGACGGGAGACGAAGCCGGCGAGGTCCCCGGCGACGCGGTCCCGGTCGCGGAGCGGCGGCGCGGCACGGAAGAAGGCCTCCGCCGCCTCGTCCTCGGGGCTCCGGCCCTCCGCCCCGCCGCCGCCGGGATCCGCGGCCATGGCCATGGCCGTTCTCGTGGGGAAAGGTGGGAGAGGAGTGGAGAGCGCGATGGGAACGAAACCTCTCGCCTTCCTCTAGAGATCGAAAAGATTCTGTTGAGCAAAAAAAGAAGAAGGATGATTTGGAAAACCTGATGGGCTTCTGTTTATGTAATTCTTTTGATTTTAGATTTTGATTTTTTAATTATATTGTTAAAGAATCAGAATCGGTACAATAAAAAAATAATTAGGATAAAATTTCAAGAAACTAGTTTCAGATGATTCTAGAGCCCATTTGGTAAGGATTCTCCTCTCTGATTCTTAACCGAATCAGTAGAATCTTTACTAAACGGGTTATTTTGCAACCGATTCTGGAAGAATCAATTCAAGTGAATCAGCAGTTTACACATGGAGTGAGAATCACCTAAAAGCGTTCTCCTCGTAATCACCGAAACCGCCCAGAATCACCAAAAATCACCAAGAAAATTGTTCTAATTATTACTTTAAAATACCGATTCCGATTCTCTCCGAATCGATTCAGAGAATCAAAATCTAGAATCAGAAAATCATATAATCAGGAGCCCTACCAAATGGGTCCTAGAAAAAACTAGTTTTCAGATGATTCTCCCAATATAAAATTGTTGAATCACTAGAATTGATTCTTCTTAGAATTAGTTACATAACAACCTGTTTGGTAGGGATTTTACTGATTTTGTTAATAATCAGGGAAAAGAATCCCTACCAAACGTGAGCCTAAGGGCACGTATGGTACGGTTTCAGATTCTCGAAAAAACGAGAGAAACGAGTAGGAACGTTTCTAATGATTCACAGATGATTCTCGAAGAAACATTTCTTCTAGAAACCGGTGCTAAAGAGGTTTCTCATTTCTAGTAAAAAACGAGAAACGTATCTGCTGATTCTCCAAGGACCGTTTCTTATTTTTAACAATTTATTACAGATTCTCGAAGAAACACACTGAATCAGAACCGATTCTTGCAGTCAAACGGGCCTAAAGGTCATTCGGTAGGGCTCCAGATTCAATTCTGTAAGAAACTATTCAGATTCTCTTGAGAAACTTTTTTAAGAATCATAATCACTCGTAAAACCATTTGGTAAATTTGCTGATTTTTGATTCTGAAAAATAGGTAAAAAGCTGGATTAGACTAATATGCTTCGAGGATGTCCTCGATTTTGGTGGTCACGGGAATGAAGTGACAAAAGTGAAAGTGAATTAGAAACTACCTCAATCAAGTTTTATCTTATCCGAAACGTTTCTGTTTCGAGATTTGAATAAAAATAAAAAGGAATTAGTTTTATCTTGCCCATGTAAAACTTAAAAACATTTCTGTTTCGAGATTTGAATGAAAAAATAAAAAGGGATTTTGGGATTTGGTTTCGGGATATTTGAATATAGAAAAATAAATGGAAAAAGATTTGGTTCGGGGATTTGAATGAAAAAATAAAAAAGGATTTTGGGATTTGGTTTCGGGGATATTTGAATATAGAAAAATAAATGGAAAAAGAATTTGGTTCGGGGATTTGAATGGAAAAATAAAATAAAAAAATTCCGGATTTGGTTCGGGGATTTTGAACCCGACGTGAATCGAACACGCAACCTTCTGATCTGGAGTCAGACGCGCTACCATTGCGCCACGGATCCGGCCTTGTTAAGGTATCGGATTTAACATTAATTAAAAGTAAAACCATCGAAATCAGAAATACGCCTTGTACACGAATAGTCACAAACAGATTACACGTTCATAGCGGAGACACGGCTATGACTTCCGCCCATAGACTTACGCCTTCATTCAACGGTGGCGTAATTCTCCGAAGCCTCTCCAGCCGAGGAGGAGAGCCGCCGCTTAAACCCTCGTTCCCCTTGTCTCCCAAACCCTCTCTCCTTCCCTCGCCGCAGCCGCCGCGGCGAGCCCACCGCCCGCTGCTGCCTACCTTGCGTTGGTGCAAGACGGCGCCCTGCGGCTTCGGTTGCGGCGTGGGTGGCGGCGTAGCTGGAGGAGGAGGAGGGAGGCGGGCGGGGTCCAAGCTGAGGCGGCTCGTGAGGTCCATGGCGGTGGCGCCGCCGCTGCCGGGACCGGCGCGGAAGCTCCGGCGGTGGCAGGGATCTTCGCCGCCGCCGTGGCTGTCCTCTCCCTTCCGCCGCACCCGCTACTTGTCGCGCCCTGCCTTCGCCGGCGGAGGAAGGTAGCCGGATTTTTTGGTGTGTTGCATAAGCTTAAGCTTCTTCTGGTTGTTAAAATGTTCCTTTCGTCGAGATGGGACAAAAAGGATGAAAAAGCTGTTGGTTAGTGCCTAATTGGTGATGGAAAATAATTAATGTATGCTGTTGATGTTTGGTTGATGACTTGATGTTTTGGTTAGTCGATAGGCGTATTTACGTTTTGCACATTTTCTTGCATAGTGATCTAGACTGTGTATGACTTCGGATATATCTTTTTGGGGGATTTGTGGAGACAGTCTTTGTCAGCTCAATTGAGGTAGTGTCGATTAGCGTTCCTTATGTTAGGCGAGCAAACACATTATCATGCTCCACTTCTATAGCGGAACGATTATTCCTACAAAACTATGCATTGCCAAGTAATAGTAAACTGTCAAGAGTAGGTCACTAACCCAAATGTGGCGCTTTTGCCTTACTGCTTGCTGATTTCATATTGCTTGGATGGTTCCTAATTCTGCAAATGGTTCTGGCTGGCAGGCAAGACTATTCTCCTAGTTCAGGCATGGGGGTTAGCAAAAGTGGTGCTTTCAGGCTTGGATTGTATGGCAACTTAAATGTACAAAGTAGTGTGCAAGAATGGGTTGATGAAGCCAAGAGGATGTTTTTCCTCAGAACCACCAACAATGTCAGAAACAACATATCTAATGGCACTACTCCTCTGCGGGTTGGAAATATGCGTCATGACCCCTCAGAAGATCTCAGGAGTTCAAACTATCCTTCCTTGTATAATCTAAGAGAAAGAGGACCATCTAATTCGATTGTAAATAGACATGTCGATACAGATTTGGCTAAGCATCGTATGATGTACCAGTCAGCACATGCTGTGCCTGCTCCATTCAGTGTTGTTAATAATGATATCAAACCACTGAATATGCCTAATGGCTCTAAGGCGGAGATTCCTTGGCACGATTCCTTTACGGTGGAATCTTCTCTGCCTAAAGTTTCCAAGTCAGAGACAACTTTGGTGGTTGATAAAGCTAATGATATCCCTGACAAAAAGGAGCACAAACGCATTACGAGGAAAGTGACACCGAATATTCCAGACAAATCATCCTTGTCCACTGAGTCAAAAAATGCACGGAAGGTGCTTGCTACCATCTATGACAAAATTTTGGTTGTCAACAATGTTGAGTCAGCTAGGAGTGTTGTTAAACTGCTTACTACAAAGTACAAAGGCTTTATTCATGCATGTGACACGGAGGTATTTTGCCAAAGCCCTGCTTGAGTTCTATCATCAGTATATCAGTTTTGGCTATGTTATTTAGGTTTTGCCTCACAATTGTGGGAGTATCAAAAGAAGTATATTTCTGATAGGTGATACTATAGTATCTTTCAAGTGTTTGTTGTTAGATTGTGCTTCCCGCCCCCCAAACCACATGTATCTTCTCTGAAAATGTAAGTTGCAGAGTTTACAGGAGATGTCATGAAGAATGTAAAATATTAAATACTAATAATAATTATTGGTTTCTTCTAGTTACATGGTTTGACATGCTCATAGTCTATTTCTGTGGTAGCAAGCTTTGCTCAGAATTATTTACAATTTTATTGCATATCAAGCTCCAAACGTACGTTCTAATTTAGGATAGTACAATATTATGCAGGTGGCAAATATTGATGTCAAAGAAGAGACACCAGTTGGTCATGGAGAAGTAATATGCTTTAGCATCTGTTCAGGAAATTCTGATGGGGAGGTTGATTTTGGAAATGGCAAAACATGCATATGGGTGGATGTGCTAGATGGTGGAACGGATGTTCTAATGGAGTTTGCTCCTTTCTTTGAAGACCCGTTTATCAAAAAGGTTCAGTTCGATTCCTCATTTATCTTGGAGTAAATTTACTGTGGTTATCTTTTCCCTTTATGTGTTGGATGAAATATATTAGTGCAATAGTTCCTTTTTCCTCTTCTATTACTACTGTAGTTACATTACTTCTTTTAGATTACCTTAGTTTGGCAGCAAACTGCACTAAACACCATTTCCTATCACTCGTAAACTTATACTTCAACATTGAAAATAACTAGATATAGTTCACTATTTTATAATTATGCATTTCACCTGATTGTCAGCACCATAAAGTTGTGGATTTATAACCAAAAAAATAAAAAATCCTATCTGTTTTAGACATTGAGACAGTCCCCAAAATACAACTTTGACAACTTATTTCTGTTATAGTATATTTGTATGACCCTATAAAATTATAATATTTTGATATTCCGCTCACAAAAACTAACTTCTATTACAAAATGCTAAAAGAACCCAATATAGTTCTAATATTGTGGAAGTACTTTTTGAGAAAAATCTACAAGTATGATTTTCATGTATCCAATCTAAATAGTTGAAAGATGCCAAAATTTTTAAAGTTTGACTTGAAACATGTCCAAAACGAGATGTTTGTTGTGACTTGAAGAGGGTAGTAATTTTGGTGACAAATATAAACATTTGAGTGTCATATATCTAGATTAAATATTTTGAAAGATATTGATGGTCAAAGTTCTGATAGTTTAACTTAATGTATGTCCAAAATGGCATGTTTTCGCGACTGGAGCCCAGAGGGAGTATGAAATTAATTTGCTAATTAGTTGTTTCAGCCTGTTATCTTTGAACTGTGCAGTTGGGAATAAAACTACAGATTGTCATGACACATCAACTATTATTATATTTGTTTCTTCTTGGTTTGTCTGAAGTGATCTGTTCTTTCTCATCATCATGTAGGTTTGGCATAACTATAGTTTTGATAGCCATGTCATTGAGAACTGTGGAATCAAGGTTGCTGGATTTCATGCTGATACAATGCATCTTGCACGCCTGTGGGATTCTTCCAGGAGAATTGATGGTGGATATTCACTTGAAGGACTAACAAATGATCACAGAGTCATGAATGCCATTCTAAAGGATATACCTAAAACTGGGAAGGTGTCAATGAAAACTATCTTTGGACGGAAAAAGGTTAGAAAAAATGGATCTGAAGGGAAAACCATATTTATCGAGCCAGTCGAAAAGTTACAAAGGGAGGATAGAGAGTTGTGGATTTGCTATTCTTCACTAGATTCAATGAGTACATTGAAGCTTTATGAAAGCTTGAAAAATAAGCTTGAAGCAAAGGAATGGATTTTCGATGGTTGTCCTAGAGGAACAATGTACGATTTCTATGAAGAGTATTGGCGTCCCTTTGGTGCTCTTCTTGTAAAGATGGAAACAGAGGGAATGCTTGTCGACCGTGCATACCTTTCGGAGATTGAGAAAGCTGCTGTTGCTCAACGAGAATTGGCAGCGGATAAGTTTCGGAAATGGGCATCTAAGCATTGTCCTGATGCCAAGTACATGAATGTGAATAGTGATACTCAAATTCGCCAACTTTTCTTTGGTGGCATCGAAAATAGGTATTCCCACCACCTTGTATGATCTCTTTGTATATCTGCTTGACTCGTATATACTTTATGCCAGGATATCTTTCTGAATGCATGCCATTTGGGAACCACTGTAAAAGGATATCATTAATTTTTGCAGTAGTTTGTGTTAAAACCAATAATTGCTTGCTGTTTGTATATGCATTGGTGTACGCATGGTTTAAATTGGTTAGCAACTGTTCTTGTGTGTCCAACACATGAATAATTCTTCATATCAACAAGAGAGGGAAAACGAGAGAATCTATCTTTGCCTTCTATGTGTGCTAGGTATTTCCTTTGTGTAATTTCTAAGAAAGTAATAACTGTGAGTTATTGCTTGTGGGTAATTCCTGTAAAAAATGATTGTTTTCTTTACATTTACCTGCTTATTATTGCTTATGTATAATTCTTGTCAACTTCACAATCTTTGTCGCAGAAATAAGCCTGGTGAAACTTGGCCACAAAGTAAAACTTTTAAAGTGCTAAATGATGAAAACATAGCTACAGAGGGCAAGAAGATTCCAAAGTCTCGCACAATCAAACTTTTCACTATTGTGGAAGATCTTAAAATTGATATGTTCACCCCGACTGGCTGGCCTTCAGTCAGCGGGGACGTCTTAAGGAGTTTGGCTGGTAAAATACCCACAGATAGTATATATAAAATTGATGATGGGCAAGAGTTTGATGAAGATGGGAGCAGTTTGGAACTTCCTGAGCAGGATATAGAAGACACTTCCCCATATGGAACTGCATATGAAGCGTTTGGTGGAGGAAAGAAGGGAAGGGAAGCATGTCATGCCATTGCTGCTCTATGTGAAATCTGCTCTATTGACAAGTTGATATCCAGCTTCATTATTCCGTTGCAGGTGAGCCAGGATCTTAGTCGTGCTGATTGAAGTTGTCATTCTTAAGACATCACTCATTTCATGCACCGATAAATGATAATGCAAATCAAGTTGTGCTGGTGTTATGTGTCCTGAGTCCTGACAGCTCCAATGTTCTTTCACCTCATGCGCTTGAAATTTTGGGGCTGCAGCATGCACCATAAAATGTGGTGCTTTGGTCAGCATGCAATTTTTGTTGGGAGAGCATGGAATTCAGAATGTATATGTATATGTAATATGTATATACATACTACATATACATATACATATATATACATGTATATACATATACATACATGTGTATATATATATGTATGTATACATGTACATGTGTGTGTGTGTATATATATATACACACACACACATGTATATATTGAGGCTTAGGGATGCTACTACTGTAGTCTTCGTGCTGGTTCAAAACCTGCGTAGTTTGTGTGAGGGATAACTATGGTGTATACTGCAGGGAAAGAGTTAAGGTTTTCTATTAGCTTTGAGCAGTGTGCATTGTACACTGTGCACCGTGCATGATACCAAAAGTCTCAGCTAACTGCATTTAACTTCTAAGTTGCACCTACTATTTGAGTCTTGACTCCTCTTTATCCATGATAGGGAGATCGTATATCATGTAAGGAAGGGCGCATCCACTGTTCGTTAAATATCAATACTGAAACAGGACGCTTGTCAGCACGAACACCAAACTTACAGGTATGCCTCTTCTTTTGCATTTATGTTGGAATCTTGCATCAGTACCTCACAGTTCACATTTGGGTTGTCAATAAGCACATGATGATGGTACGCCACAGTATTGTCTAGTAAAAGATGAAAAATATACAAATGGTCTGTATGTTCTTTCAAGACAAAAATATGTTGCAGATTGGTGTTGGCTACTTCTCACTGATTTTTGCCTGGTTTGAGTGTGTTCTACTACTATGTATGTAAGCAGTAAGACTGCTGTTCCACAGAGTCACTGTATGAGTGTTTTCCAGAATATATGCATGCATTCTTATTTGCATCAACTTGCCACTATGACTGCTACAGAAGGGAGACTTCATGGGCTGCTTAGCAACTAAAGTTGCATATGCTACAATTTCGATTTTTCATAAAGCACAGGAACTAATGTTAGCTCAGCATTCACCAGTTGCAATATAAATAAAATGCTCTGTAGAAGTATGATACTGCATCATCATTTCATTCATTCATCAATGGATAGGAGAACTAAAGGCAAAACAAATGTGGCAATATAAAGTAGGAATGAATAATGATGAAATGGACCTGGCTCACCATCCGGCAAATTTATTTTGTGTAGCCAACCTCAGGCACTAGGACGCACAATTGGATTATTCATTTAGTCAATAAACTGTCTGCTATTTCAGGATATTTGATTATTACCATGCTTCATCATCAAGGGTATTTGGACCCTTGCTAAATTTGTTATTATTTCTGATAAATTCTTTAATTTTTATAGTGTGATGCTATATCGATTATGTAAATTTTATTTTTTGAACTAAGTTTATCTTCCTTGCAGAATCAACCTGCTCTTGAAAAGGATAGGTATAAGATTCGTCAAGCTTTTGTGGCAGCTCCAGGAAACACTCTTATCGTTGCTGATTATGGCCAAGTATGCTTAGTGGTTCTCAATAGTAAGTTTTTGTGACTTCGTGCAGCAGTTCCACCTGATAAAAGGTCTTATTTTTATGTAGCTGGAACTGAGGATCTTGGCTCATCTTACTAATTGTAAAAGTATGCTGGAAGCTTTCAAGGCTGGTGGTGACTTTCATTCTAGGACAGCCATGACTATGTACCAGCATGTTCGTGATGCTGTTGAAGAAAAGAAAGTTCTGCTTGAATGGAATCCTCAACCAGGTCAAGAGAAACCCACAGTGCCGTTATTGAAGGTATTTTAGTGTCATAACTTTTTCTGACAGCAGCTTAGCTCTCGAAGTTGTACTTGATTTCATTTGAATTACATAAGATTTTGGTCCTATTTGCTTATTGTGATAAGATGGAATATGATTACCTTCATTTGTAGTTCATTTGGTCAAATTTTAATTCTTTTAGTTATTGAGAGATATATCTTTGTTGCATTTTTTTAATTTTTGAACATGTGAATTCTGTTACAGTTGTGCCTAGTGGAAAGCTCCACATAATTTGTCGGATAACATGACATCATTCCACAAAAAAAATGTCGAATTTAATTGTTTCATCCAAAGATAACATGGGTAGTTGATAACCTCACTTGTCATACATGATACGTAAGGACCTTGTGTTTCTTTCTGCTTTGAAGAAGTTGCAGAGTGTTTTTATGAATTGTTGTTGGGCATATATATTCTACAAGGAATCGAAGAAAGGGCTCAACTCGCTCATTATTCAATGCTTGGGAAATATGGAAGCATAGAAATGATTGTGTGTTTAATGGGAGTAATCCTAGTGTTATGGCTGTCATCCAATTGGTGCCAAATGAGTGTGGTCTTTGGCGCATGGCTGGAGCCTCTAAACTCAGTAGTTTCTTAGTAGGTCGCTAACCCCAGTTGGGTAAGGTCGTGGTGAGTCGGTATCGTTTAAATGTAAGCATTTTATGTGTTTGCGGTGAGTGGGGGCGTTTCAGCTCCCTTTCCAGTGTTTCCTCTTCTCTCTTAATGAAATGATATGTAACTCTTGCGTTTTCAAGAAAAAATATCTGGACCCCCGGTAGAATGGATAAGGCTATATACTAATAGGCATGGAGTTAAACCAAAATTGATGTTTCTATTTCTATTTCTCTTTTAGGATGCTTTTGGTGCTGAGAGGAGGAAGGCTAAAATGCTTAATTTCTCCATTGCATATGGGAAGACTGCTGTTGGTCTATCTCGGGATTGGAAGGTATGGGCTTCTATTTGTACAGGCTTGTGCATGCATTTATCATCTTCCCTTGTTCAGTTTTTCTTGTTGGGTTTCATCTTGTTTTTGCACTCAATATGATACACATAGGAGTATTATTCAATAAAAGTTTTGTTACAATCAGTTCCTGAGTAGCTTATTGTCTTGGCAGGTTTCTGTTAGGGAAGCAAGGGATACACTCAAACTTTGGTATAGAGATAGAAAGGAAGTTGCAGCTTGGCAAAAGAAGCAGAAAGCGTTTGCACTTGAAAAGTGCGAAGTGTACACTTTGCTCGGGCGATCACGCCAATTTCCTAACATGACTCATGCGGGTCCTGGTCAAAAGGGTCACATCGAGCGTGCTGCTATAAATGCACCAGTGCAGGTAATTCCTACTAGTTATATCACAATGGTGGTTCTTGTTCAGTTTTGGGAAGTCTAAAAATCTACCTTTTATGATACACAGGGCAGTGCAGCAGATGTTGCTATGTGTGCAATGCTTGAGATAGAAAGAAATGCTCGCCTTAAGGAGCTTGGTTGGAGACTCCTATTGCAGGTTGCTGACAATAACACTCTTACGTTTTCAAAGCAACTACTTAGGCTGGTATTTGAAGGCAAAGACGCATGGGGCCACCATAGTTTCTTTCTTTCAAAGAATTTGGCAAATCAAGATTTACATCCTATTTAATAACTACTCCTTTGTTCTTTCAGAATACTTTACTTTTGATCCCCATAATGAACTTGTACATTGTCCTCAAATGTTATGCCATGTTTGTCAGGTGCATGATGAAGTGATATTGGAAGGGCCTACAGAATCTGCCGAAGTGGCCAAGGCCATCGTTGTGGAGTGCATGTCCAAACCTTTCTATGGAACCAACATCCTCAAGGTCGACCTAGCTGTCGACGCCAAGTATGCGAAGAGTTGGTATGCTGCCAAATAGAATCCACACTCGGTTTTTCTGCTCTATACATGGCCAGATGAACACATTCATCTGCCCCAAAGTTAGGCGCCGCTGATGCGATGAAGAATTTGTCCATCCATCGTGAAGAAATACAGCGGATTGAGCCAGCATAGAGATTCAAAGCCGCTCCAGGAGTTGCAAGTGTCACTCCCAGCGCCCACAAGAATACAAAGATCACACGTCCATTTTTCGGTGGCAGAGGCAGAGCATCCAAGAGCCGAATAGACTGAAGACTTTCACTGGCAGGTAGCTGAATGTACACTAGTGGCCTGTCTGATAGTTTGTAGATTGGATTTGACTGTAGAGACCCAGTAGATACTGACCTGTATGAGACTTTTGAGATACTTGATCATGAAGGAAGTGCAGAAGCATGCTATTTTTTTTTCATAGGACTTGTTCAGCATGCTGTGACATTCGTAATATTGTTACAGGCAAGTTCACCAAATCATTTTTAATGAGGTTATCGTCACCTCATGATAAAGCGATTATCGTGGTAACTGTGAAAACCGTATGTGTATGGTTACAGAGGTTTGTGTACCGTGGTTTTCAGTGAAAGGTTACGTGATAATCGTAAGATTTTGCAAAGGCCTAATAACATTGTAGTTGGTAGAAAAACTCTTGCTCTCATGGGTTGTCCTAATAAGACAAAGCTAAAGTTAAGATTTAAATTTTTAATTAATTTGAAGATATTTTTAATATATTTTTTCCAGCATTTACTTTTAAGTTGCTGAAATATATATATATTTTACATGTAAATTATTTTTTTTATTTCTCAATAAATCGTTTTGACTTATTAGAAAATACAGGTAACAGATAAGGCTATCTACTCATGGTGATCGAGGTATTACTGTGGTTGTGTCACATACTCACAGAAAGCTTTTTATTATTATTATTTTTCCAGCCTTTTTGTCGCCATGGACAAAGCAGAGCACATGTGCTTTGGAATGCCGCCTCTCATCGTCCTTATTAGCCGTAGCCAAAACTTAAATTTTGAAAACGTAATTTTAGATTTGAGTTTAGAGTTATTTCATCACGGTCAATTTTTTACAATAACTTTTAAACTGTTATGATACATAAATAAAAGTTTTACATATAAATTTTGTTTACTGTGTTGTTTATCTTTTTATAAATTTTTTTATGGTTTATCTACCGTAGGTCAAATGATGAGTGAAAGATTCAACTTTCCCTTTTGTGAAATTCACGTTCATATAAGTACTCTCTGCATCCCAAAATAAATTAACCAATTACAAAATATTATCACATACTACATTAATTTATTTTAAAACGAAGAAAATACTCATTTGAAAATAACTGAATAGACACGTACTTATGTTGCCGTCGTTACAGGACAGTTGGGAATTAATCTCCTTGTGTATGTAAAAACAAAACGGTTCATTAACACACGATTAATTAAATATTATCTATATTTTTTAAAAAATTAATATGATTTTTTTAAAAATAACTTTTATATAATTTTTTTAAAAAAATACAACCGCTTAGTTGTTTGAAAAAGCCGAGGATGAGTTGGGAATTTGACGAAAGAACGCGCACCCTCTGTCGGTGCAAAATTTTCTTTTGAAAAAGAAAAAACTCAAACCGAAACTAATTTTCCTAGCCGTCCGATCGCAACCTCGCGAGACGGAATCCAATTTCCTTTCCGGCTAAGCAAACCTCCCTCGCGACTTTCGCCTCCCCGGACAAGAACACCAACTCCACCCAGAAACAAACACGGGGGACTTCCCATCCGCCGTACACGTGTCCAATTGTACGGCCCAGATCCCCCGCAAAGTGGAGCAGGTGCGCGGGCTAAGGCTACGCGTACACCGGCCGCGGCGACGTCGCACGCGCCTCCACCTCATCGTCTCCCTCTCGCCGTCGGAAAACGCTGCTGCTATTTAGATCGATCGAATCCCACGCGGCGCGGAGCCCTCCACCCTTGCTCTACTGCGAGATCGATCGAGAAGGCGCGAGCCAATTTCATCCGGATCGGGCGACATGCTGGACGCCTTCTTCAAGGGCGCCGGTGGCGGCGGCGGCGGCGGCGGCTTCCGCGGCGCCAAGTGGTGGGGTTTCTTGGGGATCTTGGGGAGGAGGAGGGGGGTTCTTGGTCGATTCGTTCTTTCTGATGTTTTTTTTGCACTCTTTAATTCGATGAGTAGCAAGACGTTGCTGAAGCTGTCGATCCCGCGGATCAAGCTGCTGCGGAACAGGCGGGAGCTGCAGCTGCGGCAGATGCGGCGGGACATCGCCAAGCTGCTCGAGGCCGGGCAGGAGGCCACCGCGAGAATCCGGGTAAGGAGGAGGGTGGAGTGGATTGGTTGGTTGGTTTGAAGAGTGGGGATGGATTTTGGGCTTATTTGATTTGATTCTGGTTACTGATTGTGCTGCGGCTGATGCAGGTGGAGCACATCATCCGGGAGGAGAACATGATGGCGGCGCAGGAGATTCTTGAGCTCTTCTGCGAGCTCATCGCCGTCCGTCTGCCCATCATCGAGACGCAAAAGTTCGTTCTCTTATTCTTTACATTTGTCGTTCCATAATACCATAATAGTTGAAATTCATCTTGTTTGTGTGCTCGTCGTATGGACTAAGATATTCGCTTGCACATTTCTGGTTCTTTATGACATGTTACTAGTGGCAGTGTATTTCTTTTATGGTGCATTTAGTTAGTGTTTGTATAATATTAACATGGGATTTTCGTAGCGAGAAGCGATGATTTTATCAGAACTCAAAGATGTTGCTTATGTGTAGTGTTAGTTCACCTCACCACTAAATTAGATTATGGATGTTTTTGTTATTTCTTAGATCATTCATTTGGTATGATGAACACAAATTTGTTTACGTCCCATTCCCCAATTCAAGAAAAAGTTTTTTGATTCTAATACTCTCCGCATGCTCATTGCATATGGTAGTGGTCTAGATCTGCACTTTCATTAGTCTGAATTCCTTGGGTAGCACTTGGTAATTTTTTTTAATATGCATTATTGAGTTTTCTAGATTTTTCTTAAATATTAAATTCGTTATTAAAGTTTCTCCTCCTGAACAGTTATGTAAGAGACATCAGTTACAGCTTTTATGTTAAAAAACTATTACATTATTTGATAAGTTTATGAACTCAAATGCAGTAGTGATGCGTTGACATATGCTTGCCACGAGATGAATGGTGCTGACTTGTGTTTCTTTTCACTACTGCAGGGAATGCCCTATAGATCTCAAAGAAGCAATATCCAGCATATGTTTCGCTGCTCCCAGGTGTGCAGATCTGCCTGAACTGATGCAAGTTCAGATGATGTTTGCAACTAAATACGGGAAAGAGTTTGTTGCTGCAGCTACAGAGTTGATGCCAGATTGTGGAGTCAACCGGCAGGTCATATCATGAGTTCAATTGAAAGAAATTAAATTATGTTATTTGATCATTATGTTGTTACTGAAATAGCTGGAATAACTATTCCTGCAGATAATTGAACTACTTTCAATCCGTGCTCCTCCTGTTGATGCAAAGATGAAGCTGCTGAAAGAGATTGCTCAGGAGCATGAGATTGATTGGGATCCATCAGCCACAGAGACAGAATATCTTAAACCACATGAGGATCTATTGGTAAATATTTACCTACCAGAAACCATTGTTAGCTTGTTGTTTTGAATCTTACATGTGTTTTCTTTTGGTAGAATGGACCAACCTACTTCAATGGTTCTACACTTCCTCTTCCGAAGGAGAAACATGAGGAAACACTAGCTGCAAGTTCTGCTGAACATCCTGATGAAGACTATGAGTCTGATACTGGTTTGGAGTCGTTGGATTTGCCTGAAGTCCCAAAAGCAGCAATTCGCCCACCTTCTGATACTCCAGCTACCCCGGATATTGGCACACATGTGCAAAGCTCCCAGCCAGCTTCTCATGAATTCTCAAACATTCAAAGCTCCCGGCCAGCTTCTCATGAATTCTCAAATGTTCAAAGCTCCCAGCCGTCTTCGCATGAACTCTCAAACCCAAGTGACTTGGAAGAGAACCCAACAGCTTTCATGACTCAGCCAAAAGGTTCAGAACATATGTCCACACCATTTGCTCAGCCAAGTATGCCAGTCTTGCCCAATGAAAAGAAGCATTTTGTTCCATTTGCCTCTCCACCACCATTTGCTGTTCCCTCTCCAGTGGATAAAAATGAATCCATTCCATCACCTTCTCCATCTCCTCTGGTGAAGCCAACAGATCCGGAAATGTTCAGAAGGACAATTGATGAAGTGACCCCACCTCCAACAACGACTGATTACTTGTTCTCAAAACAACCTGAACAGTTACATTCAACCTCTACTGAGAACATTGCAAATGTTGACTTGGACGATGTACTTTCTGCTGCCCAGACAGCCGCTGAAACAGCAGAGCGAGCTGCATCAGCGGCCCGGGCTGCTGCAAACCTTGCACAACTGCGCATTGCAGATCTGAAGAAGAATAGTAAGGCTTATGAGAACTACAGTGACTGTGTCCGAAAGGAAAGCCATCCTCAAACCGAGGTGACACAGAAACCAGTATTTGATCACCAAGATTCCTTTTCCAGTGACACACAGGGTTATGTGCCTTCTCATGTGCCTCAAAGGTCACCATCGATGGAGGATGATCCGTATTTCTCCTATCCCAACCTGTTCTCGTCAAAACCTTGAGGGTGGAAGCTGGGTGCAAATTAGTTCTTCAGCATAGTTCAAAGTGCCTGCGATGTTGCTCCTTCAGCCTTGTTTAATCTTGAATTTGGCTGTTGCCGGGATATTCTGTGTATGCTGAGTTGATACTTAAAGGAGGGTGCTGCAGTTTTACTAGGTCACTGCTCGGTTTGTTCAATGTCTGTAAATTGTAAATGTGTGCTGCTTGTACCAAATTTGTGATACATTTCACAACCACCCCCACAAGAAATTTTTAAAAATTAAAGGTGAACATTGTTCCTTGCTATTCTGGAATCTGGATGGCTGATGTCTGGTGTTCTGTATATGCTGAGATGTACCTAAATGAGTGTTCTATCGGTAAACCCTGCATTTGTAGTGCTTGAACCAAAATTGTGAAAGTTTGCAAACCTTTACAGGAAATAAAAACTTTTCCTCAACTCTATATGCTGTCATTCGTAGAACAATTGTGCACGGCTGTCATATTCGCATGCTTTAAGATTTATTTTGAGTTCGTACATTGTAAAAGTTGCGTGAACTAGATGTTGCATTTGTGATTTGTTCCACTGTTTGCCAAGTTAATAGATGTGCCTGTGTGATTGTTCTACCGATTGCCAAGTTAATGTATACATAGCCTTGCCTGACAGGTGTAATTAATACACAAGTTTAACTCTTGACGCCTCCATTTCTGGCACCGATTGTTCAAGAGTTAACCCTGAAACAGCTACTTTGGCCAGAATTTCAGCCTTCTGCGAGGAAAAGATGGTCTCACTGAAGTTTGATTAAGCCCAGCAAAGGATCACTGGCACATGGTACAGAGTACAAAGTCTGGCAGAATTTTATTCGTTTTCAGGACAGAATACTTTGGGCATGAAGGACAGATGAATGCCGTGCTCAACTCTGAAGAATATACTTATTTCCAGGATGGCTATAAAATTGGGTTAGGCTGCAGAGCAATTCCTTCAGAGTTCAATGCAGGGTTATTAGTGTAGCATCTGAACTATGGTTTTGTTGTTCCTGAGATGTACTGTTCTAGCTAGTTTTGAGGTGTTTGTCAGGCACTGAAAGTGAGAGTTGGATGAAAACAAACTGACTGATCATCAGACAAATCCAGCAGATCATTGATCAGCTTGTTTTCCTCCAATATCTCACCTTCAGCAAATTGACTAGTAGCTACAGCCTACAGATAAAGAACAGATTTTCGAAGAATACAAATGCATCGTTCAAAGTGAGGATTAGAGGGAACTGAATCACATCTATCTGGAACAAAAGATGGATGGTTCAGTTTCTTCTAATATCTCACATTGAACGGTTACATGTACAATCCTGGTAAAAATTCAGAAAGATGAAGACTTTCGGTCACCCAATGTGAGGATTGGAGGGAATCAAACTAGAAGCTGAGTTTGTCTAGTTTGGTTTCCTCCAATATCTTAATTTGGCTGATGAATTTGTTTATCCTAAGTTGCAGACTTTACATGTAGAACTAAAGAGCACAACTGAAGGGACAGGGCTGTGTGTTTCTATAGTGTGTACTGGTATCTTCCAGCAGGAGGTTTTTTTTTTCATTTGTTGTTTTTCTTTTGACACATCTTCATTTATTTCCTACTTTTCTATAGCATGTTCTGGGTTTATCCCACTGTTTTAAGTGATTGATTTTTCATTTGTTTCTACTTTTAGGGTAGGTACATCTTTGATATAAACCAACGACATAAAACATCTTTTATTATAAAATCTTTTCAAGTAGTTATAAGAGAATCCCTTACAACTAGGTGGCAGTGGCACTAGGTGAGGAAGAGCGGTGAGGACTTAACCGTGGCACCTATGAATAAGAAACAAGATAAGTTATTTATTATTTTAGTAATGATCTCTATGTATTTAAGCAATGGGTTTCAATCATTTGAGAAAAAGTTAAGCGTACGGGTAACACGACATTTCTTAGCTCCCATAAGAGTAGCACTCGTGCTAAGAACATAGTAACATGGATTGAGTCGTGGCCAACATGAATTAACAAATAAAACGAGTTATTTATTATTATAGTAGTGGTCCCTATGTATTCAACAGAAGGGATCAACCAATGTAATGAAAATGTAGACGTGAGTGTATGAGTAACATGAATTTTCTCGGCTCCAACAAGACCTTCTACTATTCGTGTGCTCTGTCAACATTCTCTATATAACATGGAAGGGGAACACATTGTGTGCCATAGCTTCCCATTTTCTCCTAGCTGCTTAGGTTCTTGTTATGTCGCTGCCTCTATCGTCTGCCTCACCCTCGAGTCCATGAATTCATTGGCGAAACTACCACCTACCACCAGGTGTGGTGCCTTCTCTAGTCACCCCCTTCTAAGCCAGGGGAACCTCATGTTCATCCTCCTTATTAGGCCAGTCTCAATGGGATTTCATGGAGGGTTTCATGCACATTAAATAAGGTGTCACATCAGTATATTTATTGTTTTTGCATGAAATGAGGAGGATAGAGAGGGGAAAGGTTTCATGGGAATGAAACTATAGACCACTGTTTCCAAAACATTGGAAACCGGGTGAAACCCACACTGAGAGTCTTCCTTAGTTTCATGGACTGCTTCTCATTGGTCGTTTCATGAAACGGTGGGACCGATGAAACAAAAAAAAAGCTAAAATAACCTATGAAACTGTACGATGAAACTATGCATTGAGGAAGAAATCTATTTCATTGTCTATTTCATGATCTTGAAAACTGAGAGATGAAATCTTGCATTGAGACTGGCCTTAGGGGCTCATCAGTGAAGATGATGATGTGGGTTTTGCTCATGAGCTTGCCAAGACAACTCTGACAGCCCATACATATCCATGCGAATCTAATGGAGAGGGGATGTGCTTGTGATACATTAAGAAAGTAGTCGAATGTCCAATAGCATTTCTCAATTCTTTATTGGTAGATACCTTATATGTTACTAAAATGTTATCATGTATTTTATTAAGCCACTAATTACCTTACTTGACTCGGGAGTCTAAACATCACATATCTAAGAGCACATGCAACAGAGTGACTAAATAAATTCCCAATAATGATGGTTTTTAGTCATTTCTAAAAAAAAATTAACTCCCAATACAACATCTCTCATCCAACAAAAATATAAAAATCAGGTTTCCTATAAATTTAAAATTGCGTTGGGCCTGAATGGTTTGCTTTGGGCGTTAAAATATCTGTTATTTTGGTTTGCTGAGCCATGCATGAATGCTGAACTATTGCACATATGTTGGGCCATGCATGAATGTTGGGCCGTGAATGCTTGCTGGGTCATGCATGCTTGCCGCACCATATATAAAGACATTAACCTAATCACAAAATTAATGACAGTGTTGCCGCCGGAGGCTTGTTTGGCGCCACCAGGGAGGACTTTCTTGCCGTCGAGTTTTACAATTTGTATACATCCAGGCACACATCCGTGTGAATCGATCCACGATGAGTGAATTTTTTGTCATGGAGGAGTTGTTAGAATCATCGTCGGATGACGACGAGTTCACATTGTCTATGATTTTGGAAGAAGACGATGATGATCACACCAAACGAGGGTCTGTGGTTGGACATCAAGTAATTGATCGAGATAGAATAGGTGGTCACGAGAGGCTATATGAAGACTACTTCTCCGATAATCCAACATATGGTCCTATTTATTTCAGACGCAGGTTTGTTTTAAAAATTTCATCGACTTTCTTGAGATGTTTGTTGCATGTTGTAATACGTAGTTTTTATTTTCATTAGGTTTCAAATGAGACGTTCATTGTTTATGCGAATCAAGTGTGCCGTAGAAGAGCACGACAACTATTTTGTTCAAAAAAGAAATGCAGCGGGAACACTTGGCCTGAGTGCATTACAGAAGGTTACTGCTGCGTTGAGAATACTAGCATATGGTGGGGCTGCAGATGCTATTGATGATTACGTCCGTATTGGAGCAAGCACCGCTCTAGAAAGTTTGAAAAGATTTGTAAGAGCTGTAATTGAGGTTTTTGGTGATGAATATTTGAGATCACAAACGATACGGATACTGCCAGATTGCTTGCAATGCATGAGCAAAGAGGTTTCCGTGGAATGCTTGGCTACATAGATTGTATGCATTGGAAGTGGAAGAATTGTCCAACATCATGGCATGGTCAATACACTGGGCATACGCATGAAGCCACAATTATTCTTGAAGTGGTAGCGTCGCAAGACCTTTGGATTTGGCATGCATTTTTTGGTTTGCCCGGATCACATAATGATATTAATGTGTTGCAACGGTCACCATTGTTTTCCAAGCTGGCGGAAGGACAAGCTCCAAAAGTAAATTATAGTGTGAATGGTCATGATTACACAATGGGTTACTACCTTGCAGACGGCATATATCCTCCATGGGCAACGTTTGTGAAGACCATACCTATGCCACAAGGTAATAAGAGAAAGTATTTTGCCCAAGCACAAGAAGCGGCTAGGAAGGATGTGGAACGAGCATTTGGGGTTCTACAGGCTCGATTCGCTATTGTTCAAGGGCCAGCTCGTTACTTGGATCAAAAAATTCTTGTAGACATTATGATTGCGTGTGTCATTATGCACAACATGATCGTTGAAGATGAAGGGAACGAAGATGCGGACTTAAATTTTCATGAAATTGGAGAAACAGTAGACGTTTCACATGACCACATTCCTGAGCTAGATCAGTTCATTCAAAACTATCAAAGAATCAAGGATAAAGGGATTCACTTGCAGCTACAAAATGATCTAGTAGAACATTTATGGGACACATGGTTATGCATGAACCACACACACCACCATGTAGAATGTGATGCAACTTTATCTGGAGAGGTAGCAACACTTCAGGTAGTATGCAAAACAGAGTTCTGAAATCTGGAGGCAACTGCATTCATGGTCTTGGGTAGCTCAAATCATAGGTGATAAAATGCCCATCTTTTGACAGTATGATGTAGATTTTGGTATAATTTTTGTTTCATGAGTTTTGTTGCAGAATCACATTTAACAATATGTTCCAAAACTGCATCATGTGTTTTGTTTATTCTCTATAAAACAATATATATGTGATAAAACCGCAATTTATTCCTAGAACCAAGAAAAACTTTGTTGGGCACTGAGTATAATGTTTTTGTCCGAACAAGAACAGATAACTGGACTTAATGTTTGTTTATTTCCATATCACTAAACAAATTGGCGAAAACAACTTAAAATGCTACCAAAACTGCCTCCATTCAGTACTGCAGTAACAACATAAGTGAAGTTATATTGAGTTACCTGCTCTTCTGTTCCTCTGTTGTTCTGCCCTGGTCTGTTCACTGTCCTCTGCTCATCTGCCCTGATCTGTTCGTCAAACTACACCACAAACACAGAAAAGAGGTCAACACATACTCATTCCAATCATACGTGTCATATGAACCAATCATACCTGTGATGTTGCGTCGTTATTCATTCGACGAGATAAGATTTCAATCCTCAAACTCTTGTAGTACAGCTGTTGCTCTTGCGGCTTATCACTAATGTCCAAGGTCATGATTCTCTCCTCTTCTAACATTTTCTTTAGCGACAACTTCTCCTGTTGCAAGTTCATGAATTGTTGCCATCTCTCTTTTTTTTATCAACTTCTTTACTCTTGTCTGACTCTTTTTTAATTTCCCAATACAATTGTACAGCAGATGTAGACTGAGGAACTTTAACTTCTTTTGCCTATTTCCTACCCATGGGTCTCTTAGACACGTCGTACTCCGGAGAGTCAGACTCTATAGCCACACCTACATCTCGTACATCTAGATCAACACTAGGGCTACCATCGTCATTGTTCTTTCGTTTCTTGGTGGTTATTTGCTGATTTTCCTTCGTTGCCCTTCTATCAATCCATTTCTGATGGTGTCGGAGGAGGTTCCAACAATGAAGCATCGTAAAGGACTTCTTGTTCTTATCGTCAGCCTTATACATGGTACAAGCTTGCATTATCTACATTATTTAAAAAAATAGAACATCAGTATATCTACATGTTGAAGGCATATTATAACATACTTGGCAACAAAACGGAATTACCTTGTCTTGCTCGGTGAGTCCACTTGGTCTTCTACCCTCAATTTGGCTAACATAGCCTGTGAACCTATTAACATTTTCCTGGATATTTGACCATCGATGAGTGAGAGATCCTTGTGTGCGATCTGATACAAATATTTTGTTTCTATGATAGTACTCATATATCCTCTCCCAAAATGTCCCTGTAGATTGGTCATTCCCTCGTACAGCATCGAGACTTGTATTAAGCCAAGCAGATACTAAGAGTTTGTCTTCGTCCTCACTAAAATTTTTACTCCTCTTTTGGTTAGGCCTCTTGGGGTTAGTATTTTCCATGGCTATTGATCTTCGTGAATCAACTGGAATATCCTCATACTCTTGGCCATTCATCAGGTCACTAAAATATCCATTACCTATGACAAGTTATCATGAAAATATAGCACAATCAAAGATATACACAAATAATCATTTCACTAAGTATCTCCAAATGCCATGTATGTATTGAATCTTATTTCAGTACTTTACCTTCCGAGTTGAATAGTCATTGATGTATGTCCAATAATTATGCTCCGACTGGCTATGAAGGTGATCGCCGTTCCATGTCTCTTCTTGGGACCTTCCCATCGGATCGACTCCATGGACATCACCACCATAATTTATAGGAGATGTTGGGGTCCTGCCCCGCCCGTCGACTGTGGCTGCAGCCGGTGGTCGAAAGGCGCGGTTTGCGCCCCCTAGGCCTACTTGAGGATTAGCGGGGCAGAACCTTGGTGGTGGTCTTGGTGGCGGTGGAATAGATATGGTGGATTTTAGTGAGCACGCTGCACAGTATTGAATCTAGTTCATAATTAATCTATATCTAGTTCATCACCATTGAATTGCACTAGTACTGAACAACATCAAACAGAGCGAAACTTTCAATGTTTGCTGAATTTTTTTCATGAATGCATAGCTGGTGGCATATTAAACAGGGGAGCACAACCAACATAAATCAAGCCTCAAATTTCCAAAGCTATCAGATTCATGGTAAACATGTGAAATCCTTGTTTTTTAGCTACAGCCTACATGATAACAGAGTCCAAGTCCAATTAGATTTAATTAGGGTGTTCTCATGTTTCCTTTTAGATATGAAATTTTTTAGGCCAAATTGATCTGTAAGCCTATTATTCGTTTGTAAGCATATTATATAGGTTTGGTTATGAGAAGGCGTCAACAATATGGTCTGATAGTCAATAGCTCCGGTCAAATATTTGGTCAACTCGTTTAAATCCCTTTCATCACCAGGAGGCAAAGTCATTAAAAAGCTCAGGTCAGTCACATGCTTTACATATTCTTTATAAAGAAGCTCACAACAAAAACTATATCATCTGCAAATTAGCATTCTGGTATACTCTTTCACTAATTTAATTTCTCTTTGACTTTTCACTTACCAGAGAGCCAGTGATTGATTGCAAATTTGAAAAACTGGAATAAGTTGAATCTTCAAATATGAAGAAACATGGACAATCTTTCTTTCTTTACCAAGGCACAATAAAATCCAGATTGTACATAACCTAGCCCATGAAGCTTGACAAGTAAAGTTTATAAGCATGAAAAATAAACGTCAAAGTTTGTTGTCCCTATAGATTTCCTTTTTAAAACTCCAAATTGAACCATTTTAGGTACAATTTATTTTACTAGAACCTAATATAATTAGATATATATTCTCAAAATGACCGAGTCAGTAAGTATGGTTTTTCATTTGCTCCATTTTCTAATCAACATTTTCACCACTGTATGTACTCATCTCTTCAATTGCCTAGCAGGACAAATCATGAATTATGCTATTTGCAACAGCACTTCAATGTTTGGTTTTTTCCTTACCTCGGCTCCTTGCAGTGTTGCCGACGGGGACGGAGGCTGCGACGGTGGCGGATGCGTCGTCGGTGGACGAGGAGGGGTTGGCGGCGATGGAGGAGGCGCCCGGGAATGGAAGGGAGGGGGAGGAGGAGGCGGCGGGGAGGCTGCGGCGACGGGAAGGGAAGGGATGGGGAGGAGCACGGCGGGATAATGCCGTGGACGAGGAGGGGTCGGCGGTGGAAGAGGAGCCGCCGATGGTAAGGGAATGGAGAGGGAGGAGGCGGTGGTGGGGGTCGATGCGGCGGGGGACGAAGCGGCGGCGGTGGGCAGAGAAGCACGTGAACCCAAATGCGGCGGGAAGAAGCTGCGCTCGAGATATATTGGCCGCCGGGAAGGAAGGGGAGGGGAGGAGGCGGCGGGGGAGAGGAGGGCGGCGGGGGAGGGAAGGGAGGGGAGGAGCACAGGCGGCCCAATGCGACGGGGAGGATGACGATGCGGCGGCGGGGACAGAGCGGCGGTGGCTGCAGCGCGGGAGAGTTGCGCGCGAAGCCTACAGCGCGGGAGAGTTGCGTGCGCTATGTATTGGGCAACGGATAGTCACTCTATTTGTGAGGAACGGAAAAGATGGAAAAGGGAAGGAATTTTTTTTGGAATAAGATAGATAATCTGTTAAAAGCTAAATTCCCTTCAAATTTATTAAAAATAGGGATTTTTTATGGTTTTGGGACTCTGTTGCATGTGCTCTAACATTACTTAGGGAATGAGCAATGCATTGTGGTCTCAACCAGTGGTTCCAACCTTCATGTTGACAAAAGTTGTTGGAACTACCATCAATGCCACTATGTTCACAAAGCATTGATACTTGGTATGCCCACAACCAAAAACACTTTCCACGTTCCTTTCCCCACCGGCCATACATGGCCAAATGGGTCGCACGGCATGGCTCGGCCCGGCCCGGGCACGGCACGGTCCGGCCCGAGCACGGCTACAACACGGCTCATGTGTCACGCCCCCGGCCCAAGCACGGCCCACGGATGGTCGGGTCGTGCCGTGCCGGCATGGACATGATTAAGGCCCACGGGCCAAAACCAACCCATGAGCCAAGACAGGTCTGGTCGAGTATTATTACTCATGCAAAAAATAAAAAATAAAAATATAACTATTTCTTTTCCAAAAATTCATAAAAAATATATTCCTCATCCAAAAATTCATAAAAAATATTTCTTATCCAAAAAATATTTCTTATCAAAAAATTTCAAAAAAATGTGGGCCCACGATAGCATAAAAAATATTCCAAAAATTTATAAAAAATATTTCTTATCAAAAAGGCTGAGGGCCGTGCCGTGCCGGCCGACATGGTCTAGCTGGGTCCATACATGTTTAAGATGGCAATAGGTGAGTAAGAGAGGAAGGGGTTGAGTCGTGGCATCCATGAATAAGAAAAACAAGACAAGTTGTTTATTATTTTAGTGGTGATCCCTACATATTCAAGGTGATAGTAGATGAGAAAGAACGACATGGGTTAAGAAAAAAGAAGATTTGTTTGTTATTATGGTAGTGGTCACAACATGTTTAAGGGAAGAGTATAACCACTGGTGTAAGAAAAGTAAACTTAAGCATATGGGATAGCATGGCATTTCTTGGTTCCAACAAGACATTCTACTACTCAATGCTCCATCATTATTATTCTCTAGTATATACTAATAAGGAAAGGCAGCACCTTGTACCACAACAACCTATTTTTCCTAGCCACTTAGGCTGTGTCCACCTCTCTGTACAGAAAACGATATTATTAATTAACATATAATTAATTAAGCATTAGTCTAAAAGAATTTAAAAAAAATGTTAAAATAACCTTTATATATATGTTTTTAAAAAATGTACAGTTTAATAGTTTGAAAAACTCAGAAATAGAAGTTAGGAAAGTGGAGAAAAGACACAACTTTGGTTCATGTTACGGCCGCTGCCTAGCTAGACCACATGCTTGTCGCCTTTGAGTCCATGGATCAACACATATATATATTCATATATATATATATATACACACATAACACACATATATATACGTATGCAATATATATATATATATGTATAAATATATATTTTACACACATATATATTTATACATATATATATATGCATATATATATACAATATGCATATATATATTTTACACACATATAAATACGCTTAATTAAGTAAATATATACATGTATTACCAAAATATGTACACACATATGAATATACACATATATTGCATTTCTAATTAATTTTTACTGTTCAATATCGTATATTACAAAATTTTCTCTATGATGTGGATCCACGACCACTCCAATCCCAGTAGAATGCTCCCGCGGGATCAATAATTTGTTCGTTGATAAATTCCATCAGTGATTCTCGAGAAGCCTGTATGAAACCATCGTGGTGGGGGAGTTTGTCCCTTATGCAAATAATCTGTTATTTGAAAAAAATTATATTAAATCAATAAAAAATCAAGATGTAATGTATGAATAACTGTTATACGTACATCTAATTCTGGGGACATGTTATACGTATATCTAGATCCTGGGAACATGTGACTTGGTGAGTTAGGCGTTGAATGTAGTCGCAAACATAGTAGCCGCACATGTTCGTCCCCTGCGCCTATTTTGCACACTAAAAGAGAAACGATGATAGATTTAATATAAATTTCTATTTTAGAACAAATTAATGATTCAATATAATTTTGGAGCATGTACTCACTAAAAATTGTATTTTCACTTCAAGCTTTTCATTCCAAAGCCTACAGACCTTCTCATGGAGCCGTGCTCATGCCCTATGTGCAGTTGCGTAATTATTCGAGAACCATATAGTAGCAATAGCAACTAAGATGGCATTACCTGTCTAACACTTCAAAAATCTTTGTGAAGATAGACTCTGGTTTATCCATTAAATCGTAGACATGGATCCACGAGTGGCTAAGGTCAATTAGGGAAAGGACCCAGTGGAATCTGCAAATTGCGTGAGATGATATATATGAAACTCTATATGTACGAGATGAAAATTATTACGGAAGGTAGTAAAAACTCACGTTGTGTTGTATGGCAATAGTATCCAAGTCTTGTAATGCTGCTGCACCAATATATGGAGGATATTGTCCTCTTTTTACGTTGGATATTGTTCTAGCATCGCAGTGTTAATTTTCTAGGGGTCCATGAATCCTATTTTCATCCATCCCCGCTCTTTGCACTCGTGGATGGCCATTTTACAACATATAAAAGAATTTTAGTCAGCTACATACAAGGAGCTAAGAAACGAAATAAATTTAACTGAATGATATTTAAAACCCGCATGGTTATAATAGAGACGTCGAGGGCGTCCAGCTGGTACAGGTCAAAGATGTCCTCGAAGCGGATAAACATTAGATCATCTTCTGCTTTGAAGAATGTGTCATTTCTGATCCGCACCGTGATCATCTCTGTACCTTTGCCTGAAGCTTTCATGTACCACTGGTGGAAGCGATACATCTGTGTGGGGAGAATCTTGAGCTCATCAGGCTTGACAAGAGGCCGTCCGAATGTATACTTATATTTTAGCTCAACCTTCTCAATAGTTGCATGTCTGGATATTTGGTCCATTGTTATTCCTGCATCTTCCATAAATTTTCTTAAATCAGCTCTTTGTGGTTGCACCACCAGCTCAATGGATTTTTTTAGGTTGCATCCCGAGCTGTGGGACATCTTTGGCCTTTGTTGTTGCCTTCCTATGCGCCTTCCTGATCGTCCTATCGTAGTCCGATTGCGGTTTCGGTTTAGCCAGTGGCGTAAAGTACATCTTCTTGAAGAAGACCTTGGTCGCCGTGTCGATTGAAATAGGCTTCTCAGGAGACTTCTTCTTGAAATGTGCCTTCACCTCAGCTTGGACGGACTCATGCAACTCCTCAGGAGTCATGTCGTACGACGTTTTCTTTGGGGCTGGCAGGAGCCGGTCAAGTTTTGGCATCTTGCTTCTTGGTGAACTAGTTGACATTGATCGCGCGGCTCGAGCTTTGCACTTAGGAGGCGACGAAGGAGGCCGAGTGGCAGACAGTTTAGGAATCGGTGCTCGTGGAGACGATAGAGGAGGCTGGGGAGTGGGAGACCATTTAGGAGTCGGTGCTCGTGGAGGCGACGGAGGAGGCGGAGGAGACTGTCCACGCGGAGGAGACGGTCCATGCCCTTGTAGCTCCATGGCTTTCTCACCCTCCAGCTTCTTTACCTTCTCGCCCGCCATCTTTTGTCGCTCTTGTGATGGGCGTCTTCTTCCATATCACCCCAAATGCTCAGGATGTCTCTGTCGAAGAGGGTGTAAAGCTTGTCTGCATTGACAGGTTAAAAATACGTAAACTTTCAGCTTTCTACCCATACTTGCTTGAGTACGTGATGCTCCATTGCTACTCGGTACAAAGAATTGTACTACCTTGAAAGAAGGTGCTCTGAACACTAGTAAAGAAATGACAAGTGAAAAAGGGCTCATCCTCTCCCAGCGGGTAATCAAGATTTCATTGACCGCGACTCGCTCGAGTGTGGCATTTGCTTCCTGCCTTTTGAAGTTGGAGTTTACATGGTAGTCCTATACATTGCACCGCATTATTTTGAAGAAGGCGAGATCAAGGTCGGCGAAGAAGGCGTCAAGGCCCCTTTATGAACCAGCAGCGGGATACAGTGTGGATGCCGACGAGACGACCAAGGTGACCTACTCCATCGACCGCGACTCACTCGAGTGTGGCATTTGCTTCCTGCCTTTTGAAGCTCGAGTTCACATGGTACTATTAGACATTGCAACACATCATTTTGAAGAAGACGTTGGGGCCTCTTCACGGACCAGCAGCGGGATGCAATGTGGTTGCCGACGAGACGATCAATGTGACCTACTCCATCGATTGTGACTCGCTCGAGTGTGGCATTACCATCGTCCAAGGATTAGCATGTAAACTTGAGCTTCAAAAGGCATGTCGATGGTATAATTGCTAATTCAAAAGGCAGGAATATGATATAATTGTTGATTAATCCTTTGAGGGGTAACCAACGATATGGTTAAACACTTAAAGCCTTCCCCTTTTCTCATCATTGTTTTGATATTAATATGATGGATTTATAAATTATTTGCTATTGTGTTTTAGTGATAAGGAATACAAGTTGACCATAAAGCAAGCCTCCAAAACAGATCTGCATGGAGACTTCGCGGTTCGGTGATGGAAGGCATAGGGAATTGACGCGAGACACTATTCAAGTTTTTGTCCATAGATCATATTTTTTGCAATGAAACATATTCCTCTAATGACTGAACTGACTTATGATTATGGTATAAGAGTTGCTCCCCTTAAAGCCAGGGGACATCTCTTGTACCATAATCATAAGTCAGTTCAGTCATGGGCGGAATATGTTTTATTGCAAAAAATATGATCTGCGGACAAAAACTTAAATAGTGTCCCACGGTAACTACCTCTCCCTTCCAGACAAAATCTGCTGAAGGCTATACAGATCTGTTTTGAAGGCTTGTGTTATGGTCACCTTGTATTCCTCTAATAAAATTATGGATGGCTTGCATGGTTAATTTGATTTTGACCGAGATATGGTTAATTTGATTTTGACCATCGAATGGCTTGCATAATACTTCATAATTTTACTTCATAATTTTAGTAGAGAGAGTACTATGGATGATGCGGACTTTAATATGACGGACAATGATGAAAACTATGTGGCATCCTTAGAAGGGTCGTCGTCTCAAAAAAATATAGGTAATAACCAACATGGCGATGAAGACCAAGATATGACTGAGTTCCGGGATTGGATAGCCAATGGTTGGTTCAATAGATCTTGCTATTTTGTATGGTGATAACTGCTACTTCTGTAATAAACATTTGTCAAATCCATTTTGAACTGTAGTAACATTTTAGCCAGGGTGGTGAAGAGGGATAGTCACTCATGTCTTTTTGCAGCTGGTTTAATGACTTTTAGTTACTTTAGTCATTAGAACCAAATAGGTAAGTACTAAGTTTAATCAACAATTTTTAGTCACTTCAGTCATTTTAGTCGTATCCAAACAGGGTCTTATTCTGTTGGTACTTAGTTTGATGCTTTGAAATAAAATAAGGTCCAACCACCGGAGCAACAAAAGGTTACATTCAAGTGTATGCATGATGTCGCATCATTTAACACTGGTTGGGTTTCTACTTATGTTAATAACCTTCTTTTCATAAGGACAGGAAACCATTAGCAATTTCCATTAGCAAGAAGATTATATCTTCTTCTCTATCCATCTATGAATATGTTGCTTCTTGCTGGTTGTAAGATGGGTAGATAAGAAGATGGTGATGAAAATTGTTGCTTTTTCTCTCTTTTTGTAATGAGAAGGTTGTTAAGAGTACTAGAGACCATCACCAATATAATATAAGAAAAGCCATAGCATGTGTACATTACATTTGTGTTTTCCTGTGCTTGGAACTTTTCTCCCCAAGACACAGGACCGCTGATAGAACAAAATAAAAATATAAGAAATGTGACCTCTACACCCTGATTTCTATGAGAAAATTACTAGCACAATAATAGGAGAATGGTAAAATTTAATGTAAATATGGCATTCGCCTGCTTTCTCAATCCTACGCAAGCGCCGCCCTTCTTTTAAATGGGCAAATTAGATATTTTACCACTTAATAGAGTGGGAACAAGAATTTCCCGGGTTGATAGAAGTTAATTTACTTAATATATTGCTACTTTGGTTAATTAATTTCGCCACATTTCACCTTCTACAAGCTACGTCACCTTTTCTATTTCTCCAATTGCCCCACATTGGCCTGGCCAACTAGCAGTGATGAAAGAACCATTCTCATTAGTGAAGCATGGCACTTCCGGTTTATTAACTGCAAATTAAAATTTAAAAAAATGCTACATAACTGAATTAACATTCAGACAGTGGAAAATAAACAAAAATCAAGAGAATCTCTATTGCCAGGAAAAGCTGGATAGCACTGTTGTTCAATAGGCTTTACAAGATGTTCTTATAAAATGTCATATGAGAATTGTATATATTTTTGTCAGAGCTTCATCGTGCCATCCTCTTGGTGTTAAGCTAAACAAGACCAATATCTCACTCCTCCAATTATCAACTGACTGGAGTCTCGAGCAAAACTGTTTGACATGAATCTTCCATCCAAACCAACTCTTGTCAGAACATGGAAATGAACGAAGTTATTTAGCATTTTAGCCATGGGTGACTAAAAACACGCTTGATGGTAGTCTCACATGAAATGTTCGCATGCCAACTTCTGAATATCTAGTGACAGTTTGCGAACTACATGAACGGTGGGTTCTGAATATCCAATTGATCTAATCAGAGTCTGCCTCAGAAATAACTGATTTGCCATCTGGCATTTCATCAGAGCTACTGAACTGAGAGCACTCATCAAAAGACCAGTAGCTTCATGCTTGTTCCTGATCACCGTTCTTGCTCTCGACTCCTGCACTCTCTTCTTCAAGAACTGAAACAGATGTCTTCTGTGTATTATCCTGTATGGTTCCATTAAAATCCTTTCCCCTCCAAACAATAATCTGCTCTTTGTCAAAAGAGACAATTATGCAAGGAACAAGGTCCTACAGCAAAATAGAAGGGAAGAAAATGCTCTGTCACAGACCGTCAAGGAAAATACACACATTAATATATACACATAATAAACTCACCCTGAGCTTGACTCCAATTTTCCGATAATCACTTTTTGGCAATCCTTTACATTCTATCCGGACCAATTCATCAGTCAAAAAGGCATCTCGAACCATTGGAACAAGACTAGCATAATACCCATTCTTTGCTGTGAAATAGCAGAGTTGTTAAGTCCTCTCTTCAACCCTACATATGTAAGCGAAGAAGCGGTACAGCGTTTACCTAGCTTCGTCAAAACAGGAACATATAGGCCTTTCTTCCTCATTTCCTTTGTCTCCTCAACTGTCAGTCCTTCTATTGTTGTTTTAATTAGCCTCGGGTATACAGGTTCAGCTGGCTTCCACAGCATTAACGGGATAACAGGTCTTTTCTTCGGATTATAATGCCTTCCCCTGTATAATATCAACTGACCACCATGTCTGTGGATGATGAGGCCACCAGTTTTATCCTGAAAGAAGTGGCACTACTCATCATGCTTTCTAATGGACAGTAATCTAAGAACAAGCTAAAATCAAACAGAAGCTACTAAAACGGCATCAATATGCTCACATAGTACATGCAGGTAAAGATGATTCTTATTTCTTAGACCCAACAGAGATGAAGCTACCTCAAGCTGATGGCACACATTCTGCATATCAACCGTCGGCACGCCGAGGCATTTCACCCTGACTGCCTCGCCGTTCTTCCAGTGATTATGTATGTCATTTAGCATGTTGTGAGTGAGACCATCTCTCCCTAGAAAATCACCACCCAATCGAAGCATAATCATCATCACATCTTGAAATGGAGTAAATTTTACCAACAAAAACAAGTTTTTTTTACCAAGATTGATCTGTTTCTTGGTGCGGCTCTTCTGGCACTTGCCAACCAAGAAGGCGCGCTCGGCGGGGGTGAGCGGCTCGCCGAGCACGCGCTCCCGCTCCCGGCGGCGCGCCGCCTCGAGGTCTCTCTCGGCGGCGGGGGCCGGGTCGTCGGCGTGGACGTCGCGGAGCGTGGTGTCGACGGCGGGGGCGCAGAGGCCCGTCCAGGGGCGGTCGAGGCGGCCGGGGCCGAAGGGGGAGTACTTGGGCTCGCGGAGCCCGATGGGCCTGTCCCTCGGGGAGCTCTCGGTGTAGCTGAAGCGGAAGTCGAAGGGGAGGTCGGAGCGCGCGGCGGGGCGGTCGCCGCGGTCCAGCGAGGACGGCGGCCGGTAGGGGGGTTTCTTGGGGCGGCGCTTCTTGGCGCCGGCGTCGGAGGCGGCGCCGGCGTGGGGGGTTTCTTCCCGGTTGGGGTTGAGGGAGGTGGGTGGCACGAAGCCGTAGCGGTCGAGGAGGCGAGAGAGGTGGCGGACGGAGGGACGGCGCGGCGGGCGGGCGCGGCGGAGGAGGAGCATGGGGATGGGGTGGTCAGGCAGCGAAAACCCTTTGCCTTCTCCTACCTCTGGCTGGTGGGTTTTTCAGTTTTTTGTTGGGCTTTTTTGAATTTGTATGCAAGTCAAATGTTCTCAAATCTTTGGTCCATGAGATGATTCATCGTCGTCGAAACTTGGTTTCGGCAATAAAATTTTGGGGTACAGTTAAGATCGTCAAGCACAATGGGTTAGACAGAAAACAAGATTTAGACAGGTTCAGACCCTCTCGTGAGGTAATACCTTACTCCTGTTTCGGGGATTCGATCCGCCAAGTCTTTTTATTGATCTCGTGATCTTGTGTATCTAAAGCTCTTGCTTAGGAAGTCTGATATCGCATATCACATATCCCTCAAGGGACGCCCCTTACCCCTTATATAGTCTTGGGAGGCGAGCTTACAGATCGGAAACTCTATCTTACTCTAAGTCGGTTTCCTCAATCTTATCAAACCGTGACTATGGGTCGTTGCCTTATCTCAATCGGCAACGTAACACCCAAGTCATATTTAGTTTACAGATATAGTAGGCGCAATCTATCCCTACCTCCAGTCGGATAAACTTGCCATGTAGATACCCGATTGTCATAATCTCCACAGTAGCCCCGAGTCCTTTTCGTCGATGAGACAACTCGGCTTCAAACCAAGACGCACACGCCAAAAACCTCTTTGGCCGAGTGCTTCGGTGCCAAGTGATTCCATCATCTCTGCCGAATCTCCCGAGTGGCTCCAAAGACTGTGAAGGACCGAAAAATATCTAAAAAATTCTCAAAATAATTATCTAGGCGCATCTCTTCACGTACCTAATTAGGTATAGCCCCCGACTGCATGATTAGCCAAAAAACAAATCAAATATACAAGCAAGAACTATAAAGAATCATACTCATGTAAAATGCTTAACTCATGTTAAAGCATATAAAAAATCTTATCACTCAGTAAGCTCGTGCTTATCCGAGTGAATTTGCCCGAGGCGCCTCAAGACAAATAACTTAATCAATCCTTATAAGTGAAAAACACTCGGTAAGCTCATGTTTATCCGAATGGATCTGACCGAGTCATTTCGAAGCAAATATTTTAATCATCCCTCATGGGTAAATAAGTTTTTCAGTCTAAAAAATATGACCAAGTTATTAAACAGCTCTTGCCATAATACTAGTCTCAATCTATAAAGATCTTCACCAAGGTGGAAAAATAGCATTGATATAATCATCCAATCAAATGCTAAAAAACCAAACATCCCTTGTTATCAAGGCAACTATAAAAAGCTTAGTTGTTGGTCACCTTTTAAATTGCATCGTGCTAGCTTCTCACGAAGTCAAGTGAACCGCGGTATGAAAGGATTTCCAAAGGTATAGGGCATTCGGACACGTGCATATTGCCAAGGCAAATCTGCTTAAGCTCATCCACTTAAGTCCCTAAGGACACGCGTCGGGCCACACCTTAGCTGGGCCGCAGGTCTCTCATGGGCTCGGCCCAATCACGAGAAAACCTAACACAACCCTTAAATCTCTTTACAAAGCCTCAAGGTCATCCCCGCCACTTCGTCTTCCCAAAAATTTTCTCTTTTCGCAGCACTGTTCACCAGCTCCCTGCGGAAAACCCTAGACTCGCGCGCACCCGAATCCATCAATCCAGGAGCTTGCCCTTCGCCACAAACTAGCCTCCGCATCCAGCTCCCAAGATCCCTTGCTCAAATCCCCATCCTTTTGGCCAGATCTACTTCCTACCCAAACCACATTCATGGCGGATGAGAAGAAAATCCCCTTCGAGCAGTGGGCCACTTCGGATGTGAGGGAATCCACCCTCAAGGAGATGGTGAAGCACGGCGTGCTTCCCCCCAAGGAGATCGTGGGTTGGCGCCCGGCGGCGGGCGAAGATTTCCCAACACCAAACACTGGTGAGCTCGTTGTGTTCACGTCTTTCTTTTACTGCGGGTTCAGCCTCCCCACTTCCGAGTTCTTTGGGGGCTTCTGGATTATTATGGTCTTCGACTCTATCATCTGAACCCCAACTCTATGCTTCACATCGCTCTCTTCATTCATGTATGTGAAGCTTTCCTTAGCATCCTCCCCCACTTCCAACTCTTTCGTCGCATGTTCTATCTTAAGCCGCATCCCAATAAGGACCAGCCCTGCGTTGTTGGTGGGGCAGGCTTCCAACTCCGCAGATCCCTTCGCAAGGAGTATTTCTCTCTCCCTTTGAAGTCTTCCAACAAGGGATGGCACGCAGGCTGGTTCTATATTTCTAATCTTGAACCCAGCCTGCCGAACTTCGTTGGCCTTCCCCCCGTGCCAAGGTCCACTTGGAGCACTGTGTCGGTAGCCCAGGAGTGGGATGAAGCCAACAAACTGCTAGCGAAGATCTTGGAGATGAAGCAGAAAGGTCTTCACGGCGAACAGATCACTCGGCACTTCATCAGGAGCCGACTGGCACCAATCAAAGAACAATCGAAGCCAGCCTTCGAGTACGAAGGCGGGAAGGACCCCAATCGAGAAGACCAAGATCCCCTTAGTTTCGAGATCCTGAAGATCCGGATGTACAAGATCTTCTCGACTGGAGTTGCAGTCGAGCGCGCCCTCGTCTTGTCGGTTCTTCCCTTCGGTCTCTCGGCCTCCTCCTCCAGGTAAGCCGGCCGACCTCTTTGTCTTGTCTTGTAATCTTGATGTCATGCCTCTTAGTATTGTGAGAATTTCTCTTACAGGAAAATACTTCCATTGTTTCAAAACCGTACAAGGTTCCTCATGATGACGTGCCGCTTCGCCCTGCCAAGAAGCCGACTGGTGGAGTGAAAATCCAAAGTGATCTAGTCGGGAAACGAGCGGCCCAGTGAGGACACCAACAAACGGGCGAGCAAAGGAGGCTCGTCATCGACGACTCGGACGATGATGTCCCGGCTCCTCCAGTCGAAACAACCCCTCCAAGGCCGTCGCCGAAAGCAGCGCCGAAGATCCGCCGGTCATCTAGGTACGCCTCATGGCTGAAGCCAAGCTCTTCGAAAGTTTCTCTGTCTTTATTCCAACTGCATTCGTCGTTGGTTTGGCAGGAGGCCCCAAGATATAGACCCGGTCGGGAAGAGCGAAGGGCCAACTCCAGTTGCCGCATCCGAGGCATCCAAGCCTGCGGAACCAAGACCCCCGAGCCCTCTCCCGAGCGGGAGCGCTCCGGGCAGAAAGCCCTCGCCTCCAAAGAAAGATATCCCGAGGAAGGAGCCCCGGCCGCCCGGCAGGACGTCCGTGGAAACCGGTCGGCGCGGAGAAGCCCAGTGCGGCTCGAAGTCCGGCGAAGACCGGTCGGTGAAAAGCCGAGAAGGAAAAGACCAGCCGGGCTGCTCTAGTCAAGAGTACAGCCGCCGAAGCCGGTCAGTCTTGAACCGAAATCTTGTCTTTAATCTTCAGTTCAAATCTTTCGTGTCTTCATCTGTTCTTCCTGATCTGCTAGCCATAGTAGAGGAGATCCCCAGGTTACAGTCTTCTGAAACCTGGGTTCCCCCGATTAAGATCGAGTGGCGAGACTCGGAAGGCCAAAGGCAGGGCATCATCCTAGATAAGCAAGCGGAAAGCGAAGAAAGGGATGCCCTTGTCAATAGCCTGAATGAGGCGACTCGGCTACTCAACGTAAGCCTTAATCCTTTTCTATTGTTGCATCATCATTTCTTTTCAGTCGGTCAACTTCAGATCTTACGTGCAGAAGGAGTACTGTCGATCCATGGCCAAGTCCGAGGTGTTGGAGAAGTTGGTCCCGCATTTAAACTCTCTGGAGGATATCCAGCAAAAGCTGAAGACCACTCGGGAAGAGGCTGCGTCAAGGGAGGCAGCCCTGGGGAGGGAGATAGCTGAACTCCGGGAAGAAAACCTCGACCTCCACGGTTCAGTCGGGAGTAAGTCTAATCCTCTCAACCTCTATATGGCTTCTGTGTCAACTTCGGTTGCTGATAGCCTTCTTTGTTTGTAGAAAATTCGTCGGAGGTCCACTCGCTCCAGGTCCAGCTGGAGGAAATCAGCCTCGGCAAGACTGAGTTGGAGGCCGAGTTCGAAGGTGAACTTCTTTGAAATAACATTCTTTGTGCTGCTTTGTCTTCGAGTACTTTGCGTGATCATGCTCTTTTGGCAGCTTACAAAGTCAATACCCGAGCTCAATACGACGTTCTTCTTGAGAGGGTCAAACGAGCCGGGGAGGTTCGGGAAGATGTTGCCAACGCAGCGACACCAATCCTGCTGTCATTATTCCACAATGGAGTCGGGACCAGCTCACTGGACCCAGTTGAAGTCTTCGACAAGCTTAGGCGAGCCCCTCACCAGTATCTAGCCAACATTTCCGAGGCGGCTGTGATGGGAGCGGGCTTCGCCCTTGCGCAAACGAAGTCACTCTACCCTTGAGTGGACGTGGATTCAGTCGGGGAGGGCTTCGCTGAGGGAACTTCAGATGAGCAGGCTCTTGATTTGATTAGCGAGGCACAGGAGTCGGCCAAAAAGGTGGCTGCCGATGTAGTAAACCATTTCCGGCCTTGACTTGCCTTGTAAACATTGTCTTGTGAACATTGGATGCTTGTGACATTTTGATGTAGACTTGTGAATATTCAGTTTATTTATGTTAATGCCCTGATTCGAGTTTTTATGTGAAATTTCTTAAGTAATTTTCGTTCAATTGTCACCGAGCCTAGGCTCGATTAGGTCATCAAAAAATTCTCAGTCCTTAGACACTGAACTCGAATCAAGGAACATTAAACAATGATAAACTGAATTATGCGCAAAAGTTGATGAGGAAAACTATGCTTTATTGATGTATGTACAGCCCCCGACTGCTAACTCAAGAAGTCATCTTGCTTGAGGTTGGCAGTCAAGAAAAAACATGACACTTAAGTCAATTTAGGCATAGAATCGCCGAAGATGCTCGATGTTCCAGGAGTTCTCCACCATAGATCCGTCTTCACACTTTAATCAATATGCACCTGGCCGAGTCACCTCAGCAATTATATGCGGTCCTTCCCATAAGGGGGATAACTTGTGACGGTCCTTGGTGGTCTGAACCTTGCGTAGAACCAGATCGCCAACGATGAAAGCTCGCGCTCGAACGTTGCGACTGTGGTATCGTCTGAGCCCTTGAAGTTGCCGACTGGATGAGGGCTGCCTCTCAGGCCACTTCCAGTCGGGTGAGGTCGTCCACTCGGTCGGGATCGTAGCATTCATCGTTGAAGCTACGGACTCGGAGGGATTCATACTCCATCTCATTTGGCAACATGGCTTCTGCGCCGTAGACCAAAAAGAAAGGAGTTTGGCCGGTAGCCCGACTGGGTGTGGTCCGCAGGGACCATAGGACCGAGGGGAGCTCTTGAACCCACTTGTCAGCGTAAGGATTTAGGCGGTCAAACACACGGGCCTTGATGCCTTGAAGGACCGCGTTGGCACGCTCGACTTGTCCATTGCTTTTGGGGTGGGCAGCGACGCATAACGGATCTTGATTCCGAAGTCTTCGCAGAATTCCTTGAAGATGCCTCCTGTGAATTGGGTCCCGTTGTCGGTTATGATCCTGTTTGGGACGCCGAAGCGGTGCACGATGTTGAGGATGAAGTCCCGTGCTTTGTCAGCAGTAATTGTGGCGATCGGCTTAGCTTCAATCCACTTGGAGAACTTGTCGATTGCGACGAATAAGTGTGTGAATCCTCCTGAAGCCTTCTTGAAAGGGCCGACCATGTCTAAGCCCCATACCACAAACGGCCAGGATAATGGGATTGTTTGTAACTCTTGGGCTGGGATATGGCTCTGTTGGGCGAAAATTGGCAGCCTTCACATGTTCGTACCACTTTGTCCGCGTCGGAGACCGCGGTAAGCTATAAAAAATCCTGTCTGTAGGCTTTGCCCACCAAGGTGCGTGCTGCCGCGTGGCTTCCGCATATGCTCGAGTAGATGTCTTGGAGCAGCTGTCGTCCTTCCTCGGGTGTGATGCATCTCATCAGGACTCCGGAGGGGCTTCTCTTGTACAGGTTGGAGTCAACCATGACATAAGCTTGGCAACGACGTCGGACACGTTCTGCCTCATCCCGGTCTTCCGGCAGCTCTTGCTGTGTTAAAAATTTGATAAGTGGTGTCCTCCAGTCGGCATCAGTCATGGCGACTTCGTTTGCAGCTTGTTCGTCGGGGGTTGGCTTTGCCGCAACTGTCGGTTCATAGAGGTGCTCGACAAAAACGTATGTTGGGGCGGCTTCGCGTTTGGACCCGAATTGCACCAACTCGTCAGCTGCTTCATTGTTGTGTCTTAAGACGTGATAGTTCGAGTCCGTCAAACTTGTCTTCAAGTTTGCGGACTTCTTGTCGGTAGGCCTCCATGGTGTCGTTTAGATAGGACCAGTCTTTCATCACTTGGTTTACGACCAGCTGGGAGTCCCCCTTCACGACGAGCCGACGTATCCCGAGTGAAACTGCGAGCCGCAGTCCGTGTAGCAGGGCTTCGTACTCGGCGACATTATGTGAGGTGGAGAAGTGGAGGTGGAGGACGTATCTTAGTTTTTCCCCAGTCGGGGAGATCAGCACAACTCCTGCTCCTAAGCCGGTGATCCTCTTGGATCCGTCGAAGTGCATGGTCCAATATTGGAGATCTTCCCGAGGTACATCTTTTTGTTTTTCGGTCCACTCAGCCAAGAAGTCCGCCAGGGCCTGTGACTTGACAGACGTCCTCGCCTTAAACGTTAAGTCCAGCGGCATCAGCTCCAGGGCCCACTTCACGATGCGTCCAGTTGCCTCCCCGTTGTGGATGACATCGCCGAGTGGAAAGGAGGTGACGACGGTGACCGAGTGACCCTGAAAATAGTGCGTCAATTTCCTCGCGGTTATCAGGACACCATAAAGCAATTTTTGTACCTGCCGGTAGCGAGTTTTGGCTCCTGCCAGCACTTCGCTAACAAAGTAGATCGGCCTCTGAATCTTCTGGACCCGCCCTTCTTCTTCGCGCTCGACCACGAGGACCGTACTAACCACTTGGTGAGTGGCTGATACGTACAGCAGCAGGGGCTCCTGGGGTTGGGGTGAGGCTAGGACGGGCGGCGGCGAAATTCTTTAAAATCTTCGAAGGCCTTGTGGGCTTCCGTGGTCCATTGGAAGTCGTCTGTTTTCTTTAGCAATCTGAAGAAGGGCATGCCTCGTTCGTCGAGTCAAGAGATGAAACGGCTTAGCGCCGCCATGCAGCCAGTGAGCTTCTGGACATCCTTCTGGTTACTCGGGCGCTTCATGTTCAAGATAGCATTGATCTTCTCTGGATTGGCTTCAATGCCGCGATGTGACACCATGAAGCCGAGCAGTTTTCCTGATGGGACGCCGAAAGTGCACTTCTCCGGGTTCAACTTCATTCTGAAGGCCCGGATATTCGCGAAGTTTCTTCTAGGTCAGCGATCAGGTCTTCTTTCTGCTTGGTCTTGATGACGACATCGTCGACATAAGCTTCCACGTTCTTGCCGATCTGCGTCTGGAAACATCTCTGGATCATGCGTTGGTATGTGGCGCCGGCGTTGTTCAGGCCAAAAGGCATGGTGATGTAGCAATAGGCCCCAAACGGAGTGATGAACGATGTCTTCAGGCAGTCGGACTCTTTCAAACTGATCTGGTGGTAGCCCGAGTTACAGTCCAAAAAGCTCAGGAGTTGGCAGCCGGCTGTTGAATCTACGACTTGGTCGATGCGAGGCAGCCCAAATGGATCTTTAGGGCAGGCTTTGTTGAGGTCGGTATAGTCAACGCACATGCGTCATTGCCCTGTCTTTTTTTTGGACCAGGATTGGGTTGGCTAACCAGTCGGGATGTAGAATTTCTCTGATAAAACCGGCGGCCAAGAGCTTTGTGAGCTCTTCCTTGATGGCATTTTTTCGATCTTGTGTGAATCTGTGTAATCGTTGTTTTATCGGCTTTGCGTCATTTTTGACGTGTAAAGAGTGCTCGATCACCTCCCTAGGAATTCCAGGCATATAAAATGGTTTCCAAGAAAAAACATCTTTATTATTTTGGAGGAAGGTGACGAGCGCGCTTTCCTATTTAGGATCTAGTTCAGCGCCGATTACAGCAGTTTTCGAGGGATCCGATGGATCAAGGGAGATCTTCTTGGTCTTGGCGTCGCCGGGTCCTGATTTGGCTATCTTCTTCGCGGGGATTTCACCCTCTGCCGAAGTCGGTGTAGCCAATCAAATTTCTTGCTGGCCATGTGATCTCTCGCGAGATTGGGCCATGTCGAAGCTCTCCTTGTCACAGGTGAAGGCTTGCTTCACGTCGCTGCGAAGAGTGATGACGCCGTTGGGACCCGGCATCTTCATGCAGAGGTAGGTGTATTGGGGTATCGCCATGAACTTGGCGAGTGCAGGCCTTCCGATGATGGCGTGGTAGGCCGTTTCAAAGTCGGCCACCTCGAAAGTGACGTTCTCCGTTCGGAAATTCTCTCGAACTCCGAAGGTGACCGGGAGGGCGATGTACCCGAGTGGTGTAGATGACAGCCTCGGGATGACTCCATGGAAGGGGGCTGAGCTTGCCTTCAGTTTGACCCTCGGGATCTGCATCTCGTCCATGGTCTTGGCGAATATAATGTTGAGGGCGCTGCCCCCATCGATGAGGACATGCTTAAGCTTAATGTTGCGGACCACGGGGTCCAAGACGAGTGGATAGCGCCCCGGGTGAACCACTCGGTCGGGATGATCCGAGCGGTCAAAAGTGATGGCCACCTCCGACCATCGTAGGTAGTGTGGGACCTCGGGTTGCGCCGCATTGACCTCTCGGTCTGTTAGCTTCTGTTTCCTCTTGGATTCATAGGCTAGCGGCCCCCCGAAGATGTGATTGAGCTCGCCTACGGGGTCTTCAAAGGGCTCGGCATTCTCAGCCGCGTTGTTCTTCTTGGCGCCCGATGGACCGGCTTCATCAGTCGGCTTCTTGTTGAGTTGCGCCGCATACTGCTCGGCGAACTGTTTATAAATAAAGTAGTCCTTAGCCGCGTGCTTGTGATTGGGATGATGAGTGCATTGAGCGTTCATGATGGCGTCGTAGGCCGCGACTCGGGGGCGGCGTTGAGAGTTGAAGGTTGCGGCAACCAGATCTTCGGATCGGCGCTTGCGGTCCTTTTGGCCCTGATTGTTGTTGTTGCCGTTATCCTTCTTAGGATTCCGGCTTCCTCCCGCCTGCTTGTCATCCCTCCTGTCGGGCCGGTCTTGGCGCGCAGCTTTGATGGCATCATTGGATTTGGCGTAGTAATTTGTCGTCTCAAACATCTGCTTCACCGTCTTCGGTGGCTTGCACCCAAACTTCCCGATTAGCAGCTCATCACGGACTCCCTTCTGGAAGGCGGCGATGATGATGTCGTCGGTGATGTTGGGGATCTTGTTGCGCTTCTCGAAGAAGTGCCGGATGTAGTCCTTCAGAGGTTCGTCTGGCTTCTGGATGACGTTGTACAAGTCGAAGTGAGTGCCGGGTCTCTCGAAGGTGCACTGAAAGTTGGAGATGAAGGGGTCCCTCAGCTCACTCCACGAGCCGATTGAGCCTCTTGGCAGGCTCGTGAGCCAGTTCCTGGCTGAGTTGGCGAGGGCTACGGGCAGGTAATTGGCCATAGCCTTGTTGTCGCCGCCTGCTGCGCGGATGGCGAGAGTGTACACGGTAAGCCATGACTCGGGGTCGGTCTTGCCGTCATATTTCTCAATTCCGGTTGGCTTGAATCCATTTGGCCAGTGCACTCGGCGAAGCTCCCGAGTGAAAGCTGGCACTCCATCGTCGTTGCTGTCGGGTGATCCCCTCCGATCCTCCCGAGTGCGTTGGTCTCGCTCTTGGTAGCGGCGATCGAGGACTTCCCGCAGATCGCTCGGGCGGGTCCTTGGCTGGCTGGTTCGATAGCTGGAGCTGTTGTTGTGGCGGATGCGGTGGTGGACAGGTGGACGTCCATGTCGCTTCTCGCGGGAGTCAGCCGTTTGCTCCTGATGCTTCTGCGTGGACTCGTGTCGTGGGCCTCTTGGCCTAGTTGTCGACCGGTCCGGCTCGGGCCTTTTGTAGTCTCCTGACCTTAGTGGCGGGAGCCGGCTTTTGTCGGGCGTTTCGGCCACAGACTCAGTCGGCCTTCGTGTCGAGATGGAGGGATGGCCGTTGGCTGTGGCTACGACGATGGTCTTGATCTTGTCTAGTATTGAAGTCACGTCGGGGGGTGCCGTCTTGATGACGGTGTCCAGGAGTGTGAGGGCAGCAACAACGTTCTGCTGTGGCGTCTGGAAGATATTGGTGTTGCGGACTCGTGTTTGAAGAATAGCCTCCTGAGCGGACCGTCCGACTGCCCGTAGATCCCGCTTTCTCTTGTCGGCTTCTTCTTTGTGTTTCTTCTCCTCTTCTGCGAGCTTGCGCTCCTGCTCGATCCTGGCTCGCTCTTCTTCCGCGAGCCTGCGGGCCATGGCTGAGTTGGACTCGATCACCTCAGCCATGAGGACATCGAAGCACTTCGGCTCGTAGTCCTTGTTGCAGTCGGAGTCGTCGGCTTCGTCCGAGAGGATGCCATAGAGGTCGTCAAAGCCTGCGGAGCTGAGATACTCGTTGAGCTCCGAAGATGAGCATGAGCCGAATGGCTGGAGGATGACGGCGACCTCCCTCGATCCTGGGTTGCTCGGATCTGGATCGTTCCAGTCCGAGTCAGAGCTTGAGGATGCGGACTCCTCCGAGTGGGTCGACCTCCGACCCTGGTCAATTAAGGACCGAGCCATGAGATAGCCGGGAAACGAGCCAGTACAACCGTACTTCTCGAATGGGTATAGATCTAGTGGAGTAGATAGCCGAGCGGAGGTGGTACCCTTGCATAGTGGTTCTTATGGATGAGATGAGATTTGAAAGGGATGATGGTAAATTGAAATTTATTATAGCTTGATGAATGAAATCTTCCCTTACCCCGGGTGCGCCAAAACTCCTCTCACTGCTAGAAAATGACGGCTAGAGTGCATGAGGGCTTAAGTTCATGGAGCGGGTACTTCCAAAGTGAGGTTATCGAAAGGCTTTGCCGTGACCGTCTCATGTGTTGGGACGTAGGCTCATTTGTTGGGCTGTCGCGGAGTACGGGTAAAGTGTACATCCACTGCAATGTGAATGAATCAATCTATTCGAATAGTCGTGCTCGTGGATATTGAGCATCGTGACAAGACTTTCGCTTGGCTAGACTTTAAACTTTAAAATGATGGGATGGGTTTGCATGATGATTCTTAGACACTGGTGGATCAACTTCTCGAGATGCGAGAAGGGGTGGACTCCCCAGAAAACCATGACGAACCGGAGGCGGGAAGCCATCCTTGGAACCACGATGGACGGTAGACAGAACCGTCGCCGACTTAATGAACTATGGAACTAAAACTTGACTTGGCTAGTCGTTAGGCTTGTGAAAAGAGTTGTGAAAATTGGCTTTATGCAAAAGAACTCCAACCATTATTTGAATGACCCTATCATATGCATCACTTCCGTGTTGGCTTGCTGAGTACGGTTGGTACTCACCCTTGCTATACGCACAAACCTTCAGATGGTGGTAATGAAGACTTGGAGGATCCATATGCCTACTACCAGGAGGGCGAAGAAGCTGATGGTGCTTGCTAGGTCTTAGTCTCCGGTCGTTGCCTGTGGCAATCGACAAGCCGCTGCCTTTATTCCGCTGCTTATCTAATTTCTACTTTTGGGTTGTATCTGGACCATGAGGTCCTATGTGGTGGACATTGTCTTCGGGCCTACTATTGTAATAATTTCGATGTAAGACGATTCGTGCATTTGCACCTGATTATTCAGTATTGTGTTTCATGGGTACCAAACCACTCGATCCAGGGAAATGGTACTATGAACACGAAAGATTCTCGTTCCAAAAACGGGGGTCCACAGAGCTGGTATCAGAGCAATGCGACTGTAGGATAAGAGCAACTAGCGCCCTACCCCTGACTAGTTGGCTAAAGGGAAGTATCCCTACGTAGTATCATTTCGCAAACTATTGTTTTTTTAAAAAAAACAAACATACTTTTTCCTATACCTTTATCTCCATTTCTTTTACCCAAATGGTTTTGATGTTATCTCTCTCTCTCTGACCCTATGTTGCTTTCAAAAACAGATGTCGGACCATGTCGGAGTTTGGGAAATCACCGTTCCACGGGATGAAGGATTCGTGGCGCAACTCCAGTCATTGCTGTGGTGTCTAAGGTACCCAGAGGCACCCACTTACCAGATCAGGAGGCATGGCACCGAAGGATATCCGGTATGGGAAGCAGCAGTTTCAGTTGAGGCCCGCATGGGGAGTGAGACACCTTATTGCTTCCACACCCGTTACCACCGAGATCTAGTAGAAGCAGCTATTCAAGACACGGCCCGTGAAGCGTTCCTCCGCCTCAACGCTATTCACCGTGCTGAGCTCACCGTGACTGAGTTTGTGCACCACCCTTATCGCGAGGAAGGCAATCCGGTCTACACCGTGGAAGCCACCTCTTGCTGCTATAATCCTATGGTCACCCGTCTATCCCGTTAGGCGAAACAATGGATGACTGCTATGAAGAAGCTTTGCTCGAAATCGACGACCAGCAGCGACGCCTCAATGATCTGGTCGAGGAACTCCAGAACTATGGGGATCAGATCAACTTGCTGCAGACCCAGCTACAGGCCAACGGTGCCCAATACGAGCAACTCTCTGACCGTTACATGGCCCGTGGAGAAGCCCTGGTGGAGCTGGAAGAACAGCTCAGGAAGAGCAAACAACAGGTCAACCAGATGGAAGAACAACTTCGCTCCCACCCTGTCCCTGCTGCAGGTACTTCCACCGAAGTTGTACCAACACCTCCTGCCCCGGTACCCGACCACTACTACCTCATGACTCCAGCATGTCTGAACATTTTTCAAGCCATGATGGAGCAGGCCTTTATGTTGAGCACAGAGTCGGCACCATACCTGATAGACCCCACTGCTGCTACCTCAATGGAACCTACCTCGAACTCCATGGTTGTACTATCTGAGCCTGGTTCGGGAGAAGAGAAACCCATCCAGATCAGTACCGACTCTGAGTCCGAGATAGAGCCTATGGAAATCAAGTGGGAGTCCAGTGATACTGATCCAGCAGAGGAGGCAGCTCCTACTTGTCGCCTGACTCACACCGGAGGTCCCCACACCCGCAAGACTGCTCGGAAGAGTACCCGACCACCAAGCAGGAAGATCAAGCATGACTCCGAGGCCACTACCTCTGAGCCTTGGGAGCTTCGATTTGCTTCAGCTAGGGATCACCCCCTTCCTACACCTGGTTCGTGCGGTTGGTTGGATGACTAGGCGAGAGGACCGCCTCAACTTGACCTTGCTTGGATGGTTCTTTTGGCAGCAAGAATCACACCCTTCCCTAGTAGCCAATGGCAGTAGTACGATGTAGCTTTCGCATTATATCATGTGGGACTGTGTATGTGCAGTCCATTGTATCACCTTTAATGTAATCGCTATGGACCCATGTTTTATGATATGTTATTAATGAGTTTATTCCACCATGCTTGCTCTGTTCAAAGATCATTTAAAAACAACTTGAAGAGAAATCACCTAGAAACCATGACCTTAGTGGGTCCAATCTCTTAACTCATCTACCTCCTTCAGATGGCGCATCATCGCAGAGCTGCAACATCCAACGAGAACCCACCGGAGCCTAATCCCTCCACCCTGGCGGAGGTTATGGCTTTGCAAACCCAGTTGCTTCAAGCTATCGCCAACAACCAAGGAAATCGCGGAGGATCAAGCTTGGGAGAGTTTATGCGAGCTAAGCCGCCTACATTCTCCACAGGCCGACGAACCAATGGATGCCGAAGACTGGTTAAGAGTAATAGAGAAGAAGCTGACCCTCGTCAGGGTACGATAAACCGACAGAGTCATTTTTAACACCAATCAATTGGAAGGCCCCGCAAGTGATTGGTGGGACCACCTACAAGGAGACACGGGCAGAAGACGCCAAAGAACCAACCTGGAAAGAGTTCACAGCCGCCTTTCGTGAAAATTTTGTACCAGCCGCTGTCATGAGAATGAAGAAGAACGAATTTCGCAGGTTGCGCCAAGGCAACACCATAGTGCAGGAATACCTGAACAAGTTCACGCAACTCGCTCGATATGCCACCGGTGACCTAGCAAACAAAGAGGAGAAAATCGATAAATTTATCGAAGGATTGAGCGATGAGCTGAGAGGGCCAATGATCGGCCAAGATCACGTCAGCTTCCAAAGCCTTATCAACAAGGTTGTACGATTGGAACATGACCAGAAGATGGTGGAAAACAACCGCAAGAGGAGGCTTGCTATGGCCTACCCACTTCAGGGAGCGCCTCAGCGTCCCAAGGGAGCCACCCCGTCCGGATGGAAGCCAACCGTCGTGGCCACCATGAAGGGTTACGCGGAAGCTACGGTAGCCGAAAACAAAAATTTCTACCGCGCAAACCAGGAACACTTGCAAGTAAGGGCCGATAGATCGTTACCGATTGAAGTAGAGTGCGCGGAATAGCCAATCGGGGCAATCCGATCCGAAACAGTGTAGCCGATTCCCGGAGGCACCGATTCGCCAATCGGCCGATTCGAGTCGTCCGGCCGCGTTCTCACGCCTCGCTCCGTGCGCCGACCGCGCCGATCAAGAGCGCGCAACGTAGCGAGCGCCTCTACCGGTATCCACACGTCCGGGGACGAACGCCGTACACCCGTGTGCTAGCACGCGATGCAAGGCTAGGGTTTGGCTCGAAAGTGGGGAGGGTTTCCGTGGAGATTGATCTCGGCGACTTCGTTGCACGCGATGCAATTGACGTGTCCCGGCTCTCGAAGGGTTACGCGGAAGCTACGCTAGCTGAAAACAAAAATTTCTACCGCGCAAACCAGGAACACTTGCAAGTAAGGGCCAATAGATCGTTACCGATTGGAGTAGAGTGCGGCGGAATAGCCAATCGGGGCAATCCGATCGGAACAGTGTAGCCGACTCCGGAGACAACGCGATCAACGGCGCGCAACGTAGCGGCGCCTCTACCGGTATCCACACGTCGGGGACAACGCCGTACACCCGTGTGCTAGCACGCGATGCAAGGCTAGGGTTTGGCTCGAAAGTGGGGAGGGTTTCCGTGGAGATTGATCTCGGCGACTTCATTGCACGCGATACAATTGATATATGGCGGCTCTCCACCCCTCCCTCCTTTATATAGAGTTGGCCGAGGGATTAGTAGCCGCTCGGGACTCTATTTTGAATTGGATCTCATCCGTATCTCATATAGAGTTTGGCTGCTCACACGTCGTAAGCTCATAGGACTCTATTTTGAATCGGATCTCATCCGTATCTCATAGAGTTGGCCGCTCACACGTCGTAAGCCCATAGGACTCTATCCGATCGGATCCCTATCCGATCGAGCGTATCCGAGTCCAACTCGAATGCCTGTTCTTATCCCCTTAAGCGTGCGACCACAGTAGGTTCGGGTATACTCGGTTTCGGCTATAGTCTAACTTAGCCGATCGTCGGCTCGAGTCCAACTCAGCCGACTGTCACTGACGGCGCCTAGCAGCACATATTGACACCATAGTATACAAGAATAATATCGGCTCGAACCTGTAATGTGTACACAAATCCCTTTGCCTCACGATACCGGTTAAGCTATAGGCAAGATGTGTGCCATCCCTTCAATAGCTTAACCATTCACTCGAACCGTATTGGATTATCACGTCCGTTGGTTGACTCCTCAATCAACTTAGCATGGCCATGCATTTCCATAATCCATTACCTCGAGGGGCCCAGAGATATCTCTCCAAAGGAGGGGCAAATTCCATCTTGATCACTCACATCCCACTCCATGTTTCATAGCAAACCCGAAAACTACCTTTATAACTACCCGATTACGGAATAGCGTTTGGTAGTCCCAAAGTAGGCTACTACACATGTTGGAATCCATGGTGATCTCGGGTCTAAGGACTTTGTACCAACACTACCCGAGACCAACTAATGGCACATTAATTCTGTAGTGTCTCATGGTGGGTCTATCCAACAATGTGTTCTCCAACACATATGTCCATGTTTATTGATTTGGTATCTCCATACCCATGATCTATGAGACATGATCATCAATCAATAAACATGTCGATCTTAGAATCATATTTGTTCCAACAATATGACATATGATCAGGGATCGTTTAGAAATAGATTCATACATAAAGAGTCTCATAAATAATTCACGTACTTATTGATCAATACAAGATGTCTATTTCATGGAACTGAATAATACTTTATTAATTTATACATAAACATTGACGTGATATCCAACATCTCCATGTTGCCTCTAGGGCATATCACTAACACACCAGTCGTTCCCCTGCACCCGACCACGTCGGCGCCGACCGCACCCGGTCCGTACCCCGACACCAACTCTAGCCGCTCCGGGAAGGAGAAATGTAAATTGCTTCAACGTGGAGAGTTTGGGCACTACTCCAACAGTGCCCCAAGCCACGCAACACTCCCGTGCGTACGGCGCCAATGCACGCGTGTGCGAGGCACCACTTGCTCTGCCGTGGGACGCGTGTTTAGGACTCCGCAACCCAATGAGACTGCCACCGGATTCCGGCGCGGACAAGTGAATCATGTGCGTGTTGAAGAAGCGCAGGAGGATCAGAACGTGCTAATGGGTATGTTCTCTATCAACTCTACCCCACTTAAAGTCTTATTTGATTTCGGAGCATCGCATTCATTCATATCTTCACAAGTAAGCAAATAACACCACCTACACCAGGTAGAACTTAAGAGACCCATGTTGGTACACTCGCCTGGGGGAAACATAACCGTACCAACACCCGAGCCCAAGCCGCCGCCCCTTTTTCCTTCACGCTAGCGCCGGCCGCCGCTCCTTTTTCTCCCGAGCGCCGGTCGAACACCTTGAGCCCAATGAACAGTGCGCGAGAGAAAAAGGAAAAAAAGAAAGAAAAAGGAAAAAGAAAAATAGAGAAAATTAGGAAAAATTATGGAAAATATGGAAAAATATTTTGGAAGGACTTGAGTGAAATTTTGGGCAAAAATAAATTATTTTCTTGTATGTTTTCTCGGTGCAAAACTTGAAAGTTGAAATCGGACTTTTCCGAAATTTTGTTTCGCGTCGTTTTTGAATCCGAATTTCGTTTAGTTCTTTCTCGTCATTTAAATATGCTTCTATTTTGTGCTCAAACCTTCAAAACCTCGAGCACAAATTCCTCCGCTGATATTTCCAAATCTAATTTTCTCAAATAATTGCGATCGTCGTTTTGCGAAAACCCTAGGGCATCGACCCAATTCCAAAACTCGGATTTTTCCCTAGCAACCCTCGTCCTAACTCAAGTAGAATTTTTGGCTAAACATTTGGAGTCGTTTTCGTGGCTTTTTTGGTTCTTTTAGATCTTTAGGTTTTTATTGAATTCTAATTGAATTCAATTGACCTTTCGCACGTACGGATAGCACCTGAAGAAGCAGGCATCGACTCCGTTGAAGACCCCACTCAACAAGCGTGCGAGCAAGGCAAGTCATCACACTCTTTGAACATATTGATCCCAATTGCGAAATGATGTTATTTCAAACTTTAAACATGCATGCTATACATAGAGAATTACCTACACTTGTTATGCCATACCTTGTTATTGATTACCTTTAGAATTATTCCTTGTAACCCGCGATGTAATACAAACAACCAGAGAATATCTTTGGAAAACTGCTTAGCCATGCTATACTTAGATTCATGCATACTCATGATTTTATGAAAAGCTTCATGCTTGGGCATCTACCTTAGGGAAGGTAGTTAAGATACGGCATGTGGAGACATAAGCGTCACATTGCCATGAGAATGATGAAATGAGATTTGATGAAAACTGAAAGTACTAAACAAATGTTTTAGACTGGGGCGGCTGGATGACTTGGGTGGATTCCGGAAAAGACAAGTGCCGACCCTGGTCAATTAAGGACCGAGCCATGAGATAGCCGGGAAACGAGCCAGTACAACCGTACTTCTCGAATGGGTATAGACCTAGCGGAGTAGATAGCCGAGCGGAGGCGGTACCCTTGCATAGTGGTTCTTATGGATGAGATGAGATTTGAAAGGGATGATGGTAAATTGAAATTTATTATAGCTTGATGAATGAAATCTTCCCTTACCCCGGGTGCGCCAGAACTCCTCTCACTGCTAGAAAATGACGGCTAGAGTGCATGAGGGCTTAAGTTCATGGAGCGGGTATTTTCAAAGTGAGGTTATCGAAAGGCTTTGCCGTGACCGTCTCATGTGTTGGGACGTAGGCTCATTTGTTGGGCTGTCGCGGAGTACGGGTAAAGTATACATCCACTGCAATGTGAATGAATCAATCTATTCGAATAGTCGTGCTCGTGGATATTGAGCATCGTGACAAGATTTTCGCTTGGCTAGACTTTAAACTCTAAAATAATGGAATGAGTTTGCATGATGATTTTTAGACACTGCTGGATCAACTTCTCGAGATGCGAGAAGGGGTGGACTCCCCGAAAAACCATGACGAACCGGAGGCAGGAAGCCATTCTTAGAATCACGATGGATGGTAGACAGAACCGTCGCCGACTTAATGAACTATGGAACTAAAATTTGACTTGGCTAGTCGTTAGGCTTGTGAAAAGAGTTGTGAAAATTGGCTTTATGCAAAAGAACTCCAACCATTCTTTGAATGACCCTATCATATGCATCACTTCCGTGTTGGCTTGCTGAGTACGGTTGGTACTCACCCTTGCTATACGCACAAACCTTCAGATGGTGGTAATGAAGACTTGGAGGATCCATATGCCTACTACCAGGAGGGCGAAGAAGCTGATGGTGCTTGCTAGGTCTTAGTCTCCGGTCGTTGCCTGTGGCAATCGACAAGCCGCTGCCTTTATTCCGCTGCCTTATCTAATTTCTACTTTTGGGTTGTATCTGGACCATGAGGTCCTATGTGTTGGACATTGCCTTCGGGCCTACTATTGTAATAATTTCGATGTAAGATTTGCAAATTTCGATGTAAGATTTGCATTTGTACCTGATTATTCAGTACTGTGTTTCGTGGGTACCAAACTACTCGATGAAATGATACTATGAACATGAAAGATAGTTTGTTTATGAACAAAGATAGTTTGTTTATGAACAGGACGTTCCCTTACATATGCTCCATAAAAATATATGAACAATACGAGCCATTTGGAGTTGCTCCATCCATGGCCGGAGCAAGTGAAGAAATAGGAAACTAGTTGAATTCAAACGGATTTAAAAGTGCTAAATGGATGAAATATCTGAATGTTACATATCACCTAGCTAGCCTACAAGTTGGTCTTTTGTGATGGAGACGGAGAAAAAGATTTCATCTGTGTGCAGAAGGTACATTTGATTGAGAACTGGGTATCATTTACAGTAAACACAATCATAATCAAATGTCCAAACAGAGTATACACCATTGAGGCCAACTGCATCATCCGAAAGTTCTTAAACCTCTCCCAGGGGCAAAAGTAATAATACCATGATTTTTCCTTACATTTGGTACAAAATAGTTAGATGTCACCAGTCAGTACAATTATCACAGGTCCAGCAAACAGCCGCAGCAACTCACTCCTACCTGCAACCATGTCAGGCTGAACATACTGGGATCTTGTTGCAAAGCTTGCAGCAACCGCTCAGCTGCTGCTGTTTTCGGGGCGCCGATATCCATGGCGGCACACCAAGGAGCCAATCAAGCAATATACATCAAAACATAGTTGTAGCTGGCTATATTTGGGCCAATTGGTTGGTATGAACAAATGGCGATTTGGCTAGGGTGGCTGATAAGCATTGCTCTTCCAACGGACAAGAATTTGCAGCAAATGACCAGTGCGCTGTCATCACCTTGGTCCTGATAGCTCAACGGCATGGAGGTTGTCCGTTGAGTCGACAATCCACTCTGAGTTCCGATGGGGGCCAAGCTCTACCTCCTGCCGTACTACTTCTATCTTTTGCCACTCCTCCCATCTCTCGGCAAGGCCGTCGCCTTCAAGCATCCTCACCACCTCCGCCATCTTGGGGCGTTCTGTGGGGGAGCCTTGCGTGCAAAGAAGCGCAACCTGGATTAGTGATTCTACCTCAACATCAATGTAGTTGCTCTGTAGATCTGGATCAACCAACATCTCCAGCCTTTTCTCCTTGAGTAATCCTTTTACCTGCACAAATCACAGAACTTGAATATTGGCTTACAGACAAAACAGTATATTTCTCAGGACATGATGTTCAATCCTATGCAGCTATGCTTAGCTTAGCTAATGGTGTAATGATTAAAAAAGGACTACTTTTAAGACCTTACTGAAACTACTACTATTTTTTATATGATACGATTTTGGACATACAGAAAGTAATACTTTTTATCCAACTCCAACACAACATCAAGCCAGAAGGGCATGAATGGACTGCATTTCGAATTGAAGATTGTGCTAGTCAATTACCCAGTCCAGTAGCATGACATCGTCATCATTGGCTAGACGAGCAAGGTCAAAGGCACGTTGTCCTGTAATAAGCTCCAAAAGCATGATCCCATAACCGAATACATCAGTTTTCTCAGAGGATTTTCCTGTTGAAAGATATTCTGGTGCGATATGCCCAATTGTTCCACGTACTGCAGTTGTTACATGGGTATCCTTGTAATCCATTAGTTTGGCCAAACCAAAGTCCCCTACTACAGCTTCAAAGTCTTCATCTAATAAAATATTTGCAGCTTTGACATCACGGTGGATAATTTTTGGGTCACAATGATCATGTAAATAGGACAACCCCCTGGCAGAACCCAATGCAATCCTTCTTCTTGTTCGCCAATCAAGTGGAGGTTCCGATGGTGGCCGTTCTATAAAATAAAACAAGTAAAACCCAAATCAACCCTCTAATTATCTGAAAGATACAGGGATGTCAGACTGGAAAAAAAAGGCGACGTACCTCTCAGACGTGATGCAACGCTTCCATTAGCCATGTATGGATACACAAGCAATCTTTCTGTTGGTGTCATACAAAACCCACGTAAACGCAACAGATTTCTATGTACAGCCATGCTAATCATCTCAACTTCTGTTTGAAACTGTAGTTCCCCACCAGGTGTTCTCTCCTCCTTTAGTCTCTTAACAGCTACTAAAGAACCATCTGCTAGTCTTCCTTTATAGACCTTGCCAAACCCACCTCTTCCTAGAATGTTTTTGTTGCTGAAGGTATCTGTTGCGACTTGTAGTTCTCGCAATGAAAATCTTTTAAGCTGGCCAAGATGGACCTCTGGATCCTCCTCAGCTGTAACAAATTATGAATCTCAATAAAAGTTGACTCAATATTATTCTCCAAGTTCCCTTGTTCTATTGGATGCTTACCAGGTACATCAAAGAAATGCTCTTGGGGTTTCCTGCGCCGATACCATGCAAAACCAATCGCAGGAATAGCAAATAGCAAGGCTGCTCCAGCAGCCACTCCACCAGCAATTGCTCCAGTACTCGATGAACTCCCTGTAGAACATGAGGTTATTCTTGTCAGAACAGAACCACTACGAGCATAAGTATCACGTGTCAGTGCAACAAAAAAAACATATTGCTGACTGTTGCAAAGCTGTGAATATGAACAAATTACCTGGTGACTGCACAGGAGATGGAGGATTATATGGAGGTGGTGGGGAGAAGGGGGGAGCACCAGGGCAAGGTTTTGTGGTGCCTGGACCACACAAGGAAGGGTTGTTGGCAAAACTGCAAAAGACAGGCAAGTGTAAATAGCAGCAGTGTACCGGAAAAGAACAGTGAACTGCAACTATATACTAAATCTAGTTTTACCTGATAGGGGTGAATAATGAAAAGGAACCAGTTGATGGCACTTCTCCAGACAAATTGTTATTTGAAAGATCTCTATAGTTAAATAGAAAACATTAACCATGGGTTATTTCCTAACTAAACCACAGAATGAAAACCAAGATTACGCTTTAAAGAAAAGGATTAAACAAATGTATGATAAGAGGGAAAATAACTTACAGAACTTGTAGTGCAGTGATAGCAGTTAGTGATTTAGGAATTGAACCCGAAAGGCTGTTATTGTTAAGACGCCTTCCTCACAGAAATACAAAAACATTCACCAAATTAGTAACATTGACAGAAAATGATATAGAATAAGAAAATGGTATAGAATAAATATAATGAAGACACTCCTGAAAACTCTACTTGGAAAATTAAGAAGCACAGGAGATGACCTAAAACATCAGAACGGCGTGAGAAGTAGCAAAAACTACCCATCATCTCATAAACAGCAATTTGGAAATAGAATTGTAATACACAATCAAGTCCAATGAGAAGGCCAGCCCAGGACGACATAAATCGAACCAAATCATTTTCTTACAGTACACATGGTAATGTTTTCCCACTTTTAAGTGCTTGCTGGTAAAACAATGACAGAGCATGTTAAGAGTCGTTGTCCAAAATATATAAGCATTGCGTGTCCATTGATATTAGGCAAAATGGTCGACAAAGCCAATTTAGCCATATGCTTGGCTACATCAGCATGATTCCAGCACAATAACATTATTTTGCCATGAACCAATACATTATCCAAATATATCAGTTTCATTTCATCTCTATCCAATGCACTATGCTAAGAGAATGTGTTCTAAACATTCAAAATCCTTAAGTTGGGAGCTCAATAATACTGACCAGCTAATACATATGTATTCAAGTGATAATTTTCCAAGTCCTAAGTGCAATAAAAATATGAGATGACTGACCATGTATGATCAAAATATCCCTACTAAACTCTGATACCTATAACAAGCAGTAGCTAATAAAGGAGAAACATACAGGAATCGTAGCTTCAATAGGTTCCCAAGTGAATCTGGTATTGGACCAGAGAAGTTGTTCAAGTACAAATCCAAACTGACCAAGTTTGTGAGGTTTCCAAGTTCACTAGGTATTGTTCCACTTATGTTATTACTGTAGAGCTCCCTGCATCATAAAGAAGAAAAAAATAAACAATCTAGCAAAAACAACAGAAGGACAAACCAAGCCCACAAAGAAGTAACAGATTCATGATACATTGCAAAAACTTGATAGTGTGGTCAGTCAATCACTGGAGGCTATGGTACCAATGATGTTCAACTTTTGCACGCAATAGTCTATGTTGCTTTTACCATGATTACTTTTAACATTCTGCACTGCCAACCAAGCTATAGATCATAACCCTACTATCAATTATCTAAAAAGGTAGCACACTACACTTAATACTGAGTGATTGGCTTGAATTGGTCTGAGCGCCACACACTAGATAGGAATATTTTTCCACATGATAGTAGATATTCTAATGTTATAGTCATGATCCATCTTTTCATGCCTAAAGAACTATTAGGTGAAACACTCATCACGTACTCACATGGGAAAGGTAATAGGCATTTGCAAAATAGAACAATTATTATATGAAATTTTATATTTAACCTAAGTTCAACGATCAGAAAAATGACAAAGGATTGTGACATATGCAGCTAGTATGGCATTTAACGATTTGCATGTGCACAACACTTAGCAACAGGAAGAGAACTTACAGGTATTGCAAGTTTTTTAGTTGGCCAAGTTGTGGGACCAAAGTACCTGACAGTGCAGCATTTCCTAGATCACTGAAAAATGGAGATAATTTCAGTACAAATATATTAGGTGCACATTGCATAGTAGAAAAAAAGTTGCACATACACTCTGATAACACTGTTGTCGTTATTGCAAGTAACATGAAACCAAGTGCATGGATTGACCAGAGTTGGGTCCCAACTTTGTAGAACATTATTAGGATCGATTAAATTAGTCCTCAAGCTATGCAATGCATCACCTGCCAATAATAGAACCATGTATCAACAACAGGTGGATAAAATTTAACCAAACAATCAATGAGGATTGTGCATGTATAGTAGCTAATATTTCCAATGTAGATTGAATATAGTCTTTGTCCAAAGAAAAACACTCCAAATCATCATGCAGAGAAAGGGCAAAACCAAAAGGTCATATTGCATTCATGTGGTGTTTGTATTGCATCTGGCATAATACTATCTGAATTATAGGTCAAAAAAATGTCATTTCATCAGCCATTGCTACTATAATTTGTATAAAAAAAGTTAACTGTTACTCTAGTATATGACAAAGGGGCAAATAAGTACATGAAGGATACAACTTTTTGACACTAGACTTGAACCACTGATACAAATCCAAAATATCTTCAATTATGAGAATGTAAGTCATGAATAAGCTTTTAAATTTTCTAATCAATTACTCCAAGTATCTAAGTAAGATAAGCATCAAAAGGGTCTAACGAAAATGGAAATTACAAAACCAACTTGGCCTCTTTATATCCTACTACCAAGTTACAAAACAAGCTCCAGCTAGCAATCACCATCAGGCTTCAGGTGATTGAAGCTTCAACTTCACACATCAACTAACAATTGTCCCAGAAAACAGAATTTGACCCACAGGCCCATACTAGAACTATACACATACAACCAATCAGACCCCAAAATTAGCAGTTTCGTGCCGTCAGTTTGAACGTGCGGCATTGCCTGAACCATCAGTCACACCATTAAATGTCCTAATCAATCCTAGGCAGACCTAAGCAACTGGAATCTCAGACTAAACAAACCATGCTCAAGAAAATCTTACCCAATCGAACGATCCATCCCATTGTGTACCATGATTAGACACAAAGTCCGGCTTGAAAATCACCCAGCCACCAACCCACACGCCCGCTAAAAAGTAACCCAATTATGTCACGAACTTAGGCACCGTCAGCTCGAATCTAACAATGGCCCGAAATAGCAAAACCACGTCATTAGACGTCCTAATCAACACCTAACAACCACGCGTACGCATAGACTAACGCAGCTCTAGCAGATCAGTCCATGAACCAGTAGCAAGCAACGTATGGCAACCCAATTTAATGCAACAGTAGCTCTCGCAAGCACACGCAGAAACCCGATTAGGAAAGGCAAAGGAGAAATCTTCGAAACGTGCAGCATCGGCGCAGCACACTTCAAATCTTCAATAGAAGACACAAAGGAAGAACACATGATCCAAATGCATGAAAAAACTAAATTAAACGCGAGGCAACTTTTTCCACAAGGGTTTGACATTTTGAAAGCGCAAATTAGTTCCCGACTTCGCACGGATTTTGAAGCAATTCACACGCTAGTAGAATTCGGAGTAAATTTGGAATACATAGAAATCCAAATTCGTCCGGAGAAAAATTCGCGAAAAAAGGCTCCGATTCTTCCGCGAGGGAGTAAAAAAAGGTAGGATCCGTACAAAGCGGCACGCATCAAACCAAAATCAAGCAACGTCTCGTAGCACTTGACACCCACAGCTAGGTAGCGGACAGCAAAAAAAACAGCAGCGTACTAACTGCTCAAACCAAGCCAAGCAACCACCCCACCCCAAGCTCCCCCAACCACAGCACACCAATCCACTCCAACCCAGCAAGAACACACAGCTCGCAAACCCCAGATCGACCCAAACCCAAGCAAAACTCAAGCTCAAACCTCTCCCACCTTCCATGTTGGCGAGCACCCGCGCCGCCGGCACGAGCAGCCGCAGCAGCAGCATCGCCCACACCGCCCACCGCGGCGCCGCCATTGCCGCGATCCGCTTCCCCACGCCCTAGATCTCACACATTCCCCTCCTCACACCAAATCAACACAACCCCTCCTCCTCCACCGCCACCGCCACCGCCGCCCAGGCAGCCGATCCGGCGAAGATTCCCCCGCAGCTTTTCCCCTCGCCGCCTCCGCCGCCGCTTTACCTCCTCTATCTCTCTCTCTCTCCCCGAATCGATCCCCTTCTCTCGCTTTTCGACGACTTTTTTCCCTTTTTTTTTCTTTTTTGGAGAGTTGAGTTGAGTCAGTTCATCGCCTCGCTTTATACCGTCGCTTCGCTTCGATGCGGCTTTGCTTACGGTAGGAGACACGGGTGGGGAACGGGATAGCGAGTGGTTAATTTTTTTAATGCGGATTGAAGCGGGGAGGGGGTTTGTTAATTAGGGGGTTTAATGGTGGGTTAGAGGGAGTCAGAGCTGATTAGCGGAGGGGATTAGTGGAGAGTGGGGCCGCTGCTGCGGTACGGGAACGGAGTCAACGGAACGGGATCGGTGGAGGCCAGTGGGGAGGTGGTGGGATCCCGTGTGGTCGGATGGACAGCAGCCACGGATACGTGTAAAAAACGGCGACAGACGATGAATTTTGCAATTCCATTGATATCATTGTACGGTTAGATCTATTTCAAGAGTATTACTGTTTTTATAACTTTGAGATTTTCTACAATTGATTAATTTTTATGGTACATAAATATGATAAATAAAGTGGATTACCGGTCCTAAACTTGTTCGCATATATCATTCATGTCCTCAAACTTTTAAACTATATTTTTTAATCCCAAACTTGTTAAAGTGTGTATCGTCCTGGTTCTAAAATGTCACAATGAAGGATGCTACGTAGTACTTACGTGACATGTCACGTTGACAAAGTGACATACCACGTAGATATTTTGGTCCCAATTATTTTTTCTTTCTTTTCTTCCTATCTATGTTTTCCTTCTCTCTTTCTTTTCTTCCACACGAACACGAAGAGGCAGGAAAAGGGAGAAAAAAGATAAAAGAAAATGAGTCAATGCCCGTGTCACATGCCATGTGAGTGTCGCGTAGGATCTTAGAGGGGTTGTGATAATTTAAGACCATAATGACACACTTAGACAAGTTTTAGGTCATGTAAATGCATTTTGAGAGTTCGGGATCCAGATGAAATGGGCGAATAAGTTTAGCGAACGACAATGCACTTTTCCCTAAATTAAATATATGCTAGTAGGATCTCAGTTTTCATAAGAAACATGTACCAAATTTACCTATCGTATACCATTTTTGGAAATGTCTAGTTTTTCTTCATTTTTAATTGAAAAACATGGAACAATGTTTTACGAAAATTTCATAAATTCTCTTCAAAAGAAAAGGACAATACTAGTTGATACTCCCTCCGTCCTAAACTGTAAGCATTTATGGAGGTTTTCATGGTAAATAAGAAAGTAAATAAAAATAATTGAGATATTTAACTATTTGCCACTTTTAGATATGGCAATTTACTATTTGTCACTGCATGGACCCACATGTCATAGACATCTGAGAGCCCACATGTCATTGACATATGGATGACAAATAGTTAAATGCCAAATCTAAATGATAAACACTAGGGTGTCCCGATCTTTCGGTGAGTTGATGATAACTACGATTTGGAAGAAACATTAACGATCCGACTACAACCATACGAGACGTTGATGTGTTGTACCTTAGCGATCGATACACCTCTCCGTGGGTTATTGATTTTGCCGATGCAGATCAACCTTATTCCTGCAAGCAAATCAAAGAAACAAGCAAGAACAAGATAAAAGCAATCTGAATTGCAAATAAGAATTGAATACAGATAATAAGTTGGGTCCCGAAGACGAGTAATTAGGTGGTCTAGCGACACACGTAACTACAAGGTAAAGTAGTAATGGCTAAAACTTTAATCTAACAAAACCCAAATTATTCTATGACGGCTACGGGGTATTTATACAGGTGGGACGGTGAGTTGGGGTTGTTCTCCAACCCTAAGACGCATCTGTAATGGACTCAACTTGATACAAGGCTCATCAGCCCAATTTTGACGCCACATCACCTCGGGCAGAACAAGATATTTGTACTAAATTGATGATTGTGGCTGGCTCGTAATAGATATGGAAGTGAGGCTGGATCCATTGGAAAGTAGACTTCATAAGCTTTCCGTGAAGTAGTTAAACACCCAAATCGGAGTTCGTATGTAGTCGTGGCAACCGTCACAAATTGGCGCTATCGTGCAGTCCGAATCTAGCACCAAAACATGTTGGATTAGTTCTCTTTCTTTTCTTGGGCCAAAAGTGACATGGTGACCTGGTGGAGGACGTTGGGAATACTTGGATTTGGAGATTGGGGTGCACGCTACTTGAGCCCCACTTAGGCCGGGGTCCCATATGAAGTTGTAAGCCCATAGATCTATTATAGGTAATGCAACACCTTATTTTTGTGATTGCGGCTGATTGCGATGGAATTTGGAGATGAGGTTGGATCCATTGGAAAGAGGACTCCGAGAGCTTTCCATCAAGTACTCATGGACCCAAATTAGAGCACATATGCATATTTGGCGGTCGTTTGAATTCAGTGTTGTTAAAGCTGGATGAATTGGATTCCACAATTTTTGAAGCTTGAACTTGACATCTTCCTTTGGACATATGATGTGAACAACCGTTGTATCAATAGTAGCCATGGTCACATCACTAAAAGTGGAAAATAGTTAAATACCCAAAATAATTGAGAGAAACTTGTAATTGGTTGAGAAGAGAAAGTATGTGAAGAAATTAAATGGAGAATTATTATGGTTGGCTAAGACAAGAGAGGTAGGTAAGAGAGAATGACGTAACGCTATGATTGTATTGATCAGGGAGCATATACATATATAGGCCACATCCTTCCATAACCACTCAACCGACTTATAGAAACAGAATCGGGAGGATAAGGAGAACGAGAGAATATGCGCTAACACCGCACAATCATAGCGTCTGTGGAGTGGACGGTGAGACTAGAGCGAAACTCGGTGAAGATGTTGACGTCCTGTGATGAACTGGGAACATGGAGGAGACGTATGGCACCGACTGCCACCTTCTCCTACACAAAATTAAGATCAATCTTCACATATTTGGTGCGTTGATGTTGGACCGGGTTGAAGGAGAGGCATACAGCACTGACATTGTCACAATAGACTAGAGTTGCCTTAGGTAGTGGATTGTTGAGCTTGTGAAGGAGTTGAAGAATCCAACTCGCTTCTGCAACTGCATTGGCGACAACATGGTACTCAATGTCGCACCCCGAGTTTTGTTCCTAAATGTTTAAATCTGAAATAATCGGAATTTCTAGAATTAATCTGGAGCCAAAAGTAATTTTAAAATGTAATTAATAAATGGAAATGGTATGGTATGATTTTTCTTAAATTCTACGTGTCAAAATACACTAACGAATTTTTACGAAATTTTCGAGCACTAGGAACTATTTTTAATAAATTAAATAAGAAATTTATAATTAAATTAAGTCCAAAAATCTTTTTTCCGATTTTCCTATTCACCCGTACGGCCCGTACTTTTCCCGCCCATTCCTAACCGAGCCGACGCCCAGCCCCCTTCTTTCGGCCCAAGCGAGCCGGCTCGCTGCGCGAAGTCGAGTCGCCTCCTCGCGCTCGCGGCCACCGACAGTGGGGCCCCACTGTCGGGTCGTCTTCTTCGCGCCCGACGGACCAAGCCGCTGCCGCTGCCATGCGCACGCCGCGCCCGCCCTCTCCGCGCCACCCCGTGCCACGTCGGGCCCATGCCGAGCCCGAGCACACATCGCCTCACCTGGCCGCCCTTCCGCGCCCGCAACGGCCACCGAAAATCTCTCTCTCCTCCCCAAGTCCGAAACCGACGGTGAGAGATTCGTGCTCAACCCGTGCGCAAACCGGCCTCCTTGCGCCTCTATAAAAACCCCTCGTGCTCCCGCGTGTTTTTTCGTTTGCACCGTCGTTTCCCGTGCCCTAATCCGTCGTCGGCCGCCGCCTCCTTCCCCGTCTCTTGTAAGCCCCGTCGCCCCTCCTTTTCATTTCCCGTGTTGCACCGCCACTCCGCGTCATCCCGTGCCGCTCCCGAGCCGCGGCATTCTTCTTCGCGCCGTCTCTAGTGCTCCATGCCGCCCGCCGCCGTCGTTTCCCGCGTCGCCAGAGCCCGGCCGGCCGCAGCGCGGCCATGGCCGCCGAGCGAGATTGAGTTGCCGCCACGTCCTAACCCTAACCCTAGCCGCCGTCCGCGCTGTCCGATCTTTCGGATCGGGCGAATTTGGACCGTTTGCCCGCGCGCACACCCGCAATCGTCCGATCGCTCGGATCGGGCGCATCCGAGCCGCCTGATCCAGCGCGCACGCCCCGCCGTCCGATCCGGCCGCCATCCCTCCGATGGCCGCCGTGTGGCAACAAGACGCCGTCGCCCCCACCATGGACTCAGTCCACCGTGGACCGAGCCGGCCGCCGCTTGCTTCCGCCGACGCGCGCTAACGTTAGCCCTAGCCGACGCCGCCCGACTGTCGTGCCGCTTGCTTCAACCGCCGACGTCGGCGCTAACGTTAGCCCTAGCCGACGCGCCCTGACCGTGCTTGCCGCCGCCGACGACGTCGCCTTAGCCACCCGCGCGCCGACGTCATCCCGGGACTTAATTGCGTAATAATTAATTTAGTTTTTTCTGTTTAGTTTAAAAATCACAAGTTAACTTCTAAAATTCATATCTTTTTAATCCGAGATCCGTTTTAGTCCATTCAAATTTCATTAAATCCAAAAAAATGTCAAGAATCTATTAAAAATAGTTTCTTGTGTTGTTTCAATAGACTTTTAGCATGTTTTTGTTGAAGTGTCTTGTTTGTCATGTAGATTCCGATAGTCCCGGCGATCCCATCTACCTCGAAGTAGTCGCCGAGGTTCCCCAGTCTCTAGATTAAGGCAAGTCATACTTTACATTAATCATATTGTACCTACTTTATTTAAATATCTCTTTTCTCTCAAATACTGCATATGTTTTAGAATGTCATTTCATGGGATTATTATACCTATTATACTCAACCATAGGGATTGTATATCTTATACCATTGATAACTTGGGTTCAATATGACTAGATATTGGTTTAGAACATGCTTAGCCGTGCTTAGCTCAACTAGCTCATTTAAGGGAATCACATTAATCAATTATTATATTAGAGACTAATACTCAAATGATGTCAAGTATGTGACCCTATCTTAATAATATTGAATTATGACAATGGTGGGTTATGAGCACATGGTTGGATATTAATTAGTGTGCTCATGACAATTAAGGACCGGTTCTCGGGAAACCCTAGAAGAATTATCGTCCATACCACAAGCCAACATGGGTAATGGCTAGGTCTGTAGCGTAGCTGTCTCTAGCCGACATACCCTAGTGAGCGTGGGCGTGATGGAGTTGGGTCGGCCCCGGTTTTAAGGGTTGATCGGCTTTTGGATTCACCGTTGCACGAGAGGGGGCTGCCCATTACCCCGATGGGAGTGGGGGCGAAACCTTGGTGTGGTACGATTGGTTAGAGGGGCTTATGCGAAGGGTCCTGTCACAGTTCCTTTTCGGGGTACCATGGTGGTACACCGGCACATGGTAACGTGTTGTGGGATTGTGTCTTGTGGGTACAGTTGTACACCTCTAATCAGAGTAAAACTATTCGAATAGTCGTGCCCACGGTTACGGGCGATCGACCAGATTTACCTTGATTAGTTTCACTTATTTACATGAAGGAACTATTGGGACTTAGCTAGTACAGATGCATGGATGGGCCTGTTGCAACGTGGTTTTAGCGTTGGACAATGTTTATTTAATACTGCTTAATTATTACTACTGTTACTACTTTCAACTATTATTATTTCTGAAATGTTATTTATGCAAATGAGCCTATATCCCTTCCTTGATACTTATCCTGCATCACACCTTTCTCTTCCGGTATGACTTGTTGAGTACGGTGAAAGTACTCAGTCTTGCTTAATTTTCCACCTTCAGTGCTAGAAGTTGAGGTTGAGGAGGTCTCCGAAGAAGTATAGGTTTGTTCAGCGTCAAGGGTTAGCTGTGTTGTTGGTGTTTCGCTTCGCTCGAGTCAAGCTTAGCTTAAGTCAGTTCTTTTTCTTTTCCGCTGCATTTTTGTAATTCTTTTATATTTTTTATAAGATGTGGATTCTGTAATATCAATAATTATCGGTTTGTGTACCTCGACTGATGCCTAAACGAGGATTTAATGCACAAATTAGCTGCGAAAATTCTGGCTTGAATTTTTGGGCGTGACACTCAACCTCTACACTAGAGCGAGAAACCATGTTATGGCATTTGGAGGACCAAGACATCAGGTTGTCCCCAACGAAGACAGCGTATCGGAGGTGGATTTCCAAGTGTCGGGACAACCAGCCCAATCAACATCAGAGTATGAAAGGACCTTGATATCGCCTAGAGGGGGTGAATAGGCGTTTCCTAAAATTTAAAAGATTCTTTTGCAGCGGATTAGTAGCACCCGAAATCTCTGAGCTTGGGAGACCGAAGTCTTCGAGCTAGTTAGGAAAACACCCTTCAAAGAGGGAACAAACCACTAGCACAAAATCTACTTAAACTAAACTATGACAAACAAGTTATATAAGCAATATATATAGTCACCAACTAGATCAAACAAGCATACAAGTAGATCGGGTAAGATTAAACATAATAACGATAAATACACAAGAGAGAGACAGAGACAAAAGATTTGTTTCTCGAAGTTCGGATTCTTCACAAAGAATCCTACGTCTCTGTTAAGGAAGCTCCCAAGGAAGTCGTGTCTCTTTCAACCACTTTCCTCACCAAGATATCAACCACGAGAAAATCTAGATTTTCAAGGAACCACCAAGGATTAGTAAGTCTCCAAGCGACCCTAAGTTCCAAGCTTGGACGATGAGCCTTGATCCACCGGTGAAGCTTTCTCTACCACACAACCTTCTAGAAGATAGCTCGGTTTCCACTAAATTACCTTTTTCCTTGCGGAGGTGAGGGAACCTTCACAAACTTCCCGCGGCTCACCACATGCTTGGGAGCTGACTAAGTAACGCCTTGCTGTCTAGGAGGCTCAACCTCCAAGAGTAACAAACAAACTCGAAGATTTGCTTGCTATGAACCCAAGTACTCAGATTTGAGTGAAGCTCCCTAGCTTTCAACTTCTCTTGTCAACCTCTCTCTCAACCCCAAATCTCTTCTCTTCTCAAATCGCCTTCTCAAAATCTCAATCACAAAAAGTTCTACCACAAAGATATGATATTGGAGAGTGGCTTTTTTGTTTTGGATGGTTCTATTCTTGCCCAAAGTCAGCAACCATGGATGTAGGGGGTGGCAGAGTTTAATACCCGAGCTCTCCAAACACTAGCCATTACACACAACTCTACGCGGACTTAGAGTATCCAGGTCCCAGGCCCGGAGTCTTTTGGACGTGCCAAAAACTAGTTGTTAGGCACAACTCTGTACAGGCCCGGCGTCTCCTGGGTTTGGCCCAGAGCCTCTGGGAAGCCTTCTCGGGTGCCCAGAGGTTTATTTTCGAAGTCTCCTAGAAGCCCCGGCCTGCATAGGTCCGGAGTTTCCTGGCTACCTGACAACACCCGAGAAAAATCTTGCCCCAGAGTCTGTTTTCGATAAACTTAGGCTCTATGAAAAGCTTATTGAAAGGGCTAGTCGACCCAACCAAGAACAAACTCTAAAACCACTCATAGGATAGGCTAAAACTTGGTTTTCTCTCAAGGTAGCACTTGGATATGTCACTTTGAGCACCGAGACAAACAAAAACATCAACATCACATCCCTCTTAATATTATGGCATTACTATACTCAAATGCAAATAGAAAAGTTATACCAATAGTAATGCCTTCACTTCATCCTCTTTCCTCACTTTGAGGGTTGCCAATGTCAAAGTCGTTTCACCATCGGGACTATTCTTTTACAACTCAATAAGCAGATTAGTCCCAAATCAATTATACCTTTGCCTTGATCAATGCCCTTCTTGATCATCAACAAATCACATCATCTTTATCTTTCACATTGCATCTTCCATTTCTTAAATGATCGATACGGACAATCCATAACTTCAAATGGCCTCGCACGGTCCGTCACAACAATGTCTTCACTCATCCTTATCCACCGGATTTGGTTCATTGGCGCCAAGCCCCTTGCTTGCCCTTCACCACTGCATGGTCCATCATAGTCGAGCTTCGCTTGCGCTTCACCATCTTGGCATAGGTAGCCACTTCATACCCCGCATCTTCAATATATACTCTTTGGTTCTCATCAGCTGATAAAGCTCATCTTCTAGATTCTCACACCATTTTCATTTTCATCAATCTTCAACCATGATGTTTATATCCTTCAACATGTCCATCAACTCATGATGGGATCTCATCAAGTATTTTCATCATCTTCATTTGACTCTTGTTGATTCCCGATATATGAGGTATCATCCTTTTTTTATCAATCCACAATCCTATCATTTGATCCTCACATATGAGCTATCAACCTTTTTTGCTTGATGCCAGAACTTAACCTATCATCACAAACTCATAGCAAATGTTAGTTCCAACAACCATTGTCATTAATCACCAAAACTCATCCTAACACAAGGTTAGAGGACTTGATCTTTCAGAGTAGACAACCCAGTGGTGGGAGAGCACGGATATGAATGCCAAAATCTAATGTTCCCTGAACATAACACAAAATCCGTCTGAGAGCTGAGGTGAGGCTCGCGAGGATCATGCATATGAGGTGCTGTGTCAGAAGATGGGAGCGCCATGGAGGGCAGCAGCGTGCCTGGCGAGATAAGATTGGAGCCAGGCCGGATAGGCGTCATGTTGGAAATCGGAGCCGTGATAGAGCCGGATTGCACGAACATAGCGGAGTGGGCCAGCTCAACCGAGGGATCAGCGAGCTTGGAGGAGATCGGCGAGGAAGGAGTGACACGATGATGTTGGATAAAGCATCGTGTGCCGCCTTGGACGCCCGACTAGCGGCGGCGTTGGCGACGGTCATCGCAGTGAATGGATCGACATCTAGATTGGCCTAGAGGGCATGAATGAATCACGCACGGCATCAGCGACGGCCTTGGCAGCCTCGTCCAGCGCGGTGCTCGCGGAGTCAGGAATGAAGGGCAACGGTGTGGCGTCACACGACATATGGAGGAGACGCCGCCGGGTAGGGTTAGGGTTAGGGTTTGTGGAGCGAAAGAGGGAATGTATCTGATACCATGTGATAGAGAATGTCTCAACACGATGATTGTATTGATCACGAAACATGTATGTATATAGGCCACATCCTTCTATAAACCACTCAATCAACTTATAGCAATAGAATTGGAAGAATAAACAAAACGGGCTGTGAGAGGATAACATACGAAAGAATATGCGGTTAATGGTAGGTGGAGAAATAGCTTTATTTTAAAAATAAAGTTTGAACGTTAGAAATAGTTTCATTTTGGAACGAGTGGAGTATACATTTGACGATAGTATAATAGCAAAGGGGGATATGTACAAGCAGCCCTTTGGTTTTAGTGTGAGCTTAGCCCATCGTTTTCATTTGGTTTGCATGTGGTATGTTGGCTGTCCATGGTGAGTGTGATAAGGATGCATGCTGGTAATAAGCAATGGGTTTTGTTTACAAACGAGCACCATCTTGGGTTGAGACAAAGGTGTGATGCGACAAAAAAATTAATGTCAACAAACGCAGCTACGCAAATGTACTTCTTAGCATAGAAAAAGCAGATACAATTAATGAAAATGGAGAAGCTAGGGAGACGGGAGTGGCCAGGCTTCATAAGGTGTGGTTTTAGTAAGTGTTGCCATTCAGCGTTTATTATGTGGCCTAACATGTGATGTCCTTCATCCACAGTTGATCTGGTGATGTACTATCAATATATATTCCTATGTTACGATGACACCATTCACTTTTAACCCAACATTTAACCATTCGTTTTATTAAAAATTTAATATAAATATATAAAATATAAGTTAAAATTATATTTTATTTGATGATAAAACAAGTTACAATGATATCGATAAATTGTCAAACGTTATATAAAAAATCAACAGCGTCGTGCATTTAAAAATAGAGAGAGTAATATGTTAGAGAACAAATAACGTTTTCATATAGTTCCTATTCCACTTATAGTAGTATAAGTTACTAGTACAAATACTATATTAATTGAAAATAAGAATAGATGATAAATATATAGTTCTTTTAATATAAAGTGTGTTACGAACATATGACCAATGATTTAAGAATATTCAAGTTAAAATTTAGTTTTTGACTTTTTTAAGAATGCATACTCGCAATCAAATCAACATAAAAATACTGGACATTTCCGCCACTAAAATTTTGAACGATTTTAATCCTATAGAAAAATTTACTGTGAAAACTTTTGAAACAAATAATTGAATCATATCCCATCTTTTGAAATTTCTATGGAATGAACAATCCTAAGAAAAATTTGGAAAAAAACTTAGCAAAGAGTTTTAACCTCTTAAAAATTTTTCTTTTCTTTTGAGTCTCTCTCATTTAAATCCTGCGTTTTTATATGGTCCAATCAAATGGTTATTTTTGTTTTTATTTTCTATTAGAATCCCTATGTTTTTTTATTTATCTATTTTATCGTTCCTGCTATTCAAAGGGCCTTTAAAATGCTACGAGGATATTATTTGCTATGCTACAATAAGCTATATTAAGTATTAAGTAAAGGCAAATATAAACTACAATTATCACACGAACAAATATACTTACATGAGTTATTACCAAACTCACAAAGGTTATGTGAACTTTCCACCAAATCAAATAATCCATCAGTGGTTTAATTTTTCATTCTGTATGAAGGCAGGTTTTAACATGATTTTAGTGAGAGTAAAGATATATTATTGGTTTTCGTCTTTTACACCATGTGTTAAAAGGACGTATTCGTAAAGACGTGAATACGGTGTTAGCGTGTAGTGGTGTGTGTGCACATCTGCCGTGTAATTAAAAAAAAAGTGAGGGCCAAGCAGCCAGCAACCAAGCGGTGGGCGTAGCAGATCCGGTCAACGGCGTCCCCCGCCCCTTCCGTTCCGTCCCGTTGGTGGGCCCCATATCCTGGTACGTGGGCCCCACCTCCTGCTTCTCCTATGCCACCTGCATTGAAGAAGCAACGGAACGGCTTCTGCGCTCGTGCGATCGCGATTTATTATTACGGGACCAGTTGGAGCGCCATCAGTGGATCATCATCGCCATCATTACGGCGTCCGCGCAAACGGACGGCCCGGATGGATGGGCTGCCCGTCGAGTGTGCGGCTGCGATCTCACGGCCGGCCCGGCCTGGCCCGCGTGGGGTTACTTTTCCTCGTGAGCTTGTATATTTCACTATTTATTACTTTTAAGGTGGCTTTTAATAATTTATAGACAAATGAGCACCTATATATCATAGATAAATTATTAAACATCACATCTAAAAGTATTAAATAGTTATATGTTTATATCTTAAATTTATGTTTTATGGGACATTTCATATTGAGGTTGTCGTTACGATCTGCTTATATAAGTGGCGGTGGGATGGTTTGAATTCTACCATCATAACCTTATTTTTAAAAGTAATATATGAACTATATTTTCATCTATTTTAGAGGTTGAAATTGATGAACTGATGAATAATTTAGTTTTCTTAAAGCTATTTGAGGATATAAACAAATGAAATTACATAGTATATATAAAGTTGAAAAGTTGCTTTGCAAAATTATTTCAAGATAAAAAATATGTAGTTTTTTAATGAAATATATAATTTAGAATATTGGAAAACGTGTAAACGAAAATCTAAAATTTAGAATCATAAAAGGACTAGGCCTAAAAGTTCACGCATGAAAGTAGATGTGAAAATGATACTAAAATTTCGACCATATCGATAACGTTTCTTTAAAAAAATATAAAAATGAAGTTATTTTAGGTCGTTTCTTATTCTGGCCATATGTAAAATTTGGTTTTTAAATTTTTTGTCAATGTGGTGTTGGAGTCACCATAAAAAATCTTACCGTACCAAAACCGTTTTCATAAAAAATATATCATTTTCGACTGTTTCTATCCCTACATAAAAGTAGTGTCTTAAAATCATTTTTTTCGATAGTAAATCTTCTATTTAGGAGCCGCGACTGCAAAAATATACGTGCTACCAAACCGATCCCATATTTCTCTGGTCTTTTCTCTTGCTATTCCGAGGAGATTATAGAGCACCAATGTGATTGGTAGTTTGGTACAAAATAGTACCCAACACAAAGATGAAAAATCAGAGAAAATGTATGTTTCTTTTTTGGAAAATAATTTTTTAAGTAGGCGTTGGACAAGATTCGAAAATGTCCATCGAAATGGCATCTCTTTTTGGTCCATGCTTTATGGATCAGGATATATACCCAACTTATTGGTACTTTCAGGATACCCAACTTATTATATTACCCTTTGGTACAGATGTTACACGATTTTTTAAACAAGTACGATGTACGTATATATATCTGGCCTCACTAACGGCATGCGTATTTCATAATACATTTGGAAGCGTACGTGTAGATAAAAAATCCAAATTATAGAATAAAAAAAAGATAAGTCAGAGAATGCGGGGAATCGACCCCCTCCCCTCCTTAATTATGAGTTTGGCCTAGGGAGGAGGTGGTAGTAAATCATACGAAAATCGGTTATATAGGTTCGTGGCATTCGGAACGTAATACCCTATTTTTGTAGGGTTTTTTATTTGATATTTGATTCATAATCTAACTTACAAGGGTGTTATGAAGTCTATAGAATATTTTTTGGTTTCTAACCTCTTTCCAAAGACTTTGACTCTTTCCTTATAGTCAGTGGGGGAATACCACAATGGCTAAAACCTTGACAACATGATCCAACATATAAGGGTTAGATATAAGAAGTCTTATTGTTTGTAGATGAGTGGGCCAGGCCAAGTTGGGAAAGAGACCGTACTGATTCGCCATACGTCTCATGGGCCGGAAGAAAACTTACAGTAGAAGGTTGGATCCTTGAAGGTTGATGACAGGGCCCATTCATGGGCCTCAGTGAATGGACGTGTAGAAAGGTGGTGGGATCTATCGGGCGGCACATTAGTCAACCGTGCTGCTTGATAGCCCACACCCTCTCCCCATGAGGATGATGATGAGGTGCGGGACGGCTGTGCAGGCGCTATCCCGTCGTTTCGATCGCATGTCGGGTAGATAGGTGTCGCTTACATACATAAAAACATATTAGCACACCGCGTCTGGTCGTCATTAATATGTTGTTGTTATTCCCGAGCAGCTTGGGCCACCAACCTCATGTGTAAGGGATGACTATGCCCCAAGCTCGGATCCCAGTTGCAACCTGAGAGGAGACCCTAAGCTTAGCCCTGCCTGAGGTAGCCCAGATTTCAACATGCCTCATTTCTGGTGTATCGCTGGTGTTGTATTACGACAGATTGTCGATTACTTGGGTCGTCCTACCCAGTGACTGTGTCACTAAGAGCCTCGAGCAACCAATGATGGGATCCTGATTCTCACTTCACCAACATTTATACTCTCGAATAGCTATCATAAAAATCGAATTAATTATCCATCAATATATAAGAAATTTCATCTATCTAAAACAAGCCTTAATTAGTTTATTGGGAAAGATAAATCTCCTAACTAGCTAGTCAAGAGAAAAGTTTGCGTGTAATTTGTAGTTCAACGAGAGGTTAACGTTAGTGATGGACTGATGGTAACGTCAAATCTAGCTGAAGAAAGAGATGACAATACAACAGGATGATGAGTTTATAGTTCATTAGATCCTTGATGTTGATTATCACTGTCAAGTGTCAACTAGGCAGTATTAACTTTACTTTTGTCGAATTGGATAGAATATATTATGCCGTGGTGGCCTGCGATGTTGAAATGTTCTTCCCTATCTTTTCTTTAAACGAATTAATTTATATTGTATCTTGTGCTAGCTAGCAGCTTAATTATTGCACAAAACAAGTCAAAGAGAAAGTGATGAACTTGATATGAATTATTTCGAATTTCCTATAGTAACTTCTATGTTTGAATTTTTACTGGCAATAATTAAATTAAAATAATTTAAACTGGCTACACAAGTATTATATTGTTACACTACCTTAATCTAAGAATACTTTTGCCATATTGGTTTTCCTAGTATATTTTACTGTTCACTTAGTTATCCTAGTATATATATACTTTTTGAACGAATGTTCTCCTAGTATATTTTACTGTTCACTTACATTAAGGAACCGTTAAAGTTGCAACTCGTAGAAGATGAAAGGTTAAAAGCTTAAAAATGAAGAAACATGGCATCACTATTATACTGTGTGGATAGTTAGGTCTGATAATAATCTAGCTATTTTTTATATTTTACTAGCTAGAAGTAGTACTCAGTACTCTTGTTTTAGTTAATTTAAGTACATGTTGCTTTAGAAGGTTCTGGCCACGTGTTGGATAAAAGCTTTGAAAGCTGAGGGGAAAAAAGTGCAACTGGTAACACAGTTTGACAAAAAGCTCATCCACTTTCACTTGGCTCCTTTTGTGTTTTTTTGGGCTGTTTTTGGGCTTTGGCCCTGTTAAACATCTAGTTTTACCATGTCTTCTCAGCCTCATTTCCTGACCTTTCCTTTTTCAAAATTGGGGAAAATGAAGCATAGGAACATTCAAAGGTTTCTTTGGAGGCCCAATACCCTCTAAATCGAATCTGTTTTCGTCGTTAATTTGGTTAGGAGATTAGTTCAGTTTTGAGTCATGGATAAACATTTTCGATGAAAATACCTTGAGTTTTTCAAAAACTCCTAGAGGAATCCTCATGTTCCGAATAATTTTAGATAATTGAGAATACCGTTCTCGTCATGTTTCAAATAAGAAGAATGGTATTCTCAATCAGCTTGACAAAAGGTGGACAGCGGGTAAAAAATTTAGAGCAATATGGTTTGCAAAGTAATGGAACGGTGGAAGTGACCCACGGTTCTATTGAAAAAATCACTAAGCTTTTTTGAAAGATTCCAGCAAATTCACTAATTAAAAGTAGTCCTGCTTTGATCTTGACCGTTCGTTTAGCCGATCCAGCGGTGGTGCGCACATGCCTGCAGTAGTGTTGCTGGTCTTTTGTCAGTGGAATATGTTTGTCAAGTATAGGTGAGGATTTTAGCAACAGCTATGCATGGGCAGCTTGGATTATTTTTTTTAGGAAATCTTGAATATTTTTTCAGGCTTCTTATGTTTCACTAAACCTCGTAGAATTCTAAAATGAGTAATTGTACACATCCTTCACATCCTTCTTACAGAGGTGAGGTCGGATGTTTGTCAGAGTTGGTGAAACATCTATGGTGTGATGGTGAAGCCGTGAGAGTATGTCTCTATCCAATTTAAATCTTTCTGTTCATAACTATTACGTATATATAGGGGTATATAGATATGTTTTTTTAATATAATTTTAGTGAAATTAGAGAGACGTAGGCTAGTTTATGTCTATTGTGCATGACCATGGTTGTGCGTCTACTATGTAATTAAAAAATTATTTATGAGAGCACAACTGGAGAAATGAGTCCAGTTGAGAAAGATCAGTCGTTTAAACAACAGGCAATTACGGCAGTGGCTTCCTCTGAAATCTGACAAATGGCACAATCTCAGTTGTTTCTACGAAGTCCCGGCTGCTAACTAAAACTAATCACCCGTTTACCATTCAAACCTCCCAAAGCATATTGATTTCCTAATGCAGAAGCCTGCAGATGAAGTGGAAATTAAAACCTAATAATTTCAACCTTAAGTTTCTGAGGTTATGTTAATTAATCCGCGTACTCTACCCAAGTTGTCATCACATATATTCTTTGTATCGATGTGATGGCGCGAATAATCCATAGAACTTTGAAGCCAAAAAAAAGGAGTGGAAAAAGAGATAAGAGAAGCATCTCACACAAGGCCCCTTTGCCCTTTGTACTGCCTTTTACTTTTATTGAAAATACACACAAGATACCATATTCCATCACAAGTGAAGTGAGAGCAGAGATATTTTATTTTTCATGTCACAATTTTCACAATGTAATATAAGCACTTTGAGATGCCATCTTTAGCAATGAGCTTACAATTTGTAAGTGTGTGACCCCCTTTTTTTGGGTAGAAAGATTGCAGTGCATCAATGCCACTAATGTGATGCCTTGCCATTGGCCTAGGAACCTCAGAAACCAAAAATCTTTGTAGATACCAATTTTCTTGAGGTGACATGGCTAGTGGTGGTCATCCAGGCTGTGGACTATGCCATGATATCCTCTGGAATATTTTCTGGTTTCCTCTGTCTTGATCTTTTTGGAACTCTGGTCTCATGTTCTTCAACATGATATTCGAGCCCGTCGGCAATGGCAGATGGCATGTGTAAATTTTGAATACCCACCATCAAAATCCCACACACATCACCTAGAAAAATGATCTTTAATACCGATTAAAAATCCTCGTTAATATCGGTTGTAGCAATAAAAAAATAATTTTTAATACCAATTAAAAACTCCCTTAATATTCCCGAGGCTAGTAAATCAAGACTATAAATCTTCTTTAGTACCGGTTGATACATACTGAGTAAAAAATATGTGAGATGTAGAATTCGAACTCGATCTCTCACTTTAACCCTTATGCATGTTACTATCCCATCTACTATATACATCAACTTGGATAGAGATGTTTTACTTTTGAATTAATCCTAAAGACATATTTATGGTACTAAAAATACGCTTTTAATATCTGTTGGTAATATCAACTGAGACTAAAGATCCACTAACATTAGTTCCAGTTGATGCTACCAACTGACATTAAAGATATATTTTTAAGTATCGGTTGGTAACATCAATAAAAGATATTTTTAGGGACTTAGGCTTTTAAAATCGGTATTAAATAATTTTTAGTATCAGTTTTTAAATTATCTGAGATATTTATATGTGTGAGGCTTAAGATAAAAGAGAAGAGATGAGTTCTAGTGGGCCCCCTGTCGCGAGACACATAACATATAGTGTGTCCTTTATGTTTGCTTTTGTGTCCGCATCGATACCGCCTTCCCAGTTGCATCTCCTTGCCTCCTTTCCTACTTTAAAAGGGGAGCACCACTCCCTCCTCCACTCCCATGATCTCCCCTCTCTTTCTCTCTCTAACTACACAACACAAACACACACACACGCACACACACACTCTCTCTCTCTCTCTCGCTAGCTAGCTAGCTAGTGTTGCTAGCTGCATATGAAGAGTAGGAAGAGCTATGGGCAGCAGAGCCACCACCTGCTGAGCCCGGTGGGCAGCCCGCCGTCGGACAACGACGCCGCGGCGGCGGTTGCTGCAGCCGGCGGGTGCGGGAGCAGCGCTGGGTATGGCTGCGGTGGCGGCGGCGACTCGCCGGCGAAGGAGCAGGACAGGTTCCTGCCGATCGCGAACGTGAGCCGCATCATGAAGCGGTCGCTGCCGGCGAACGCCAAGATCTCCAAGGAGGCGAAGGAGACGGTGCAGGAGTGCGTGTCGGAGTTCATCAGCTTCGTCACCGGCGAGGCCTCAGACAAGTGCCAGCGAGAGAAGCGGAAGACCATCAACGGCGACGACCTCCTCTGGGCCATGACCACGCTGGGGTTCGAGGCCTACGTCGGCCCGCTCAAGTCCTACCTCAACCGCTACCGCGAGGCCGAGGGCGAGAAGGCAGCCGTGCTCGGCGGCGGCGCGCGCCACGGCGAGGGCTGCGGCGGCGGCGCCGATGGCGTCGTCATCGACGGGCATTCCCCGCTCGCCGGCGGTCTGTCACAGCCGCAGCACCAGCATCAGCAGCAGGACGGCGGCGACGTCGGGCTCATGATGGGCGCCGCCAGCGTGGGGTACAGCGCCGGAGCCGGGTCGACGACGACGGCGTTCTTCGCGTCGGCGGCGGCGTCCGGTAACAAGGCGTACTGCGGCGGCGACGGGTCGAGGGTGATGGAGTTCGAGGGCATCGGCGGCGAGGAGGAGAGCGGCGGCGAGAGGGGGTTTGCCGGCCACCTCCATGGTGTGCAATGGTGAAGAGAGGACTTAGCTAGCTAGGCACATGCATAGAGATCATATATGTGATGCAGTTAAACTACTAGTTTTTACTTAATTATCGTGTTAATTAGTTGTTGCTGTTGATGCTGTTTAAAATTTGTTGATGCTGTTTAAAATTGATTGCCCTTTCGCTGTTTTGCATGAAATGTTTGACGGGTTGGTTTCAAATTGAAAAAAAGAAATAGTCCTTGAAATTTCTGTAGGAGGTCGATCACTCGATTGTGATGCCAATCCAATCTTATCAAGTTTGGCCCATGGCGGTCCATGCTCATCTGGTCTTAGCGTATTGAGGAGAAAATACACCCTCTCTGCTTTGATTTAGAATATTGAAGGGATTATATCATGGGATATCTTTAAGTTAAATATTTTTAAAAATAAACTTGATAAATAATTTAAAATTAATTGTCTAATAAATACAATAGAAGAATTTTATTTGAGGAAACATGAAACAAATAATTCATTTCAAAAATTAAAATTGAACATGACTAGCAATTCGCATGGTTATTTCTTTTCTAAATTATATGGAAGAATTCTATCCACATGTTTACTACATTCCACGATCTAAATTTTAATGTGTGTAGTTATACTCAGAGTTTTTCAAATCGTTTAATTTTCACGGTTTGGGAAATCCTAATCATATCCCCATGACTTAATTCACCGTTATATCAGATCACTCATACGTGCTTCCCGGTTCAATCAAATTTTTGTGTGCATTCAATCAACGTTGTGACGTACGATCCTCTGCAAAGTCTTGAAATAAAAAAATTACAACAGAAAAGGGAGATTAAGCAGGCTTGATCACAGCAGCTTGGCCTGCGTCAAGATTCGTGCAGCACACGCACGCATCATCATAAGGAGGAGTGCTGACTCGAACGCGGCGTGCAGCGCCACGGAGCACCTGCACGGCGCCCGTCGCCGCCCCTGCCGCCGACGAGCACCACCTGCCCGCGCGCCGCATGGTGGCCAGCTCTCGTCGGCGGGCCCCACACAAAGTCGGTGCCCTTCGTACGCCGGGAACCGCGTCGACAGTCCCCGACACGCTCAGCGTCCGCGCCGGCCGTCGTCGTCGCCATCCACTCAGTCCCACAGTGCGAGCGGCTCCTCCGCCTGCGCCGCTGCCGCCGCCGCGGGGCCGCGCTGTCGACGCACCCGGCGATGCACACACCGGATTAGCGCTCCTCCACCGGAGGGTCCAGCCGCCCACGGCAGTAAGCGAAGAACAAGAGGTAGACATCGCCGTCGAGCTTGGACAGGATGTGCGACGTCCACGGCAGCGCCGCGAGGACGACGAAGCTGGATGGATGCTGAACTAGCCGCCGCGCGTCCATGTCCTCGATGCGCTGCTTGAGGCTGCGGATGTCTCGGCCGGAGACGGCGACCGTCCGGGCGGGACAGCTGCACGTTGGGCTCGCGGGCTTTGACGAGGTAGTTCGGCATGTCGGTGACCTGAACCACGAATTCACGCGGGTAAATTACATTTACTTCCTCGGTTTCAACGTTTTATAGCTCTATCTATCGTAAGAGCTACGAGTAGAGAACTGTCACACCGCGCGTCTATCCATTCATCTGCCACTTTTTGACCCATAATCAACATTGATTGGTTTCGTCTAATATATTTTTTAGCTGGGCGCTTTTTAATATACTAGTATTAACGTGTCATATTTTTAAACGTTTGTAAAATAATGTTTGAATTAATTCGGTGCTTTTTAAATTTTGTAATCTATATGAATTTGAGTGTTTTGACCACTAATACGTTGATTTTTTTTTTCAGTTTTTAGCCCGTTCTGGAATTAAAAGGTTCGGCAACTTTATCCATTAAGAAAAAAATTACTAGGGAAGATTGTCTTCGCATTTAGAAATATCTGAAGAAATTGTTATGTAATATTTGTTATGAAAATTTCATATAAATAGTGCTTTTAGATATACTTTAAATTAAACTTTAAATATTTAATGTAATATATGTATTATTTATTGTTTGGAAGTAACATTAAGGGCCCTTTTCATTTTCGTCTTAGGCCGTTAAAATCTTGGGACCAACTATGCTTGAATACTATTGAAAAAGGGGGAGGAAAGAAGGCAAGAACGATGGCGGTGCAGTGTCGGGGAGCTCATCGAGCTCATCGACACACTCACTCGTTGTCTACATGCAATTTTGCAAAACGGTTCTAAACTCTTATGGGGACATCTCCTTACATCGTTGCCATCGATCTCAGTTGGAGATTCGTGCGTACCCCTAGCTCGTGGTATTGTAGTGTATTCCTTCTTTTACTCCCTTTTGTACGTGCCATATTTTCTGTAATGTGTCTTTTCAATTGGGCTCACAGTTATACCCGGAGTCAGGAAAGAGACCAAAACAATACGTTCTCTCGTTATTCCCCACATTTCCCCAATCTCTCTAACCTTTTTTTTCCTCCACTACCACAGATCCATGGCAAAAAGTGATTTTTTCCTCTCGCATCCATCCTCCATGTGCAAGGGATGTTCTTCGAGCTTCTAACAATTGTTCTTCACCACCATCTTTGAAGTGTTTCTGCAGTAACCTTATCGTTGTGGTAACCTCGCACACTCATAGGAATCCAGGGCACCGTTTCCTTGTATGCTCCCACGAGGTGACAATACACTCTTTCCATTCTTCAAGATGTTGTTGATACGGTTGTACACTACTATAGAAATGATTTTTCTGGACAAAACCCATATTAGATTGCATGCGGCCCATAAGTGTCGGCGCCTACAACAACTGGTCCCCTCGGGGCCGGTTTAGGGGCCGCATGGGATAACACATTATCACATGTGGCCGCTTAGGAGTCTCGCCTATGAAAATGGTCGTATTATTGCATGCGAACCTCTTAAGGCGCTGCATGCTATAATGCATGTGGCCCCTTAAGCCGGCCACATATGATAATGCAACCATTTTTGCATGCGGGCCGCTGCTTAAGCAGCCACATGCAATAATGCTTTATCCACTACTACAAAAACATGCATAGGTGTCGGTTCAACAAAAACCGACACCTATTACTATAATAGGTAGCGGCTCTAAAAAAAACTGGTACCTATACTATAGGTGTCGGTTTTTTTAAAAAAATCGACACCTATAATATATTATAGGTGTCGGTTCTAAGAAAAAAATGATTGCAACAATCATAAAATTATTGAGAGATGCGAGGGAAATATTAGGGCACATAGTGGAGCGTGGATTCATGGACGATTACAAGGTTTGGACCTATCATGGGGAAATCACCACTCCTGAAGATGACGGTAATGCATAAGTTGAAGGATTCAATTTTCAGATGGATGAGACAGAGAATTTTACAATTGAGGACATGACTTGTGAAAGGATGGATAAAGATCGTTCCATCGTTAGTGATGATTTTGAGGCTGATTTCAATCTAGAGGATATGTTGCGGCTTGCTGAACCAAAGGTGCTAATCGACACAACACGAGGGTTAGACAATTGGGAGGCATTAGAGAAGTCAACGAAGTATCTTCTTTATGACGAATCCAAGGGATGTGATAAGAATTTTACAGTGTTGCGTTTGGTGTTTGAACTTCTTAGATTGAAGGCTAAGCACGGATGATCTGATAGTAGCTTTGATGATTGAATGCTAGTTGGTTTTGGTTAATTGATTACGAACGATTAAGAGACTAATGGGAGCCAACGACGGCGGCAACTCTGCTTGTCATCGGTTTTTTCGGTAAAAACCAAAAACGGAACCGAAAAAACCGAACTCGAATTATGCGGTTTCCCGTATTTATGAGAACCGATCGGTTGTTCATTCATGCCAAACAGAACTTTGCGTAGAAAAAAGACCCAAACCGAAGTTGCGGTTTAAACCGATTGCCCAGCCCTACTAATTATGTCATAATTTGACGATATGATCTACCACAAACATTTGTTAATCATGGATTAATTAGGCTTAATAGATTCGTCTTGTGAATTAGCCACTAACTCTATAATTATTTTTATAATTACTTCATATTTAGCTCTTTAAATTGATATCCAAACATTCGATGCGACATAGTCTAGTTCTTAGCCCCTTATCCAAACAAACCCATTGTCAAGAGTGGGAAAACTTCCTGTTGTAAATGGCCATCCACTCAAGCCCCTGCAACTGAATAGCCGAGTCAGCCCTTTTCGTCCATCCATCCAAAAATTCCAATTCACTTATTTCTTAATAACATGTTCAATCCAACGTATATATAGCGGGGCTAATATTTTTCTCAAAAGTTTTAGGTTGGTCACTTGGTTGCCAAGACATGACGTATTTTCGGCTCTTTAATTCAAAAACATTCCAAAAGTTTTGGTTACAAACAAGAAACACGATAATTTGCGTCCTCTCCAAACTGCAGAAATCAACATATGTAGCTCTCAAAATGCGACTTGAACGCGTCCATGTGCTCCGGATGCAGCGACACCGACGCCTGCACGCCGCCGCCGCCGCCCTTGGCGGCGACGAGCACCACCTGCCCGCTGTGGTTCATCGTCACCAGCTCCGTCCGGCTCGGCGGGCCCCACCCGAAGTCCGCCGCCTCGTACGCCGGGAACCTCGTCGACCCGGACATGTTCACCAGCCGGTCCAGCGCGATCCGCTCCACCAGCGCCATCCACTCCCAGCCGGCGAGCGGGTCGTCCGCCGCGCGCCGCACCTCCTCCTGCACGGCCTTGGCGGCGGCGACCAGCCCACCGTCGTCGAGCAGGTCCCGCGCGGTGCCCGTTGCGAGGCAGCCGGAGATGCAGGTGCCGAAGAAGCCCTCCCCACCGGCGGCTCGAACGCGGCGCGCCGGCCGCGGCAGTCGATGAAGAAGAAGAGGTAAACCTCGTCGTCGGCGGCCATCGCGCCTGCGGCGTGCTTGCTCCGGATGAACGAGACCCACGCGAGCGCCGCGAGAGCCACGAAGCTGGACGGCGGCGGAGATGCCGTGAGGCCGCCGGCGATCCGCTGCTTCAGGCGGAGCATTTGCGCCGCCGCGACGGTGAACGTCCGGCGGGAGTGCTTCAGGCGGCCCTTGACGAGGAACTGACCCACCGTTGACTGCTCACCGAGAAAATGGCGCCGAACACCAAAATTTATTAAACTTGTTACATTTTTTTTTCAAATAATCATATTTCTAAAATAAATTACTTCAAAATAGATCACTAAAACGATTTTGATAGGATTGTCTCGCCACAAATCTTGCCGACAATAAATAGCATAGCGTAGCAGCAATTAATGATGTTTTTCGGACATCCATATGGTTGTCAACACGAGATTTTCAGTTTTCATTTTATATACTAGCAAAATGCTCGTGCGTTGCAACAGGACGACGATACAGGAAGGAAAGCAGGCAGAAGACGAAGGTCCAGGCGGCGGCGTGGGAGCTTCGAGCGGCGACGGGAGGGAGGGGCGCAGGCGCGACGCGCATGGGGGCAAAAGAGAGGGACGCAGGAGGTCTTTTTTTTATCCAAGCCTTCTATTTCTTTTTAACGTTGGGGCTGTAGGTTAATTTTATAAAGGGTTTTCTGCAAAATAACCTTTTTTTTTAAATAGCCGGACGACTACGGGTTAATTTTAAAAACTCGAGGTTTTCAGAAAATAGTAAAGAAACAAATAGTTATAGATTCTTTCGTATTTGGTGAGCATAATTTTTTATTAATACTTAATTAATTGTACGATAACGAATTATTTCGTTTTACGTGTCCTGAAGAAAAAGATGCTAAAACCTCTAATCCGAACTCACAAATCCACAAACAACACGATAAGCTGGTGAGTGGCCTCGTCACTTTATGTCGGAGCTAAGCCGCCAGCTCAGCCGAAGAAACCAACTTAGCTTTCTCTGGAATAAAGGGATTAAGGTCACATTTGAAGTTGAGTTTTTCGCTGAGAAACTTCACGGCACGTAAAACAAGGTAAACTATCAGTGTATTGTCAGTATATAATTAATTAAATACTAATTTAAAGTTGGACATAGTTATTAAGAAATTAGATAAAAATAAATGAGAGTAGGTTTAGATTGATTGAGAAATAATGGTATATAAGAAAATTGAATGGTGGGGACTGTGATTGGTTGAGAAGATAATTTTGATAAAAAAGTTGTTATAATACGGTAAGTTGTTATATTTGAGAGGAAGGGAATACAAATTTGAAAATAGATTAATATAGGTTTTTAAAAGAATTTTCTATATAGAAAACATTTACAAAGAAACACATCGTTTAGCAATCGATGAAATGTGCTCACGAAGAATACGAAAGTTGTCGTTTCGGAAAGCTACCTACAACTCAGCCTAAGTCTGCGCTTTTAGAGCATCTCCAACAAACTTTTTAAATTAGACTCTTCAAACAGCCATATAACTAGTTCTTTATCTGTTTTAGCAAGTCCAACTCGTTGTTTTCTCCAACAGCCTCTCTATCTATGCTCTCTATTTTATGTCTATGACAGGAAAGGCCCACGTATCGTCTCTTATTACCCTTCTTCGTCGTGTTTCTCTCTCTTTTTTTTCTATCTGTCATAGGAGGAATGGGCGGGTGCTGCCGTGGACGTGGCCATGAGGTCGCCGACGGGAGGGACGGGCGACGCCGGCGAGGCAACGTGGGCGGCCACCGTCCGTGAGGTCCGCGGCGATGAGGGTCGTGGCGCGCGTGGCCGTGGGCGCAACCATGGGTCAACCAAGGAGGGGGCAAAAAGGAACGGGGCAACGCCGACGAACTAAGGACATGAAGCAGTTGATCCCATCAAACTCTGACGCGAACCGTGGCTTCCCTTCTGGCTTCCTCTCCGCCGCCACGAGCTCGATCCTACCCCTCTCCGCTTCGGCGCCTTCTCTACCGTCGTCGTTCTCTCGCCGCCGCTCCCCACCACCACAATCTCCGTCGGCGATGTCGGATCGAGAAAGCCATGATCTTGTCCATGGTCGAGAAACCCGTGGGGGCGGCACGGTCGGAGGGAGGGGCGACCGACGGAAGGGATGAAGGCGATGCGAGCGGCGAAGAGGCGGCACGGACGGCGCAGGTGTAGGATGAAGAAAGAGGAATGGGCCGCGTGGGAGGAAAAAAACAGGATGGCAAGACACGATTGGGGAGGCTGGCTGCTTGCCCAATGTAGAGAGCGGATGAGAGGATCTGAGGAGCTCTTTAGGATAGAGATAGATTTAAGGAGTTCGTTGGAACACAGTTTTTTAACAAAATTTCTAAGATTAACTATAGAGAGTCATCTAAGGAGTCTCTTGGAGATGCTCTTATGAGGATGGGCGTGTCTTATAAAGGGTATAGATGTCTTAGCTCTAACACGTGGAGACATAACTCAAAGGAGCCACACTGAAAGAGCACGTAGCCCCTAGTCGGCGTACGTCTGTTGGTGTATTGAACAATCACGTGAAGAGGGATTTTGCAGGTAACCTCTTGCAACCCTCTCGAAAGGCACACGGAACGTCTGTAAAATAGCGGTCTACGATATTTTACAAATGATCCCCTTATAGCCCTTTATGAGGGCGACAAGAGGGCTAGCGATAAATGGCCAGTCCCGCTTATTTTGTAGACGTCCCCTTTACAACCCTTTAGGAGAGCGGCCAAGAAACCGGCTGCAAAATGGCCGATCGTCCTTAGTGTGGTCATTTAGTGTGGTCATGAACATGCGTTGACGACCGTATGGCACGTAAAAAAAAGATATTTGGAAGACTTTTTAAAAAATTTGTAAAACTTTGAAACAAAAATATTTTTAAATATTTTAATAAATAAAATTAAAAATTAAAAAACCCAAAATGGGGAAGGAGTAAGCGTGACGAAGGAATGTCACGAGGAGGCAGGTTTCGAGCCTTCGTGCAAATAGAGAAGTTAACTAATGGGATTGGTGAGTGGGATATGGCTTAATATGTACAAATTGTTTTATGTTGTTAAGAGTTTGAGTATAAATTTCTTCATATCTCTATATACTAAGGGCTATGAAAAAAAGACTGAGAATCTGAGATGCAAAATTTACGTGGGCTGACCACTCTAGCATATTTTTTCCTTTGACTGGAAAACCACTTTAGCATTGAGGAACATAGTAGAGGCCTCATTTGCTTTTGCCTACATTGGTAACGAAGCCACTAGTTTAATCCTCTCCTTACTAATACTTCCATATTTGGTTTGATAGCAGAGATTTCTAAATTTTACAATTATACTATTTTATATTGTAACTCTAACTGTACTTTTCCAAAAAAAAGTGACCGTAACTAACTAGATTAGTACGTTTATGTCCTAGGTGTGGTCTTATGAATTTCTGAAATATAGATTGTAAATATATGATGATTTCACATTGTAACTCCAAATGTAATTCTCAAATAAAATGGTGTAAATTACTGAGTACTTCTAGTGTAGGGATAAATATCGGTACTTCTAGTTTATTTTAAGCCATCCCCCATTCTGACAAGAGCCTGACATTTGGATAGGAGTTTAGGACTATTAGGTAGTAAATTGGACAGTGAAAGGCCGTACCTCATATCCTACTAATCTGATCGTGCGGTTGAAAAAAAAATGACTGCTTTTATATCGATTTTATTTCGAAAGACATTTATACAGTAGTAGTTCCCATAAAGATCCAATTCAATCACCAATTCATAAGTTACATATTTTCATTTTAAATTCAAACATTTTTTCCCTAAAAACAGTTTGAAACTCAAGTGAAATCGTGATGATTTGCATGCTTACCACTGGCAGGTTTGGGGCGTACTTCCGGAGCACGGTCCTGGCGAGCTCCTCGCCGTCAGGGAGCGCGACGGCGGCGCGGTCGAACGTCGGCGCCGGCGCGGCGCTCCACGCGTCGGCGCCGCGGCAGCACGCCGCCCAGGCCTCGATGAACCTCCAGACCGAGCGGCCGTCCACCACGGCGTGGTGCAGCGCCACACCGACCGCCACGCCGCCGCCGCCCAGCCTGGTCACCTGCGCGGCCATCGTCTCCGCCGGGAGCGCGTCGGCGTAGAGCACCGGCGCGATCTGTTCCAGCAGCCCCACGTCGTGGTCCGCGTCCCCGGCGACGCGTGCCACGTCGGCGTCGCCGCACTCCGCGACGACGAACCTGACGCCCCCGGCCACGCCGCTCCCAGAGCAGTCGATGGCTGCCTCCCCCGTCTCCGGCAGGTGGACGATCCTCCCGGCGAGAGGTAGTAGCCGCGCGACCGTCTCGGCCAGGGACGCACGGAGGGAGGCGACGACGGACTCGAACGGCGGGATGGCGCCGTCGCGGCCGTCGAACACGAGCACGCGCTGGATGAGCGGGAGCGGGACCCACTGCGCGTCGAGCGCGGTCAGCTTGAACAGCGCCGGCTCAGGCAGCGCGGCGTCGCCGGAAGCGGGCGGCGGCACGGCCACACGGCCCTCCTCGATGACCGTGACCGATGGTGGTGGCGCCATGGCGACGACGGGGGGCGGGCGGCGGGTCGTCCTTTGCGGCCGCACACTCTCGCTCGCTTTCGATCGGGTCGGTAGGCAGGAGGAAGAAAAAGAAAAGAAAATGTTTTTTTCCGAAGAGGTTTTGGATTTGTATTTGTAGCAATTGAAGCGGATTCAGGTGCTCGGACTTAATTTCCCTGATTTTGATTTTAACTCACTAACATATGAGATTATCTTAATTATGGTTCCACGTGTCAACGGCTAAGCCAGATCTCAATCTGTCGTGCGCACCATTCTATCTTGAGGTCTACCTATATACCTTATATTATATCTAGAAAGTACTTGTATGCATGGACTATACACTGACTAAGTAAATCTCTTATGATATTCTAATAAAGTAATTGTTGGTTTGTAACGAAATGAAATATGTCTATATTTTTAAACGGGAGGATTAGTATTTATCGCATCGTGCTAGTAGTAGATGTGAACGTTAGTACATAGTCCATGCATATCGAGAGAATATATGCTACTATAAAAAATAATAACACTACTAAATAACTTATTTTTATCCATCTGCTGAAAAAATTTATAATAGTTTCGGTTCCTATTAAAACCAAGAATAAAAAATACTTTTAATCCTGGTTAAAAAATACAATGATTCTTTATAATCTTTTAGGCCTGTTTGGTAACACCAACCGGTCTCGGTTTTACTTTTTTTAGACTGTGTCAAGAAGCAGCCTCGGTTGGTAACACCGACCAGGATCCCTGTTGATAACACCAATCAAAACTAAAGTTAAAGTCTTTTTTATACTTCTTCTTCATACTTCAGCCCGAGCTATTGCTATAAAGGTTTATAGGAGGAAGGGAAGTGTTGTCAAAATTTTTAGTGAAATTGTTTTTGGTGATAATGTACAAATCGAATGGATCTAAAAAGTTAGTAACTTCATCATCTAATGATGTATGCTTAGTTTATTGCATTTGCAGGTATATTTCTATATATTTTTATTTATAGAAAGGTTCATGGAAAATGATGAGAGAAAGTTTCTCTCCTCCAACTATTGTCTCGGAAGTGCCCTGTATGATATTTTTTAAAATTAGCAACTCCATCTTCTAATGATATATGTTTAGCATATTACATTTACAAATATATTTTTATACATTTTTATCTCTAAAAATATTTGTGAAAAAATAATGAGAGAGAATATTTGTTTAGGGAAAATTATGTTACTTTTTAAAATTAGAAGGTTGTGAATAAAAATACTATAAAATAGATGACAAAGAAAAATATAGCAAATTTGATAAAAGATTAGAAAACTAAGGTAATTTGAAAATTGTTAAAATAGTTAGAAATAAGTACACTACATTAAAAATATGTACTTTTAAAAATAATTCTAAATTTTGGTAAGTACAATATATTAACTAAGTAGGATTACTATATAATTATTGTATGATTATATATATATATAATTATTGTATTATTATTTAAATATTTTGACTGTCATGGATTTTTTATGATTTTTGTGCATTTAATGTAGATGGATCAGGGTGGATATACACCGTGGACCGACGGTTAACATAGTTTATTCAATACGTGCATTATTTTTTGAGTGTGACTAATGCTAACAAGTATAAGGGCTTTATATGTTGTCCATGCGAAACGTGCAAAAACTAGAAGGTGTATTCTACATCAAGAACTATTTTATGCTCACTTGTTTCTGTTGGGATTCATGCCTAATTATAATTGTTGGACATCGCACGAAGAGACAGGGGTTGCAATGGAAGACGATGAAGAAGAAGACGACAATATTCCGAACTGTGGTCAATATGGTGGATTTGAAGATAATACAGCAGGCGAGGTGGCCGGGGATGTTGAAGATAACGACGGTGTCAATGATCTTGGTCAGATGTTACGTGACGTACATGAGGACTATGAAGGTGAAAAGGAGATGCATAAATTAGAGCGTATCTTAGTGGACCACAAAACGTCCTTGTACCCAGGTTACGAACAGGGGCACAAAAATTTGGGTACCACGCTGGAATTCTTGCAATGGAAGGCCAAAAATGATGTTAGTGACAAGGCATTTGGCGAGTTATTAAAACTCGTGAAGAACATTCTTCCGAAAGGAAACGAATTACCAGAATCAAGGTACGAAGCTAAGAAGTTAGTTTGCCCTCTAGGACTGGAAGTAGAGAAGATACACGTATGTTCGAATGATTGTATCCTTTATCGTTTGGTTAAATTTATTTCGTTCCTTAGCTCATTGTATGTAGCTGACTAAAATTCCTTTATCCATTGTAGAATGATGATCCACGAGTGTCTTAGGTGGGGATGGTTCAATATAGGATTCATGGACCTCCACAAAACTGACACGGATATGATACGAGATTTTGAGAAGCAAACACAGAACAATATCAAGACAATATCGTTCATATGCTGGTCCAGTAGCATTTTTGCACTTGGATACTATTGTCGTACACTGCATTCTGTACCAATTTTCATCTCGTACATATATAGTTTCATATATATCATCTCACGCAATTTGCAGGTTTCACTGGGTCCTGTTCCTTATTGACCTTTTCAACTACAAAATCCATGTCTACGATTCAATGGATAAACCGAAGTCTATCTTCGCTAAGATTTTTGAAGAGACAGATAATGTCATCTTAGTTGCTATTGCTACTATGTTGTTCTCGGATAATTACTTACTAGATTGCAACTGTACGTAGGGCATGGGCACGGTTGCGTGAAAAGGTCCGCGGGACTTGGAAAAAATTTGCTATGAGGATGAAATTTTCAGTGAGTACATGCTCTAAATTATATTAAATAATTAATTTATTCTAAAATAGAAATGTATATTAACTCTTTCGTCATTTCTATTTAGTGTGCAAAACAGGAGCAGGGGACAAACTTGTGCGGCTACTACGTCTACGACTATATTCACCGCCTAGTTCACCAAATTATAAATCCCAAGGATCTGGATGTACGTAAAAACATTCATACATTATGTCTTAATTTTTTATTAATTTCATATATTTGTTTCTTCTTTTTCAAATGACAGATTATTTGCATGAGGAAAAACTCCCCTATGGTGATTTCATAAAGGTTGTTCAAGAAAAAGCGATAGGATTTATCAATGAGCGGACTATTTATCCCGTGGGAGAGTTCCACTATGATGGACGTCCTATTGACCATAAACCCCACACGAATAGATTTTATAATATACGATATATAGAACATTACAAACTAAATAGGAATATCGTAATATATGTATATATTTATATTTATGTGTACATATTTTGGTAACATATGTATATATTTACTTGAAGTACATATATATGTATGTATTTATACATATGCATATTTATGTATATATATTGCATATATACATATTATATATATTATATATATATATTATATATATATATATGTATTTACACATATATATGCATAATATATAAATAAGCAGCAAGCAGCAGAGCAAAACTAAAAAAACATTTAGTCTTAGTTGGTAAGATCAACCGGGACTAAAGATGACGACGCCAGTCATGTGACGCCGCTATCTTGAGTCCCGGTTGATTGTCCTGGTTGTTGTTATTAATCGAGACTAAAGATGAGTCTTTAATCCCGATTATTTCAACTAGGACTAAACATAAGCATCTTTAGTCTCGTTTTCGTTGTCCCGGTTTGCAACCCGAGACTAAAGGGTTGTAAACTGGGACTATACATGTTTCCCTAGCAGCGTAATTATAATAGTTGTGGTGATGGAACCACCACTATTTTTTATATTTAACAAATTAGCTCCTTATATTATACTAGCAATTATGCCCGTGTGTTGCAACGGGTGAAGTCGAGGCGCGGCGCGGATGGAGACGGGAGGGAGGGGCACGGGCGTGGCACGGGAGTTGCGGCGGCGATGGGAGAAAGAAGCGTACGCACGACGTGGGGCGCGGCGCGGATGGAGACGGGAGGAAGGGACACGGGGAGAGATGGACCAGGAGGTCTTTTTATCCAAGCCCTTCCTTTATTTTTAGCATTGAGACTATGGGTTAATTTTGAAAAAACTTAAGGGATTTTCTACGTAAAATAGTCGAAAAACAAAATTTTTGATAGAAACACTTTTTGCTTTCTTTGCTTTATAGATAGTTATAGATAATATGATATCTAAAATTGTTACTTAATAACATATATTTAATTAAGCATTGATATTTTAGTTATAACAAAGCACACGGATATTTTGCTAGTTAGTGAACGCTTTGTATCGATTGTCTGATGGAGAGTGAATACAATTGGACGATCACCACTGCACGTACTATAAAAATTGTTACAGAATTCTTATACAAACTTCAGTTCCACTGTTTTGCCTTTTTCTTTTTTACTACTTATGGTTGCATATAGGGCAGTTTCTTCAGAATATTTCACAATTTTATTTACAGCTTGTGTCTGCCAAAGGCTCAAAAAGCTCTCCATCATTTACTGTACTAAATGTTATCGTACCATCACTAATCACTACTAAAAAACGATTATTAACTACGAAAAATTTAATCGTTAAAGGTCCAAATGTGATTGTTAAGGGTCATTAACAACTTAAAAATATGGTCATCAACAGTCGTTAAAGACTTCATCGTTAATAGTATTAACGAAAACCAATTATTTTCCCTCGTTATTTTATTAACGACATTGATTTTTCCTTATTTCTTCCGTTTCAAAATAAACAAATATTTCTAAAATATAATTTATTGTCTATATAATATTTCCTATTTTAATTTGGTTTGTTATGAACGAAAGAAATAGTTGTTTTCATTAATGACGACAATATTATACCATCATTAATTTTATTAACTACCATGATAATATACCATCATTTTTATTAACTACCGTGTTAATCCCCCATCACTAATTTTTATTAACAAATATCATTTAGCTATGCGACAACCGTTGCAACCAATAGCACCAAATAAACAGGACCGTCGTCTCCAAACCTGAAGTCACCAAGCATGGCTTGGAAGAGCCATAAGTTTCTAACTTATCTGACGTCATCTCTTACGGTTTTAATCTTTGTTTTTATTAGGAGATTTTGGAGATTCCAGTATTTCACGACCTGAATAATGTGTCTCTGCGTAAGCCACACATTGCTCCAACTTTTCTCAGTCACATTTATTCATGATAGGATATAAATACGACCAAAATGTGCAATTGAACTCTTCTTCTATAGCGATAACTACTTGTTTGTCTTTTACTATTTTCGAAAAGTGTTTACATTTCCAAGCTCTGGATAGCTACATGCATGCTATATACAGTACAGCTATTCTCTAGCACTGACTACACTGATTTTATGAAAATGAAAAGAAATTTCAATGCATCATGTGTTGATTTTACTTAGGAGTAAAGAGTCCAAAATACATCATGTATTGATTTTAGTGAGAATTAATGTGTCTCCCTTATATTTTCCCCGTCTCACACTGTTTATTATTTTAGCTTTGTACTTAAGTCAAACATTTCTAAATTTGAGTATTAATTTTCAGGAATTTATATAATTAAACATCATAAGATTTGTGTTCTTTAATTCCTCATGAAAAATATTTTCATAATGTATAATTCATATATTTGTTAACTATATAAATTTTTAAAAATTAATGATCAAAGTTAAAATTATTTAACAAAAAAGTTAAAATGAAGTAATCCGATACGGAGGGAGTAGGTAAGTTTTTAAACCAGTCATCATGCACCCGTCACCCAGCTGAAATTGACGTCCCAAAAATTCATCAAAAGTTCTGAAACCAACAATCCATCAATTAAATTGGAATTGCTGTTCACTGCTGCTAATCATACAATCCATCAATTAATCCAATTAATTGCCTGAGTTGTCAAGATACAGTAGGAACCTTCTAATCTGTACTCACACATAGAGATGTCTCTTGACTAAATTGGTTCTCTCTGGCAGCACGCAGTAGTACCTGCCAACTGTCAATGTACATTAGGCCCTGTTCGAACCAGCTGACGATGAATATTAAATACAGTACGCAAAAAGAAAAAAATCATTAACATATAATTAATTAATTATAATTATTTTGAACATAAAAATAAATTTATTTGATATTTAAAATAACTTTTACATTAAAAAATTTTCACATAAAATATATTTTATATCGTTAGTGTAAAAAACATGCTAACGAAAATTAAATAAGCATAACTTAAGGTTGTGTTCTTTTCCTCAACTTTCTCAAATCATTTTTCTCATTTTTTTCGTACGTTTCTAAAACTAAAACGGTTAAACTTGTATTTTTTAAAAATTTTTTTATAGAAAAGCCATTTTAAAAAATCATATTAATTAATTTTTAAAAAATAAATTAATAATTAATTAATCCTATGTTAATTAGTCGATATGTTTTGCGTTGATTACCGACCACATCCTTAGTCATTAACGTCGACGCTATGAGAGGCTTCCAAATGGACATAGTCTTAATTAGCTAGCTGGTAGCTTCCAAATAAGCAAAAAGGAAAAAAGTGGACAGGTGTCCAATTATTGTCCTTGGTGTACTTGAGCTGTGCCAAAATGCACCTCTCAATACTTTCTACTTGCTGATGTTTTCAGTAGTGGAGATAACCATGACCATATTTTTCGTACAGATATTGAGAAAAAAATTAGCTACAAGATAGTATATTCTAAAATACGTGGAATTGGGTGTGCCTCATGATGAAAGCTTTGGCTTTGCTGAATGTTAATGTAACACAAAATCCGAGCCTATTTTGCCAAAAAAGATAAAACCAACTGCATATCAGTTCAGTTCCAGTTCCATTATACATGTGAGGACATCCACAATATAAAAATATGAGAATGTATTATGCCCATAAAATTATGAGACTAGTTTTTATGAAAATACTTTGCTTGAGGTAGCCTTATGCATAAGGATCGGCCACAAGCAAACCACAAGGCAACAAGAAAATTACTCTTCTCTCTCGCTGCTAGTGTCTCTCCCAGAAACCATTTTTTTGCCGCCATGGGAGAGAAGGGAAGAAGTCAAAGCTTTACGGTCGCTATATCGGCCTATGCCCACGAGCGTCGTAGCTGTCGCCGAATCTGACTGTGTAACCATCGTCGCCGAAGCCAGGTCCGCTGGCGACCGCCGGCACCACCGGTGGAACCACCCACCACCGCCACGGCCCTCGCCGGATCCGCTCAGACGAGATGGCGCCGTCGTCGAATCCACTCGCTAGCTAGTGTCGTCGTTGCTGCTGTCTTCATCAGATCCACCCATCGATTCTACGTTGCGAGAGAAGAAGAGACTTCAAAGGGGATCGAAGCGGAATCAAAGAATCGAAGGAGAAAAATGAACGGGATGGGGTAGTTGAGGAGCAAACGAGATCAAGTGACTTTGGATCAATGTGACATATGTGGCTATCTCTCGTGAGACCCACGTATCAATGAGTCAGTTGACTTTTAAGTTAGAGAAACACACTAATATCTTCTTTGCCATAAATACACTACAATAAATATAATATTATTTAATGACTGGGCTTATATTATAATGCAAAGTAGACCTGATACACTTAATATCATATATATCATATCATTATAATTATTTTTAAAAGTACTTTTAACCGTGTTAACTTTGTAGGTATTTGAATATATTAGAAAAATTTAATTATCAAGTATAATATTGGAGACCGTAAAAACCAATACAACTTATATTTTGAAAAAGGAAGTATAAATTTACTACCACGTTTACTTTTCCTTTTCTTATAGCTTCCTAAATTAATTTAGATACGTTTTAGTTACTTTCATTAATTGTTTGATTTTTCTGTGAACTTTTCTCAAACCAAATCAGCATAAATATGGATTTTATCGCTGTGTGGTGAGCTGTGATATGAGTATGAACCACAAAAATTAAATGATGTCTCTGTAAAACGGCAATTGTCTTGGATTGATATTGATGCTACCGAGGCCTTTTATATGCAATACAACAATTACAGAGTCAAGGAAGCTAAAAATATGGATCTCCTAATCACGTGGAGGCGTGAAGCTGTTAGGCCGTCGCGGAAGCGCGTGGAGATGCCGGCGAATGGCATGGCGATCAATATGTTCCAAAAAAATCATCGAAAAAAAGGAACTCTTATGTTTCGTTGCCTTCTGCGCAAGATGAGGACGATGATGTCCGACACTGCGTGCTTATAAATAAGGTCGAAATCGAATCGTCGTAGCTCTCGCGCTCCAGTGACGGCGAGAACGACGAAGCGCGCCGGAGTTGGGAGAGAGAGGTTGACGGCGAAGTGCGATCGATGGGGGACGCCGCGGCCGTGTCCGGCGACTCTGGCGTGCGCGTGCGCGTGCTCACCGTGTCCCGCGTCGCGCCGTCACCGGCGCCGGTGGAGCGGGAGCGCGTCGGGCTGTCCTTCTTTGACACGCCGTGGGTCGTGCTCCCGCCGATCCAGCGCGTGTTCCTGTACGAGATGGCGCCGGCGGACGGCGGCGGTGGGGATGGGTTCGCGGCGGCGGTCGAGCAGCTCAAGGGCTCGCTCGCCTCCACGCTGGCGCTGTACCTGCCTCTGGCAGGGAAGCTGGCCTACGTGGAGGAGACGGCGGACGTCGTGGTGGACTGCGGCGCCGACGACGAAGGGGTGGCCTTCGTGGAGGCCGAGGCGGAGGACACCATCGCCATGGACGTGCGCCGGCTCGCCTGCGACGAGGCGCACGACGTCGCGGCGTTCCTCGCCCTCGTGCCGGAGCTCGACACCAGGGTGCTCCCGGCGCCCGTGCTGTCCGTGCAGGCCACGCGCCTCGGCGGCGGCGCCGGCCGCGCGCTCGGCCTGTCCGTGCACCACGCCGTCGCCGACGGCCGCGCCCTGTGGCAGTTCATAGAGGCGTGGTCGTCGGCCGGGCGCGTCGGCTCGGTGACCAAGTCGCTCGGCGCGCCGCACTACCGCCGGGAGGCGGCCATCCCCCAACCCGACGGCGGCGAGCTCGCGCGCCACATGCTCAAGTTGGTCGCGCCCAAGCTCCCGGTCGTGGTAAGCTATCGTCTCCCACTTCCTTTCATTTCACATCGTAATTAAATTTATTCGATTTCACCAATGTTTAACCATAAATTGTCCAGAATTAATAAGATTTGCATTACTTGCTGTTTTTGTTTATTTTAACTGAAATGTTATTATTTGATATGTTTTCTTCATTTTTTAAAGCTTGAATGCTTTTACATTTAGAATAGTTCGTTATTCAACCTTTTATTGAAGAAATATAAACTTGTGCCTAAATAGACAATGAGAAGAGTCGTATGAGTTGTTAGATCATGAAGCAAGATTACAAAAAGTGACTCTTTTAAAGATGTCAGCTCACTAATAAAATCTAAGCAATCCCTATTTCCATGATATCATAATTTTATCTTTTCCACACGGCTATTTTTTGAAATGTAGAAATTCATTATAAATTTCATAGAATACAGAATTATCGGGACTAAAACAAAGTTGCAAAAAAAAGTAGGAGATGTGCAGATCTATGATCAACACCAAGTCAACAATTTCACAATGTTACACTGAGCCTGGGTCATCTTTCAAAGAGAGGTCCCGAGATAGCGAGATCTGACAAAATGGTTGTAATTTATTTGAATTTTGAACAACCAAAAAAATTTGGCCTGTACTTCAAGAAAAATCAACCTAAAATAAAATAAAAATAAAAATTGAAGCGTCCATCATGCATGTACCATGTCGCTTCTTCGAGAAGTATGTCAGTGTCGTCAACCTTTGCTTGGTACGTCATCCAAACATGAGCATGGTTTCCTTCTCCCATGGTTGCGCGCGCCATGCTAACCGCATGCAGAGCTCGCCGCGGAGGCGTGGCGGAGCAAGCAATGGCATGCACGCGTCGTGATCTCTCGCTCGCTCGCTTGCCGTGAATGCAATTTACTGACGAGATCCCCATCTCCATGGACGGCCATGCATGCATGCAGGCGAGCGGGGAGCACGACTTCAGCCAGCGTTTCCGGCTGGCTCGCCGGACGTTCCACCTCGGCGCCGACGGCATCCGGGCCGTGAAGCGGCGCATTGACGAGCTCGCGTCGGCGGAGGCGGCGGCTGATGCCGGCGGCGACGGCGGTGGCGAGGCCACCAAGCCGGTGTCGACGTTCGTGGCGCTGGCGGCGCTGGGGTGGACGGCGTTCGTCCGGTCCAAGGCGCTCGCCGCCGGGGAGGACACGTACCTGATCTTCCTCGCCGACCTCCGCGCGCGGCTCGACCCTCCCGTCGGCGAGGGCTACCTCGGGAACTGCGTCAAGATGTGCCTGGCGTCATGCCCCGACGCCGCGGAGCTGCGCGGCGAGCTCGGGCTGCTGCGCGCGGCGCGGGCGGTGCAGGCGGCGGTGGCGGAGATGGAGGCGGCGCCGCTCGCCGGGACGGACGGGTCGGCGATCGCACGGGTGATGCAGATCCCGTTCTCCTCCCGCCTGGCGAACGTGGCGGCGAGCCCGCGGTTCCGGGCGTACGACGCCGCCGACTTCGGGTTCGGGAAGCCGGCGCGCGTCGAGCTGGTGTCCATGAACCACGACGGCGAGATGGTGCTCGTCGGCGGGCGGCGCGACGGCGAGGTGCAGCTCTCAGTGTCCATCAACCCGGCGCACGTGGACGCCTTCAAGGCGCAGGTCCTTGGCTAGCTACTAGCCTACTACTAGTGCCAGAGCAGTAACATTGGCACTAATTAATTAATTAACTATTATTGATTTTCGTATTTTTTATTGCTTGGCTTGTAATCAAACTTGTGCTCTAGTACCAGAATTAAACCCAAAGTAATAGTTCCTGTCGCAAAGAAATGAACTGGATGAAACCATTTTAAATTTCTACTCCCTTTATTTCACATTATAAAAAAATTTTAGCCTTTTAATCTTTCGTTTAGATTCACTAATTTTAAAATTTTGATACATCTACAAAACACATATATGAATTTATACATAAATCTATTTTAAACCTAGAACGTTTTACAATGTAAAAATACAAAAAAATTAAAAAATAATGGAGTTTCTTTAATTTATTAGAGACATTTGTCAACTTAAAAGAGCCGACTAGAAGAAGTTCTTAAAAAAAAAAGCGCTCCAGTGTGTAGCATGGAGTAGATAATAGTACTAGAAAAATTAGCGCCTACTAGTTAGCTTGTACATGAGACTAAAAATTATATGAACGATATAGCCTCTTAATGTCTTTTCAATTTCTGATTGTATTAACCCACTAAAGAAAGAATCAGACTTTTTAAAAATATGTATCTTTTTTATTATTATTGACATATAGATTTTACGTTACGTGTTACTTATCATTATCACTAACATATAAATCTAATGAACCATACATCTACCTAGTGACAAAAACACACGTGACTTTGAATGCATACCCAACATATGGGGGCGCACGAAGCCACGCGAGGGGGCGCAGGGGTACAAGTGTTGTGCGGTGGTTTGTGCAACGTGGTAGATATTACATTAGCCTCAACGAAGCGTATCGTTGTTTTTTTACCGATTTAGGCCTCATACTTTTTCACCTCTTAGCTAATAGATTATTACGATACGTTTTCCAAGACACAATAATCTATATAAATTATTTAAAAAATTCAAACAAATTAATTTTTTAAATTTATAATGTTAATACTTACCTAATCATATCTAATTAAATTTCTTCTCTTGCAAACCAATCGGTTAATCAACCAAACCTTTCAAAACAATCAAGACTGGGCACCGTTTGATTCAACCTAGTTGGCTTAAACTAGTTTCTGTTTTTTTGTGTACTCTTTTCAAGCTATTGATGTATTTCTAAAGAAACTTTCTATGTTGAACTTTTTTAAAAATTAAATAAATTTATGATAACTGATATTAAATTAATCCTACGCTAATAATCTACGTAGTTACCAAACCGGCCGGCGGCCGGCCAGCGCCATGCTCGGTTGCACGGTGGTCGTCACAGGTGACGGCAGCGCCATTGTCGTGTTGTGAACGTTCGTTTTGGTTTGCTAGTGTGTCAGTCATATCATATCATATGATACGGATTGTTCGAGGCAGGACACGAAATCAAAAGGATGTAGATTTGTCTGTCGCACCCAGCCGTATTTAATTTGAAGTGTTCTGGGCTGTAAAAATAAATGTGTTTTGTCTCTTGTTTGCTTAACGTTTTTGGTTCGAAGTGCATTTGAATTAGTGGCGTACAAATTTAAGTCGTTGGATTCTACAAACATTACCATGGTTACAAAAGTAGGTCAATTTACTAGCGTACAGATTAAAGCCGTTGCGTTCTACGAATACTACCGTATATTTTTAAGAATTATTCAACACCATTCTCTATCTCTCTTTGCATATAGAACACATCTGGACCGAGCCGACTAGACGGTCCAAGTCAGTCAACACATGCCGTTAATCGGTCATTTTATTTCGACTAAGTCAGCGATTAGGCCCAGTTTAGGATTTTTTTTGGCTTCGTACTGAACTGGCCCTCGCACTATCGCTCACACAGTGACCCTCTCCTCTCGATCCGCGCCGCCGCAGCGAAATCTATCTTCTCCCTGCCCATCGCTCGACCTGCCACAGCCCGCGGCGCGTGTGGCGCCACCCTCTGCCGTCGCCCGACGCGCCGCCACCAGGCCGACACGCGTGCCGCCGCCCTCTGCCGCTCGTCATCACCGGGGCTCTGTGCAGTGCCTCTCCCATCTCGCTTGGAGGTATTCTCGTCTCTCGTAGTCACCTCTCTCCTTCTCCTCAAGGCCCCCTGGTTCATGAGCCTCCTCCGTGTGGCATAAATTGAAGATCTGTTCGTATACAATTTTACATAAAGTTTGGATGTACAACATTAATCATCTTTCAATGTTTCTTCTCCTAATCATGTGCTAGCTTCTCTCTCTTTTTGTCCATGGTCGGTGAAATTAATGTACTGTATTGCTGCCACACAACGGCACTAGTTAAAATTCGGCTACTTGTCCCACTCATGTTTCTTTCACTCTGGCAATTGCTGTTATTAGTTTGATATCAATATCTGTGAGGAAAAATATATCTAGACAAATCGACCGACTAATCCCGACTAGTCGGCCTAGTCGCTAGTCGGCACCTAGCCGACCGACTAGCGACTAGCGACTTCTTAAACATTGGTCATACATGACCCTTTACCTATAACATAGGTATAAACATATAATATACCCGTCACATATGAGAACACTTATCTCGTATGGGTCCAACTTCTTGTCTGTCACAACCACCTAAACCACGTCCCATCAATCATCAAACTCAAACTCGTTTCCTCGTGAGCGCGACTTTCGAAATGACGAATCTACACGCTAGCATATAAAATAAGAAAAAACCTTAATAAAAACCAAATAAATAATACAAACATATGAGAACGAGAATGACTAAAGATCTTTTTCCGACCGTTTTCATCCCTAGAACCACCCGCTGTTCCCGAAGATAGGGGGCTCGTCTCCTAGGTCGAGGTGACGCCGACGGAGGTGTCCGAGATGTTGCTGTGCAGCGAGGACGTCGGAGTTGTGTTCGCCGGCCTCGCTAAGTTCCTCGAGGAGAAGAAGAAGATGACGCTGGCCGCCGTATGAATAGGAAGGCAAGTAGCGTCGTCGTTGCATCAAGAACAGTCGGATGATTCAGTTTTTGCTCCTAATTTCCTGTGAAACGCCACTGCTTTCTGAATCTTTGATTATTCTGATTCTCTCCTAGTTAGGAACTAAGTTTGGATGATTGATTTTTGTTTCAAACAAATTTCGGCCAGTTGATTGGTTTCAAATTTTTTGGGTGATTATTGTATTCGTGATTGGATATCTATTCTCCACTTGCATTCTGCAGAGTACACAAACTGATTCAGATTTCAGCAAAATGTGTCAGAGCCATTATGCAGAGGAACAAGTTATCTGGGACCAAGATGTATCGATTTCAGCAATGTATCATCCATTATGCGGCGGTGAGGCGGGAGCGGAGGTCCCTGGACCTCCCTGAAGCGGTCGAGCTCGGTGACGTCACGACCGCCGCCCAACTCCTCCCCGCCGGTCGCCGGCCGCCGGCCGCCGCCCCGTCGATTCTACGCGCTGGAGACCTGGATAGAAATGGGGAAGAGAAGAGAGAGAGAGGGAGGGAGAGGAAAAAGATGACGTTGTATCACTAACAGATGAGGCTCACAAGGTTTTTATTAATTATTTTTTTGTGTCTCGTCAACACCAGGTCGGTCACAATATTGTTTTGGGATTGTACTTGTATCGGTTTTGAAAGGAAAGACGGACGCGTTATATCAAGAATGGTTTAAGAATGTAACTTAGAGTTAACGTCAAAATGAGAGCCTTAAAGTGAACTTATTTTCATCGGAAACGTAAACGCCGCCTGCTGGGTCTATAGGGCCGTTTTGTTCCTTTGTTGTGGGCTTTTGTGGGCCTCGAGCGGCTGAATTTTTCCCCAAACAAAAGTAGCCCACCCAATTAACCAGAATGGGCCTTATCCCGGAGAGAGAGGGTTGGGTGGGTCCCACTCCACGGCTCGCTCGACTTCTCTTCGCCTCTCCGCCGCTTCGTCCACTCCGCGCCGCCGATCCCTCCCGGAGGCAGAGCTCTCCACGGAAGCACGCGTCGCCGCCGCCGCTTGTCCGCCGCAGCTCTGGGCCCCGTAGCCGTAGCCGTCGGCGTCCTTCGCCCATGCCGCCGTGTTAGGTCCGTTTCTGACATCCGAGGAATTTTGGTTGCAACCTAGGGTTCATCCTCAAACTCCGAGAGTTGGGGCAGTTATTGTTTGCGATCCATCTAATAGCGGAACAAGGGAAGGCTGGTTACTTAGCTATTTCTCTTCTATTACGCGAATTAATACCCTGAGGATTCTGGCTTTCTGCGACCTGGATGCAGCAGGCGGTTTATGCATTATCTGAGAAAATATCAAGATGGGGATTTTGTGTAAGTGTTAATCTTTTTCCTGTAAATAATCCCCCTCGGACAACGTTGAAATTTAGCTAACCACATGCTTGCATTAGTATGCTTGTGGGTTAATTCTTTACCGAAACATAACGACTAAGTCTGACTTCGGCGAGGAGGGTTGGGAACCTTCTCACGTAAAACGAAACGGTGAATTAACGCATGAACTAAAAAAAAATAAAAATAGATTAATATAATTTTTTAAACAACTTTTGGTATATAAATATTTTTGAAAAATATCGAAAAGCATACGTGCGAAAACGTCGAGAAAGGGGTTAGGAGAGGAGAAGGAGCTTGAATAAGTTGAACAAAAGAGAGGAGTACTGGTTACAGTAGTATAGTATAGTAGAGTAGTATAGTAAAGTAGAGGGGAAGTGGATTCTAATCCATCAAAGGAGGGATATTTCATCGTGTACTTTTTTCTTTCAAATTCGATACAGACAGTTGTGAAAAACTCCAAAAAAATAACAATATAGAGTATAGTGATATCTATCGGTTCACCAAAAATTAAGTTTAAAATTGGCCTATACATCGAGAAAAAAATACAAATTCAGATATGATCTTTACACTACTATTTATATGCTGAATTTATCTTTTTATTTTTTTATATCTCGACGTATGAGTTAAATTTGGATTAAAGTTTTTATAGAGTTGTATAGATATGTTGTATGAACTTTTTATAACTATTTAGATGATTTTTAATCAAACAAGGATGATCTTTAACCAAAAGAAGGGACTTCCTATCGAGTGACTATTTTCCTTAGAGTACTAGTACTTGTGAGGATTGTAGTGGAAATTGATTTGTTTCCAACATTTTTTTAAACAGTAGTGGACGTTATCGGCAGTAGACCTTACTCTGAATTTGCACTGTATTACTTGTAGCATTGTACTTCCTTCGTTTCATATGTTATAAGTCATTTGACTTTTTTAAATCAATTTTTTTTAAGTTTGACTAACTTTATAGAAAAACATAGTAGTATTCAGCATAAAACAAACATATTATCAAAATATATTTAATATTAGATTTAGTGAAACTAATTTGATATTTTAGGTATTGCTAAAATTTTCTATAAACTAGATCAAACTTAACAAAGTTTGACTAAAAAAAATCAAACGACTTATAATATGAAACAAAGAAGATATTATGTAGCACTACTACACTATTGTTTGCTATGGATGTAAACCAGTTGACCATATATTGGAGTAGGTAGCTATTTCCAAGATTAAATTTCATGCACTAAGAAATGTTTATATTTTAATTATTGTATATGGTGTTACCATATATATGCTGTTTCAGCTATGTTCATGCAAGAGGATGATTTAGATTAGCATTTTTAGTTCCAATTCTTATGCTGCTGACCTAATTGTGATATCCTTATATCCAGATGACCAAGAGCTACAATATCCTTGCGGTAGATGTCCCGATTACTCTTTCACCTTCTTGAATAGCCTTTTTGGAGGACTGATAGACCACCCGTCGACACGCTCCTCCCCTCTATCCCCCATTGCCGCCGGCCACCTCTTCCTCACCTCCTTGGCCGCTTTTGTTCTTACATACTACCACTATTGGAGAAAGCCACACTAGTCTCGGTTGGTAACCCTCAGTAGAGATGCATCTTTAGTCCCGGTTGAAGCCACCAACCGGGACTAGATGGCGGAGCCACGTGGCCGGCTCCGTCATCTTTAGTCCCGATTGGTGGCTCCAACCGGGACAAGCATTTTTTTATTTTTCCTCCTGTTGATTATTTATATGTGTTTTTTTGTTGTTGTTTTTGTTGCCAAAATCAAATTAACATCCTCAAATCACATCATAAATTCGCATCACAAATTCGCATCACAAATTCGCATCACAAATCCACAACACAAATCCACAACACAAATCCACAACACAAATCCACATCACAAATCGACTAATGAACATCACAGATACACACACATATATATATCATATTTAGAACATCACAAAAATCTCCAAAAATCTCCAGATCCGTCGCTGCTGCTGCTCCTGGAGAGGACGAGGAGGAAATGGAGGAGGCACTGATACCACCTCCCGAGCCGCCGCGCCGCAGCCACCTCCGAGCCGTCGGGCCACCGCCATCTTTGAGCCGCTACCACCTCCTCCCACCTCCTCACGTCCCACCGTCGTCGCCGGAGCGAGAGAGTTGAGAGAGGGAGAGAGAGCTGAGGGAGAGAGAGAGAGCTGAGAGAGGAGAGGAGAAAACAACTAAATGTTGGATCAGTGGAGAAGACGATGCACGCCTGGGATATATATAGCCCGGATTTTAGTCCGGTTGGTGTCACCAACCGGGACTAAAGATAATTTCCCGCTATTTTCAATTCATCTTTAGTCCGGTTGGTGGCACCAACCGGGACTAAAGATAATTTTCCGCTATTTTTAATTCATCTTTAGTCCTAGGTTGGTGTCACCAACCGGATTAGAGATAATTTCCCGCTATTTTTTCAAATTTATTTGGTCCCGGCTAGGGTTAACAATTAAATAATTAGTAAATAGGGCCAAATTAAATTTATTAAATATATGTTTAAAACAATAATATTAAAATTTAATCAAACATAGATAATCCTAGACATTAATGTGCCTTCTAGATAGTGTTCCTCTTTTGCCCCTATCTATTTTTCATATTCATCTAAGTTGTTGGCTTTTTTAAAAAAATTCAACCTTTTCTTTTTATTTTTTATATTTTTTATGGTCCTAGGAGCACATGAGAGGTAACCATATAAAATTTGAGCGTAAATAAGCAAAAGACGTTGGCCTGTGGAAAATTCGAAAGACACCCTCAAAATCGGAAAAAAGCTTACGGCTCGAAAAGACAATCTTCGAGGCTTTTTGGCAAAATAAAATCACCGAACGCCGCAAAGCTGCGAACGATCGCATCCAAAATTTTTTTCTCATCGATTTTCAAATATGGACGTCTCGATCGGAGTCCGTATGCGAAAGTTATGGCCGTTTAAAAACCGACTTCGAGTTAGAGGACGAAACGGGTACAATGCGCGTAAAACTTGTTACACGCGCATAAACTAGACATGACGGCCGGGTTTAAATGCTCTTATCAATATTGTACATCCCTCCGATTTGTATATTATCACCAAAATAATTTTATAAAAGATTTTATATATTGAGAATCATTAGATATATAATTACAATGTAATGATTAAATTAAAGCTTCCTTCTATCTTCAATCACCCACCCACACAACACCACACTCTTTAAAATTAAAAATATCCTCGATTAATTTTATACTATTTGAATCATGTAGCAAAATTTATATATTTTTATTAGGTTCGTTAAAAAAATAAACACATTCATGGTGTTACCAACCGGCACTAAATATCAAAATTATCTTTAGTTCCGGTTAGTAACACCAACCGAAATAAAAATAGCATCGTAGTCTCGGTTGGTGTTACCAACCGGACTAAAGATGGTGTCGAGAGCTGTCGAGGTTGTCGGAGCGCTAGGCATCTTTAGTCCCGGTTAGTAACACCAACCGAGACAAAAAATGATATTTTTAGTCCCTGGTTGGTGTTACCAACCGAGACTAAAGATGCCCGCCTCCGACAACCTCGACAACATTTGAACCGGACTAAAGGTGATATTTAGTCTCGGTTCGTGACACGAACCGGGACTAAAGTTTCTAGAGAGTCGTTGAATTTTTAAACCGGGACTAGAGTGTGCAACTCAAACCGGGACTACTGTTGTTTTTGCCACTTCAACCAATGATGGTTTCTCCAAGTAGTGTACTCACTCCGGCTTCGATTCTTGGCATAGGTTTGATAATTTATCTTATTTAAAAATATGCTTTAAACATAATTATATTTTTATATTTATCATGACAAATACTTTACGTAGTTATAGTTTATTATAAGTGTATAGTTAGAGAAAAATAACAAGGAAATGTGTAAAAAAAATTAAATCTCCTACAACGATTTTCGAAACGTCACGTAGAACGGACATGGTAAGAAGCAGTGAGGGGAACTGAGTTCCAAAAATCCCAAGCCTGGTCTTAAAGCATCTCCAACAAAAACTCTAAACCTATCTCCAAACAATTTTTAAAGGTAACAATAAATTAAGTTCAGCATGAACGCTACCCCAAGCCCATAGTCCTGGGGGCTTCGGAGCAAATCCCCCATCGACGGTTTTTCTGGTGGGGACGACATTTTTACTTCGCGCGCTCTCTTCTCATTCCCATGCACCACTTTGATGCTGGATCGGCTCTGGCGATTGCCGTCATCTGTCCTTGCACCTCTGGCGAGATTGGGCCAAAAAAGTGAGCTTTTTCTCTACTCCGTCACCTGTGTGTGCAAGGCCTCTGCTCGCCACCCATACGCACACCCGGCTGGTCGCCATCCTCTTGCCATCCGCCTGCACGCCGCCCGCACGCCATCCCCATATGGGCCACCGTCGGCCCATGCTGCCCTATCTGTTGATAGAGGAGGAGATGTACTGGTAAAAGGAGAAGGAGATTTTGATTGTGTGGTAGAAGGAGAAGGACAAGTACTGGTAGAGCACGCCGGCTAGACAACTACCGCCCACCCCACGCTGCCCCATTGGCCCGTCGATTTTTCTGGAGGACAAGTACTAGTAGAGGAGGAGGAGCTTGAAGAAGTTGAAAAAGAGAGAGGAGTACTGGTGGTACAGTAGTATAGTAGAGTAGAGGGGAGTGGATTCCAATCCCTCAAAGAGGGATATTCCATCGTGTACTTTTTTAAATTTGATATAGATAATAATTGTAAAAAATTCTGAAAAAATAACAATGTAGAGTATACTGATATCTATCGGTTCAACAAAAATGAAGTTCAAAGTTGACCTATACATTGAGAAAAAAAGACAAAGCTGACCTATACAGCGTCGTCGGGGTCCAGCATGGCGCCACGAAGGAGGAAGCCCGCTGTGGACGCGCAAGCGACGACTGTCCTGTGGTGGTGGGCCGGGCCGCGCCCGTCGGCACCGCCCGTCGTCGCCGCCGCCGCCGCCGCCGTCGGGGCCTTCGCCATCGCTGACCGGTGTGGGGCGGGGAGGGTGGCGGTGGGGTTGGATGGATCAAACGAACGGTCTGGATTTCGCAACCCCAACATTTTAGCATTTTTATTCTTTTTATTTATATTTTAGGGGGTGGCTGACAGATGTTTCTGCTGAGAGTTGGGGCAGTTATTGTTTGCGATCCATCTAGCTGAACAAGGGAAGGCTGGGTACTTATCTATTTCTATTTTATTACGCGAATTAATACCCTGAGGATTCTGGCTTTCTGCAACTTGGATGCAGCAGGGGGTTTATCCATTATCTACCAAGATGAGGATTTTGTGTTAAGTGTTAATCTTTTTGCCTGTAAATAATCCCCCCTCGGACAACGTTGAAATTTAGCTAACAACATGCTTGCATTAGTATGTTTGTGGGTTAATTCTTCAGCGAAACATAACGACTAAGGCTGAGTTCGGCAAGGAGTGTTGAGAACCTTCTCCTCTGACACGTAAAACGGAGTGGTAAATTAGCGAATTATTAGTTAAGTATTAACTAAAAATTAAAAATAGATTAATATAATTTTTTCAGCAACTTTTGGTATAGAAATTTTTTTTCAAAAATGTATCGTTTAGCGGTTCGGAAAGCGTACGTGTGGAAACCGAGAGAGAAGAGGTTAGAAACATGAATAAAAGAATAAAAGAACACAGCCTAAAGAGTCCAAAGCAGCCATATATATTGGCTGGATCACAAGTTTTAAGTTTCTTTCTGTGTAAAGTTCTTCATGCATGTACATCCATTTTCGGTGTAACATGAAAATTTGAGTCACAGTTAAGGAATTCATTTACCGCGCAGAGTTTTCCAGATTTTGCATTGTGTAGTACTATGTGTTACTTTGGATTGTTTTTCGCCTTTGTTCTGGCTATTTCTGATTCGGTTTGTAGCTCTCATTGTAACTTTTTTTTTTACTGACAGAGTGATCATGTCTTCAGTTGGATCATCGCACATTCCTGCAAACTACTGAGCCAATATCAAAGGGTCAGGAAGCTATGCTTCAGAGTCCATTTGAATATCCTTTACCATCTGCTACAAAACCCATCTTCTGCAGAGGCTCTGAGAACCAAAGAACTTGCAAGTACAAATTTTACAAGCTACCTCACTAAAAAGCCTAAAGAAAACCTGGATGAGGATCGAGGAGCTTCGCAATCTTCCAACCCAGCTCATCCCTTTGAAACTGCCCTTCGTGATTACAAACTATCTCTGTATGATACCATCCTGGAGCAGAATCTCTGCAGGCTGATTGAGCCCTACTCGAGGGTGGAGATTGCGCATATCGCGGAGATGATTGAGTTGCAAGTTAATCATGTTGACAAGAAGTTGTCGCAGATGATCCTTGACAAGAAGTTTGCAGGAACACTGGATCAAGGTACTGGCTGCCTCATTATCTTCGATGACTAAAAAGACTGAGGTGATCTTCCCTGCTACACTTGAAACCATTTCGAATGTCAGGAAGGTCGTGGACAGTCTTTACATGAGGTCGGCCAAGATCATGGCTTGAATGCCAAAATGTGTTTACAGTCAATTTGCTAGTTTGCTTGTTGGTTCCGATTTCATCTTGCTTCAGTTTGTTGGTCTCCACGGACATTTAATCCTGCATATTGTCATTTTATTCTGAACGGTGGTCTTTCTTGGCTGAAAAAAAGGGTGCCCTGTCTTGAAGGATAACAAAGGCAATTAGTTGTTTCTGACTTCCTATCCTGCAACTTTTCTAGTACCATAAACACCGTCTGCTTTCTAGCTTATACTTCCTCCGTTTTATATTATAAGTTGTTTAACTTTTTATTTAATCAAACGTTGTTAAATTTGATCAAATTTATAGAGTATAACATGTTATGGTAACATCTTTTGTCGAGAATGTCAGGTTTAGCTTCTTCTTTATGATCTTATAATGCTTATTAATGGATGACCGGCAAAAAGAGCTGCAAAGTGCATGTAGATTTTGGCTTGATATCAAAACCAAAATTTGGTAGTATCAAATTTTACAATTACCAATTTTTGGTAATGTAGAGTTATTGGAATAGCATCCTCAATCTCTCTTGATCAGTAACTCAATATGGAAATCCATGTATTGTCTGGTTTTTGTTAAATTCTCAAATTTACGTGTAGAGTTTTTTCTTATTTGAAGTTTCCGGAGTAACAAATTTGGTATGAAAAGACATCTGAGGCAACTTTTACTTCTTGCCTTGTCAAGTGTAATAATGTTATTGGTGAATTTGTCTATATGTTGTGTTACCCTGGCCTAGATGACATTGTAAAAGCTTAGTATTTGCTTTGAAAATGGATCTGCACTATGAAAATATGTCATAGTATGTATTATTTTCTTCCAGTCGTTTTGACCTCTCCATTCCTCATCTAGATTTACTAACATCTAAATAAATTTAGACATATATATATATATATATATATATATATATATATAGATGGGCTACTATGTGGCACGTCGCACAGCCCCATCCCGTGTGGCATAGCCGAATCTCTAATTTTAAAACTCAAATTGAAAATCCAAACCGTTCAAATTGTTCTACATATTAATATCGCTTTGTATACCAAATTTTAAGGCGATATTAATATGTAGAATAATTTGAACGGTTCGAATTTCAATTTGAGTTTTCAAATTAGAGATTCGGCCATGCGAGCTATGGGATGGGTACAGTGCGCGCGCCACGCAGAGCCCATCTCTCTCTCTCTATATATATATATATATATATATATATATATATATATATATATATATATATATATATATATATATATATATATATATATATATATATATATATATATAGAGGCTCTTGTGTGGCGCGCCGCACGCCCCATTCCGTGTGGCATGGTCGAATCTCTAATTTGAAAACTCAAATTGAAAATCCGAACCGTTCAAATTGTTCTAGATATTAATATCGCCTTGTATACCAAATTTTACATTTTTTTGAATTTTTTTACTATTTTATCAGATAGGTCAAAGATGTATTAATCCAACGATTTCTGGAGTATCTATTTTATTGCATCTTTGACCTATCTGATAAAATAATAAAAAAATTCAAAAAATGTAAAATTTGGTATACAAAACGATATTAATATGTCGAATAATTTGAACGGTTCGGATTTATATATATATATATATCTATATCTATCCATCTCTCTCTCTCTATATATATATATATATATATATATATATATATATAAAGTAAATAGGAGTGAATCCATGCATGCATAAATCTATAGGAAAGTAGGTATGTAAACACAAAGTCAGGAAACAAGGGGCACTGACTCTGTAAAGGTGCTCAAGCTGATGTTGCCTGTCTATACTAGTGGGGTGCACGCAGTGTATGGATTAACATTTTCTTGAGATGCAAATATGCAATGTGTCACCCCTGCCTGCTCTGCTGAGAGCTGGCTGACAGATGTTTCTGCCTCCAACTTGGGGCCCCTATATATATCAAAATGTTTTCCAGCAGCATCGACGTTGTTTTGTTTTCCCTTGGAGGTTTATGAGTTGGTCTCTGGATGAACTTTGTGTACTTTTCTGTACTAGTTCTTTGTACTCTCGAGGCTGAACTGGATTAAGAAGGTCTGCTACATTAATTTCTATGGACAGAGAATGATGTCTTCTTGTCCAACACCAGTTGCATGCCAGAGCCACATTGTGACCTGTCCATTAGTTCTATTGATGAATGATGATACTGGTCTATCCAAATTCACTACTAAAATGCGTTGCATCCTATACTAATTTGTTTATTTGGGACAAATGTATTAGGGAATACATGCATAATTTGCTGTCGAAAGCGAGACAATTAAAACCTCGTGTTTAAGATTACAGTAAATAATTTCGCTCGAATCACAAAAAAGAGTGTTGTTTTAAAATCATTAGATTCTGTCAATATAGGTTTCTTTCTTTCTTTTTTTTAAGAAGCTGTCAATATAAGTTAACTTTGTTATTGTTTCAAATATAAGCTTTGGCCATATGGAAATAACACAACCAAATTAGTTATAAGAAAGTCTTCCACAATATTATATTTCAGTAACTCATTTTGAATTTATGTAAAAGAAAAAAGAAGTGATCAAAGTAATGTCTTGCCGACATCAAAGGTCTAGAACAGCATTCTTTTGTGGGTTTAGTAAAAGATTTTTTTTCTTCTTTTTGAACTGGACAGCAGGGTTCTGGGATTCGGACCAAGTGGTCTGAATTTCGGCGAATTTCACCCATTTCGGTGAGTGCCGAGACACCATTTCACTCCGATTTCGTCTGGATTTGGTTTAAGTTTGGTTCAAGTTTGACCAAAATTCGTCCATTTCGATGGAGCCCAATTTTCTTTTTTCAACCGGATCCCAAAACTCTACTGGACAGTAGAACTTGACAATATGCCAACTCATGAGTCATAAAAGTGATGATGGGCTTATCATGTCGATCGAGGAAAACATGGAGGAAAGCACGCTTTCCGATGCCATCCATGCATGCATGCATGCAGAGGCAGCCAACTCGCCCGCAACGTCTCCACCAACCTTTGTCACCTCGATTCTTTGCTATAAAAATCCATGGCTAATTAACCTAGCTGCAGCTATCCACAGTGCACTACAGGCGGAGCTAGCTAGTACTAGGTAGCTAGCTAGCGTGTCAGAAATGGCGGACGCGGCGGAGCAGCATCAGCAGGAGGAGAAGATTGCGGCGGCGGGGGTGGTGACGCGGACGCCGCCGCAGCAGATGATGATGCGGCGGCGGCGGGAGCGGGCTTCGAGCGAGTACCTGGGCGTGCAGCGGCGGCCGTGGGGGCGGTACGCGGCGGAGCAGCATCAGCAGGAGGAGGAGATTGCGACGGCGGGGGCGGTGACGCCGCCGCAGCAGATGATAATGCGGCGGCGGCGGGCGCGGGCGTCGAGCGAGTACCTGGGCGTGCGCCGGCGGCCGTGGGGGCGGTACGCGGCGGAGATCCGGAACCCATACACCAAGGAGCGCCACTGGCTCGGCACCTTCGACACCGCCGAGGAGGCCGCTGTCGCCTACGACCTCTCTGCCATCTCCATCTCCGGCGCCGCCAGGGCTCGCACCAACTTCGTCTACCCCGACATGCACCACCACCCTTCGCCGCCGCAGCACGCGCTGTCTCCGGCAGCGCCACCGCCGCCGTCGCCGCTGTATGATGATGACAACGCCGACGATGATTATCTGTCGACGGCGGCGGCGGCGGCGGTGGAGGAGGCCGAGGCCAGCGACGACGAGTCGCTGACGATCGCGACCATCTTGCAGAGCTTCCAGTATCAGCAGAGCGTCCCACCGGCGTCTTCCGGCTCCCTGTTTTATTAGCAATTAATTAATTAACCTGCAGGTCGGGATAATTAAGCTGGTTCTCTAAGCTGTCATCATTCGAATAATCAATGGTGATTAGCTTAATTTTTGAGAGATTAATTAACACGCCCATGGAGCACACCAATGCATGTACAGTCGTTTGGATTTTTTTTCGGCCCGGCGAAAAAGAATGTTTGGCTTATTTTACAAATCATGTTATTTTTCTTTCCGTCGAATTATTCATATGTTTAGACTATCATTCTTGGAGAAACCATCATTGGTTGAAGTGACAAAACCACAGTAGTCCCAGTGTTTGAGTTGCACCAGGACTAGAGATGATTTCTAGTCCCGGTTTAAAAATTCAACGGTCCTCTAGGAACTTTAATCCTGGTTCGTGTCATGAACCGCGACTAAAGATCACCTCTAGTCTGGTTCAAATGTTGTCGAGCATGTCGAGAGCCGGACACTTTTAGTCCGTTGGTAACACCAACCGGGACTAGAGATGTCACCTCTAGTCCCGGTTATTGTTATTAATCGGGAGTAAAGGTGCCCGGCGTCCCGGCGCTCTGACACGCTCTGACAACATTTGAACCGTCACCTCTAGTCCCGGTTCTTTACACGAACCGGGACTAAAGGTCCTAGAGAGCTGTTGAATTTTTAAACCGTTGCCTCGGGACTAGAGATGCCATCTCTAGTCCCGGTTTGTAAATTTTACCAACCAGGACTAGAGATTTTGCTTTATATATTCCTTCTTCCTCCTCCATCCCGAGCCAACCACACTTGTACATCTTCAGAATTTTTCTCTAGCTAGAGGTCCGGTCTTTGCCAAGGTTAGCAACTTCTTTGGTGATAATACACAAATATTTGCTATCTACAATGTTAGCAACTTCTTCCTCTTATAGATCTGCGGTTGTTTTCTATACATTTTGCTATCTAAATCTCATGTGCTATCTACAATCTTAGCACTTCGCATTTTACGGTTGTTTTTTATACATTTTCATCTCTAGATTTGTATGCAAACATGAGGAGAGATTTTCATCCCTATTATATTGTGTTATATTCATATATAATTATAATTAACATATGTTCATATATTCATATATAATTAACATATGTTCATATAATTAACAAAAAATATTATAAATTAAAATAATAACATAAAATTAATATTTGTCATATTCCAAACTATTTAATATTTAAATAATAATAATATATAATTAACATATGGCCTATTTGAAAAATATTTTAAATTAAAATAATAACATATAATTAACATTTGTCGTATTTAAAACTATTTTAAACCATAAACCCTAAACCCTAAACCCTTTACCATTAACCCTTAACCTAAACCTAAACCCTATTTTAAACCTAAACCTAAACCCTAAACCCTTGTGCGGCTGCGTGATTGGCATGTAGAAATACTACGACACGAGTGGAACGTCAATGTCTTCTCCTCGATCTAACATCGTCTCTCATGGTCTTGGAGCTCCGTTCTCATCACGTAATAGAGCGTGGCAATCCCTTCTCACTTTGTTCTACCTTGTTCTTCGATTGCTCCATCTCATTCCAATACTTGACACATCATTTTCAAAGATGACACCAAGCTCGTCGCATGGCAAGAAACAAGTGTCTAAGCAACACAAATCCAGAAAGCACCATTCCTTTTCGATTAGAAAAAGAGAGGCATCATTCTTGCATTGATCCGAGTAGAAAGAAGAGAATCATACCTTGTAAAACGTTGCTTTGCATGACAGTAGAGCAGAATGGCTGGGGATGGAAGCTCGGGAAGGAGATACTGGAGAAGAGAGCTTCCTCCTCAAGCAGGTAACTATCAGGCCAAATGCTCGTGCAATAAGGCCACCAGCTAGTTCATGAAAAAAGTTTAGATCAATAACAGATAAACAGATAAACAAAGACAGTCTTGCAGCCAAAAGAAGCTATTGCTATAAAATTTTCTCAGCGATGAGCATGGTTAACCATATGCATGATGCAAAACAAAACTGTATTTACCTATGTTCTTGGCTGGGCTCCATTCTTTTGAGAGACATGAAGCAAATCTCACACTCCAATGAGTCGGGATCAATGAAATAGTTTATCTTAATCGTCTCATCCGTATCTGTATCCAACTGTTACTGATGATCTGTGGAGAGGCCCCGACGCCTTCTTTCTACCTTCTTCATCGATCTTGGTCTCTTCAACATGTTATGATCCATCGTAGTAGCCTTCTTCATCGATCTTGGTCTCTTCAACATGTCATGATCCGGATCACGGCCATTTGATTCTTGCTTTTCTCCCTTTGCTTCATAATCTTTCTGTCTTGCTCTTTCTTAGATAATCGACAGCCACCTCATTCCGTGATGTGGCTCCCCGTGATGGCTCCCCGTGATCTCACCCTTTTACCGTTTTATTACATTTGCAAGGACCAAGATCGGATCATAAAAATGAGGTGGCCATCACGGGAGCCATCACGGAATGAGGTGGTCGATTATCTAAGAAAGAGCAAGACAGAAAGATTATGAAGCAAAGGGAGAAAAGCAAGAATCAAATGGCCGTGATCCGGATCATGACATGTTGAAGAGACCAAGATCGATGAAGAAGGCTACTACGATGGATCATAACATGTTGAAGAGACCAAGATCGATGAAGAAGGTAGAAAGAAGGCGTCGGGCCTTCTCACGATCATCGAATGCTGGATACGATACGGATGAGACGATTAAGATAAACTATTTCATTAATCCCGACTCATTGGAGTGTGAGATTTGCTTCATGTCTCTCAAAAGAATGGAGACCAGCCAAGAACATAGGTAAATGCAGTTTTGTCTTGCATCATGCATATGGTTAACCATGCTCATCGCTGAGAAAATTTTATAACAATAGCTTCTTTTGGGTGCAAGACTGTCTTTGTTTATCTGTTTATCTGTTATTGATATAACCTTTTTTCATGAACTAGCTGGTGGCCTTATTGCACGAGCATTTGGCCCGATAGTTACCGCTTGAGGAGGAAGCTCTCTTCTCCAAGATCTCCTTCCCGAGCTTCCATCCCCACCATTCGCTCTACCGTCATGCAAAGCAACGTTTTACAAGGTATGATTCTCTTCTTTCTACTCGGATCAATGCAAGAATGATGCTCTCTTTTTTCTAATCGAAAAGGAATGGTGCTTTTTGGATTTGTGTTGCTTAGACACTTATTTCTTGCCATGCAGACGAGCTTGGTGTCATCTTTGAAGATGATGTGTCAAGTATTGGAATGAGATGGAGCAATCGAGAACAAGGTAGAACAAAGTGAGAAGGGATTGCCACCGCTCTATTACGTTGATGAGAACGGAGCAGCCTCCAAGACCATGAGAGACGATGTTAGATCGAGGAGAAGACATTGACGTTCCACTGTGTCGCAAAGATTTCTACATGCCAATCACGCAGCCGCACGAGGGTTTAGGGTTTAGGGTTTAGGATTTAAAATAGGGTTTAGGGTTTAGGCTAAGGGTTAATGGTAAAGGGTTTAGGGTTTAGGGTTTAGGGTTTATGGTTTAAAATAGTTTTAAATATGACAAATGTTAATTATATGTTATTATTTTAATTTAAAATATTTTTCAAATAGGCCATATGTTAATTATATATTATTATTTAAATTTTAAATAGTTTGGAATATGACAAATGTTAATTTTATGTTATTATTTCAATTTATAATATTTTTTGTTAATTATATGAACATATGTTAATTATATATGAATATATGAACATATGTTAATTATAATTATATATGAATATAACACAATATAATTGGGCATTGTAATAATTAGTCCCGTTTTTTAAAACCAACCGGGACTAGAGGTGAATTTCAGTGAGCGGGAAAACATCTCTAGTCCCGGTTGGTGGCTTCAACCGGGACTAGGGATGGCCACCTACCGGGGCCACGTGGCTGCCCCGCCATCTCTAGTCCCGGTTGGTTGCTTCAACCGGGACTAAAGATTATATCTTTTGTCCCAGTTGAAGCCACTAACTGGGACTGTAGTATCTCTAGTCCCGGTTGATGGCTTCAACCGGTACAAGAGATGCTGTACCTATATATAGCAAGGGCCTCACTGGGATCCAAACACTTAGCTGTTTTCGCACAACTTCGCACAACTGCATCATCTTCTTCGTTGTCGCCGTCGTCGAGCACCAGGACGCCGCCGCAGCACGCCGCCTCCGCCATCTTCGTCGCCGTCGTCGTTGTCGGAGGACCGCCGCGCCGCTGTCTTCGTCGCCGTTGCTGTCGCAGGTTAGCCATTGCCGCCCCTTTTTTCTCCGTGATGCGTGCTAGGGTTTAGGTTGCCGTCGATGCCATCGCCATCGCCGCCATTGTCGTGGCCGTCGCCGTCGCTGCCGCCCCCTCCCCACGCCGCCCGTTCCCCTTGCCGCCCCATCCCTGATCCTCACGCCGGCCGGCCGCCCCCTAAACCCTTAAACCTTGCCTCCCCGTCCACGCCGCCGCCGCCCGCATCCTCGCGCCGCCGTCTCCTCCCTCCATGCCGCCGCCACCGCGCCGCCGCTACCGCTGCCGTGCAAATTATGTTTAAATTTGTAAATTATGTGAATGTGAATGAATGAGGAGGATTTGAATATGATTTCGATGTGTATGTGTAAATTTGTGAATATGATTTCGATGTGTATGTGTAAATTTGGATGGACTGTTCATTTAAATTTTAATGCATGAATATTGTGAATTGTGAATTTTGCATGTGTATTTAAATTTAAATGCATGATAAGATTTAAATTTGAATGTGTATGTGACTTGTGAAGTTTGTATTTTTGAACGAACGAGAACGATAAAATCAACAAACGTATGTGAACGGACGGACGGACGAACGAATGGACGGACGGACGTACGGACGTGGACGAATGAACACTCGTTCGTTCGTTCGTTCGTTCGGTTGTTCGTTCGTTCGGTCGGTCGGTCGATCGGTCGTTCGTTCGGTCATTACAGCGTACATAGGCATGCAACGTCCTCTCTCTCTCCTCTCCTCTTCACTTCCTCTCCTCTCCACCTTATCTCCCTCACATCATTCTCCTCTCTTTCTCTTCTCTCCTCCAGATGATCGTACTCACGGACGTCAACGAACGTTAGAACGAACGGACGATAGTTTAGGATTTGGGTTTGGGTTAGGGTTAAGGGTCCGACCGAACGGACGTGAACGAACGATAGTTTAGGGTTAGTGTTGGGGTTAAGGATCCGAACGAACGGAGACGTGAACGATAGATTGAACGAATGGTCGATCGTTCGATCGTTCGTTCGGTTGTTCGATCGTTTGTTCGGTTGTTCGATCGTTCGATTGTTCGGTCGTTCGGTGTAGATGTAATCCAGGAAGTGACTTCTGAAAAATATCACCATTGTGGATGTGCACAATTGGATCTAGTGTCTGTCGGATTTTATCTATTTTTTCCATCTTCTTCTTTTTTGTCTATGTTTTTTACGTAGACATACATGATATTCCTGAATAATTGATACATGTATTAATCGAATAAATTTTTTTTCAGAATTCTTTGATTAAGTCCTCAACCCACAACAATCAAATGATGGATCGTGACGAGGAATAGTTTCTCCTTGATGAGATTGCACGAGGAAGAGAGTTTTACAACGAGGAGGGACACGAAGATCCAGATCAGTACCTCAACGAGGAGGGGAACGAGGGGGGAGACGAGCAGAGGAACGAGGAGGGGAATGAGGGCTCCGCCTCCGCCTCCGCTGGACAGAAGAGGCCACGCGGCCTCAGCAAGAAAATAGAGGGTCGACATGTCATAACAGAGGTGGCACCTGATGGTCGACCACTTGCCCTAGAGGACGTCGCAAGGAAGTTTGTGGCGCACAGCGGATGGGTGGTGAGGGATCACGTGCCCGTAAGCGTTGCCAACTGGAGGCGGTCAACCAAAGGAGGAGAGGAGCAAAGCTATCTCCCAGACTCAGAGAAAGAGATGCTATGGACGATAATGCTGCACACATTCACCATCCCAAACTTAGATCAGGCAAGGGTCAAGGAATGGACGTTGAAGAAAATGGCAGAGCTCTTCAGGAACTACAAGAAACAGTTACACAAGAAATATATCCTGAAGGGCCAGACACCAGACTTTGACAAGTTCCCAAAGCTCAGAGATCATTGCGATGCTTTTGTTGAGCACAAGACCGGTGAAGAAGCGCAAGCTATCATAGAAAAGAACAAGGCCAACGCAGCAAAAAAGAAATACCATCACAGGCTTGGGTCAGGCGGCTATAAAAAGCAATGGAGAAATAAGAAAAAATGAAAGCCGACCTAAAAGCACGGGATATCATTCCAGGCACAACAAACTAGCCGGAACGATCAAAGAACTGGTTCTATGTTCACAGCGGCTCACTTAATCCCGTCGATGGCACAGTGATCTTTGGTGATGAAATTCAAGAAGTCGGACAGAGGTTAGAGGAGGCGGTGCAGGCCAGTTCCTCGGGCGCGTTCAAGCCCGATAGAGAGAAGGACGAGCTAACGCTCGTCCTCCAAAACCCAGAGCACCCGGGGCGTACGCGAGGAAAAGGCATCGTCCCTTGAAAATACGGGTTCCAAGCTGACGTCGACACATACAGGAGTCGAATGAGGTCAAAGCGAGAGACTGATGCTAGATTCACTGAGATGGAAATGAAGCTCTCGCAGATCGATCAGATTGTCGACGAAAGGGTGGCCCTAAGGTTGGGCCGAGGAGTGGAGCCGTGGGTTAGCCAACATGGATCCAGCAACAACCGCACAACTCCAACACACGCAGCAGCAGCGCGTCTCTCGGAAATGAAGGCGAGCTGGCCCCACAAGCTCAACCGGGTCCGCCATGCCCGTGGATGACATCACACGCGGACCCGTGTGAGCTGCACATCCCGGAAAAACATAACAATAAAGGTATGTTCGTACTTTTATGTTGTACGTATATTTTCTTGAATAACTTGTCAATCAACGTTCATTACTAACTAATAAGCAATCTTCTCGAACAGTCGCGTCGGGCATGGCTATTTTAGTAGCCCGAGATGGCACCTACCACTCCGCCCGTTCCACCTTCGTACTCGAAGGTTGAAATTGAACAGGTGGAACGTGGCTATGAAGATCTGGAGCTGGATATCCCCGGAGGAGACGGAGAGACGACGCTAGGAGAAACGGCTCATGGAATATTTTTCTGGAGGAAGATCTTCATAAAATTCCCTGGACGAACAGCGTCTCCTATCGTTCAACCGCCCTCGCCTCCACATGGGCCGTCTCCTTCACCTCCTTCGCCTCCTCCGCCTCTGCGTCGCCTCCACGAGCACCGACTCCTAAACACCATCCGCAACTCCACCGCCTTCCAACCCTCCTCCGTCGCCACAACGAGCACCGACTCCTAAACGGTCATCATCAAAGAGCGCGCCGTCAATATCAAGCGGTCGTCCAAGAAAGACTCAGAGAATTGAGAAGACGCCGCACCCGCACCAAAGCTTTCCTATGAGAAGACCGATGACGAGCTGCGCGAGGCCGTCCAAGCTGAAGTCAGGGCCCAAGCTAAACCGCAAACTGAACCGCAGTCCGACTACGTCTGGACTATTTGGAAGGCTGCTGGCAGGGCGAAGAAAGCGGGCAAAGATGTACCCCAGCTTGGCATGCAGCCACAGAAGCCTCTGGAGTTCAGCACGATTTCAAATATTAGAACTGATTTAAGACAATTCATGCAAGAAGCTGGAATTAATATGGATCAATTACATGGGCGTGCACCCGTGGCGAAGGCTCCTCTTAAATACAAGTTCAAACTTGGAAAGCCTCTTGTCAAGCTGGATCAAGTGAAAAGGCTTCCAACTCAGATGTACTGCTTCCATCAGTGGTACATGCAATGATCCAGCAAGGGTGAAGACATGATCATATGCAAATATTCAATTGACTACTTCTTCGATGGAGGTGACTACCTCTATCTCCGATTCGAAGATATATTCGACCTGTACCAACTTGATGCCCTCGACGTCTCACTTCTAACCGCGTGGGTTTTGTAAGTATTGCCCTGTTATTTTGTTTCTTACCTCCTTGAATTTAGCTGACTAAAATTCTTTTTAACCGTTGTAGAATGACAATCCAATATTGCAACAAGCACGAATGCACCAAGCATGGATTCATGGATCCACGCAAAATCAACGGCCCATTGGTTGATCAGTTTCCTAATGACACCATGGACAACATATACAACGCCCTTGTGCAGCACCACTTCTGGTCCTTCATCCTTTTGCCCTATAATACTGCGTAAGTTTTTTTCTTTCCGAACCAATTTCAATCCCGTGCATACATAAAGTTTCATATGTGTCATCTAAACCAATTTGCAGATTCCACTGGATTCTGTTAGTACTTGACATGGGTCAGTTGAAGATCCATGTCTTTGACTCAATGGATAAACCAGAGTCCACGTACTCTGACATATTTGAACTATTTAACAGGTAATGCCATCTTACTTTCTATTGCATATATGCGGTTCTCGGATAATTACGTGCTAACTTTCAACTGCACGTAGGGCATGGGAACGACTTTGGGTCAATGTTCGCGGAAATTGGAAAGATAAGCTCTCTCTGTGGATGAAGTTTCCAGTGAGTAACATGCCTGCTCCTAATTTGAGTTGAATCATTATTATGTTCTAAAATATAAAATGCATATTAAATCTGTCGTCATTTCTCTTTTAGTGTGCAAAACAGTCGCAGGGCACCAACCTATGTGGATATTACGTCTGCGACTACATTCACCGTTTTGTGACCGAAGTCAAAACTGTCGATGATCTAGATGTACGTATAACAGCAATTCATACATTACGTCTCGATTTCTTATTCACTTCATATATTTATTTCTCGTTTATTCTAATTAATGACGTTTATGCGAGTAAGAGACGACCTCCCCACAAGACTTTCATACAAGCCGCTCGGGAAGAATTGATGGGATTTATTAACGAGCGGTCGTTGATCCCGTGGGGAGTTCTTTATTAGTTTTAGTAGCTAAACCACTCCATCCACAAAAGTAGATTAGAGACAATTTTTTATAAGCTAGCTAGGAAACATGAATGAATATTGTACATATTTTGGTAATATATGTATATTTCCTTTCTTAAGTTCATTTAAATGTGTGTAAATTATATATTTATACATATATATATATATGCATGTTGCATATATATGTATATGTGTAATATAATATGTGTGTATTTATATATATATATATGTAGCGATGCTATCGAAGAAAGGGCAAATTAAAAACATAAAAAAAATCTTTAGTCCCGGTTGGAGCCACCAACCGGGACTAAAGATGCATCTCTAGTCCCGGTTATTTAACCGGGACTAGAGGTCACCTATCTCTAGTCCCGGATTCATAGTCCCGGTTTGACAACTGGGACTACTGAGGGTTACCAACCGGGACTAGTGTGGCTTTCTCCACTAGTGTATTGGATCGAAACCTATTAAATATATGTGATCCGAATTTCACCATGCAATATATTCGAATTAGCTTTTAATTTGTTGGATTAGTTTTCTAGTCTTATTATATTACGACTCTATATTTTCTCCTTTATATATCCTTTGTTTGTATGGAAAGCGTGTGACGGCCCAATGTATTTCACCTCAATAGTGATCATTGATGATCGACGTACATGGTTTTTTGTAAAGGTTTTTCTTGTCTCTATTATGTATCTATTTTCATAATAAACCCAACCCCCTTCTACTCTCCAGCCCCATCGTTTACTCTTTAAATTTTATAATTGATTTTGTGTTTTCCCATCGTAATTCATTTTTCAGCATTATCTTTTAAGTCTCTAAGAACATATGCATAAATGTTTTACTCATAAGTTATTTTTTCGCTAATAAGCGTTACGGCTTATAATCATTCGCAGGTTTAAAAGTCAACCTCTGTTGGCTCAAAATTTGCACCAACACACGAGACATGGGACATCTACTTAGCTTCAGTGCAGGTCCTAAATTTGAGGTTCAGGACGTGCCAGTTAGTTCGATCCTGCAACTAACAAAATAGATATGCAAATCGTATAAGATCAATGAACCAATTGACCAATAGGGTAATGTGATGTAGTGAGGTCAACCGATGTTGACAGGGTTTTTATCAATTGACTATAGATTCAACGTAGATTCAAATAATTAGATAAACAATGATATAAAGATGATAGAAAGAATTTATCCAATAAACCAATCGATAGATGCGGTAGATGTAGGTCCGATGGTTAAAGCATACATCGGCTGAAAACCCGACACAGGTAGATTCTGAATGTATATACATCTTGTTAGTGATATGCCCTAGAGGCAACATGGAGATGTTGGATATCACGTCAATGTTTATGTATAAATGAATAAAGTGTTATTCAGTTCCATGAAATAGACATCTTGTATTGATCAATAAGTACGTGACTTATTTATGAGACTCTATATGTATGAATCTATTTCTAAACGATCCCTGATCATATGTCATATTTTTGGAACAAATATGATTCTAAGATCGGCATGTTTATTGATTGATGATCATGTCTCATAGATCATGGGTATGGAGATACCAAATCAATAAACATGGACATATGTGTTGGAGAACACATTGTTGGATAGACTCACCATGAGACACTACAGAAATTAATGTGCCATTAGTTGGTCTCGGGTAGTGTTGGTACAAAGTCCTTAGACCTGAGATCACCATGGATTCCAACATGTGTAGTAGCCTACTTTGGGACTACCAAACGCTATTCGTAATCGGGTAGTTATAAAGGTAGTTTTCGGGTTTGCTATGAAACATGGAGTGGGATGTGAGTGATCAAGATGGAATTTGCCCCTCCTTTGGAGAGATATCTCTGGGCCCCTCGAGGTAATGGATTATGGAAATGCATGGCCATGCTAAGTTGATTGAGGAGTCAATCAACGGACGGATAATCCAATACGGTTCGAGTGAATGGTTAAGCTATTGAAGGGATGGCACACATCTTGCCTATAGCTTAAGCGGGTATCGTGAGGCAAAGAGATTTGTGTACACATTACAGGTTCGAGCCGATATTATTCTTGTATACTATGGTGTCAATATGTCTTGCTAGGCGCCGTGGCAGTCGGCGAGTTAGACTCGAGCCGACGATCGGCTAAGTTAGACTATAGCCGAAACCGAGTATACCCGAACCTATAGGGTCGCAGCTTAAGGGGATAAGAAGGCATTCGAGTTGGACTCGGATACGGCTCGATCGGATAGGGATCCGATCGGATAGAGTCCTATGGGCTTACGACGTATGGGCGGCCAACTCGTGAGATTCGGATAGGATCCGATTCAAAATAGAGTCCCATCGGCCACTAGTCCCGTCGGCCAACTCTATATAAAGGAGGGAGGGGTGGAGAGCTGTGGCACGTCAATTGCATCGCGTGCAACAGAAGTCGCCGAGATCAATCTCCACGGAAACCCTCCCCACTTTCGAGCCAAACCCTAGCCTTGCATCGCGTGCTAGCACACGGGTGTACGGCGTTACGTCCCCGGACGTGTGGATACCGGTAGAGGCGCTGCTACGTTGCGCGCTCTTGATCGGCTTCGGATCGGCTGCAATCGGAGCGATCGGCTGTGGTGGAATCGGCTGCGGTCGGGCGCATCGGAGCGAGGCGTGAGAACGCGGCCGGACGACTCGAATCGGCTGATTGGCGAATCAGCTGTCTCCGGAATCGGCTACACTGTTCCGGATAGGATTGCCCTGATTGGCTATTCCGCTGCACTCTACTCCAATCGGTAACGATCTATCGACCCTTACTTGCAAGTGTTCCTGGTTTGCGCGGTTAAAAATTTTTGTTTTCGGCTAGCGTAGCCTCCGCGCAATCCTTTACATCTGATAGCTAAAACCCACAATAATGGCTAGAGCTCCAATGAACGTTGCATAAAAACCTATCGATTTACTAGAATTAAACTTATTAGCAGCAATCTAATAGATCGAACTTAACTGAGACAGTATAAGATTAAAGATAATAAGAAAAATCTATTTACTCGATAGATCTATACAAACGTGATGGATATATTGATCAATCTAAAATAGCAGTGTGATTAGAGAAATACGAACTCAGTCAGAATATTGAACATAACTAAGGAAGTCCTAACTAAGCCGATATGACTCTAAACAACCATGAAGTTAAAAATAGAATCAATATATCTGATAGGCAATGTTTGCATCAATTTAGTTACAATATCGGACCTAACCAAGAAAGTTCTAACTATGCCAATACAAACCAAGTTAACATAACTTACTCTCTCACCAAAGATCGAAATGATGTAGCCCAACTCGAGAGCAAGGCCCTAAACTTGATTTCTCGCTGAAGATTGAACTTAACCATTATAGTCCTACTCGAAAATAAGAACTCGTCGAAAGGTTGGCGATGCGCCAAAATATAATTGTATTGATCTATGAATGGTAGCTTACAAAGATATCAGATATATATTTATACCCTTAGGTTCATACAAGTCCAAATCGGACACATCACACGAGACAATATTTTCTAATAAGAAAAAGAAATAATTAATGCTGCCCATTTAAGGGATATACTAAAAATATGAAACTGTTTTGCCGTGGTCTTCACGATTTTTCCTTAAATTCAACCTTATCTATATAAATTTTCATCTACCAATAAACTTTTTTACTTAACCAAACCCAGTAAATAACCGTACCAAATTTTGGTGTTAACAACCTAAGATTAAGCAATTCTCGTGTAGAGAATTGGCAAGAGGGTGGATGATGTTATCTAGAGATGAATTCCTTCTTTATATTATTTTTTAATATATAACATCATTGATTTTTTAATGTGTTTATCATTCATCTTATTTAAAAAATTATATAATTATTATTTATTTTGTTGTGACATAATTTATTATTAAATATTCTCTAAGCATGACATATATTTTTTTATGTTTGCAAACAATTTTGAATAGGATAAAATGGTCAAACGTATGCCAAAAAGTCAATAATGTCATATATTTAAAAAATGAAGGTAGTAATGTCTACTACATCCATCTAAAAATAAGTTTATTTTTCACATGTCTCACAAGTATAAAAAAACACTTTGTCATATACTAATGCAATTGTTTCTCATTTTATCTATTTTTAATGTATTTGTCTCATATTTTTAGAAACTTGTAATGATCTTATTTCGAGATAAACGGATGGGGGCAAAAATAATATTATTTTTTAATGAAGGAAGTACTTGTGTAGATCACCTCACAAGTTTAAGCGGCTTTAGCTTCTTCTAAAGAAGCAAGCTTTTGGCTTCGGTTTCGGCTACTACCACTTCCGAAGCTAGAACAACAAAAGCTGAACTTGTTTCACAACTTTCTTCAGGATTAGCTTTTGAATCAAAAGGAGTTCAAAATATCCAAAAACGGAGTTCAAAATATCTGACGAGGAAAGCCAGACAAGCTGGTGCATTACAGTGTCAGGTAGGTAATTTTTTTCCTCAGAGCCAGAAAAGCTTATCCTGATGAGATTCTAGCTTCTAGCTTTTCTAGTTCAGAAAAGCCAAATGACTTTTGAGAAGCTAAACATAAAAGTTAGTTATTTCTTTCACTTTTTGTCTACTATAGGTTAAAAAGCCAAAAACTGGTGTAAAGAAATAGAGCCTTAGCTAGTTATATTAGCTTGTCTTCTGTGTGATGAGTTACATGGATCAACTAGTTTATTATTAAAAAAAATGAACGGATATTTCGCTTATATTTCAACGTTCTCAATAAATCATACATACACCAACACGATGAAAGCTAAATGACATGTCTAACAAGTAATTACTAACCACAACTCTGTAGCAATACATTACATGTATAATTCACATAGGTCATACATATAATATTTTTTCCTCCTAACTTAACTGAACAGTACTCAGTTAATTTCAAGGTAATTTAGCTCTAAATTCTATGTATAGTTCAGTAAAAGAGGACCATATTACATTATATTTTCCTTCTAAACCTGAAACTTAGTCTGGTGATTAATGATTTGCCGTGTGTCGCTACACGTGGACCTCCCAATCAATATCCATCATGACGATGTGCGTGTGTGCGTGCGTGTATATATTGTAACAGTATATATGGATTTTTAAAAGCATATAAATTTACGTAGAAAATTTTTACGAATAAAAAATTTTTACGAATAAAACTTATTGTTTGCTCTATTTTAAACCATTTAAAAACCTTTAAAAATTTAATTGCATTTTTGTTTATTCTCCTTATTTTGATTTAAAAATCCCAAATTTATTACTTTTTCCCAAAAGTCTCAATTTAATCCTTAATTCAAGAAAATTTTCAAAAAAAATGAATTTAAATTAATTTTAAACCCTAAATTAAATCCTTTTCAAACTTTTCCTAATTCTAATTTAAAAATCAAAAATTAATTAAATCCTTATTTTCTACTTTGGAAAAACCCCAATTTAATTTTTAATTTGAGAAAAATTTCTAAAAAATAAGCCTAATTAATTTTAATTCTTAAATCAAAATCTTATTAAATTTTTCCTAAATTTATCTCTCCTTCTATTTTTCCTTTTTTCTTTTTTTCTTCTTTTTTCCTTTCTTCCTTCCTTCTTCCCTCCTTCTTCCTCCCATGCCTTAGCCGCGCAGACGCCGCCCGCTTCCCTTCCTCAAGCGATGGGCGCCACCCTTACCCACTAGAACCACAACCAACTACAACGCATCATCATCCTCCTACACAAGTGGCAAATTGCGATTGGAACACCACCGTCATCGACTTCATCTTCTCATCGAACTGACTCAGTACAACCGCCATTGCCAGAGTTTATCTTGAAGCTCATAACCGACTTAGAAAGTCTGTAAATATACCATGGCAGACAAACACTTCTATACACGAATTGATCCTCATTTCTTCCTCCACATTACCCCCAAGGTTCCCCTAGCTATCACACACCATACTGCTCGAATTTGGAAGAAATCCGACGAAGAGTTTTGAAGAACCCTAGCTAGTCGCGCGAACGATTCTTTAAAATTCGGCTTCCACAATCGATCTTCCCCCAAATTAAAGGTATATCTGCAATCTATACACCTCAAGCTCCCTTTTCCCTAACCGTTGGTGTGAATTTTTTACACGCGCTGGCCTGGGAGATCTGCTTAACTCTAGTGCAGGTCCAAATTGGTCGTCTTTGGTGATTGAGCGGGCGTGTCAGTTGGTTTAATCCTGTAACCAACAAGAAAACATAGAATAGACGTTTGGTTAAAGTTAGATCCTACTCGATCGGCTATGGATATTAATAAATATACAATTGCTATCCCAAAGCACATTTGGATTAAGTGATTGGGATAGATCGGTAGTATACCGAGACAGTATAAATCACTTAGATCCAAATGTATATTGGGACCACAATTATATATATTCATAACCTAGCCGATGTCGCAGATCTAATGTAAATCGGCTAGTACTCCGATATGTTTTATAAAAAGAGATTAATCTAGATTAAATGCGTTAAACTAGGATCAATCGGCTATTAGTATAACCTGACGGATTGATACCAAGCTTAATATATTTAAGTAGATTAAGATCTTAATATAAAAGGCAGTTCTAATACATCTATTAATACCTGAAATAGGGATGATCAATTCAATTTAAGTATACGCATACCTTTTCCCACGATTCAGGAATAGCCATAGAGGACTACATTTTATAGACGTACAAATCCTACGATATGCGCAAAAGCTATGAAACCATTAGGAACGGCATAGCAGCCCCATTTGATTCAGCCTTCGGGTCAAATAGGAAGAACGTAAATCTTCCACCTCTAGAAAGCGCCTACACCTAATGGCTTAAGCCGCTGTTCCCATTTCCTCACTGATAACAATGATTAGAATAAGTAAGACTGACTGAAACTTCGGTTCTATCTTCGAGATGGTAGATACGCCATATAACCTAAATCAACCTCTGGATCTAGCTCTGTCGGCTGCTATCTTCAAAGAGATATTAGCCGATCGCGAGATAGATCTAGACATTGATTTAGATTATATGCCGCATATGATAAATTAAGCAATTTGCAACATCAAAATCATAGTATCATAATGATGAAAGCACTGGCCCCGATACCACAAGCCGCTTGTAACAAGAAATTACCTTTTGTGGAGATCGAAGTCGATGCAGCCCAAGAACAAAGCAAGAACTCATCGAGAAAAGTAAAAACAGAAAGGTTGGCGATGCGCCGAAGTTGTATTGATACATGTTGATATATTTTACAAGGTCTCGGGTCATATTTATACCCGAATATACAATGAGTCCGTAACGGATACGATTCCTATTATAGTTTAAATCTCTAAACAAACCGACATTATCTCAAAAGGAAACTATACAAAATATCCTAACTTAAAAGATACAATTACCGTTGCAGGACCTTATCCGTAGATGGCAATATCTTTAACGTACTTTGGAAACCGAATCCAATAATTATCTCTTAAGCTTTCCTTCGGGACCGGCCTTTCCTTCGGTTTTCAATCGGAATCGGCTATCGGCTATCCGCTCCAACTCAAACTCGCCCGACGCTCCGTAGCCGATTCGAACTTAGCCGACGCAGCCTCTGTTTCCCACGGATCGTGCGTTCCTCCAATTCCGCTTTAAACTCTGCTTCAAACTCTGGGATTTGGTTACCAAATTTGGTCGTTAACACATGCCCCCCAAATCCGTGATATAATAATGTTGCCGATTTGACGCAATTTTAAACTCGCAACCCTAGGTCGACTCTGCCTCAGCCATCACGAAAAACTCTTTAAATGACACTCGTTCCGCACTGAGAAAATCCACGCCGTCACTTTGCGCTCCATCCAAACCCTAGCTAAAAACTCCCTCAGTTTCCCTTGGCGATTTCTTCGAAGCTAAAAAGCGCACCCACCGATGGTCCTCTCCGCAGCGGCATTCTTCCCCGGCAATGGCGTCTTCCAGCACCCCTTCCGGCACACCCCCAGCAGAGTACCCCGAGGTAAGTCCCATCGGCTGCAACTCTTTTCCACCGCAACTTAGTCATTTTCCTTTTGTAATTTTGTTTTTCTTCATATTTCAACTGTAGCATCTCTCCCACCAAGTTGTGATCCCAAACCTTCTGCACCCCAATCAATTCTTGTTAGGGCCAATCGGCAATTTGGATCCCTCTGAGTTCATTAACGCCGAAACCAATCGGATTCCCTTCAGATTTTCTATCCCTAACTTAGCATACTGGTCTGGAGCTTTCAAATCGTGGCCTTCAACTGATAAGACATGGCCAGCTTGGTACCTTAGGATGTCGGCTAGGAAACAAGTCCACTGGAACGAACTAGGAATATCACAGTGCCTAGCCTTAACTATAGCCGACATGCCTAAGGATGAACCCCTCTTATCGGCTCCTAGTTATTTCTTGTTGGACACCCTCAACGCTTTTCTGTTTAGGCAAGGGCCGATGATGCCAACACTCTTGGACGTCGTGATGATCACAGGGCTTGATATCAACTCAACAGTCAGCCCCCACAACCTCACCACCAAATGTCACCACTGTTTTAAGACAAAAAGCATCGGAGGCTGGAATGGGTTTATAGCCATGAACATGAAGACCGGCCCGATCACTGACAGAGAGCACACAACCTTCCTCCTCATGTGGTTGGAAAAGTTCGTCTTCTGCGGTCGAGCTGTGGTCCAACAAGCAACTGGAAACATGTAGCCAAAGCTTTGGTAGATAAGAAACAGATCCCCCTAGGAAAATATCTCCTTGGATACCTTTACTAAATGTTGAGCAGTGTATCGGCTAAGCTTGCCTCCAAACTAGCTATTAATAACGAAGGTCCCTGGTGGCTATTGCAATTATGGTTAAACCTCCATACCTACAAGGTTGCTCAAAGACCAGACCTCTTCGAAGCCGATTTCCCTCTAGCCGAACCAAGGATTGAGGATGATGAAGAAGTTACAACACGTCAATGCCTATCATTTGGAGAAGTTGCTTTCTTCTTACTCTGGATCCAAGCTTTCGGTTGATCATTTCAAGAACTGGTTCAACAATTTTTATAATGGATTCCCAGCCACTTCACAAATTTGGTTTGCCTATGAAAACTTTGAGCGCTTCGAGCTTCCCGACGACTTCAGACTGGATGAGATTAACTCTACAAAATTTGAGAAGCCAAGGGAAATCATTGTGTCGGCTATCTCTCCTTGTATCCTCTCAGCCGGCATTCACCAAGGGAGAAACGTGCAAAAATCATATTAGTTCTACCACCCCACAAGTGCTGCCAGGCAACTAGGTATGGGTTAGCTGCCGATCAGTCTGTTTTTCTCAGAAAAATCCAAGCCAGGGAAAAATCGTCTCGGATCTCATGATGCATCGGCTGCTAGACATTGAAGGTCCTCCCCTCGGCGACATAGACAACATTAACTTGGCAATATCAAGGACGATCACCTTCAGCCGATGGTGGAATGAATGGAAACTATATCTGTTTCACCAATCGGCTTCGATGTACCTGACCATCGTCGACCCGGACTTAATCCCATCAGTAAGTACCTTCTTCTCCCAACTTTTCCTTCATCGGTTAGTATTTAAATGCCTTATCAAATGTTTCCTCGCTTTTGCAGACGATTGACTCCTACCCTCCTCATGTGAGCAACACCGGGGTCGCACTTCATTATGCCTCTGGACTGCTGCCGAGCAGTGGAGGACTTGCTCCCTCTACGATCGGCTTCCACGTGACGAAAGTATCAACACTGCTGCACGGCCAAACGTGCGAGCCACTCCATCGACAGAAGAGGAGCAAGCCATCGGCTGCGGCTGTTGAGAAGAAAAAGGTTTCAAAGAAGCAGAAGAAGAACCCAGCCGATGACTTGCCTCCTATCGACCCAGACGTGGATGCAGTTCTTGAGGAAGAGGTCAGGGATGAGGAAATGGAACAAGCTGTCGATGCCGCTGCAGCGAGACAAGCTCTTCAAACCAGTATGCTCGGACCCCATCGACTGACGACTAGCCCGTTGAAAAAACTCCGAGTCCTCCAAAGCACGCTCCTCATCCTGCACCGGTAAACCTCTTTCATTGCTTGGCTTGTCAATATCTTTACATCCATCTCTTATCAAGCTTTTGTGTCTGCAGACAAAGAAACTGGCTTCCAGGAAAAAGACAGCTCCTCCTTCACCGGTGAGTCTTATCAATTTCAACTTTTTGGTTAGCCAATTCTTGAATTTATCTCTTTTCAGCCTTCTCGTACCCCGACGTCCGCTCTCACTGTATCGATTCAATGCACGCAGTCGGCTCCTCGTGGAGGTGATGCTGAAGACGAGGCAACTTCAACCCCAGTATTCGAGTAAGTTTCTTCTAAATCTGTTAATCGGCTCATCGATTTCTTATTGACTTCCTAACTCTTTTTCTCTCTGCAGACCATAGCCGACCTTCTTCCCTTCGATCTCACGGAATTCATGGACGAAGAAGAAGAAGCCAACAAGGCCCTAGTCCCATTGGATGAAGACTTGAGGACCACTCTGTCGGATATAGCCCATCGGCTGGAAAGTTCCCTCGACGCCCTGGTTGCCGACTGCGGATCGGTCAGAAACAGATTCAAAGAAATCCAAGATCGGCTCCTAGATCAGCTAGCTGACACCGTTGCACCAGCTATGTTCCTCGAGGCCCATCGGCATAAGTTCGAGAGGGCCAAACAAAGGTTAGTCGATCGATGGGAGAACAAAGCGCCGGAGGCCACAATCGAAACCAATCAGCAGACGTTATTGCTGAAAAGGCCAAACTTGATGATATGAAGACCGAACCAAATGGCACTCTGGATCGGCTACACAAACGTCGGGAGGAAGTAGCGGCCAAATTGGCTAGACTTGATGCCGACATTGCGTCAGAAGAACAACACATAGCCGGCCTTCCCAAAGCGATAGAAGATCAGAGAGCAAAGATCAAAGCTTCGGTAGCATATTTGTCCGACTTGGCGAAGGCTTTGAAGCCCACCCGTGGGAGTGATGCAGCCGACGTCAAGGCAATCGAGGACATAGACCACATCCCCCGCCAGGCTATATCGGCCATAAACGAATTTCTTTCTCACTAAGCTGATTGTAAACCTTGATCTCGTAGCCTCACAATTTTGTAAACGCCTTATAGACTCTTGTAATCGGCTGACTTTTCTTGATTGTTTGCATTTTGTTCTGTAGATATAATGCCATAATCGGCTTGTTGTGCCCTTAACGTTACTTATATGCCTTTCGCCGATTCACTTGTGTCCATGTCCTGAACTGCTTGAAAAATTTTGATGTCCCCAAAATTTTGTCCACCGCTTCTGATTTCTCACTCTGTATTGTATATGTCCCCCTAATTTTCTCAATGATGCCATGAGCATTGATAAAATTATAAAACAAAAACCATCCAACACTTGTTGGCTAGGTTAAGCCGATTGGCAAGATCAGAGGGGGAAAAGTTAGAGTAAAAATGTCCTAAAGGCGATGTGTGTAACACATCGACTAGCATGGATCGGCAAAGACTTAGCCGAATCATGAGTTGATCCAAACATTTGGGTAATATTTCTTCAAGTATTTGCCATTAAGAGCTCTTCCAAACACTTCTCCATTTAATCCTTCTAGCATATAGGCTTTCTTAGAGACACATTTGTGGATCTTGAAATGTCCTTCCCAATTAGGTGATCATTTGCCGAACTTGCTATCTCTTGAGCCGATCGGCAATATCAGTTTCCAAACAAGCTCGCCTTCTTCAAAAAACTTGGGTACAACTTTCTTGTTGTAATGACGAGCCACTCGTTCTTTGTCCCTAGTCACCTTTTCCAATGCACGCATCCTGGACAGAACTAGGTCTTCGGACTCATCGACCATCAGATTATAATATCATTGGCTCTCAACTCATCCTGTAACTGAATCCTTCTTGAGCCGATGATGTTCTCTCATGGCAAAACTGCTTCATGCCCATAGACCAGCTTGTATGGAGGCACTTGGATTGATCCGTGGCAAGCTATCTGATAAGCCCATAGTGACTCGGCCAATCGGCTATGTCATTGCTTTGGGTACTCAGCAATCTTCCTCTTTATCAGTTTGATCAAACTTTTATTTGAGACTTCAGCCTGTCCATTAGCCTGAGCATAATATGGTGAAGAATTCAACAACATGATCCCCATGATGTCGGCAAATTGGAGAAACTCGTCGGAGACAAAGATAGATCCCTGATCTGTAGTGATAGTCTGAGAGACGTCAAACCTGTATATAATATGCTCCTTAACAAATTCGGTCGCATCCCCGAAATCAACCTTTTTCAAGGGAATTGCTTTCATCCACTTGGTAAAATAATCGGTTGCCACCAATATAAACTTGTGTCCTTTGCTCAAGGGTGGATTGATCTGGCCGATCATGTCGATTACCCAACCTCTAAACGGCCATGGCTTAATAATAGGGTTCATAGCCGATGCTGGTGCTCTCTGTATAGCCCCAAATTTCTGACAATCTTGGTAGCCTTTGTAGTACTTGAAGCAATCTTCCAGCATAGTCGGTCAAAAGTATCCTGCTCTCCGAAGTAACCACTTCATCTTATGAGCCAATTGGTGAGTGCTACAGATCCCTTCGTGCACCTCTCTTGTGGAAACCTTTGCTTGATCGGCACTCAGGCACTTAAGTAGCACGCTGTCAATCGTTCGATAATATAGATCTTCTTCGAGCAAGACGTACCGTAGAGCCTTGTAACGTAATTTTCTTGAGGCCGACTGAGAAGAGTTTTGTAGATAATTGTAGACATCAAACCTCCAACCGTCGGCTGAGATGATTGCAATCTCCACTTCGACGTCTTTCGTCATTGGCTTGTAACCCGATGCCCCCTGAGCCAAATCATTTGCTTCTGAATTATGCTCTCTGGGGATATGCTTTAAGGTTACTAGCCAAAAGTGATCCATCAAATCTCAGCATTTTTGGTAGTAGATCATCAGCGCGTCGTTCTTGCACTCATATTCTCCCGATAATTGGCTGATGACCAACAGTGAATCGCCCATTATCTCGATGACGTTGGCTTTGACCTCTTTGAGTAGTCGTAATTCCTTGAGCACGGCTTCATATTTGGCTTGATTGTTTATGGCATGAGGCGTGATAGAAAAAGCAAACTCGAAGCTTGCCCCCCTAGGAGAAATTAGCACCAAGCCGATGCCGGATCCGTTGGTGCAGACCGAGCCATCAAAAGTCAAAGTCCAAGGCATAATGTCTACTGAGCCGATTGAGTCATCCCTGTGCTCTACTATGAAATCGGGTATAGCTTGTCCTTTTACAGCCTTGGGTGCTTGATACCTTAAATCAAACTCTGTCAAAGCAAATATCCATTTTCCAACATGCCCTTTCAGAACTAGATCCGATAACAATATTTTACTACATCGGCCTTGCATACTATGGTGTACTCATTGGATAACAGGTAATGCCTCAACTTTGTACATGAAAAATATAGGCACAAACATCATTTTTCCACGGGAGAGTACCTTGTCTCTACATCCAAAAGCCTTCGGCTAAGATATAAAATTGCTTTCTTCTTCCCTTCGATCTCCTGAATCAGAACCGAACCGATAGACTTCTCGTCGGCTGATAGGTATAGCTTGAATGGCATTCTCCTTTGTGGAGAAATTAATACTGGAGGGAAACTCAGATAATTCTTGATATTGTCCAAAGCCTACTGCTGCTCTGCCCCCCATGTAAATGCTTGGTCGGCTTTCAGCCGAAGCAGAGGTGTGAACGGCTCCATCTTTTCTGACAGATTAGCTATAAAGCGCCTGATGAAGTTGATTTTTCCGATCAAAGATTGCAATTCCTTCTTGTCCTTCGGAAGTTGAATAGTCTTGATAGCATTGATGCTTTCCTAGGTGACCTCGATTCCCCTCTCATGAACAAGAAATCCCAAGAACTGGTCAGCCGACACGCCAAACGCGCACTTCGTAGGGTTCATCTTCAGGCCATATTTCCTTGTCCTCTTCAACACCTTTCTTAAATCGGCTATGTGGTCTTCCACCTCCTTCGATTTGACAACGACATCAGCAAATGTAGATCTCCACTAGGAAGCCGATCAAGTTGTGGAAGATGTAATTCATGGCCCTCTGATATGTGGCTCCAGCATTCTTCAAACCAAAAGTTATGACGACCCACTCGTACAAACCGATTGCTCCTGGGCACCTAAAAGCTGTCTTGTGAATGTCTTCCTCGACCATAAAAATCTGATTATAACCTACATTGTCATCCATAAAACTTATGATTTTGTGGCCAGAGGCGGCATCCATCAGCAAGTCGGCTATAGGCATGGGGTACTCGTCTTTAGGGGTAGTCTTGTTCAAATCTCTGAAGTTGATTCATACCCTAAGTTTGTCATTCTTCTTTACCACTGAAACTATGTTTAAAACCCATTCGGCATATCGGCAGGGCCGAATAAAGCCAACATCATATAGTCGAGTGATTTCGACCTTAATCACATCATACATATCGGCTTTAAACCTCCTAGGAGGCTGTTTATACTACTGATATCCAGGTTTAATAGGGAGTCGATGTTCAACAATAGATCGGCTGAGACCAGTCATCTCAAAATACTCCCAAGCAAAATAATCTTTATATTCCTTTAATAAATCAATAATCTTGGTCCTAAAATGAGAAGACAAATTTTTGCTAATGTATGTCGGCCTAGGCCTATCTCCTGGACCTATATCCACTTCTTCCAAATCATTGGCCGACATAAAACCTTGCCCGAGTTTGTCGTCAATGTCGTCCACGGTGTCCTTGTTGTAGACGCTCGAGTCCTCCATGACGCCCTCAAAGTAATAGTTGAGGCTCTTCGTCTCCAATTGGTTGCATGTCAGAATCGGACACCTTGAAAAAATTGGTCTGCCAAACTTTGCCGGACAGGCAATCAATTCCGTCGACTTCCCATAAAGTTAAGTCGGCGTTAGCGACGTTGACTGACCTGTCGGCTGGCACAATTTCTATCTTATCACCTTGCCATTGAATTAAGCTATGATGCATTGTGAAAGGGATGCAGCAGTTGGCGTGGATCCAATCCCTTCTGAGCAGCAGGCTGTATGATCCCTTCCCGTCGATGACGAAAAACGTTGTAGGCATGGTTTTGCTGTCGACGGTCAGCTCGACGTTTAAAACTCCCTTGACCTCCGATGGGTTGTCGCCGAGATCCTTGAGTACCATATTGGTCTTGATCAAGTCATCGGCTCCCTTGCCTAGCTTTCTGAAGGTTGCATAGGGCATGAGATTGACTGCGGCCCCTGCATCGACTAACATCTTTGACAACGGCTTCCCGTTGACGAATCCTTTGACGTACAGGGGCTTCAAGTGTCGATTGTCTGTCCCCTCGGGTTTCTCGAAGATAGCATGTTCCAGTAGTAGCTTGGCCAAGGTGTATTCAACGGTATCTGCATCAGCCTCGACAGCCTCGAATTCGGCTGGCAATATGAACACCATATTGACCGATGCAGAGGCTACTCCTTTGGCTTTTTGCCGCCCTTTTGGCCTTGTCGGCTGGGCTCTTGTCGGCTGGGGCTGCCTGTTTCTTGACACGTCACTGTTTTCTGCCCTGCCGATGTTGTTGATGTTGAATCATCTGCTGGACTTCTTCCTCCTGTCCTTCGCCTTTCAGCCTCTGGATTTTCCTTTTCTACATTTTGGTGAACAGGTCCGAAGGGCACCATAGGGGGTTGGCCGATTGTTCTTCTTCAGCCACCTCTTCGTCCTCTTCTTGGAAGAAGTCCTGGTGGATTGGGCCGAGCCGATCGTGGACAGAAAGTTTCCACTGGTTAAGTTGAACGGCTCGAGGAACGAAGCGGCTAGAACTTTCCATTGATGGATCCTTGTATTCGTCCTCCCTGTATTCGTTACAGGTCGGACAGTTTTCGAGAGTGGGCAACCTCATCCCTTGCTCCCAGCAGAACCTGAAGAATTCGCAGCGCCAATGTGGATCACAGCCGTCGTGGCGGGGATAATATGCTACACCCACCGATCAGCTGTCCTCTGGTATGGCTTGTCGCGCCGGACTTCTTCTTCTTCCTGAATTCTCCGCTGGAATCGTAGCCGGTTGTCCGCCTGTCTAGCCGACGATCGGCTGATCGGCCGTTGGTGTAGACCATGTTGATTGGCGCGGCTCTCACTGCAGTCGGTTCTTATTGGTATGAGTTGACCATGGTTGTTTGTTGGTCTTCGGTTAAGCTGTACACCATTCTGTTCTGTCGATCAGCTCGTGCAGGACCGGCTTGGACAATGTTGACAGGGAGGGATTGCCGTCGACCTTCATCGGCTTAGCTGATTCTTCGAACTTGATTTTCCCTGCCTCGATGGTCGACTGTACTTGTTGGCGGAAAACCTTGCAATCGTTGGTGCTGTGGGAGGTGGTGTTGTTCCACTTTGCAGTATTTCTTCTTTTTGAGCTCCTCAGCCGATGGGATGACGTGGTTGGTCGGAAGCTGTATTTGTTTCTCCCTTAGCAATAGATCAAAGATCTTATCGGCTTTGGTTATGTCTAAATCGTATTTTTCCTCCTTAGCCGATTTCTTCAGCCACTGACAAGTTATAGCCTTTTTGTTCTTAGTCCATTTGGCAGCCGCAATTTCTGCGTCGCTGTCGCTCAAATCGGAGTCCGTTGCATAGGCGATGTGGGTGACTTTCTTGAAGGCCTTCTTTGATTCTTGAAACCGTTGTTCGTGGGTGTCACCTTCGAGCCAAATGGGCTAAGCTCTCGAAATCTTGAGCTGAAACCTCTCATGGATCGGGGCCAAAAGGCCTTGAAAGGCTAAATCGGCTAGCTGTGCATCTGACAATACCAGGCTATAGCAGCGGTTTCTTATGTCCCTAAACCGCTGGATGTAGTCTTATACCGATTCCTCGTGCTTCTGTCTGACACTGGTCAAGTCCGACAACTTCATTTTGTGCGTGTTGGAGTAGAAATAGCTGTGGAATTGCTTCTCGAGATTGGCCCAGCTCTGGACCGAGTTGTAAGGCAGGATGAAAACCATGTAAAGGCCGATCTCGAGAGTGACTGTGGGAATAAGCGTACTCTGAGCGCGTCAGTAGCCGATGCTTCTCTGCATTTGCGCCAAAAATCGGCTGACGTGTTCGTAGGTTGATACGTTTTCTTGCCTAGAGAACTTTGAAAAGTCCGGCACCTTGTACCGGTTTGGCAGGGGCACCCTCTCAAAATATTCTGGATATGGGTATCGATACATATTGCCAGAGTCTTTTGGCTTGAAGCCGAACTGATCATGCATAACATCTGCGATCAAATCGGCCCACGACCTGTTTTCTTGCAATGGTGGTATCGGCTCATATTGCTCGTGGTGTACGGGTCCTTGCCGATACTGCTTTGGTGGCGTCTGAGGCCAATAGTGTTGCTCGTAGTTGCCTCTTGAAAACTGACGCTGAAGCTGGTTCATAGCGAGAGAAGGCCGAAAGGCAAATGGTGATATTTGCTCGGGGAGAGGCCGATTGCCGCCGGAGTTGTGAAGTGGATCCGTCAGATAGTTACCAATCGACAGATTATGTATGACGGATTGCCGATTGGTGTTAAACATGTCTTCCGCCTGCTCCTGAGTCGTCACTGGAACGCCGAGGCCCTGATGTTGGGGCTGTGGCCGAGCCAGAACCTTGGGATGCAGCGACGCAGCCGATGATTGTGCATTCGAGTTTGGATCGGGCTACCTGGAGGAATCGAGCTGCCGAGTGACGGGGTGGCAGCTGTGGAGTTGACGGCGTCTGTATAGTGGAAGCGGCAATCGGTGAAATATGTTGGGTCCCTTGGCAGCTACTCGGCTATCTTTGAGTCAACCACGGTGCTTATCATGTTGTTTAATGTGTTCACCATTATCCCTGACTGGTTGACAAGCGCGTGGTGGACAGCCGAGTCGATCCGATCTTGCAGCGTGTGGAGCTCTGAATTGTCCTGTTCCTGCTTGACTCCCTCCATCTTTTTCTTCCCTTTCTTGTCCTCGCTGGAGGAAGCATCAAAGTCTTCAATGTTGAACTTCAATTTCTGGAGGATTGCCCCAGATCTGGTCTGGACAAAAGATTGCAGATAATGTGCTTGCAACCTCTCAACCATCTGCTGATATTCGGCCTTTTGTTCAGTCAAAAGCTTATCCATAGTCACTGGGATGACATTTTCCTGGTTGAGATCAGCCGATATGACGTTCACCATTGCGCTGGATCTGAAAGATGTGGTCCCACCGGGCGTGCCAAAAGCGTGTTGGTGTGAATTTTTTACACGCGCTGGCCTGGGAGATCTGCTTAACTCCAGTGCAAGTCCAAATTGGTCGCCTCTGGTGATTGAGCGGGCATACCAGTTGGTTTGATCATGTAACCAACAAGAAAACATAGAATAGGCGTTTGGTTAAAGTTAGATCCTACTCGATCGGCTATGGATATTAATAAATATACAATTGCTATCCCAAAGCACATTTAGATTAAGTGATTGGGATAGATCGGTAGTATACTGAGACAGTATAAATCACTTAGATTCAAATGTACATTGGGACCACAATTATATATATTCATAACCTAGCTGATGTCGCAGATCTAATGTAAATCGGCTAGTACTCCGATGTGTTTTATAAAAAGAGATTAATCTAGATTAAATGTGTTAAACTAGGATCAATCGGTTGTTAGTATAACCTGACGGATTGATACCAAGCTTAATACATTTAAGTAGATTAAGATCTAAATATAAAAGGCAGTTTTAATACATCTAATAATAATAATAATGATTAGAATAGGTAAGACCGGCAGAAACCCCGGTTCTATCTCCAATAGCAAACATTGAACCAAATAAATCTACATAATTCTAAAGGCGACTTAATAGGTCGATTAGAAAGTACCAAAAGAATTATAGGATCTATATAGGCTAATGAGAACTCTTCGAGATGGTAGATACGCCATATAACCTAAATCAACTTCTGGATCTAGCTCTGTCGGCTGCTATCTTCAAAGAGATATTAGCCAATCGCGAGATAGATCTAGACATTGATCTAGATTATATGTCGCATATGATAAATTAAGCATTTTGCAACATCAGAATCAGAGTATCATAATGATGAAAGCACTGGCCTCGATACCACAAGCTGTTTGTAATAAGAAATTACATTTTCTGGAGATCGAAGTCGATGCAGCCTAAGAACAAAGCAAGAAGTCGATTCGGACTTAGCCGACGCAACCTCTGTTTCCCACAGATCGCGCGTTCCTCCAATTTTGCTTTAAACTCTGCTTCAAACTCGGGGATTTGGTTACCAAATTTGGTCATTAACACTAACATACTAAGCTCAATTGGTCACCGGAATGCACCGCCGGCGAGCTCCACCACTTGGCCCCTGTTCGGTCGCCGTCGCACACCCGATGCTAGACTATCCTAGAGCATTTTGACCAAATCAAGCACATAGTTAGCACCCCCACACTCTGTACATGCTCCCAAACCAAGGTATTGACCGCACCATCACCGAAGCACCACGTCGGCGAGTATCGCTACCGCCGTAAGTTCGCCGTTGCTAGCCCGCGTCACCCCCTCCCCGAATCGGCTGACCTCAAAAATGGGATCTCCATGTCTTGTAGATGAGCAAGGACCCCCTTAACCCTAAGGACTGGCCGCCCTTGTTGTCGTTCACCCTCTCCCTTATCGGCAACTAGCCCTAAGACGAAAACAAAGAAGAAGAGGAACAGTAGAGAGAGAGAAAATGAGAAAATAAAAATAAAGAAAAAGAAAAGAGAAAGAGAAAGAAAAGAGAAAGAATATTAGGAAAAATTTAGAAATAATTTCTAGAAAATTAGTTTATTCCCTAGCTAACCAATAGACCCTTTTTAATTCCTTTCAAAACTTCATTTTATAATTTCCTTATTTCTTTCAAATTTATTCATGTTCCTTTGAAAAATATTTTTAACTTTTGGTTCTTTATAAATTATTTTAAAATAATCCCAAATTCTAAAACTTTAGAACTTAACAAATAATCTTTCTATTTATTTTCCCTTATACTCCTTTTAACTCTTTTAACTTTAAATCAAGCCCAAATTTAAATTTTAAAGATTTGACAAAGAATCCTAGAAAAATAATTTACCCCTTTTGACTCTTTCTAAATTCTATTCTATAATTTTAAGTCCATTTCATTTTCTCAAACCTATTTATTCTTATTTTTTAAAATGTTTAAAATATTTCCTTTAACTATACTCAAGCTCAAATTTAAACTTTCAAATCTGGTAACTATTCTTCTTATTTGAAACTCTAAAAATTATCCCTTTTTCCTCCTTAAAATATTTTAAATACTCTTTTTATTTTTCTTTATTTTATTCAAGCCTAAAATTTAAGTTTTAGAATCTAACACATAACTTTCCCTTTAAAACCTTAAAAATCACCTTTTAAACCCTTTTTAAACTTTTATACTTATTTGGTGTTTATTTGGAGTTGTTCGTTTGATTTATTTTATCGTTTACCGATAGATCGCAACGTCAAGTTCATAGAAGAAACTAAGCTTGATCAGATCGTTGACATAATTGTCCTCACTACTATTCAAGGAGAAGAAGAATTTGAGACCACCGGTCCCGAAGGCAAGTCAAACTGTTTTTGATTATTTAGTCTAAATAATAAGCTATCATGTTTTAAATAATATGTATAGATAGAAATTTTTCGTGGGATGGGTTAGATAGACATTATTTCATCATTTCATATAGTCTTACATATTCTTTAAATCATGCATCTTATTATTTCATGCATTACGAATATCTTATAATTTCATGCATTAAAGACACCTCACATATAGAAAAGGAGAAGTTTATTATTTCATATAATTAGATATATTCTTCTTCTCCTTAGGAAATACCTTGATAACTTGAACTAGGTATAAAACTAAAGGATAAGCATTATCACATGTGCTAGTATTTCATTCATACTCATAGAAAGTTATTTCATGTGATAGAATGGAAAAATGATCTATTATTTTATGTGATAGGTAAATATAAATCCTATCATTTCATGTGATATAAGTTTTGGCTATATGCCAGAAAATATAAAAACTCTTGTATTAGAATAAAGACATAGTTTCGCCCATCCGTTGGACCAGTTATACTGGCTGAGCAACTATATAGTTCTCTCCGATCTCCCTGGGGACTTAGGGGATTTATTTATGCGAATTACAGCATTGGAGATTTGGAGAAAGTCTCATTGGTGGACAGCTATGTAAACAGCGGATAAAAACACTGATACTAACCAGATTGGTACCGTCTGTTAAGATAGCAACGCACGTTTCACCAAGCGGGGGCAAGTGTGTGACGAACAACTATTAAATAGGAGATGGATCCATTAGTTACTGGTTAGGATTGGTGCTCCTATTAAGATAGCCCGTCGGTCTCGTTCACATATCAGAAAAGGTTAGAACTATATAAATGCTAAGTTACCCTTAGTCTGGCTAACTAATGTTAATCCTCAGGTAAAGCTGGGCAAACGCTGCAGAGTTGATTGTATTCGAATACGCCGTACTTCCAGTTAATATAGTTGTGTCTATGAATGAATCCAGTTTAATGGCATAAGCAACTTTTTTAAAATGTCATCCCTAAAATTTGGCATTCATATCTAAGTAATTATGAGAAAGGGTAGAACCTAGGTTCATATTAAAGTTAGGCTTATATTATTCCTTTTAGGATATCATGTATATCTATGTATGTGTAATATAGAATCATATTAAAGATAAACTTATATCATATCATGCATAGCTACATAGTATAAAATCATGTTAAGGTTAGGATTATATTATTTCTTCTAAGATATCCTTCATATTTATTTGCTTATATAGCTTAAATTCAGTTTGGCTTGTTGAGTACCATTGATATTCACCCTTGCATACAACATCTTCACGAAATCTCGAAGCCAAAGAAGAACACGAACTCTAGGTCAACTCTATACTCGAGCTATCCATGTGAAAGTGTCGCATCTTTTTGTATTGGATAACTTATACTTGTATAGTATTAGTTTGTAATATTAAACAAAATTCTTGTATCTGTATCGGATTCCTGGGAGGTTATGTGGTATTATGGGAGCTGACCCCATTTATATATACATATATATACATACATATATATACATACATATATATATATGTATACATACATATATATATACTTTTACTCATTAACACGGTTAAAACATGGAATTAGGAGTTTATTTATAATAACATAAAAATATCTTAGATGTTATTTTTACATCTTACGACAGTTTTAAAGTTTGCACCACATATTTTCTCATATAGGTCAGGGTGACAAATCATCAAAGCCACTGTTCGAAAGAACAGTGATCCATGGATTTCACGCACTTATTATTGTACATAATCGCGTCGATCGATCGATCAGCTTGCATCGATTGAAGCTAAAGGCCGGCCTTGTTGTAATCTCCGCCTTTCCCACCGTTTCCTTCTCTTAGAGGCGGACCTCGAGAACGCGCCATTGCTCTTTCCATCACCTGAACATTCTGAACTTCTTCCTGCTCCAACAAGGACACACCAAAATTAATCATCAGCTCATAGGCAAAAGAAAAAAAAGTAAAAATGCAACAAAACTTGCCGATCAATCACTGGGCTAGCTCAATTTAACACCTAGATCATGCAATTACATGAAATTTAAACACGGTTGGTTAAATAGTACAGTTGTTATGTTTTACTTACAAAGCTTGAAGCAGCAGTGTTGATGGCTAATCCGTCGTCGTCGTTGTCCTCTTGTTTCAGAACAGCAGCGGGAGCAGCTGGTTTCAGATTCTGGAGAGAACGGCAGAGGCCGGCGAGGTAGGCGACGCAGTCATGGTCGACCTGATGCAGCAGCGACGATGGGTGAGCGAACAAGGACGATGACGAAGACGACGCCATGGCTCTCTTCTCCTGCATCTGCTGCTCTTCCTGCTTCTGCTCCATTCAGCGATTCAGACTTCAGATTGCTTAGAATTTAGACTGCTTCAGACTTCAGAGCAGTCTTTCTTTGATGAAATTGTTGTGAATTTGTGAGCAATTGGGGCTTTGCATACTTGCATTGCAACTCTATTTATTGATGCTTTGGCAAGAGATGTGAGAATTGATCAAGATAGCGTCCATGTGATGTGTGAAAGAAACTCTGTCTACCTCTGCAGAGTGCTTTGACTCTAAATTTAATATTCAGTGATCTGTTGGTGAAAGATAAACGTCGCAATATTATAGGTGTTTATCTCCATTTGTTTAGTCAACATATGTTCTTCCAGAAGTTCACTGAAATTCGGTATAATAATTGCAGTTTGTTGACAGACTGGAGTGGAAGAGAATCTTCATCAGTCCTTGGTAACTATTAACCCCTTAATTAAGTATATGTTTTGTCTTTTGTGTACTCTTTTGCTTCTTTGTGGTGATCATCTCCCTTTTAATTGTGTGTTATTTATCCATCTAAATATATTATACAACAATCGGTATAGGAGTCAACCATCATTCTTAGTATTTAGTCTCCAGAAGTTTACAACTTTAATTTGCAGTGCTGGAAATATTCCTCTCAGGAACCTAATCTTCTCTTTTTTAGATACTACTTATTCTTCTTTTCTTCGATACCACTTTTACAATCAAGAGCTAGCTATTGAGCATATTCTGTGTGCTCATTCCATGTGGCATTATATTGTTCTTGCTTCACTGTCCATCAACTCACCATACATACTGCCTGGCCGTCAGCTTAAACACAAACAATATTCCCAGCCATTTTCATGCAGCTGTAAGCACTGGATAAACTAAACCGAACCTGCACACTGAACTCGTTCACTAATTAAATCAAGCTAAACTAGTAGGATAACAATTTGCAGGGTTATGTTCAGCTAAGCCATGGGAAGGCCTTGTCACTGAACCAGATGTGGACTGCAGCACCTCTCGCACACATTCTGAATTTCTCTGGTTTTTGCTGGTCAGTTGTCCGAACACAGACCTGATCAACAATTAACAGGGTACTTAATTATATAAACTGTTAATTATGTAGGCATTTGCTACTATCTGACATGTAAAAAACAATCAGCTCTGTACTTGCACATATACATATAGTTGTGTATATTGATCTGTTTTTTCTTCTAAAAATAAGCCTAGAGCCCTTGTGTTACAACAACAACAAATTAAGTTTCTAACTTATTAAATTAATTAATAAATACTTATTTAGTCTAAATAATATTATAATTTTTTATTGAATAAGTAGTTGGTTTTGAAATTTAAAAGGAGCCAAAAATAGAACAGGGAAGAAATTGTTAAAAGATGATATAATAATTTAGAGTGTGTGGTTCAGATGTTAATGATAGATGATGTGCAAATGAACATCAATTACAATCACTACAGATATGTATATATTGTGTGGTTCAGATGTTAATGATAGATGATGTGTAAATGAACATCAATCACTACAGATATGTATAGATGACTTCTCTAAGTACAGAACTTTATATTCCCTAGCTAATTTCCTGGCTAAAAATGCTGGACAATCTTCAAAGCAGGATGATTAACCTAGGCTGTCAACTTAGTTAGGATGATTAATAGTGTGATCCGCCACCTCCTCCTCTCCCTTGTCTTGGAAGACCGGGTCCTCTTGTAGTTGTAGGCCTTGTTCTAACAAGCAGCACTGGCCGAGTAGTGCCTAATAAATTCTCCTGCATGTGTCAAAAATTATTTTTTTCTGATTAAAATTATAAAAACATGCTCTTCAAACAAAACCATGTTCCCACTAAAAAAAACAGTGTTAAATTTGGGCCTGTAGCTGTACACGTGCACACACGCGTCCAGAGCCTTGGATCAATATCCTACGGCTAAATCTTCAAGCATGGTATTTTTCATTTAACCGCCTGCCTGTTTTACAAAACACCCCTCCAACCCTTTCCTCTTCCCTCAATCAAGTCCATATGCCTAAACAACTGGATGTCTGAGATCGGCTTCATCGCTAAGACGCTAACTGCCCCAACGGCGCGCGACGGCGGTGGCGAGACCTCGAGCCAGCGACGGCCCATCCTCGGAGGCGGCGGCGACAATCGCAGGCGGATACGGCATTCTCGAGTGACGACGGTTCGTCTTCGAAGGCGGCGTCGACGAAAACGACGAATCGACAACCTCAATCAACAGCGAACTGATGGAGGCAGTTCTTCAGAGGAGGTGATATAAAGCACTAGAGGCGACATCGATGTGGGCTCTTTTGTTTATCAGTCCCCTGTCATCCCATCTCCATTCTCGAGGTTGCCAGTTTCAGTTCTATCTCGAATTCTGAATGTTCTTTTTTCTGATTATTTAGTTGTAATTATTGAAGATGAATTTTCATCCCTCCAAGTTTCTTATATATTACCTAAATAGTCATAAAAAATTTAAAATAAATTAACAACACATATTAATATAAAATATATCACTTGTAAATATGTAAAGTCAAATTCAAATTATACATGTTGCAACAAAATAAAAAGTAAACTAAAAATAGTTAATGTATACTTATAGTTGTATTTGTTATTTTTTATAACTTATATAAGTTAAATTTGAATTTACAAACAGAAGTGAAAGTGATATGTTTTATATTAATTTATCTTATCAATTTTTTAAAAATATTATGACTATTTAGATATCTCTTCAAGGGATAAAAACATTTTCCTCTAATTACTATCTCTGCTTGGTTCCGTTTGCAGTGAGGGGATGGAGAATATCGTGTTCATGGTTTCTCATGCTGAGATGAAACACATGACTTGAAGTCCTCAAGTGTATGCAATTTATTCTAAACTGGTCCTCAGAAACTTTGTGAGTTTTTGGATGCTGAAGAAGCAGAAAATGCAGTAAACAATTAATATGCTCGTCAGAGATATTTGAAGCTAATTTTGAGTAATTTGGAGTGTATCTTTGACGATCTGTACGAACTGTGCGTGTGGGTTGATGATAACTTGAAGAAACGGAGCCTGCCTAGCTAAGTGACCCTAAAGCTAATTAAGTCTTTGAGATATCTTCAGATTAATTTTATTTTAAATCATATCATTATTTAATAAAATTATTAATATATATGGTTATATTTAGTTTGTTATTAAATATTAATAATGTCTAGACTATCAATCCACGTATATGCATGGTGCACTTTACAACATCCTTGCTGCCTCCCTCTGTCTCATGTTCTCATGTTGATGATGAGCAACTGCGTCCGGAGGATTAGTGACGGCCGCTGTGGACGCCGACGGGCGGCGGAGAGGGATCGCCGCCACCGCCACACAGCGCGAGCAGCTAGCCGGCGCAGGCACGGAGCAGCCGCCGCCGCCGCCGTCTCCATCGTGACTACTTGTTGTCCATCGGCTTGCTCTTCACCGTGCAGGCCGGCGCTACTCTTCTTCACCAGCTGCTCGTCTTCCATCCATCTCTCTCTCTCTCTCTCTCTCTCAAAAGTGTGAATGTCTGATGAGAGAGAGGAAAGCTCTACTACTCGATGTAGGGTCCAGCCCAGGACAATTAAAGGTGGATTGCCAACAATACCCCTGTACATTGATTCTGATTAACTAATTTGCTCTCAATTTAATGCACACAGAAACCGTTACTGTCCCACTGAAGATCCCATTAATGGTCGGTCAAATTAAGTAATTATGGGGAGCAAGATTGTGCCGCTGGTTTCTGTCTTGAGCTATTACATGTATAGTGATAGTGACGATGTATCATGTATATATGTAGACTATTCTTATTTGACCCATGTGAGTTCTTATGTTTTTCGATTATTTATTGGATTGTTAAAAAGGATTTTTCTAAAAATATGTTTTCTCAACTTTATTTTACGTATATTGGTTAAACCACTTGTTTTTAAAATATTCATTAGATTTATTTAACATATCTTATTATTTATACATATAGTAAGGAGATGACCTATGATAATAATTCGTGTAATAACCTACTGTCCTCAAATCTAGAAAAGTTTCACCTGCTCCGCCCCTAATTCAAGAAGGGAGAAGCGAATCGAAATATATGGAGCTCAGCTGAGCAGATGATGCATCCACGAGAAAGGCCAACGCGATGCAGACAAACACTAAATCAGAACCTGCTCCTGTTGATGCTGATCACTCTCACCTACCTCGATTTATTACTGCTCTAGCTCCTGCATTGAAACCTAGCTACCAACTCACCTAGTTAGCATCGCATTATAACATAGGATTATCATCACTTAGCTTGATGAGTAGTACAAGCATGACCTGGCATGCATGCACCTGACTGACGACAATTGAAAGTACTGTATTATACCACTCCTCTTGTTCTAAAATAAATACAACTGTATGGTTAAAAAATACAGCTATGAAAACAACTGTACTATACCTATTTTGGGACATGGCTATATTTATTTATTTTACAACAGAAAGAGTAGTACCTTGTCTGCTGGGGCATGTAGATGTGTTTAGTTATATAATTAATCTGCTTCATCACGTACTTCATTCAACTAAATCGGCCTCTACATCAAGATGTTTAAACAATTAAATTAACATTTATATTTTATTGTTTATTTTAAAATATAGGAACCTTAGATTATTTCTTGCTATAGTTGGCCAAACAGACCGCCCGGCACGGAACTAACACGAGCACGGTTTGGCACGGTACACCCGGGCACGATGGATAAGCTGTGCCGTGCCATGTAGTGTTGCTGTGCCAAGGCACAGGTCCAGGCACAACACTAAATCCTTAAAATTGTGCCGTGTCGGGCCACTATGCATGACAGCACGCCAGTGCCAATGCCGACACTGACACTAAGGTTTCAAATCAAACTTTAGAGTTTAGATCAAACTTCAATATAATTCAGAGTTCAGATCAATGTTCAATATCACAACTATAAAAAACACTATACTTCAGATCGAACTTTAATATCACAATTACACATCACATTGTTCAAGCTACTTAAATATACTTCAAAATCAAAGTCAAAATACACTATATATCATAACTCAAAGTCAAATAGTTCTGAAATATACCAGAACTTAACATATATACTTAACAAAAATCATATATATATATATCAGAACCTCACATATATACTTCACATATATATCAAACTTCACATATATACTTCATCACATTGTTCAAGTTACAATATATACTTCACATATAGAACTTGCAGCCTGCATCAGCGCAGTTGCAGTGTATTAAGAGTAGCAGCTAAAGGATGAAGACCCAAAGACCCAGCACAATCATCATCATCATCATCATCATCATAAATTTCATCCCATACAGACCGTTTTCTACCAGATAGATTAGGAGGGGCAGGCCTCCTCAACCTAACAGAGCCATACTTATCCTCATATTTGTTGTAAACTTCTGTAAGTCTAGCTCTAGTGCTAATCAAGCATGCACTGTAATCTTTACTGGTAAAGGAACCCAACCTCCTAAGCACTCTAGTAAAACCTTTCATTTTAGCTCTAGGGTCCAAGATGAATGCAAATGAATATAGCAAAGGAATGTCCCTCCAGTATTTATTATACTTATCAATCATAGGTTGAACCACAAACCTAATGTGACTATCATTAGCATAGTTCTTTAGATGTATAGCAATCTTAACTAGATAATGAATCATAAGAGGAGAGGTAGGATAGTACACACCAGACAATGCAACAGTAACATCATAAAACAGTTCAAGAAAAGATAAGATTTTTTCAGCCATAACCTAATGTTCATCAGTTAAAAAACAATTGAGAACCTTCAATCTTAGGATACTGAGCATGGATGAAAGTACTAAATGGTTGCTTATGAGGAAACAAATGTTTAAGCATGAGATAAGTAGAATTCCACCTAACATCCATGTCAAGCTGAAATTTTCTAGGCCTAGCACCAATGGCAATACAATAACTTGTATATGCAGCAATCCTCTGATTGGATGAATTAAGAAATGAGATAGCGGTTCTAAATGTTTCAATCAATGGCTTAAGCGAAATAAGAGCTTCCTTAACAATAAGATTGATAATATGGCATGTACATCTTTGATGCAAGAACAGTGAGTTAGAACTAGAGAATGCATCATAATCATCAACAGTGGCATCAGTACGAAAATATGTGCACAATAAAGGTCTAAGTCTTTGCATGGCAGAAGCATTAGAGGATGCATTGTCTAAAATAATAGCAAAAACTTTATCAGACAAGCCATAATCACTCATAACAAATGCAACACGATCAACAATATTTTGTCCACTATGGGACACATCAATAAGCCTAAGACCAAGCACCCTCTTCTCTAATTGCCAATCAGAGTTAACATAATATGCAACAACACTAAGATAGTCCTCTTTTGCATTACCAGACCAAATGTCAGAGGCGAGACAAACACAATTAACACCATCATTGCTAAAAGAATCAACAATCTTAGCCTTAGCATCAGTAAAAACTTCTAAATATCTCTAATGGTGGTTTGTCTAGAGACAAAGACAAATTTAGGGTTATGAGCAGTCCTAAATATAGTTCTCAAATGCATCAATTTCACCCAAACAGATAGGAACATCAAGTCTAGCAAGCAATCAAACAAGTTCTCTACCAGCAACAGCAGGACAATACTCCCAATTACGCATACTACCATCAGGATTAAAAGAGATTTGAGACTGAGACATACGATTTTTTTATGCCGCTTGGGACATTTATCCCTATGCCGGATGAGATGCCCAGTGCTACCAATAGAGAGCAGAATATTGCTTAGAGCAATGGATGCACTTAGCTGCGTACATGACGTTCTTACCATTTACTGATTTGAAGAGCTTCTCAAAATCCTGCCACATTGCCGAGGTAGAGGGACGAGAGCACTTGGCGCTGTTCTCGTCCTCCTCATCGTTTGCAGCCCTGCCTTCTTGACCATCGCCGACATCAATGAGAGCTTGAGCGCTACAGCCGAAGAGCTCCTCGGCATCCTCGCGCATGTCATCCTCATCATCATCTCCGGCCAACCCACACATCCGCCTCTCATCATTGTCGGCAACCTCAATTGTGTCGTCGTCGGAGACAGACATCGTCACACAGGCACGGGGTTCCTCAACGGCTACACCAAAACACCAAAAAGAGACAAAAGAAAGTTAGACAAGAAAGAGAGAGAAGGGAGGGTTCGGGTTAGGGTTAGGGTTACCAACCTTTGCAACCGGAGCACCGCAGTCGCTGGCGACGTGGACGACACCGACACCCCGATCCGTACCTCTCGTTCCTCAACGGATTTGACTCCGGAGCACCAAAGGGGATTTGACACGGCGATGAAGTTGACGAAAACAAAGAGGAGGACGACAAGGCAAAGATTAGCCTACATGGATGATGCGAGATCAAGAAAAGAGGGTTACAGTGACATGCCGTGTGCTCGTGCCGGCCACCGGTGGCTCAAGAGGCCACCGGATCTAGAGAAGAAGAAAGGAGGGGGGAGTCGAGACAACGGGAGAGCCGAGCGGTGCCGACGCTCAACCAGCCACCAGAGGAGAGCAAGCAAAGATAGAGACTAGAGGACAGCAGCGCTCAACCAGCCAGCCACCGGAATCCCTCTAGTCGGCCGACAACGACGTACGGCGAGGTAAATGAGAGAGAGAAGCTAAGGTGTCCGGGAAGAGAGAGGAGCGGGCGAGAGAAATATCTAGATTGCGATTCGGCAGCCGAGGGGCAAATGAGCTAGGGTATCGGGTGTGTGCAGCAGACGGTGCGGCGCTGCCTTATATACCCCAATCCGATCAGTGATCCAACGGCTCAGAAAAAATACTAGGTGATCCAACGGCCGTGCCGACACCGTGCCGCCCGTTGGAACGGGTTGTGCCCGTGCCGGCACTACGGGCCGGTTGCCAGGCCCAGGCATGGGCACGCCACCAGGCTGGGCCAGGCACGGGCACGGGCCAGGCCATGCTGGGCGGGGCTAGTACCATGCTTTTTCGGACCGGGCTTGGGCCGGCCCAATGGGCCAAGCTCGTTTGGCCAACTATACTTCTTGCCCTACATGTTTGTCTTTGTTTCCTTAGGAATCATCCAGGCTTACTACTAAGCAAGTATACCTAATGCACATTAACAACACAGTTACTATGTATAAGGTAGTTTTAATGCAGAAACTATAATAGTTTTATACCTTCACATAAACAATTTGCTGATGTGACAAATGATTTAATGAAGAAAGAGAGAGAAAAATCTAAGAAATTAATCAAGTCTAACTAAAAAATCAAATCGATCTTCACAGTTATCAATGGACACGAAGCTATTGTAACTCCATTGAAAGAGCAAATATGTAGTTTATTATATGAGATGTCCAAACTACTTATAGTTTATTGTATTGAGAGTGTCGTTAGCTCAACTGCACCAACAATGTGCATGCGTACTGACTGCGCCTGTGCGCAAAAGTAAACATAAGTTTATCCAGTTCAGGTGATATAACAATCAGTTGATGAATCAAGATGAACATTGCTGCCTAAATATATATAGTTGATAGTTCACTGCTGATTGTAAAAAGAAGTACTGAATCTTGTGCTAATCGAGTACACATATATACCATACAAACAGAAACACTTCGTGTTACAAACTTACAATTTGCAAATATGCAACAACCCAAATTATACATTCTGAACTTGAGGTACTCATACTGATCGACGCACCTAATCCAGTGTCAAACATAAACAGAGGAAACGAGCAGGAGGAGCAGCAAAAGCTAGCAATCCAATCAATGGAAGATCTTGGAGTAGTAGCTGTATCAATTAACTCATAGTCGTCAAGAAGAGGAGGAAGAAGGAGACGTATTGACGACTCCGCCGTTGCTGCCGCCGCCTTCCCTCGGGTAGCTCGGCGGCTCAGGCTCAGGCTTAGGCTTGTTGCTCGCCGTCGGCGGCAGCGCCACCTCGTGGATCACCCCGCCGCCCTTCCCACGCCCTTCTCTCGGGTTACCGGGCGGCGTCGGTCTACCTCCTCCTCCCCTCCCGCCGCCGCGGCCTCCCCTCGCAGCCGCCGGGCGGGCCTTGAGCGCCGCTTGCCTCTGTCGTCTCGCCGCCGTCTGCAACTTCGCCGGCTCTGCACCGTCGTCATCCTTCTCGTGCGCACTCGCCACCTCCTTGCCCAGCTGCTCTGCGCCGCCGCCGCCGCCTCTGCATGGAGCGCTGCCCGTGCCGGAGCTGGACACGACTTGCTGCTGTTCTTGGTGGTGATCCGGACGCTGCTGGTGCCGGCATGAGCTGCTGGAAGAAGGATGGCGGCGCTGCAGCTGCAGTAAGGGTACAAGATCTGCAGGAGGTGGCAGTGGACTGAGGAAGACGAAGCTGAAGCGGCGATGAGCTTGCGAACGCCGGAGCGGCGGCTGGAACCGTAGAAGCGGCGGCCGGCAACGGCATGTGACCAACGCCACGAAGGACGCCATGGCTGCCGTTCTACTTCTAGCTAGCTAGTCACTGGATCTAGGAAGAGAGGAATGAGCTGGTGCTGCACTTGACTCTCTTTGATCTGCTCATATGTAAACACATCAGGAGTCAGTCAGTAGTCGTCATACAATATACTATATGTTCTTGTAATTAATTAAAGTGTGTTTAGTTTTGTGCAACAAAAGCAAATCTTTTTCCCGACGACTCCATGGCATTCGTGTTAGTAGGCCTATGCATCAATTTTTTGCCTGGTCGTTTAATTAGGTCATATATGACATTATTCGATTTATTTTACTCGAGTTTTGGGTTAGCAGAATGGATTTTAAATTTTTAAGACGATGTCTCCTTGTTGTGTTGTTTGTATATATTTCAAATACATATAAAATAATTTTATTAAAAAAATAATAATATCTAATATATGTGATACATCAGTCTATAAATGTACAAGTTAAGATTTAACTTCTAAATTGGAAAAAAACAAACTAGTTAACATATTATCTTTTTTTATTTGTAGAAGTTATATTTGACATTGCATAATTATGAACTGATATATCAGATACTAATTTGTCTTAGTAATTTTTTTCATAACCATCTAAAATCTAAATGACGTGCAAAACAACGAGGGAATACCCTCTCAAAAGTTTAAATCGTTTCCCATGTTGTAAGGCTCCTACATATTTTATATCCACGACCTTTTGTCTATTGCATGCTTATTAGCGTGCATATTCACGGGTACATGATTGTTTGCAGTGTTCTATACTTGTATGTTCATCTAATCGAAAGAAAAAAATTGAGCAAACACAAATAATGCGAGAATTGAAGTGGTTGCAAAGGTGCCAATGCTACAAGTTGCAACACCTAGGAGATGACGAAGACGACAGGTGTGAACATTGACTATAAGGTCAACTGGAGCAGTTGATCATGAATATAGATGCATGAATATAGATGGCCGAACGGTCCGTCTGGCCCGGCGCGGCCTAAGCCCGGTCGTGCCCGGGCCAAAATTTTTCGAGCCGGCACGGCCTGACCTACACGTTGATGGCTTCAACCGACTAAATATTTTTTAATTTTTTTAAAATTTGCCCTTTCTCCACCCACGCCCTCGATTCTTTTATTTTTTGTCAAAATCCTAAAATCATCACAGATATTGAAATCAAATATTATAGATTCACAAATAGCAATGAACAATACATATCCCTAATGTTTTTTATTTTTTTCCACATATCAAATACATCTTCAAAATCCACAAAAATCGAGATCAAATACTATCACATCACATATCATCAAACATCAAAAAATTCAGATCCGCCGCCACGGCCCACCCGCCGCCGCCTCCATCCGCCTCGACTGGCGCCGCCGCCCGCGGCCGCCTCAGCCACCCCGGCCGCCCGTCGCTCCCGGCCCGCTCGTCGCCGCCGCGCGGGGCCGCCGACCCCGGTTGCCCGCCCGCGCCGCCGCCCGCCGCGGGTCCGCCGCCGATCCCGCCCCGTCGGTGAGGAGATGGTGCCCGTGCCGCCACCTCCTCCTGCCGCCGCCATCTCCTCCCTTGCTTGCCAAGGGAAGAGGGAGAGGGAGAGAGCGAGGGAGAGGGAGAGAGAGATATCGAAAAATGTGCTAAGTGTTGGATCGGTGGAGAAGACGATGTGTCTTGGGAATATATATAGCCTTGAATTTTAGTCCGGTTGGTGTCACCAACCGACTAATTTCCGCTATTTTCAATTTATCTTTAGTCCCGGTTGGTGGCACCAACCAGGACTAAAGATAATTTTCGCTATTTCTAATTCATCTTTAGTCCGGTTGGTGCCACCAACCGGACTAAAGATAATTCCTCGCTATTTCTAATTCATCTTTAGTCCCGTTGATGTCACCAACCGGACTAAAGATAATTTTTCGCTTTTTTTTAAATTTATTTGGTCCCGCTAAGGTTAACAATTAAATAATTTGTAAATAGGTCCAAATTAAATCATTAAATATATGTTTAAGATAATAATATTAAAATTTAATCAAATATAAATATTAATGTGCTCTTCTAGATAGTGTTCCTCTTTTGCCCATCTCTATTTTTCATGTTCATCTGAAGTTGTTGTTTTTTTGGAAAAAATTGATTTTCTTTATTTTTTATATATTTTTTATGGACTTAGGAGCACACGAGAGGTAACCACATAAAATTTGAGCGTAAACAAGCAAAAGACGTGACCTGTGAAAATTCGAAAGACACGCTCAAAATCGAAAAAAAACTTCTGGGCTCGGAAAGGCAATCTTCTGAGGCTTTTTTGGGCAAAATAAAATCGCCGAACGCGGCAAAGCACGAACAAACGTTTCGATCGGAGTCCGTATGTGAAAGTTATGGCCATTTTAAAACCGACTCCGAGTTAGAGGACGAAACGGGAACAATGCGCGTAAAACTTGTTAAACGCGTATAAACTAGACATGATGGCCATGGTTTAAATGTTCTTATCAATATTGTACATCCCTCCAATTCGTATATTATCACCAAAATAATTTTACAAAAGATTTTATATATTGAGAATCATTAGTTAATAACAATATGATAATATGTAATAACAAAACTAAAGCTTCCTTCTATCTTCAATCACCCACCTTCACACAACACCACACTCTTTAAAATTACGATCCCCTTAAATTAATTTTTGGCGATTTGAATCATGTTGCAAAATTTATATATTTTTATTAGGTTCAGTTAAAAATAAGCACATTCACTTTTGTCCCAAAAAATAGCATCTCTAGTCCGGTTGGTGTTACAGAAACTAAAGATGGTGTTAGAGGCTGTCAGAATCTGTCAGAGCGTCAGGTATCTTTAGTCCCGGTTAGTAGCATCAACCGGGACTAAAGATAGCATCTCTAGTCCCGTTGGTGTTACCAACCGAGACTAAAGGTGCCCGACGCTCCGATGCGCTCGACAACATTTGAACCGGGACTAGAGGTGATCTTTAGTCCCGGTTCGTGTCACCGGACTAATGTTCCTAGAAATCAGTAGAATTTTTAAATCGGGACTAGAGATCATCTTTAGTCCCGGGTGCAACTCAAACCGGGACTACTGTGGTTTTTGTCACTTCAACCAATGATGATTTCTCCAGTAGTGGTAGAAAGGAACTTGAATAGGAGTATATGCAACGCATAACATTTGGTAATTTATTTGACTTTATTCCCCTCATTTCCAACTGAAATTCAGACATTTTTATCTGAACTTCAATTCACGCATGTACATGTACGTACTACTATACATCATAATATCATATGCAGTAATCCAGCTACCTCTAAAAATCATACAAAATTATGAATCTTT